>OX459119.1:30469000-31745500 GCA_949775105.1 Oldenlandia corymbosa var. corymbosa | reverse complement strand
AAAAGAGAGAGAGAAAGAAAGTGATCTGGGTTCATTCGATCAAATGAGTCATGCCCATTGCAAAAATGTACCATTCAAAGTGTTGTAGCAATGTGATATGCATCCATGCATGGAAGCCTGGTATGGGGTATCAAGGAATTTATTAGCAAAGATTGGATTAATGTGGAAAAAGACCCGTTAGGACATAATTTGTTTGACGAATCCGTGTACTTCACCTACAAAAATGTTACATTGTGATAAGTATTTGTCTCATTCATTAATTATAATACCATAATTTTTTCATACAATCCAATTCTCATTGTAAAAAAGAAAAAAAAAAACAATCATGGGAGCTTCGTTTGTTGCATGTACCCTGATACCTCCATTCCAAATGTACTTTGCACAATTCGGGAGTTTTTTACGTCAATGAATCAAAAGAGGATCTTTGTATTTTTCGTTTTTATGGTAGTTCTTGACAAACCAATACCCATATTTTTGTTTTCATGTACTCAATTATATAAATTTTCCTGTTCATGACAATTGCAAATGTTCAAAATGTGTTTCAAGGTAATAGATATTTGCATCTTTTAACATATCTCTTTTGTATGGTAAAGTAAATTACCATGTTCTCAACAAGATTCCAGATATTTTGATGCTCATTTTTAAGAATTCCCGATCCCAACCCCTTTTAAAAATAAAAAATTTAAAAAGTTCCCAATATTTGAGTCGTATAAAGTCTAAGTTCTTTTGAAAGATTTCGAACTATCTGAAAAGAAAGGCTAAACTAAAGTGTTCGTGTAGTTAAATCACCTTTGTTTATTAGTTTGCTGATTATTTAGTGCATACCTTTACACAGAGAAATTATTTTCTATAGCCAAAATATCTAACAATTCTTATATATTAGAATCATATCAACACCGATGTGACACAGATCTTTATCTTCAATATCCAAATTTGTAACTGTGGAACTTTTGACGGTATAAAGTTAAAATTCTTTTTGCTCAAATTATTGAGAATGAAATTAAAAACGCTAAACGAGGCCGGTGAATGGAGTTATAGGTTCACCTCTGTATTCATAGTTTATGGATTCTCATTCTCAATTATAATATAAAGCATCTAGGTACAACTTACAAGGTGTACTTTAGGTGAATACCACGCGTCCAAAAAGAGGATAAAAAGAAAATTCAAATTTTCTAATATCTCTCTTAATTTTCAACTATCATTAATCATATCCATCTAACTTTCTATTCATTTCTAAAGACGTCTTAAATTAAAAAATCTAAAAAAATAAAATACTCTCTGCAACGATTTGGCATCGAAACATCTCGTCGGCGGTATTTTTGAAGACGGAATCCTATTGTGCATCAAATCATGTGAGTTTGGTTGCAATATATACTGTTGAATATGAGATTACGGTAAGATTTGAGATTATTCATCTATTTTTTGTTTTGTCCGGTGAATTCTGTTTGAAATTCTCAAAATCAATGATTGGTAATTTCAAATTACCAATTTCATACCGTTCGATGAATTGTCAAAAGTTTATGGATTTAGATCTCTTGCGAAAAAGAACAAAATTCAGATTTTGTGGATCGTCAGAGGTTTATAATTGGGTTTTAATCTCTTCAACAATTGATGTGTTTTTTTTTTATTGGATTATGTAGATATAAGGTATTTGCATTCGATTATAGATTTTTGTTCATCAATTTTTAAGTATTCTTCATCGTTCTGTTGTTGATTTTGGAAAAGACTAATAGATTTGGACATTATTCATTAATTCGTATTCAATATTCATCCTTGAAACTAGCAGATTCATCATAATAATTGTGTTATTAGCTGGTTATTCATTTTTAGTTTTTTCGTTAGATTATGTATATCTAAGGTCTCTGCATTCGATTATAAATGGTTGTTCACCAATTTGTTAGATTTATTCATACATTGATTGTTGATTTTAGAAGGGTTCCAGATATGTTCATTATTCAGCAGTTACTCTGCCATGATTCATCGATAATAAAGAGTTATTCATCATAATAATTGTTTTATGTGATTGTTATTCTTTTTTCTGTTAATTGTTATTCATCTGAGTGGGTAAATGGAACATGTATATTTTGGTTATATTCATCCGTAATATTTGATTATTCATCTATTTGTATGTTCAACATATTGTTCGAATGACCTATGCATATACATAGATATAGTTATTCACCATTAAAACTATAAGTATTCCTCCTAATGAATTTATGATCCGAATACACTACGTTTTCTGATTTTAATAAGTAAAACATGATAATTCATTATACCTGTTAAGGTATTCATCATTGGTAAAATAGTTATTCATTTAGTATGTAATTGTTATTCATCATATTAACCAGACATGTTATATAGTTTTAATGGTTATTCATCATTTTAAAGATGATTATTCATTTTCAATAGCCTTGTTATTAATAATTAACAGAGTTTTGATTGAATGTAAAATCTCACATATTGTAATTTTGTTTTTGTTTGATCAACGCAAAAAAATGCTCATCAAAATGATCTCGATCGGTCGTGAATCAAATATTTAGTAGAGTTACTGAAATCAAACAATCAACATAAACGTATCGAGCATCGGCAAAGACCTTATATGTTAAAAACAATGACTAGTTTTCCTGTTCAATTTTGATATAGTATACTACATAATTAAAATTTTGTTAATTTAGTTGTTGATAATCTCATTGTAAAATATAATTTTGTTAATTTTCTTGATCAAAGTTATTCATTCTGTTGCGCATTATTTATCCACTAACGGTATATTATTCATTTATTAAAATACAATCATTCATCTTGCAAAAACTACATATATTCTTCATTTTAATATTGTTATTAATCTAGGATGGGATCATTATTCATCAATATTTGCATCGTTATTCATCTTTGTGAATATTGTTACTCATTCATAAATTTACTCGTCCACATATCCAGTTTTACCAAAAATAAAATCCATCATTTTAACCAAAAGAAAATTCTTATGAAATAAAATAATATAAAAGCTAATAGGATAAATATTAAAAAAATATAAGTTTGAAATTAAATGTGTGCTTAAAAGATAGGATAAAATTTAGATAATTTAATGCGCGTGTAGTGTCTTAAATCCGTACTAAAAGCTCCACTTCTGTAAAAGGATAATGTATTACACATGCTTATAATATACATCTTGCAAAATGTATCTATGTACTTGTTATTATTTGCCTCTCATTCTTCCCCATTAGTAAGATTTTCACGGTAAAACTGTCAAGCATCTTTTTTTCTTTTTGTTTGTTCACATTTTCAATTTACGTCGACAACAACAGTGACTTATCATCTAACGAATTAGAAACCCTTTAATAAGTTAAACAGGTGACTAACAAATTTCTCCATACCCACAAGTTTCAAACCTCCGATATAATTAAGAGCGAATGAGTTCTTATACAAGGTATATCTGGACTTTTTTTTTTAATTATTGATAGTACTTAATTAACTCGAGCTACACAAATTTCAGGTCAAATGTCTTCGAATTATGATTCCCTATAAACAAATAATCAAATTCAACATCCTAGAAGATAGCAACCACCACTTGGTTCAACAAGTGTTGGAGATCTCAACATTTTTCACACCTATTATAGTGATATTTCCTTTCCCCTTTATAAAAACTTTTATTTTTTGAAAAGAATAACAATGTACCTAAGTTCAATTCTTTCCTCTATAAATGTTATGTTTTTTTCGTGTGAAATGATTATTCAGTTTATTAAACTAAAATATTAATACATCAAAAAGAATGATTTTTGGAAAGGAAAGGACTACCGGGTAAACGATATGTTGCGACATGGGTAAAGGCTTAGAACCAGAGTAATTTTCCAAGACAGGTAAATTAGTTCTAAGCGTACGGGCACAAGCTGAAATTACTTCTAAGGGTACGGGTACCGGCTAAATATAGTGCCGAAATGTGCGAGAATTTAATCATCCATTCACATTCTTCTCACTAATAACAAACAAAAAGCAACACCTTAATTCCTTAGATCACCAAATACTAGTAAAATCATCATATCCAAAATAAACATATATACATCTGCTACATGTGAAAGAGATGTGCTTTTGTTAGTAAATATGTATTTCAATAATAAATATTGATCTTAATTGAAGTTGGATCATTGACTGATGACCATGCCTAAACGTTATACAAAGCCAATAGACAGTCCTATCATGAGATGATTGTCCAATTTAGATTTTTATTTATAGTATAAATTATATTAAAAATAAAAATTCAAACAAAACAATCGTTTAAGGAAAGAATGAGTGCACTTTTATATATATATATATATATATATATATATATATTATTGAGTAAGGATGGATAAACATATTTACAATTTACAATTCTATATCGTAATTTATATAATTTATAATTTACAATGAAGACTTTTTTATTGGATGACGAAGAGAGAGTAATAGTAGATATAAATATGCAATTTGTAATTACATAATAATTTATTACAAATTACATAAGTTTCGACTAATTTAAATTTAAGTCGGGTAATTTCCTTGTTTTTCATATTCTGATTTATGTTTTTTTTTTGGTGAAATATTTATGGATTCAAGGATCATAACAAAATTAGAACCCATCACATCACAGTGAAAATGCCCCCACATCATCACCATAACTACGACTACTCTTCACCTTATTTTCATATTCATTTACCACACTAGTTACCAATTCTGGTTATCACTAAACAAATCATCATATATGTATAAAATTATTATTAGTATACAATTAATATGTGTATGTATAAAGGACAAAGTGGTACCAGCTACGCCCGCCATCTGGTCATGTCTATAAATACGGGATTTGTGCTACATATTCATCCCCTCTCGAGTGCATGGAGTACCATATATTTATAGACTAGTTGGTTCAAGAAGGAATTTTATGATTTGTGAAGAACTTCAGAAACCATCTTAGACACACATATATACATATCCTCGTTGTCATCCTCGTACCATTTGCCTTTTGATTCACTACTCACAGACAAAAAACAATTTCAAACGAAAACACACACAGGCAGAGTGATAAAGAGAGATATGTTGTGGTGGCTCCAAACAAACCTCCACCCAAGCAGACCAGTAGGCGTACGATCGAGCTAGTACTACTATTTCCTGCAACTCCTCCCTGGCTCCCCCCTCTCTCTTTGGTGTTGTGTGTTTGTGTGTGCGGTTCTCTCTCACACAGTCACACAGTGACACGCATACATACTAGTAATACAGAGAAAGGAGAGGACTGATTGACTGTCCCATGATTTCCGTATTTTTTGATGCACATACATATACGCCACTGCTTCACATTCACCATTTCAGTTTCACTCATCATCTTCTTCGTCATCAATTCTTCGTTTTTACTCCCGAATTTCCTTCCTTATGATCAGAAAACTCCCCCCGTTTTACCCCACCATTCCAACTGATTCTTCTATTAGGACTCCTCCACAACTCTCCTCCCTTCTCCCTCTCTATAAATTCCGAAACCTTCCATTTCCTTCTTCCTCTTCATCATCATCATTGTCATCCCCATCATCCTCTCCCAGAACCCAGATGGCAGCCACACACAACGCCGCCCCCGCCACCGCCGTCGCAACCGCTGCTCGCCGCCGCCGCAAGATGAAGAAGCTGGTGGTCGTGATGGGCCCGACTGGTTCAGGAAAATCCAAGCTTTCCATTGACTTGGCCACCCGATTCTTCCCAAACTCCGAGATAATCAACTCCGACAAAATCCAAGTCTACCGTGGGCTGGACATCACGACCAACAAAATCTCAATGCACGACCGCCGGGGCGTCCCGCATCACTTTCTCGGCGTGTTTGACCCGGATATTGACTTCACCCCTTCCGACTTCCGTTCACTGGCCCCCAAAACCATTGCCCAGATCATTTCTAGAAGGAACGTCCCCTTCGTCGTCGGCGGGTCCAACTCGTTCATTCATTCCCTCCTGGCCAAAGACTTCAATCCGGACATTGACGTTTTCGAGGAGTCCGGCCCGGTTGACTCCATCTCATCGGAGCTCCGGTACGAGTGCTGTTTCATCTGGGTCGACGTCTCGCCGCCGGTCCTGAACCAGTACCTGGACGACCGGGTCGACGACATGCTGGACTCGGGTATGTTCGAGGAGCTGTCGGAGTATTTCGCGGCGGAGGGATTCTCCGGGTCGTCGGAACCGGACTCGGAGTCGGTGAGCCGGACCGGGTTGAGGAAGGCCATTGGAGTGCCGGAGTTCGAGCGGTATTTCAAAAAGCACGGAGGCCGTTGTGGGGAATCATCGGAGGGTGATGACGTGGAGGAGAGAATGTCGTATGAGGGAGCGGTGAAGGCGATCAAGGACAACACGTGTAAGCTGGCGAAGCGTCAAGTGGGGAAGATCCTACGGCTGAGGGACGCGGGGTGGGACCTACAGAGGGTGGATGCCACGGAGGCGTTCCGGGCCGCCATGGTGACGTCAAAAGCCGGGAAGAGGGCGACGGAGATATGGGAGAAAACGGTGGTGGAACCAAGCGTGAAGATTGTGAGCCGGTTCTTGATGGAGTGAGTAGGTTTCACAGCTGTCTCCAGCATACTTCTTTCATCTACTCCTCACTCACTCGCCCCCGGCCATTTCTCTCTCTCTCTCTCTCTCATCACTCTTACCATTTCTTTCATTTTTTTTTTCTCTGTTTTCTTTTCTTTTCTTTTTCTCTTTTTTTTTCCTGTAAAAGTTTTGGGGGTTTATTTCTTTTGGGGTCTTGGGCGACCAATTTTGACGTTTTTTTATAAATATTAAAAAAAAAAATATATATATATATATATATATATATATCAGGACGCCTAAAATTGAAGGAAAAATGTGTTCTGATATACGGCAGTGGTGGTGGTGGTGGTGGAGTCTTTTAGAGTATATTTTTGGTACTTTCTAGAGGCTTTTCTAACTTCATATGACTACAAATGAAAATATTTACGAGTATTTCTTCTTTTTTTCTTGTTCTTTTTGTAAAGTTTGTCATTTACTTTTGGTTTGTGTAAAAATTGTCATATTGTTCTAATTTGGTTGAGATGGGGATGATCCAAATGAACAATGTGCCTTGGTATGGTGAAATCGTGCGTCTACGTAAATAAAATGAAAAATGCTGGCTGGAGATTAAAGTCGAAATTATGGTTCTGTGATATACTAGTATATTACATAATTATCGTTATTATTGTATTAATAAAATCCTAATACAAGTGTGTGGGACATAGGATTTAGCATCAGAATTTAGGGGGTTGGAAATTGTCCAATAAACGTCAACTTATATAGAGCCTGTGAAATGTAATTGGGAAATGTCAGTTTGCTGCAGAAGCATACAAAAATTGCCTTTTTTAAGTGTTTTCACTACTGGTTTCTTCTGCTAAATGAACGAAAATCCAACCGTCCCCAAACGCCAACAACAAAAACAAAAAGTAAGAGGCATTCCCCAAATTAAATAGTAACTTTTTTTTTCTATATAAAAAAAAAAAAGTAGGAGTAACTGTTTCGTATACACCGAAATTATTCAGATTTTTTTTTCTAGTTTATTGTATTACAACAATAAATTTCAGATATTTTTTATACATTTTTTTGAGACAATCTGTATCACTGTCCCGTAACTAATGGAAGTGATTTTGACTCTTCCGTTGGAGATAATTCCACATATTCAGGTGTAGTAAATCCAAGATTGTTGGATCGGTTTGCCTTCTTATTTGATATCAAATCTATTTCACTTCCTTGTCCAGTCAAACCTTTATTTGTATCAATTTTTTAGCAATGTGATAAAAATAAATAAATAAATAAATAGTAACGTAACAATTTTGTTCTGTACAATAGAAAAAAATAAATAAAATTCAATCTTTAATTTACTAACATTTATTTATTGTCAAGTTTATCAACTCTAGTGAAAATGAGAAACATGACAACATTGTTTTCAAGTTGTCATGTAAACTATATTTGATTTAATGTACACAAGGGAAAAAGCCCAAAACACATTGCCTTTTAGGACAAAGTATTAGTGTTAGGAATTATTCAAGAATTGACATCTTAAGTAACCCAATGGGTTTTGAGAGGGTTGTTAACGCTAAAATAGGTGGAACAAAATGATTTTGGAATCTTCTCTTCCACATTTGGAACTTTCGTTACTTCTATAAATGAGGTGTAGTGATCCAGAAATAAGATTCCTTTATGCAAATATTAGAAGGAGACCAAATTAAATTACTCCCTCCGTCCTATAATTATTATCCAGTTTGAGTTTTCGTTTCTAGTTCAAATTGTACTAAAATGAAATATCAAATTAGACAATAATTTTGGAACAGAAGGAGTAATACTTTTAGTTTTATGTTAATCAATAAATTAATGCTTAAGATAGAAGGAATTAGGACTTCTTCTCATCCTTATCTCTAATGTTGTGTTAAAAGGGGCAAATAAATTTTGTCATTTTTGCTAACATCGATTAATTAATGGCATGCCCTATTTCGATTGGGTAGACGGACACGACATACTTTTGGACGTCGCATCTTTGTGCCCCATCTAGTGCTTACACAACTCTCAAACACAGCATTTTGCTCGTGAATTTTGTATTAATAAAAAAGTACAGAAAACTATGATTACGATAATTTAGAAATAATCTATGTTAACAATATGTACCTTTTGGTTTAAAACGTTGGACAAATCGATTCAAATTTTACTTTAATTATAATCAGATTTGGTTGAAATGTGAAGACCAATACGTACATGGATGTCAATCCCTTGATTATTTAGTAATTTTTCCTCTCTTTCTTTTTTTATTTCTTTTAATCAGACTAGAATGTATTTTTTAAAATTTTTTTTTTTGTACAATAAAAGAGGCGTAACGCCTTAAATTACAACGGATCATGGGTGAGAAACACCGATAACATCGTGTTCCTGCCACGGATTGTAAGCTAAACGGGGGAGCAAGGAATCGATGATCCCCACCACTCATGGTCATTGCTAAAGAAACCAAATAATCAAAAGCAACATTCGTTTCACGACAGACATGTCTCAACTTAATTTCTCATTGTCTGCTCATCAGACTAGAACGTATTTTAAATTGATCAAATCGGCTCTGAACTCTTTCAAGAACAAGATATCTTAATTTTTTTTTTTTACCTTATTTAACCTTAAGAGTATTAACGCATAACAAACCTTAGTCGTCGTAATTGTGATTGATTTGGAAGGAAAATCATTATCACTCGTTATCTATGGAAGAAGCTGAATTATTGTTGTTGGATTGGACCACATATACCCTATGGAAACTTGGAAAGAGTTTGCTTTATGGTCTTTGTTATTAGGTCTATAAAAAGCATGAAGTGCAGTCTCCTTCTCTATATTTGGTGCACTGAAAAAAATGGTTGCTACCCGACTTATAGAGTTGGGACAATTCTCCCGCATTTTTTTTCCTAATTATGGCAGAGGGATAAAAAGCCAATTGTTAATATGTCCAAGTTGGTTTCTGAACACCATTTTAATTTATTTGGGTCATTGTCCCTTCTGGTTTTCAAAGTTTTTTGAGACACACAATTCCTTTGTACTTGAGACCAGGGACCAAACTGTGTTGCCAAAGAGAAAAGGGTCTCAATCAATCACAGTTTCTCATTCATGAAATCAGAAATGTTTTCGTTTTCTTATTCCCCGATCGATCCCTTTTCATTTGCATGATTAATTAAATATCACTTGTCTTGAATAAGGAAACCTAGCTATGATTGGGTTCCTAGAGCCAGATGAAATGCCTGCATTCATTCATTCATTTTGATTTCAATCATAGATATAGTAGGTCCTCTATATATATATCACTTTTGTTGTATGCTATTACTCCACATCAAAATCATGAATCTTTGAATCAGGCATGGCGCTCCTCTTTGCATTGAATTGCTCCTCACTTTTTGTACTAGTTCATTCCAATTTTCTAGCTACCTTTGTACGTGTGATTTAATTGGTCAAACGACCAAACATAATTCAATTGGTTATTTTTCTTTTGCTTCTACCACATTATTAATTCTTCCAAAGCAGTTAATAAAAAAAAGAAAGAAAGAAAAAGGAGGAGGAAAAAGCCACCACATTTGAAAGGGGTGAACTTTTTAATTAACTGTAGCCAAGTTAGTTTTATCTAGTTGTAGAACAGAGGTAAAAAGTAAAATCGTATATCTTCTTTGTGATTAGGTAAGGTGTATAAGACAGATTGATATTGCTCAATCTCTATGGTTGATTAGCCTAACCATAGGATTGTAATCCTCTTCTTTTTATTTTATATATGATTGCCGATTTGGGGGTGGAGGGAAAGAACCTTTAACTAACAATAATGGCTATAGTTTGAATGAAGTCCTGGAGACGAAGATAATACACAATTTTTGGTTCGTTCGAAATGTATATAATTGAATAGTCTACATACGTACTACATTTTTAATCTTTAAGAGAAAAATAATTATTTCGTAACTAAGAGGGTATTTCCCTAATAATTACGTACTTTAGTGAACTGTATGAAGTTCGGTTCGTCAAATATTTTGGACAATTCAATTATCAACAAAATTTCCAGTCAAACGCAAGGCCATTCCATGATGCATATCTTTGTTTCTAAGTACCTAACAAGCATATATCACCATCATGACTTGAGAGCTTCGAAGAGTGTGTTTGTGTTTTTTTATTTTATTTATTTTATTTCACGTAACTAGAGTTTAGATTAATGATGGATTGTCATGTCCCTAATGAGCAATTATGGGAAATTGGACCCACTATATTGACGCATGCCTCGACCACATTACATATATAGCTCAATCAACTAGAAATGGCTAGCAGCTGAAGTTGGTGGACTTGCTCGTTTTGCTAAGAATGTTGTCTTCCACGTTCTTGATAAACTTGTGCTTTTTTTGTCCGATGAGGGAGTAGTATGTTCGAAAATTTAATGTAATTAAATTCTCGTAAATTGATGTTTTTGTACACACTTAATTAGATCTACTATCTAGATGAGACACCATTCTATGCATTCATTATGTAGGATAGTTACATCCAATAAGACAAACTTTTATATTATCCACATCTCTCTTTGGAGTATGTAAATTAACATTGAGAGATTAATTAATTTCCTTATATAAATAAGAAAAAATTAAGCCTTGTACTTGTAGGTATACTAAAGTTCACATATTCGTAGTACTACTATATAACTTTCAATTTAAATTTTGGAATAGACAAATTTCTTTTTCCAATGAGTGGAGGCAAGCACGTATATATATATATATATATATATATATATATATATAATATACAAAAATTTGTCATCCAGAAAAGAGAAGGAAAAAAAAAGGCAATATTACACAACCCTCCACGCAGAAACACAACAAAGTTTGATCAAGAAAAATAAATGGTCATTATATTTGTTCACGTCATTACCATCTTATATATACGTCTTTCATTTTCATTCCAGATTAACAATTTATCTTCAAGAATCAGAAACGAATAAGGGGGAGAAAAAAAAAAGAAAAAAGAATCTAGTGAGGCATGCATGCCTACATTTGATAAACAAATGAAGAAAATATGATTGAGGAATTGGGGAGATCCAAGGAAGGTGAAAAGAGTGACAGACAAAGGTATCGAAAAGGAGGAATGAAAGTATTAGTATAAGCAGTGGCCTTGGAAGCATATTATTAATTATATTATTATTATTATTATAAAATAATGTGACACTACAATTCAACAACACATGCAAAGCATTGGACACAGAGAAGAAGAACATAATCAAACAGATGGAGTTAAGTTCAATTCTGCAGCTAACTGAGCTCAATTGAATATATAACGTGCAAAAATGATGGTGAATTCACCCAAGAAGGGAGACATGGATCGTCTCTTCCAAAGAACACAAAACAACAAAACTATATAGGAAGACGAGAAATGATATGGCCGTGAGTCAGAGTCAGTACGCGTGCGGGAAGGGGTTCTTCTCCCTTTTGCGCATGATCCTATAACCTTTCATGCCTGCCCCTAAATATGTTTTGTTTATGTATTAAATTGGTCATTTCTTTGAGTTAATTGCACATTTTTCTGAAAGCATTGATTTATGATCAAATTTCCCTTCATTCTAAGGAACCATATTATATTGCCCATTTGGCTATTGTTTCTTTTGGAGTTTTGTTTTGACAATTTACGAGGACGAGGAGGAGAGCATTAATGTTTTTAGTTATGGCCTTTTTGCATGCTTAACATTTTTATAAACTTATTGCACCTATCTACTACGAGGTCTATAATTAGCTAGGGTTTGAGTTTGTGGTGCCATTTCGAATAGCATTTACGTTGCTTCTTTAATTGAGATCTCTATGTTCACTTGAGTAATTAATCATGCTCTACCCACTTCAACATTTCATCTGATAGTGTATATTTTATACTATTATATACTGTTAACATGCATGATCATGAAATGGTTGAAGTGAGATGTTTAAATTCGTAGAATACTATTTCCTCCATCTTAAAATATATGTCGTTTTAGGTTTAGAAAAATATTTTAAAATGTAAGTCATTTTAAGATTTCAAGGCAAATTAATGATGAACTTTTCAACTTTGCACTCAATAAATAATGTTAATTACTTTTCTTTCTAGTTTTTGTTATAGTTTCAAAACAATTAATGATGGGTGAAATAGATATTTGACACATATATTAATTGTAAATAGTTGTCTTCTTAATTTTCGTGCATACTTTAAAGTGACTTATATTTTGAAATGGAGAGGATATTCCATTCACTTCTTATGTATTTAATGCATACGGAAGGGTCCATTTACCATAAAAAATGAGTGCATTTAAACATGGTTGAGGTGTTTATTTGAATATGGTCGAGCGTTATTTATCATCCCCAGAGGCATGTTAGGTCTTGAAAACGTTAATTTTTTGTCTAGGAAATCTAAATTTTAAACAATTAAGAGGTGAAGCATGTATTCCAAGTAAAGAGAAAACTTGATAACATTGCCTCGGATTCTTTGTTTTTAGATGGTTGTTTACATCATTACATGTACCAATGTATACTCACTCTATTTGAAAATAAATTTTGATAGAGTAATTTTAACGGAGTTTTTTTTGGAGTAATTTTAAATTTTTTTGACACAATTTTTTGAGATTTTTCTGTCTTTCTTTCAACGATACTTATTTTGAAATTAAAAAAATTAATTAATATTTTTTCAAAAATTTTTCCTTAAACATGCGTAAATATCAATGCGTTCCTTCTCGAGATAGAAACTCTTTTTAGTGCTCATTTTATTCATTAGTGATTCTTTTTCCCATATCATAGCTACCACCAATTATCTATGTTTTCTTTGCTTTAAGACTTGTGAGTTTTGTTTTACAACAAAAAGTTGTCTTCGAAAGTTTGCATGGCAAAAGTGTACTTGGAGTTGGGATTTGGGCCCCAAAAGAACCCAGAACCTTTTAACCCAAATAAAACCTTAATGGGGGGAATTGAGGTATACACAGTAATTTTGTTAAAGTGAGAAAACTCGATCATACTCTCCTCTTTTCTTTGCTAATAATCATGGGTGTTTGATATGCTGCTACAATAATTTTTCTCGACCATAAAATAGATATTTAGTTTGAATATTTATATAGTACTCCCTTCGGTCCTACTTATAAGATCCAAATTTAAACTAAAATTTAGTGTTAATTTGCGCCAACAAAAATATATAAAAGCAGTAATTAATTCCCTCGCTAATATGTTGCGGTTGAGTGTAGTTTTAAGGTTTTGCTGTGAAATGTACCTTTTTAATGTTCAAAAATAAAAAATTAAAAGCCCAGGTGATGTTCCAGCCCAAAATGAATGTATTATGTGCTTCCAACCTTCATGTTCTTGGGCCCTTAACGTTTTAGTGCGTAAACATTTTATTTTAGAATACAGTAGAACTTCTATAAATTAATACTAGTGTTGGGACTATTAAAATTTATTAATTTAGCAAATTATTAAATAATCAATAAATTAATAAATTATTAATTTAAAGAATTTGTATTAGAAAAAAAGAATCGTCACTTACTTAATTTGAAATTGTTTTTGCATCCGAATCAATTAGGTGTTAAAACTATTATGAACACTAAAAATCGATACATAGTTCATATCATCTATAGAGACTAAAAAACAAGTATTAATAATTCATATTTTACTAAATATTTATAGTAAATAGTATTATTTTTTGTTAATCGGGCATTTATTAATTTATGGTATTGCTGGGATCTATAGATATATAAGAGATTTTCTGAAATATTATTATCTTATCATTTTATCGATTTTTATCACTTTTTATACTTGTCCCAAGTTTGGACCGGAGAAAGTTATTAATTGTTAGAATTTATCTATTTATTAATTTACCGACATTCTACTGTACGTGAGAACTAGTAACGAGCTAAAAACCAAAATGGAAGATTAATTAGTTAAGTTCAGTAACGATTTTCCAGTTCAGACAGTTTGGTTAATTGGGCCCAATGGGCTTACTTAAAGACGGTCCTCAGATCAAATTTTAAGTATCCCTGCTATCCCAAAAATAACTATCATGTTCGAGTTTTCACTATACTATTTTATAGCAACGATATACATCTAGTAAAATAGTATAGTGAAAATTCATAGTGACTGATGTATCTATACTAATTAAGGGTAAAAATATAATTTTGGAAAGAAAATATATAATTTCTACGGTAAAGTACCAACAAAATAGGGGTCAACTCAATCACTATTTATTTTCACTATATATTAGTCACTATACTTATCATTTTTTTATAATTTATACTCCCTCCGTTCCAAAATTATTGTCCAGTTTAAAATTTTACTTTTAATACAAATTGTACTAAAAATGAAAGCACAAAGTAGACAATAATTTTAGAACGGATGGAGTATTTTAATAAAAATCTAAACTAGAGAACTATTTAAAACTTTTCCTTGAATGACTTAAAAGTTAGAAGTGGAGAAGGATTTTTCAAACATATTATTAACTTTATCCGATTATATTGCTAATTGATGGTCTTGATTTAAGAGTATTTATTTCCCTCGGCTTTTTTTCACCGCCTATTTGAGTCAAACACGAAATTGTACCATTCTTAAAATTGTTCTGAAAAAAATAATGACATATAATTTATAGAATTATACTATTTTCTTTATACAATTCATAAATTACAATATAAATTATTTTTTGTAATACACTGAAATTATTATCTATTCTTATATTATTAGCAAATATTACTGCTATCTAAAAATAAAAATAGTCAACATTGAATTGTATTAAAATTAATATAAATCTCAAAAACTCAATACTGACTAGTATTTTTTTTTTGTTTGGAACAAAGAGAAAATAATTAATTTGAATCTTTATGTATGTATAAATTGGCATAAACAAAGTTGTATGATCACTTTTTATAACTTAAGCTTTCTCTGTTCTTAAAGCATAGTTCTCATACAATCAATAGAATATATTACTGTATAATTATTATGGGATGAAATGAGTAGTGCAAAATTTGAAATATTCACACGATGATTCTCGTTAGATGAATCCAATTAGGACTCCCCCAAGAGCTAGTTTGAATCCCTACCTCAATGAATTGAAGTCACAAGTATTCCCATTTGAATCCCTGATAACTTTCTTCATTTTACGAAGTCTGGCTGAATTTTTGTCGCTGTCGTCTTTTCTTGGAGTTTTGGTTTAGAGAGTCAACTTTATTGTTCAGAAAGAGAAAGTCAATTTCATGGGTGCGTGCGTCATCGGACATCATACTACTACTGCTACAACATTATTGTGTATAAAAAAAGAAGTGGTTAGATTAGACAAATGGGCTAAGTCAATCCTTTCAATTCGGTTAGTAATAATCCAAACAGACCGTCGCACAACCCGACACACAATTTTCTTCTTCTTCTTCATCTTCATCTGTGATTTATTATTTCGTCAAAGTCTTTTTTATTTTCTCAGGTCGCGCCCCCCAGATATTGCCTCACCCGGCCGGTCACCACCACCATGGACTCATGGAGGTTAGCCGGTTCTCTCATCAATTAATTAATCTTTTATGTTATATACAAAAAAAAAAAAAAAAAAGAGAGATTTCCCACGATTGTACGTAACCACAATTTTTTTTTTACCAGTTCAATCAATAAATTTCTGATAGCCGCAAATCAATGTACATTTACCAACATAATTGGTGACGGAGCTAGGGGCACGCCCCTTTTCATTTTTTTTTTAAAGAATTAGTATAAACTAATTAAAGAAAATTATATTTAACTCCCTATGTTCAATTCTTCATTTTCAATTTCTTGTTTTCAAATGATGCGAACGAAAAAAATTAGCATAGAGTCAATCATACCAACTGATCTTCAAAGTCTGATTTTTCCTGACAAGCAAAATTTCTTTAGGGGCAAAAAAGTTGATGCAAAATATAACTGTGATGTAGTACCTTTGATTAAGACTATATAGTATACATATGGACTAATTCTAATATTCAGTCAGTTACTAAATCGGAACAAGAAACAACTTGATTTGGCTATTCTTTGGGGGTCTACATTTTCATTTGTTAACTACCAATTTAGACTACGAATCTTGAATCTTTGATGTTAACATCCGGAAAAAAAAATAAAAATTGAAACCCCATGAATGCAGCAGCCTGCATCAACGTAACATACATACCTTTGACCAAACACAAAGGGAATAGTCTCTACTTAGCTTTTGCAATTTGAGTATTAGTTTATTGTTGGTTTACTTGGTCAAATACACCATTGCAACCCATATGATGCATTAATTTAATGCAATGTATATGGGTTGTGCGCGATAGAGAATGAACAAAGTTTTCAATTATCTGATCCCTATATATTACTTCATCTCTGTAAAAAAAATAATAATTGAATTTATGAAATTTTCCAGTACAAAAGAGTACGAATTCGGTTTTAAAACCTTCAAGACTCTCATCGATGATTAGTCCCTTAGACTTATTATTAATTATTATAGCTAGCTTAGTCCACTTTGATCTATACCAATGAAAAATTCTCAAATCAGTCATGCAACTTCAATTATCATTTCAATCAATGATAGTATATAGCTAGTCAACAAATTTTTCAAAAACCAAAGCGGTAGTTATTACTAGCTTTGGCAATTCGATCACAAAAAAAAAAAAAAAGTTTGAAATCCGAAATTGAAATTTCACACGACTTAGAAAATCATCACACTCTGTACTTCAGCATTTCTTTTTCTTTTTTAACCCAAGAGGCTTCTTTGAAAGAAGAAGAAGAAGGGGGGAAAAAAAACACGTTTTTTTTTTTTTACAAAGAGGTTTACTTGCAAAAGCAGTAACTTTAGCCGTCTCTCACACAACTGCATTCCGATAAACCCTAACCATTGAACAACTCATAGTAGATGAAACCCCTGAAAAATGTCAACGGTCAGAATGGTAGGCTAAATTTTCCCATAAAATATAGATCTCCATACAAAATTGTCACCATCCACATTTCTTTCTCTCGCTCTCTCTCTCATCGTCATCCTTCTTTGATCTTTCTTCCAACTGTTTCCCCTATATATCTGACTAGTTCCTCTCCTCACTCTCTCTCTCTGTCTATTTTACACCTTAAATTTCAACTCTCAAAACAAAACAAATCACCCTCTAATCCTTCCATTTCAAAAACCTCTCTCAAATTTTGAACCAAAGGCCTAGCTAGCTATTATGGATGACAGTAACATGACTAATCAGTCTTATGCAGCTAGGGTTAATGTTCTTAATGGCCCTCGTCCTTCTCCTTTAAGACTCCACAAGGATTCTCATGTCATTCACAAACCCAAGTTGAATCCTCCCCGAAAACAGCCCGTCATCATTTACACTCATTCTCCCAAGATCATTCACACCAAACCCAAAGATTTCATGGCATTAGTTCAAAAGCTCACCGGATTCACCCGGCCCGACAATGATGATCATCATGACGACGAATACAGCAACAAGAAATCAGACAAGTGCGGGCCTCAAACTGATCATCATTATCATCAAGACAACGATTCTTCTTCGGTCACGAGTGACGAACAAGCCGGCCGGCCGGATCACGAAATGTCACCGGTTCATCAGAAAGCATTGAAAACCCATCCTCACTTGAATGATTTCCCTTTGTTCACTCCCAACAATTCCAACACTTTGTTCTCCGCTTCGCCTCAGGCTTTGTTTAGATATCCAGATGCGATTTTCGCTTCTCCGAATATTAGTCTTTCGCCTTCGTTTGTGGAGTTCATGAAGGGTCTTCCCGAGTACTGATTTTAATTAGTAGGGTTTGGTTCATTTCTTATATACGTATTATTGTTATAAAATACATGTTAATAGGTTTTAGTCTCCTTTTAATTTACCTTTGATCGATGTTATTTTTCCCCCTGGCGAATTATTTTTTTGTACTTTTGTGTTCATAATGTTAGGGGATGGATTTAGACATAATGTTGGATTATATATAGTTTAATACAAGTTGTAGAACTTTATTATTATGCAATCTTCATAGGAGGTTTAATTTAATATTTTCTCTCTCTCAGGCTGCTAAATGTGTGTTCTATTATTTAATTTCATTGCGTAGGCAATTAGGTTTTCATTTTAAATATTAGTCACTTAATTAGGAATGGTATGAGATGGTGTCGAACGTGAGAATTAGGTGAAGGATTTTTTATATTTCTGCCTTCTTCAGATTTATGCGTTTATCATTAAGTATGCCAAATCTTCTTCTTCTTTTTCTTCTTCTTTTCCTTTTTTTTTTTTCTTTTTCATTCCATGAATTTAGTTTCTCAGGAGTTTGAGCTTCTGCATCAATCATCCCATAGAAAATGCTGCACCTAGGTCCTTAGAAAATCAATCATTTAGTTTGGAATCTAGATGATACATACAAAATACTCACTCTGTCCCAAAATTATTGTCCAGTTTGAGATTTCATTTTAATTACAATTTGAACTAAAAATGAAAACTCAAATTGGACAATAATTATGAGACGGAAGGAGTATTAGCCAACTCATAATTATGAATCGTATGAGCATGCAGTAGTAATTAATATAATTATTATCGAGAAAATTCGTTCAATAGACTTTGGAGTTTGGACGCCAGAAAAAAGTCGTGCCACCGACGGATCAAAAAAACCTTGAAGTCTGAATTTTGAAAATGGAATGTGTAAACAAACCTTATGGGTTTGTGGTCTTAATTGTGAGTATTTTAGTAGCACATCATAAGCCTTAATTAATACCATCCAAAAAATGTGTGATACTCTTCTGTTTTAAAATTATTGTTCAATTTGAAATTTTACTTTTAGTTCAATTTGAACTAAAAATAAAAACTTAAACTGGACAATAATTATGGGAGAAAGGGAGTACTATTTTAATAATTAAGATCACCGTTTTCGACTGTTTGATTTGAATCTTCTCAGTGTGTCGATTAAATTAATGTATACTTTTAAGGTTTGATGAAGCTAGGAGATTCGAAGAAGATTCGGTAATGCTCTCACCAGTTAATTATTAGTTCATACTCATTTTAGAAAAGGGAGAGAAAAGGCGTGGTATTTTTCTTAAACACACCATCTGGATTGATCTTGTAACCTATGGTTCGATTGAGGTTAGATTAGTCATAATATACTTAGATTAATATACCAAAATACGTATGTACTACGTAGTTGTTTGATTATAGACGGGAATACATATGATGATTTGCTTATAGTACGATTAATGTTGGTAACAACGTGGTCTTCCATTTTACTCCGTCGTGTATTAATTATTCTGAAATCCTTATATTTAAATTTATTAGCAACATTACTATTTACTAGCCTTGCGAGAAGCGTTACTATTTTGTCGAAAACTTAGTCTTGCAAATGTTGCTGTTCATGGTGACTCTTCTCTTATTATTCTGGCGGCTTTAGAAGAGATCGACGGCCCTGCTGCTTGTTCTCCAGTCTTGATTTTTCGGTTGCTCATCTATTTTGGATTCCTTGACCGGATAATGCCATAGTTCATTCTCTTGTTAAATATGTCAAATTGTCTGATGTAATTGAAACTAGAGTGAACCTATTTCTTTGTATCTCATGTGGTGTTGGACTTTTTCCAATAATCGTTAACAAATGAATGTTTTTCTAAAAAAAAAATATATATTAGCAACATGGTTCGCATCATCATTCATGCCTCATTAAATCTCTACATACTGTATATAATATACATGTATGTATTTTGAAAGAGAGTATCAAAACAGTATCCCTCGCATTTTTTCTTTAAAAGAGAGAAAGTCTAAAGAGCATTTTGATATTTTTGAAAGTTTGAGTGGGTGTACTGCAATTTACCATAAATAACTAGCATGGATAAGAATAAGAAAGTCTGATCAATTGGAGCATTTTCAGTATTGAGAAGTTTGGACAAATTATTAATTAAAAAAATGCACAATACCTTTTCAAAAATAATACAAACAAAGTGCACAATGTCTCTATAATTTTTTCCCCACTACCTCCAAAATGATCATGTACGTTATTCCTGCTTCAAAATACAGTGTATATTCTTCGCAATTGATGTTCGAAAATCCAAGACAGGAAAAAAGTAAAAAAGGGGGGAAAAACAACCAAAATGAGCTTATAATGGAACAGAAAACCTCGAAACCGATGGAGTGAATGAAATTCAACCGACAAATTGACGAGTATGTAAGCCCAAGATCATAAGCTGTAATCCAAACCCAGCGTACACAGCCCATTAAGGCGTTTAGTTTAAATTACCTTCGATTGCTGGATTTGCAACATAACATAATCCAGTGACTGATTAAAGTAAGCGTTTTTCTTTCTTTCTAATTTGTTTTTTGAAGAAAGGAACCTAAACTTTCTTTTTTTTAAAAAAAAATTACCTGTATATTAGTTAAGAAGAAGTACCGAAACTATTACAACGCATTCTATGAAATGCTAGATTATGTGATTCTATAACATTTTGCCTATTCACTTTAATCAGCGAGCAAAATTGAAATGAGGAAATAGTACTAATTAACAAAGAAATCACCTCCTGAGCCTCAGAAGGTATAAAAGCAGACCGTAAATCTCCAGTCAAAGCTTCACAGTCTGTATAAACATGGTGTCAGGTGATCCAAATGCAATGCATCCTTCAACGCCAAAAGACAAGTCATTGCCTCGGGTTGAAAAGAAGAAAGGACACTTAGATCCACCGTTTTGATTTGCATCACCATACCGTGAGGTGGTATTATCTTCCACGCATCAGTCGCCTTGCGTGACTGATGACTGAACGATCCATCAAATATGACAAAGGAATCAGCTGGACCCCAAGGCAGTTGTGATGGTTGTGAATTGGTGGAGGACTTTCCAGCTCCCAATCTCCTAAGAGTTTGTTTATGAAGAATGACTTCGTTTTGAATAAGTTTCCAAGATATTGCCGAATCATTAGATTGGTTTCTCCAAATCTTGTCATTCCTCTCTAGCCAGATCCTTCAAGTGATGATCAGAAACAAATCAACATCCTCTTTAGTGGGATAAGACTGAGTCCAACTAATGAACCATTGATGCAATGAGTCATATGTAGCATTGAAAATGAAGCCAAAGAGAGGAAAAGCCAAGGCCCAGATGGCCTGAGATGCTTCACATTTAAAGAATAAATGTAAGCTATCTTCCTCATGTCTGCCACATCTGGGGCATAATGGGTCTACTTGAACACCCCTTTTGCATAGTTCTGATCGTGTAGATAGAGCATTGAGTAATGCTCTCCAGAAAAGGAACTTGTGCTTGAGTTGAACTCGGAGTTCCAAAGTCACTCCCAAGCTAATCTCTCTGCATTCTGGATTGCTGGACTTGGCATAGATTGTGGAAGGAGAGCATTGATGGCCAATTGATAACCTGACTTGACAGTGTAGTGACCATGGTCTGTATGAAGCCACTGTAGTTTATCCTTGTGAGTCCTTCTTGTCAGGTCTATAAAAATCCCTGTAATATAAGGGAGAATATGATATGGAAAAATGGTCCTGAGAGAGTTAATTTTCCATTGACCATTAGACTTGATGAAATTGTTAACTCTCAGATTAGAGTGGGTAGCCATGATAGACTCATTGCTGATGGGAATAGCGTGACTTGGAATCCAATTTGCAGCAATGAGAATGTCCTTCCGTGAGACAACCTTCCATTTTTGTGTGTTGGTGAAGTAGCTCTGCTCCCCACATGATACTTTTAAATCCCCAAGATGGATTGTTTGGAGTTCAGGGAGGAGGAAAGGCACCATTAAAACAATATTTAGCACGGATAATTCTGGACAACAATGAAGTTGGTGCGGACAGAATCTTCAATGCATGTTTCGCTAGTAGAACTTGATTGAATTCCTTCGGAGCCTTTAAACCTAATCCACCACAAAACTGCAACTTTGTTATTTTCTTCCAAGTCCTCCAGTGAATTTTCCTATCATGAGTGTCTCCTTTCCAAATAAAGTTACCAATGATTTGATCTGCTTTGAGAAGAGTATGAGAGGGGAGTTTGAAAACTCCCATTGGATAAACCAACATTGAAGACAAAGTCGATTTTGTTAGTGTTACTCTTCCAGGTAAAGATAACAGTTTTATTTTACACGAGGCAAACTTATTACTGAGCTTGGTGAGGAACTCCTTGAATATTACCTTCTTCTTCTCCTTGAAGTCCAAAGACATTCCTAGGTATTTGCTTTGGAATGGGCCAACTGGAATTTTGAGGGTAGAATGGACAAAGTGTTGCATGTCCTGTGATGTGTTTGCACTTAAAAGGATGGAAGACTTACGAAGATTGATCCGTTGACCTGAGAAGGTGGCATAATTCTCAAGTAGTCTTGCTAGAACTAAGACTGAAGATTCCGTCCACTCTATGAAGAAGAGACTATCATCAGCATACACGAGGTGGCTTACTCTTGGTGCACTGCGGTTAACTTTCACTCCCAAACCTGGGAAGTTTTGGATTTTAGATCTAATGGCTGAGGACAAAACTGGCACAAGATGAATAAATATGGGATAATGGGCATCCCTATCTGAGACCTTTGTTTGGAGAAAATGGGGGCAAGCTCTCGCCATTAAACTGGATAGAGTAAACAATTGAAGACATACAGTGCATGATAAGGGAAACCAACCATGTAGGAAAATGTGATTTTTGTAAGACTGCTTAGAGGAAAGGCCAAGAGACTCTGTCATATGCCTTACTCATGTCCAGTTTGATGGCTGCTAATCCTGTGTTCCCTTCCTTCTTTCTGATGTGTTCAATGATCTCATGAGCAACGAAAATGTTTTCACCAATGTTTCTTCCCGGAACAAAGCCATTTTGAGCCTCATCAATCAGATCACTCATAACACGCTTCAAACGATTTGTTAACATTTTTGCAATTATCTTGTACTTGACATTGGATAAGCTTATTGGCCAAAAATGATTTGGAGTCACTGGTGAGGATGTCTTAGGTATCAAAACCAAGTGGGTGTGATTCCATTCTGGGGCAAGTATTGATTGTTGATCGCATCCAAAATTGTTGACTGCACTTCCAGGCCTATAGAGTCTTTATAATGCTGATAGAATCCTGCAGGCATGCCATCAGGTCCAGGTGATTTCCAAGGAGACATTTGTTTAACTGCTGCCCAAACATCTCTTTTTGTGAATGGGTGCTGAGGGGATAAACATTCCTCCACATTATCAAGAAGGCCAGTGAAGAAGGTAGAAGCTTGAGCATTCTGTGTACTTGATTCCACAGACATATAAATGTGAGAAAAATGCTCTTACAACAAGGAGGCAATCTGAATATGGTCCTGGACCCAATCCCCGTTGTCATTACTTAGCTCCGTAATCCATTTGTTTCCATTTTTCCTGGCTGCCCATTTATGAAAAAATTTTGAATTTCTGTCTCTGTGGATTGGCCAGTTGAGTTTTGCTCTTTGATGCCAGTAATCATGCTGATTTTATAAGGTTTGCTCCAGTTCTATCCTGCAACTCTCCAGTTGAGAGTTCAAAGTAGGATCCGATTTATTCAGCTCCCACTGCTGTTGAATTCTTACCAGTTTCTCAGATAATTTAGAGACAAAGTTATCTAAGTTACCAAATTGGGCCTTGCTCTATCTATGAAGATTTGAGAGAGTTCTCTATAGCTTCAAAGACAGAGATTCTTGTTAGTTTTCAATTTGAAGGGATGATTGCGTCCAGGCTTGTTGTACCAAATCTTTTGAGGAAGGACAATTGGACCAAAATTGTTCAACCTTTGTTTCCTTCTAGTTTTCCACTTCTCCTTCAACTCAACCAGAATTGGGCCATGATCTGAGCTCATAATAGGTAGATTTCTGATAATTGCTTTTTGAAATCTCTGCAACCATTGCCGATTCACAAATGCACGATCCAGTCTTTTAAAGATTGCATCTTGTCCTTGCCTTATATTAGTCCAAGTATACTAGCAACCTAAATATTTCTGCTCTTCCAAGTCATTACGGGATAAGAAATTTCGAATTGACCTTGTGTCCTGATCCCAACTTGTTTGCCTCCGAACTTGTCTTCTTGATTAAGCACTTGATTAAAGTCTCCTAAAATGACACTAGGATATTGTAGGCCTTCGATGGTGTCATGTAGTTGAGACCAGAACTTGGTCCTTCCTTGTTGGGAGGGAAGACCATACAGAAAAATGGCTAACCACTTCAAACTAGTAGCCTCACACACTTTGGCTACAATTACATTAGAGTTTTGCACAAGCACATTAATATGCACTCCATCTACCCAAAATAGACCTAAACCACCACTGAGACCTATTGGATCTATTACAACTGAATTTTTAAAAACTGAAGTTTGTTGCCAAACCTCTACATGTTCCTTACTAGTCTTAGTTTCCATAATAAACAAAATACTAGCTTATACTGCTTAACTAACCTACCTATTACATGCTTAGATGAGACATTATTCATGCCTCTACAGTTCCAAGATAATATATTCATATGAACAAAGGCGATTGATCTGGTACAACCACCGCAAAACCATTTATCGACACTGATTTAGTAATAACAACATGCATGTTCAAGTGGGGGTCAAGAGATTTTACCTGGCTGTGTAGCTCAACCAGCCTCCTCTTCGGTTGAGGTTGTGTATTCAACTCAACATTAATGGTTGTCTGATCCAGCTCAAAAGATTCACTTTTCCTTCAAAGTGATTGCATTTCTTCACCTTTAACAGCACTCCTCTTGCTACCAGGTGCCAAATAGTATGGCTTTGCAGGAATTATTGAAGAAGGGGTGTTAGGTAGACGCTTCCACCTTCTTGCAGTCTGAGAATGTTGCCCTTTGGGTCCTGTAACTGAGACCGCCCTCTTGCTTTTTATTTCAGACTCCAAGCCAACAACCATTACCTTCGACTCTATCTTCTTTTCATGTGCTATATCCATTGGCTCTGTTTATGCGGCGGGTACCGATTCAGAAATATTATCAGCAGTAGAAACCTCTTTAGGTATGAGAGAGTGTACTTTCCTCCACTCCGATTGCTCATTCTTCTTAGTAACAGAACTACCATGAGAAAGAGTGTCATGACACTTTGACTTTCTATTACAATTTCTTCGGCAATAGCTATTCTGAGATACAACTAAGGTTAGAGTTATTATCAGTGGCGGAGCTAAAGGGAGACGAAGGGGCGCGGTCGCACCTACTCAATTTTTTTAATTAGTAGAGATATCCTAAATTTTTAATAGAAAACTATGTATTGAATAATTTTTCGCACCTCCTATATTAATTTCTTGGCTCATTAATGGTTTTTTCGAAATTTTGCATCCCCTTTGATGATTTTTTGGCTCCGTCACTGGTTATTATGATTGTAGATACCCCATTTATCATAGTCGTGCTTATATTTTGTTGAAGACCATTGAGATGGCATTTGAGCAACTCCCCCGTGGCTACTGCCTTTGATATGGCGAATCCCAGGGCTTTGATTTGCAAGGAGTGTTTCGAGGATACGCTTAGCAACAGAAATATACTTATTAACCTTACCATTAACAACAATCCGCAATTCTTCCATAAGAAGCTCACAAAGTTAGATATCCAGATACCACATAAAAGAACATAAGCAAAAAAACTCCAAACTTATAAGAGGGTGATGAAATTGCAATTGATGTGGCATCAAAAGGACAACTCAGATCTACACATTGGAAAGGTTCAATTGTGTACAAGAGTGAGGCAGTGAATTGACTACTTGAGGATCCGGTGGTGGCGGCAACTGCTACCTTCGTCGGAGAGAGCAAGGCAGTGTGGAGTGGCGAGTGGGATGTGGAAGCAGCTGGTTTCTTGGCAAAGGCAACACTAGAAGCAGCACGAGCTAAGCAACTGAGAACATTGCGCTTGGGAGGGTCCGTCAACCAACAACCTCATTACCTCTATCGGCGTCGGATTGTGGAAGCTCGCGTCAGTCTTTGATTTTTGATCGGGATGCAATTGAATCAGAGTTGGATGATTATTGTGGCTGTTCTAGTTGGTATGAATTGGCCAAAACTAACTTTATTGAAAATTTTCCACATTAAGTTTTTGATCAACTATTATATAATTTACTATGTTTTCCCATACGTCGATTAATCTTTATTCATGTAAAATCCATCGAATGTATTTTTTTGTATGTGGAAACTGTGAGCGTCTGCTTTGTCGTTAACATGATAAAGTCGACAAACATGTCGATGAGAGTCAAAATCTATGGTTTTTACTTTTAATGAAGATTTCTCCTAATAATTATACTCACTTACATCTTAAAAACAATGAAACGTTCTACAAAACAAAATGTTACATAGATGTATGGTAATTTTACCAACAACTTCTTCTATTTGATTTGAAATTTAACGTGGTTAGAAAATATATTGAAAATTTATTACCTGACTAAGAACCTGGTAATTTAAAAAACTATTGAAAACTATCTCTATTATACGATTTGTTTAGTTGTCACATATTTTGATTTATTGTTATTGATGTAAAATTGGTTAAACGTAGTTTCTGTTTAAAAAACAGTAAAGGTCTACTTTTTTTGTCCACTTAGTAAATCTGACGAAAATGTCGATGAGGGGAAAATAATTATAATTTTGTATTTTTTTATAAAAACTTTTGTACTACTATTTTTTTTTTGATAATTTATCTATTTCATCTTCTTCTTCTTTGTGTGGGGAATGAATTTCTCCATTGATAAAGAAAATAAATCTTCAACAAAGATCTTACATGGAAGTAGCTTTAGAGTTTCTGAACTTCTCGACTACGAAACCTTAAAAGTTAGTTAGTGTCCCATTACAGACATGATATAAAACCTTAACAGGGCTCCTAATTTAATAGGTCCATAGATATCTCAGAACTTAACAGAGCTGAAATAAAGTATGATTGAATAGCGGAAGTTGCACAACTAGCATCAACGCTACATTAGAGTTTGAAAGTATATCTATCTCAGAGTTAAATCATCAGTATCCCTCACGATCTTTCTAGAGCAAAATACCAATACAGCTCTTGGATTACTTTCTACTCCTCCACCTAGATATATAATTTTTCTAGGGCTGCTGATTAATCGAGTCGACCCGATGAACCGCCCAAACCAAAACTCATTTGGGTGATTCGGGTTGATTATTCGGCTGACATCGGGAAATTTCGGCTCTACCTGAACAGCTGAATATCAAATGTGGTTCAGTTTTGATTGGCAGAGCTACTGTTTGGGAACCGACCGAATTACCCGAATAATTAATTTTTAATATTTTTTTATATTAAATATATATATTAAATTTGACTAGAATTATTTATGGTTCAAATTTTTTCTCATTTTCAGATTTTCTTCTTCAACACTCTCTCCTTCTTCTTCGAACCTCTACGTCGCCGTTGACGGCAACCCCACGCCGCCGACATTCCCACCACAATCCCACCTCCAAATTCATCTCCACGATTCCTCCTCTCATTTCCCACCTCCAAAGCCCATTTAATCGACCAAATCCACCACTAATCCACCCTAAAACAAAATCTAGGGTTTTAGTTCCAAATTGGGGGTTTTTTTTTTCAATCAATTGATTCGATTCATCCACCTCCACAACTCCTCTTCCTATTTCCCACCTCCACAACCCAGTTAATCGACACAATCTATCACCAATTAAACCCAAAACCAAATCTAGAGTTTCACTGTTTCGGAGTTCCCAAATTTGATTCGAAGTGACCTCACCGGCTTACCCAGCTCACCCTCTAGTTTCGGCAAATCCTTAAGGCTTTAGGTAAAAAACAAAGAACATTTTTTTTTCCTTGTAATGCTTTTAATTTGGGCTGTAAGCCTTGTTTATAAGTTTCTTTAGAGTTTTCCTTCAATTATTAGTCTGTTCCTGATTTACTGATCTTTTGGTTTGTGTTTTCTTTAAATGCAGGAGCAGGAGACTGTTAATGTTTCTATTTTAAAGTACTTGCTACTGTTGATCACTTAAATTCATCAGTCATTAGACTACTGTTTAACAAGTTGACTGTTTTTGTTATTGATTGCTGATTGTTTTTTTTTTTTAATTAATGCAGGGCTGAGAATTGAAATTTCAAGCTGTTATTGTTTAAAGGTAATACTTTTTTTTTGTCTATCTTTGTTGAGCTTTGATCTTTCTAAGTTTCTGTTAGACTGTTTCTGGGCAAATATGCATGATTAGTTGTATATTGTGAGTTCACTGAGACTGAATTGTGACTGTCAACTGGTACTGGCGATTGCATGTGAGTGATTGAGTTCAGATTTGTGAGTTGTCACTGTTGTTGTTTCTGAAAAAATGCATGGTTCACTGTAACTGTAAGTCTGTAACTGTCACCACAGATGTTGCATGGAATGTTGTATGTTTTGATTAATGTTTGTAAATTTTTGCACCTTATTGTGACTGACTGACTGTCAATGCTAATATACATTCATGTGATTCACTTTGTGATTGAAAAGTCTGAAATTGAGTACTGCCATATGTATCAGAGATCATGCCTTGTTGTTTATGATGTTTTAGTGTTTTGGAGAAGTTGTTGTATCATGTATGTATGACTGTCAACTGTTAACTGACATGCTTCTCAATTTTTGGTTGGCTGTTTTGAAAGTGTTGTTGTGTGTTGTTCTGTGGTGTTTGTGTTGAATGTGGCAGTTAACTAAAATACTTTTTTTCCTTCTTTTTTCCGTGTAGACGTCAGAAATAGGATATGATTTTGATGACAATCTTGAGGATATTGAAGTTGAGAGAGGTTCACAGTCTCCTCCTCTACTGGATTTGCCCGGTGATGATGCGTTGATGGTAGATGTATAGATTGAGGCCAGGGGAATAGATGAAGGTGAACCTACTATTGCTAATGCTCCAAAGCCCCTGAAGCAGCGCAGGTTAACTCGTAAGCGCTCTATGGTATGGCCTCACTTTACTACTCATAAAGATGCTAAAGGTGTGTTATCGGATGATTGTAAGTATTGTGCTAATACGTATATGGCTAATAGTAAAAAACATGGGACTAGTAGTCTTCAGGCACATTTGTGGGTTTGTAAAAAGTACTTATCTCTGAACCAGGATCCTGGTCAGAGTAAGTTAGTTATTGAAACTGGGAAGGAAAAACCTGCTAGTGTAGGTACTTGGAGGTATAATGAAGAAAAAATAATTAGGGCAACGATTTGCATGATAATTGTTGATAAATTGCCTTTTAGGTTTGTTGACATGAAAGGGTTTAGATATTTTCTTAAATTGCAGCCACAGTTTGTGCCTAAGGGTAAGCAAACAATGGCTGATGAATGTTATAAACTGTATTTATCTGAGAGGAAAAAATTAAAAGTTGAGCGGAAAGGAAATGTTAGTAGAATCTTCTTCACAACAGATACTTGGACTTCTTTGCAGCAAATTAATTATATGTGTTTGACTGGGCATTATGTGGATAATAATTGGACTTTGACAAAAAATTTCATATTATCAAACTAGTTTAGTAAATTATGAAAGTTTACATTTTAAGAATAGTTTTTCTCATCTCATTGTATTCGGTTGTCTTAAAACCACGATGGTCGATTAGACTAAATATAACAAGCAACATTGAAAATTATCACTTTGACTTCTCATGGCAGATCTAAAGCCCATGTGACCTAAAAAAGATTTAGTATGCTCTCTTTTGAACTTAGTCGAGTAATTTTATAATCCAATTGAACAATAGGTTATTTAAATAAGCATTGATAATTTTTAACATTAATTTTTCTATAAAATATTATATAATTTTTTTACATTTCTATATACGGTGATTAATCCTGACCTGTCTAAAATCTCCCGAATGTATTTTTTTTTTTTCATTTTGGTTGGGAAATTGCGAGCGTCGGCTTTGTCATTGACATGAGAAAGCCGACGATTATATCAACGATAGTAAAAAACTATGAATATTACTTTCAGTTACTCATAATGTTTTACAATGGTATTGTTTGGTAATTTATCGATTTTAGTAAGCCATAAAAAATCTAAATTGTCCTAATTTTTTATGTGTTATAAGTTTTTTAACTTACAATAAGGATTATTTTTTCCCATAACTGTATTCGTTTATAGTTTATAAATGGTGAAAAATTCCATCAGACTAAATAGTAAATATAACACGGAATATGGTATTTTGTAGCGTTAACTTCTTATGATTGGTTTGAAACTCGACGTTATTTAAAAGATGTTATGGTCCATATTCAACTTAATTGACGACTTTTATAACCCTACTAAAATCCAACATTTAAAAATGCTAAAAATTTTCAGCATTATTTTATCTATCAACTATTATACAATCGAGCCAAAACTGTATATATAGACTTTTTGGTCCATTTAACAAAGCCAAAAAAAAAGTTAATGAACGTAAAAAAATGTTTTAATATTATAGATAAAAGATTTTTTATAGATAAAATGTTTGATATTTTATCTATGTCAATTTTTTCGACCAAAATCTCAAATTTTCTCAATTATTACGTAAATTTTACATTTCTATTTTGAATAAGAATTTTTTCATTTTTTCTTTGTCTTAAAAAGATGAAATAAAGTTGACTAAGTATATATATATATATATATATATATATATATATATTTATATATTTATGGAAAGTGTAGGTCAACTTTTCCTTCACATAATGAAATGGACAATAAATGATTTGCTAGTTGAAATTTTTATTTTTACTAAAATTTTATATTAAAATATATTTTCAATTCGAATAATAATTTTGGTACGGGTGAAAATGTATACTAATCTCAAACATTTGTATCAATCTTTTGGAAGTAATGAATGGTTAGGAAATTAACACCACACGCAAAGAGTACAAATTAACTACTACAAACTAAGCAATAAAATCATAGATAGTTTTTGTAGTCCAGTCACCAGTGTCTTTGTTCCTAATTTGAATAACAAAACACATCATGATTAAAGTGTGGGATTATTTTAAAGCAGAAGGACATTTCCACGCTCTTCACAATCCGACCTGTTTCCCCATTGTCATCCATGCCAGCACATTTCTCCTAAGTGCTTAAATGTCGTCTCTTCCGACACCTCTTTTATTGATTTGTACCAGTTGACTCCCCACAAATCTTCGTAATCAAGAACTCTTATATATATGAACGTTTGAACAAGAAAAAAAAAAATACACGGTAGACAAAGTGAAGTAAAACTTGAAGAAAATCATTTACTTTGATTATTGGGTTTTACTAGCTAATAAATAGTTTAAACGATATTGCTAGGAAAGTACATGTGTTTTGTTTCATATTAAATAGTCCAAAATCAACCCAAAAATTTATAGAATCTGAACATTTTTTTTTCCTTCTGTTTAAGTTAAGTCAAATTGATTACAATTAGACAATACTACTTTCTCCGTCCCATTGTAATAGTTCAAATGAGATGCAAGAGAATTAATTAATTTAGACACCATGATTAAAGGTTTTGCAATCAAATGGGGGCAAAGGTCGTCAGCCATTTGGAGGCTCCATTTCGCCGTAAACTTGTGCTTGTGACAACCCATATAACATACTCCATCTGGATTTGTTCCTTAGCTGTGAAGATTTGGTTTTGTGATTTTAATTAACCTCCTTGATTATATGTGCTCCTAAGTTAAAGCTAACGTAATCAAGCCAAAAAAACAACCTAAGGTTTCGTACGACATCTTCTCCTCCCTTATTCACCTTTCAGTACGTAACGTAGGTTACTAATTTCTCACCGCACTCTCTTCTCGTCATTCATTAACTTCTAAGCAATCAAGCAGCGGCAGAGGCGAAAAGTGATTTTACAGTACGTAGAATATATAATTATGGTAGAGCAGCAATTTTGTTACAATAATATGGTAAATATTTCCGTACCTAAGAATAAACTTATGATCAAATTGTTATCAAACTTTCGGATTAACCATTTTCCTAACAGCCACAATGCTTAATTAATTTCCTCCCACATAATTAGTGTCCCGTAATCATCCTAACAAGTTATAACTTATAACTCTTCTTTTTTCTCTAGATATAACTTTTTCTCATTTCGATAGTTCGCTTTATATTATAAGGTTTTTATAATTCAATAAAATAGGATATTAAAAACTAGAACGGATGAGTACTGTTCAGTGGCTGCTAAGTGGAATTTAACAATAAATATTAAGGTCCAAATCGAGCGTTAGACATGACTTAGACATATCAGTCTTTGCAGGCCAAATTGTTTTAATTACTGGAATAACATCACAGAAAAAGTTAGATGCACTCCATATTCCAAATTCCATTAATTGGCTCCTATGATATCAATGTTTGTAGTCCTTCATTGACATTTCAGCTCCTATGATCATGTATTGACATTTCAGCTCCTATGATCATGTATTTATTGAGAAATAAAATAAATTAAAGAGGGAATACAAAATAATAACAATATAATAATAAAATGCTGCATTCAAGACAGTAGTATAAGGCATGGCCATTTTATTATTTTAGACAGTTTAGTGCAACCGTGTGATATTCACTATATGTACAACTTGTTTGTTCTCTCCCTCTTTTTGTTTTTGTTTTTTTTTTTTTTTAAGTAAAATCTCTTACGATATTATAATGGAAGAAAGGGGAATGGAGTCTAGTTTGTATTTGTAAAGTTGGGCAATTGTTGACATTTCGTATAAATGCATCTTTTTGTTGTTATTTTTGACCTCATCATTTTAAACAATATGGTATCGATAGTTCAATACGTACGTACGACGTACCTCTAATAACCTCTCTCTATTTTTATAGTAAAATCGTGGATCCTTTTATGACACCTAATTTCTTTTCTTTCTTTTTTTTTTACCTTACAGAGAGATAATGAAATTCGGACATCATATTCAGCGAGTTGATCGTTTTACTAGTTTGCAACAAAAACGTAGTTAATTTCTTACGTATGTATTGAGAAACGAAAGGGCGTTTCACAATGACATGGGGATAATTTAATTTCTAGGTGGAGAATTTGGTTTAGGATGTTTTAGGCAGTAGTACTTAAGAGAGACATAAATGAAGGCCAAACAAATTACATTAAGTATCTAGTCTCTAAAGAAAACATTCAGATATTTATTTGTAGTTTATTTAATGTTGTAATAATAACTAGATGCTTGGCCCAGGCAGATATCCGGGCGCCCCTCTACTTTAAATTTGTGTTAATAGATAAATAAATTCTTGATTTGGAAAAAATAAAATAACTACACATTTGTTTTTTTTCTTTTTTTTAGTCGAAAATAAAAATAAAAATAAAAATCATCTGCCAAAGTAAAAATATATTAAAAAGTACAACAATGTAGAAATCATACAAAAGAATGTGGAATAATAAAGGGGATAAGTTTATGGACAAATTTAAATGCTATTTTAATTTGATTGATAAATGATAAATGTTAGGAGTTAAAATTGTGTAGTTATTTTTGTAAAGTAGCTTTATTTCTCGGGATAAGATTTTTTTTTCTTTTAAAAAGGGGATGACACGTGGCAGAATGATCAATGCAATATGGTGCATTTGGAGCCAAAAATTTTTAATAAGAAGTTGCCACACCAACATCCTATATTCTGCTTTAATAGAGTAAAAGGGATTACCAAAATTAAGTTGTGAATAAATATCCATCGGGGGTAGTAACTATACAAAATGAATACTCTATCCATTCACAAATAGATATCGTTAGAGAGATTTCAAAAAATTTAAAAAGACAATAATTATCTTGTTAAAATACTATAATACCCTTATTTACTCTTAATACAATTGTAGTCTTAATAATATTTAGTTCTAATACAATTCTACATTATACATCATTACAATTTCCAATGTAAGGATAGTATTGAAAAAAAATAAAAATTGATAAAACATGTCTCGATTTGTGAGAACATATATTTTAAAATATTTAATTTGTCCTCCAACGACATCTATTTGTGAATGAAGGGAGTACAAGCTTTCACTGAAATTATAATTTTTCACTTCATACAAGATGAATAAGCTTTCACATATCTATAGATATTAATTGTGTGGCTCCTTAATTAGCACCCTTTAAGTAGCTTGAAATCGCTCCATATAAAAATCAAGTAACTAAATTGTATTAAAAATTATGGGAAATCATGATTTGGGTTGGAAATTTAAATAAATGTAGAGTGATTAAGGTGGGTGGATGGCGGTGGTGGTGGTGGTGGTGGCCGAGGTGTCAGGTAGGGTAGTGATGCCCGAGGGTTGAGGTTGGGAACTCTCTAATTTATGTGGATGCGGTGGTGGTGGCCGGGGGTGGAAGTGGTTAGGTGTTGCACTGGACAGTGGCCACTGGAGTTCTGAATGGGTGTTTTTGGTGGTTGGGGACGACACATCATTAGAGGGATTAATAATTAAAAAAGAGGAAGAAAACACAATTAAACAAGAATTATAGTTATTTTTATTTTTTTTTCAAAATGATTGTCTTACCTATTTACTAGTAGTAGTATTTATTATAATAGTATAAGCATATATAATTATTTTAAGTGGAAGATGTATTTATGAATATTTCAATATTACAACTCCTGTTCCATATTAAATATTTTATTCGATGAAAATAAAATTTCAGGTTAAATGTCATCATCAATTGATCCTCAAATTGGAGTGGAGTTTCTGTTTTTAAACGCGTCCCAACAAATGAAGCCAATAATAGAAGAACACTTAATTAAGATAACCTATACTGTACTTCACAATAGGGAGATAAATGGAGAAGTGACAAACTTACATTTCATTATAAAACTAATATAAACTTGAAACTGATTCATTGTTATGTGAACAAATTTCTGGACCTAGAATAGTGGAAATTTATGGTGTCGATAATCCATATTAATATTTTCCAAAAGAAAGATTGAAATATAAACTTAGTTATTGCAAATGAGGCTTATTTGCGTTTAATTTACAGTTAATTAGATCAGATATGCTTGAGTACAAGAAAATGCAAAATGGCCCACAGATAAGATTTGTTGTTGTTTATTTTTTTAAAAAAAATATAACAACAATAAGAGATTAAGATAATCTTATCAAGTACTAGTACGCATTAAAAAAAAAACAAAGAAGCAAAACAAGAAATAGGGAGTAGTTTATGATAAACAAGAATTATGTACACATATTTTCTGTGTCCTTTCCGCTGAACTTCCGCTGCATAAAATCCAAATTTAAACATACTTTAAATATAGGGATTACGATTGATTATACTTCATAATTACAGCATGACTGGGTCCCAACGTTGCATGGCAATCTAGTAATTTCCATGAATCTAGCTTTCACGGTTGACCATTTTGCCGTGTGTTGATTATTCACAGCTCGGAAGCCTCTGGGCTTCTTCAATGCCCCGATTTTGATTCGGAGTCGGGTCGACGACTCCCAGACAGAACCCAGCAAAAATTCAACCGTGTTCGTTTCCGAGGATCGTCAAACTCAGTCCATCTCCGTTGGTTTTCTTTACTTTGAACAGTCAACGAACTCATCATCGGCGATAACGGCGTCAGCGTCACACCACATATCGCCGTCAGTCTCGGACACTGTTTCTAGCGGCGTCTTAACTCGCCGCACGTCACCAACCGTTACGATCCCGCTGGCGTCATCCCTCACGTAAACCTTCTCGACGCCGCCTTGCTTTACGCCGACGACCTTCCTCGCCGCCGCTGAAGCCGGGCTGCCCCACTCGGCGTAAATCGCCGGTTTCTTACCGCCAATCCTGGTATCATAACCTCCCAAAACGACACCGTTGCGCCCGTGGTTCATCTCAGCTGACATCACCACCGATCTCGACGGCGTCGCCGCAGAAACCGCCGGCAAATGGGTCGAGCAGCCAAAAATGTCATTGATTTTCTTCTCCTGATCCAAATCCCACAACGAGACAACACTTTCGGAATCCGAAGAATCGTCGAATGAATCGAAACCTATGCTTAAACCTAAACTATCCCACAACTTTACAACATTTTTCCCGGAGGAAAAGTCCGGCCAGCCGAAACCTTCACCGAATTCGCCCCGGCGGTTACACCGGAGTCTTAAATTACCATTCTGAACTAGGCTATTGTAGATGAAACTGGAACCCTTTACAACAAAATCGTCACATTCATCGCTAAACGACGCCGTGCTGGTGGGCTCATCGTCATCATTGTCCGATGAGACCCCCGACGAATCATCGGAATCATCGTCAGTCAAGTCCAAATCAATGTCGAGATGATGGAGCAGCGATTCCGAGGAAGATTTAAGTCTACGAATGTGGATGACTTTAATTCTCTTCAGAATACTGCTGAATGTGGCTAAGATTGCCAGAATGATGGCACCCCATTGCCAGAAACTGCAAACAATGGTGACGCTGGACAGAGAAAAAAAACGAGAAATCAAAGATGGGTTCTGGATGCAGTTGACCCCAGCTTCAAAATCGGTAATCATGCTGATCTGAGGGATTTCCAATTCCATATTGAACAACATCAAATGAACATATATAGGTAGAAACGGCGGCCGGATAAATAAAGAAGAAATAAAAGTAGAAGGAACAGAAAGAGGCGTGAAGGAAAAGGAAGTGAGGGAGTTGAGAGGGTAACGGCGAAAAAGACCGGTGGAGAGATTTTTGAGAGGAAACGTGAAAGTGGAAAGAGGGTTTAGAAAGGGGATGAGAATTTGGCTTTATAATGGCGTTGCTGATTGAAGGCCAGCTGGGGAAGATAAAAGAACGTGGATAATTTCATTTATATAGCTAATGACACTTTTAACCCTTGTGTTCATCTGGGGGCCTAGTTGTCTAAACCAAAAAAAGAACTCAAACTTTTTTATATTTTCATATTTTTAAATGATTATGTTTATGATCATTGTACATTTTAGTTATAAAAAAAAAAAAGTATACTTAACAAATATGTATGGCGATACAGACTAATTCTTTCTTCTTCTTTTTTTTTTTCCTTTTTGGTGAACTTCTACTTTATTTTTCTCATTTCTTTGGTTATGTGTGTCTATGACTTCACGAAAGTGTTATTTTATACTCTTTACATCCAAAAAACATAGTTCACATTGAGTTTTGAGTTTTATATTGTTTTTCGTACAAATTTAAAAACTTAAGGGCGAGTAATGATCTCTATTTAATTTGTAGCATCGCTAACCTCGTCGAAATTGGTAAACCTTTGCCTTTTAAATCTCACTACGAAAGAACTATTACTTCTCCGTCTCAAAATTATTATTTAATAATTTGGATTTTTTACTTTTAGAACAAATTATAGTAAGATTGAAAATTCAAATATGACAATTATTTAGGGACAAAGGGAGTGTAACTCATTTGGTGAGCATCCTAATTCGAGATAATTATTCCGATATCTCGTTGAGGATTTAAAATTGATTCGATGATAAAGGGTTGCTATTTGAAGGGTATAAGTAAGTTAGAGAGTATCACCCAATCTAAAGTTGGGTAGGAATTGAAGTTTTTGCGCAAACCTCTTATTTTTTGCTTAATTCACTTCAATGGTAGTTGTTATGAGATTAGGAGGAAGCAACAAGTACTACTAATGACAATAATCAACAATAATTTTGATTCTCCTAAACCACAGTATCTCTGCGCAATGGTTTGTTATTATATTTGGCAAGTCAGACATAGGACTATGTGAATCAATATTTTTTCCCTTAAGAAAAGCACTAGAATAAGCGATTAATATGAGGATTAGTTCCAGAAAATAAGTAGGAGTTTGAAGTGTAGATAATGAGGTGGAGGGATAATAACACAGGATTTATAGCAAAAAGGCAAAAATGGCAGGGACAACAAAGTCAGAAAAGGGCAGTAGCTGTGGCCTTGTGGGGGAGGAGAAGACAAACTTTTTGGAGCAGAACTATTACAGAAAAATATTAGGATTGAGTTGAGGCTGAGGTTTGTGGTGGTGATGTGGTGGTGACTGTCTAGTCAGACGGACCGGATTTTTTATCTATAAAAATATACTTTAATCATAAATTTCCGGACCAGAGAGATGTGACTCAGCAATTTGTCACCTGGTGAAGACAATCTCCTTTTTTGTGGTAGTTGAAGCTCCAATTCAATAATCGCATCGGACCATCTAGATTTTGACACGTGTTTACAGGCTTTTTTTAAGCTTTCAAAGTTTTGGTATTCGATTTGTGCTTCATTGTTGATTGTACCACCTTCCAATTGTTACTCTTTCGGCTTCTTAAAATTAACCTCAATAAAATAGCACTTTAGAAGGTAAACACCTCAATATCCATCTATTTTAAAAAATAATACAACCTCTGTACTTAAAATTTAATCTACATTGAATTTTTAAAATTTTTGTAATTTTTAATATCAATTTAAAAATTCAATATTAAACTATGTTTCTAAAACGTAAAAAAATAATACTTTCAAGACACAACCAAGCTCTTGATATTGGGGGAAGATATGAACCTTCTCTCAATGGTTATTATATATAAATGTTATATCGCCAAGTATATTAGAAAGACCGTAGCAGAATTTGCGTTTCTTTTTTTTTTTTCTTTTTCTTTTTGTAATTCATTTTTTAAGACCTTATGTTTCTTCGTAATCAACCATTTATACCGACAAAATTTGGAGTAGTGTTTTTTAAAAAGATTGTGTGTCGTTTTTAATCTAAAATGACCAAAACAAAATTGAAACTAAATAATGTGGTATCGAAAATGTAAAAATAAAAAATAAAAAAAAAACTGAAAAAAATTAAAAAGATTACACTTAAATAATCCAAATAAGAGATGCTTGTGGTGCTGCATATATTGGAGGCCGTGGAACTTGTTGAATAATGTTTTCTGGTACCACTTTACCGGAAGGCTGCGCAGATACGAGGACGTGAAAGTCTGGTCGGCGGAAGATTTTCCACGTCTTTTTGTCATTACTCTTCCTTGCTCTTCTCAGTCCATCCAGAACTCATATATCCTTTGATTAATTTACTTTTTAACACTGACGTAAGTAGCTTTGTGATGTTAATATTCTCGCTGTTATTGCTTGGACGGTTGGACGGAAATGCTTGAAATATAATAAAGTATAATTCTGGAAATTCTTTCATGAGTTTCCAGTGATAATGTTTGGCCCTTTCATTTGTCATTTCCAGAAGGTGATTGCTCACCATTTGCCAAGGGAAACGAATGGTTGAATTTATGAACTCATGAGTTCCGAAATTTTATATATGTTGAGAACGATTTTAAAAACACATGTTTAAGATGATCTTTTGCCTCCGGCCAAGGTAAAGAGTATTTGATGCTAATTGCAACTTGTAAGATTAAATTTGGGAATACTTTGTCTCAAAATTAACATGTGTTTGTGCTGAGAATACAAAATAACAAAATTAAGTTTCAACATGATAATTGTTACACCCCGTTAACCGTCCATGGATTCCCAGCAAGAACAAGGCTATGAATACCTTGATCCAACACTCATAACTCATTTTGTAAATAGTAGAAATCGCACATAAATGTAAAGAGGCAAGTAGGCAACAGAATTTACGGGTAAAAACCCAATCTCGTATTATAAACTCGCAATACAAGGAAATACACCAAGACTTGCACAACCCAATTTTCAAATCTCTCATTTGGGTTGCTGGCTAAGGCAAATCCGAGATATATACATGGGATGACAGTTATAACTGCCTAAGGAATTCAGAAAATATAGATATAAAACCATCATACAAAAAGGTAACTGCGGTATACCGCCCGGGTCACCCTTACCGAGAAAACTCGGTCACTTTCCCTGCCAACCACGCTGAAAACCCGGGACTGCACCCAACAACAGTCCAGTTAGCCGTATACCGAGATTTCACTATCCGATTTCACCCGTTCCCGCAAAGTCCGCATCACCTGACCGAATTCCCACAAAGTCCCAGCCTTTCTCGAGATTCCACAAACCGGTTTCTCAAAACTCGGTAACCAGGAAGCCGATACCACAAAATCCTGCAACACCGTTCCGTTCCAGCCCAACTTAAGAGCCAACCAGACAGAACAAGGGACCGCACCACCCGTCACTTGATTTCCCGCATCACATGCATGTCAGCTGTGTGTAAAATGCGGATTAAGGATTTAGGGGTCTAACAATAATCCAGTAGTGCCTAGATAATACTGAATTAGAGTTCAATAAGTCTCATGAGATCCCAAGTATGACACGACACCCAAGTATCGAACTTTTGGCCGAGTCAAAACATAAAATGTATTGGTTCAAAATATAAGGGATCAAGATGATGCAATTGATATTTTGTACTAAATTCAGGTGCATCAATGTTCATTACTCCAAAATACTAATAAATTGATTTAGTATTTTCGTTGGAATGTACATATATCAATCGCCTTTCTGATGGAGTTGCGCAAATGGAAAAGATGAGTGGAAGTTTTAACAATAAACTTGCCTAGGAGTATGTTAAGAACCTTAATTGTATATTAATTTTACTCCTGGGCTAAACCTTCCCATTTAGTTGTCTCTCAATAATCAAACGTACATGGACAGATTATGTTATCACAAGTGATAAGACCAGCCCAATTCTCGTAAGCGTATTAGCACCTTTTTTTTTTTTTTTTTTCCTTTCTTTCTTCCTTTTTTTTTTCAACACCATGTACTAAAACTGAAATACTTTTACACTAAACAACCAAAAACTCGCTATTGAGGGGAGTAATCAATGACACGAGTAATTGAGACGAGGAATCTGAGACAAAATCGCCAGGTTTCAATAGTTTGATAGAATCAATGTCTCTTTCAGAGGACCAAAAACGCAAGCACCAATTTAACGAATTATCATTTGCCTAAACTCTCGAATTGATTCACACCACCTACTAATTTGTAGACGTGTAAAACATGTGAAATCATGAATCGAAACGGGAGGAATAGAAGCTTTCAAATTTGTTAAAAATAAGTTATCTGAGCTGGTACGGCTGCATGAAAAACGTTTTTGGGTCATCCTGTATAGTAATTGGATACAGTATTGAAATGAATTGTGAGTTTCATTGAAGGTTCAAGTGCATACTTTTGATTATTGAATTGTTTGACTAATGGCCATGGAAGACGTGCAAGTGCATGAAAGACTAATTAATAATAATACTACTCCTACAGTAGTGTCTTATGATCACGAGCTTTATTAGAAAGTGTGTACATATTTTTATAGGTATCAAATTGAACTAATCAATTTGCATGTGTTGTTTGGTAAAGCTGAAACATTTACTACCATTATTTGCATCGTTTGTTCGTTACTACTACCATTATTTGATTGAATGATAAAGAGGGGTGATTCAACTTGCTAGGATAGGCTACAGTTAATACTCATTCAAAGTCATTTACGTCTTCCCATGAGAGGGATCTTTCGTGTTGCTTGTCAATGTTAGTTCAAGAAAATATTCCATCGTCCAAAAATCAAATTACTATCGGTTTTGTTGTATGTGATGATTGTCCATAGAGTATTTCGGATAGAAAATATATTTTCAATCTTCAGCCACGAAAATTATAATACGTAAAATTATATCAGTAAAATAGAAAGAAATTAAAGAGTTCGCAAATATGCAAGAATAACATAACTACAACTTATATAAAGAAAAAAAAAACACACACACATATACAATTTAGAAGAATTGCAATAATTGTTTCAACCTGAAAACCAAAATAGCATCGAAAATTGTTCACGATCTTACAAAAAGAGTTAGTCGCTACTTGTAGACACTTCACGGGGAAAGAAAAATACATAAAACAAAGATAATTTGACTACAGGAAAATGTAACCAAAAGGAGATCAACAGAAAGCTACAAGTTATTCTGCCCTAGTCACGTAATAAAACAAAATATTCGATATTACTGGATGTTCTGTATATAGAGGTTTCAAAGCGAAAGCAACGAAGCATATAAAGCACAATTGTTTCTTCCTCGTAAAGCGTGTTGGATGTGAACTCTCTTAATGGAGTTGGAAAAAGTACGACGTATCTTTTACCTTTATCATCTATGGAGTTAATTGAGACGTAGAGGATGCATTTCAATAATCATTAGTCATCCAAAACGGGAAAAAGTAAGCGCCCCATATAACTGATCCAAGAAGACTGGAGCTTATCTCTTTGCTTGCAACAAAAACCTCCACATCACAGATTTCATATTCGTAATTAACCGGATTAGACCTCAAGCTCTCTACATACTAAGGCTTTGTTTGTTTCTTTTTTTGTTAGTTTTTTCAAAATTTAATATTAATAACTGTCTATCTCAGCATACCTTTTATATTTCCAATACACTTTTTTATATTCCCAATACAAAAAACACCTAAAAACACACGCTAAAAAAACGAAACAAACAGACCGTAAGTTGTGGGTTGATCTTGAAAGCTTCATATACGTGATTTTGGGATACTACTAGTAATAAATACATACCATAGCTTTCAATTTTTCATTTCATTTTACACAACGGGAGGAAGTTTACATACCCAAGGCAAGAGTGAAATATTCCACGTACCTACACCAAGTGCACAAACAATTTTACTCCATATGAAATGGTAAAATGCGAGGGAGGTTTCTGATCGGTACTAATTATGTTGGGATGGGCTCCCAACTATGTGGGTCAAAAGCCCAAGTAATTAAATAAATTTGGCCCGACTTTTTGTTATGACTTTAGCTCAACTTTTGAGTCCACTAAAGGGGTAGTGAAAAGCAGCAAAAATCTGATGAGTCTGGCTGCTTTAGGACACATGTTTTTGGCCACACGTTTGGAGGGGCAATCTTTGTCGTTGATCCTTTAATTTGGACTAAAATTACAAGACTCATTGATCTACATCCGCCAAAGAGTTTTGCTTTTCATCGGCTAGATTATGAGTTTTGTACTTTTGAAGTTGCTAGCTGATTTTGTGAATTATTTAGCATCTATTAATATTGTATTATGATTCTAGTGCCTTTGTATGCTTGTTAAGGGCTAGAGATTATTTGGATATTGTTGAATTTTATACTCCTACTCTTGTTTTGGTGTATAGTGGATTTTAGACCTTTGGGTCTCGTGGTTTTTACTCCTTTATATCGAAGGGAGTTTTTCACGTAATTCTTTGTGTTTTTTGTTATTTTTATTTCTTGTTGCTTGTTGCTTTGGTTACTTTCACTTGATATAGTTGGCATTTTTCTCTCTTATTAGATTCTTGCAAATTGGAGAGGCTTTGAATTTGTTTCTGCTGTACTAAATCTAGCTTGTATTGTGTAGCTAGTTTGTTTAGTTTGCTTATTTTGGTCTTGTCTCCCAACTAATTGTAAGTTTAATTAATACTTGATCTTCTTATATAATTTCTTTTTTCGTTTGTCTCTTTTGCAGTTAGATGTGTTGTTATTTTAATCTTCGTAGATATGATATATGTGGCAGGTTTTTACTTTAACTAGCTATCACTCTTTGTTGATGTAACTTTTTTGGATAACTATTTGGTTATCTCTTTTGATACTAGTGATGTCTGGTCGCGCAATGTGGGACTCTGGCACAGTATATTTGTAGATCTTAGAAATGTTTGTATTTAAAAAAAATATATTTATTTGGCCCGATATATTTTAGAAATGTTTAAAGAATTTAGAAATGTTTTATAAGTGTGATCATAGAAATGTTTGTATTTGGCAAAAAAAGAAATTATATTTGGCCCGATACGTTTTAGAAATGTTTGAAGATTTTAGAAATGTTTTATGAGTGTTACTTATTAAATATAAATAAACTTGATCAAGTATATGTCTTGAAGTAAATGTTAGACAAAATATAAAAGCATCCTAATAAGTTTAAATATTAGTAAGATTATTTATTGATATTCTCCGTTTGTCGTGTCAAATCAATACTTAGTTTTGGAATTTATAATAGTTTTGTAGTAAGCTTCCTCCGAATGGTATACGTTTAATTGTTGGAACTGTTTCTTCCAAAGGTTTATAGGTAGTAAAATATGATTTTGAAACTGGTTAATTATTGAAATTGGTTTATCACAAATATGAGAATGAAAATTAATGTAAATTTGCACAAGTTGCAAGTTATAGCAAAAAAGAACTCACCTCATCATGACAAATAAAAAAAAAAGTAAGTAAAAGAGCCCATTAAAAATTGAAAAATTATTTTTTTTCCTGTAGGTAAAAATGATGTGTAAAAACACAAATAAACGTAGAAATATCATTCCTTCCCTCTCCACCTCAAATTCATAAAAGGCTTCCCCATAAATTAGTTAGAAGAAGCGACCTGAACTATTTATATGATAAGGAACTCAAAAAAGTATAAAAACCAAATCCAAAAAAGTATGTTCTTGAAAGCCCGAACACAAAACAAAAAAAAATACACTTCAATTGCAAAAAACAAAAAAATTAATAATAATAATAATTGGTCAACTGGGAGTATGAAACAAAATTAAAAGCAATTAAACAAAGAAAAAACAGAGTTCATAACTGACCATATACGAAAAAAAACTGAGACTCGATAATTAAATAAAAAAAACTACTCTAATTGAATAAAACATAAAAAAAGAAATTAAAAAAACCACCCTTTGTAACAAAAACCCAATTAATCAATTCAATCCAAACAGAACTAAAATCATACAAAAATTCCAGGCTAACTAACCATATAAGAAATCACATCATATTACCTGGCAACGGCTACGGTAACTGTAACGGGTGACGCATAAAAATAATAGTAATAACACTATTCTTGAACGGGAAAATTAAAAAAATAATAAAAGTCGTACAATGATCTGTGAATATAAAATTATTTAAATTTTAATATCTGTAATGGCACCACCACAACGGGCGAAGCAAGATCAATGAGAAATTTTTTTTTCCTTTGTGTTTATATAGAGAGATGAATATTTTTTGAAGTCGAAATTTTATCCGATTAGGATCTAGTTGATCATCACTAATGAAAAGATTGAACATGCTAATAGGAAAGATGAACATGCTAATAGGAAAGGAGTATATTTCACCACATATTCTCAATTAATGATTGATGAGGAATTTATTTTTTTATTTTATTTTATTGTGGAGAAGGGATTAATTAGGGAGTCGATTGTCATGAAGATGTTGATGAGGATTTGTGTTTTTTATGAAGCCATGTTTTTTTTTTGTTTCGGCGAAAATAGAGGGTGGAGGTAGATTTGGACTGCATTTGCCTTTTAAGTCTAGGAAACTGATGTGTAAATAAAAATTTATTTTAAAAATATGATGCGAAAATGACACATGGCAAATGATGATGCTTTCTCTTAAGTGTGATTTTTGTTTCTAATATAGTAAGATATAAATGATTATTGTTTGGTAAAAAAAAAAAAAGAAACGGTAAAATCATAGATGTAGGGCAAAATATGCTAATTTTCTAGAAGAGAAGTGAAAAACATACATAAAGAGTTCAGGAAAAAAATTATAACTCATGGCTCATTGATTTACTGCCTTATAAAGTAATACTATACCATAATCTATCCAATTTGAAATCAAAAGCTAAGAAAGGAAAGAATAGTCTGTTCGAATATTCTCAGGCAGAACACTCCATAACGTATCCTACCAATTTGGCAATATACCTCGGACACTTTACCAGTTTGGAATGGAAATAAAGAACAAAAAATATGATGTCTATTTCCCGCAATTTCCATCACGATACTCGATATATTCAGTATCCACTTTTCCATAAAAAAAGAGCTTTCCATCATAACCGAACCGTTACTTCGTTTGAGGTCAAAATGTGAACGGGAATATATATGTCAAAAAGATTCAGAATTGATTGCACACATAAACGATCCAATCTGCTATATCAGGGAAAGAATCACATCATTAATTATTTGAGACAACATTGGAAAAAGAGCCCAATATTGCTCGTGGGTTTTCAAACATTTCACACTAATCATATTCACATACGACCACAAATTGATGAAACCTTAAGAGCTGATAGCCTGACCCTTTTTCACAGCAAGCATGGAGTTCCCAAAAATCCAGATCAGTCCACTTCTTGTGGGATTTTGGTTTCTATGTTCAGTGGCGTTAGTTCATGGTTGGGGAAATGACGGGCATCTCACAGTTTGTCGACTTGCTCAGGTTCTTTCCTTTTCCCTTTTTTTCCAAGCAGGCTTTACTGTCCAATTTGGATTTTCCCTTTTAGTTAATCCAACTTCTCTGGTGTGTGTGTGTGTGTGTGTGTTTTTTTTTTCTTTGGTAACTTGGGTTAACTGGTTTTGGCAGCCGCGATTGAGCGAGGCGGCTGCGAATGCTGTGAAGGATCTTTTGCCAGCATATGCAGAAGATGATTTAGGGAGTTTGTGTTCATGGGCTGATAGAGTCAAGTTTCGGAGGCCATGGTCATCCCCACTTCACTACATTGATACCCCTGATGATCTCTGCACTTATCAGTACACCAGTACATCAATTTCTTTCGAAGCCGCTGAATCTCATTCACAAATGTCTTCAAAAATCCTTTCGAAAAAAAACCCACTAATACAGAGTTTAAAAAATGTGAACAGGGGACTGCAAGGATGCAGATGGAATAAAAGACAGATGTGTTGTAGGGGCAATCAACAATTACACCACCCAGCTCCTGACTTACGGACAAGAATCTGCTTCTCAATATAATCTTACTGAGGCATTGCTGTTTCTGTCTCATTTTATGGGTGACATTCATCAGCCCCTGCATGTAGGATTCACTTCTGATAGGGGAGGGAATACAATCGATGTCCATTGGTACACCAGAAAATCAGTTCTTCATCATGTAAGCTATCGCAAACACACAGCTAAATTCTTTCGACCAACATTATGTGTTCAGGGTTGAACTCATCATTCTAGAGCTCTAATTATCTATAGGTTTGGGACAATAACATCATCGATACTGCTGAAGAAAGATACGATGACTCTGATGTGACCGAGCTAATTGATGCAATCCAAACCAACATAACAGTAAGCTGGTTACAGCTTTATGCATGAACACAGATTTAGCTGAAAGGCAACTGTAAGTATACAGTTCTGATTCTACAATTGTCTTTCCTGTTTGTTAAGACTGTATGGGCAGATAGAGTAAAGACATGGGAAGGCTGCACCACTGGCAATCCTCCATGCCCAGATGTGTACGTTTTTCACATTCCCAACGTTCATTAGTTCAGCACATGCCCAGATGATAAACTATGATTATGAATATGTTATCTCCCCACCTTAAAAGCAGTTCATTTTCTGCAGATATGCGACTGAAAGTATTAAAGCTGCATGTAATTTTGCCTATAAAGGTGTCACTGAGGAATCCGTACTGGAAGGTAGGTGTTTTCTGCTCACCTTCTCTCCCAAATCCATGTTATTTGTTTCATCGAAATCATAGCTAAACTTTCAAATTAAATTTTGCAGATCCCTATTTTCTGACTCGTGTACCGATAGTCTATTTGCGGCTAGCTCAAGGTGGAGTTCGTCTTGCAGCTACACTGAACAGTATATTTGGATGATGACAAATTGTGAAGCAGGTTTTACTTCCAAAAAGTACAGAATTCATGATGCTGAAACTATTGTCTAGACTCTAGAGCTTAGAGAAGGATTCTGTATACCACCCAAAATATATATGACAACTAAGTCCAGCTTGAACTGTTTAGCGCTCAAATTATGTAGACTTGCACATCTTAAATCTTACAACTAACCACCATTCGATAGAGTAGAAGGAATTCAGAGAACTTCACCCCAACCATATTTACATGCAAGCTGGTTTTGGAGCTATCTCCATTCCGGTTTCTTTACGATTAGCACAGAGCATTTGGCATTTAAAGCACAATAGCTGCTCACACTGCCTAATAATACCCTGCAGTGATGCTGAACTTTACTTAGTAGCAAGCTTTTGAGAATATGTACTGTTTATGGCTTTAAAAAAGAACAATTTTCAAATAAATTAATCATAAGGGAATGGCAAAATAGTAGGAAAATTGATTGCTTAAAGTAGCAGAACGATTTTCTAATGAGATAATCTACCTTTTGATTTTCCCTTCACCATGATCACCTAAAACAAGTAAATCAATGGCGAACTTCTGCACAGCATCACAAATGGCCTGTTTTGCATCCCCGATCACCATGATTGTTTCTGCATTTATCTGCAAATGGAAAAATCATTATCTCAGTCATCTGGAAGTGAAGAAAGAGGGAAACATTCAATGAAACCAACTTAGAACATATAGTAGTAGCAGAGGGAAAAATGGATCATTTTGATAGTGCAAACTGTTTACTTTTGTGTTATTGTGAAAATATGGCAAACAAGGAAATTACTCAAAGCATACTTCAAACTCAAGTTGGAGAGAGGATTAGACATAGCCCATAGCTGTTGCAGTGCTCTTTGCTTTCTCCAAAATACCAACTGAGATCATTCGATCTCGCTCTTGGACTGCATTACTGAATTCTGGATCTGATACAAGAAATTTCAAACAAGTCAGAAAATTGCTCACCATGCTCTACATTTCTTAGAGATTAAATCCTACACAAACCATTATAATTCATCATGACCCCCCACCTCAGCCCAGACAAAAGGTGAAAAACCTGATATACCATGTGATAGTGAACAGGCTTTTAGTACCCAAAAACAAAGAAAAATGTTTGTCAAGGGCCTGCAACTCTCTCCACCTGAACAGTGTGTGTGCCATCTACCAAAGCCCCAACTTTTTCCCTGCAAGAAACAAATACAAAGGCAAGGGAGAGCAAGCTCCAGAGAAATAAGCAAGAAGGAATCCCATTGTCACAAGCAAAACTAAACTGAAAATTCACAAGCACAATTGGTGGTACTTAACCTGGAGAAGCATTAAAGAAGATACGAGCAGAACCGGGTGAGGAACCAAAAAGATTGCCGCTTTTAGCAGATGGCTGAGCCATGAAAAGAACCAAGGGATGTGAAGATTTGGCGATGGATTCCTGGAGATTTTCAAGAACCCATATCAGAGCGTAGTAACTTGTTTCACTCTCATCGATTGCAACCATCATTTTCTCGCCTGAACCGTTATCATTAACAGCTATCTCCATGGAGCTGATGCCTATTTCGACATTTAGAATCTTGCAGATATGGATGACTTGAGAAATGGACAAAAGCCTAATTTTTATGAAGTCATCAACTAAAGGATAAACACGTAAAACAGTTGGTATCACTTCATGATTGAACTTTGAGTTCCTTCATCAAATGTAAAGTAATTGTAATAATAAAGTATTGAAACAGTGTCAACTGATTGAACGCAAACCCAACTGTCAAGGGCTAATTGGATTTCTGTGAATCAACAAAAGCCACCAGAGTGCATGTGTGGCAACCAGATGAAATTAGTGCCAACTTTAGAAGGGAAAAAAATAAAAAACCATTGTGTCTTATCACACAGCACAAAATATCAACTTCAGAAGTTGACCAAGAAACTTGTAGACCAGCTAGTACTATCATGAGGAAACTTTCACACTGATTATTCTTATTGTGCTGGCTTACTGTCAGCTTTTGACTTGACTAAGTAGAAAAACTTGCACTGTCATGAGTATAACGGGGATTGCTGCTAAGTATTGCCATGATTGAGACTTCGTTCCTATTGAGATGGCACTATCAATTAAGGAATGATGAAGCAAGTTTTAAACATCAATGCATCAGTATTCAGTACCGCAGCCCGCAGGTGACACACTGGAGAAATCTTCCAGTTCACGTCCTGTTGTCTATCTTCCCTCCATCCGGATAAATCCATCAACTTCAGCAATTTTATTTGCAATCCTTTCTGGACGACTCCCTAAACTGCGGTTGGAAGAGCCACTCAAACCATGGAAGTGTTGAATTAATCCATGCTCTCTTTTGAACCAAAACTCTAGCGTTTCTGCCACTGGCGATGAGTTGTCACATATATTCCAATTGTTGAATATCACGTGCGCTGAATGTGTCCCAATGTCTATGAGCTTCTAAGCTTTGAATGTGCCACTGGCGATGAGTTGTCACATGTATCTTTGCATTCGTTTCTGAGCTTCTAAGCTCGAATATGAAGCCAGTATAAAAGATAGCAGTCTGCAGCTTCAATAAGTTCTGAGGAAGAAATAACCAACTTCAGAGATTTGTTTGAATCGAGGAGATCGCATCCATGTCTGCACAACAACGTGATAGTTTCATGACTTGCTGAAAAGATAGATTTTAAAAACAAACAAATACTTAGGTTTCACTGACTTTCTTGACTTCTAGAATGTAACGAAATGCTTATCGTGATGCCTTCCAATAACAAGATAACTAATAACAAACATCAAATAATAGGCATCAACTTATAAAGCAAACTAATGACTTACCAGAAACCGATATCTATGCGCAAACTAACATGAAATGCCATGCTGCATCTTCTGACTGACTTAACACCCAGAATCCACCAACTTCAAAGATGAACGGAATAAGAATTTACAGTAAAGATCATAGCTGATGACACCACAATGTGAAATGAAATTATTTTGAACATAATAGTATCAGCAATATTCTAGCTTATAGGTGACAGCAGCAAGGGTACCTCAATGTCCTTTGCACGGCGTTTGTTATGTCCAGATTGCTTGAATGAACTACATCTTGTACTATCAGACGCTGCTCTGGCATCCATCTCATTATTCAATGCTGATTTTGGACGACCCCTTTTGGATCTTTTTACACGATCTCCAAAAGTTCGACAGTTGCTTTCTGCTTAGCTGTCCATGCCTTTTTTGTGGAAATACTATAATTAAACTTTTCCAAAATCCCGGCTTGTATAGAAGATGAAGATATTGAAGGCTGGGCTTTAACTAAAGCTTTAATATGTCTAGCAACAAAGGCAGAATCCATTTGTGCATGACCTGGACTATTAGACTTTTTGCAAGCATGAGGTGCGGTATACTTCTTTATCTCAAAGAAAGAACCTTCTTTCGGGGTAGTAGCACATAACTTCCATGGACATTCAGGTGCTTGTTTACACTTTTAAAACCCACAAATTTGCTGCAGAGTCAGCCACAAGCTTGATTGACCCGTACAGATTATACCTTTACAGCATTCTCCAAATCTTCTTTACCCTAAAGAAAAATAACTTCAGGTCATATTTTGTGCCAAATCAAGGTTACCGTGGACGGGATTTAATGGAAAATTTAAATCCCCTAAGCTGAAACAACAGGAATCTGACTTTTTATTCTCGCAGTAAATGAGGAAATTTATTCCTAATAAATACAGTTTATGAACTCTATTGTCCAAAAGAGAAGGAAGAACACTGATAAACTGAAGAAAAAACTCCACTCCTAGAAAGCCTCTAATTTCATATGGATCACAAACATCAAGAGATCAAAACAAAACTCAGCGCTGCAAACGTCGGAAAAGCCTCTAGACAACAGAAGAAAATAACTCTATATAGTTCTAAAAACACCTAACAGGAGTACCGCTTCCTGGGGAAGTACTTCTCAAATAAACATTTAAAACCCAACTTCCTTTGTTGTACATATTCAAGTCATTGGGGTCTTCAAATTAATGGAACTTCTTGAACACCTTTTTGGTTACAAACATATTTAAGAACTTTGAGGTAGTTTACAAATAAGTATGCTAAATAGAAAACAGTACAGATGTAGGTAGTAGGTACTGCAGCTCTATCAAGAGTTTCAAACTCACCTCAGAATTTTATTACTGATGGGATCTCCACTAGTCCCCTGGGATAACATTGGGATGATACAGAGGATCTAACCTACTGGAGAATGTCTACAGCAACTATACCAAAAAAAGTATCAAAGCAAGACAATAGAAAGAAAATACACATGAAGTTCCAACTACGATCCAATGAAACAAAAAACAGCATAAAACTGGTGAAATGTTCCAGACAAATATTAAAATTTAAAATATGTAGTTCATCTTTGCTCTCCAACCTCAGGCTCGTGTCTTTATTCTTCTTCGATAATTCTTGGACCTTCCTTTCATTCATCCAATCTGTTAAAAAACTCACCAAAACACCAATATATGTTGACCTGCCTTATATCATTTTTGGCGGCAGCTGGTCTGCAGCGGTGGATGGTGGTTGACAGTGGCAGCGGTAGATGGTGGTTGACAGTGGCAGCGGTTGAATTTCTAAAAATCCATGAGTGCAACATCTCAATTCCCATCCAAAACGCCATCTTTCAAAATAAAATGAAACCTCTTTGCTAAGATGTCATCTGCCATTCTCTTGAAGATGTAATTATCGTAATTCCTATCCCAAAGAAGAACAAGGGCTAACAAAGCCCCGAACACAAGTGCATGAAGTGATACAACTGGGCTTATCATTGATGATCACATCTCTGATTGACCTATTTTCAATATCATAAAGTGCAAGCTTTTTCCCAACTTGCAAGAGCATCTTTTTGCTTCGCTCTGAAACTGCCATTACCCTACAGTCTGATCCAGACAAACCAATATTAATGCAGGCAAAAAGAGTCCAAGACCTCTTAGCTCCATCATCCACCATCACCCATAATTCCCCGAAAAGCCTTTCTGTATAAGTAGAGATGCATGCAAGACGACCATTTAAAGAACACAAATGGTGGTATTCATAAACTTCCTTAAAACGTGGCGAATGTGGTACAGTGGATATCCTTCGAAATTCTTCACTTCCAAGATCAAATGCAACAATGAAGTTATCATGGTAACCAAATTTCATTTTTTCTTGCACAAGAAAGTATAATGCACCGTTGACAAAAGTACAATCATGAGCCTGTGGCATCTCATGTGGCATGGCATCTTTTATTCTCCTCCATGAATTTAGTTTCAAACTATAAACGCAGAATTCATATCCATCAAAACTTGAATCTTCATATCCATCAAAACTTGCATCATCCAACTCCCAGGACATGTAACTAGCTAACTTAAACCATTTCACCACTTTGTAGTCATCGTTGCTGTGGTCAGACCCGAATGCGGCACCAACACAATAGCTTCCGCCATTTTTACAATCAACAGGTAAAGGCGGTAATATGGAGAACTTATTAATCCATGGATTCCACAAAACATGACCATCTTTGGTTATATTCCACAAACAAAGGATCCCATTTGAAGATCCCACAATTTGAACTTGACCCACAAGAAAATCGGAAAGGTGGTTTTCGAGTTTTTTGGGATTGCTGGCCCTGTAATGGCTGCCGCCATCCCATTCATGAACCCAATCAAATGCATAAAAGGCACCTCCCCTCTGTAAAGCTACAATAACTTTGCTGTTGGGAGGGGATCTCTTTAGGTACAATTGGGTGAAGCATGGACTATCAATCAAATCACGCCATGATTTTGAGACACGTCTACATCGAAACAGAGAAATAACTGGAAGTCTCACAAGAACATCAGCAAGCAACTCGCGTGGAATAAAGTCTGACATGGCGCTAATCTGAGAATTAGGTAAAGAATTCATTATTTGGGTCAGACGGTAGGCCTAAACAAAACAACGCAACGAAGGAAAGCCACCAACAAAACCCAAAACAATCATCACAGACTTCCCAAACTCCACCAAAGAAAAGCCCACTTCGCGATTAAATCATCAACAACAACGAATAATCCCAAATTGAAACCACTCCAAAAGACCAGGGTTCTAAGAACAGGATTCTATGTTAATCGAACAGGATTCTAAGAACTCCTCTGCTATGAATGCTTAACCTTTTTACCTTATCCGTGTAACTAAGCTGTCTACCAAAAAATTTATAAAAAAATAAAAATTCAAACCACTCCAAAAGAACAAGAAATAGAAAGAAGATAGAGGTTAGGCAGAGAACAATCAAATTACCTTGAGAAGAAGCGCTTATCAATCGTAAGCCAGAAGACAACAGAAAGAAGAATGTCTCAGAATGTATAGAGGAGAAAGGGAAGCGTCTGGAGGAGGGCAAAGAGGGAGACGTCGCTGTTTCGAAACCATGTACTTTGGGTATATTGCTAATATATACGTGTTTCAGAAAAAACCTCTCTACGTGACATATTGACTGAAATTGTCCTTTATTTTTATTTTTTATTTTTTAACTTTTTGGTTCCCCCGAATTTTGTCCTCTTACAAAATACCCCTTGAGTTTTTGGTAATACGTATAATACTTTCTCCGGTCTTTAATATAAGTTATTTTGATATTTCTTATGTTTCAACTAGTACGCATGTTTAATTGACAAAAGAAAATCTTAAAAATATTTTATAATAATCAAGAGATCACAACTGTGAAAAAATATTTTTAAGATTTTTTTATTCATAGTTGGGATCCAAACTAACAACACACCCTAAATGGATCAACGTCATTTAGGGTTGGAACCCATTTATTCATCGTCACTTCATTATTCTAAAAAATAAGAAGTCCTCCTAGATCTTTTCTCCAGATGGATCTCGCCAGTTTTGTTGAGAGATCTATAGAAGAATCACAACGTATCAGTTCACAGCTACCAATAAGGAAAAGATTTTGCTAGCCGAATTCGATTTTGAGAGATGCCCTCCAGAATCCGAGCGAAGATGTTAAATGTCGAGCCCCCAAGAGAGTTTTAACCAAAAGTACCACAAAATTATTAGGACCAGCGTCATGCTTTCTTCTCTGGGATCACTTGCGCAGGGCTAAGAACAATCATCTTTTTGCCACCTAAAGATGCAGGGTTACCATTGGCATGATCTTCACCTGCAGCAAGATTTTTGCTACATAGAAGAATGAAGATCTCAGTCAAAATGGTATTGAATGTAGTCTCCACCTATGTTTGTTCAAGGGCAGAGTTCTCTTACAGGAATGATCCTCCTCCCTTCTGGGAATAATTCTTTGATATCATGTTAATGTTCTAACAGCAGAAAAGATAACTTATACCTCATTACAGACACAAAACTACATAAAATAACGGTCCAGTTTTGGATAAGATCATTCTTTCCTACATCCAAGCAACAGGTGAACATTTCCAATGCAGAGTAAAAAAGCTACTGAAGCCAATCATTAAGTCATCAAGGACACAACAAATTAATGGAGAACAAAGATGAACAATAAGTAGTAACGAATTCCCATAAGATCACTACTTTCAAGACATTCATCATTCATAGCAAGTCCACCCATAATGCCAAATTGATTGAAAACAACCAGGAATGAAAAATCCAATTTCTCATAAAACATAAAAAAAAGAATCTAATTGCTCCGATAGAGTATAACCACATCGAAACAAACACACATACATAACAAATCGGGAGGGAGGGGATCGAATTAGAAAAAAGAGGAGAAGGGCAATGACTCCATTCACAATTTCACATGATTCATATCAACACCATTACTCCACCAGACGATTAAAGAAGTCATCACCTGTTTTAGGGACAGGATTTCATAAGCCTACATGAAAGATTAGAGAGAGGCCAGAATACATGCTTCAAGTCAAGGGAACAACATAAGTTTATATAAAAAATAAAAAAAAAAAAAAACTCCATTAAAGAGATGAAGGTGTATGCTATATGCACTATTACAAGAAAAATCCGCAAAGATAAAATAAATTTAAAAAGTCCATAATGCACATCCTCATATTCCAAATATATTGGAATCTCATAACCTGAACAAAGTCAGTTTGCATTCCCAACTTTTGGCATAATAAAAATCTTGAGGGAAGAAAAGCCTCCACAGCCACACAAACCTTTGGAACATATACACTAATAGCAGAATAAAGCGCTGACCAAAATAGAGAATGCAGTAAGAAAAGATGTTATGTTATGCCAAAAAATATTCAGCACAAAAATAGGTCTAAGTCTTTGATTTCCAACCCATGCTTGTAAAGTAGTAATCTACAAAAGTAATAAAGATACACTCTTCAGCAATATACATCACTTACTTCCTTGATTTAAAAGTTAAACCAAATACACCTGGTAAGTATGAACTAAATCAGAAGAATGATATATATAGCCACAAGTAGACAAAACTTGTTTCAATTCTAATCCATATTTCCTATATGAATTCCTAGATAAATGTAAACAATTCCGAATCTTCGCTACACAACCATAATCATACCCACAATTAAACCCGAAAAGCAACCTAGGTCACTCTACCAGACTGAACCAAATTTGTGTAGCAATCAGTTCTCTTCAGATAGAGAGTAAAGCAGACCACAAAACTTCTCGATACCATTAGGAAATAGTTTGGAACCAACATTCACGATCTTGATAAATACACTTGAAGTTGCTACACTGTCGGAACCAGCCTGATGTGCGGTACCAATTCGTGGAACTTCGAGACGCTCAGCAAGCCCGCTCAACCCACCATTATAATTCTTAATTAACTGACGCATCAAGTACTTAATATCATAATTTTTCGGGAAATATCGATTTAGCAACTGAAAAAAAATTTCTTTGGTATCAGGCAAGGGTTCTGGGCTTTTCAAAGCCTTCAGAATATAAGCCCAATCTGCAGAGCCATGAAAAGTAATCCATGTCACACCATTATTGGACAAAAGCCCAGATGATGCCATAAGCTTAGCGAACTGAACCACTTTAACACCCTTCTCATTATTCTTTTTGAAGTCTATCCCACTTTCTTTCAAAAGACGAATCGCTTTAGGATCATGATCATCATTATCAGGGTTAAACTCACAAAAGTTGAACTGCCAAATACAAAATTTACCATCAATTTTAGGGAGATTACCATGTCTATCAGAAAATGTGACCCCTAGCTGAATCAAGTGAAGTGCATCCACATTTTTCTTCAATGAAGAGTAAGCAGCATCTAACTTGTTCTCGGTTTTCACACCAGGACTATAAGGAGAACCAGGGAACTCTGTATCCACGGATGCAAAGTTAAATTGGCCCAATATGCCATTGATTACTTTAAACTCCTCCTCAAGGTTTTCCTGGTGAACCTCTCTGACATGAGGCGGTGAATCACGTGTATAGTGCAGTAATTCTTCTACAAGATTGAGAAACAAAATTTTATCAAATCAATAAACATGAGAAAAAGAAAGAGATTCTCAAATTTCCTCAAAGCAAAACATTTAGAAATAAACGAAAACATGAGATGGCATCCACAAATTAAATTGATATGTAACCTCAAAGATGAATGTGACCCTTAAAAAAGGCTCAAAGTTTTTGACAGTAGGATACAACAATATTTAGAGATGAACATATAGCACGAAAAGCCTAATCTTGATTTAGGAAAAGAGTCAACTCAACTTAGAAAGTGTTTCCGTAAAATGAATTCAAACTTACATTGATTATCACGCTAATGAAAACTGCCACTTAACGCTGGTATAACTACAAAGCTAACCAAGTCAACTGCGGTCAACTATTCCAACTATGGTAAAAAAACATGCAATTAAAATAAGTCATGTGTATCCAACTGTGCAAAAGTGGGGGAAACTACACAAGGATATTAAAAAACTCAACATCCCCTCTTATGTTTTCGTTCTACAAAACCAGGTGGGTCAGTAGTTCTTAGGTAGAGAATTCCTTTCAAGTAACAAAAGTGTTTTGCACTCATTATACCACACCAGGCGAGTCACAATGTATATATTAGAGAATTCCTTTCAAGTAAAAAAAAAAAAGTGTTTCACACTCATTATATAACACCAGGTGTGTCACGATGTAATTGGTAGAGAATTCCTTTCAAGTTTTTCCATTCACTACTCATTAGTTCACTTCCATTATTAGTCCATCTTCTTGACTGGTGTTTGAAATTGGGTGCTAGCTGTGAAAAAATGTTCAAGTGAATACAATTTGCAAGTTGCAACTTGTGTCCCACAAGGGAAATCCGGGTGCATCTACTGAAGTCATATACTAATGCAAAAAAGTAGTACCAACCAGAAATGCTTGCCTGTTGATGAGGCCCCAAAATGTCTAAATGAAGAAGCTCAAAACAAGATTTTTATCTTTTTAATAGAACTAAAAGGGAAAGATAATCTGTGTTGTTTTGCCATGGGACAAATTTCACGATCAGGATTATCATTATGAACATACTTGGGAGAAAGCAGTAAATCATAGATTTTTGTTTTATACAAGAATGGAAGAATGTCCCAACCTAGCATGCTAAACACTGCAACTATTTTCAAAAACATTACAGCTGAATCGTTGTCAATTGAAAGCTGCTTTATAAAACTTGAAATTGGAATTTGGGAAAATGTTGTAGAGCAACACTGATGATCTTCACAGGAGGAAAGACTCAGAATTTATGACATATACCATCTGTCCTGAAAGAATCGAACTATAAGAACCAGAAGAACAAACCTAGCCGTAGGATCAAAGGACATTGCCCTTCGGAAGCTATAAAATGCTGAAAACATATTGATATAAAAGGTGTGTCACAGCTACTGCAGAACCTGCCTTGCTTATATTCCCAAAAATATAAATAAAACAGGACTCTAAAATAAAAGAAACTCTAATAGCTCTAAACAGATTCTAGCTATTTCCTAAATCCTCCTAACCTGAAACTACCAATACTTTTGAAACCTTCATACTGCTTACTGATCTAATCAAGAATGTGAAGAGAAATGGTTAATGTGAATTTGTCTTGAGATTTTCTTATTGAGCCTTGTTAGTTCACGTATTTAACTCTGCCATCTGGTAAATACAGGTGTGGCTTTTTTTCATGGGTTTGGAGATAATTATTATAATATCATTAGACATATTAGTAATGCTTCCTGTAGCTTCTGGGCCTTAAGAACTATGAATCTGATTCAACTATTAAATAGAACTAAGTAGAAGGTAAAGCTTAATACCGTGTGAGGATTCAGGCGCCAAAATTATCTTGCACATCTCAAGATAAGCATCTTTCTTCGGAAGCTTCTGGCCGTCAGTCCGTTTTTGTCTTTTCTTTTTTCTGTATCTTGCACGTTCCCCTCGACTTGGACGGTTAAGCTTGAAGCACTGGTCCCTGGTATGACCAACATATTTGCAGAAGTCACATACTTTGTTCTGCGGGTTAAAATTCCCGCCATTACCCTGGGAATTATCATTTACCCTACTGGTTTGAGCTATATCGCCCCAGTCAGCCATTTTTGGCTTTGTATCCGTGCCGCTGTAGAGGAGGAAAGAGGAAAAGGGTTTTGATTTCCATTTTAATCAGACTAAAACCTCTACTATAGCCAAAAGCATTAATTTGTCCTTTGTATTACCATTTTGCTGAAATTGTCCTCGACATTTTAGAATCTATCTTTTCGGTCCTTTGATACTATTCAAACACTTTGAGACTCTATGAATTTGCATGCCATTGGGGGGTTGGATTTGGAATTTGGGCCCCAAATGCCAAATCCGGTGTTCGGCTGTCCAAAAATAAGATGGCATTGGCATTGACCCAATGCAAAAGACTTCCAATGCCATGATTTCAATTCCGGGCTTGAAGCTATTATTTGGGATTCAAACTCTCATAGAGTTGAACAGTACGCGGGTTATTATCGGGTCAATAGCGGGTTATAAGCTATTCGGATATCTCCACCTTTTAAAAATTTTTACCGCCTAATCAATCTTATTCATAGCACATTTTCATCTCCATCTCCATCTCCACCTGGGAAGCAAATCAATCCAAATCGACGAGAGTCATGAGACTCTGACGAATGACTTCTCCATCTCCATCGGCGGCGCAACCATTTTTTCCGGCTCCCCACGGCATAACAGTTCTCCTATTATCATCTTCGTCACGATTCATCCCCGATCTCTTCTTGCTGAGACTCCGGACTCGACTTGAAGAAACTTTTCCCAGGTGAGATCCATCTAAGACCCGGAAACCCCTCTTTTATGGCTTTCGCTCGTAATTTTATCTCTAGTTCCTCTCGTGTTTAATTATGGGTTTTTCCTGGCTATTTTGAATCAAAATAATAGTGTCTTTCCTCCCTTATGGTGTTGTAATTTGATTTTTGTTAAGCTAGATTCTTCAATTGAGCCCTTTAATCCGAAAATTGAATCAATCTCTGGGTCATCATTGAAGCTCAATTCTTAAGTAGTATTAAGTCTTGTTAAGGAGCTCACCATTGGGGCAGTTGCCCCCTACTTCCTGGGTTTTGGGCTCCTATCTTTTTGCTATTTGCTTCTGGGTTTTACGTTTGATCCTCGCATATCATACGGGTTGAATCCATTAAGTGAATAAGCCATTTAGGGTAATGATGCTTTTTTTTTTGGGCTTCCATTAGGCTTTGATTGTAAAATTGAGCTGAAATTTTGGCTTATTTTGGGGATCTCCTTTTCATCAAACCTAAAATTAGCTTTGTTCTTCTCGTTTGCTTTCAAATACAGTATTTTTGTATTTCTTATTATTTGGTATTATTAACATCACATTGTATAGTTTTGTTGTTGTTTATTAAGTAATTGGATAATGAAACGGACTCTTGGTTTGCTCGGAAATCTGACTTGAACATGACATGTTCAATCACTGAAAATGCAGAAAAATCAGATCAGACTCCTTCTGTTAACATGCCTATTTCTCTAGGGTCTTCAACTCTTTACCAGAATTTCTTTTTGAAAACTCTTCCCCGTTTAGTGTATTTTAATGTTGTTTTTACGGATTATAAAACGGACTTACGGCTTTTTTCGGAAATCTGATTCCAACAGGACTTGTCTGTCATTGAAAAATCTGGATTTTTCACCCAGAAAATTCTGGTTTGAGCTTCTATTTTGAAGACTTGGTTCTTCTGAGTTCTAAACCTTCTTTTTTGAACTCTTTCAATGCAAATCCTCTGTTTATTGTAGTTTATTGGTGGTTTTATGTTTTGATAAAACAATGATTTCTTATGATTAAGAAAGTGGTTTTCCTGATTTCTTTCACTGGATCTCCTATTTGTTCAACCTAGTTTTTATTGTTTTTGACGGCCCGTAAATTTGATATGTTGCTTGATCAAAAAAGTCCTTCGAATATGACCCTTCGCTACCTAATTTTTTGTCAGAACTCACATAAGAAAAAACTAACTTTGGGACTTTGATTCCTTGATTAAATGCCTTTCACCACTTGATCAAATTTGTCCTTTTTGCTTTTGTTTTATAACTTTACCACTTAATTTCAGTCCTTTTTTAGTAAGGGTTATGGTGCTTTCTTTTAGTTGTTCAGTAGTTTCAAAAGGAAGATTGTTTATAGATGACTTAATTTTAGAAATTTTAGAAAATGTCCAGCATGAGTGACTGTTTTACAGAGCTTAGTTCTCCCAGTCTTGGAAACATTTCGTGGGATTTCTTTTTATGAATCCCTTCTACCTATGAAATAGTTTACCATGGTTTTTACAGTTTTTGAAAAGGATTCATGGTTTTCTTAGAAATTAGATTTGAATATTATCATTCGTTTGTTTTAGACTGTATTTCAGAAAAATCTGGTGCATGGACAGTTTTGAAAGTCTGACTTCTTATGCCTAATAAATTTAGTAGGGGAATACTTTCTCTTTTTTAAAATCCGCACATTGATGTTGCTCTTATTTCGTGTCTTTCCACAATCTATATTGATAGCTTCTTCTTATGTATTTTGCTTGGTACTAAGGTAATACTCTGTTTGCGTGTAAAGTGTCTGATATGATGACAACGTGGAGATTGATTCTCACTTGTACACTAACACATTTTTTTTTTGGAATTTTGCCTTGATAGATTGGTGTTGTTGTTGCTGCTTGATCTTTGGACTTGTTTTTGCTTTTGGCGACTTTCTCCCTACTGCTAGGTGTGTTCCACTAACTCTCACATTTTCATTTTTTTCTTTTTTGGATACAAGAAAATGGGCTTAAAGCCGAAAAGGCTAGATGATTACAGTTTGAGGTTAGCAACACCTATAACATCATGATCAACGGTTTAGAATCTAAATTGCTAGTTGTCAGTTACAAATTTAGTTAAGCAAATTCAGTTTTTTAGTGTACTTGTTCATTGTTCTTATTTTTTTAGGTTTAGGAGGACTTTATAGATGGCTTCTAATTCACAAGCAAGCTCTCAAGTGAAAGAAAAAGGAAAAGAAAACTATTTTACTTGGACTCCCGAGATGGATAAGATTCTTGGGACATGTTTTATAGATCAAATGGCTCAAGGAAATAAATGTGACGGGAAATTGGCTTGGAAGTCCTCCTCATGGACAGCAGCTATAAATGCACTTTATGTTCATCTAAAAGTTAATGTAGACAAGAGCAAAGTCCAATCTCGTTTGAAGACATGGGTGAAGCACCATGAGATCTTGTATCCGTTATTGGTCTTCAGCAATTCCGGCTCTCCAATCACATAGGACTACGTGAAGGGCAGAATTGCAATCCACGATGAAAATGTTTGGAATGATCGACTGCAGGTACTTGAGCAAATCATTGTATTCTTAGGAAATAATAAAGCTTAAGTTTGATTATTATCAAGTTTCTTTAATTTAATTAGAAGTTTTGTGGATTTGTTTGGAGGCCTTACCTATGATCATGTCAATTTCATTTTTGCTGACACCCATCCTTATGCACAGGTGTGGTTATATGCACTTTGACCACAAATTTTCTCCATAATAATTCTAAATTAATGGATTGGAAACTGAGAATGTCAAATATTCCTTCATCCACTGTAACTGCAAACAATTTCTTGCATGTAATAGTCCTGTAAATGTATGTGCTATTCTTGGTTTTTTGGTTACAAAATGCTGCAAAAATTGTCAATTTTATCCGCTATGTAAGCAGATGTGACATCTCTAACTATAAAAGTCTTGATGCACAGGCAGATTGTCGAATCTCAGTACAATTTTCCTATGTGCAGATCATGTTTCTTTCACTTCTGTGAAAACACATTGCATATAGCATAATGGAAGTTCTCTGTTGACCTTTTTGTACTTTGTGGGTACTGTCTTGTTGGTTTGAGTTTAGTTTGACTAAGTTATTGTTCTCTTATGATGTGTTTCAGGTATTTTACCCGTAAGTTTCGTGTTTCATATGTTGATGTTCTGGCCTTCATTATTGGTTTCATTGATTATTCATTATATTTCCTTGGTGCCGCCGCTTTAAGAGGAACTGATCTGGAATAACTTTGTACCATGTAGTTTACTGTCTTATTCATGAGTCATCTGGAAGCTTATCACTGTGAAACACACAACTTATCACCAAAATTGCATCTTTTTTATTACTCCAAGGAAACTACTTATGGTTTGAAAACCGTTGATTGTCTCTGTCTCCAACTTTTCTTTAATGTGAATCTCTTGTTTTTGGTTATGACTGGATTTGAATCTTTCTGTGTGTGTGTGTTGTGTGATTTATTGTTGCTCATTGTCACTGATAATTATCAATTTTAGTACTTGGTTTGAATTTTGTGTAGAAAAAAAAAAACTCTAAAAATGAGGTCTCATCTTTTTGCTTTTGGTTTACATAGATTTGGTTTGATTTTTGTGCTAGTAGATACATCCTACATCGTATTCCTAAGTTATATACTAAATTGCTGGAGAAACAAGCAGAAAGAAAAAGAAAAATGATGTGCTAGTATTTTCTTCTCTGTATTGATGTATAATTTTTGTTATATAGGCCAACCCCTAACTTGCTCCTTATAAGAACAAAATTGTGATTGAAAATTGGGATGATATTTGTGCAATTTTCTCGCAAGGCCGTGCCGATGGCCAAGGGGCAGCAACTTTTGAGGAGAATAATGCTGAGAATGAGGTCAACTCTTTCAACATAGGAGATCCATCTGAAGAGATTCATAATCAATCCGAAGCTATGAGACTTTTGTTGGCCCGGCAAAAGCGAAAGGAAGGCACATCTTATGCTTGTTCTCAAGGCTCAAGAAAAAAACCAACATCAACGCAAGCTCCTGATTATATGACGCAAATGGCTGCTAAGTGTAGTGACTACATGTTGGGGGAAAGAAAAAAGACTGAACTTGTGATAGCACAAAAAACAAAGATCACCCCTCAACAAATTTTGTCAGAATTGAAGGAAATTGATTTGGATGACATGCAGAAAATCAAGATTGTGGATATGATGATGCTCAATCGAGTAATGTTTGATACATTTGTGGGATTGCCAGTTGAGTTGAAATACAAATGGCTTATGGCCAAACTTGATAAAGAAAACTAATTGTTCAGGTAATATTCTTTCACCTTTTCTAGTTGTTACATTGGAACTGTCTGCATTATAATCAGGTTTTGGTGGCTTCTGATGCAGCAGAGGAGGAGTTTGAAGTTGTGCACGTAATGCAGCAGAGAAATCATCAAAAAAGTCTGAATTTTGAACTTCCCAGTGAGGAGTAGAGTTTCTGAAATGGATTCCAGGTTCATGTTCTGAGTTTTGGGGTATAAAACTGGAGGAAACCTCATGAAGAGAGATGCTCTTCTGGTGTACAGCTTGTGTTTTTCCATGACTGAAGATTTTTGTAGGCATTGGGTAGTTTTTTGTTGCCATCTTTTTCTCCTCTCATGGAAGTTTATATGTCAGATTTTGCCGAATATTAGTAATTTTATTTACATGTTAATGTGGAGTTTATAGGTCTATGTAGTGTAGTAGTAATTCGGGAAAAAAAAATTTAAAATGCAACCCAGATATAGGACTTGAAAGTGTCATGTCTAATTTCGACTAGCGATAAAAATTTGTGACGGTCCATCGTACGATCCCCTTTCCTTAAACCCATTTCTGGGGAATTTGACAAATTTTCTTGTTGCACTATTGAGAACAGTGTGTAGGCAACGGATGTGTGAGCTGAAAATGTCTAGATGAGATACGTTTAGATTAGTCAAAGGAGTTAAACATGCTTTAAAGTAATTTCAAAACAGATCAATTTTTCTTTTTTCTTTATTTTTGTAAAAAATAAGCAAAAGCCAAAACCAAACCAATTACATGACTATCCGAACAGAGAATTTGGAATCTCAATTGAATTTGTGGCTAATTCTATGATTTTGCCGAACAACTGATTTGGCATTCAATTAGAATATCTTGAATGTCAATTGAATCCCAAAATATTCTAATGCCAATTGAATCCCAAAAACAAGTAGCCGAATGCACCCAGATTGAATTTGAAATCAAGTCAATATGAACATTTTCAGAATGGAGTTTTTTTTCCCCGAAAAAAAAGGTTATATTGAATATAAAATTTTCAAATAATTATATTAATAAAATAAATTTAAAAAATTAATATTACAAATTCAAATTTTAATTTTTAATTAACTAATTAAAAATTATTTTTTTGTTCAAATTTATATTATTTTTAAATATAAAAATTAATTTTACAACAAACTCTAACATAAAAAAAAATTAAGTTAAACCTAATATTATCTTCCTATTAGATTTTTTTTTGATATCTTTTTAACTAATGAACTAGTGCTATTTATGTTCCGCGTTGCGTGACCAGTTCTTTTTTTAATCATTTTATAGTATTCTTGTTTGAAAATATCTACAACGGTGAATTTTAGTTAGAAGATGTATTTGATGTTGCATAGTTGACGTAATTATGTAGAGATTATTTTTTGAATGCATTGTGTTAAGTAGTTGAATTAAATTTCATACTTCTTTAATAGTTAAAGGAAAAGGTATTTGAAATACGTTTTACACGTTTAGTGTGCTTAAGAAACTTCTAACACACAGTTTTGCCTTCATATTAACATTTCTAATATATTAACACATGTTACAAGTGAATCATTCGATAGAATATGTTAGTAGGTCACTTATCTTTGAAGCACATGATTTAGCTAATTGTATTTTGTTTAAACTAATATCGATGTAGTTTACGATTATCACAGAAGAGAGAAAAAAAAAAAGAATTGTCAACACACAGGGTTGACCAACTAAAGAGATGATAGAATTGTTATACCTAGCATTGTAAAGATGGTTGCGAGAGAAATAGATATTCATGATGACACCATTACCAGGTAGAGCTAGTCGCAGATTTTATGAAATTCAAAAAATTAAAACTCATAATGTAGAAAAGCTGGAAAGTAACCTCAACAGTAGCAACTATTTCTGCTAAACCCATGCAGATCACACCACACACCTTAAATTTACTCAAAATCGATAGAGTGACAGTAGAAGAAGGTAACATGACAACAGGATTTTGAAATCTCTAGTCCTATTTGTATCGCTTGTTGTGCGACAAGTATATTTTCGAATCATATTACTTAGTTCTGGTTCGAGATTCTTTTTCAGTGAATATTAGTTATATTGTATATCTTCCTCGTATTTCAGTAAGTGCGGAAATCTCAAATTTACCTAATTTGTTATAGGCTGCATAATGTAAGTCCACAATGTTAATATTCATATTTTTGAGATACTTTATGAGCGAAAAAAAGTCTTCATCAACAGAAAACTAATATGGTTTACAAGAGAATACAAATCTAGCAAAGTTAAAATTACTTTATTAAGAAAAGATATTCTAGTTCATTATTTTTACCTTATGTTCATTCGACAGTTGAATTTAAAATATAAATTTATTTTTTTTACCCATTAAACATTTTCATCTATGAAATATAATGATGTATATTAATAATTTCTTTGTCGTATTTGGTGCATGAAGCTCTACCATATTTTTGGAGAAGTCAACTTCTCGGCTAATTGATTAGCATTAATGGGAATGTCTAGTCCATGAGGTTATAATTAATTATTTGATCCATCGGTAGAGTGACCGTGGTTAAAACATAATATGATCAAAGTTTCTTGTTCACAGTGTATTATTATCTAAGTATCTTGCCTCCATCACTGTAACAACAAAAGAATAATTTTTCTTTGCCAAAAGAAAAGAAAAAAATAAAAAAGTCAAGACTACACTTTGAACTCAAATCTTCATATAAAGATTTATTAAAATCTAAAAAAAAAAATGAAGAGCTTTTTACTGCGTGCGAGGATATTTTGAGATCATTGAACAAATATTTCATGGTACCCAAAACAAACAAAAATAGAAATTGTGCATTTAGTTGTCGATTTATTCTTTTTGGACAATCAATTTCAAAATAAGTAACTAATTAGAATTCATTACAAAGTTTAGTACAAAGGTAATTGTAACGCCCCAGCTGTCAGGTCTGTTCCAGTAACTATTTGGGTGATCGTCCTCGATAGACCCAAAATGGTAAACTCAAGTTACCAGTAGAACCAGCAGTTTGAGTTTAACTGATCACCTTCATTGCCAACCATCAATGTGGGACACTTTGAGCTGCATGGTTGACATGCTAGCTTCCATTCGGGGCCATCACACTCGACTCCCTTCGGATCCTTGCATCCTCGCAAGGCCCAAGACACACAGCAACACACAACACATACAGTTGGCCCAGGCCCTCCCAGAACAGATGCGTTTCACTTGTCTCACAACTTCTATGAGCTCAGAGGTGTCACACATCACTTGTCTCTTACATGTGAGCTCAGAGGTGGGTCCGTACTCGGAGATGTGTTTCACTTGTCTCACAACTCCTATGAGCTCAGAGGTGTCATACATCACTTGTCTCCTACATGTGAGCTCAGAGGTAGGTCCGCACCCGGACTAGGTCGGCTCTGATACCAATTGTGACGCTGTTGGCCCAAGCTCCCCTAGAACAGATCCGTTTCACTTGTCTCAGAGGTGTCACCCATCACTTGTCTCCTACATGTGAGCTCAGAGGTGGGTCCGCACGCGGACTAGGTCGGCTCTAATACCAATTGTGACGTTGTTGGCCCGAGCTCCCCTAGAACAGATGCGTTTCACTTGTCTCACAACTCCTATGAGCTCAGAGGTGTCACACATCACTTGTCTCTCACATGTGAGCTCAGAGATGGGTCCGCACCCGGACTAGGTCGGCTCTGATACCAATTGTGACGCCCCAGCTATCAGGTCTATCCCAATAACTATTTAGATGATCGTACTCACTAGACCCAAAATGGTTAACCCAAGTTACCAGTAGAACCAACAGCTTGAGCTTATATACTAATCGCCTTCATTGCCAACCATCAATGTGGGACACTTTGAGCTGCATGGTTGACATGCTAGCTTCCATTCGGGGCCATCACAGTAATAATCTAGAACCCTAGCACACTCCTAGCATTCCATTCTCTTCAATGGTAGTAGCAAAGAGTTATGTTTCTTTGGTTTAAAAGCTTAATTTGATGACTTAGCCACCATCCACATATTTAAATGAGTCATATGAAGCACAAAACGGGTTTTAAATCTTAAACCTTCAAAATACAATTTGTTTTTTTTTTAAAAAAAAAAACTTCAAAACACAATTGCCATTGATTGGATGATCAAAAAGTTAGACAAATCATTAGCCGAAACATATGAAAGAATTCATGTAAAAAAAAGTTGCAAAGATAATTTTGATAAAAACATAGTGTAACATTAATAGCACAATTAATACTATAATATATGTTCTGTAACTATTCAGAATTGTCGATGAAAATCATTGTTGCCTAGTAACAGAGTTAGTCATTGTTACAAGTTGTAGACACTTCACAGGGAGAAAAACATAAACAAAGATAATTTGACAAGAGAAAAATGTAACCAAATGGACATCAAGAGAAAGCTACAAGTTATTTTGATCTAATTATAAAATAAAACAAAATATACGATATTACTAGATGTTCCGAGCAATACTATAAATAGAGGTTCAAAGCGAAAGCAACAAAGCATATAAAGCACATTTGTTTCTTCCCCGTAAAGCGTGTTGGATGTGAACTCCTAATAGAGTAGGGAAAGTAAGCCATATTTTTTTCCTTTTATCATTTTATTATGGAGTTAATTGAGACATAGACGATGCATTTCAATAATTATTAGTCATCCAACAAGGGCAAAAATAAACGCCCCATAAATCTGATCCAAGAAAATTGGAGCTTATTGATGTATTAACTCGTCAAAACTCAAGTCCAAGTTCAGTTTAAAGTGGGTGAAGAAGGAGCCAACATGGCCTATTACTCTTTAGTATAAATAACGTTTATTAGTGTAAAAGTGAGAAACACACAGTGGAATGTGTGTAGGTGTATAATTGAGTGAGAGACAATTGTGTCAGGAGAAAGAACACATTTGTAAAGATTCTTATATTCCTATAGTGAAGTGTTACATGTCCGTGGATGTAGGTATATTGAGAGACTAAACCACATAAATTGTATGTTGTGTTTGCTTGGTTGCTTTCCGTTTAATTCTATTGAGTGTTGTGTTTAATTAATGTATAAAAATTCAGTAATTAGAAAATAGACGGGATAAAAATTCTCAACAAATGGTATCAAAAGTTGAAGGTTCAATTTGGGAGTATGTTTTATAATTTGAGCAAGGTTGTTCATAGGTTCAAATAAAAGGAGAAAGTTTCTCACTGATCAGAGTACACCATTGAATTCCTCACGTCAAAAACCATTGGAGGCCCAAGTTTCATAAACATCGGACCACCAGAGAGGGAGAAATCATCTGAGAAAGATTCCGGTCCATTGTTCCAATTTTCGATCACCGGAAAAGATTTAGGCCGATTAGACTACAGATCTAGAATCTACACGCTTGAGTTGTATTATCCGTAAAGTTTAAGAATTTTTTCACTAACGGTTAAGGAGATATTGTCAGTCAAAATCCGAGCATTTTGGACCGTCTGTGCAGCGGCTGCTGAAGAAGATTACAGTTTTGCGTCACCACGTGTCGCTTCCTGATTGGTTCATGTGTTGCTGTCTGTACTTCCATTTGGCACTGAGTTGACTACTGACTAGACTGCCACATCAACATTGACGTCGACCGCCACACCAGCATTGACCGTTTACTATTGACCTTTACATCAGTGTTGACCGTTGACTACTACGTCAGCAAATTTTTGACATTGTCTTTTCCCCTTAATTTCGACATGTTGAGTTTGTTTTTCACTTTTGTTTTACCAAATTCAATTTTTTTTTTATTGTTGTTTTGGCCGATTTAAGTGGTTGAGGGACTCTAGAATGGATAAAATGATGTGGGGAAAGAAGTTTGAGTATCCTATCTTTGATGAGAAGATATAATTTACTATGTGGCAATGTACAATGAAAGATTTGCTTGTGAGAGATGATATTGATTTAGCTCTAGAAGCAAAGAAGCCTGATGATATGAATGATAAAAGGTTGGCGGATATGCAAAAGCATGCGGTCAATAACATTCAGCTTGCACTTGCTCCTAGTATTAAGCATGAAGTCATGAAAGAGACAACAACGAAAGGTATTTGAGACAGATTGCAGAGTATTTATGCATCAAACTCACTAGCAAACAGGTTGTTGATGAAGATTGACCTCTATAGTTTGAAGATAGAGGAAGCAGGTAGTTTTCATGATCTCATCACTGCATTTGGACAACTTGTGTATTGAATTCAACATACAGGAGAAGAAATCGATGATGAAGAATAGGTTTGTTGTTGTTGTTGTCTTCTTTGTCGCCATCCTATAAGCCATAAGTGAAGAGCATGCTTGTTGGAAAAATCACTTTGGGTTATGATAAGGTGTTAACTCAATTGAGGGAGAGTGAAAAAATGATGGGAAAGAAGAGTGTGCTTGAAAATATAGATACTGTAGCTGTTGTTATAGGTCCAAATTAAGGAAGAAGTCATTCAAGAGGTAGAGGTAGAAGCGACTCGCGTGAGAGATCTCAACCAAGAGACTACAGTGATCTTGAATGCTTTTACTGTCATGAAAAGGGTCACATCTAGACTAGATGTCCCGTTATGAGAGAGGATTTGAAGAGTTTGAAGAAGTCGAGAGGCAAAAACAAAATTGAAAAGTATAGTGATTCGGATACAAATGTAGCATACGATATCGAGCTATTAGTGATGAAGGACACTCCTGGATATAGCTTAAAGTTAGTGTTTGATTGTGCATCATCAGTGCACATATGTAGAGAGAGATCTTCTTTTGATTCTTTGAAGGTTGATGGTGATTTTCGACATGTCATTATGGGGAATGGTGAGAAGATGAAGATTGAGGACATGATATAATTGTCTTGTGAGAAGTAAAAAAATATTAAAAGTATTTAAGTAATGACAAAAAAAATAATTGTGATGCCTTTCATAATAATACGATCTTTCTTTAAAAAAAAAATCACATCATTAATAATTTGAGACAACATTAAAGAAACAACCCAATATTGCTCGTGGTAGGTTTTCAAACATTTCACACTACTCATATTCACACACAAACACAAATTGATGTAACCTTAAGAGCTGATAGCCTGACAGCCCTTTTCATTGCAAGAATGGAGTTCACAAAACTTCGGATTAGTCCACTTCTTGTGGGGTTTTTGTTTGTGTGTTCAGTGGCGTTAGTTCATGGTTGGGGAAATGATGGACATCTCTCAGTTTGTCGACTTGCTCAGGTTCTTTTCTTTTCCCTTTCCAAAGCAGGCTATACTGTTCCGAAATTTATTCACTTTCTGTTCTATTTACCAAATGTTCTCTGGTGTGTGTGTGTGTGTGTGTTTTTTTTTTCTTTGGTAACTTGGGTTAACTGGTTTTGGCAGCCGCGATTGAGCGAGGCGGCTGCGAATGCTGTGAAGGATCTTTTGCCAGCATATGCAGAAGATGATTTAGGGAGTTTGTGTTCATGGGCTGATAGAGTCAAGTTTCGGAGGCCATGGTCATCCCCACTTCACTACATTGATACCCCTGATGATCTCTGCACTTATCAGTACACCAGTACATCAATTTCTTTCGAAGCCGCTGAATCTCATTCACAAATGTCTTCAAAAATCCTTTCGAAAAAAAACCCACTAATACAGAGTTTAAAAAATGTGAACAGGGGACTGCAAGGATGCAGATGGAATAAAAGACAGATGTGTTGTAGGGGCAATCAACAATTACACCACCCAGCTCCTGACTTACGGACAAGAATCTGCTTCTCAATATAATCTTACTGAGGCATTGCTGTTTCTGTCTCATTTTATGGGTGACATTCATCAGCCCCTGCATGTAGGATTCACTTCTGATAGGGAGGGAATACAATCGATGTCCATTGGTACACCAGAAAATCAGTTCTTCATCATGTAAGCTATCGCAAACACACAGCTAAATTCTTTCGACCAACATTATGTGTTCAGGGTTGAACTCATCATTCTAGAGCTCTAATTATCTATAGGTTTGGGACAATAACATCATCGATACTGCTGAAGAAAGATACGATGACTCTGATGTGACCGAGCTAATTGATGCAATCCAAACCAACATAACAGTAAGCTGGTTACAGCTTTATGCATGAACACAGATTTAGCTGAAAGGCAACTGTAAGTATACAGTTCTGATTCTACAATTGTCTTTCCTGTTTGTTAAGACTGTATGGGCAGATAGAGTAAAGACATGGGAAGGCTGCACCACTGGCAATCCTCCATGCCCAGATGTGTACGTTTTCACATTCCCAACGTTCATTAGTTCAGCACATGCCCAGATGATAAACTATGATTATGAATATGTTATCTCCCACCTTAAAAGCAGTTCATTTTCTGCAGATATGCGACTGAAAGTATTAAAGCTGCATGTAATTTTGCCTATAAAGGTGTCACTGAGGAATCAGTACTGGAAGGTAGGTGTTTTCTGCTCACCTTCTCTCCCAAATCCATGTTATTTGTTTCATCGAAATCATAGCTAAACTTTCAAATTAAATTTTGCAGATCCCTATTTTCTGACTCGTGTACCGATAGTCTATTTGCGGCTAGCTCAAGGTGGAGTTCGTCTTGCAGCTACACTGAACAGTATATTTGGATGATGACAAATTGTGAAGCAGGTTTTACTTCCAAAAAGTACAGAATTCATGATGCTGAAACTATTGTCTAGACACTAGAGCTTAGAGAAGGATTCTGTATACCACCCAAAATATATATCACAACTAAGTCCAGCTTGAACTGTTTAGCGCTCAAATTATGTAGACTTGCACATCTTAAATCTTACAACTAACCACCATTCGATAAAGTAGAAGGAATTCAGAGAACTTCACCCCAACCATATTTACATGCAAGCTGGTTTTGGAGCTATCTCCATTCCGGTTTCTTTACGATTAGCACAGAGCATTTGGCATTTAAAGCACAATAGCTGCTCACACTGCCTAATAATACCCTGCAGTGATGCTGAACTTTACTTAGTAGCAAGCTTTTGAGAATATGTACTGTTTATGGCTTTAAAAAAGAACAATTTTCAAATAAATTAATCATAAGGGAATGGCAAAATAGTAGGAAAATTGATTGCTTAAAGTAGCAGAAAGATTTTCTAATGAGATAATCTACCTTTTGATTTTCCCTTCACCATCATCACCTAAAACAAGTAAATCAATGGCGAACTTCTGCACAGCATCACAAATGGCCTGTTTTGCATCCCCGATCACCATGATTGTTTCTGCATTTATCTGAAAATGGAAAAATCATTGTCTCAGTCATCTGGAAGTGAAGAAAGAGGGAAACATTCAATGAAACCAACTTAGAACATATAGTTGTAGCAGAGGGAAAAATGGATCATTTTGATAGTGCAAACTGTTTACTTTTGTGTCATTGTGAAAATATGTCAAACAAGGAAATTACTCAAAGCATACTTCAAACTCAAGTTGGAGAGAGGATTAGACATATCCCATAGCTGTTGCAGATGCTCTTTGCTTTCTCCAAAATACCAACTGAGATCATTCGATCTCGCTCTTGGACTGCATTACTGAATTCTGGATCTGATACAAGAAATTTCAAACAAGTCAGAAAATTGCTCACCATGCTCTACATTTCTTAGAGATTAAATCCTACACAAACCGTTATAATTCATCATGACCCCCCACCTCAGCACAGACAAACGGTGAAAAACCTGATATATCATGTGATAGTGAACAGGCTTTTAGTACCCAAAAACAAAGAAAAAAATTTGTCAAGGGCCTGCAACTCTCTCCACCTGAACCGTGTGTGTGCCATCTACCAAAGCCCCAACTTTTTCCCGGCAAGAAACAAATACAAAGGCAAGGGAGAGCAAGCTCCAGAGAAATAAGCAAGAAGGAATCCCATTGTCACAAGCAAAACTAAACAGAAAATTCACAAGCACAATTAGTGGTACTTAACCTGGAGAAGCATTAAAGAAGATACGAGCAGAACCGGGTGAGGAACCAAAAAGATTGCCGCTTTTAGCAGGTGGCTGAGCCATGAAAAGAACCAAGGGATTTGAAGATTTGGCGATGGATTCCTGGAGATTTTCAAGAACCCATATCAGAGCGTAGTAACTCGTTTCACTCTCATCGATTGCAACCATCATTTTCTTGCCTGAACCATTATCGTTAACAGCTAACTCCATGGAGCTGATGCCCATTTCGTCAGTTAGAATCTTGCAGATATAGATGACTTTAGAAATGGACAAAAAGCCTAATTTTTATAAGTAATCAAATAAAGGATAACCACGTAAACAGTTGGTATCACTTCATGATTGAACTTTGATTGAGTTCCCCCATCAAATGTAAACTAATTGTAACAATAAAGTAATGAAACAGTGTCAACTGATTGAATGCAACCCAGTTGTCAAGGGCTAATTGGATATTTGTGAATCTACATAAGCCACCAGTGTGCATGTGTGGCGATACCAGATGGAATGAGTGCTAACTTTAGAAAAAAAAAAAAAAAATTGTGTCTTATTACGCAGTACAAGATATCAACTTCAGAACTTGATCAAGAAACTTGTTGACCAGCTAGCAGCCTAGCACTACCATGAGGAACTCCCACACTGATTTTCTTATTGTGTTGGCTAACCGCCAGTTTTTGACTTGGTTAATAGAAAAACTTGCACTTTCACGAGTATAATGGGGATTGCTGCTAGAGTATTGCGATGACTGAAACTTCATTCCTATTGAGATGACACTGGAATGATGACGCAAGTTTTAAACATCAATGCATCAGTATTCAGTACCACAGGTGACACACTGGAGTTGGTCTTCCAGTTACGTCCTGCTGTCTATCTTCCCTCTGACCGGATAAATATCCACCAACTTCAGCAATTTTATTTGCAACCCTTACTGGACGACTCCCTAAACAACAGTTGCAAGAGCCACCCTACCCATCGAAGAGTTGAACTAATCCATGCTCTCTTTTGAACCAAAACTCTCGCGTTTCTGCCACTGGCGATGAGTTGTCACGTTTATTCCAATTGTTGAATATCACGTGCAATGAATGTATCCCAATGTCTATGAAATGAAGACATAGACCACAATATCTATACAGGAGGCAACCATGCTTCTTTGCATTTGTTTCTGAGCTACTAAGCTCAAATATGAAGCCAGTATAACAGATTACTGCACTTCAATAAGTTCAAATGAAGAAATAACCAACTTGAGAAATTTGTTTGAATCAAAGAGACCACATCCATGTCTGCACAACAACGTGATAGTTTCATGATCTGCTGAAAAGATAGATTTTAAAAACAAAGAGATATTAGGTTTCATTGACTATCTCGAGTTCTAGAATGTAACAAAATGCTCATCGTGATGCCTTCCAATAACAAGATAATTAATAACAAACATCAAATAATGGGCATCAACTTCAAAAGCAAACAGATGACTTACCAGAAACGCATATCTATGCACAAACTAACATGAAATGACACGCTTCATCTTCTGACTGACTTCTTAACACCCGGAATCCACCAACTTCAAAGATGAACGGAATAAGAATTTACAGTGAAGATCATATCCGATGACACCACAATGTGAAATGAAATTATTTTGAACATAATAATATTGGCAAGATTCTAGCTTAAAGGTGACAGCAAGGTACCTCAATGTCCTTTGCACGGGGGCATTTGCGTTTGTTATGTCCAGATTTCTTGCATGAACTACATCTTATACTCTCAGACATTGCTCTGAATCCTGATTTTGGACGACCCCTTTTGGATCTTTTTACACGATCTCCAAAAAGTTCAATGATTGCTTTCTGCTTAGCTGTCCATGCCTTTTTCGTGGAAATACTATAATTAAACTTTTCCAAAATCTCGGCTTGTATCGAAGATGAAGATATTGAATTCTGGGCTTTAACTAAAGCTTTAATATGTCTAGCAACAAAGGCAGAATCCATCTGTGCATGACCTTGATTATTAGACTTTTTACAAACATGAGGTGCGGTATACTTCTTTATCTCAAAGAAAGAACCTTCTTTCGGGGTAGTAGCACGTAACCTCCAAGGACATTCAGGTGCTTGTTTACACTTTAAAACCCACAAATTTTCTGTAGAGTATGCCACAACGTACTCTTGATTGACCCTTACAGAATATGCCTTTACAGCATTCTGCAAATCTTCTTTAGTAGGGAATCTTTGACCAACATAAAGGTCCCCAGGGTAGCAGGGTGCATCAGTTTCTCTGCCTATCTCACACTCAGCAGCTACAACCTCATTTGCCTCCCCAACACCAGCATATTTGGAAGCTGGGGGATCGCCTTGGGAAATATCAGCATCTTGATGCCACAAGTGTTCAAGTTCCTCCGAATTGGCTACACCTGGAAAATTAAAGTAGGCGTCAACTGGAAACAAAGTTCAAGGACTTGCAACAGTCACATTCATCATGCTACAAATGCAAGTATTTACCATATTCTACCTACGAGTCTCACCTGTTACCAGGAGATCTTCACGTCTAGCTTCATGTGAACCTTGATCCTCAATAACACAAATGCCAGAAGCTGATTCATAGTCCCAATTTAACGATCCTAATTCTTCTCCTGGCAACTGTGTTGGATGGTCATTTCCATTACGTGATGGTGCGTCTGCTTGTGCCTCTGTGCTCACAGGTATTGCTTCTAAATAAAATTCCAAACAATTGACCCCAGGTTGTCCTGTCACAGCAACAACAACACTAACTGAGTTGTCATCTTCAACCAAGAACGGAATGTAATCGCCATTATTTCCTGGATATCTACAAATGATTTTCAACTCGAATTGGCTTTTGTTGAAACCCGTAAGGGCATAAATCTTGTCTAACAGTTCGGTATATTTTATCCGTGAGTTGACAAGAATGGCCTTGGGAATGGAACCTTCGTAAGATATACCACGGGAATTATTAGTAACCTTTCCATTCCAATAGCACATCACTGTGACACTAGAGCCACCCATCCTCACAAAGCACGACTAGGTTTCCTGTGAAAATGCAAGACAAATAAGAGCAGTTTTCACAGATTCTTCCATCCACAACAGTAAATCACAGCCTCAAATAAGAAGAAAAATTTTAAGGACTCAAAATAAACCTCACAGAAAAATTAATAAACCAAAAACCACAACTTTTCGTCCAGATAAACTTCCTTAGTTCCAACTGAAGCATTTCCTCGACCACCCTCAACTAAACCATAAGAACACATTCATCTAAAGTTGAACAGAGATCGAAAGTACTATAAAGTTAGGAACTTTTGCTAATAAAAGAACAGCAATCTTGCGATCGCATGCTTATACTTCCTACTCCTCCCGGTCCCAATTTAGCATTCCATCAAAACAAGCAAATCAAAAAAATGAGCGCATTCATTACCAAGGTAAGAAAAACTTAATCCAAATGAAAAATTAAGGGTATTGGAAGAAAATCATGGATATCAGCGATATAGCAAGCTACTCTATGAATAGGGTAAAGATATAAAAATTCAGTGACAAATTGAATCTCACTTTTGGGACTGCATTTTCTTAAACTAAACAAAATAACCGGAACAGATGAAGCCAGGTACCTTAAGATCAGGTTGTTGAATTGGAAGACGCAAATCGAAAGATTTCGTTATCAGACCAATTCTACTCCGCCGCCCGAAAACAGGTGAAATTCTCTCCCGGCGTTTGTCCCGTTTTGGACTGGAATTTTTTGTCTATTATTGCATGGCTCAGAAAGTTAATGAACTAATAATTCTGGCCTGAAATTGTACTAGAGTTTTTTTTTTCAGGCCAATTCCCAAATTTTTAAAATAATATTTTAAATTAATAAATAATATTTTAACAATTAAATAATAAATGTGAATTTTTATAATATTTTTAATAATTTAAATTTTAATGAAAGTTAAAAATTATATGAACAGACGAAAATGCCCATGATTCCGGCATGTCAACTGCCGGTCAACATCAAGCTGGGCGGAAAAGTGGTCGAAATAGTGAAATGTGACCAAATAAGTGTGAAAATATAATGTTTGGGATTACAACATTGAAATGTTAATGTTAGGGACGTACATTCAAATAAGCCCAAATGTAAAGAACCATTTGGACATTTTAGTCTCTTCTGAATTACTACATTCTTATCTTCTACTTGTTGGCATTCTTCTTGTTGGCATTGTTACAAAGTGTGCAGCTCATTTTGTTTGTGGATATACCTTGTTTTAGAAAAATCAAGTAGCATAGTCAGCTGAATAGTCCAAGTTGTTGTATGAATCATTTACCACAATATAAGGCCTTTTTCATTTATGTATCTACTACTATTATAAAAGCGAGAGGGGGCATTCTACAGTAGTTTCGTCGTCATCTCCCTTTTTTCACTTACGAAAACCAAGGACATATATCAATTTAAAAGGTTGGTTGCCTGATTAAACTCCACAAGAACCACAACTTTAACTGACTTCAGGAGATGATTTTCATGGCTGACTAAATTAATAACAATGGTAATAATAACCGTAATAAGAACATTCAGTTAGTGTTTCTTTATTACATTTTTATAGGAAATGTGTCCTCATTTACTATGTTCGTCTATTTTTATTATGAATTGTTTATTAAGCTATTAAAAGGAAAAAGATTACACATATCAATACTTGATCATGGTTATATATGCTATTTAATTCATCAAATTCTGATATAAAAATTATTTACATCCGTTAGACTTCACTTATAAATATGAGATACAAACCTCTATGAACTCCAGAATAAATATTCAAAGCACCTATTATAAGTAATACTCTTTTTTTCTCTTAAAATAATTTTTTAATTTAAATTTTCACTTTTAATATGATGAATAATCATTTCGATCCGTAAGAAGTAATTGATTTCAAATTTATTTATTTTAACTTACCATTTTACACATATACCTTCAATTCTATTGTCACAAGTATTTTTCTAACTATGTTGATTGATACTTCAAATTCAATCATTTTATAAACAGCGCCATTATGTCTTATTAATTTTTTTAAAATTAAATTATCAAAATAGACAAAGATATAATATGTGCATTGTCGAGTGGGTGAATGTGGGCAGAAAATCACTAGTTTATACAAAAAAAGATGAGAGAGAAACTAAGTGCAAAAACCCCAAAAAAAAAATTTACAGAAACCATAAGAAAATGTAGGGCAAGATTTGCGTTTATTACATTAAGTTCTGCCATTGCACAATATTTACAACACCACTTTATTTATCCATACAAGTATAGACACAAAGTCACACAGGATCAACCCAGTTTGCAGCAGACTCATCAAGTTGGTTTAGTCTTCACAACAAGAACCTGGCAATGCACATTGTGGACTAGGTAATTGGTCACACTCCCAAGAAAAGCCCTGTCCAAAAAAAAAAAAAAAAGAGAGAAAGATACCAAATTAATCTAATTACCAAGATGGACCTCCAAGATTGGATAAGCCTAGAAGAAGAAGAAGAAGAAGTACATGTAAGTAAAATTTGCTTGGAACTGGTTTCCAAGACAACCAACCTCTTAAAAGCGCCTTCACCATGACTCCCAACGATGAGCAGGTTAATATGAAGCCTGTCCACTGCTGCTTTTATAGCATCTTTTGGGTTCCCAACTTCTGTAATCAACTCAGGTGTTACCTATACATATTTTTGGAAGGAAAAAGAAACACAAATAGGTTACTTCAAAAACTAGAACAAATTAAGCAGGAGGAAAAAAAGCAATTGATCAGTTTCTTCTTCTACCCCATATCTGTTGCAAACTTCTCTGGCATTTTCCAATAAAGCAGTGGCAGCCTTCTTCTGATCTTCCTGGATTTCTCTCTTCAATTCTCTAGCTGCAACATGCATATTAAGATAATAATAATCATGGATCCATTTTTAACCAAAATGGACAACGTTAAAGAAGAACCAAAATAATACACTAGCAAGTAATTAAAAGAGTAGATTACGCTCAAGTGCACGAATATAGCTGAATTCCGAAGTGGGCTGGGCGGTGAAAACAACGAGGTGGGAATTGGCAATGGATTCATGAAGATTCTTGAGAGCCCATTCTAAAGCATAGAAGCTGCCTTCGTGTTCATCAATGGCAACCATCACCCTCCTGTCCTCACTCACAACCCTTTCTCGCTCCATTGTTATTACTGTTAAAGTAATGCAAAAAGAAACTTTGATCCCAGGTAGAACAATGGGTCGTCTATTTAAGAACTTGTAATTAATTATCAGTGAGGGAATTATAAAGCTGATGAGCTAAAGGTGTGCCACAGGGGGACAAAGCACAATTACGGCTGATTTTGGCAGGCCGTACGCATTAATGACACTAATCCCGCAAGTTTGATGATGGGTTTGAACCTTGGAACAAGCAAACAAACAAACAAAACCTGCGAGGCAACGAAAATGCCATCTGCCAAAGTCGTGTCGAAAGCAGCTCAGTCCTTATCGATGTCGTTGCGGGTGATAGATTTCAAATTTTTTTGTGCTGAGTTTTAGCTGGAGCTAATGTTGTGATAAGATTATGGAATTTTGTCGGGGAATGATATTGGTTGTTTGACTTCCAATTTCACCCCATAAAAAGGAAAGCAGAGTAATTCAATGTACAAATTTCCAACCTTTTTTCCATATATTGATCTGCTGTGTTAATTAACAGTCCATATCTTGACAGAGCTTTTACATCAAATATACAAATAAAGCAGAATTCAATTAACAACAACATTCATATTTCATACACACAATCAATCACTGGACAAGAAGAACAGAGCAAGCAAAGTAGCAAAAGGCTGAAACTTTCAGTCTGTTTTCCTGACGACCAGAACAGGGCACTTAGCGTTGTGAACACAGTAGTTGCTCACACTCCCTAAGAAAGTCCTGCATCACAAATATTTCTCGCTTCAATTTTGAATAAATTGCACTCTTGATTGTCACAAGCTCAAAATAATTTGTTTCTAGTGCTATTAAAAAAAAGAGAGAGAGATTTTATGCAAGTCTCAAATGAGCAGTCTAGCTATACAAGTCTGATAACAAAAAAGATGTCCACAATGGTGTTTAGAAACCTGACCTTTCCAGGACTCCTTTCCCATGGGTGCCCAAAACAAGCAATTGAACATTGTGTTTTTCCACGGCTTCGCATATGGTCTGTTTGGGTTCCCCTACTTCAGTCATTGTTTTTGCACTGATCTGTTGAAACAAGTTGATACACATGATTATAAAGTTGGCCGAAAGCTCCAAAAAATAAATAAATAAACATCGGAAATACAGTATAAAGTTATGATTCTTCATTCTTACCCCAAGTTTGTCACATATTTCCTTGGCTTTAGCTAGCAGATCCTCGGCGAATTTCTGACGCTGTTCTTGAAAATTCTTGATTAGTTCTGGAGCTGCAAATGGAATACCACCATACGAACTGCAAGCTGAACCACAAAGTTGAGTTATTTCAAAATGGAAAGAAACTGAGCAGTGAATTAACAGGGAGGAAGAAAGGACATGGAAATGGAAGTACTCACGAGCATTTCCCACGGAAGATGCGTAGAGATAGCTATAATCAGAAATGGGTTGTGCTGTAAAAACAATCAACTCCGAATTGACAAGAGATTCCTGAAGGTTCCTGAGTGCCCATTCTAATGCGTCATGGCTGCATTCACTCTCATCAATCGCCACCATCACCTTCTTCTTTGACTTGCTTCCTTCTTCTTCCATCCTTTTTTTTTTCTCTCTTTATTTTCCTTAGTAGTAAGAAATTCCTGATCTTCCTTTAATTCTCACTGGGTTATACTTAATTATATACGGCATCATAGAAATGTCTGGAATCAGACAAGTTGATGTGGACAGCAGTATCATCCAAAAATAAATACACAATTCGTGTGAAAGATCATTCTCACAGTAAATTATTGGCGATTCCGTTCTTCTTTCATTGGCAGTAACTTCTATGAACTTGTTAACATGGTAGGGCACGTCTTTTACTATTATTGTTGTTCCTGGAAACCAGTTTTTTTACATTGGATATAGAAGTTAGGACTTAGGAGTTGCATTATTAAAAAAAAAGAAGAAGAAGAAGAAGAAAAATGGCTTTTGATACGATGGTTGCTTATCCAGTTATCCTTAGCAATGACACACGCCATCTCCCCACAGCTTTTAAGTTTCTCTTTCTTTTTGTTTAGTTCACCTGTAAATGTCGAGGTGTCTATATCTATCAACTCGTTTCTTCTAGAATAGCACTCCCTGGAAATTTCCAACCCTTGTGCATTAAAGAGGTTAGATGACACGTATGTTCTAGATGAATGTATGCGTTCCATCTTTCTTTTTCCGTTTAGAAATGATTGTTTTACTGATGATTTTTGGTCTGTTCTTCATGCTTGAGTGACACAGCTTTTTTACAGCTCCACAAATATACAAATATATATATTAGTTTGATACTGACCCAGAAGGTAGAACTAACTAAGTTTGTGTATCAAAGCAGAATTTACAACATCATATAAAATCACAATCTGTCACTGTGCACAGAATAAAGCTAACATAGCAGCAGCAAAGTCTGAAGCTTTCAGTCTGTCTTCCTCACAACCAGAACAGGGCACTTGGCGTTATGAACACAGAAGTTGCTCACACTCCCTAAGAAGGCCCTGCATCACAAATATTCCAGCAGAGTTTGCTTTTTGAGTAAATTGCTGATCTGATTGTCATAGCTTAGAATGCACTTTTGTTATCCTTTGAAGAAAAATAAAAAAGAATTTATGTGTTTTATGTTTGATGAATCAGATCGATTCTTAAGCTAAAGTCAGACAAGAAAAGAGAAGCAGATCAATCAATATATAGGCGTTTATGCGTGGTTTAAAGGGCTGACCTCTGCAAAGCTCCTCTGCCATGGGTGCCCATGACAAGCATTTCGACCTTAAATTTCTCCACGGCTTGGCATATGATTTCCTTAGGATCCCCTACTTCAGTCACTGTCTGAGCAGTAATCTGTGCAAAGATGTCGACTTTAAACATAACATGAACATGTCCAGATGCTACATATGAATTGGAGTTTCACTAGACATTATATCTAACATGCATTTAGGTTCTAGGAGTAAGAGCAATTCTATAACCACTTGTGTCAGCTTGAGTTCATGATTCTGCAAGACTACATGGAAACCAAATATGCAGCCACTTTCTGAAGTGAAGGAGAAATAAGATGACAGCGAAATCCGAGTAACAGTCAAGAAAATTTTGATTTTTCGTACCCCATGCTTGTTACAAATGTCCTTTGCTTTGGCCAGCAGGGCCTCAGCTAATTTCTGGTGTTGTTCTTGAAAAGTTTTGATGAGTTCCGGGGCTGCAAACCAAATGGCAACAAAGTGGATTATTAAAATGGGACGAAAAGGAGTGCAATCTTCATCCAAGTATCCAACAACTGCTTTTTACATCTTCCTCTCACTAAAAGACAAGGCTGTAAAGGAGTCTTAAGGCAAATTTGCCCATATCCAATACAGATACGCTGCCTGAAGAAAATTAAGCCAGACCACAGTGCCAAAAAATGAACTTGGTCACAATTCATCCACCCTAGTAACCAATCAATGCTGCATACAGATTGAGGAGGAATTTCAATTCTGAAAATGGAATGAATTTCTACAGTAGAGGAGAGGAAGCAAGGACACAGATACATTGGAGAGACTCAGAAAACTAACAAGAAAAACATCATCGGATCATAGGGACACAAACAAACATCAGAAGATGGAAACAACTTGATATGGAGAAGAAGGATAACAAAACTCACGGGCCATTCCCATGGAAGATGCATAGAGATAGCTGTAATCAGCAATGGGCTGTGCAGTAAAAACAATCACCTCTGAATTGACAAGAGATTCATGAAGGTTCTTGAGTGCCCATTCTAATGCATAGTAGCTGCATTCACTCTCATCAATTGCCACCATCACCTTCTTTTTTGAGTTGCTTCCTTCTTCTTCTGCCATTCTTCTTGATCAAAAAAGGTCTCCTCACAGTTTTTGGTTTAAAACTTCTTTCCTTCGGTCCAAAACCTTCAGATCTTACCTTATGTTTTCAATGGATTAATATATAACTAATATATGATGTGCTATGTGAGAGATACTAGAAGATAAGAAATGTTCTGGATCAGACAAAGCTGACGAGACAGCAACTTATGTCAAAAACCAATTAAAAAACAATCCGTGTGCTCTCAAACCGCTGAAGTCATTATTATTGATGGTTTTTGGGGCAGTGTAAACAGCTAACATTCAACGGTGTTAAAAGCACATTTTGCCTTGATAACTTTTGACTGGTTCTTAAGATAAACTCATACATCCTTCTTGGCTCCCAAAAATGCACCAACCAAAACTCGAAGGTAAAATGCAGTTCGGTCTTTTATATATAAAAAAGAAAACAAAAAGGACTCGGATTGACAAAGTTGTAACTTTGATTTGTTTTGATAAAGAGCCTTAGCAATTTTTAATATTATGCAGGTAGGAAGCACGTCTTTACCACAAAGAAAACCACAACCAATCTTACATCAAACTATTTCCGGAAACAGACGTGACCAGGGTAAAAACAAGTCAAACTAACCAAACGCGTATCGGTTCCTTTCTCTTCAGTTTTTGCAATACTGACGTGTATGTACAACAGTTATGATGCTGATATACAACGTTTACCCTTTACTAGAAAAAAAACAATAATAATTAAAACACTGCATGTATCTATTTCGTTAGTATGTAACTAATGAACATGTATCCCCAACTAGGTTTGTATACCCTTTGAAGCATAAAGTTACCATTTTTCTCGTCTATTCTAGAACATCACTCTGCAAATTTCCCATCTCCGTGCATCAAGAAGATGTAAACGGCGTGGTTTGTGGCAGAGAAATCGCATGATTTTACAGAAATGTAAATGTATAACGTAGAGCAACAGCTTACTCTAAGGTCAAATCTTGCATTATGTAGCTTCCTGTTTCCATAGCCCAATGCTAATATACATTTCGAAACAATGGAAGTGAATATATGTTGAATGAATATCAGTTGGAGTCTCCATGGCGAAGGAATAGATTGAATTTTGACCTCACATCTGCAGGTATCCTGACGGGCCGGTAGCTTTTGTCAAGCCATACTGCTGTCCCTCTGGCCTCCAATATAGGCTACAAAACCAAGTAAAGAGGGTAGAAAGAAGGATAAACCTTTGCTGCAAAATAAATTTGCTGGAATCCGGAATCACTCATTGAATCTCAATACCTCTTTATTGGGTAGTTTTAGAATGAAGTGTTCAAAGAATAACCGAGCTGCAGAAGAGTCAGATACCCTAACCTTGACAATGAATTTATCTCCACTCTGAACAAAATGGACACACTTTGTGAGAAGTGAGACTTGCAACACTTTTGTTAATCAACAATTTTTTCGATCCAAGGAATTCCCAAAGATGCAAAAATAAGGAATAGGATGGCATTAGAGAGTCTTCTTTGTTCATCTGGCACATCCAATGAGCTATATATATGGAGAGGAGAAGGTTGCTGTTGTGGATTGTGGAAAGATACATACCCGTAGAGGAGCAAGAAACTTCAAGGACAGTTCTGACAGGGCCAATGAATCACCTTTGCGTGCAATTTCATCAGCATTTACACCAATTCTTTCCAGAAGTTCATGACGGGCTGTCGAAATCATGAAAAAGGTTATTTTGAATAATAGAGGAAAAGCCACTTACAGTTGGGATCAAATCTATTTAGTGCCCATTACTCAGGCCAAAGTAGTGACAAAAATGGCTCGAACCATCAGTTTAGATATAGCAAAAAAGCTTCCCAAGTAGGAACTTCTGTTACTACAGCAAGTTAGTAAAGCAAGCTTTCAATAATGTTCACATAGCCACGATAATGCGTGCTATCTCTTCATTATTATTTCAGAGCTTACAATTCTCACCTATACTAGCCAAGTGGAATAACTTCCCAGGCTCCAAGTTGAAGAATCGACAGCAATCTGGAACTTCAGTTCCCTCTAAATTAAAGCTAATTTTGGGTCTTAAGAAGTGAGAGTCAATGAAACCCATATAATCATTGTCCCAAAACAAGCCTAAGCTATCCATGCAGTCAAATCACCCTCAGATAGAACTCATAATAAATATTATTGTACAGCTTAAATTTATTTAATTCAGCCATTCAGATTGAGAAACTTTAAGCTCTGGTGCCTAATTCATAAGACAGAGTCCAGAAGTGGGAACAAAACCTTTTATGCAACGTCAAAAGGGAAAATCATGTAGGAGCTGGTTTCCCTTTCACAAGAGAAAAGGAATTTCTACACCGTAGGCATTTGTCCAAATGAATAACATTGACTTTAAAGCATGAGTGTCTGCTTCCAGAAGGTAATGATGCTAAACATAAGAAGCCCCCTCCCGGAACATCTTCCGAAACAAACATTACAATCTCTAACACACACCACCATCCTAGAGACAAATCAGCAGAAGTTCTTTCTCAAATACTAACATATTTAAGGTCAATATGGTACACTCTTATTACCATGGATCATTGATGAATAAATCTTACCATGCTGGCAATAGCTTGCATAAACTGCATTATTCACCACACCATATTGATCCAATTCATAATCTCGAACTTTAAGCTCAACTTCATGGAATCCACCCATTCTGCCAACAAGAATGAATGGCAATCAGTTTTCATCCCATCATTATGAAGATATCTTCTTTTATCAGATTATTGTTTCATATCCAGCTTCATATGCATTTGCCAAAATTCAGCATCCACCAATGTGCTCTTTTCTTTATGAGTGAAAATAGCAACAAAACCAACGACAAGAAAGACACTCTTTACTCAAAATTCACTTAAAGACTCTGTATATTTCCATGGTACGGTGAAAAAATCGAATTCAACTCGAAAAGAAAATCATAACTACATTCAATAATGTGAGAGACGGAAAATTCCACCTCATACTCAGCAAGCAATATAAAAGCTCCAAACTTTATATTGTATCCAAAAAATCCCATCTTGAATTCCCTCTTTTTCTTTCTCTAATTTAAGCGAAATACTCAAATGCATCTAAATTCAAATCCCACCTCAGAAACTGTAACCAAAAAAAAAAAAAAAAACCCTAAGGCAATCACTCCACAATTCGCTCTCTTGCACACACACACAATTTGAAGTTTTGAACTCAAGTGCCAATAAATTTCAAATACCCGTGTCCACCTTTGAACTCCAAAGCTGCAGCAGTAACACAGCCCCTTTTGTATGGTAAAGACGTTAAGCTCATAGGTGGCAGCCGAATGCTCTGCCCGGAGATCCATAGAGAATTCGGTGATGGCTGGTTGACACCGGAGCAAGGAGCATTGGTCCGGAAGGTGGCGGACGAGTTCACCGGCAAAGAAGAAGCTCTGACCAAAGAATGAGACATTTGGGATTTTGGTTGCAAAAAGAAATTGAGCAGAGAATTGAGATATTGTTGGCTTCTTGATCTTAATTTCATAAGGCGTTACGTTTTAGGAGTTCGGCGGTTCTTCCATGGCCCCTCCGCCCAAACGGATAATTTGCCGCTGTTTTCTTGTCACGTGCATCACACCCTTTTGGAAAAATTGGCGTTCATACCCAAACCTTTGACCTCATCGTCAATTCTACCTTATTAATTTTTAATTAGCCAATTTTGTCCTTACTGTTTGAAATTTTTGTCAATTCCACTCAATTGGCCCAATTCCATTAAACTTAACGGATTTCCGTTAGATTTTAACCAAAAATATCCTGATAGTTTCAGAACATTATAAAAATAACCCCAAAAAATTTAAATAAATAACAAAGTAGTCCATTTTTATTCATTTTTTCTATTTCATTTTATTTCTCTTTACTACTTTTCATAACCATCAAAATATACTATATAATTTTTTAAAAATAATTATTTCTTTCAAACTCTATTTTTCATGTGCAACACATGTGATTTGGGTCTAGGGGTAATTTTGTTATTTTTAAATTTTTAAATTTAAATATTATTTTTTTATTCGTTATCTTTTGAGATTCTTTTTCTTATATTTCCTGAATTGTACATATTGATACTAGTATAATTATTAAATTTAAATAATTAATTTACCTTTTTATTTTATGGATTATAAAAAAAATTAAGATAAAGAAAATGAGAAAGAAAAAATCAAGTTGACATAAACATAAAAATTAAAAGTATATAATTCTAAACAAAAAGCAAAAAAATTCTATTAAAAAAATCTGCAAAGACAAGTATTTCCTCCTTAACTTCCTCTAATTCATAGTCGAGTTACGAAACATAAATTTTACTCGATCTAGCTTAAAATGATTATTTTGTTCATTGTAATAAAAATAATACAAGTCAGATAGTATAAATTAGTAATTATTTTGCTAAAAAATACATGTATTTATCTTTGTTATGAAATTCAATGATTGCTTATATTGTTTAGCAATCGCCAATCGGTAAAAAAAAAGTAATTATTAAAAAAGAATAAAAATAGTGTTAACCAAATTTACAGAAATTCATCGTTGTGGACTAATTAAATTAGCACATTTTCATCTTTCAAATGATTTTTTAATTTTTATATTATTTTTATTACAACGAACAAAATAATCATTTTAGACTAGATCAAGTAAAATTTATGTTTCATAACTCACACATGAATTAGAGGAAGTCAAGGAGGAAAGATTTGTTTTTGTAGATTTTTTTTAGATTTTTTAACTTTTTGTTTAGAATGATAAACTATTAATTTTCATGTTTATTTCAACTTGATTTTTCCTTCCTCATTTTCTTTATCTTAATTTTTTTATAATCTACGAAATAAAAAGATAAATTAATTATTGGAATTTAATAATTATACTAGTATCAATATATACAAGTCAGGAAATATAAGAAAAAGAATCTCAAAAAATAACGAATAAAAAATAAAATTAAAAAATTAAAAAATTTAAAATAACATAATTACCCCTGGACCAAATCACATGTGTTGCACATGAAAAATAGAGTTTGAAAATAAATAATTATTTTTTAAAAGATCATATAATATATTTTGTTGGTTATGAAAATTAATAAAATGAAATAGAAAAAAAAAAAGAATAAAAGGGACTATTTTGTTATTTTTATTTTTTTGGAGTTATTTTTATAATTTTCTGAAACTATCAAGGTATTTTTGGTTAAAAACTAACGGAAATCCGTTAAACTTAACGGAAATTGGGCCAATTGGGCAGAATTGACAAAATTTTAAATAGTAAGGATAAAATTAACTAATAAAAAATTAATAGGATAGAATTGACGAGGAGCCCAAAGTTTTGGGTATGAACGCCAATTTTTTCCAACCCTTTTCCGGTCTAAATTACGTAAATTGCAAATTTCGTTGCTTTACTCTTTCAAAATTCTTCTATTGGTCCTCGTTCTTTTTTATTCCTTTTTTCCGCCTCGTAAATGTCATCGAACAGCCTCCAAATGTGTTCATCAAATTGGTTCACCTGTGCTTAACAACGTTCTATTTTAGTTGTCCACTGATCATAACGATTAATTTTTTTTTAATTTTTTTTGGTTGTGTCTTATTTTATTAATCTTTTCAATCCCGAATTCAGTCTAAAAGTATGTCTTATCCTTATCCTTATACTTAATATAAAGGCGCAGTAGGCAAGAAATTAAATGCCCAAGAAATATTCAGGGCCACCTTCAAAACAATCTCATCCGTCAGATGGGGTTGATATGACGTCAGCGACTTATTAGGGGTATAAACAGGACTTCATAAATCTCAATTTAAAAATTCCGTTTCATTTTGGGGAAAAAACCCCAACCTACAAAACGACGTCGTTTTGGATAATGTCATTTTTTGGGCATAAAATCCGTAAAGCTTTTGGAAAAAACCCTAACCTTCCAAAAAAATGTCATTTTGGGTTTTAAGCTTTAAAAGAACTTATAAAAATAAACTAAATTTTTACAATCATTATTACCACCGTCATCGCCCTCCCCCATCCGCCACGACCCAATCAGCTCCACGGCTTCCCATGGCATCCAAATCAAAATCCAGACTTTGGATTCGAATTTGATCGTGCGGCTGAGGTGTTGGTGGTGATGGTTGTCGGCGAGTTAGAATTCCATCCTGATTTGTATTAGGGTTATAGAAAAACAATTTCCTAATTGCCAGCGAGAAATTAAATGCCCAAGAAATATTAAGGACCACCGTCAAAGCGATCTCGTTAGTCGGATAGGGTTGATATGACATCAGCGACTTATTAGGGGTAAAAACGAGAATTCATAATTTCAGTTTTCCACTAATAATTAATATGAAATTCGAATTTGGAAAAAAAACCCCAGCTATCAAAAATAAAAATAAGAAGTAATAACGATGTCCTTTTCTCCGTTTTCCTTCCCAAACTGAAACTCCTACATAAGGTAAAAATCCCTCCCCCCGTTGTTCTCAACCTCTGCAAATTTAAGCAGATGGTCGATGCTTCTATCTGCTCTCTTTTACTCTCTTCTCTTGAATTCGTCTTCCAGTTGATTCTACTTACTCTTATCTTCGATCCAGAAGCACCATCGAACAAGATTCGGAGCCAATTGCTTGGCGCCTTCAGAGAGTTTGATTCTCAATCCTAAAATCAAGTTTGTTTCGATGTGCTATTTCTTTGCCTACTTAATTGAATTGTTAATTGGAATTGAATTGGTGAACGATTTTTACCATTTTTTTTAATGAGTCCAGGTTCTTATGCATCTGTCGTGAGATTCTGATTTTCGATTTTGTTCCGATTTTCTGATTTTTTTTTTACTTTATTGCAGTTTCTGCGAACACTTAAATCTGTAAGCCAGTGAAGAAACAACCATGGCATCAAAATTTTGGACTCAAGTTAGTTCTTTTTCTGCTTCATCGTACTGTTTCCTTTCAAGGATTGAAACCGCTGTGTGGTCTCTAGATTTGTGTTCTAATATTATATTATCTGTTGAACGTTTCACGGCTCCGCTTTTGCGTTTTTTTTTTTTTTTTGTTTCGTTTTCCTTATGAATGCTCTTACTATTGTGAAAGTATGTGGCGGAGGTTTTATCTGTTTTGGTTCTCGAATCCTAACGTGGATAAGTTAGTTGTAGTTTAACTTTTGGGGTTTGTACAGAATGGTAAAAGTGAATCTGAGGAGGAGGAGAACTCATAAGTAGAGATGAGTGAGGTTGAAGTCCAAGTTGAGGAAATCGAGGCGGTATTAGAAGCATGTTTTGTCCTGGAGAAAACCTCTTCCTTGTTTGTAATACCTATTCAACGAATCGGTTGATTCGGACTTGACGAATTCTAAGCATCAGCTCCTTCGCCGTCCTTTAAAGTCTTCTTGTTTTCCATCCATCCTTTTCAAACACTAGCTAAAAAGGTCCAGATTACCCTATTTGAATTTTATTTTGTTTTGAATATTGGCTTCCTCAAATTTGATTTTTAGAAGCGAACGGTTCTGATTTTTGAGCTACACGTTTCAGCAGCTCAAGGGGTTAAATTCAGGTTTGAGCGATCTTCATGATTGAGGTTTGAGCAATTACTTTTGCTGTATATTTTTCCTTCACTGATGAATGTAGTTCAAATACATGAAAGGAAGATGCTGTGCGTAGATTTGATTTTTATGTGTATATGATTACAAGTAAATTGCTTTGAGTCATGGCGGCTTTATAATTCTAATGTTGGTTGTGTTCGTAGTTAGGGAAGATGGTTTGAAGCATTCTTATTAGGATAAGCTCATCAAATTTGGTAGCAAAATGGTCCTATCTGGCTTAATTTTCCTGTTGATGCCAGGTTTTTTCATCTGATTGAGAAGCACAATAAATTTAAGGCAATTAATAGCAGGTAGATCAGCGATAAAAGGCATAGAAAGGAATTTTATCCTAAATTCAGTTCTGAAAACTAATATTTGAATGCTTATATAAATCATATTTCCTATTGTAGGATTAACAGAAGTAACAGTAGTTTGCTGTATTTGTTACTCTTTCACCTTCTGCCTTTACCCTGGGTCGTGATACCTTTTTGAAACATGTGCAGGACTATATATGAAGAGAATGTACGCTTAAGTAAGTCATTGGAATTTTATTTAGGTTTAAGAGCTTTCACTTTCGTATGACAGTCGCCTGCAGAATATTAAATAAATCATCTCTTCTTCAGCGCTGAAGAATTCTTCAGATTCAAAGTCGTTTCCACTCATTTCGTTTATCCCTCGTTGTTCACTGGTTTAGTCCCGTTCTTAATTTATAAGTTTTGATATTTCTATTTTTGGTTTTGGAAGTTGAATCAATTTCGTTTAAATTGGTTGTAGATTTTATGTAGTTGTAAGAAATTCAAAGCATTGTGGTTGATTGAATATTGGCTTTCTAAAGTTCGATGTTCAGAAGCGTGAGCTTTAGGGTGTGATTTGAAGCATTGGGTTTACTTTCAAGGCCGTAATATCAAATGGATCAATCGAATTTCTTGAAGGGTCCATGCATAAGAAGAATATTCAAAGTAAAGAAATTTTAAACATTTTTAAAATTTTTTAAATGCTAGGTGATTTGCTTGATACACTACTCAAATTATGTAGAGCATTAACAATATATTACAAATTATTTTAAAGAAAAATAGCAATCAAATTAATATATGCACTGGTTGTGCAACGCGCGACGGAACAAGGCTAATTGATATAAACGAAAGTATATCTAACAAAGGTATTAACAATATGACATTTACTATAGAGCTATCCAAAACCAAAAAAAAAAAAAAAAAAACTACTCCTTCTTTCCCAAAATTATTGTTCGGTTTGAAACTTCACTTTTAACACAATTTAAACTAGAAATACAAATTTATACTGAACAATAATTTTGGAACGGGAGAGTACCTATTTTGGGAGAAATGAAAACTGCATTTGGATTTTAGAACTCTATGTTGGACTTTGACAACTATTGATCTAACACAGGTTATAGTTTCAACAATTTTTGTTTTCCGAGTATATGCATATATAGTTCATTAAAAAATTTTGTTCTTCCACAACATTGGTCCTTTTGTTTGACGAACAATACGTGAATCAAATCAATCATCACTAGCTTGTTTAAAAAATCATTGAAATGCTGTGGAAAAATCAACTTAATGTCAAAACCAGAGGAATGACATATGAAAAGACTTTTAAGGTATTGGTGGGTGCCTATTTCCATTTGTTCATTTCGTAAGTGATTGATAAGCTACTCGTCCTTTACCTGAAATTTTAATTGGGTTGGACTATCACTCTCATTGTGTCACCCCTTTCCCCTTTTGATGGAAAATACTGGATTAAGACATATTTCCCATCCAAATCAAACAGTAAGGGTTCACAAACCTTCATTTTCATGAATATATCCAAAAGAGTTCTGTGTCGAATCGTAAATTATATATAATCGGTTTTTAGTAAATTTTACTTAATTATTTCTTCCTAATTAGAAAAATAGTTTATTTTGGTGTACTATTCATCTCAGGAGCTTCTGTGAATCCACCATTAGATAGATGAGTTTGTTTTGGGGGGGAGACAAAAACAAACAAATGTGACCATCCCATGAATAATTCTTTGTTCAATTATCAAATGGCTACTGTGGCTCTTGAACACCTTTTTTACTAAAAGATCAACAAGGAGTTTTCTCATTCCTGATGCTTCATTGTCATTGCCTTGAAATTGCTGACTATCTTAGGATGAAAGTCACTGTAATATTATGTTTGATTTGATGTAGCACACTAAGGTAATCATATCCTTAAACTTTACCAAACTGTGTCTGGACTCCAGATTGATGTTAGTCTTTGGACAATTCATATCCGTCAGAGATTCTATGTGTCCTATTATATTATTTATCCATAACGCCAATGCCATATCCAAATCCAATCCCATTAATTTGACTGGCATTAACAAAGTTAATTTGGCTGAATTATTGCAATCTTCCTGATATAATCATCTCGCATGTACGTTATTATTGATTAAAAACTTTCCTCATAACGTGGTAAAGATAAAATGAAATATAAAGCTCGATCGACCCCTTATTCTCTAACTTTCTTTGTTCAAAGAAAGATTCATGTTTTTGGGGGGAACTCTTTTTTTTTTCCCTCCTTTTTTTTTGGGTTCTAATTTTTCTGCGTTATCCTTTTTCATGGTTTTATGAGTGTTTGGTAATGAAATTGTTTAGAAGTGGGCGGCAAAATTTTAGAAAATATGAATATTAAAGTATGATTCTAATTTTGAGAGAGGAGATCCTAACAATTAGGTTTCAGCAATGTAACTGAAGTTCTTCGTTACAGATTTGTGCGTGAAGCACATTGGAACTAAAAGGGGAGATGGCTTTGCAAAGTGCTCTTGAATTGTATATATATTGTTAGAAATGGTTAAAATCTAGGCATGGGTATAATAAAAATATTTATTTTGAGTAGTTTTGTTTCCATAAAATAACCTAGTTATCCGGTTCAAATCCACATTTTTTTTAAATCAATAACTTCATAAATAACAATGTGTAATAGTAAGAAATGGGTGCAAATATACTTTGACCCAAAAAATAAAAAAAAACAGAGAAGCAAACGTATTCTTTCAGTTGTAGAAGTTTATTATCAATATCAAAGTGTATATGTAAACATTACATTTCAAGTGAACCCTAATCAAAATAAACGTGCCATAGGGTTTTCAGTATTGAATTTGTAAGAGATCAGTGATGAAAACACAGATTTTGTATAAGGGAAAGAAATCAAAGATCACACAATTACACAACCACATTCTACTAGCTAGCTATCTGATATTGATGTCCGTCGACACATTTTTCCAACTAACCAAAGTCAAAGGGGCCAATTTGCAGTATGTGATTGAGGACGAAGTACACCATATCCAGCTTCTCCCATCATTTTCTCCATTCCTTGTGCTTCATCTCCATACATACCCTTTGCAACAAACCATTAATTTAGACATAAATGCTATTCAGTAAATGAGAATCCTAATCTTACTAAGTACTCATTCTGTTCCAAAAAAATAATCTACTACGTAATTTGTAAATTATGCAATTCCGATGTGGACCATTTTTGGAACAGAGAAAATAAATTTTTGTTTTTATTCTTTATTTCATATTGATCATGATGTCGAAATGATCACCAAGAATAAAAAACAAAAGTTGTCAATTAAACTTTACATACTTGCATTGTTCCCAAGGTATCCATGTCTGAGTTGTTGAAGTCATAGTATAAACTCGCTGTGGACAATTTCATGGAGAGGAACTGAAAGAAGGACGAGAAAGTACTAATAAAACAGATTAAGTGTGAAAAATGTATATGTATATACGTCAATTCATTTTCAAATGGATTTCATGAAGGAGTAAATTAAAAACTCACATCGATCTGATTTTGTAAAGAGCGCACATAATTGATTATTACATCCAGCATAACCGCCATGCCCATCGTCTGCAAAAAGTCATTTGTACATGATATCATATATATATATATATATATATATATATATATATATATATATATATATATGGAGGTTCTTGATAATTAACACAATTATAGATCAAGGAAACTGAAAAAGAAGACTACATCCAGAGATAAATAATTCTAAACAGGAAGGTCAAAAAAGGGTGCTGAAGAAATGTTAATTTTCACATAAAAATTTGGGAAAAAGGATGAAGAAAGGATGAAAGCATAGGTGTAACAAGAATTATATATACCTTGTAACATCCGGGAACGAGATCCTGTAAGCATCTTAGCTTCTCGTTTATTTTCTCTCTTCGGAGCTAATACCAAATAGATTGTCAAAAATAACACCGTTAATTTCATTTTATCTCATGCAAATAAATGAAATCTTATGGGATCAACCCAAAAAAAAAAAAAAAAAAGAAAAAAACTCATGAAATTTTTTTGAGAAAATGAAGAAATTTTATTAGCACATATAAAGGGAAGAAGAAAATACAACTAACCCTTTCAGCTAAACTGTGACTATCGGTAGCTTGGCCTCTCTTAGCTCTAACATGAACAACTTCTTTAGGCTTCTGCGCTTCTTTATCATTACTTCTTCTTCTCTTCTTCCCAACATAATTCTGTCAACATATATGTACCCAAACGAAAAGCAATTTCGAGTTCACTGAATTATCATCCATCCCCTTGAATAAAAATACCCTAAATTAAGTATAGGAAGACATGGAAAATAGTACTTACATAATTCCCATTGGCCTTGTTTGCTAGAAGAGAACCCGGAGACGAATTCGCCAAATTATCAGATTGAGAGGATGGATTAATGATTTTAGCAGCAGTATCATCGAATCCATGGATAGTTGGTGGACCTCCTTCTTGCGGAAAATAGCTCGAAAATGTATCGAAATAATTGAGTGTGGGTACTTGAACATGATGAAGCTGGCTGCTGCTACAACTATAATTAGGAATAACATTTGAAGGAGGAATATCAGTGATAATATCATGGCTGAAAGAAAACGGGATTTGAGATCTTTGATGATGATCAGAAAACCCTTGATGATCATCATCATCATTATTAGCTGATGATAAAGATAGCAAGAAATCATGAACACTGCTAGGATTGAAGCTTTCGAGTTCTGATGAGAGGTTGTTGACCACATCCATATTGTTTGTGTTCATCATCATATCATATGGCTCAGATTTGTTGTCCCAAAATTCGACAGTGATTTTTTGTCATAAATTTTGCCATTTATACTACTAGATGTTACTAGGTTTACGTGAGAGTTTAACCCTTAATTAACTCTTGGCTGTACCTCGTCAACAGTTAGGTTTGAGCTTGATCCTAGGTTATCTCACTTGTCCCCATCTTTTTTATTCATTTCATGACACATTACTACAAATTATACCACTTCATACGTCCTGAAATAATTGTCCAACCTAAATTTTCATTCTCAAATCGGATCATCATTTTGGAATAAAAAAATACAATTTAATAAGGCTAGAAAGCTTCAAGTCATTAAAAGATGCAATAAAGCAAATGAAGAATATTAATGTCCTACTTAGTGAAAAAAAAAGCGATATAATAACTTTATAAAGTTTGGGCCATGTACACAGTAAGAACTACGAAGATATTTAGTGATTGCAAATAATGTCTGCGCGGATAGGTTAGAAAACATTTCTTGCCTTAAAAATGTAAAAAACGAGGGATATAACAAACTAATATTGATTTAAACCTTAAGAATTCGTCATAATTTATTAATAAAGAGTAAACCACTGTGTTGTTAAATCGGACTTAAGAACCGGACCGTTAAAATTAAGGAGTCAGTGGGTCACTGGATCAACCCCGTTAGCCTGAAACAAAAACCGGATAAAACCGGATGACGTCATAAGTATTTTTAAATTTTAAATAAATAAATAATGTAACATCTTAAATCATTAAAAGTATTAAAAGAAATTATGTTAGATTTTAACATTATATAATAATTTATGAATAAAAAAAGATAAATTCAATCTAAATAAATGATCTTAGTCATACCACTTAATTAATTAAACAAGAATGAAATTTTTATAACTTGAAATGACGTATTTTAAAAATCAAAATTTCAAGATTATTGATAAAATATTAAATTTAGTGTCTTTAAGAGCTAAAAAAAAATTAGGGGTTAATTCATCAAGAAAACAAAAAAGGGGGGGGGCTAAATGTTGGAGAAAAGTCAAAAAAGAGAGAAAAAGACAAAAACCCGGGTCAACCGGGTCAGTCCGGTTCTAGGTTGGACCGAGGATTTGACTGGAATTTAACCGGGTTAATTCTTGCCCGGTTTCACAGTATAAACGGACCGGTCATCATCCCGGTTCAAGATCAACCGGTCCGACCGGTCGGTCCAATCCGGGTTTTACAACACGGGGCCTTTTTTAGAAGGTAAAAATCTTCTCATAATTCCTCTTAAAAAGTCAATTACATTAGAAGGCAATATTCTCATTTCTGTATTTTGTTTAATTGCACATTTTCTCCAAAATTGCTTAATGATTGTGCATTTTTGAACTAGGAAATCAAGAACAATATTTGTGGGGTTTTCAGCAGCAGCAAGTGAAGGGTAGTAATAACCTAATTAGTAAGCAGTTCATTAGGCCTTGTTTTCTTTTACTCGGAATATGGTAATATTATTACTGTGTCACGGATTATATAGTTTGTCGTTTTCTAAATGATTAGTGAAAAAAAAAAACGTACGATTGATTAAACAAACAATGGAAATGCCTCGGCCGCAGAAGTAGGGGCCATATTTTCCCCCAGAATTTCATATCTAGTAAGACGGACCACCATGGAACTTTGATCATGTACAGTGCAAATAAAGGAAGAATTGACTGGTTCGAGAGTTGCCCTAATGAGTTGAGAACAGATTAGTAATGACAGGGTGTTAATTAGTTCTTGATATATAATTCTGCCCAACACCCAATTCAATCAAAAGCTTTCCTCGACACTAGAATCTTGAGCTTGTTCTTGGCAAGATATATTTGACATTTTTCAACGGAAAAGATTTTATTTTTGACATCTTTGTTTGCATGGATTTTGTTAGGTTTATATTATTATTTGTGAACCATTTATATATATTAGGAAACCTCTTATTGAATGGATGGTTTATATAAGAACCGAGTGAACTTGAAATATTGGTGTCCTTTGCATGAATATTCAATCTAGGAGACACGTAAATAAAGCCCCCGCCATGGCAGTAAATATCGTACGATACGCGATACGTATTGTGTATCGTACTACGCATCGCACGATACGTGTCAAAATTAAGAATTTCGATATGTATCATGTTATGTATCACAATCGTTTGTGTATCGGTCAATTATCGATACGTATGGTACGATACATACGATACACGATACGATTGCGTATCGCATGATACAAAAACATAGACAAAAAAAATTTAAACTTTTGTTTTATAATAACCGTTTAAATTTTAAATTAAGAGCAAATTTCATTTACAATTTTTTTTAAATAGATATTATTGATTTATTTCTTTCACAAATATAATCTTTCTCAATTGAAGACAGAAGCGCTTAATAAATTATCATAGTCTAAAAATAATATATTTAAAAATATTATTTTATTCATAATATCATTTTCCAAATCAAGTATAACTAATACCATGTTGAATAAATGTAATACATGTTTATATTAATTTTCTCACTATTAAATTTATGGCTATAATGACAATTATCATGAAAAATGATATTTAGTACATAGGTTGTACGACCATTATTCTTGTAATGAATGAGTAATTTGTGTAACTTTCAAATAATCTTGAATTTAACTTAATCAATTTATTTGTTTATAGCTGAAAAATAAAAAAAGTATAAATATATCAATGACATATGGATTTTATGATATTTATTATTTATTTTATACATATTATTATATTAAAACGTATCTTACGATACGATACACGATACGATACGCGTATCATAAATTTAGATTTTCGATACACGATACGTATCACGATTTGATAACTATGTGCCCGGCTTATATATCTTGATAACGTCACATAAAATTACCACAAAAAAATAATTACAGTACATCTTTTTTATCACTTAATTGCGAGATTTTTATTTGTTTTTAAATCACTTTTCCAGACAAGTTAGAACATCAAGTACTATTGAACTGATTCCTGTGACTGGTTTTATCATTAAGAGAATCCAAACTAAATTTGTTCAAAAAGTATGCACATATATCAAAGCAATAATTGTCACCAATCTGCATGAAAATCTTCACCTTGTACTGTTTTGAGCACATCCAATCCGTTCATTTGATCAATCCTTTCCACTGAAGTATATTCTTTCTAACACATCAACTAATTGTTTTTCTTACAATAACTTTTCCACAAATATGTAAAATCATCAATCCTTAAAACCCACGAGAGACATTATCAGTAAAAATTTTCCAGAAAGAAGAGAGAATCCAACTTCAATAAATCTCTAATCAGTTCATATTAAATACTTACATGGATATATGTATAAGGTGTGTGTATATTGCTCAGGACAGTTTTGTACCTAGAATTGTTGATTGATATGTTACCAATTCATGCCCCCCCTAAAGCATGGTGGACCATACTTCAATTAGAGACCATAAAATATGGGTACAAGATTGTGATAAAAAGACATGGGAACCTAGCAATGTACTTATCTAATCTTCTAACCTTTGAAAAGATCAAAATCATAATTCAATCATCACCAAGAAAATTCTACCTACTGTTAAAAGTGTAATATGATATGAGCTGATAGCGCAACCAATTTTTGAGTGAAAGTTTTGTAGCCCGGAAAGTGAAAGAGCTAGCCTTGCTAGAAAGTAGAAACCATGCATTAGTCATAATACTTAAACTCAATTAATATATACACAAATCAAGTCCTAGAATCATCTTGTTAGAGTGTGCGTATATATTTGATTATAACGAAAAGTGTCCCAAAAAAAAATTGTTAAAAAAATTCCGTCCAGGATACAAATTCAAGTTTCTTTTGCGACCTAATAAAGTTTGGGATTGGGTGAGTCGAAAGGTAGTAATAAAATTTAGGGTTTTTATCATACACATTGCTTCATCATAGACGTAACTAAGCCATGCATATATACATGAAATTGGAATTGCAGTTTCTTCCTTACCATGGCCTCTAAGTTGTGTCCATTTTCGATCATTCCAAACAAAATCCAAATTTGTAGCTTCCGGCTAGCAAAAAAGCAAAAAGTATATATAGACTCTTTATTCCATTATTTCATATTTTGGGTGTCTGCAAGCTGAAAAGAAACTCTGACTGAAAGCTCCCAATTTTAGGACTTAAATTTCCTCCATGAGGTTCTTTAAATACTGGTATTCATTCTTACATAAGGTCTTGTTTGGACATTATGGGATAGAAAATGTACCTTAAACCTTAGAATAGAAGCGTATTGTTATTAATCTTTGTGGAAGAAATATTCAACATCATTAAAGATGTCAGTGTACTCTTGCCTCCTATGCCATTCGTCTATATGTGTGCTATTTGTCTATATATACATGCATCTATATCTAAATATTGTCAATCCATGCCTACCTGTGTGCGATTTTTTCTTTGGTGAACTACCCTAAACAAGATGGGTTCACAAATATCCTTATTCATACACGTTGTCTTATACTGTCTACTTCAATTTAGGCCATTAACCTTGAAAAATTAATTATATACGGAGCTTTGTATTTGATGAGAGTTGGTCCTAGCTAATCAATTATATTGGTAGAGATTGGCTTCTAGGAAAATATCTGGTACGTAAATATAAAAATTTCACCATTTCTCATTCACTATTGAAGCATTGGAAAGCAAAAACCATACCACATTAGCGACTCGTAAAACTGAGTTAAAAAGTTTAAATGAGAAAATGACACAAGTGGAAAACTTAAGGTAAGAATGAGAAATTATGACAATAAATATCCGAATGGACCGAATCTCAGTCGGAATTGATAAGTGAATGTATGGACACTTGTTGTGAGATATTAAGAAAATGGTTGACTCGATAATTGGTCCAAACTAATTCGAAAATTGTTACATCTAACTAATTGAATAATAGAATCATCTTGTTTCCTTTCCAATTCTCTGTCATTTTGTATAATCGCTCAACTTAAATCTACTCTAGTTTTAACTTCTTCGGTGATAAGATTTCAATTGGCGAAAATGAAGCACAAAATGGAGTCCAGAAACAATGTAATTTGGAACTAGGTAAACATCATTATGCTTTAGATAACACTTAGACTCTCTCTTTCTTAAAATAAAATTGTCCAAATTTGAACTTTCATTTTTAATTAAAATTTGTACTAAAAGAACCGGTTAGTTTTGGTGGAAGTGTGCACCGTGCGTATGAACTAATATAAACCCGATGCACTTTCTGGCCTTCAAGAGGACATCTAATTGGCCCAAACAAATTAGTAGGCTTTACCCAAAATTTAGCCCAAAAGAGCCTGGCTTCCACTAGAAAATTGAAATGCAGGCAAGCTCACTCATTGTTGCACCATCAATGGTAGAGAAAGACATTGTTATCGACGAAGGGATAAATCAATGTTACGATCAGTAAATATTTTGTTATGTCAGAAAATAATAATAAATCGGATTGATCGCAACCCATTAAAATGAGGTGCGATTTTATGAATATTTTAAACAGGTTATTACTTCTTTCATTATTATACGAAAAAAATAAACCACGTTGATAGTAGGAAAAGATAGTTATAACTCTATGAAGTGTAAGTGACCCGACTAGTTAATTTATCCCAACGTTTTAAAATTGATTAATTACGTCCCAAGGTTATTAAAATTAGACAAATTTATTCCATGACCCGCAAAATAACAAAAGTGACTTGTAATAACAGATAAAAATCTATTACGTCTCTTGTTTATTCTTTTTTTTCCTCATTCATTATTTTAATTCGTTATTTTTAGTTCATTAAAAAAATAAACAAAAATTCAAAAGGAAAAAGCTCATAAAAACTTAATTAATTACTAAAAAGAATTAATTCATCACAAACTTAAACTTACAAAGTTAAATGAACTCAAAATTGATTAGTTATTGAATAAACATATACAGATGTAAAATTTTAATCATTCTTTTTTTCACTTAGAATAAAAACAAAAATATTTGGGATGTATCTTAACTTTAACAACAAATTAAGATGAATTAGACTAAGACAAATATTAGATTCATTAAAAACTAATTAAATAATTTAAATTTCTTTGTTTTATTAATGTTATTTGTCTTTCAATATACCAAAACATTTTTAAAAAAATTAGTAAAAATGTTAAATATTGAATCCAAATTATTTTTACCCGTTATCGCAGGTCGTTTTAATTGGTTTGCAGGTCATGAAATGAATCTGCTCAATTTTGATATCTTTGGGACATAATTAACCAATTTTAAAATTTTTGAGATGAATTCGCTAGTTGGGTGTAAACGTTGAGATGTATATCATAATATTCCCAAGAATTAAACCCAAAACCTCATCACCTTAGAAAACCATTCCTATATAATGTAGTGAGTAGAATTGAGACGTGATAGCGGTGTATGAAATCGTTGGAATTGAAGAGAAAGTCTAACTAACTGTGTCAGTTTTGGTAACGTAAGATTAGATTTCTTCATTACCAATTGACTTCCACGTAGAATTCGAGTCAAAAATTTTCCCTCCATCTTAAAACAATAATTTGTATTGAATTTTGAAATTTGTATTAATTTTAATGTGAATTTTTTTTGGACGATAGTATAATCAATCACCATTTTGAAACACTTTTTACATGTAAAAAAAATTAAACACTCATTATTGTGGTAACATCAAACAAAAGTGGAATGCTCAACAACTTTAAGCACATTCATTGTATTCATCCATGCACGTAGTTATCATCTCTGTGTGTTATGTGTGTATAGTACACAAAATTGTTGGACAACTGTTGCTCAATGGCTAAAAGGCCTCTTTACAATAACCAGTCCCCCACACCCCCCACCCACTTGAAGGCCGCATATTTGCACATTTTCATGTCTTTAAAGCATAGGACCTTGCCAGTATATATATCGCTACAACGTTAACTCAAGTGTCACATTTCACATTATTATTGGAAGAATGTTTGTAATCACCTTAGAAAACATATAGGGGGGAGAAAAAGAAGAAGATAATGAATATAGGCATATGCTTTAGTTTATCTTTGCTTTAAATCACATGAAATGATGGAAATTCTCTACTTTTCTTGTATCCCAAAGTAGAAATTATAGTAAAGCATCTACATCCTCTCTATTTTATTACTCTTGTAGTGCAAAATATGGAAATATTTTCCTCTTTACTTTAGAATAAACCCTTCATACATACGATTGCATATTGCAATTTGCATGTATCGACTGATGATTGACATCTAAGTACTCTTTCAGACACCAATAATTGATTCTCATTCTATATACAACCTTTAAATTCTATCTACATCGTTCACGTTCTCCCTTTCGAGAATAATGGATCGACCGTCATAATCTCAAACTCATAATATGCTTTCATCACGCTGCATCCTCATCCTCACCGATCACTTTCAATATAACAATATTGTTATATTGTTTTATGAAAAATTGCAGTTACCGTGTTAGTAAATCTTACGGTTTTTTTTTATGTTTGGCGAATTCTACGATATTTTATACTCCTTTTATCTTAGAAAAATTATTTTTTAAATTAAAATAATATAATAAAGTTAACTATATATTTTTTGGACACGGAATGACTATAGTACTAATAACTAATAACAATAATGTGCCTTTGAATCTTATTGATAGCGTTTGAAACGTGGACTCAACCGGAACTTTTTGCATGGCCTCAAATTGGATGTTTTTCTCTTCTTTTTTTTCTTTTTTTTCCCTGCTTAAAAAATTATGAATACCACCACTTGAGTTGTTGTGGTGTGGGTTGAGACTTGAGAAAAAGTTGCGTAGCAGAAAACGAGGGTTTTGAAGGGGACATGAATGTTGTCTTCTACTTCCTGCGGACATAATTTTTCTTGCAAAGAATTGATTGATATTGGAATTCCAAGGCCATGCAATTATTCAAACAAATGCTCATATATACATATATTGCCTTCTTTCTTTCAAACAACATGCATTGCCACCCCAGTTGAGCAAATCATATAACCCCACGTTTATTACGGGTTTCATAAACAACTGATTCATGTGTACACAGTCTCAGCGAACACGTTTCTTGCATAAAAAAAAATTTATGAACTCTGAGACAAATGAGAGGTATCCTTCCCTATGAGATAGTAGTACTTGAATTTATCATGTTTTCCCTTCACTTTTCCTTTTTTTTTTTTTTTTTTTTATCTGCTGTTTTGGTACGTTATTCCAGAAATCAATTCAAATATTCGTATTAAGTAGAATATGAATTGAAAAATACCCTCCTAAATAAACGTTGATATATTGTAACATGTATACTCTTTGCTTTTTCAAATTGTTTTGCGATCTTAATTATCTACCTTCAAATTTAAGGTAACATCAACTTAGCTCAAAATTTGACTCAACTAATCAAATCACTAATGAGTTTCGAACCAAGACCAAAGAAATTTGTACTTGGTTCTATTATTTTGTGTGGCTCACAATTTTTACAGAAATTCATGTCACGTGTCTTCGGTAAAAATCAAAACTTTGTCTATATCAAAACTTGCATTGGTGTCATCGGCATTGGAACAAAACAACTTTCGGAAATCTGATCCCTTAAATTGGAGTCTAAGAAATAAGAACCTTAAGTAGTGATCGTAGTCTATAGGCACATTTTGCATCTTCCTTTCTAGAAAGGTGATATTTTGACATCCAACCTAGACAATTAAAAAAAAAAAAAAAACCCAAAAATCCCATTGTACCCCAAATATATGTGATGTGCTCTTTATGTATGTAAAATTGAGTTTGTCACAATCTGTGGCGCAAGTCCAAGAGTGTGTGCAGTGACATTTAGTTCCATATGGAAGAGTAAGAAAACCTTAAAATAATGGGGTCCAAATTTCACATGTCCGTTTCTTTCCGCATACTTTTGACGCACTCATCCGCATGCTCCTCCTCCTCCTCTCCTCTCATCCAAAGAGTATTCCAATTTTTTTTCTCTTCCCCTTATGATATATATACATATATAATAGTACAACCCATTAAATTCACGGACCAATTATAGTGACCATTATAATCACCATGGCCATCACCTCATATGAACAAAAATTCTTCCCCCAAGAGAAAAAAAAAATACTTGAATAAAATTGATAGCATAATCGTGTAAGGAAACAACTGTTAGTGGGGTCCTACATTTTTATCTTTGTTGGCATTCATTCCTATATATAAATTCGGTAGCTTGGAGTTTTGGCTTTATAGCTTACGCAACCCAAAAACACTATTTTGTTGTGTTTGTGGTTTACTTCTTTTTCTCCTTCTTGTTCAACCTTTTAGCTGAAAAGGAACTTAAAAAACATTTCTAGGATGAGCAAAGGGAAGAGGAGTTGTAGTACAAGTGCAAATGAGGAAGAAGAATCAGCAGCAGCATTTGATGATCTAAGAAGAGGGCCATGGACACTTGAAGAAGATAATCTCCTCATCCATTACATCACATGCAATGGTGAAGGCAGATGGAATACTTTAGCCAAATGTGCAGGTATAAAAAAAAAAAAAAAAAAACATGATAAAGTTTGCATCTTTCCGGTTTGTTTTCACTAAATCTGAACTTTCAGGTTACATGCAATGATGAATTTCAGAAAAATGCGACATTGGAAGGATTTTCTCTAATTTTTTCTTGACAAAATTATTGGTGAATTACTGCAGGGTTGAAGAGAACAGGGAAAAGTTGCAGATTGAGGTGGCTGAATTACTTAAAACCAGACATCAAACGAGGAAATCTCACCCCACAAGAACAGCTTCTCATACTTGAACTCCATTCTAAGTGGGGAAACAGGTGTCCAAATTTCTTAATTTTGGCGGTTTTTAGGGCCATGCATGTTGGAAACGTGTCTTAGGAAAGTCGAATTCTTCAATTTTATGGGATTCTTTCTATCAACTTATAATAACAACAATGTTTGTGGTTAAATTTCCCAGGTGGTCAAAAATTGCGCAGCATCTACCAGGAAGAACAGATAATGAAATCAAGAACTACTGGAGAACAAGGGTGCAGAAACAGGCACGCCAATTAAACGTTGATTCCAACAGCAAGAAATTCCTTGAAGCAATCAAGAGTTACTGGATGCCTAGATTGCTTGAGAAAGTGGAACAGAATTCATCAATCTCATCCTCATCCTCATCCAGTGACAATCACCATTGTTCTGCACCTTCTCCCCTGCTCACAAATGATGCCATTCCCCTGCCTCCATCATCATCATCATCAACATCACCGGAATCACTGAAAAGCTCATCAGATTCGTTGAAACAGATGCATTTCCCAGCAACCCAGATGGAGAATCATCATGATCATCGTCATGGTGGGCCTGTTGTTGAATCCTGTGGGAACAAGAGCCTGATGATTAAGGATGAGTGTTATCAAGTGGACATGACTAGCTATGGTGATGCAGGGGAGGCTCCACTTTTTGCAAATCCCGAGTTCTTATCATCATCAGCAATGGAATCTCAGGAGGACTTGAATTTCTCAGGATGCCAGCAGATCATTTCAGAGGCGAATTGGTTTGATGATGAGATGCCAGAAATTACTACATTTTGGAACATGGATGAATTATGGCATTTCAGAAAACCAGAGGTAGGAATCTAGAGCTACTGTTAGATTCAATATCATAGACCGGTCTAGGTTTACTGCTGGAATCGAAAGGCCAAAATCACTACAACTCATTTATGTGTCAAAAGAGTAGGATGTGTTGCAAAATTGGCCCGACCTTTTTTTGTTAATATGTTTTCTAGCAAATACAGTAGAAGACTAGTAAGTTCATCATTTTCCATCTTTGCTTTTACCTCTCGCTTGTTTTATGAAAGCTTTCTGTAGACTACAATTAGCTTAGAAACTTATAAAGGGCTTCAGCGGCAAAGTGGCAAAAAGATCAATTACCATAGCCTTTGAGTAGATGCGACAATTTCTGCACCAAAATGTTAATATTGTTTTCACCATACAAAGCTACGGATAATTGAAATGTTGTTTTTAAGAATTGTAATCACGAGAACGTGGCATGGTTTTGTGCCAAAGATAAACATTAAGTTAGCGTTTAAAATTAAAACTATGGTGAGCTAACTGAATCATAGTGCATGAGTAAAACAAAAGACATCCAAGGTTTTGTCAAATCAAAGAGCTATTATAAACTATTTGACACAAAAAGAAAGGCAGAGTGAAAAATGACAGCAAAACATATCCTTCCTGGTGAGTTCATATCCGTCACCCCAGTGACCGACCCATTACTCGATCCCAGGGTTAACCGCCTCTGTTATGGCGGTCTGTTATTACTAACCGGCCCATTACTCGATCCCAGGAGTTAACTGCCTCTGGTATGGCGGCCTGTTATTACTAACCTTAGTTGGAATCGGATGTTGGGGAGATCTATAAATAGGAACTGTTATTCCACAAGAGAGGTACGCAATCTTGACTATCAAATTAATACAATCGCAACCCTATTTTCTAACTTAAGTTTCGGAGTGTCTACCCTCGGGAGACGCCCGAGGCTCTGTTTTGCAGGAAACCCTAACCGGAGTTTCACCCTACACCGGCGGTACAATTCCAGGTATCGTCAAGTGGCACGCCAGTGGGACCCGAAAACTAGGGTTTGTGTCACCAAGTTTTTTCAAGCTTTTCGAAACCTTTCCATTAGCTTCCAGAACAGAATCGGTGGAAGGAAAGATGGTGGTAGTTGATAGTCCCTAATCCAGTGCTGCATCAACTGGAAGACAGACAAACCCTAAGGACGGCGAAACTCTGGCACACTTCCGATGGAGGCAGAAACGGAAAAGGAACGATCGACGAACCAAGAAAGAGACTACCCCTGTCAAACCAACCGAAATCGTCACCGTGAAACCCCCGATCCACTCCAGAAACAAAGGTTGGCCGAGATCAAAGCGGAACTGAAAAAGTTGAAGGATGATAACTCCCTCAACCAAAGAAAAAAGAACTATATCCTCGAGGAATATAAACGCGGCTGTTTGTTAGGTCTTCTAGACCCAACGGAACAAGAAATGGAGGAGTTGGTCGAGGAAAAAGAGGCAAGAAGGACCCTGGATCTCCTCAAGATCAGAAGAGGCAAACGTCCAGCCCCAAACAAAGGGGAGGAAAGAAATCGCAAAGAAACCCCCTATCGAGAAGTTTCTCGTGCTGAACCTTCCGAGGCCCCCGGCGATACTTTCTGGGAAACACTCGAGAGGACAAACCCGGTGGTTTATCAGGCGATTCAGCAGTTTGCACTGGAGCACGAACAGAAGAAACAATTTCGCAGACAAGATCGACGACGATCACCTAGCGTCGAGGAATTGTCAAAAAGAGAGTGGGAACCCCCGAAAAACAAAGTCCACTCTCGACTGGGACCAAAAGGGACGCAGGAAAAATCCCGTCATGACTATCGCCGAGGAGAAGACCCTCTACCTCGAAATCAGGATAATAGAGGTAACCAGGACCCTTCGATTCGAGACTCAATGCGAAGGATGATAGGGATGATCGTGGACCGAAGTCCTTTCATCCCTAGGATTCGAGACTGTCCGAAACCTAAAGACTTCGACTTCCCCAAAGACTTCACCTATTATACAGGAGATTCTGATCTGCAGCAATTTCTCAACAAATATGTACAAGTCATGAGAATCCGTAACGCATCTCTAGACTTCATGGCAAAAGCTCTACCATCGTTCCTCGACGGGCAGGCATAACGTTGGTTTGGACAGTTGCCGGAGGAAAGCATTGACAGCTTTGAGGATCTCACGGTAAAGCTAGCCACCAGGTTTTTCCTCAGCAAGCAAGTCACAAAAATGTCTATTGACCTATCCTCCATAAGACAAGGACATAACGAGAGCCTCACAGATTTCCATCGCCGCTTTACCCGGTGAATCTCTCCAAATTGACAATCTCGATGACAGAGACGTGAGGAATGGCTTCATCCAAGGACTCAACCCCTGGGGGAAGTCCGCCCCCCTGTGAGTAAAATTAACCACTAAACCTCCACGGAACACCCAAGAGATGTGGGCCACGGTGGAAAGTTATATCCAACGGGAACAGACACTGAAGAACTCCCAAGAGTCTTTCTCACTTGCAGGGGAACGAGGGGGGAAAGATAGATATAAATCCCTGGCTGAAAGCAAACCTTCACTGCTCAGGCTCGACAGATTACTCACTCCATTGATAAAGCCTCGACGGGAGATACTCCAAATCCATAAGGACGAGTTCCCAACCCCAAAGCCGTTGACTCATAATCCGAATAGGTCCACGGATCGGTATTGTGGGTACCACAAGGATCATGGACATGATACGGAGGATTGTCGAGAGCTCAAGCGGGAAATTGAAGCAGGAGTGAAGTTCGGTAAATTCCAACAATATGTGCAGAACACGCAAGGCACCACTCGAGGAGATACCCGCAGTTCCCGAGAAAAACCCGGTGCCCCTCGCAACTTCCCCAGGCGAAACAACAATCGTGGTTCTCGCAGAGCCAACTGAGGAAATAATTGGCAACCGAGGGATAACTCACAACAACTGGCCTAGCCAGCTCTCAATAACAAACCGCAGCCAATACAACAAATACCTCCCCTCGACCCTACCAAGCAGATTACCCACAATGTCGGAGCAATTTATGGAGCACCTCTCGAGGTCCTCTCGACCACGGCAATGAAAGCCTCTGTTCGACAGGTAACAAAAACCCCACTGCAGGAGCCAAGTCACAAGCGGTTTAAAGGAACCGAGGCAATTGTCTTCACTGATAGTGACGTCGTCCCCGATGTATGTCCCCACAGCGATGCCATGGTTATCGATGCCATCATAGGTAATGTGGGGGTAAGTCGCGTGTACGTCGACAATGGCAGCGTGGTCGACATCATCTACAATGATTGTTTCAAGAGAATGAATATACAGAATCCAGATTGGCGCCCAGCTACCTTACCATTGATGGGCTTCTCTGGGCACACGATAATCCCAAGTGGGATCGACAGGCTTCCAATCACGGTAGGGACGTATCCTCGAACGGTAAATCTAACAATGAATTTCGCCATAATCGATGCTCCCTCGCCATTTAATGTGATTCTAGGACGGCCATGGATGTGCCAAGCTCGCGCTGTCTGGTCACCTTATCACTTGGTCATGAAGTTCCCAACGGAATATGGGATAGGAATAGTTCAAGGGTGCCAACGGAGCTCTCGAGAATGTCTTCCCACGACAGTAAGAATTTGGAAGAAAACAGTAAAGCCGGAGCTAGCCGTTACAGCATCGGTGTGCTACTCGATTCGGCAAGGCGTGTCGAGGACCGAGTGTAATCATAGGAAACAAGAGATCCCAGACATGGATCTCGATAAAAACCCCCCGCTCAGTAGCAAGATGGAAGAGTTGATCCTAGATGAAAAGGAGCCAGAAAAAACCATCAAACTGGGGACATCCGTTGAGGGAGCATTGCGGACCGAAATAATCGCCTTGTTACGTGACTTTCGGGACATTTTTGCATGGTCTCCATCCGATATGACCGGAGTTCCTCGGCACATTATCGAGCACAAGCTGAATGTTGATCCAAATGTCAGACCCGTCAAGCAAAACAAGAGGGTTTTCGCTCGAGATCACAATGATGTAATTAACGAGGAAACCCTTAAGCTGGTTCGAGCCAATATCTTGAAAGAAGTGCTCTGGCTCACCTGGCTGGCCAACCCGGTCCTTGTTCGCAAACCAGACAATTCCTGGCGCATGTGCCAAGATTACACTGATCTAAACAAACACTGCCCGAAAGATTGCTACCCCTTGTCCGTAATTGACCAAATGGTGGAAGGTATTACCGGTTACAGGACCCTTAGCTTCCTCGACGCGTATAAAGGATACCATTAGATTCATATGGCCGGGGAGGATGCTGAGAAAACGGCTTACATTACAGAGATCGGAATATACTGTTACGACAAAATGCCGTTTGGGTTGAAAACCGTGGGGGCCACCTACCAGCGTTTGGTTAATAGGGCTTTCCACAGTCAAATCGGAAGGAACATCGAGATATATGTGGATGACATGGTTATCAAGAGCAATTTGGACGACAGGGTGGTCGAAGACATAAAGGAGATCTTCACAATCCTGCGCAGAATTAACATGAAACTCAATCCAAAGAAATGCGCCTTCTGTGTAGGTTCTAGGAAATTCCTCGGATTTCAAGTGTCAAAGGATGAAATAAGCATGGATCCTTCAAAAGTCGAAGCAATTCTTTCGATGGAAGCCCCGAAAACCGTCAAGGATGTACAGAAACTCACAGGATCTCTAGCAGCCCTTAACAGGTTTTTGTCTCGAGCAGCAGAGAGAAGCCTCCCCTTTTTCAAGACTTTAAGAAAAGGGAGGGGTTTCCAATAGACCGAAGAATGTCAGAAAGCCTTCCAGGAGCTAAAGGAACATCTCAAACAGCTCCCTATGCTAGCGAAAACGCAACCAGGGGAAGTCCTATATATCTATTTAGCTGCTCGAGAAACTGCCATATCCGCAGTGCTGATTCAGAAAAGAGACAACAAGGAGCTCCCAGTCTACTTTGTCAGCAAAGTCTTACAAGGGGCAGAATCCCGATATACCCCCATGGAAAAACTCATCCTAAGCCTCGTACTCGTTGCCCGCCGGTTGCATCCCTACTTTCAGGCCCATCCTATACAAGTCTTGACCGAGCAGCCCATCCAACAAGTCCTCCTCAAACCAGAAGCTTCAGGCCGAATGATGAAATGGGCGGTCGAGTTGGGGAACATCATATCGAGTACAAGCCCTGTACGGCCATAAAAGGGCAGGCATTCCCAGATTTCCTAGTGGAAATGCCCAGAGCTCCGGGAACCACGCAAGAATCAATACCGAAGAAGCAACTACACGAACATCCCTCCACAGATCCTCGAGCCTGGACCCTGTACGTCGATGGCTCTTCCTGCAAAGACGGGGGAGGAGCGGGGATCATCCTAGCGAAGCCGGTAGCACCTCGAGAAATCGAGGAAGTAAAAGAATACGATGCAGAATATTCCTACGCTCTGAGGTTCGGTTTCCCGGTTACCAATAATATCACTGAATACGAGGCAATGATCACAGGGTTAAATATGACCTTCAAATTAGGGGTTCAAAACTTGCAAATATTTAGCGACTCTCAAGTAGTGATTAAACAAATCAAAGGTAAATACACAGTCCGTGAGGAATACCTTCGGCCATATCTCGAGAAGGTGCTGGAAATCAAAGACAAGTTCGAAAAATGCTCCATCTCTCACGTTCCCAGAACCAGCAACAAGAGAGTCGACGCATTGAGTAAGCTCGCTTCATCCAATTTTGCTAATCTCAGTCATAAAGTTTGGGTCGAGATGCTCCCTGAACCCAGCATCCACCCTAAAGTTTCCCTAGCTATCACCGAAGATGGGAAAACATAGATGACCCCATTCATCCGATTCCTCGAGAATGGAACACTCCCCGATGACAAACAGGAAGCTCGGGCGTTGAAACTAAAAGCAGTAAATATACCCTGAGGGACGGAATCCTCTACAAACACGGGTACTTGTTACCAATGTTACGGTGCGTCGGACTAAATCAAGCAGCATACATCCTCGAAGAAGTCCACGAGGGGTCGTGCGGAGCCCACATGGGGGCAAGGAGCTTGGCAAAAAAGGTCCTTCGAGCAGGATATTTCTGGCCCACATTCTTTAAGGACGCTTACCACTTCGTCCAAAAGTGCAACAGATGTCAAAGGTTTTCACCAATAACCCGACAGCCACAGCATGAGATGGTAACCATACAAAGTCCTTGGTCATTTTACCAATGGGGGACTGACATCATCGGCCCCTTTCCGAAAGGAGCAAGAGGACTGCGATAGGTCATAGTAGCCGTTGATTACTTTACCAAGTGGGTGGAAGCGAAACCATTGGCTTCGATATCGGGAAGAAAAGTGTTGAATTTCTTATGGCAGAATGTGGTTTGCCGATTTGGAGTGCCCGGGGTGATTGTGTCAGATAACAAAACCCAGTTCGAGAGCGACCCCTTCAAATCATGGTGCGCTGAGATGCAGATCGAGCGCCAATTCTCTGCTGTCGCCCATCTGCAGGCAAATGGACAAGCTGAGTCAATTAACAGGACCATCTTACACGGAATTAAGACAAGGCTGCATAATGCAAAAGGAGCTTGGGTCGAAGAACTTTCTCATGTTTTATGGGCATACCGCACCACGGCTCATTCCTCGACAGACGAAACGCCATACAGCTTAGTCTATGGAATGGAGGTCGTTCTCCCAGTTGAAATCGGTCTAGCAAGTCCTTGAACGATCAACTTCATCGAGGACACCTACAATGAAGATATCCTGTCTAACCTCGACCTGCTCGAGGAACGGCGAGATGCCGTAAAATTCCGGGAAGCTAAGTACAAGGAGATCCTCAGAAGAAATTATAACAAGCGAGTCAAGACCGCTGACTTCGTAGTCGGGGACCTGGTGCTTAGAAAGAATGATGCCATTCGAGCAGAGACCCCCGGGAAGTTAGCGGCCAACTGGGAAGGACCCTATCGAGTCATTCAAGTTTCTCCTTCGGACAGTTACCGATTGCAGATGACGGACGACTCGGGAACCATCCTCCCACGATGGTGGAACATTCAGAATCTCCGCAGGTTTTATATCTAGATTCCTTGCATGCTACTTGTGACTTTGTTTGCTAAGTGATTTAATTGCTTTCATTTGTTTGAATGTAATGCTAACCCGGGTCCTCGGGTAATTATCAATAAGAGTCATTGCATATTTTTTCAAATAAAAAGTCATTTATCCTATATATTTGCGCATGTCGACACTGCCTTATGACTAGTCATCGAGATGGACGCCCCCTATAGGGCCATCCTCGATTGGAGCCGTGTATTCAACATCCGGACCCCTAAGTCGAGGACTTCCCCTCGCACCCACCGTAGATCGCGGTATCAGTAGACCGAAGAATCCGTATCCGATTCCTCGACGAGGCCGTGTAATTAACATCCGGCTAAACAAAGCGCTATACAAACATTCTCGAATATAAATAACTGACGCTAACACAGCTCAGTCCAAGTACAATTCCCTCACACCGAATGCGGGGTAGAAAAAAAAAAGGGGGTATATCGACATACATGATATCTACCTAAATCCTGAGGTCCGTCTTCTTAGGGTTAAAACGAGAAGGCTTAATCAGGCCGGACCATCCCATCGACCTAAGCTTATGAACACAATGCCCGAGTTTGTCCTTCAAATCTAGAATCTCCCAATCTTGGTCGTCGATTCTGAGAAGATATTCCTCAGCAGCTGCTCGCTCTCTAGCTTCGTCCTCCGGATCGAGGTCGTCGAGAATGGGCAAGGAAATCTCGTTGTCCACCAATATATTCTGCAAAACGGCAGCTTGCTTCGAATAGAACTCCACCTCCTTGGTCCTCTTCTTCAGGAGGTCGATGGCGGCAATAAAACGTTCGGTGCGAATCTTTATCTGCGACTCGACCAAGGCAAGCGTATCGAGCTGCTTGAGGAACCACGGAGATATAACAATCTTCTCGCGCCTCCTTAGTTGAGAGTTTTCCGACTTCAGTTTTTCTATCTCCTCGTAAATGTTAGCCTCGAGGGATAAGGAAGCATGGAAGTCCAAGTCGTATTGGTGAAGGTCGGCGCTTCCACTCTTCCTCTTGCTGCCTGAAGCGCTGTACCAAGCGGGAGTGCGCCCATAGGTTAAGCGCGTTAAAAGCATCAGAAAGCTCTTTCTCGAGAGACTTCACTTTATCAGTATTATGGACGTCCCCAAATTTCCTCAGAATTGAAGAAATCATCGCATACAAGGGAAACCGGGCAACCTCATCTTCTTCAAGAATCAGTAGATGTAAATGATGAACAAAGTACAAATCCTGGAATAAGGGACAGAAATATGTCAAATATTAAAGGTAAGCCAATTTAATTAGCAAAAAGGTTCAAGGATCCCTACAAACTTTCTAAGGTCTACAACCTTAGCAACAAAAACCCTATTACAAAGGGAAGACTCATACTTCCTTCTGACCCTGCGGCTAGCCTGGCTGGCTCTCGTTGGTTTCCTCGACGGGTGGAGGAGCCGACGTCCCCTCTGGCTCCGGGTTGCTCTGTCCATCGTCCTCGGCCTGCTCCGAGTAATCCTCTTCCCATTCCACCTCGACGCCAATGAAGTCCGGGGACAACTCCGGCACGCGCACCTCCTCCCCGGCATCATCAGGGAGCACCGTGAGTGCATCCCCCTCGAAGGACGAGATCTCTGCCGAGGATCCCATCTGAGAAACAGCGCCACACAGTGGTCCAAACAGCGAGAGCTGGCCGTCAGAAAGTTGTTGCAATCCTTTCTTAAGGGCTTCGCGGAGTGTCTTCTTAGGGTGTGGCCTTATAAACTATTGGAGCCACCCAGCATTAATGGTCCTCCCACTCTCCATCCTCTCGAGGGCAGCCACCACTACACCATGTCCCCCTAGAGCCTTGGCATCATTGCTAATGCCAACCAGGATGCTCGGCAACCCACCAGTGGACACCATTCTTGCCAAAAAACTGGTTATCCAGGCCTGTAACTCCGATCGGGAAACATGAGTCTCCCTATATTCGGACAACTTGGCCTCGAGCTCCCTATACATGGTCTGAACACTGGCCAGCTCTTGTTCCCTAGCAAGTCTCAGGGCTTCCTCCTCCTTCCTCGAGGCCTCGCTCCACTGCCTCTCTTGTTCGAGAAGCCTCTTCTCAGCCTGCAAGCTAGCAATGTCCTGCTTCAATGTCTTCTCGCGCATAAGGATGCTAGCCATGGCAGTAGTCAACTGCAACAAATAGACAATGTTAACAGGGGCATCGTGAGGCCTCCGAGTAGACATAACTCCTGATGAGGAGAGTATTACCATTTTCAGTGATTCCTCCTCTGTCAAAGTCGCCACTACCTCCTCGATCCTGTTGTTCCCGAAATGATATATGGCAGCAGCAGCAGTATATGTCGACGACCCGTCGGTGTCCTCGACGTTTCTCTTTTCTAGAGAGGCCTCGAGCAGCCTGAACCACTCCGGATGCCGTTCCGTTGCCGGACCCGCCTCGGGTACTGGGTCCTCGGGCATTGGGACCTCTACTTCTTCAATAATAGGAGGGACAGTCTTCGATGGATCCGTAATGTCATCCTCCCTCCCCTCCACCTCGATCGAGACTTGCTCCTCGACCGGCTTCTCTACTCCCTCAAGAGTGGGAGTCTTCTTCTTCTTGGCCTTGGCACCCGTATCGGACGCCTTCACAAGCTTTCTAAGCTTTCTCTTCTTAGTGACCTTGTTGGACGACCCCTCATCATCTGAATTTTTGATTTCAAAAAATTAGGCGTCACCAAACAATCCAACGGTATCTTTGCTCGATGACATGACCTAAAACAAAAACAATGCACATAACAAGTTAGTACCTTTTTTCTTCTCGACGCGAACCGGAGGAATGTAATGTTGCACTTCCGTGTAGCCGAGGATGTTCTCGACCGATTCCAAGGCGTCGATGTCAGCCCTATACCTCTCAATACTGGCCTTATCATGCTTGGACCAGGCATCTGCCACCCCGCCCATTTCATGAGCTTCCCGATAGTCCGAAGCCATACAAAAATCCTCAGGAGCCGAAACAAACAAATAATTCGGCTTCCACGATGGGGAACCGTCGAAGAGTCCCATTATGCGGTTCGCCTTCGAGGAGACATTCGTCTTAACGTTATACCAGTCCTTGTATTTGGTCGAGGGCACGCAGACCTTAAAAAAGTATCTCCATACTAATAATCGAGGAGCTACCTTCTTTATCTCACAGAGTCTCAGGAATCCGAGAACTACGGTTACTAAATTGGGGGTAAATCGAGCAAGCGGGGTCTTATAATACTGCACTATCCTACCAAACAGAGGGTGAATGGGGAATCTTAGTCCCAGGAACATGGACCTATCATATACAGTGATTTTTCCCTCTGGTGGAGTATTAGCTCTCTCAGTACCTAAGGGTGCTCGATATTCTAGATCTATGGGTAAGTCATACTTTTCGACAATGGCTTCAGCCTTTTCAAAGGAATCTATGGTGGATGAAAAATCAGAAACTGTTTGCGACGCCATATCTATCCTAATATATGCAAATCTAGTAGGGTTCAGATAAAGCAAAGCATATATATCAATAAACAGTGACAAGAATACCCGAAGGCCAGAAGACTTACTTATGGAGTAACGCTTCGCTGGCAGCAATTACTGAACGGATTTCCAGAATCTGTGGACTCTCCTGGACGGCAGTATTCAGTTGATAGAAGATTCTGGTACGCCGGGGCAAAAGATGTAGAGTTTCCTGGGTTTGGAGTTTTATGATTGTGGGTGAATGGTTAAAGCTTTTGTTCTCCCACCGGTTAAAAGAGAATACAAAATGTTTTCTCTCTCCCACGGCCCGACACCAGAGGTGAATTTCAAGGCGCAATTATGAGTGCCTAGCCGCCGTTTGGAAATCGTGCGTGTTAAAGGGGCGAAACTTTCGTTTAGGCGGGATAAAAAAAGAAAAAAAAATGGGAGTCGGGTCGCCTTCTCATCTCGGATCCTCGCCCGCGGGTAATAGCATTCGGGTTGGGCCAAAGCTTATTCATTCCACATAGGCCCAGTCTTATTTTATTCTATGCGGGCCGGGCCAGGTCAGTTTTATTTAATGTCAAGCCTTATTTATTCTGCATAATTAACACTTGACAGGGGCACTTGGTGAGTCCATATCCGTCACCCCCAGTAACCGACCAATTACTCAGCCCATTACTCGATCCCAGGGGTTAACCGCATCTGGTATGGCGGCCTGTTATTACTAACCCTAGTGGGAATCGGATGTTGGGGAGATCTATAAATAGGGATCGTTATTCCATAAGAGAGGTACAGAATCTTGACTATCAAATTAATACAGTCGCAACCCTATTTTCTGACTTAAGCTTCGGAATGTCTACCCTCGGGAGACGCCCGAGACTCTGTTTTGCAGGAAACTCTAACCGAAGTTCCAGCCTACACCGGCGGTACAATTCCAGGTATCGTCACTTTCCACAGTTTGGTTGTCACGCTCAGCTCAACTATTCCTAGGAAGGAGTTTCACTATTCATCGTGTTTTATGGTCATGTGAAAGAAAAGCTTGAACTGATTTTTTTTTCCCCTAACAAAGGAGTGGCCCGTGGTTTGGATTTAGCATACAACCTAAGAGACCCAGGTTCGAACCCTGCTAACAACACTTTCAATGTTGAGTTTGTGCAAGTTTACTAGTAATTGCTAGGAGGCTTTTCGAGTATCAGATTGAGGCGTGCGTGGGTGGAGTTTCTCTCTTAATAATACTAGAGTTTCTCCCCTAATAATACTATCCCCTTCCTCATAGACCACACCCACATGTAATACACTATATATGTAAAAAAAACAAACATTTTTTTTCCTTTTGCAGAGAAAAAGGGGGCCCTGATAAAATATTAAAATGTCCTCTCTTTCATGGTGTATTGATGAACTGTTGTGGGTGACTTGATTACCACAAACCTCTTCCTTTTGTTTATCAATTTATCAAAGACCCACATGACGCAGTTCTTGAATCTGGATTTGATTTCAAAGCGGAGGAGAGTTCTGATTCCGCACGTTTGGATTGGAAATGGGAGAGATCCAATTATATTTGTACTTTTAGCTTTGATTAATCAAAGTTGCCTGAATGATTAATTAGTGTTTTGATGACGATAAGTCATCCCAACCTCTTTATGGGAAAAGTTTTATATAAAGGAAACGGTGTTTAAGTTATCCAACTAAGAAATGGAAAACTGGCGGCAGCTTAATTAAAATAGCCGCCGGGGACCCACACAAATTCAACCTTATCATCCGCCCATTGACTCCCCTCTTAAGGCCAGCCAAAGCTTGCTGAACTGAGACTGGAAAAGTTGGACCACCGTCCACCGGCTGGCCGGATTCCAAAAACAAAGTTATTCATCAAGACATTCAGTTTGAAGTTATCAGACAATCCTTGCACTTAATTACCTATTCTTTAGTTTGGATTATCACCTTTAGCACAAACTGGACAATGTACTAAAGGTGAAAATCTAAACTACACAATAACTTCAGAGACGGGAAGTAATATAATATTCAAAGTAGGAAATCCATTTGAGACATTCAGTTAAGTGCCAAATTCAAAATTAGTTATATTTATTATTACCAAACAGCATTGTGTAAGTATTCTCCTGTCTTAAAAAAATAATCGACATTACAGTTTATAATTTGTAGTACTTTTAGTATTATTTACAAATTTTGGTATGGATTAATTTTTTGAAACACTTGCTAATAGCAGCCCCTGGTTTGTGTGCTTATGTAAAAGTCACTTGATATTACTGTTAAAGCTCGCGTTTGATGGAAGAATTAAATGCCACAAGAGCGTGATTGTCACTTGTCAGTGAATGACCTCTACATTAAAAATTCCGGAGAGCAACATCCAAGGTCCTAAAGCTCTGATTGCTACATTTGAGAGATTATTACTTTAAATTCTGCTTTCTGCTGCATAATTATTACTAGTCATATCCACAATAATGAGGGCCCTATTATTGTTTTGTTTTACATCTTCAACCAAGATCTTCTTAAGAATGTGGAAAATCACATCGAAAAATGTAATATTATTAGAAAAAATTGTAAGTTGTCACTTGTCTCCAAAGTAAAAGCACTAAAACTTACTAAAACAAATAGCTCCTTTGATGTATAAATAGGAGTGGCTCTACATCATCAACCCAAAGAAAAAAAATTGCGAAGTCTTTGATTACTTTTGGATACCTCCCCCCTGAAGGATTTTTCATCAATCATGATTCATTTTCACTACCATGAGTTGTCTCCTTCACGATTTAACGTGAGATGACAAAACTCTCACAAATCAGAAAGAAACAAGTCGAGGGATTTCTATCTCAATTGGCTTCTTTATACTAATTTACTTTCCTTCTAAGACTGGAGTTCTGTCGAAAATCTCAAGTTCAATACTTATAATTCTAAGATCTTGTGGACTCCTTGTGGTCCCCAGAGAAATGCCTGCTTTCCATGGAGATCAGTCCTTTGAACTGCAAAGAGAACACTTTGTTACGTTCCCCTTTTCTGAGCGGCTTCTTAGTACACAGAACAGAAGGAAGTTTACCGTATAGAACTTAAGCACTACATTCCTGGAAAGCACTTCTCCATGATGTAGTGACGAAACAGTTCAGTGTTGATATGCCTCACCCTATGACGTACTCCTTCCATTCCAAAATAAGTGTCATCCTACACTTTACACATAGTTTAAGAAACTCTTAAATAGAGTAATAAAATTACTTGAATATCTTCAATCAACCCCATTATAAAATTGTCCACCAATAGCATCAACTCTTTTGAGGGTAATTTTGAAAACTTTTGACAAAAAGTACATTGAAATGTGAGAACAACACTTATTTTAGAATTTCTCCATTTTGCTAAAACGACACTTATTTTGGAATGAAGGGAGTAATGACTAAACCAAAGTTCATTCTTTCAATGTTAATATGCCTCACCCTATAACGCAGTGACTAAACCACAGTTCATTCTTTCAATGTTGATATGCCTCATCCTATAACGTAGTGACTAAACCAAAGTTCATTCCTCCAATGCACTACCCTATCACGTGGACGAAGTGAAGCAGAAGTTTAAACGCCATCCCTACGACAATTCAAAGGCCAAGATAATCCATATCCATATTGACAATAGCTTGTACTGCTTTTAGTTGATGTGTTCGGGGAGTTAGACCCAACACACATAAGGACGCACCAAAATGTGCTTTCATGGCAGTCACCTCTTTCTTAAAGTGAGAAAACGACTCTTATTGTACAGATTTTACTCATTGTTCACATACACCCACCTCCCACAGTTCAACTCCGCATCAAAAGACAAATAGGAAGGTAACTGGAAGCAGGTTCAATAAGTCAACTTCAACCAATAATAAATTGCCAAATTTATCACTCTCTGACTCTCAACAGTAAACTTCCTTTTACGGATATTTTGTAAACTTGTGCAACATCTCCTTTTCGTTCCTCATTAAAAGCCAAAGGTCTCGAGCTTAAGCAACCAGCATTTACCTCATCCATGAATACACGGCATCGAAAAGGGAAAATAAAGCAGAGTCAAAGACACCCATAGAAAAACATAGTAGAAGTACAACTAAGCTGCCTTGTCTTACGATCAACAGATTCTAATATATAGCAATCATGCTGTCAAAATCTTTCATTTCCCTCACCATCAGATTGGTGAATGAACGTTGCAAGTCTTCCACACATCAAAGTATATATTTTTTTTAAAAAAAAGAACATATTCAAAAGGCATATCGAAACCTACTTCCCACTTTTACTGTAGGTGTCTCGTAATGTAACAGTCCTGTTAAAGACTAACTTGTCGGAAGTTGAATCCTTGTCAACTGTGAAGTAGCCTGGATGAAAAATGAGAGATTAGACAAGAACCGCGTTCATCAGACCAAGCTTTAAAGCAACAAAGTCATATTCCAACAAGATTGATACAGAAATAAACTATAAACAAATTACAACTTAGCTTAAAACCTTCCTATATTTCCCCAAACCTAATTCCACTTGTTAATGCATTTTTGGCTCATATGTTCTAATTAAATTCACTGTGAAGATGATTCTCGAACATAGCCTAACTTATCAAGACAATTGGTTCTAATTATCAATACAATTGGTTCTAATTATCAGACAATCCTTACTCTTTGTTTATATCTATCGAAGCATGAATTCTGTAGAGATATTGAATTGCCAGATATAAACTTTGAAGCAACAAAGTCACATTCCAACAAGCTTAATACAGAAATAAACTATAAACAAATTCCAACTTAGCTTAAAACCTTCCTATATTTCCCCAAACCTAATTCCACTTGTTAATGCATTCTTAGCTCATATGTTCTAATTGAATTCACTGTAAAGATGATTCTCGAACATAACCTAACTTATCAAGACAATTGGTTATCAGACAATCCTTACTCTTTGTTTATATTTATCGAAGCATGAATTCCGTTGAGATATTGAATTATCAGATATCCCATGTATGCAGTTAATTGACTGCGACTAAAAGTTCAGAAATAAATTAGCTAACAGCCTAGTGCAGTCCAAAATCGAGAAGTGAGAAACAGATGAAAAATAAAAAAATTATTGAGTGGGACAAATATTGCGTGATTGTCCCGAAACCTCTATGATTCACACAAATACAATGAAGGACAAATTCAGTTTTACCATTCCCATGCAAATTGGACTATAAGCATATAAAATGTTAAACTCACCTAGTCTTTCAAACTGAAAACTATCTCCAACCTTAGCCGTCCGGACCGCACTAACAGCAAATGCATCCGAGATTACAACTTTAGAATGAGGATTTAAATCACCAAGCCAATCATCCAATTCAGCAGGATTCTGACAACACCAATACCAAAGATCAAATTGTCAAGAACAAGTCATACAAAAACTGCTAAAGCTATACACATACTGAAAGCAAACTTCAAATTTGAAAGAAGTTACCTCAGAAAGGAATAATTTCTCAAACAGTCTGATCTCCACCTTCAATGGCTCAACGCCAGGAGAAGATTCCGAAACCCAATGAAGAACTCCCTGCAAAGAAAAACGTCAAACTGTAAGTTGAAACGAAGTTTTGCACTCAGGAAACCAACAATTACTGAAGAGCACCTTTGGCTTGGTTGTCTTGGAAGGATCATATTCAGCTCGAATCTCAAGAATAGACTCATTATCATCACCCTTGATCACTTCAGTACATTTAATGGGAAAAGCATACCTAGAGCAATATCAACCAAAGAAAAATCAATTTAAAATTAACTAAGACTAAAGATCTGGACAAGACATACAGATAAGCCAAGAAAACGGGTACTGACCTAAGTAGCACAGTTTTATTAGGTGCCAGTCCATAGTAATCTTTGGAATCTTGCATTCTGAAATCTGAACGTTCAATATACACAACGTTTGAAAATGGAACCTGCCAGAAGAATACAAAAGGAAAAATTAAGAGAAGGATAACTCTGGTACACAGTTCGGCATTTCGCAACAAGCATATAGCAATTCAGATTCTTATTTAATACCAAAAAAACCCAGTTAATGATTTCCATCTAGTCATGCAAACTACAATTGCTTACCCACCTTGTAACTAGAAGAGGAGTCATGTGTTTGAGCATCGGGCCACTTCTTCGCATCAAGATCAATTACTGAATCCAGATTTGTGATAATTACCTGAAATTTAAATCAAATATGCCAACTGCCATTTTAATGCGTAAATAAGAAACAGAGGTGGCCTTCTCTGGCAAAAAAAAAAGGCGTAAATATGAAGGACCTTAAGTGGATTCAGCACGACCATTGTCCTGGGTGCTGTTCTATTTAATTCTTCACGGACATGATACTCAAGGCGGTCCAAGCGTATGAGACTAGAGTCACTGAAACAATAAAATAACAGTAGTTAGACCAATCACCCTACGAGCTTTTCTTCTGTTTTGGGGGCGTGAAGCAATCCCTGATAGTAAGACCTGCAAAACTACCTTCTGGTAATACCAATTCCTCGAACAAAAGCATTGATAGCAGTTGATGTCACTCCTCTACGTCGTAGGCCAGCCAGAGTCATCAGCCGGGGATCATCCCAACCATCAACCCATTTTTCAGTTACAAGACGATTTAACTGTACCAAGCACAAAATGCAGTCAATGAAATGGCAACCACAATCTCTCGAAGTTCAGGTTTGAATAGGGATCACTGTTATCGTCAAAGCCAAAAAGATTTGATCTTTGGCAGTATTTAACTTAAGCTCACCTTGCGTTTAGACATTACTGTATTGGTTACATTTAACCGCGAATACTCCCAGACATAAGGGAGGTAAAGACCCAGCACATCCAGCAACCAATAATATGAAGCTCGACGTGTCTCAAATTCAAGCGTACAAAGCTGCGGAAATCAAGACAGGCATCATTTCATATATCTAGCGGATATGAAATCCATCTCTGAACGGAAAAATAAAACATGGAAAAGAAAGAATCCATCTCTGAGCTAGTTCAGTTTAAACAAGAAACAGAAGGTATCACACTCTAGAACAAGGAGAAGATGGAAAGAGAGAAGATGAAGTTTTTTTTAAAGGATGAAAAAAAACGAAAAACCAGTTTCACTTTCAAAAAAGAGAAGTAGAAGGTAAATCATCTTATGCTCATCTTAAGCTTGCCTTTCATAGAGTGAATTCAATTGCTCGTGGTGCAAAAATAAGAAAATTGACCAATGTCCAAGGACGGGTATTGGATCCTTTGTCCGCAACTAGCCCACAATTAAGTCACAGGTTTCTAATAAAATGATTCTAAACTTGTGATAGCCATGGATATTATAATGGTCAATTAATATGTAGGATAACGAGATGATGACTCGCGAATAAATCAATGATAGGACAATTTAAAGGGCAAATTAAACTAACTGAAAATCAAAGTGCACTATCTGTCAATAGTATAGGACAGGAAGATATACTAATTAGCGTCCAAACAAACTACGGAATTCCTCAACGACGAAAGTGTCCCACCAAAAATGGTCGCAACAAGACATAAGCTTACTTACCGAGTGAGTGATATTTTCAAGAGAATCAACAATGCAATGCGCATAATCATAACTTGGGTATATGACCCACTTGTCCCCTGCGTGCGGATGAGGAGTAAACTGGAAAAAATTGAAAGGAACCTCAATCAACAAATTCAGATTTGAAAAGTTTGTATTTCCATCAAATGAAGCATCCTTGACGCAATCAAGTTGAACTCGCCACAAACATTAATTATATAGAGGAAGTTTAAACCGAAAATACTTGCCTTTATACGATAAGCAATAAGATCGAACATATTGCCATTATCACTCTTTGTATCCTGTTTCATTCTCAATGTAGCTTTTCCTTCTTCAATCCTTCCTTGTTTCATTTCATCAAATAATTTCAATGATTCTTCAATTGGTCTATCTCTCCAGGGACTGTCCATCTTCTTCTCTCTATACTCCTTTACTTCTTCAGGTGTCTATGCAGAAAAATGAAATATATAATTTTCTAATAAGTACCAATAAGAAAGATCGCGAATGTTAAAATATGGAACTAAAGCACCCCAGACCTAACCTCCCCCTACTCACAGCACACTGAGTGAATTAAATAAAATATACATGGAACCAAGCACTGCGAATAAGGATTTAAAGAATTTTCATATCTTTTCAAGATTAAGTTACCTGGTGATCAACGTAAGCATGACCTCTTCTGATCAGCTCCACTGCGAGCTCATACAGTTCTTGGAAATAATCACTGGTGTAGGTGATCTGCAAAGTACAAAAGTATAGTAAACAATGAGATTATGCATGATGCGAATAGCATATAAAGATACATCATCTTGCATAACAGACTTACCTTGAAAGGTTCCCATCCCATCCAGTTTACAATTTCTTTAATATGATCAATGTACTCCTCCTTTTCAGCTTCTGGGTTGGTATCATCAAATCTGTAAGCCAATAATGGTATCAACAGGGAGCTACAGTTTCAGTGGACAACAAAGATTTGTAGGCATTCCAAGATCACAATGATCTTGACTGTAAAAGCTGAAAATCCTAAAGGAAAGGAGAAGGAAAGACAACCTTCTTATATGACAGAAACCATCTCCATATATGCAGTCAAATCAAAATAAAATCTTACAAAGCTTAATGCAAATGTTAATGAGTAGCCAATCTTAGATTATCTGCAATCCAATTTCTCAATTCTACTGCTTAGAAGAAAAGTTGAGCATGTCCATAATTCATGGAAATCACAGTACCTAAATATACATATCTAATACTTTTTTCTGAAAAAAGAAGGAAAAGAAAGAGACAAATTTATCCCTGAAACACTATACTGAGACAGAGTAAGAATGCTGCTGTTTATATTCAAACAGCAAAAGAAACATCTAAACAAGGCAATTAGATAAAAATTTAAAAACAAAAAAAAAATGAAGCAGACAAAACGAACCGCACCTCAAATAACAGTTTCCCCCTCTATCTTTAGCCAATCCAAAATCAACAAACATAGCCTAAAAAAGTAATTTAGTGGATAAAGGCATTAGTATATTTTCTCCCAATAAAAGACCATCAAAATCAATACTAAAACGAGCCTACCTTGGCATGACCTATATGCAAATATCCATTTGGCTCTGGAGGAAAACGAGTCATAACTTTTCCTTCTGTAACCTGCAAATGCCGCTCGAGGATGCTCTTTGAATTGCAAGGTCTGCGCACACTTCCATCACTAAAATAAATTTCAGTGTGCACCTGTAACTCATGCAAAAATCACTAGTCAACAATATTGATGATTTGTCAACCTAAGATTCAATTAAGAGACGGAGACAGACACCAGTAGAATAGATACATTAAAACGTACAATACGAGCTTTGAATTAGAAGAATAAGAAAATACTTAAAAAAACTAATAGTGAGCCGATACTAAAAATAAAAGCAGCTCCAGGGCTGAGTATGCCACTGCTAGACATGGAGCATAACTATGATAAACAAAAAGGGAAACCGGAATCTTCAACTGAGGTCAAACTAGACCCCTTGGGCCTTGACAATTTAAAATCTTAAATGCACGCGTAATTGAGTAGTTGCTCTGTAAAAAGGCTATCTAGAAATAGTAGGATAGTAAGGGATCAAGTCGTGTAATTACCTTAAGGTTTTCCTCTGGTGAAGGGAATATGGCATATGGATTTATTTCTTCTTCTGGTGGTTTGGTTGGTGTTGCCTCGGCAGAAACTTTCTCCTGCAGAACAACGAATCAATAAACTAACCAACTCTGTAACGACATCCAAAGAAATTCAAGGAGATCAGGCAGACTAATCTCAACCTTCACAGGTTTCTCTTTCTTCTTTTTGATAGGCTTCTCATCATCCGCAGTTTTCTCACCAAGTAGCTCATACAACTTTGCATCAACTAGTTGCTGCACACAAAATTTAAAAGATCAGAACCAAAGAGTAGTTCAGGAAGAGCTTAAAATTTTTATTTTTTTTTTGTTTTTGTTTAGATAGAAGAGCTTAAATAGTTGATTAACTGGGAACCCTTCTTTCTATTTTCATGAACACTTCAAGAATGGAACCAAAATGAAAGGTAGTCTAGTTACCTTCACAATCTTTGGATCTGCCCAAGGCTGCTTCTTTCTGATATGACCAAATAGTTCACCAACTACAAAACAACAGTGGACACGGAAAGATGAGATCACAAATAAAGAAGAGAAATTCAAACTATGCCGTTATATATCTGCAAAAGTTGTCTTTGAAGGAGGGCCTAACAAAGACTCTGAACAATAAACAAACTAAAAGTGAACATGACAATTTGTCTAAACGCAGTCAAATAATAACCAAAGAAGTTCCGTGTACAGAAGAAAACTTTGTACATTCCTGGAGAGATGCAAGAATAATAAAACAACAAAAATCGCACCATTAGTTCGATAACGCTGCTCCAAGATTGTAGACTTATTCTCTTCAAAAACTTCATTAACCGCATCTTTTATATCTTCTGCAGAGACCTCCACTCCTGTTCAAAAAAAATGTCAACCAACCCGAAGCCAAATCCAAATAAAATAATCAACCATCTAGCATTTGAGAGTTTCATATATCATACCGACACCACAAGCCTGCTCAAATTTATCAACTTCCAATGGTTCAGAAGCAATGGAAGCCAGAAATGTAAATGCAGCTTCCAACTGTGCAGGGGTTTTAATCTGCAGTAAATAATTAAGCACAGTAATGTGCGTGTCAATGAATCTATTAATGCAACCCCAATAGCAAGATTTAACTGAATCAAGATCAAAATCCTGCAATGAGAATGAAAACTGCAAACAGACCGATGCCACCTTTTACACATTTAATTATCTGCCGAGCTCATGAAATGATGAAAATGTTTTACGAAAACTTTATGCGACCAACAAATCTTTCATGTTAATTTTGGGCAATGTGGGGTTGCTCAAAGTAAATTATCAACACGTCCTTAATCTCTCTTTCACACATGCTCATACATACCTTTGATAAGACTATATATTTAAGCAATGTAGGTCGGTGTACAAGGGCATTTGCAGGAAATTTGGTAGCAACCTGCAATAAATAAGCAGAAGTTCTCAGTCAGCATTTCTAACAGGGAAATGGCATTAGAATCTTTCTCAAAGAAAACTTTGTTTTTTTTATGAATCTCACCGTATAAATCAAATTTCCAACAGTGCGATCACAGCCATCAGTTACTTGTGCCTGGGAGATAAAAAGGTGGCAATACATTAGATTTGGAGGTCAAGGCCAAAAATGACGCAATTAAAAAGCCAGTTTCCTAATCTAAGAACAAACTCCAAATCTTTTCGCTACCTGAATCATGTACAGATAGGGAAGTATTAAGTTATTTTGGTTCCCTCATTACTGTACATATATAATAGTTTCATTTCCACCAACTCATCACAAATAATAAAAAATTGCAACATGCGTCCATTTTAGTTCGTTTGGCTGGATTAGAAACTTAGTGCAAAGCCAAGAAACAGACGAGCATCTCTTGTTTCCATCAAAGTTACTAAAAAGCAACTTCACTAATGCATTACATAAAATTATCATCTCTAACATTAAGAGCAATAATAATGAATCTTCTTAACAAAAATGTTCCAATATTTAAAACTGCAATTCAATTTCTTGAACGAACACCAATTCTTGAACAGTAGTTCCATCGGTCGCCTGTGCCCAAAAGCTTCTCGTGAGATCGTAACCTCACATTACTTAGTAGGAGGCACAGAAAAATCTCGCAGAAAAAGAGAACAATCGTCTGATTCAGTCCCAACTAAGAACTCAGACTTCATTTCTTCTAATTACAAGCTCAATTGATTTGGATTCGAAAAAATGATTAGGATTCAAAAAAACACATTAAACTGCTAATTCGGCAGCAAAATCGACATGCAACTTGAAAAGCAGAAAAATTACTGAATAAAGGAGAAGAAGAACGAATTTAGAGATTCACCTCGCGAATGACGGAGGTGAGACTGGCGGTGACTTTGTTGTTAGCTACAGTATTCTTCGCGGTCCGTTCCTCCAATCCAATCTTCAAAAATAGCTCCACAAGCTTCTCCTTGTCAAGGTTCTCCCCCATTCTTGCAATTCCACTCAACCCTTCCGGTATCCTTCCTCTGTATATCCGGTTTAGCAGTGAGTTGGACGGACTCACTCAAGTGAGCCAATGAAAAACCCTAAAAGCGTCCGACGACGGCGGCGGAGTGAGGAAATGTTTTAATCACTTCCCCAATTTAAGAGGTCACGCGGAGAGATTCTTTAACCGGAGATTCTGTTCTGGACAAGGAATCCTTTCAATTTAAGAGGCCACGCAAGCTTGTCCTTTTTCCATCCAGATTTCACTCGTTCCGGAATTGACTTTGAAGTTTGAACTTTGAAGATATTTTGGGTCGTAGAAATTTTGGATTGCCCAATAAGATTTTTGTAGCCCACAGTTTGAAGAAGAAACTATGAATTTATCGAAGAGTAGACTGGTCCAATCCTTATTTTTAAATTTTTTGGGTAATAATGATAATCTATTTTAAAAAAAAAAATTATTATTACCAAGTTTACTGCAAAGAAGAGAATACTTTCAGTATCTTTTTGGCCATTTTATTTACCATCCCAACCATCATGCTACCCAATGTAAAAGTATAAAAAAAAATAAAATATTTTGCAACTATTGCTTCCATTGTGAATATATTTTTCATGATAATTGTAGTTCATTTTCACTTTTATTTTGAACATCATATAATAATTTTTATAATATTTTATTAATGAATATTTATAAAATTTTAAGAATAACAACTATGAAGAATTATTTTTAAAAAAAGTTTTCATATTCTAGTTAATATTGATATTATTTAAAAATCTCAATAAGATCTTTAAGTTGATATAAATTGGATAAACTAATTCGTCTATCAAATTTAAAATTAAACATTCCAATGAAAATGGAAAATAGTTCAGTTTCATTAAAAAAAATGTCTCGAATACAAATATACAATCTTCTAACTTTATAAACAGTTGAAAATAATTTGAATAAATTGACTAAAATTTCCTCATATAACTAAAATAAAAATACCATTGTGTTGAGTTGTAAACAAACTTAATAAGATTTTTGTGGATAATCTATATACAAAAATTAAAGATTATATATTTTGTGCGCCGCTGCTTAATTTGGTAGTAGTACTAGTACATAGATTTTTATTATTAGACGGAATGCAAATGATATTTGGCACATGGAATGAATTTCCGAGGGAAGGTTCCAACAAGTGCAGTAAGCACCAAGAAAACTTGAGTTCCAAGTTTAATATGAAACATTTTAGCTAAAAAAAACACATACACACACTAGCAGCTACAGAATCAGTAGGGGCGGTCACTCCCTCGGCCCGAATTTTTTTAAAAAAGATCCCTTTAAAATTTAATCTAAATTTCTACATTTTTATATTTTCACCCATGTTAAATAGTTTTTATATATATATAAAAAATAGTTTTTTATACATTTTCCCTGTACAAACCCTGGCTTCGCCACTACACACTCCCGCAGAGCACAACATAGATGATAGAAGGTGGCTTGTGGTTTGCCTATGTTGTCATTGGTCCGGCCATTGTATTTCCTCCCAGATGATCTTGCCTCGACAAGTTTTCATTGTGTGGTGAATGTATTTTATTATTCTCTCATACCCAAAAAGATTATATAGTTTGAATTTTAATTTTAATTTTTTAAACTAAAAATAAAAATTGAAATTATATAATTATTTTGAAGGAAAAATAATAAATTATTTGGTCACCAGCTGGCTAACAATCGGATTAATTAGACTTTTCTTTTTTTTTTGGTACAAAGACTAAATTTATTTGCGCGCATCGGTGGACGTAACTCAACCGCACCAAGTCACAAGTTTGTACACCAAAACATTAAAATAAAAACAATAATAAGCCATGTATGCAGATAAGCCCCTTTTTTAGAAAAACCAGATAAGCCCATGAGTTAATAAAAAAAAATTAGTTAACACAATTTATCGTATTTATTTTCTACACTTCGTATATTTCTTGTAACATGGAAAAAACAAATATATTTGGAAATTGAGAAGAGGAAGGGTCTACAAATTCCTTACGTCTTAAAATGGTGGTCTTATTTAGATTTTTACTTTCTTTTTAATTTTTTTTTGGGGGCCAAAAGATATTAGTACAATAATAATTATCATGAATGGAAAGGTTGGGTGGAATGGTTAGGGGATTAAGATGAGGGATAGCTAGATAATTATTACTAGAAGATTGAGCGTCTAGTTGGACCATCCAATTTTTTTTAAAAAAAAAAAAGAATAATAATTATTATAAGGTGAGGACAAGCTTATGTGAGCCTACATTTATGTTTGGATCGTTTTTTTAATATATGTTTTTTAGATGTTTTTTGTATTATAAATGTAAAAAATGTATTGAAAATGTAAAAAGGTATATTAGGATGGAACAATTATTATTTAATTAATTTAAAATTACCATAAAAAAACCAACCAAACTACAGTTATGTGTTGTATTTAGAGGATCATGTCAGACGTGAGCATTTTGTAAAAATCCCAGCAATAATAGTATTAGCGAAGACATTTAAAAATAAAAATAATAATTTTTAAAAAAATAGCCAATATGAGGCCCTAATTACATAGTAGCTCTAACATTAATAAGTTTGTCTTAAACTAATGTGACTGTGTTTGAACTTCCTATGAAGGGAATGTTACATTTTTACTCCTAACAAATTAACCTCAAATACGCGCATGAAGTACTGCACAATCACCACGCTCTTGCTTGATTTCTTTTGAGAAAAGCTGGTATTTAGAGAGAATGCCACTAGCTTGCTCTCAAAGCATATGTACGGTACCAGTGTCAAAGTAGTAAAATTCTTGTGTTTAGGAGATGCCAATTATGTCCGAAAGGACAATGTGTCATACAGAACTTATTAGCCTAATGATAATAATGATATAAAAGGGCCAGCGAATATGAATCCAAACCTATGCTCCCTTTAACTCCTTCTGACCAGTCCACATGGGACGCAAATTTATAAATATAAACACAGACATATTTTTATTCTTTTCTTTTTTTTTTGTTATCCTTAATCAATTTTTCTGGAACAAGAGAAGTATCTAATAACACAATTATAATTGAGTGGTAAAATTATAACCATCTTTAATTAATAATGAGTTGGAGGTTTGAAATTCAATATAGATATGGAATCACCATAAAATTAAGGCTATTAAGGAGTACCCAGACTAATCACATTTTATCTTTTTCCCTGGAACATCCAATTACGTTGAAAAACTGAGTGGAAGATTAGCAAGACAAATTATGTTTATTTCAATGTGGAAACTCGGACCTTTTTCTTTAACATACAGAGTACTTATTTTCTTGAATGGTTCTTATCAATTTATTCATATGAAATATCTGCACCAGCAACATTCCAAAGAAAGGCGTGAGCTGACATTTCTGATCAATATCATCTTATCTAACAAAATGCGACACATTGACAGCCCCTTATCTTGAATTTCCAAAAATGTTCGATTTCTGCCTTTTAAAGCCTGAACAGCGTCACTCTCAATTCTCTCCTCAGCTTATGCCACATTGCTTCCTAACCTTATAATCATCTGTCTTCTTGCCGCATGAAGGAATAGAGTAAGTAAAAAAGTTGGCATCTCTTTATCAGACAAATAGGTTAATTTGTAAGAGAAACAAAGCAGGGTGTTCGATTATTTCAACGCTAAGATTTCTTAGTTGCCGATTGACTACTACCTTATAGACACGTAATTAGGTGATTATGTTGTATTTAATCATGTTTTTTTGCTTCAAACAGAGGACTCCCTAATAATACTACAACAAGATCAAAAGCTTCTTCACCCATTCGACGATATGATCAAAGATCAAACTTTTGGTCTCGGTGAATACAACACAATCACTTCATCGCCATATCTAGCATTTGGTGTTCATTTCCTAATAATTAACCCGCGAGAGATCACATGAGTTATTTATTAATTGGGTACCGGCCGTGACCCTTTAGGCCAACAGAAATTATGTTTATCTTGTTCAAAGTTTCGGTATTTTAAATGCTCGCGTCACGCTACTTTAACAATTTGATTGGTCTTATTTTTAACAATTGTAACGGTAAAAATTGAACTCTCGACTTGTTGATAGTTACTAAAGAGATGCATGATTGATTCTCAAAATTAGAGCACGAGCTCTAGGCTCCATGAGAGACATTATAACATTGTTGTCAAACTAGGTTGTAGAAAAAGACCAACCTACAATGCCATGCTTAATAAAAAAGGGTAACCAAAATCAAGCAACATACCAAATTCTTTTTTCCTCCTGCCGTCTTGACCATAAAACCAAAGTTAATTAAAAGTGGCCCAACTCCATCCGTATTTTCAGATTGGCTGCCTCCAGAATCCAAATTCTATGTTTATACGCTGTCCGTTTCACTCCCATACATGTAAGTGTGACTTCAAGTCTTGAACCCAGAAAATGAGAAAATCTTCAGGGTGAAGTCCCCTGTTTCACCATTCCCTCTTTAAAGAGAGAGGAATAACTTCCATTATAGCCTTTCGGTGGACAAATTGCTTTTACTTTCACCCTCTCTTTTCTTTTTTCATTTTTATCCCTTCCCATTTAATCTTTTTGTTATCATGAGGCATAATGCAATATTCACTGTTACCTCCACCATGACAGGAAAATTTTAAGGCCATGTCCTTCCTACCTGTATTAAATTGGAATCTTTCAAGTGCTCTAAAAATCTTAAAACATCAAAACAAAAGCAAAAGCTGACTGATTTAGTGATATTATTCCCACCCATTTCTGTTCTTTTTTTCCCCTTTCTCTTTTCCTCTCTTTTGACTACCAAATCTGACTAACTGATCTTAACCTTCTTCTTCTTCTTTCCCCTTGAACCTTGTGCCTATTTGTATATATATGTAAATCTTCTTTCCTGTCATATTTTGTCATTGTTGAAGAGAATAATTTGAGATTTCTGACAGAAGAAGGGATTAGCTATGGCAGTTGATGTTTGCTCAGAAGTTTCAAGCCTTGTGGTAAGTCCAAGAATCTCATTTTCTCATGATCTAAGAGACTCAGATCCTGCAGAATGCCGGCACAACAACATTATCAGATCAGATGCATTGCTTCTGGAATCCATTGATTTCAACTTCTGCATCAGTAGTCAGAGCTTCTCACAGGAAGTCCTATCAACAGCGGATGAATTATTCGCCAATGGCAAGATCCGCCCTGCTGAAGTCAAGAAGAAATCCGCCATTCCCAAGCCTAAGAAAGAAGCAACCCTTGAACAAAACTTTCGATCTAAGCCGATTTCATCGCATCTTCGGAGAGATACATCAGTGAAATCTCAAAAAGCAGAGAAAACAGAGGCACCCCAGAATTCTATTACGAAGAAAAAGAGCTTGAAGGAGTTTCTATCACTCAATCTTGAATCTGATACAGAGGTAGAAGAAGAAGAAGAAGGGGAAGAAAAGAAGCCATCACCAGCTTCCGCAACAAAAACATTTTGGCAGTTCAGAAGAAGCAGCAGTTTAAATTTCGATTCTTGCAGAAGTAATACATTGATTCGATCATTGCATTTTCTGTCTCGAAGTAATTCAACTGGTTCTGCTCCAAATCCAAAGTCATCATCATCATCGAAGGTTATGCGAAAACAGAATTCACAGAAAGATCATCAGCCATCATCAGCGAAAAGAACGAAATCGTCTTTATCGTCATCATCAACCTCATCATCATCATCATCATCAAGCAATCATTACTTTTACTCAAATGGAAGTGGTTTATATAGAAGTCCATCAAGAAAGAATTATCATCAGGGGAATGGAGTTAGGATTAGCCCTGTTCTCAACATCCCTCATGCCTGCATTTCCAAAGGCACTGTAAGTAGTTTGTTTGGTCTTGGCTCATTGTTCTGCAATGGTAAGTCCAAGAACAAGAAGAAATAATACAACTCCAATTTTTCACATATCATCCTCAATTCCTCATCTTCTTCTTTTTCTACCCATTTTACATTTCATATCGAATTTCCATACCAAAAAATTTACAGTTATATTTTTTGGTAGAAGAAAAAAAGGGTCAAAATTTTCAAAGTGTAATTGAACAAACTACAAAGGCATCCTACTATTCTGTTCCAATCTTCGTTATTACACTTTTCTTTTTCCTCATATCGTCGTGTCTTCTGCGATAATAACATGATTGGCTGTCGCTTTAGTACTTTTGAGCTTTCAACTTTTTTTTTTTTTTCCTTTTCTTTTTTGGCACTCTGTCACAGTCTATCGGTCTTGATTCAAATAATTTAAACCATACCTATTTGTTTAATTCGTTAATTTTGGCTTTCTTTTTTATTCCAAGGAGAACAGGACAAATTTTGGATCTATAACAAAGTATAGAAAAAAAATTATTCAATGATTGGGACTTCTTTACAACCATAGTTACACGTCAAGTATCTATCTTTAATTTATTTATTTTTGCGGGAGTTCCACCGCCACCACGTTCTAAACAAGACACTGTGATTTTTTCTTTGCAATTAAACTTGTGCTGCAATGTTTCTCGGGCTATATATCCCAAAGCCAAGGCGTGATGATCTTCTTTTCTCAAAGCTTGACACTTTACAGGTTCTTCGAAAGCTTTGCTTGGTGGTTACTACATGGTGTGGGCTTTTAGCCTCATTCGATGTTCATTTCCCTAAAAAACGTGGAGAAAAACGTCCGAAACATGAACTGAATAACCTTATCTTAGTGTGAATCTTTATTTATTTGTTAGTGAACTAATTACTCATTTTGGTCCCTTAACATGTTTTTATTTATTTGTTATTTTGGTTCACCTTGAATGTGAATCTTTTATATTTGGATTTTGGTCCGTAATTAAATGTGGATTTGATGAATAGTTTCATAATTTTCTTTATTGTGAGGTTTCAATCTAATAAAAAAAATCAAAATGTGACGGACCGGTTTAGAAATTGTATAGGGGGAAGTTGTTGACTTTCTATGGTCAACAGGTCAAGCTCTTCTTATTTGGGCCCCCACGATACGCGTTAGCAAATTAAGTACTGGATGGCTGACGAATTCAAGTTCAAGTTGCAGTCTTATTGGATCAGTTAAAGTCCAATAAGCAGTCCGAGGGGCACGGCCCGAAAGTCTTTGAACAGAATAAAGGTGCAAAAAGTCGGAAACCTGAAGTCCTGAACGAGCAATAACTTGAACCTCATCACCGTTGCGGCGTTGCCCTTAAATAGCCTAATACAACTCATTAGCCTCCTAGGCATGAATTTCTCATCTAAGTTGCACCCAGACAGCAGTTCAGGTAGATAAACAGACAGCAGTTTCTGCAGTTTAAAGTCACTCGATCTACCAAGAGACCCCGTGGATGGAAAGTTCAGAGATCAATGACTTCAATCTGGATCACAAAAGGGATAACCTACGGATGGAAAAGACTTTCAACGGAAGCAATTTTTCCCACTAAATTTCAACATCAAACACTTCAAAAAGTGGAGAATTGACCTGATTGAGGGAACTTTCCACATTGAATGTTTCATGTCATCAGAAAAAATAAAGATCTGCTGGAATAAAAATAGCGGAATCAACACAGTAAGGTTCGCACAGCATGCCTCACAGGAGAACAGTAATAAGCTTAGAAGGCAATCGGACGTAGGTCAGAGAATTTGAAGAAGTGCAACAATTTTCAAGAGTAGAATGCGCACGTAGTATAGAAACAGTGCCACGAAAAGAGTCAAGACACGACAAGAAAATACATCCAGGACAACATGATGCAGACACTATGGATGCTCCAAGCATAGATTAACCATCGGTATAAATTAGAGAACTACCCTAAATGCAAACATCAAGTTGCATCAGCGAATCACGGTGTTCAAGTTACAGAGCAAATGTACGGCAGCCAGACCAGAATGCTTAGCACTTGCACCCTGCCATCTACCAAACAGCAAAAACCTAAGCAAACAATGCAGCATGTACTCTGTCCTGACCTCAGTCTTTATACAATGAAGCAAATCAAAGAAAAGCAAGAGATTTTTTCCCTTCAATACTAAAAAATTAGCAGCTCGGTAATGCAAGTACAAGAATACACATAAAGACACAAAAGTAAATGCTTAATCAAACATACTGAGAGAGTGTTATAGAGAAACAATAAAGCTCATTTTAGAAAGGATTGAGCGCAAATACTACTGAACAACGCGTCCAACAATCGTACATTTATTCCTTCCAACTAAAAAAAGGAAACCTATTAACAAAAGAAAATGGTGATAACAAAAGTTAGCATTTGCCTGAGTAACTGAGATCCCTTTCTCATCCACCCGTTCCTGGAGGCAATTTCATAACTTCTGTCAAATTCTATGTTCCAAAGATGTAAGCTATGTGCCATGTACCCCTACGTTAGTAGGTGATCAGTAGCCACATTCACAATTACAGCTGCTCTACTCATCAAGGCACACGCCCTCTGCAAGAACAATCAACCAACAAAAACTACGCTTCCCAAAAAGAGAGGAAAAGTTTCTCAAAAGATCACCATTCCATGATTTGTTTCCTAATTGTGAGCATTTAGTGTCAGAAAGATGCCGTCACCTTTCTATATCTATTGCGTTTCAGGAACTTTATACATGTCTGCAGTAATCTCACTCAGCCATAAGCCTGGAAACAAAGTCTGCCCAAAGAAAAGAAAAACAATGCATCAGCCTTTCAAAATCATTCAAGCACAAACATTTCACATTTCTACATACACACATCACTGTGTTATGAATCAAACAATCACAACCTGAATTAAAGCACAGCATTTTAAGAAAAATACAAAATTTGAATGGAGAAGGAGTAATCAAGAGATGGATGAAATTGACTTACATCCAAAGTTTTCTGAATATGCTTCAAACGTTTCTGGGGTCTGCGTGGGGGTTTCCGACCAGTCATAGCAACAAAATCCTCGTCGATGTCATGCCGTGAAAGCGCCACCGAGAATTTTGCCCTCTCCTTCTCATTGCTGGGCACGGCCGCGCTGGTGCCGGCGGCGACCACACTCCTTAACCTTGGCGACTTGAGATTCTCTGTCCCCGGCCTCAAAGGAGATAAGGAAGGAACCGGCTTCATCAATTCCAGCTTCGGAGCCCTCCCAGGTGATGAACCGCCATTTCCGTTACTCGTTCCGGCACCGGCGGAGAACCCGTTGGGCACGGTCGGCGCCTTGCAAGCCGCTCTTCTCGTCCTCAAGTTCCACGGGCGGAGAGCACCATCGGCGGCTGCCTCGGCTTCAGCTACAGTAACCGCCGCCGACGAAGAAACGGCCACCGGCGCCGGGGAGGATGTGTTGTCGTTGGCCACCTCTGAGTCAAGACCATCTTTAAAAATTGCGACTTTTATCTTATCAGTCTCCGTTTGGAGATCAATCATGAGCTTCTCCCTCACCGCCGCGATCCCGTCGCCATCATCCCCGCCGGCTGGCGGCAACCTGATTCTACGGCCACAGTCAGTATTCACAGACGCCGGCGGCAGAGGAGGGTAGCCGGACTTGGAACTCAAACCCGATTTCCTAAATTCGGATCCACGCCGGTAATCCGCCGACGGACGAGAGGGTTCATCAAAATTCTCCCTTTCCTTGCGTTTCCCGATCAGAGGACCAAAATCGGAAGCATTGGAATCACCATTACCATTATTGAAAACATCGGAGTGGGATGAAGGGGAAGAACGGCGACCACCGGCGAAGGAAGCTTGATCGGTGGAGTTAACGTTCTTACACCGGAGAAACCTCTGACTTCCCCACCGCAAACCGGGCAAGTTGAAATTGTGGAGCGGCCGAGATGTCGATGATGACGGTGTCGATCTTTCAGAACCCATGGCCATACAAAGAAGAAAGGATGGGGAATTGGAATTCGTTCGTCTCTTCTTGTTCTTCTTTCAACTCTTCTCTACTGGTACCATTCGGGCATCCGAATACACCATTCAATTTAATTGCAGAGAGATTTTGAAAAAAAATGAGGAAAAAAAAAAACACACAGACACGCAGTGTAAATGGATAGTCTTTATCCCTCTTTCTCCCTTCAGGTCTCTGATAAACTCCCAGCGGAAAAAAGGTTTTCTTTACGGGGTGTGATGGTTGGTTTAAGGGGTGCGTGTGTGTGTGTGTGTGAGTGCGTGAAAATATGGGTGAAATTGGCCGGGAATGTAAGCTTTATATATGGGGGCGGGCGGGTTGCTGTGGCCTGTGGGGCGAGTGGAGAGAGATGTGAGAGAGAAAGGCGGTTCTAACGTTCGCATCATGTTACCCCTGCTGCGATGTCGTTTTGGTGTTTTTATTATCTTTTCAATTTCGCCTATAATTTTCTTTTTCCACTTTTTTTTTGTATTTATTTAGAAAATGCGTTTTCGCTTCCTTCTTTCTTTGTGTTAAAAAATCGAGTAAATAAAGAAGCTTACTACGAAAATAAAGATAAAAAAAAAAATCAAGTTTCTTCAAAATCTTCCAAAGTGATTTTTTTTATATGTTTTCATAGACGAAAAATTAAAATTATATGTTTTCTGTAAGTTTCTTATCATCTTTCTTTTATTTTTTATTTTGTAAAAGAATAGGGATTTCTATTTTGGGTTTATGACCCATCACATATGGAAGAGACTAGTGAATTACGTTTTATATATTCCCTTCACCCCAACTATCAAAAATATTTTTGATATTGGGAGTATATGAACTATTGAGATGGCGGAATTACAAACGCTATACACAAATATGGAGTTAACATGAGTTTGTTTCATAGCACTTTGATTTCCGTTGCAAAGTTTGTTAAATGACAAGTATGTCGATTAGCGTATTTTAAAATGAGTCGTGATTGTAGAGAATTTCGGATTTCTGATCAAATATTTCTTGGGATTTTTTAAAACAATTTTAAAAGAGTAATTACATTTTTACTAGCTAGTTCAATTTAGGCCGTTTGACCATCACTAAGATCTGAAGATTAAAATTCACACTGCTTGATAAAAACGTGATTGAAGACCGAAGTACTTAATCTGAATATTTATTTAATTTTTAATATGATTAATATCAAAATTATAAGTAATTCATATATAAAAATGATATCAAGTTGAGTTTGCAATTTTGTTGATATTTTGTACTCATAATTTAAGGTCAAATTTGAGCGCTTTTATTTAATTTAACTTAACAAAACAAAGTATTGAAAGATTATAAACATAAAAATCATTTCAGGAGCAAAGATGAAAAGAAAAAAAGAAGAATAAAAATGAAGCATTACAACAGAAAGTTAAGTATTTAGTAATAAGTGATACTGAAAGTAGTAAGTTTATCACTTATTTTTTGGTTAACAATTGAACTAGATATCGAGAGTTACTTAATTAATCCAGAAGGTGTGATTTTAGCTATTAAACGCACATGATTTATAAGTACCTAATTAATTACGTGCTTAATTCGCTAAGAATTTTTATTAATTATCAAACACACTTAATTTATTCAATATTTAAATAAATTAAGTGACTAAAATAAGTAATTATCAAACAAAGCCTTAGTTTGATAATGAGTATAAGAATAACCATATAAGTCATGAAAGCTTGGAAATATTTTAATTCATAAAATAATTCCATCATCCATACACAAGCTTTCAAGTTTCAAAATAATTCTATAATTCGATTGTAGAAGCGACCAAGCAACAACAGAAATGTCCCATTCTGTTTTTGGCTCAGGTACTCTTTCTTGGGATGTCTTGTTGGAATGAACTTACCTTTCTTGGCATATTATCTATTATATTCGTTTTTACATCTATCGAATTCAATGACTATCTATATTTTCTGATCTAGTATGTCACACTTAGTATATGAATGTATTGTTTTAATAAATTTGAATTAAAACCAAGCGGATTCTTTTCTAAATCTTGATAAGTAAATATTTTAAATATTGTTATATATGCAGTCGCAGAGTTCGAATCCTGATTATTGTTATATTGTTATATATTATGGTTAAACTAGTTCAGTTTGTTTAATACAGCCAAGTGCTTGTGTTAATGGCGTTGATAAATTGAGGAAACAAATTCAGCGACAGCCACTTTGATATCTAATTAACAGACTTATTCTGTTATTAGTAAAATATGTTAAAAGGTTTGATATTCCAATTTTTGTTAATATTTAAAGAAAGGGATAATCGATAATTAGTAAATGGTACTTCTTCCATTCCAAAATAAGTGGCATCCTACACTTTGCACATAGTTTGAAAAACTCTTAAATAATATAATAAAATTATTTGTATATGATTATTCTCTATTTTGTTAAAACGACACTTATTTTGAAACGGAGTAAGTACTAACTTACAGGAGTTGTTCGTCCAAGTTGAGGAAAAAGCGGCAATAACATTTGACCGATACTTTAACACCATAGGCAAAAAATGTGCAGCTTCAGATAATTCCATGAACATTTCCATTTAAGTAGTTGAAATCTTTGCTCTTGCATAAGTTTGTAGCTCCGTTGGAACTTCATCTCTCTCTCTCTCTCTCTTCTTTTTTTTTTTTTTTTGGCGTTTGATTTTCCACCTAATAATAGGTGACACGAATTTCCCCTTGTTAGATAACCAAAATAGTTTTCAGACTTAAGTATAACAAATCATAAACAGGCTTTCACTTCTATGACGTTATTGTTGTAAAAACATATGTCTCCATTTCGTTTTGAAATAAAAATTCGATGTATTGAATTAAAATAATGTATAATTAGATTTTGTTTTGGGCACCCAACCGATCAAGCAGTAGATTAGTGGTTGGCGCCATAGTTGGGCATCAAAAGATTCAATTATAAATTGTCTGATTAAAAAGAGGCAAATGGGGATTAAAAGTAAGCTAATAAATGATGACAATGCAAGTATTTTATTTCTTCAGTTAACTCATATGTGCGTCTATTTTTGATCATCCACAGTTCAGATTCTTGAAAACGACAACGGCCTACCTCCAATACTTCATCACATACTGAATTTTTGCCTTTTAGGTTATATATCCTCCAGTAATATATGTTTTATAAATACTCAAGAGGTATTATTAAAAACTAGTTTCTTTAAGAATAAAATTATAAGTATAATAAAAAAATAAAAGCCAAATATGTTAAATTATTAATTAAAAAAATTGACAATGTTGTATCATAGTTACTGATCAGTTACTTGACAAGAGTAGACCAAGCCAAAATTCGGAAAATAAAATGTAATTCCCCCAAATTTAAATTAGATAATCATTTTGGAACAGATTAAATACTATTTAAGTTAACAAAAACATGCTTCTCTTCGTCTTAACCTTTCTACACGCTTTACCTGATGTATCGACCATCAAAACAAGAGAAACTATGCACGCTAAAGACAACTCTATCTAAGAGTAGAACTACTAAGTTTCTGGCTGGAAATTATTTATAAACTAAGTATACTTACATATTTTTTAAGTTATAGACAGAAATTAGATGTTAAATACTTCATTTAGATTTTGACTAATTATCCATAAATTAGTCTCTGCTCATGGATCACCATTCAGTACCAAGTTATACAAAAAAGTATGTGGACTAAACTATCCAATTGACATAAATATGTGTTCCTGAAACCCCATTCATAACAAATTCATATTTGTTACATAATCCAATAAATATGTCATTGGGAGCAAGTAATTAATGAGACCACATGGAATGAACGCGCTTCCTGCGTACGTAGGTCATACTATTATATAGTAAAAAACATTCAACATAATTTAGTGTAAATATAAATAGTACTTCTAATAAAAAAAAATACACATACACAAAGTGAATAATAGAATACAATTAATTTTTTCCATAACAATGCCTTTCCCACTCCCTCCACCCTCCCCTCAAAAAAAAAAAAAAAAGGAAGGAAAAAGAAATCGAAACTTGAAGTTTCACAAGAAATGAATAAAAATAATTGAGTTAGTGATTACCTTCAATAAACTTGGGATAAAAAGGTCATCGAACATAGAAAACAGACAAATAAAAGAAAAAAAAGATAGATGTGATAAAACTCTTATTTTTGAGAGTTATATATACAAACAAATTTAAAGTACAAAACTCTTAGTATTATATCTAAATTATGGAATAATCTTTCTAATTCTCATTAATGAAATCTTAAAATTTAAAGAGGAGAAGAATAAAAGATACATGTAAATTTAAGAGTTTTTGACCTAAAAAATTTTCTTAAAAAAAAGTTAGACCAAATTAATTTTTTTGAAATTTGTGTGGACAAAACCTATATCCTCCGGATTTCCATAATCCGAATCCGGGGTAAATTCGGATTTCGGTAATTCGAATTCAACAGAAAACGGATTTTGAAAATCCGAATTCATTTTAATTAAAACTAAAACTAAGTAAATTTTTAATCTGGTATAATTAATCAGAATTCGGATTTCTGAAATCCAACTTTATGATTAAAATATTAATTTTTGGGGAAATTTTTTTTTGTACAAGTGTTGGTAATTTTTTGGACATGAATCGAATTTTCGAAATCCGAATCTTCCATGTTTTCCTGATAAACTCGGATTCTAGAAATCCGAACCTAAACCCTAAACCCTAAATCCGAGTATATGTTACACTCAGATTTTGGTAATCTGAGTATATGTTGCACTCGGATTTTGGTAATCCGTATATAGGTTACACTCGGAGTTTGGTAATCCGAGTATAAGCAACACTTGGATTTGGGAAATCCGAAGTTAAACCCTATGGCCTTATTTTGAAAATCTAATTTTTTGCTTGACTCAGATTCTGAAAATGTGATTATTTGCTTAAAAGGTACATAACAGTAGTACAGATAGATTATACTGAATTAATGATAATATTTAATAACTAACAAATTTTAACAATAATAAATAACAGTAATACTACTAATGTATAATGAGTATTAGTATTAATGTACTACATAATACTAGTACGTACAAATAGTACATAACACTAATACAGATGAATTATACTGAATTAATGATAATATCTAATAACTAACAGATTTAGCATTAATAAGTAACACTAGTACTAGTAATATATAATTAGTATTAATATTAATGTACTACATAAAATAATATTAGTACGTACAAATAATGCATAACACTAGTACAAATGAATTAATAATAATATCTAATAACTAAGGGCTTGTTTGGCAAAGGGTTCCATTTGCAATTTGGCTCATTTCACCTCTTAAAACACCACTCAAACACAAATCCTAATACTATCCAAACAACTTTTTATTTTACTTTTTAAAATTTATTTCAAACATTATTTTTATACCATTTTTTTACACCACCACCGGACCACCTCCATTAGCCATTACGGCCGCCGCCGGACGGCGGTCCGGCGGCGGTGGTGGTCCGATGGCGACGGAGGTGGTCCGGTGATGGAAAAAAATAATATTATTTTAATTCAAAATCTATCCAAACAACTTTTTAAATTTTATCTCAAAATACATTTTAAAACACAACTCAAAATCCAAATCACAAACTAAGTTAAAATGCAAAATGAAATGTTATCCAAACAAGCCCTAATAGGTTTAACAATAATAAGTAACACAAGTACCAGTAATGTAAATAGGTAACAGTATTAATGTACTATATAATACTAGTACGTACAAATAGTACATAACACTAATACAGATAAATTATACTGAATTAATGATAATATCTAATAACTAATAGATGTAACAGTAATAAGTAACACTAGTACCAGTAATGTATAATGGGTAATAGTATTAATGTACTACATAATACTAGTATGCACAAATAGTACATAACACTAATACAAATGAATTATACTGAATTTATGATAATATCTAATAACTAATAGATTTAACAGTAATAAGTAACACTAGTACCAATAATGTATAATGAGTATTAGTATTAATGTACTACATAATACTAGTACATACAAATACTACATAACACTAGTACAGATAAATTATACTGTTTTTGTGATAATATATAATGACTAATAGATTTAACAGTATAAATAACAATAGTACCAATAATGTATAATGGGTATTAGTATTAATGTACTACATAATACTAGTACGTACAAATAGTACATTACACTAGTACAGATAAATTATACTGAATTAATGATAATATATAATGACTAACAGATTTAACAGTAATGAATAACAATAGTATCAATAATGTATAATGAGTATCATGTAACCGGATTACGGTATTCTAGTTCTTTGATTTCAAAAATTTCGCGCCTTGATTTTATTTTATTTTATTTCGGCATTATATCTTAACTTCTAGATTATAAAAAAAAAAGGAATAAGAAATGTGAAAATTAATAATTAAATAATTCAATCGAGTTGAAAAAAATTAAATAACCTAGAAGAAACAACTTGTCTTAACTAATTATTTTAATTTTTATTTTTGTTTAAAATGGTAAATTATTAATTTTCATGTTTACTTTAACTTGAATTTTTCTTATTCATTTGTTAAATTTTTTTTTAAAAAAATTATAAAGTAGAAGTTAAAATACAAAAGGAAACTAAATTTTTAAATTTAGAATTATACTACCAGTATATGCAAGTTAGGAAGTATAAGAAAAAGAATTGTAAAAAAAAAAAATTAAAAGATTAAAAAATAAAAAAATAAAAAAATAAAAAAATGACAAAAATACCCCCAAACCCCAAAACATGTGAAAAATGAATTTCCGTTACTATTTAACGGCCAAAATTAACAGAATAATCTGAAATAGATTAAAACTTTAGTAAGGTAACCTGTGTTACAAATAAATTTAATTGATGATCTAGAGTGGAAATATATTAAAGGTTGATGACTTGTTTTGAGGTTCACTCTTAAATTAAATAAACACTAAATGTAACACATAAAACCTTTTTTATTTTCTTGGTTGAAAAAGAGGGGAAAAGCTGTCATAATTAATACTTTAAAAGGATCACCAAATTCAAATTTACATTCTGCAATTATAATATATGTTGATGAGAGATATCGAACATAATAAAGAAACAAACACATGATATTAATTGTTTGGTTTTACTTATTTATTCATATAGGAAGGTATTTACAGTGTACAAAAATGACTAATTAATGTCATTAATTAGTAGACACATTAGCTGAAACTTTCATGTACAGACGAAAATGGAATTCTAGTATCTTTCTCGTTTCCAAATTTAAAGAGTTGATAAATCATAGAGTCTTCTCCGTCGTATAAAAATACTAGAGTATAATAATCATTGGAACAAACTAAACGGACAACATTTTTTAATCATTGGAAGTATAACCGACGAATTAATCAATGAATTAAACCTTACAGAGGAGAACTAAGACTGGGGGAATGAAATCAATAAGAACTTTTGAAGAGTCTTCAACAGTCTCGCCAGGTTCTCTAAGGTTTCTATCAATGATTCACAGGTTTTTTGGAATCTGCATATTCAATGCAATCTATGTCTTCCACTCCTACTCAAAACAAAACGGAAAAAAAACGTAAGGGGAAAAGAAAACCGAAAATCAAACAAGAGATAGTGATCTACAATTCTGAACAGGCGAATTAAGAATTCAACTAAACGAACCCAAAATTAATTGGCCTACAATAAATACCACAAACCAAAACAAAATACTAACAAATTTTCTCTGTTGTATGATTCTGTAGTCTTCCACAGACGATGGTCCCATATAATAAGCAATTAAAAACATGCACAGCGTAATAACTAATTTGATTATATCGTGAAACTTACATTAAATTATATGATTAAAAAAATATTTTCATACCTTTAACGGTTGAAATACGTACCATCAATTATCAAATCCTGATGTCTGGGGTTCATCATACAGGTGCGTCCATGGTAGTCGTAATATGGGTTAGGGTAACTGAATGCATCTGCAAAATCGAACTGTAACCCAAGAGCTTTGCAACGATCTATAATCGCCTCACTGGAGTCATCCGCCGTACAAACCATCAAAATCCCTCTCCTTCTGATCAATTCTCTTCACCTCCGATTCCGACGACCCAATCTCTTTCTCTAATTTATTAATCGCGGACAGTTCAGCTTTTCGGTGGTCATACAGAGTCTCAGATAGGGTTGGAAAAGAGTCCACCACCACGTAACGCTTTCTGTAACCGTGGATAGGCGGCAACTCACGCGCAGGAACCCTTCCTGTACACTTTTGGAGGCGGATCTATGAGCGGATAAGGGTCCATGGATAAACGAAACACAAAATCGATCTGGGCTGGGGAGAATATCTGTGATTGAAAATTAATTATTACCAAGTCAAGTGAGTACAGACATCTTCCTTCTCTCTCTATGTATATATGTAAATTAAACTTTAAATAACGGTTCTCTCTAGTATTTGAAGTTCAAATTTTGAACTTTAATTTTTTACTCCCTCCGTCCCCCCCAAAAAAAATAGTCCACTTTGAGTTTTAGAATTTGTACTAAAAAAAGGACAAATCTAAAAACTTAATGTGGACTATTTTTTTGGAACAAAAGTAATATTATTTTTTCCCTATGTATAAAATAGAACATTTGGTTTTTATTTTAACATTTAATAATTGTAGAAATATAAAGGGGGAAAAAATGGTCTTCGATCAAATTAAGCATTAAATCTCCATTATATTTGTACGATACTTAAAAAAAAATTCTTTTTACAAAAAGAAAAAAACCAATGGAAAAAGGCACTTTTAACTGATTCCTCACATACTGTACCTACACTGAATTCATAGATACAAGAGGAGATGTTGGTCAAACGGAGCTTATCGCACAATTATGCCATATAAAACTCATTATGACAAGAATTTCAAAAAAGTGAAAATAGCTCACCAAAAAATAAAGATAAAAATTAAATAAATAAAGTGTATTCGCTCTGATCCAAAATTATTGTTCAAAATGAGATTTCACGTTTAGTACAATTTGAATTAGAAATAAAAATCCAAATTGCATAATAATTATAAAACGGAAGGAGTAAATCTTAGCAAATTTTGCGACAACACTGACGTTCAATATATCAAGCTACACTCTGGATTCATAAAATTTACAACCAGCAACTTTGCTACTTGCAAAATGGTAATTCGTAGAGTAGAGATTATGACAAATTACTTCAAACAAAACATCAACTTTTTCTTTTCTTCTTCTTCAAGTTTATGACCTACAAGCTTGGCGACTGTGACTTGTTTCTCCTATATTTTTGCTTCTGCTCCATGTCTTATCAGAAACTTAATAATTAGCCCTTCTTGTTTTTCCAAGAGGAAGAATCAAGGGATTGTAAAATCTAATTAGCACCAATAGCTTTAACCAAATATAGAGTACAAACTTGTTAGATCTATGGTAATAAAATGGTCATGCATACCTCTATACGTTCATAAAAATAAGCCATCATATTGGCATTAGTTTTCATCCACACTAAAAGAAAAAATCGCAAGAGAATCAAATCCATCTTTTTCATTATGGAACTGCTGCTCTAACTCTCTCAATGGGTTAAAATAGTCCACATTGGTTTTAAGTTTTACGTGGTTGCACCTTCATCGATTTAAGCAGTATTGTAAATTACATCATCAAATTACAGTACAAATTGTGAATTTCAGTTTAATCTCCTCAAAATTACCTCCATAGAAGAGGCTAGAAACTACTAGGTACGGTGATTATGATACTCTGAAAGTTATATGGATCATCTACTTGACTGAAAATGAAAAGTTCCCTAGAAAATAGAGATAACACAAATACATTGATGCTCAAGAGAATGAGAATAGTTATGCCACATGCCAATACCTTGAAAGTTGACCAATCAGCTTCTAGTATGATACTAGTTATAGAACTTCTTTTTTTTTTTTTTCAAGGAATAGTCATATACCATTAATTGATTGTGTTTTGTGTTGGACTTATCAAGAATTCGCGATATTTAACCCCACACATCCACATCCATCAGGTGATTATGAATTTTCTGTTTGTTGCACCATGCAAAACTTAGCATTTTAAGCAGTAGAATGCATATTTTGGTTAAAGTTTATCGATTCATAATACTATTTCTATCTTCTAAGTAACCCAAGTCAACGCAATTCTTGGCCTCCTTTCAATAAAATTATAAAACGATGACCTCTCAAGGGCAAGAAACTCCTTCTATCCATATTATCAGATCTTGAAGCTCTCATTTTCAATTTTTACCTCACATGAATGTCATTTGTTCAGAACCTCATCAGCTAGTTATTTAGGTCTCCAAACAAAACAAAAATTCGAGGAGAAACAAATGAAACTCAAGAAAGGAAATAATACAGCCCCACACTCAAATGTTAACTTCTTTTTTGCTAAAATAATACTTTCTCCTTGTCGAGATAATTGTGCAGGTCGGAGTCTCATTTCTAGTAAGATTTATATTAAAATTAAATCTTAATTAAAGAATCATTGAGGGACGAATGAGGTAGAACTTGAATGAAAAACCATTCAAACTGAAAAATACTTTAGAAAACTTTAGAGCAACAATCCAAATACTTGACCTTAAGTTTTTTGAAAGCAACCCTTCAAAAAGCCTTAATTGAAAGTTTGCATAATCGAAACAATTAAACAAAGCCCAAACAATTTATTTTCAAAAATCTCAGACAATTAAACATACAAAATAAATGAGCCAGTAAATTTTCAAAGCCTCAACCCTTCCATCAAATTCGGACTATTATCCACAATCCTTGCACAATTCATGTAATAATAATTTGATTATTTTCAAATATAATTTTTTAGTTTGGATGTTTTTAACCAGGATATTTTTTAACACAAATATCCATAAAAAAAATCCAAAGAAAAGAAACTCAAGACGAGTTCTTTTTTTTTTCTTTTTATGAATCCATTTTGTAAATCTTGTTCCCTACAATTTCATAAGTTAAAAAATATGCAAAATAAGAAATTAGATTAGAAGATATTTTTAAACTAACTTATTTTTATGTTAGAAAGTTCCATAAAAGTAATACTTTTACTTTATCCATGTCTATTAAATTAGAAAAAAATAAAAAATTTTGCAAAAAAAGTACAATTATATTTATTATTTTTCATTTTCGATAAAAATATAATTTTCAAATTTTATTAATTTAATATCTATTTAAATTCTTTTTAATTAATAGAATTATTTTCATATTTATATTCATATAAAATTTTATTCAAAATTTTAAAAAATATTATTACGGAAATATCCTTATTGACTTGATCCTAAAACTAGTCGAAGTGTATGAATAGTATTAAAGTACAAAAAAATAAGAATTCTAAACTATAAAAGACTATTTTAGTCAAATATTAATATAGAGGACCGAACATTTTCATATTTTACTCATACATATATGTGGGGGTTGGGGAGATGAAGGGGGCCAAATTTGTACAATAAAAAATTTATTTTTTTGAGAAAAATTATATTCTTTACATCTTAAAATAATAATTTTGTTTAGACTTTGATTTTTAATGCAATTTATACAAATTGAAAATCTGAATTCGACAGTCATTTCGGAGTGGTGGAAATACTACATATGAAGGGGCTAAGAAAACTGATAGTTACTTGCATTTAGCGTGTTTCAAGGTAAACTAATTGCGCCTTGCTCAGTTTGTGTAACTTCTATGGTACTGTAAAACAAAACGAATTTTTGTCAATATTTGGCTTTGCCACCAAATTAACATTACAGAAGGGCGGAAATCAACAACGGCAAATGTACTTTCAGGAATTTTTCCCCCAAGAAAAAAACTTTCAGGAAGAGCCCACTATAGTTAAGGAATCAAAACCAAATAATCTGTCATCAATATCATGATTGTACCATTTAGATTTTCAATTTTAGTTTGAATTTTATTAAAAATAAAAGTTCAGTACGAGATGAAATGAGTAAAAATATAGAGAAACCAAAAAATAAAAAGCAAATTTAAAATTAGCTGAATTTTGGACAAAAGAAGATTTGAAGCACAGAATAAGAGCGGGCCGGCAGAGGAGCCTTCAACGGCTACTTATTCCCACTGTAGAATAACTCCAAAGTGACAACCGACCTTCAGATTCAGAACAACTTTATCCAGCCTTGCCAGCTCCGCCCCACCACCATCCACCACCCACCACCATTCTTCCATCTCCATGTATAAAAAGCCCTCCTTATACACGCATTCCAAGAAAACCATATCCCACATTATTCCTTCCGCAAAAATTCATGCAAGCATTTTTTCATAGAAAAGCAAATTACCCTGCTTCTCTATTAAAATGCAGCAGAAGAGAAGATTAACAGTCATTCTAAAGAAAGCTTCTAGGCTACTGAAAGTTCCAATCTTGGTATCCAGGATGAGGACATCAGTCAACATTCCGAGGCTAATTTCAGTCCAGAAGTCAAGCAAGAAGATGAAGAAATTCATTCTCCTCAGGCATTACAACTATAATTATGTTCATGAGTATCAGTTCTCCCCATCAAATAGTCCACTCAGCCTCAGTCACAGCATTTACCGAAGGGCAGCAAAGAAAAGAAGGTACGAAGAAATTTGCTCCATTTTTCCGATTGGGAATTGCTTAGGTGTGATAAATAAAGAGACGGAAAACAGGGGATATCCGTTGATGGAGTTGAAGGCTGTGCCTTACATTGAAAATTCAATCACTGAGGAATTGTATGATGATAGTGAAGAAGATCGTGGTGATGTTGACTCCATTGACGAAAGGGCTGAGAAGTTTATTGAGAGGTTCTATGAAGAGATTAGAATGCAGAGGAAGGAATCCCAATCTTTAGTTCACTCCAATCCTGTCATTCTGGATTTGATGGATTAGCTGTTTTCAATTTTTGTTGGAGTCGTAGAATTTTTTTTTTTCTCTCTTCGTTTTGATTTTAAATTTTAGAGAGTGATTCATTGCAAAGTTTATCATCTGGAATGTATGTCCGCGGTATTACAGTCACATTGGCCATGCTTGCGCCTATGTCTCCTTTGACGTCCTATATAGGTTTGTTTCTCACTTTTATCTACTTTTTTTTTGGGATCACTGGAGCACTACTCTGTTTGTATCAATAGTTTCTTTTGCTTTTTACGCAACTTCTCATTAACTTGTTCATTGTATTTCAGCCAATTTATGAGCAATACCATTACTACCATTATTGTTATCTTGTTCTTAACATTGCAAATTCTCCAGATCATAAAAAGAGCCAACGAAAATAGAGACAAAGAATCTGCCAATGAATTTCGTGAAGATGCATTATGTTTGAGTGCTCGATTTTGTTTGGAGTTTCAAAAGGACATGGATGCTCTTCAATGTCTTCACCCTACCCATGAACCCCGTGTCTCTGATCATGTAGAAGATATTAAACAAATGATATCTCAGGTATTTATCTCCTATTTTTATTAAGCTCTATGCAGGTATTCTGTAATGTTGAATAGCTACAAATATGGCGTAAAAACTTTGTCCGCATAAATATAGCTGCATAACTGAGTGCAACCTATTTAAATTGTATTTTACTGATCTTTCTTTTGTTAGGCTTTTGCATATTTTTCAAGAGATCTCAAACTTTCTCTAAAATAACTTTACACAACCTTTTTCTAAAATGTTATTTCCCCCATAATGTCTTTACACTATGCCATTTTCCTCACTTCTATCCAATATTCTTTCTAAAAGAAAATTCTCTCTGGAAGTGTTTCCTTCTGAAGAATTATTTTTGTTCGAAGTAGTTTCAATGTAGCCTTTGTTGCCGCTGTTAGTCTATTTTCTGTTCTTAATGTCTCGACAGTTGTAAAGTTTTCTGTCCATTCTTAGTATATAGTTTACGGTCCCTTCTTAGTATATCTGCTATGGCCTTCTAAATCCTACGTGTGGCCTTCTAAATTCTGTGTGTTATACTAACTATAAACGACATTGATGTGGTGGTAGATGTGGCATATGCACTATGTGATAACTCTCGTTCCATTTTGTTGATACATTGTGGCTTTTGTTCTTCTATAACAGGGGTTATGTATTTTTTTTAATTGATTATTGTGATTTTTCCTTTTTTTTTGGGCAGATTATAGACAATGGTTGTGCTTACATAGTTGATGGGGATGTGTACTTTTCTATTGATAATGTTCCAAACTATGGAGTACTATCTAGAAGAAATTTGGGGAGTACTATCCAGAAGAAATTTGGTGGATAATAGAGCTGGAGAACGAGTTGCTGTTGATTCAAGGAAGCAAAACCCAGCGGACTTTGCCTTGTGGAAAGTGAAAAATAGTTATATCTTTAGTTTATGAAATACCAATTTTATATCACTCATCCCATATCAATCTGATGAACAAGTTGGAGCAATGTCTGCATAAATGTTTTTTGCGAGAACAGTTATAATTTGCTTTTATCAAATTGAATCAAATTTGAATGACATTATTTGATGAAAAGTTAACCCCATCTTGATTTGACCCAGGATTTTGGGCTGTTGGTTGTTTTCATTTAGTAGTATTAAGATTGGACTTGTATATTGATAATTATAATAAAATTCATTTTATTATAATCTTCTAGTCCTAACTTAGTTATATTTTAGTGATTATTAATGGATTTTGTTATGACTTTGTTGTAGGTACCAAAAAATGAAAAGATGGACCATTTTGGATTTACAGTCCTTTTACAAAGTTCTACTGATTTAAAAGATTGAAGAAAATTTCAGCTGCAAAGAATACACACAAATGGGTTACTAGAAGATTTTTTTTACCAAGTCCACCATCCAAATCTTGATCTCATATTCGGTTGTAGAGAATCATGCAAAAAAATACTGATTTAGTGAAAAACTAGGATGGGATTTGATTTGGATTTTACTCCCATTTCTTTGAGATTTTTGTTCAGCTATTATGTACTATAAATAGTGGTCTCCTCAATTGATAAAAACACAACACACCCATAGCAAGCATTAGGCTGCTACCACTTTTCTCCATTTTTGCCACTATTTTTATTTTAGCTTTTTATTTTGTTTTATTTTATTTTAAACCTTCAAAGATGTTTTTAGTCACAATGAGTGGCTAGTTTTCTTCATTTGGTTTAAGTTATTTTATTCCTTTATATTATATGTGAGACTACAAGTTTCACTTTATTTCTTTTATACTTTAATTCAAGTATCTATTGATTTTGATTTCTTTTTATGAGAGTAAATACTTGATTAATCTGACAATTTAATCAAGAATTTTCTTCCTACTGCTACCAAATTATTTATGTTGCGCTATCGTATTAAACATTTGGCACTAAGTAGCACATTAACAGATTATGCATGTTGGTAGTGATACATTGAACGTGCATAATTAGTCTAACTAGGGATCAATAGGACAAAAACATTCTAATTGCAGCTATCTTAATTATTTTAGTTTTTGGTTCAACTAAATTTTCAAAGTTTTTATTGCTAGTATAATTTAACATGGAACGCTATCGTGCCCAGTTAAATTATACTAAGTTTTGATTAGGTTCTGGGCTTGGTCAAATATTTTTGAAAAATATAAGGTTTTTTTACGGCTATCCTATTAAACCTGCGGTTGAATGCTTGAATGGTAGAAAAATAATCTTTTTAGTCAATGATCTATAATATAATTGAATTCATTTCTTGAACCAAACTTTTCTATTATTGTTTTTCTCTGCAATCCTATTTAGTTTAATTTGTCATTTTATTTTGAAGAAAGAAAAATCCCCCCAGTTTGCGTTTTTATAAAGCCAAGTGTTAAAAGTCGGCTCTCTTGGGATTCGACCTGATTCCACTATTTTTACAAATTAATTTTTTGGTCTGTTTGGAATTCAGATTAATTTTTACGGGTCTCGACAAACCCGTCAAAATTTTGGCGCCGTTGCCGGGGAGCCACTTCCTTTGGCTCTTGGTTTTATTATTTTATTACTTTTTTCTCTTATTCCAAAAAAACGAAAAAAAAAGTTGGTTAAGTTTTAGTGTAGTAGTACTTTTTTTCTTACTATTATTATTATAAAAAAAAGATTTTTTTTTTGTTTTTATCTTGTGTTGGTATTTTCTTTTTCTCGCTAATTATTTTTTACTTCGTTCTAATTCACAAGCCATCATTTCCATTGCAGATCATCTTTTGCCCAGTAGCAGTGCATCGGTTGGCCTCCGATTTGGAATTTTGATCTTTGAAAATTTTTTTTTGCAGTAGCCACTAACGGCTCAATCCAGGGAGCAACTTGTTTTTGGTGGAAAAGTTTCATTGTTATATTTATTCGAATTTTGAGTTGTGTTCTTATTTGTGCAATTTTTTGTGTTAAGTTAATAATTGCCTTATTTTGTTTTTATTTTTTTTAATCTAACTGTCGTTCTCTACCATAATTGTTTCTAAAAAAAAAAATTCCCATTTTTTTTGTGTGCAAGAAGAAGTCTCCTTGTGTCCGTTTTTTGTGCTGTTTTCCATCTCTATTCATCCGTGCAAATTATTTAATTTTGTAGGTGCATGCTAGTAAGTGTAGGAATTTTATCATTTTAGATTGCTAGTTTTTGTGGATTTTTCTTGAGCTTTCTGGTTTATGAGTAGCCGTCGTACTGGAAATAGTGAGCTTGATTATATTCCTGAAATTGAAAAAGTTGCTCGGTTTTTTGAGAAAGGAAGCTAAGAAAAAGAAAACTAATTTGCATTCTAGGGTGAATTTACATTCTCATTCATCAAATTTTGATAATTTTGATTCTCACGAAGAAGAAAATATGGGTGAAAATAATAGAACTTTAAAAGAATTAGCTGCACCAAATTTAAATCAGCAACCTTTGTGCATAAATTTTCCGAATGTTGAAGCAGCATTTGAGCTTAAATCTGGTCTGATACATTTACTTCCTACTTTTCGCGGTCTTGCAGGAGAAGACCCCCACAAGCATTTGAAGGAATTCCATGTTGTCTGTTCAACAATGAAACCACAGGGTGTTACTGAAGAGCAGATTAAACTAAGAGCGTTTCCTTTTTCTTTAGGTGATAAAGCAAAAGACTGGTTGTATGATCTTCCCTCAGGTTCAATCAACACATGGAACGAGATGAAGAAATTGTTCTTGGAGAAGTTTTTCCCTGCTTCACGAGCTGCAAATATAAGGAAGGATATATGCGGCATTCGACAGATGACAGGGGAGTCGCTTTATGAATATTGGGAAAGGTTCAAGAAGTTATGTGCTAGTTGCCCCCACCATCAAATTCCAGACCAGCTCTTGATCCAATACTTCTATGAAGGTCTTCTGCCCATGGATAGGAGTATGATAGATGCAGCCAGTGGAGGAGTTCTTGTTGATAAAACACCAAGAAATTGCAAAGCAACTAATTTCAAACATGGCTGAAAATTCTCAACAGTTTGGATTGAGAACAGACGGAGGTGTTAAACTGACTAACGAGGTAAGTCATTCTGCTCTTGTCAATCAAATTTCTGATTTAACTTCTTTGGTTCGTCAAATGGCTGTAGGACAATTACAGGCAACTAGGGTTTGTAGAATCGGCACTAATTCTGGGCACCCAACGGACATGTGTCCTTCTCTTCAAGAAGACCCAACTCAACAAGTTAATGCCATAGGAGGATTTCCGAATCAACCACAACGAAAATATGATCCCTACTCAAACACCTATAATCCTGGATGGAGGGATCATCCAAACTTCAGTTATGGAAACCAAGGTGGACAACAAATATTTCCACATGTCTATAATCAGCCACCTCCATCTCATCCACCAAATTCAGGTACTTCTCTTGAGGAAATTGTTAAAAATCTTGCTATTAACACTCAACAATTTCAGCAGGAAACAAGGGCGAGCATCAAAGACTTGGGAAACTAAGTTAGCCAACTTGCCAACAGTGTGAGTAGATTGGAAGCTCAAAATGCTGAAACGTTACCCTCACAAACGATCATAAATCTCAAAGAGAATGTTTGTGCAATGATGTTAAGAAGTGGAAAAGAGATCCAAGTAAGTTCACCTTCACCAGTGAAAGAGGTGGAGGAGAAAGAAATGGAAGAAATCAACAAAGAATCTCCCAAAAATTCAGCTGAGGTAAAAGTAAAACTTTCATGGCTTAATACTTATTATAAACCTGTTCCTCCATTTCTTAGTAAGTTGATGGAAGATAAAAAAGCTGAACTTGAAGAAGAGACGTTGAATACTTTCAAAAAGGTGATGAAGCAGTATTTCAAAGTGTAAGACTGTTACTTTCTATTGTTGTAGTGCAGGCTTAAAAATGAGTGTGTAATGATGTGGTGTTTCTTTTGGAGGAATTTTTCTATTTGTGTATGCAAAGAGGTTGTAGCCTCTTCAATTTTATAGCCATAGATGGATGTAAAGTGTGAAGACTCTGAATTGTCACTTGGTGAATTGTTAATATAAATTTACATTTTCACCAAAATACACACACACACACACACACTAAGTGTTTACCCTACACGTTGTGTGAGTTGTTCAAGATTAATATTAATGATAAATATTGTAATCGTATAATTTTTAATGTCAATGAATTTTTTTTTTTTTGGTGAACCTTTTTTTTTTTGGTGAACTGAGTTTTGTTATTTTATGTACATTGGAATAGTTTTTAATAATCGAATCATCCAATGTAACTTGTTATGCATCTTTTTTGTTTCGTTGATTTATAACGTTATATCTTTTAGAAGTATTTTCTTAATTTTTCAGAATGAGATCTCTAAATATTTCTACCCTTCTTATATCTTTTAAACTCTCAATCTAACAAATGCATTTTCATTGTTTCTTTCCATACACTTAATTTTATTTTCCATCTCTAATACCTTTTGCAACCTTTCTTTATTTGTTCGTTTATTTTTCTTACAATATAGTGCTTACTTTATTTTTGTTTTTTTATTTTTGAAAAGAGAAACCTTACTTCATTTTTTTTCTTGGTTGCATAGCTTTTGCTTCTTTTTTTTTTTTACTACATTTGACGACCAAGGTTCATTTCTTGAAAATTTTGTTATGATATTTTATTTTTTTATTATTATCTTCATTTTTTCTTATATTCTATATGATTTTTCCCTCTACATAATTATTTTCAATATCTGAATATGATTTTCTTCTACTATTTGTCTCTCACAAAAACCTTTAATTTTTATCTCATTTTGGAAAACTTTCTCCATCTTAAAGTTAACATTTATTAGTAATTATATGTCTATATGTCTTGTTTTATCATCATAATGTTAAACTTTTCTACCATTTAATCATATGGAAAAAATATAATGATGATTATTATATTAATTTATTTGTTATATTATTAAAGTTTGGCCGCTTAATATAATTATATTATTAGTATTATTATTTTAATTTTTTTTGTAATTTTTATTCTTTACAAAAGGTAATCAACAGTTATTATTTATTAGTATTGCTCTTTAATGGGCAAAAAGTATAATACTATTAAAAATATTTACAATCAAAGCACCACCAACTGAAATTTAGACCAATACACTAACCAATAAATAAAAAATAAACTCTGATTAACGATTACACTTTAACACATAACTATAAAAATCAATATTGATCGGTGAATTGCTTTTTCTCAGCTGGGCTGTTGGTTTTTTTCATGAATTTTTTTTTTAGTTTTTTATTTCATTAGGTTATCTTTGGATTTATTAGTTCGAAGTTTCTTTTTGGTCACCTATCTTTTTTTATAATAAATATTTACCATTAAGAAGTAATCTCTTAGTTAATTAATTTAGTTTTATGTGTAAATTTATAATTTTATATTATAAAAATTACAAATAAATGATGGAGTGATGTGGTTACGATATGACCGAATAAACTTTAGTTATATTAGTTATAATATGATCTCTTGGATAATGTAATCTCCTTTTTTCAAAACTAAATTATATGGTTTTCCTGTAGTATTAGCTCAATTAGGTTGAACAAAGTTGATATGAGGTAAGTTGGAGGAAGCCGGATTGTTTCCTACATTAAAGTGCATGTCAATTGCTTTTCTTGGGTCAAAACAATACGAAAAATATCTCAATATGATTTTCTTCTACTGTTTGTCTCTCATAAAAACTTTTAATCTTTATCTCATTTTGAAAAAAAAATTTCATCATAAAGTTAACATTTATTAGTTTTCATATGTCTATATGTTTTGTTTTATTTATCATAACGTTAAACTTTTTTACCATTAGTTCATACGGAAAAAATATAATGATGATTATTATATTAATTTATCAGTAATTATTTATTATATTATTAAAGTTTGGCAGCTTAATATAATTATATTATTAGTATTATTATTTTACTATTGTTTTTATAATTTTTACAAAATGTAATCAACAGTTATTATTTATTAGTATTGCTCTTTAATGGGCAAAAAGTATTAAAAAAAGTTACAATCGAAGCACTGCCAACTGAAATAAAAACCAATACATTAACCAAGAAATAAGAAACAAACTCCGATTGACGATTACACTTTAACACATAACTGTAAAAATCAATATTGATCGGTGAATTGGTTTTTCTATTGGGCCGTTGGGATTCTTTTTTTTTTTTTTATGAATTTGTTTTTTTTTTTTTTAGTTTTTTATTTCATTTGGTGATCTTTGAATTTATTAGTTCAATGTTTCTTTTTGGTCACGTCTCTTTTTTTAAATAAAGATTTACCATTAAGAAGTAATCTCTTAGTTAATTAATTCAGTTTTATGTGTAAATTTATAATTTTATATTATAAAAATTACAAATAAATGATGGAGTGATGTAGTTGCGATATGACTGAATAAACTTTAGTTATATTAGTAATAATATGATCTTTTGGATAATGTGATCTCCTATTTTTAAAACCAAATTACATTATTTTCCTATAATATTAGCTCAATTAGGTTGAACAAAGTTGATATGAGGTAAGTTACGGGAAGTCGAATTGTTTTCCTACATTAAGGTGTATGTCAATTGCTTTTCTTGGGTCAAAACTATATGGATTCTGACATAACATATGGGCAATTGATAGCCCGCGCGAGGACATAATTAGTTTTATTTTTTTCCTTGTGTAATTTTTAGTTAATTTAGTTTTACTTTTAAATTTATAATTTTATATTAAAAATTACTATTAAATGATGGAGTGATGTGGTTACGACATGCGAACTTATCTATCTAATTTCCTTCACATGGATTAGCCTATCTAACTTTGCGACATTTGTCCAATTGAAAACTCACCTTAAATATATATATAGAGATATATATATATATATAATTTTAATAAAATATTATGAAATTGATAAATTTTTCGATGGTTCTTAAAATATTCAACCATGGATTATTTTGTGGGAACAACTACTTTTTTTTTTAAATAAAGAATTTTGAGTGACGTGATTAAAATTTTGATAATGTAATTTTCTTTTCAATGGATCGGGCCAAGCCCAAGGAGTTCATATATAGATGTAAAAGCTATAAACCCCATATAAGATTCCAAAAAGTCAACCGATTCCACCCCAAAATTAATTACTGTCTACCGCCAGTCTAACGGAGTAACAGTGTACTGTGTTCATCGTAAGTTACTTTTTCCTAAAATCCAATCCCACTTTTGAGCAAAATCTGATTCCATCTTGATTTATAATTGCATTTGGCTCACGCATATCTTTCCAGTTCAAGGTTCGACGCGCGTAACAATACGACAAACGGAGTAGTAACTATAATCGCACATTAGGTTAGGGTTTTTGAGTGGCGGAGCACCAAGCAATTGAGCTGTTGAGGAGGAGATCGGTAGGATAGCGGAACCAAGCAAAGTGTAATATGACAAAACAGAAGGAGATTTTCCAGCAGAAGGAAGAGGGCAAGGTTAGAATGTATGTCTGCGGTGTCATGGCTTACGATTACAGTAAAAAATTTATTTTTTTATTTCTAACTTTAAATAAGTTGATATTTTCATGACCAAAATTTATTATTTTATAGTTTTGTATTTAATCGTTAAATTAATAATTATCATATATTAATAAATTAATAACTTATTAATATTTTAAAAAAGAAATTTTAATTTATACTAGCTAAGAGACAGAGTAGAGTTTTTGAATTATATGATTTAATTCTTAATTTATCCCTTTATATACAAGTTCAAGAAAAACACAAACTATCTTTTTTATATATATTAATAAATATTCCTAATTTTTTAATTCTTATTTTGTATAATTACTAGCTAGTCAAACATCAATAAATTAATACCCTCATAACCAAATATTATTGATTTTAAATTTATTTTTAATCGTTAAATTATATCTATAAATAATTTCATAAATTAATAAATAAATAATTTCTATTAATTAATTTATAGAAATTATTTTGAAAAAAAACTTCCAATATCTAAGAATTGGGAGATAAAGTCAAGTTTGGATTATAAGAATTTAATTTTTAAATTATTACCATAAATGTTTATTTTAAGGTATGTATATTCACATTTTAATAAAAATTGATATTTTTTATTTATATTTTGTATAATTATTAATTAATTTTATTAAGGGGAGCAATATTTATATAGAGGTTTTGTGAAAAATATTATTTATTATTTATAATGTTCCAAACTTAAGATCCGGAAAAAATATTAATTTATAGAATACTTATTTTTAGATGTTTTATTGGATATAGGTAGGGAGAAAATTCTTGAGAACTTTTCACATGTATAAATTAACTGAGTTTTATGTAATGCCCACAAACCATAACCAATGCATTTATACACCTCAAAAGAAACTTCAAATTACAAATCAATGTATATTTTTTGTAAGGAAATGGTTTAAGAAAATCAACTATTACAAGTTATTATTAAACTATAAGTTCTCATGATTTTGAATTCCTTCATCTAAACTATTTCTTTTCTTTTATCATTAATATTTACAACAAATGAAATTTTATAACCTTATTTGACGAAATATTCTAAATATTCTTCCGACAACTCAAAATTTTGTCTATAATTTTGGATTTCCTTTTTTTCGCACTTTAATCTTTCACATATATATTTACGTAGTAAAACACCTTTTCGAAATTTTTTAAATAATTGAAATTCTAAATTGGGAAGGTTGAAAATGCGTAATTGTTCTTTTGTTTAAAACAAGAAATTATTATTAAAGGGTTCGAATTGTAAAAAAATAAATAAATGGGCTTAATTCAGAATCTTTTAAAGTTGGAAATAAATTCTTTGGAGACAAATGTATGGGTACTTTGTTAAAACCCAATAACCATTCTACAATAGGTTAAGGAATTGGGTGTTTTACTTCCAAAATTAAAATCGTCTGATCCTTCTACTTCCTTTCTACGCCAGGAAACACACGGTGTCGCTGCCGCCGTTGACTTTTTGGTATTAATTCCATTGTTAAACCCCAATCTTTTAATTTTTCCAGCAATAGGGTAAGAATCTCCAGAAAAAACACACCATCTGCCTGGTGCGCCTAGGCTTCTGCCGGCGTATACACGGATCCGCCCACATTAGATTAGGGTTTTTGAGTGGGGAGCACAAATCAATTGAGCTGTTGAGGAGGAGATCGGGAGGATGGCGGAACCAAGCAAAGTGGAATTTCAGTTATACAATAGCATGACAAAGCAGAAGGAGATTTTCCGGCCGAAGGAAGAGGGCAAGGTTGGAATGTATGTCTGCGGTGTCACGGCTTACGATTACAGTCACATTGGCCATGCTCGCGCCTATGTCTCCTTTGACGTCCTATATAGGTTTGTTTCTCACTTTTTATCTACTTTTTTTTGGGTAGGGTACTGGTGGGAGTTTAGCTTATTAAATTGTTAACGTTTGAACTTAAAATTATCTTTATTTGAGTGTTAGCTTTGATTAATTTTTAATTGTCCCGGATTTGAGCAAAATGCACGAAGAAGGTTGAGTTCGAAGAACATATAAATGCGAATTAATAACCATGGGTTTCCTGTGATGCAAAGGAATGCTAATTGATGTAATTTTTCTTGAAGTTTTTTAAAAAAGTTGCATATCTGTGCTTTCTCGCTTTTCTCTGAGATGTATTTGAAAGTTATGGATGGATTTAGTGTTCGATTTCGTATTTTGATTGATGGACTGTGGATCGAAGTTCTTCTGTTAAGTTAACGTACTTAGTGGCATTTTGTTGGCCATAATTAATTTCATCATTAATCAACTTTGGAAGCAGCAGGAGATTTCATTTTTTTTTTCTTGTTCTGGATTGTCTTTTACTGTCTCTATCGTTCCATCCCAGCTTGGAAACTTTGGAGCATAGTGTCCTTTTTTTTAATTTTTATTTTCTTTGTGAAATGATGTTAGTTCCATGAATCTTGAGTAAGCACGGATGAACTATTGCTCTCTGAAACTGTATGATAGAAAAACCGGAAAAAAACCCGTTACAAGTGTTGTGGATGGCTGCTCGAAATTCTCTGCAGCTGCAGTTTCTCTTGCTTATATATGTATGTTGTCTACTGTCATTTAGCTTAAATTTTATGTAATCTTTTCTTTTTGTTTTCTCGCGCTATCGTTTTAGCTACTTTTTGACACTTATTTCTAGTAGCATTCTTATTTATTGTTGAAGAGATGTGATAATTTCCTTAAATTGGTTTCAGGTACCTAAAACATCTGGGTTATGAAGTTGTTTATGTTCGGAACTTCACCGATGTTGATGACAAGGTAAACATCTCATTCCTTTTAACAGGGAATCAATTAGAAGTTCATATTTCCTGTTTAATGATTCATTTTCCATCTGTAAGGATTTCATGTATTACAATCTGGGAATGTATGTGTTGAACATGTTTGTTTTTGGAACTTTTTATTGATAGAGCTCGTACCATGTTAAAAGAAAAAAAGCAAGAAAAAGAAAACTGTCCTGTGCATGTTGTTATACTCCAAGATTAAATGATTATGTCCAGCATCTAAAAGTACTGTTTTCCTGAAACGCTTCACATTCAGATCTGTGGATTGTAACACCCTTTTGGTTAAACTTTTCATTATATGGGATCACTGGAGCACTACTCTGTTTGTATCGATAGTTTCTTTTGCTTTTTACGCAACTTCTCATTAACTTGTTCATTGTATTTCAGCCAATTTATGAGCAATACCATTACTACCATTATTGTTATCTTGTTCTTAACATTGCAAATTCTCCAGATCATAAAAAGAGCAAACGAAAATAGAGACAAAGAATCTGCCAATGAATTTCGTGAAGATGCATTATCTTTGAGTGCTCGATTTTGTTTGGAGTTTCAAAAGGACATGGATGCTCTTCAATGTCTTCACCCTACCCATGAACCCCGTGTCTCTGATCATATAGAAGATATTAAACAAATGATATCTCAGGTATTTATCTCCTATTTTTATTAAGCTCTATGCAGGTATTCTGTAATGTTGATAGCTACAAATATGGCGTAAAAACTTTGTCCGCATAAATATAGCTGCATAACTGAGTGCAACCTATTTAAATTGTATTTTACTGATCTTTCTTTTGTTGGGCTTTTGCATATTTTTCAAGAGATCTCAAACTTTCTCTAAAATAACTTTACACAACCTTTTTCTAAAATTTTAATTTCCCCCATAATGTCTTTACACTATGCCATTTTCCTCACTTCTATCCAATATTCTTTCTAAAAGAAAATTCTCTCTGGAAGTGTTTCTTTCTGAAGAATTATTTTTGTTCGAAGTAGTTTCAATGTAGCCTTTGTTGACGCTGTTAGTCTATTTTCTGTTCTTAATGTCTCGACAGTTGTAAAGTTTTCTGTCCATTCTTAGTATATAGTTTGCGGTGCCTTCTTAGTATATCTGCTGTGGCCTTCTAAATCCTACGTGCGGAAAACTTGAGAATGAGAATGCAGGGAAACTAGAATTCTGTGTGTTATACTAACTATAAACGACATTGATGTGGTGGTAGATGTGGCATATGCACTATGTGATAACTCGTTCCCTTTTGTTTATACATTGTGACATTTGTTCTTCTATAACAGGGATTATGTATTTTTTTTTATTGATTATTGTGATTTTGCCTTTTTTTTGGGCAGATTATAGACAATGGTTGTGCTTACATAGTTGATGGGGATGTGTACTTTTCTATTGATAATTTTCCAAACTATGGAGTACTATCTAGAAGAAATTTGGTGGATAATAGAGCTGGAGAACGAGTTGCTGTTGATTCAAGGAAGCGAAATCCAGCTGACTTTGCCTTGTGGAAGGTGAAAAATAGTTATATCTTTAGTTTATGAAATACCAATTTTATATCACTCATCCCATATCAATCTGATGAACAAGTTGGAGCAATGTCTGCATAAATGTTTTTTGCAAGAACAGTTATAATTTGCTTTTATCAAATTGAATCAAATTTGAATGACATTAATTGATGAAAAGTTAACCCCATCTTGATTTGACCCAGGATTTTGGGCTGTTGGTTGTTTTTCATTTAGTAGTATTAAGATCGGACTTGTATTTCTGCAGGCTGCGAAGCCTGAGGAGCCAAGTTGGGAGAGTCCGTGGGGTCCGGGAAGACCAGGATGGCATATTGAATGCAGTGCCATGAGCGCTCGGTATCTGACGCATTCTTTTGATATTCATGGTGGTGGGATGGATTTGATTTTCCCTCATCATGAAAATGAGATTGCCCAAAGTTGTGCAGCTTGCTCAGAGAGCAACGTGAGGTACTGGGTACATAATGGTTTTGTCACCGTTGATGATGAGAAAATGTCCAAGTCTCTTGGTAATTTTTTCACTATTCGTAAGGTAAGAAAGTGCAGCTGTCATCATATGTCACGGTTATGATTCCTGCTTCTATTTAACGTGCCTTTTGTAGATTTTGTTGCCGCTATTGATGTGTATCACGTTCATTTTATTTGGCAGGTTACCGATGAATACCATCCACTTGCATTGCGATATTTTTTGCTGGGGATGCACTATCGTTCTCCCGTGAATTACTCGATATTGCAGATAAATAAAGCATCAGATTCTCTTTTTTACATTTATCAGGTAGAATTGAATGACACTATGTTTACTCCCTCTGCTGATGATTTTATATCTTGTCTGATTTACTGGGACCTGCAAGTCACCTTGCAATTACTTGTAACTATCTGGATATAGATTGACAACTTTAACATCTGTATGTCTTTCTACATACTTTTCCAGTCAGTTCGAGTTGAGGACTTAACTGCTGTTACTGTGTTACTCTCTGACTGTGGTAGATGCTAGTATAATGAAATATCTTCTTTAAGCTTAAGCAAAGAGATGGAATGATTTCCTTTGGTTGACATACTGTATGCCCCTTTGTTTTTGCCTGGATCCATATGGGAGCTGATGTTGGTTTGAAGATTCTTAACTGTAGTTCTTTTCATTTTTTTAGGATTTCGTTGGCTAATAGATATAAAAGAAAGCACCAGTATGTAGTTATTGTTAGTTTGAACCAGATATCATGAAATATACTTTTTTGTCTATTAATGTTAGTGTGGACCATCACATTGGCTGCATATTGTGTTTGGTAGACCTTGGAGAAGTGTGAAACTGTTCTGAGGGAATTCCAGGAGAAGAAGGTTGCTACTGATTACCTTGATGCCAAAGTCAGCCGTTCAGCACAGGAATGCCTTGAGAACTTGCGTAGAGAATTTGACATAAAAATGGCGGATGATTTGCATGCCCATGTCATTGTGACTGGTGCGTTGGCAGATGCCCTGAAAGTTATGAATAGTTCTTCAGACGATCTTCAGGTAAGGATTTAGCATTTCTGCAAATTCTTAGTCTTGGTGTGATGCGGAGGTGTATTTGCGTGTGTTCCGTTCGCTGACCTCAGAAAATTTCAGAAAAATCTACGGAAGAAACAAATACCCAAGCAACTGAAGTTGGGTCCTGTACAGCCCCTTGAAGAGTTGGAAAAGGAAGTGAGAAAAGTTTTGAATATCTTGGGGTTGCTTTCAGACTCGATGTACTCTGAGGTATTTTTAAATTACTTTGATGGCTTTGTAGCGGTCTTGTCTTTAAGGATGATGACTGTTTTAGGTGTAGTGGAATTGCTCTCATTAAACCGGCATGGCTTTGGCAGGTGCTAATGCAGTTAAAAGAGAAAGCTTTGCAAAGAGCTGGGATGAGAGAGGAAGATGTTTTGCTTAAAATTAAGGAAAGAGCAGAATTAAGGAAAGCGAAAAAGTTTGAAGAAGGTGATAAGATTAGAAGTGAGTTGACTGCCAAGGGTATTGCTTTGATGGATGAGGGTAAGGAAACAATTTGGAGGCCATGTGTGCCGCCTGAAGAAGAACCCGTTCAGAAAGAACTCAAGACTGCATTAGTTGAACCTGTTCAGTCGCTTGCATTGACAGATCAGGAACACAAGTCAACTCCACCAGCTAGTTGACACAGAAGTCTCAGGATTACTAGTGAGTAGTAGAGGTTACCATCATACACAGTCATACTATTTGAAACAGTTAGATTATATTTATCGCATGGGGGCAACGTAACACTTCAGGGCTTCCTATATTAGTACTGATCAATTTACTTTTTGTATCTCTGATGGATCAAAGTCTGTAGGGGTGTGTGAGTTTGATACCATTTTGACTGTAAAAGTAAAACTTAGCATGGCATCAATTACGATGAACCCTCTGATTATTTTGTCACATTTTCTTTGATTATTTTGTCTACTTTAGGACGAACCCTCTGATTTTTTTGTCACATTTTCTATGATTTTTTTTTTAATTTTTTAAAATTTTTTTATATACACATGTGGCGTGAAGCTTGGTTTACAAAAACAAACTCGAGTATGAGTTGAGTTGGGCCAGTCTATGGCCATTTTTTCTAGCATCTTAGGCGGGGTGATGCTAAAATATGTAACCCCGAATTAGATAGGAATCCTAGTTCTGCTAGAGAATTGGTGGATTCGTTTCCTTCTCGTCTAATGTGTGTTGTTTCTAATACCCAATGTCTATTATTTATGAGTTTCCTGATTCTAAGTGAACATTGCTTTTTACGGGGCCTTTGGAAACATTATTTATTTGCTGAACAACTTGGAGTGAGTCCAGCTGCAATTGGATCTTCCTGAAGCCCAACTCCCAAGCGATTTCATTTTCTTTGATTTCTTTGCCTACTTTTCTAAAAGGGATGAGTTTGTGGTGAGCCTTGTTTAGGAAGCCTCTCACCTTGTTTAGGGAGCCTCCTGGGCATTGCTCGAGGCTTTGAAGCCCAGTGGGCCACTTCCACTCTTTTTTTGCAAATTTATATTTCGGCTGATAACGTTTGATGGATTAAAACACTTAGATTAGAGAAAGACTATCCACTTAAAGGAAGTATCCCGTACTAATCAGCTCAAACGCCTGATATGCAGCAAATAAGCAACGGGCAGCAACTACCATGGATCCCCCCACATCAGTGCGTGAAGATAAACATTGATGGAGCTGTTTCCATGGTGTCCAGGAAGGCGGCAGCAGGGGGCGTAATCAGAAATGAGGTTGGTGAGTGGATTATTGGCTTCGCCGCCAACTTGAGATTTTGTAACAGTCTAGAAGCAAAATTTTGGGGAGCTTATTTTGGACTCCAAATTGCTTGGACTCTTGGATTTCATAATATTATCTTAGAATTGGATTGCATAGAAGCAGTCCACCTTTTGACAGGCGAGGAGGTCGCCACTATAAATAACCAAGTATTTTGTAGAGTCAGAGGTTTTCTAAACCTCCAGTGGCAATGGTCCGTGATCCATGCGCCCCGGAATCAAAATGGGGTGACGAATGAGTTTGCAAAATTCGGTTTCTTGTGTCCTTATGGCAACCATATTTTGTCATCTCCTCCGGTTCAAGTTATGGATTATTTAGAATCGGATAGAGTAGGATCATCCCCGAGTTAAAGGGATGTTTTGTACCAAGCTTTCGGCTTCTCTATTATATATCTTACTATATTAAGAACAAAAACCACACTTAAGAGAAAACACCATCATTTGCCATGTGGCATTTCTACATCATATTTTTAAAATAAATTTTTATTTACACATCTCATAGACTTAAAAAGGCAAATGCAGTCCAAATCCACCTCTACCTCCTATTTTTGCCAAAACCAAAAAAAAAAAAAAAACTACGGGTTCATGAAAAACCCAAATCTTCATCCCCATCTGCACGACAATCGACTTCCTAATCAATCCCTTCTCCACAATAAAAAATAAATAAATAAATTTCTCATCAATTATCAATTGAGAATATGTAGTGAAATATACTCCTTTCCTATTAGCATGTTCAATCTTTTCATTAGTGATTATCAACTACATCCTAATCGGATAAAATTTCGACTTAAAAAAATAATCTCTTTACCCTTCCATATAAACACAAAGGAAAAAAAAAATTCTCATTGATCTTGCTTCGGCCGTTGTGGTGGTGCCATTACAGGTATTAAAATTTAAATGATTTTATTTCCACAGATTATTTGTTTGGCTTTTATTATTTTTTGTTTTTTCCGTTCAAGAATAGTGTTATTACTATTATTTTTACGCGTTCATCCGTTACAGCTACCGTAGCCGTTGTCAGGCAATATGATGTGATTTGTTATATGGTTAATTAGCCTAGAATTTTTGTATGATTTTAGTTCTGTTTGGATTGAATTGATTAATTGGGTTTCTGTTACAAAGTGTGGTTTTTTAAATTTCTTTTTTATGTTTCATTCAATTAGAGTAGTTTTCTTTTTTTAATTATGGAGTCTCAATTTTTTTCATATATGGTCAGTTATGAAGTGTATTTTTTCTTTGTTTAATTGCTTTTGATTTTGTTTCATACTCCCAGTTGACCAATTATTATTATTATTATTTTATTTTATTTGCAAACAAAGCGCGTTATTTTTTTTTATTGTTTGGGCTTTCAATAATATACTTTTTTGAATTTGATTTTTGAACTTTATTTAGCTCCTCATCATATAAATACTTCAGGTCGCTTCTTCTAACTAATTTATGGGAAAGTCTTTTATGAAATTGAGGTGGAGAGTGAAGGAATGATGTTTCTACGTTTATTTGTGTTTTTATACATCATTTTTACTTTCAGAAAAAAATAAATTTCTCAATTTTTAATGGACTATTTTTTACTTTCTTTTTTTTTTATTTGCCATAGTGAGGTGAGTTCTTTTTCACTATACCTTGAAACTATGCAAATTTATATTATTTTCATTCTCATATTTGTGATCAACCAGTTTCAACAATTAACCAGTTTCAAAATCATATTTTTGATATTTTACTACCTATAAACTTTTGGAAGAAATAGTTCTAACAATTAAGCGTATACCCTTTGGAGGAAGCTTGCTACAAAGCTATTATAAATCTCCAAAACTAAGTATTGATATGGCACAACATCAATAAATGATCTTACTAATATTTAAACTTATTAGGATGCTTTTATATTTTGTCTAGCATTTGCTTCAAGACATATATTTGATCAAGTTTATTTATATTTAAGAAGTAACACTTATAAAACATTTCTAAAATCTTCAAATATTTCTAAAAACGTACCGGACCAAATAAAATTTCTTTTTATGCCAAATAAAAATATTTCTATGATCACACTTATAAAAAATTTCTAAATTCTTCAAACATTTCTAAAATATATATTGCCAAATACAAAATATTTTTTTTCCAAATACAAATATTTCTAAGATCTACAAATATATTAGGCCAGGGTCGCGCATTGACATCACTAGTATATATATAAAAAAAGAAAGACTATCCACTGTGCCTTTATCATAAGATAGAGATTGAATATAAATTTTCTTGGTAAAATTTAGATTAACGGCACTAGGGAGTTTTTAATTAATAATAATAAAATGGGTACAAGTTTTACATTATATGAATTAAGGACAATAAATTATTTCCTCTAAATCATAAAATTAATTTTTTTATTCACTACCATAATGGCCCTTAATTATTCTTTTGACCTATCACCTTGTACTAAAGAGAAATAAAATCAAAATCCTTCTTCATTTCTCCAGCCGAGTATGATTGCTCGATTTCTTTCAATAAATATTCATTCATCGGCATTTTTGCAAGTAATATAGCAAATTGGTTTATAAAATTGACAGTGATCAATTCATTTACTCTTTTTGGCAATCAATTCAATTCGAGTCATAAAATAATCTGATTTAGTTTGTCTTTCTCTATATTATAAACTAATAAATTTAGTTATTCATAATAATTTTCTTATTATTCCATGCACTTAAATATAATATGATTTAAATTTTTCAAGAAAAACTCTTGCAACCCAAAGATTTAAATATAGAATTAGAATATGTAACGAATGGAAAAAGTTAGTCATCTCTAGGACAATAACTACATCCAGAAGGGATTTCATTCTTGAGGGGAAAAAAAAATTTGGAGAACACATAAGAAAAGTGCTTGAAGGGATAGCCCATACCACATGGAAAACAAGAAAAACTATATTCAAGAACTAATATTTGGTGGATTAACATTCAAAATAAAAATGCCCAAGTATTAATATTTGGTGAAAGAATTTGAGCAATAATACGCGGCTAGAGAAATGAAGAAAGATTTTGATTTTTTTTTTTCTAGTACGAGGTGAGAGGGTCAAAAGAATAAGGTCAATTATGGTAGTGCATTATAAATTAATTTTATAATTTGGAAAAATTATTTATTGCCTTTAATCCATATTATGTAAAAGTTGTATCCCTTTTATTAAATAAAAATTCCCCACTGCCCTTATCAAAATTTTCCTTTTCTTTATACTTAGGAAAAAGAGAGCAATTTTATTTTATTTTTTTAATTCACCAAAAATTGGGAAACAGATGCAGTTATCAATTTGTGAAACATGCAACCTTGTTGAGATTAAAAGAGGATGAAATCCCTAGAGCTGTGATGGACAGGAAAAGAGGAATTTGTGACTGATTTGGGATCTCAAAAGCCAGAAACTGAAAGAAGGAGACGAATTCGAAAGATAAAACTGGAGGCATTTTCTTAACACAATTATTTCGTTTTCGGATGGAAGTAATGTGGGTTGAAGTTGAAGAATTCTAAATGCTTCAGAAACTACATTGATTCATTTACCTTCTATCGAGCCCTTGATTGAGATAATCCCACCAAAAGAAGAAAAGGACAGTGTCTATCATTCGTACGATCTAGAAGAAAACACTCAAAAAAGAAAAAAAGGAAAAATATAAAAAGAATTTAATGGTCGGCTCGCAAATTAGTACATTTCAGTACTTGTTTCTCGGCTCATCACATATCAAATTCAAGATGTAATATGTCAACCCCTAAGATAGCTGATCCCTGCAAATTGTAAGCTGTCAAAGATGACCGACTGCTGAAACAATAAGTATAAGGGTAAATTGGAGATGAATAATATCCCTCTGTTCCAAAATTATTGTCCAGTTTGAGATTTCACTTTTAGTACATTTTAAAAATAATGCTTTATCTACCTTTTTATAATGTTCTATGTATGTAATATGTATAGTACTCCATCATAAGTATTTTTCTTTTCCTTTTTTTCTCGATATATTAAAAGAGGCAAAAATATAAAATTTTATACACGTTCATGGCTGGAAAACTCTGGTAACAGCGTGTTCTAATAATTTTTCTTCAATGGAACTGTCCATCTGAAAGGCTTGTTTGGAATGGTTATTAGCTAATACCGAGCAGTCTGGAAGCATTTAGACTTTTAACGTCATATGAGAGTAAGTACAGTTTCTCAATCAATGTTCTTTAGGTAAACTTCAACATCATATATTTCGGTTCCAAACTCCCTTTTATGCATGAACTTTTTTATATCCCCAAATACACGTTGTCTTTACATTAGTGTAAAAACTACATGTTCTTCAATCTCCATTATGTTTTCTGAAAGATCTACTTTACTGAATCATACTTCGGTTGATTAGTCCTGTATAGAATTAAAATCCTATTTTACTAAGTTGCTATTCTCTAACTTTAGGCAACAAATCAGTAATCCTTACGTCGATCCATTTATTACATTGCTATTCTAACATATATTTTATATTTTAATCATCCAGTTCTTATTATATAAGGCATTTTGATATATCCTAAAATTCACCTAATAAATTTTTTCGTTTGGAGAAAGAATCTTAAAACCACATTTTCACACTCATTGTGTTCTCTTAATTATTATGAAATATTTTTAAATTTTTTTTTCAATTGAAAAAACATATTAGGTGAAATTTAAGACAACTGAAAATGTCTTATAAAAAAGAGCGGAAGGAGTAATAGTAACTGTATATGATTACATTATAGAAAATAATTTCCACATGAAAATTATCTTCATTAAAAAATCCAAAACAAAACCCCATACCGTTTCGAAGAAGCCGCAAACCACACACTTCATCATTTTTTTTTTCTCTTCTTTTTTCTTTCTTTCTTTCTTCTTTCTTCTCTTAATAATTCACTGTTGGGCCTGAGTTCCCCTCAAATTGGGCCCAGCAGTGATTGAAACCAAATGAATTTGGTTTTAGGAACAAAACTCACTCCAATTGGGTTTTTGTTTTTTAGGTTTTTTTGCTCTATAAAAGCAAGGCTTTGGCATAGTGTGTACTTTTCAGCCAAGAAGAGAAGAAAAGTTTGGGCAGCCGTGCATTGTTTTTGTACGAGAGAAAAAAGAAAGAAAGCTAGGGTTTAGTTTTCGGTTTAGCTCTTTTTTGGTTAGATCCTTCCAGTCCTACTTTGTGATAGGTGTGTGTGTGGAAGAGTATTGTTGTAATCCACCTTTGGGTGAAGTCCTGTGTATCCACCAGTCGGTGAAGACTGTTTTCCCATTATTATGATAGTGAAGATTTGACTGTTGTTACAATCCCGTGGTTTTTTCCGATTTGGGTTTCCACGTAAATTCGTGTGCCTCCTTTATTTTATCAGTTCTTGAATTAGTTGCTTGTTTGGGTGGTTGTCCTATTTTATTGGTAGTAGGAAAGGAAATTTTCTTGGGGTTCGCTTCCGTGGTTTGTTGTGTTTATACCCTTTCCGCCACAACAGTGGCATCAGAGCTACGGTTCGGTAGTTGAGGTGTAGCACCAATAAAATGGAAGAGTCATCGGGTACTAGTACGATGATTAAATTGACTTCATCCAATTATCATATGTGGGAGCCTAGAATGGAAGACTTGTTGTATTGCAAAGATTTGTTTGATCCTGTTCTAGGGGATGAAGGTAGGCCAAGTGATATGACTGATAAAAAGTGGGCTGATATGCACAGGAAGACTGTTGGTAATATTCGACAGTGGATTGATCAAAGTGTGTTTCATTACTTTTCGGGAGAAACAAAAGCTGATGAACTTTGGGAGAAAATCCAAAATATATACTGGAAGAAGTCCGGCATCAATAAGTCATCTGCACTGAAACATATTACCAGGTTGAGGTACAAAGATGGTGCTAGCATGAATGAGCACTTGAGTTCGTTTCAGGGTTTGTTGAACCAAGCTGTGAATGTAGGTTTAAAGTTGGATGATGAGGTGCAAGCTTTGTTATTGTTTAGTTCTCTTCCAGACAGTTGGGACACTTTGGTAGTATCAATCAGTAATTCAACCCAGATGGTGTCTTGACCTTGGATCAGTCAAAGAGGCTTTGATGAATGAAGAAGTCGAAGAAAAGAGCAGAGTATTGAGTCCGAGTCGCAGGCTTTGGTGACGAAAAGTCGGATAGAAGAGGGAGAAGTAAAGCAGAGGGCCACGTGATCGGAATGACAAGTCCAGGGACGGTCTAAATCCAAGAAAGATGTCGTGTGCTACCATTGTCAAGGGAATGGGCACTTTAAGAGGAGTGCGGGGTTCTCAAGAGAGAACTAGCGGCGAGAAAAGGTAAAGGCGGAAGGATGAATCAAGTGATGACGACACTCTGCAGTAGTAACTACCAGTGATGTATTTGTGTACTGTGATGATGATACAATTAATGTTGCGAGTCACGACAGTGATTGGTTCGGTGATTCAGGTGCGTCTTATCATGTGACGCCTCACAGACACTTCTTTACCTTTTACATACCTGGAGATTTTGGTCGTGTAAGAATGGGCAACCAAGCCTCATGCGATGTTGTCGGCATGGGAGAGGTATCATTGGTAACGAATACAGGTTGTACTCTTGTCTTGAAGAATGTCAGACATGTTCCGGATATGCGTCTGAACCTTATTTCCGTTGGTAAACTTGATGATGAGGGTTATCATAGCACTGAAGGTAGTGGCCGTTGGACAATTACCAGAGAGAATCTTGTTATTGCTAGAGGAAAGAAGTTGAACTCTTTGTATGTGTTGAATGCAAAGTTGAAGAATGGAGAGGTGAATGCGACTCACAATGCCTCCATTGATTTCTGGCACAGAAGGCTTGGACACATGAGTGTTAAGTGGTTGCAGATTCTTGGTAAGAAGCAATTTCTTCCAGAGGTGAAAGGTACTGCTCTAGAACTTTGTGTGATTGCATCTATGGTAAATAACATAAGGTTTCCTTTCAAAATTCTCCTCCATCTAGGAAGTCCAGTCCTCTAGAGTTAGTTCATACAAATGTATGTTACATGAAAGATAGGTCGTTGGGTGGAGCATTGTACTTTGTTACCTTCATTGATGACTATGTTCGAAAGGTTTTGTGTTTTTCTTTGAAATCTAAAGACCAGGTATTAGATGCGTTCAAAGACTTTCACCTTAGAGTTGAACGAGAGACTGGCAAAAAGTTGAAGTGTGCTCGAGCAGATAATGGTGGTGAGTACAGGGGTCCGTTTGAGAAGTATTGCCGAGACCATGGCATTAAACTTCAGAAGTCCGAAGACTCAGCAGCAGAATGGCGTGGCAGAAAGAATGAACAGAACTATTACCGAAAAGGTTAGGTGTATGCTCTCGAATGCAAAGCTTCCTAAATCTTTTTGGGGTGAAGCCATGCAGACAACAGTTGATTTGATCAACGTATATCCCTCAGTTCCGTTGGATGGTGATCTACCACAACGAGTTTGGACAGGGAAAGATGTCTCATTTAGGCATTTGCGAGTTTTGGTTGTCGTGCCTTTGTTCATATTCCCGAAGATGAAAGGTCGAAACTTGATGGCAAATCAAAGCAGTGTGTATTCTTGGGGTATGGAAATGATGATTTTGGGTACAAACTTTGGGATCCTGTAGAGAAGAAAGTTTTCAGAAGCAGAGATGTGATCTTCTTTGAAGACCAGACAATTGATGATATGGGAAAAGGCGAGATGCCAGAATCTTCACCTGAAATTCCTGTTGATTTAGATCCAGTTCCTCCACAATCAGATGATTCTCCTGAAGTGGGAGCTGAGACAGAGCAGGATGGTGAGTTTGATGATGATCCTGCTAATGAAACAGAGACACCACTGGTTTCATCACCTCCTGTTCAGCCTAGGAGGTCCACCAGAGACAAGAGACCTTCCACCATGTACAGTGCTCATGAGTATTTGTTGCTTACTGATGGGGGAGAGCCAGAGTCGTATGAAGCGGTTCTTAGTCATGAGCAGAAAGATCAGTGGTTAGCAGCCATGCAAGATGAGATCAAATCCTTGCATGAGAATAACATGTATGACCTGGTGAAGCTGCCTAAGGGCAAGAGAGCACTCAAGAATAAATGGGTGTTTAGACTAAAAACAAGTGAGAACAGGCTCACAACCGAGGTACAAAGCCAGATTGGTTGTGAAGGGATTCAATCAGAGAAAGGGCGTAGACTTTGATGAGATATTCTCTCCTGTTGTAAAGATGTCTTCGATCCGAGTTGTGCTTGGGATAGCAGTCAGCTTGAATCTTGAGATTGAACAGCTTGATGTGAAGACAGCCTTCCTGCATGGTGATTTAGAAGAAGAGATTTACATGGAGCAACTAGATGGGTTCCAGGAGTAGGGGAAAGAAAAGCTTGTATGTCGTCTCAACAAAAGCTTGTATGGGTTGAAGCAAGCTCCGATGCAATGGTACAAGAAGTTTGATGCCTTTATGATAGGGCAGGAATACCAAAGGACTACAGCTGATCATTGTGTGTTTGTGAAGAAATTCTCTGATGGTGATTTTATAATTCTTTTGCTTTATGTCGATGACATGTTGATTGTTGGTCATGATACTGCAAAGATTGCTAGGTTGAAAAAGGAGTTGAATAAATCCTTTGCGATGAAGGATTTGGATCCGGCTAGACAGATACTTGGGATGAAGATTTCTCATGACAGACAGAATGGGAAGCTTTGGGTATCTCAAGAGAAGTATATCGAGAAGGTTCTTGATAGATTTAACATGAGCGGTGCTAAGGAAGTCTCGACTCCACTTGCAGGGCATTTTAAGCAAAGCAAAACGCAGTGTCCTAAAAGTGAGAAAGATAAGGAAGAGATGAAAAAGGTTCCTTATGCTTCGGCAGTTGGCAGCCTAATGTATGCGATGGTTTGCACAAGGCCAGACATAGCTCATGCAGTTGGGGTTGTTAGTCGGTTTCTCTCCAATCCTGGTAAGGAGCATTGGAATGCTGTGAAATGGATTCTCAGGTATCTTAGGGGTACTTCCAGATTGAGTCTTTGCTTTGGCAATGGAAAGACCATGTTAGATGGATATACAGATGCTGATATGGCGGGTGACCTGGATGGTCGGAAGTCTACTTCTAGTTACTTGATGACTTATGGAAGGGGAGCAGTTTCATGGCAAAGTAGGTTGCAGAAGTGTGTTGCTTTGTCTACTACAGAGGCAGAGTTTATCGCAGCTACTGAATCTTGTAAGGAAGCACTTTGGTTGCAGAAGTTTCTACAAGAGCTTGGCATGAAGCAAGAGAAGTATGTGGTGTATTGTGATAGCCAGAGCGCTATTCACTTAGCGAAAAATTCCACATTTCATTCGCGGTCAAAACATATTGATGTGAGATATCATTGGATTCGAGATGTGTTGGAGTCCAAGGTGTTGTTTCTTGAGAAGATCCATACGGATGACAACGGTGCCGATATGTTGACGAAGACTGTGAGTAGAGACAAGCTCCTGTTTTGCAGACAGGAAGCAGGTTTGGTTTTACCCCAATTGAGGTGAAGGGGGAGATTGTTGGGCCCGAGTTCCCCTCAAATTGGGCCCAACAGTGATTGAAACCAAATCAATTTGGTTTTAGGAACAAAACCCACTCCAATTGAGTTTTTATTTTTTAGGTTTTTTTGCTCTATAAAAGTAAGGCTTTGGCATAATTTTTAGGTGTGTATTTTTCAGCCAAGAAGAGAAGAAAAGTTTAGGAGGTCGTGCATTGTTTTTGTACGAGAGAAAAAAGAAAGAAAGGTAGGGTTTAGTTTTCGGTTTAGCTCTCTTTTGGTTAGATCCTTCCAGTCCTACTTTGTGATAGGTGTGTGTGTAAGAGTATTGTTGTAATCCACCTTCGGGTGAAGTCCTGTGTATCCACCAGTCGGTGAAGACTGTTTTCCCATTATTGTGATAGTGGAGATTTGACTGTTGTTACAGTCTCGTGGTTTTTCCCGATTTGGGTTTCCACGTAAATTCGTGTGCCTCCTTTATTTTATCAGTTCTTGAATTAGTTGCTTGTTTGGGTGGTTGTCCTATTTTATTGGTAGTAGGAAAGGAGATTTTCTTGGGGTTCGCTTCCGTGGTTTGTTGTGTTTATACCCTTTCCGCCACAACATTCACCACTAGCATTTAATTAAATTAATTCAGTACCTTGTTAAGGTTAGGTGTAGTATTAATTAATTCATTGAGGTCATATAAAATCAATTTCAGTACAATCAAGAAGGTTGTGCTGGTACTTAGTCATTCATTAGGTTAAATTTATTATTAGATAGATAGGGGGACTTCGTACTACAGTTTTATATGCCAATGATATATATACATGTGCGTAAGAATATAGACACAAAATTGGTAGTGAATGATTGGTACAGTTACATGAGTTACGTCAAAGCACTAACAACAAGGAATTTGAGAGTTCATCATTTAATGGCAAAATTTACGCCAATTTGGTACTTTTGATTGGTCCCTGATGGAACCAGGTTATTGAGGGCACAATGATCTGACTTAACTGGAAGAAAAGAAAGGAAAAGGCCAAGTTGGATCAATGCATGTCATGCTCAATCCCAGCAAACCTAGCTGGCCAAATCACCACAACTTGTAAGTTGTAAACGAGTACGAGATCGATGTGAGAGACATAAAAATATTAAATTATCAATTCTTCTTCGACGGAAAAAAAAGATATTTATATTTATATAGAATATATACGCTAGTTAATTGATAAATTTATTATCTATATCATTACTCTACAAAATATATACACACACACACACGATCGATGAGGAGTATTTTTTTTTTCCCGATAAATCTAACTACATTCGTACAGTTTCTCAGAACAGTTATATTAATCAATTTGACATGTCGTTAGTTGTCTTTTTGAACTAGTTTACTTATAGTACAATGATTAAGGGAAAGGCTTGGGACATGCATACAGTGGAAGTTAGGAACAAGGCATGTGAGCAACTCTCATTAATTTATTTTCAGGTCATATGGTCTCTAATTCTTGGTCATGAACATTTGTACTTTGCCACATTAACAGGTGATGGGTAGCCGCGATTATTTTTTTTAACCCTCTGACAATATGCAATGAAGATATAAATTCTCAGTTATTTTAGGGAGGCGAAAACCGGGGGAAAAAGAATATATTTCTACACTCTATTTTAATAATTTACTTTATTATAATACTATTTTAGTTTTTTTTTTAAAAAATACTATTTTAGTTTAAGACACTGAAATTGGAGCACAAGGAGTATGAAACAAGATACTCAAGAAAAATTTGGTGAAGATATTTTTTAGGGTTTTGAGAAACAGGATGTTTTTATGAAAAACAAATTGCGGAAGTGGGTGAACAATGTGGTTACGAGACTTTTAATTTTATATCAATCAAAGATTTGGTGTAAAATAATATTTAACTTCTAGAAAAAAAAAAGATCTGATAATGGATGGAAGTTTTGTAGTTCAGGGAGGAGAAATAAATGTACAGAATCAAATACAAGTGTCGGCAGATGACATGATGATCATATATTAGCCATATATAAACTTCAAACTCCCTTTTGTTTGTACACTAAAACAACTTGAATCATCATCATCATCAGAAAGTCCCACCTATGACAAAAGTAATGTGGGAAAAGAGAGATTTGGTTTATTGATTAGAATGATGAAAGTGGTTGTCTACATCACTTAAAAAATGCACTGATGAAGGAAGAAGCTTATTAGCATCTTAATTGGGACCCAAAAAAAAAAAAAAACAGCTAGCTAGATTTGTATGTTTTGATTAGGCAAAGTTGTGGGAAATGAGACTTGTTTTTCCTCTCTATTTTTGTCTCAACAACCACTTTTTCCTTCTGTTTGTTGGCTTAGCTTTCAATTAGCAAATTAAACTCAAAAAATTCTCTCATGTAACCCTATTTGTCAAAAAGGGCTCTTAGAAGAAGAATACGATAACCTTTTTCAAGTGCTTAAGGTACTCAACTCCATTATGATGTTTGCTTGAAAAGAAAATTAATGTCAAGAAAATTTTAAAAATAAAAACCCTACTTCTCTTTTCCCTTCTTTCTTGGATCACAACAATCTTTTTAGTGTCACACAAGTGTCAAAAGACAAGAAAAGCATCCAATCCAAACTGAGGAAGTACTCTTACATCCACTATTTAATTTGTCCCCACAATTCATTATCTAGATAGTAACTCTATAAAAAAATATATAGGTAGGTGTTTAATCAACATTATTGAAGCTTAATTATTAGTGTTACGAGCATTGTTAAACATCACTCAAGCATTAGAAGACATAATTAATGCCCAAGAGATTATATATTCTAGTTACGTACACTATACAAATATTTTCTTATGTTCATATGTAACGCTTATGAACCCGAATTTATATATCCAATACTACATATGTCCCTTGAAAGACCCCAAGAGAAAAGTGAGAAAAGTAAGATAAGTAATGTAACTGAATTTTTATATGGTATTTTATTCGTCTCAAAATAATATTCATAATTCTTTTACAAAACAAGAATATGTGTAAAGAGGTAGTTCTTTTTATGAGACTGATATGTACAGTATGATGTTACGAATAATAATCGGAATCCATAAAAATGAGTTAAAAGATGATGCTATCCGCCTGACCATCAAGTCCATCAAACCCTAGATTAGCTAAATCCATGAAAAGACAACAAATGTAAGTTACTAAAACAGTAAACAACAACATGATCAGCAGCAGCACCATCCCGGAAACCACAAATGCACAAAGAAGCAAAAGCCCATGGCGAACATGTATGGACAGCGCGCTGCATGCACTGCATCTGAATCAGGTACATAAGCGCCGACCATAAATAAAAACCCAAAGCCACCCCCCACGAAATAAAAATAAAAATAAAATAAAACAATTAAGAAAATCCTAGCAATTTTTTTTATTAGAAAAGAAGAAAATTCTAATGCACCGAAAAGAAGAACTCCACCTTTTTGACCCCATTTGTTGTTTGAGTTGATTTAAGTGAATGTGGGCAACTTGAAGATGAAGCATCAAATAAGGTGCTTCATTTGGCTTTTTTAAGAGGCAACTCAACTTCTATATCATATGATGCATTATCTTGTTCCCATTAGTGCTTACACGCAAGCTTCCTTAAACTCAAAACTCATTGGCTGTTGACTCCTACGTAAGACCTCATTCACTCCATAAAAGAAAATAAATTTTTTTAAAAAAGCTACAAATCTAGCTAGCTTAGCTAGCAAATTCTTAACATGTTCCTTTGCCCCTACAAATAATTTCTCAACAAATACTCAAATCTTTCTTTTGATCATCACCTTTTGAAATATTGGTTGGGCTTTAGTTTTGAAAGCAATTTACTTAAATAACTTGGAATCTTCCTTTGTTGTTGTACTATTTTGTTTGATTTTAAGGCCTATATAAAAAGGACATTATATATTGTACTGTTTGACTCTTGTGTTGGGTTACCATCCATTTCATCCAATCTATATCTATCTTAATCTTAAAGCTACGGAAAAAACTAGTGAAAATCGTGTGTATTGGACCCACGAAGTACATGAGTAAGTAATCAAAGAAAAAGAGTGACATGATGCAAGAAATTGTATTTCTTTTTGTTGAAGAAATTAAGAAATTAGTCTAGTCTTTCTAGAGGACTAGAAATGTGCAACTTAATTATTCATTTATGCAACAAATTACTAGCTCCTCCTCCATCGCATTTCAACAAACCAGCTATTGAAATGATACGAAAAAAGTAATTTATGAACATGAATATCTCTTAGATTGAACACACTACCATGCATCTAGCTAGTGCTTAGACTTTCTGCATTTCATTTCCAGTGTTTCCTATGACAAAGTTATTCGTTACGCACTTTCAACTGGCAGACGAAGTACTACTCTGGCTATCAAGCATCTATACTTGTTGAGTTGCAGTCACTTATTACTCTAGTGGATTGTGGAAGCTGTATACTTGAGAATAAAACTAGGGCACGAAATACTCGTAGAGTTGCAGTCGCTCATAATGATTATACACAATCATGATTTTGTATGATACTTAACCCATCCCGTCCTACAAAAATAATCCACAATGTAATTTGTAAAATTGTACGGGAAACATTATAATTCACAAATTATAACATAGAATATGATTTGTCTGAAAAAGGGCCAAATTAAGTACTCTATATATATATACACTGATAATAAACCTAATCAATTTCAGTAACTGATAAACAAGATGGTTAATATGTACGTATCCTTCATTTTTCTTTAAGGTCTTTCACCTTCGACAACTGATCGTCATGGTGATATGATCTGATGAAGAACTTGTTTCCAAATAAAGAATGACAATACTCTTTGAGGGAATTTCTCAATAAACTTCCACAACTTTCACTGACCGAATATTTAAAATAAAATTGAAATGAAGTGCCCCGTCCCAAAATAATAATAATAGGGTTTATACATTATACTACTCCCTCCGATCCATAAAAATAGTCCACATTGAGTTTTAAGTTTTGTACTGTTTTTAATACAAATTTGAAAATTCAATGTGGACTATTTTTTTAGACGTTCAGTAAACACACCACCAAAACGAATTGATTAATTTCTGTCACCAGCTAACGGATCTTTTCCATTATTAGCTTCCTTGAAGACACTACTCAAAACACATGAAATTGTCAAAGTTAGGTAGTTATAAAGAATTCAAATCCCAATAGATCCAAATTTGAGTTCTAGACAAAAATCGAATCCTCTATTTTTATTTATTTATTTTCTTTCCAGGTTATAAAAGTAACGATAACTACCAGGAAGAATAAAACATTCAAATATAGTGTTAGTTGTATAGTAATTTGCTATGCAACGTACATATAATTAATGTTAAACTCCTCAAACTAAAGAAAAAGTCGTTATCAGACAACGGGTAGTCCTACTTAGAGTTGTTTAAATCATTTCACCATACATTTGTACCCTACTTCTCTCTTCTTCATTGGGCATACCTATTTTACATGCACGTACACCTTTGGACTCAAACTCAAGCAGAAAATGAAGGAGAAAATGGTGATTTCACAATAGTAAAATATTTCTTCTCTCTGATGGGGGAAAAAAATGAAATAAATCTGAAAAATTTACAAGAAGACTAGGAGACTTGGAATAAATTAAAGATCAGCAGCTTTTCTTCCAAATAAACAAAGCCTAGCCAAGCCGAGTCATGATCGTCTAATTTTTTTTTTTTTTTTGTGTTTCGTTTTTTCTCTTTTTACAAAGAAGCATGAAGTAATTTCAACGGATACATACCACACTCAAATTAATTCCTACTCAACGACCTGTGTGGGTCCGTTTCTGGCCGAAGGTGAATTTTTGTGAACAAGTTCAAAACTCAATGCCATCCTCAGCCCACCTCCTGGCAGCTTCTTCCAAGCCGATTGGTCAAGCCAAAAGTCCAAGCCATTTGAATTCACGGCGCGGCTGGGGCGAGGCTCAGATGTAAATCCAACCCAAATGTATCGTCAAAACCCGGCCCGTCATCCGTTCTAGAGAACCTGCTCAAGGAAGGCCCATCAAGCCTCCCACTGTGGGCTTTGACTTGTTGCGGCCCAACACTCGTCAAGCTGTTCGAATCCGCTACGCTGCCGGAATACGTCAGGCTCCTCCCACTCGCGGCGGACGTGGGGAACACGCACCCATGCGACACGTGGAAAGGCGGCGGGGCGCGTGGGACGTAAACCCACGAGGGCGATGTCGGCCCAGCCGCGGGCAGCACCACCGAACCCGCCGGGGCGAGAAGGTGCGGGGGCGGAGCGAAGGCGGAGACGATCGGGTTCCGCATGTAGGACACGGCGGCGTTCCGGCTGGCTTGAAGCTGAGCGCGCTTCAGCTGCTGCCTCTCCTTCTTGTGAGCGTTCTGGTGGCCGCCCAAGGCCTGCGAGTTCGCAAACTCCCGGCAACAATACTGGCACTCGTATTTCCGGCCGTCGGAGGTCGGAAAACCGCTGCCGGATTCCGGTGACCCGGATGGTGATTTAGTTGACTCCACTTCCTCTTCATCCGTCACGTTGAAACCAAAGAGTTTTAAACGTCCATTGTTGTTGGTTGAAGCTTTACTTTGATTGTAATCTAGCTCCGCCATATATGGCTAAGAAAAAAAATCTAACACTTTGGTTTTGGGATATATTGTTGTTGTTGTTATATTTGAAGAGACAAAAAAACACAGGGTCAGATCGAGTTTGAAGGTGAAGAGTGCAATTAATAAAGAGAAGAGAGAAAATACGAGGAAAGAAATATGGGAAATGTGTTTTATTTTTGGAGGAGCTTCAAGGGAGATGTTGCATGAGTTGGGAGATATATATATATACCAGTTTAACCGGGGCTTTCGTTTTCATTATCATTTTTCCTTTTTCTTTTTATTTATTTATTTATTTTTGCTTTTTTTGGGTTATTTTCATAGATGAATAAAAGAAGAATAAGGTTAAAGGAAGTGAAGAAGGAAAAATAAAGGTTTTAAAGAGAGAGAGAGAGATGGTTGCGGACATCCCAAGGAGAAGAAAGTAAGTGTAAAAATTGGGAACACGACCCAAGAAACACTTGGGGACCCAATGGATTGCCCTTGTCTTTTGTACTAGCACATTATCTTCTCCAATTAACAACATCTTAGCTAGCTAGTTTGCACTTAAACCCAACTCATTTGACTTATATGCCCTCTATTGCTTCTTCTTTTTCTGCAGTGGTGTGAAACAACATTGAAGACATCGTTTATGTATCACTTCTCCTGTCACACTTATTATTGACTTCATACTTCTATAACATTAAGGCTCTGTTTGTTTTTTTTTTATATCTATTTTTAAGTATTTTTTTATTGAGAATTTAAAGACGTGTATTAGAAATGTAAAAAATTATGATAGGATGTGATAGTTATTAATATTTAATTCTAAAAAAAAACCATAGTAGAAGTGGAAACAAACAGAACCTAAACGATCTAGTTTTATCACGATCTACCACTTCAATAAATGAATTAATGATAATATAATATTTAAGTCTGCGATTAATGTAGGCGCAACATATAAGACAAACATTTTAAGCTCCTATTATGGATTAATGAACGACGAATGTAGAGACATGAGTAAATAGATAAAAGAATTCAATTGACGTAATATAATTGTCTACTGTGGGTAAAGAAAAATGAAAAGATTGAATTAGTAGAGTGTTTTGGGAAATTGCTATAAACAAGTGTTTTTTTTTTTTTCTGATTAATTTGTTTGTACAAAGAAGTGTGGGGTGTAGGGTTAAAGAAATGTGATGCATGTGAATCTTGTAGGGTTGTTGAGAACTTAAATGATTGGATTTGTACAATGTTTTTTATGTAAATCACTGTTTCTTTTCTTCATTTCCTAATATTTTTGATGAATTAATCAAACAGTTCTAATAACTCCTAGCTGTTTTTCACTTTCAATCATGGTGTTAAAATATCATGACCCCGAATGAAATCATTTAAAATCCACAGAATATCATGACATGAAAACCTAATTAAGGTTAATGGTGCTTACTCATACAATAGCTAGCTAGCTAGGTGAAAAGAAACTAGCAAGATCAATTCACATGGTTTGATTACCAAGTGAAAAAAAAAAGAAGAAGAAAAGAAATTAAGCTGATTTTCACACCCTAGCTATTGATAATTGCCTCGCAGAGATTTACGGTCAACCTCAAGCACCAAAAAATGGAAAGCCATCTTGCATTTCGATTGATCTACAATTAGGTAACACTCAAAATCACCTTCCTTCCGAATTATCAATTAGGTTAAAAAATTCACAGTTGAATTAAATCTTAATTCCAATAGGGTATGATTGAGGTAGCATACTATATTTTTTTTAAGTGATTAAGAAAAGGAATGAAATTGCGATAGTTGGTTAATAAGGTTAACTAGGGATTGGATCCCACAATTCACTGATCATGTTAATTACATGATATCATCTCCTTAGCGATATAATTATTCTACACAATATTAAAAGAAAAAAAAAAGCAGTATTGAGTAAGCATGTAAGTTATACACAGAAATCTCCACCTACAAGTGGACAAGTACGTATGTGAAAACAAATGTAACCATTTTAAATACAAATTGAACTACTGAATCCTCTGGGTTTCTGGGAGTTTCATATGCATGGATCAAAGAATTTAAGACAAATATATGTATGGAGTTGGAACTTGGAACGATATCCAATGAACTACCGTGACGCCCATGTCTTTTTAGTCGACACTACTTTGTGACGCCAACTACGTACCGCAAGAGAACTCTTAGATATATAGAAGTACTTTACATGTTTTATTTGTTTTCCCATTTCTTTTCTTCTTTTTTTTTTTTTTTTTTTTGGTTTAGTAATAATGGTTACTCACATGATAAGAACAATTTCACGTACGCAGATTAAATTAAATATAGATACCTTAAGAAGTCATTCGAGACTTAGAGATATAGAATAAATTAAACCTGTTTACATGATGACTTGATAGATATAATGGCAACGGTCGCAAGTAGGGTTGTGACGTTAGAAGCAAAACGAGGAAAGTAATAAAACACAAATGAAGACTACATTTGGAAATTGAATAAAATAGGAAGATGATCGAATCCTCACTCGTGAAATAACTAAAAAAGAAAAAAGAAGAAGAAGAAAAACCCTAATTCAGGAGTAAGACTTCTACAAAATCAATAATCACATCCTTAAAGAAGCACTTATTTGTTAAATAGCATGATATCCTTCATGTCATTTAAATTACACAATTTCCATCTTTCCAAAATAATGAATCACTTTGAACTAAACAGAGTACATGACTTAATAACACAATTAAAAATGTCTCCGTTTAATTCGAAGTGAATCGATATATTACGTGTATATATCATACGATACAAAAGTGACAGAGAAAATATGAAACTAATAATCTCGGTGTAATTATTTGTGAAAGAGATAGAATGTGCAGAATATTATAAATTAAACTTGCCAACCTTTATGAAAACCCCAATTAAGTACTTTTTCTTGTTGCCATGAATTCCCAACACACTCATTTATCCCTTGATATTCACTTCAACCCCCCTGGAATTGGGAATTGGCTTTAATCTCTCATAACTCATAAGGGCCGACAGATACCAACCTCCCCTATCTCTCTCACTTTCACTCTCTCACGAAACTTTTAATTAATTCTTTTGTCATTTTTAGGCACTAAGTCAAAACACCCCAGCCCCAGCCCCATGCATGCAACCGTAAAACCACCCCCTCCTCCTCCACCCCCAAATTTTTTATTTTTATTTTTATATATTACTGAAAACCCTACTTTTGGGTGTTAATAATTAGGGCAAAATGATCATAATACCCCTAATGTGACCCTCCATCATTAATCATCTAACCCTTAGATCCACATCTAGCACCGTCGTCGGCCCAACTTAATCACCTCTCTCTGGCCCACGTGTCACTTTCGTATCCATTTTGCGTATCTAGCATTACTCATATGTTTTGACATTGAACTGAAATTAGACCTTCGTTTACATTTCAATCCTTCTACTTCTTTAGACCTTTAATTAGTAGCCCTCTACTTTTCCGGTGAATCCAATTTTCCAGCAGATTACTTGGCATCAGTTGCAATGAATTGTCTAAAACGTTTTCAGTGGAGTTTTTGATCCATTAAACTATAACTAAAATAAGATATAATCACATTTCCATTACCAGAACGCTATCGGTTTAACTTTTTCTTTCGTTACATCATAGATACACATGTAAGGCTTCTAATTTTGTTTGATTTCTATTTCCTTCCGTTACTCTTGGCGTGTCACATAAAATGCACGTTGTAGACGGATCACGAATTGATGTTCGACCAATTAAAACATACTCTTACAATATGAGCGAGCTGAAATGAAATAATTTGAGATTAAGAGAGCGGAGTAGACATGGATCAAAGTTAAAGGGGTCACTGGAGTAATTTTAACCTAAAACTATAAACTACTAGTATTTCACAAGTGGTTTGAAAGGTGGTATATATGAATTGAATGTTCAGGTGTTACAACTTAAACTTTGGTCCTACCATTACGTGGTGATGATGAATTATTTGTTTAGGATGTTTGCGTGATTGACGTTGAAATCCCCTAATTTTTATATGGATTTCTTAGTATAGGAGAGATCTTTCCGAATCTTACTAACTACAACACATGAGATGAAAGCAAAAAAGAAAGGTGACTTAGAAAAGCATTAAAAAAATATGAATTTTAAGATGTATTAATCAAAAGCCTCTTCCAAAGTCTTCACCACAACTCCAAATATGTCCCACCATTGTCTCCTCTTCGCCTCTCCCTCTCTCTTTCTCTAAATTAAACTTTGATATCAACATTATTATGTATAGTCAAAATTTTCTATTTATATAAGGATACTTTGATGCCTCCGATGGCTAATGAAATGCATCATTTCTTTTACTTTTGGCCCAAAGTTTTTGTTCTTTTCGACCCTTAGGTTAATTGCAATATTCTTTGTTTTCAATTCATAACTATGTGTATGTATATATGCATGATGATGATTACAAGGGTTGTTTTAAAAACTAGTTAGTGGAGATATAGTCAATCCTCATTTAAGCCTCAAAACATGGCGATCACCACCATTAATCCGTTTAAGGGAAATGATAGATTAATTACACTTGATTAATTAATCTATATTGAGTGGCATATATATAGATCAAATAGACACTTAGATATAATAAAACCTAGACTATAACATAAGTTGTGGATCATCGAATGATCCTTTTTTTTCTTTTTTCTTTTTTATATAAAAAATTATTCCTTAAAAGCCTTCTCACAACCCTAGTGCTATTAGTGGAGATTAACTCAATCTCAATGAGTTGACAAATTTCCCACTCCACATGGGCATACTATGAGTTATAAGTGGTTTTTATTCCTTTGTTTAAGAAAGGTGCTTTTAAATTTTAATCATAAATGATGATGGAGGTTTAGGGTTTGATAAGTTGAATAAAAATTGGTTATATGTCTTTTGCTCTAAATGGGAATAGAAAACAAATCAGGGTGGTAATCTCAACATTATTACTAAATAAAACTCCTCTCCCTTTCAAAAAAAAAAAAGAAGAAGAAATAAAACTCATATTAAGTTATTTACTAGTTAAATTAATCTAAAGAGACTTGAATGAGGGAAATATGGGATGCCAATTAATTAAGAAACAGAGGGTTGAGTGCAGCTGCAACCATTCATGAATCATGTTCGTGGGGTCAAAACAGATGGTGGATTTTTGAGTCCTAGGGACCTGAAATTATGGCTATCTAAGAGAGACATAAGACATAGATTAGGATCCCATTCTCATTAATTTTTTCAAAATCTAATACTAATTAACACCCAACTAACCTTTTTGCATTATTTGTGGATCCAATGATTTCCCTGTCTTTTTTTGTCCTTTCATTAGTTTAGCACTCTCTCTTGGGAAGGTTGGGAAGTGTTACAAAGCATAAGGGTTGGGCCACTATCACTCCCTCTATGGGGCTCAAGAAGTTGGTCTGACTTGTAAAAAGGGTAAGAAAACTCACTCATTGAGGTGACTCTTCTTCAATTCTCTACTATTTCTTATCAAATCAAATAAGATCGGATATTCTATTTTACTTCTTTGGTATGTAAAATTAGTATACAATATTTATAACTAAAATGACGATTGATAATGTAATGAAATACGATTGATACACAAAAATTTAGAAAAAAAAATTCTTCTTTTCGACTGAGTATGTAAACTTTTGCCGTAGTAAAAAAGTGTATTAACTAGGGTGGATGCATTTAAAACAAATTACACAAGTTTGTTAAGACTTACTAAGAGACCTTCTCCCATCTAATGGCTAAGAAATTGATCTTTTCAGTCATGGAATTTTTGGTATTTCAATCAATGTACAAATTCATGAGTTTGATGGATCATGTGAATCAATACTTATTGATGGCTTTTCAATCAAGAAAGTTTAATGTATCAAGACAACCGATTCATGCATATGCAGTGGCGGGTCAAATTAGGGTACACCAGTTTGAAAACAATTAGCCAAGCTAAGCTAAGGTTGTGAAAACTTTTCTTGTCTAAATTCAAATTTGGCAAGACATACTTAAAGTAGGGTAATTATGTCCTGGAAAGTTCTTAACAATTGAATTCAACTACCAGCATTTAATTAAGTATTGGCCACATGATTTTCCGGAATTGTAAGTACCAATTCTAAATTTGTCTGGCTATGTACATTCAATTAATTAATTAATCCGCTCCCCAGCTTACTGAAAATAACTTGCTAGAAAGGACTAAAGACACTTGTATGATTCAAAACTACCAATTGTTTGCTGAATCACTTTTCGACCAATGTATACAATCTCATCAAAGATAGTTTTTGCAAATTTTAGGCGCACATATCATTTTCTTTTTTAGTCAAGTTAAGGAGGAATGAGATATTGTAGATAGTAAAATCTGAATTCTTGATCTTCATAATAGACGTCTAAAATATGTTGGAACTGCTTTATCACTGTTCAATGTCAAATATAAATATCTTTTATTCTGAATTTTCAAAGTTAGTTCTTAGGTTGTCTCATCCATAAATAATTAAAGCGAAGAAAAAAAAAGAAAATTCTTCAAGACTTGATCAGGGGAACAGGATACAAACAAAATTAGAGAAAACCTATGCCTTGACATGGCATAATGAAACATGTTAGACTAAAAGAAAGATTGGAAGATAGTGAGGCACATGGTTTACTCTTCTTCCGTTGATGTAAGGAAACACATATGAACATGCAATCCAATTCCAATCTATCCAATTGAGCAACATTTTCAGCCGAAAAAGGAATTTGTTTTACAACACTACGCAACTCATATTTGGCTTGGCCATGTTTATATAGGGACATGTGTCCTACATATATGTGGTTTAGGAACCCCCACTAAAGACAAAACCCTAGGCCTTTCTTTCTCAAAGACTAATTTTGAGCTAGATCTTGCTAGCTTGATAGGGTTGCTCGAATGTCATTTTTAGCATGCCTAATTTAATTATATCTTATCTTATAGAAATCCAAAAATAAACGTAAATCATTTGGATTGTTTGCCCTTTGCTTGGTACTTTCATGTGTTTTGATCCTTCATTTTTATAGGTTTTTTTTAAGTAGCGCACAATTTGTCTGTTTTAATCAAGGATAATCGGAACTGTAAAACTAAAACAACATTTTATTTTAATCAAATTAATACATAATGGTCTTCCTCTAGATCGATTATTTCAATTTTGGGAATTAATGTGAATAATACTTGTCTTCAGTAATGAAAACAAGCCAAAACTTGTATATAATCTAGTAATTCCAATTGAGCTATAGTACCATACATATTGTCCATTCAAATTGACTTACACAAATAAACTTTCTGTTGATCCCTTTACAACTGTCCCTAAACAATGGGTATTGTGCCTTGTTGTTAATGGTTTCCACCACTCTAATAATATTAAACAATTTTTTTAAGAGACGTTAATCATGCTTCCTTTGTTTTGTGTTGATTGAAGTGATGCCAATATTATCATTTAAGATCTCACCCCGAATCTCTTTATGGCCCGCCAAGTTGTGGCTTATCAACCAAAATCAACCAATGAAAACATTATTTTATGCTATTTTCTTAATTAAAAAAACATGAGATTATTTTAGACAAAGACCCCTTATGTAATCACAAGACAAGCTCCATTAACCTCTCTAATCATCTTTGTTCTGTTACCTTTTGCAAACCATATAAATTATACTTTACAAGGATACGAAAAAGATTAAAGAAAAAAAAAAAAAAAAACTTCAAAATGTGACTTCGTTTTCAAGCTGCAAGCAATATATATCCCTTTTCTGGATATGTTTCGAAAGGCATATTTTAAGTAAAAAAATAAAAAGAGAAAGAAAGAATTCCAAACAATGTGGGTATGACTCAATGCATACAAGTCCCTCCATGTATTCCAAGTGACATTACCTACTTCCCCCTTTTCAAGTTTTCATTATATAATGGTGTAGGTTGGGTGGAGTTAGCTTTAAGTCATGTGAATTATTCAAGTGACCACACCCCTCCTCTCCTCTCAATCCACTATAAAATATGTATACAGCATTTTGTTTCTTCTTACTTATTGCTACTAATTAATTACCATGGAACCCTAAATCATGCCTAGATTAAAGAAGCTAGATCCACATTACAAGTGAAACCCTAAAATTAAGCTTGTGTTTAAGAGTTCTCCATCTTGATTCAATTCAAACATACAAGTTAAAAGAAGTCAGCTTACAAGATCGCGCTTCGACATGCGCATTTCGGACTGATCAAAAACTGATTTATCCTTTTATGAAACCTGAAATTAGAGTTTGAAGACTCAAAACTAATTGACTATGTAAGTAAGGTATCATGAAAAGGACTGACACGACTCGAATATGAATTAGTCGAAATAATGAGTTTAAATACTGAGTGCATAACATACTAAATTAGACTCACATAGTAAAAACCTTCAAATGCTCAATGGAAATTCATTAGATCGATCGATTCTCATCAGTTGCAAATAAACAGTTCCCTCCTATTCACTAAAAAAAAAAAAAAAAGAGAGAGAGAATTGATAAATGAAAAGAAGGTTCCCGTGAAATGAGAGAGAGGGAAGGAGTCAACCAGTAAGACAAAATAAATGTGGTTAGGGCAGCCAATAAAGTAGGCACTTAGGCGGCTACAAAAACACCACATAACATGTAACGCAAACACATTAGTTGGGAGACATCAGCACATGTCATTTGAGGGGGGAGCCTATTTACATTTATATTTTACTTATGAATGCTAACCCAACCTTAATTAATTCTTAATTAGCTAATTAATTATATACACTCAACTTTTCATCATCTTTAGTAGTAGTTAGTATATAATTCTTGTTCCTTTCTCACGTATTTTCAGGACACGTGGACACTAACCTATGTTTTTCCATAAGATCTCTACAAATCTTCCTTTTTTGACATTCTTCTTAGTTTATGTCTTTCCGTGTCTGCCCTTTCTCCCTCTTAGTCCTTTTTATTACCACGGCTGATGATAGAGACTGATTCTTTTTCTTCTAAATTTCTTACTTCTTTTTTCCTTCGGTGAAATAGCATCCAAGGAAATGTGAATTAATCAAAAACATCTCCCCAAAAAAGATGAAACAGAGAATTAGTGGTGTAGTTTGTTGCTTCTTTTCATCATATATAATATCAGTTACACAAAGAATTATTTTATCCTATAAATTAAATTAACCTTCAGCAAGTAATTCCGGATACGATTTTTCCCGATTTCTCAGCTTTTTGGTGTTTCATTATTTTGTCTACTCACGAGAGAGTAGAACAAAAGATGTTAATTTAATGGCTGCGGGATATTGGAAATGCTTGTATGTACGTACTTTGGAATACTTTTTTAAAATTAAGCTGGCATAATATGGAAGATAATGCAGCTGATTAGATTAACTCTAAATAATTAATCAATCGTACAATTATGTTTTGGAAGTCAAAGGAGTATAGCTTTCACAAGCCTTTGGTTGGACAAACGGGAATCAGATTAGACATTGCCAGGAGTTGATAGCGATGAAAATTCATAATCTAATGCATATGAGACTTGGTATGCATGGAAAGACTTAAATTAAAAAAAAAAAAACGTCATTTTGATCTTAAGATATAATTTGTTATACTTGTGGAGTTTATGGAAAGGGAAAGATATCATGTACTCCCTCCGTCCCATAATTATTTTCTAATTTAAGTTTTCATTTTTAGTTCAACTTGTACTAAAAGTAAAATCTCAAAATAGACAATAATTTTGAACGGGGGAGTATAATATGCTTCCTTAAACTTCTGGTACTTTTTTGGTAAATACTGTTACTAATATTTACAACTATTGATAATGAAAAAATTTTAAAAGTCTTAAACGAAAAAAATGTTCATGAAGTTCAAACCGTTAAAAGCAAATATTTGTAACATGCATGATGAAGTTAGTTAAACCCTAAACCTAGTTAAGACATACGTGCATATGCAACTATGTTCAGTGGCTAATTGGAATCTATCTGTCTACCCATGAAAGAATCTAATCAGTTTGTAATCTAGTATTCATTAGCACGTGGGACTTGGGCTGCAGGGAAACACTTTGAACCATTCAAGTCCTTGGATAGATTCTTCTTAACGTGCAGGATGAAGTTCGTTTACCCTAGGTTTCATTTAGTACGTATTTTTAATTGACAAAAAAATCTTAAAAATATTTCATAACAATCAAGAAAACATTACGAATGAGAAAATATATTTTAAAAGTTTTTTCATTAATTAAAAATACATACTACGTGAAATTTATGATAAAATCAAAATGTCTTATATTAAGAACCAGAGGGAGTACATATAAAAACTAGTAGATCTTCTTTGTGGCTTCTGGATGTGCCCAGAAAAGATTAGTCAATAGATTTAGATAGTCAGAAGATAGTACACTTAGGCCAAATAAATAAATAAATTAATTAATTAAAGTTAGAAACAAAACACGCTAGGGTTCAAAGAAGAGATGAAGACAACCAAGAAGTTTCCAAGAAAATTAATAACATCAAAAAGCAAGTTACACTTTTGTACGTATGTTGAAATAGAATCATCGTCAATTTAAGTCACGTTCCTCGTGAATTTCTTAATAGAATTAACACTTTAAAGTGCCTTGAAATACTGACATTTGGCGTATTAGCTAGCTTAATCCCAATATTGCAAGTTTTTCATTCTTTTTATTAGTAGGATAATTATTTTCGGCCTTCACCGTGGAATTATTAATATATATATATATATATTATATATATATATATTATACATCGGCAAATTGTCAAATAAATAAATGCATGACAGGGGAAACCCTAATTAAATTTGTCTACGTACTGGACAAGATATAGTGTAACTTAATTAATTAACCTATATTTGTCTTTATATTGTTTAGCTTAGTTAGGTTCATGCAGGCTAAAAATTAGGTACTAAGGAGTTCATAAAAATCTTATCCACCCTTTTCCTTCCACAGTTCCACTCCCTTTCCTTCACTCATTTAAGTAGATAATTGACAAGGAATAATCTCCCTATAACAAAATGCCGAACAAGCAAAGAGTTGAACGATAAATCTTTAATTAAATCTTGATTCTCCCTAATCCCTTTGTCCTTGTAAAATAGATGGACTATTTTTTACTCCCTCTGTCCCACAAAAATAGTCCACATTGATTTTTGAGTTTTATACTGTTTTTAGTACAAATTTGAAAATTCAATGTGGACTATTTTTTTTGGGACGGATGTAATACTTCATATTCTTTTTTTTTTTAAAAAAAAAATGAACTACATATTTCCTCTGAGAAGAAAGGAATATTATTTAACGGTCCGGAAAATTTTCTTTGTCTCAAATAGAATGGATCAAAATGGATACTATCTTTAAGGGATTACACAGATATTATGTATCTATAAGATACTTGTCACATTGATTTGCTTACTCGTTGATGCTAGGATTGATATATAATTAATCTTGCCTCTTGAACACTACATTCAAAATCGATCAAAAACTGGAAAACTGGATCGCAAAAATCTCGCAAAATCATACCTCGACCTGAAAATGATCCAATCATAATGGTTTTCAATGCGTATGAAATTGCATTCTTATGAGAAAGAAAGAACATAAAAATAAAATGGAACGTGTAATTTGCATCTGACATGAAAAAAGTTTCTCATACTTTGTCAACAAATCAAACTTGGAAACAGGCCTCATGCCTGGTGGTCTCAAAACCCGTGCTTGAGTAATTAGCTTGTTAAACCCGTGCTCAGGTTCCAGCTGAATCGAACTCGTACCAAAGTGATTTGTGAACGTGTAAATTAATCGAAGCCTTTTAACCAGACGATTACGTAGTTGAAATTTTGTTATCTTGATGCATGGCCAAACAATGTCTTCTGATGATAACGTTACCTGATCTTAATGTTTTATGAGGTGTGTTTTATCCATCTTGATGATTTTCTCTCCCATTTGATTTGTCTAAATTTTGCCACAAACTTGTACTGCAATTATATTAATTTTCCTCGTTTATAACATACTACTAGATAATAAAAATTGAATCGAAAAATATTTTAGAGACAAAAATGTTTAAGAGATACTCAAACTATAAGATCAACTTGAAAGGACACACCCTCAGTCCCATTCGAGCCCGATAAGTACGTTGCATGTTCATTTACAACGAACTAAGGTAGTACGGTTTACGCAAATCCAACTCATACCTACGTTATGACTTTGTTAAGTTCTTGACCTTTTGTAATTCAACTAAAGTTTCTTACAAAGTCAGGATGATTAAGTCTGCCAGTGCGTAAATTCATCATCTCTGAAGGAATTAGAGAGTTTTTACTGGTTTCCGAAAATAAAATAAAATGAAAACAGAATGATATTTTCTGTGTCTGGCTAAGATTCGCTCGTGTATTGATCGCGTAAAATGACAATTACAATGAAATCGAGACATTGGAAAACAAAAAATGCACAACTATGATGATAGCGAGATAGGCAAAAAGGACCAATTGAGAAACTAAACGAATGCTTCGTGGACCAAAAGGGTACTTAAAAGGGAACTGGAATAAATGAATAGTTCGAGCATTTCTCTTACATATTGTTACTGCAAAACCCTGTCTAGACACATAATACCAGACCCAAAATTATCATATGGATCGATGGAAAAATAGAATATGAAAAGTACAAACAAAAAATCAAGCAATCTGCAGTACCGGCTCTGCAAATTCTATCCCTACTAGGCTATATGAACAGCGTGACAAGTTTTTTGAGCTGATTTCCCTATTAATATAAGAGTCAATTTTACAATACACAAATCTCACATACCTTTCGATAACTCAATCCAATGACTTATATCCCATTCAACAAACTTTGAACAGTTGCAGCGAAACAAGGTGTCTTCTGAAGGCAGAAGCAATGGGAGCTCATTCACTTGCAAGCAAGCAAGACAGGTTGAAAACTTGAAACCTCAGAAGCATAGTAGTACATTTTACGTCTAGCCCATATCAGACCTTTTTATCAGATCCCTTGAGGTTCAGATTGAACCATTTCTTCTTGGACTTGTCCTTAGACTCGGAGCTGCTATCATCTCCTGGGCTCTCTGCCCTAAAATCATCTGATGGAATTTTGCTACTGCTTCCATTACTAAAATGACCACTACCACCAGCAGTAACTATGGATCTTACAACAGTGAAAGAAGAATGAATTGTGTCTCTCTGTTTGAGCAGTTCATCAACCTGTTTCCATGTACAGATAAGAGCAAAAAAAAAGCATTTTAGCTCAAAGAAACAAAAAATGAGATAATAAGAGCCAAAATCATAAATAAAAAATTCTACTGTTGGCTACGATCAAATTCAAACAGAGAAGACACCAAAAAATCATCAGACCTTTATACAAACAACATAATATAACAAAATTTACAATGAATGATTGTAACAGCTTAAAATGAGTAAAAGAAAACTTACTGTTTGCTTTTCCTGGCTGTACCTATTGGTCACCTCTTGGAAGCGTGCCAATGCCTACAATAATCAGAGTTTATTGTATATTAAATGTATGTAAAATGAAGCACAAGGACTGCTGCTACTGGTTAATTGCACATCAGGTACCTTCCTGTATTCGGTCTCAAACTGGCGTAGCTCATTTCTCTTTCTCAAAATCTGAGATTCAATATCCTTTAATTTGTTTGTTGTTTCCTCAAATGACTTCGCACAAAGAGCCTCTATCGTATATGTAGCAGGTTTGAAGAAATTATCCCCTGAAATTAAAATCCTTGGTCATATACGGAACTTACTTTAAGTTACATCTGCCCAGTAAATTAAATAAACAATAAAATAAACCCAACACATTAACACGCGGAAGACTAGTCCAGACCATAAACAGCGAATATGTGAGTGCCAGCTTTTAGTTCTGAGACCTCACAAGGCTGAAGGCCTTCCAATCTTTTGAAAAATGCAGCTTCGGGATCTTTAGCCATTGCCAACTGCAGTACCATAATAAATATTAGTGTAAAATTCTCCAATACTTTGAAATGAAAGAAGTAAAACTAACATACCGCATTTACTGTGGTATCCATTCTGTACACTTGAAAATGCAAGAAATACATCCCAGCAGATGTCACCTTGCCTGTCTTCTCACTATCTTCCTGCATGGTGTTCAAACAAAATGAAACCTCGTACAATTTGCAATATTAATAAATTTAATAAGCTCTCACACAAATATCAAGAAGCCGGGCATCATTGCCTCAAAGGTTTCCGTAACATAACTGTAGATCTTTCAGGTAACTGGCATGATACAATCTCAACGAATTGGACACTAAAGATAACATAGAGATTTTAAACAGAGAGCCAATTCTCATGACAAAAGTGGGAACACATTGAAGAAATGGAGAGACAGGAGACATGGTTGACACATACTAACACATTTTTACATTATATCGAGATATCTTCATAAAAGGCATTTTGATTTGTTCAGACATCTCTGCTCCCAGCAATGTATGGAACTCATGGATCATCCATTACATAATTAGGACCTATCAACTCTTCTGATAACTTTTCTGTCTAAAAAGCACAGGCTGCAAGGCAAACCATCTCTAGGCAGGGTTCTAAATCTTATCTAGTTTTTTATCCACCCCAGTGGACCCCACTTAAATGTGGGTAAAACCCCCTGGTGGGAATTGAACCTGGTCTATTACCGGGAAGGACAGCAACCTAACCACTAGGTTGTCATTCAATTCCCAGGTTAAAGTTGACTACAAATGCGCAACTTTTAAGGAAAGTGGTCTTTCTTTTCCACAGGTTCAAACTCTTCGACACATACAATAGTGACAGATGAATTGGCATCAACTCTATACTTACGATGCAGGGGCATGAAAAGCAGAGATGCAACTATAATTGAAAATGAAAACAGACATAAGACAGCAATGCGACAATTTAACAGACTGAGCATATTAAGAAAAACTAATAGAGCACAACCAAGATTCAAATTGCCAAAAATCAATCAAGCTTCATGCTTACAAGATTTCCAGGCAGAAATTCCTCGGAAAGAAAATAGGATTTTGAAGAAAATCACAACAAAAGAAGCGAACCGCACCTAAAACATCGAAAAGTTCTGAACTCAATTATTATAGCAACTGCTCACAAATTGACCAGTTGTGGAAACCGCCGTGATGCCAATTATGATGAGGAAATACAGAATTTTAAAACAAACTTGTGACAAGGATGCTTAAAAAACTTGGTGAAATTTTACCAGACATATATCTAACTGAGGTTTGCCCATGTGACAGTAGATCACCCGATTTGCATTTATTTACTTTTCTTTTTAAATTATAAGACTAAATTCCACTACTAAAACCTATATATTGTTTCCAATCTCCCAAGGGAGGGAATCTAGACTATAAGCAAAATTTTTCCAAAAAGGAATCAGAAGTAGCATTTTTTACCTGCAATGCCAGTCCGTAGCCTCCATTGGCATCGTGCTCAAAATATAAAAGCTGAAAATACATGACATGTGCTATTAGTACATCAACATAAAAAATTCCAATTTAGCAAAATCAATGTATAAACACTCGTTCAGACAAACGTACCTTAAATTTGCTTTGTGCAGCGGAAGTTACTCTAACTACTATTCCAGACTCAGCTTGCTCATCGCTAATAGTTACACCAAAAAAGTGCGCACACTGCTTTTCTACCTGAAATCAAAAAAACAAAAAATAAGTGATATGCAAAAGCACTAGAGAATTACATTGTGCAAAAACAGAAAGAGATATTCACCTTGCCACTAACAGAGGTTCCAATCGGTAGTGGCCTCACTGTGACAGTCCCATTTAATGCTTCTTCAAGGACATTGGCAGAAATTGTTGTCTTGATAGGAACACCCAACTTGCTACCAAAAAACACTCAATTAAGCAAGTGATAACACAATTATCAGGTATTAATAGAGGCAAATCATCATATTGAGAGATATTCACCTAAACAATGCGGCAAACATTGTGTTGACAGTTCCAAGGTTGGATAGATCTATTTCCATATCCATTCCATCAGCGTCAAGTGCCTTCCACAATCAGCAAATCAAGTTAAGCAATTATAAAATATGATCATGAGAAGGCGTTAAACGAAATAAAACACGGGGCTGAGGTTGATCAAAGACTTGATCACATGCATAAACAGAAGCAGATTTTTCTTAAAAGGGCCTGCCCAGATGGTAAATTGATAAAGTGGATTTACTCATTTACAAACAGCATCTGAATTAATTATTCTTCCTAACCACTGGGAATTAAAAAGGAAACAAATTATCTTATTTATAATTGCATTTCTCCAAACTGCTTTCCACAAATTCAATGTTCACGGTTTCAATTAAAACTATGTTCACCAAACCCTTCTTATAAACAGATCTACTCAATACAAAGCAGCTTTATAAAGTCCCAAAATCCCTTAGTCGAATACTTACCATACTTTTCCTACATTCAGAGAGCAGTATGTAATGTAGCAGTTACATTTGCTACACATACCACGGCACTGCCAAATCAAGGCAGACATTGATAGACATTGATAATTGATCACAAGCAGGAAAAAAAAGGTTCACATCTAAGTTCTATAACTCATTCTCCAGCACATACATAAAGAATTGACAATAGCAGCTTAGAAATTTCAATGATTATTTTCAGCTTTTCAAAGTTTTAATGTCCAAACTGGTAGTCATGTAAAATAAAGATTACCAGAAATCACATGCTTATTCATTATTATTTCGCAACCACTCATATGCTGTGCGCGTTCATTTGGAAGGGGGCTGCGGATATCACTAGAAACTACCTCAAATCCTGAACTGTCATATTGCCTCCTCTTTTCTGGGTCAGATAAAATGCTATATGAATATGCAACTTCCTTGAAGAGTTCTGACGCCTCAGGATTGCTAGCATTTTTATCAGGGTGGTACCTGTATATCATTGATTGTTGTTATTAACCAGCATCATGAGATCTATTCACAAGAATTGAGTAGCTGAAGTCAACTTTCAAGATAAAATGTTTTCATTGATCAATGCAAACTCCTGTTCGTATACAAAAAAAAATCAACCAACAACCAGAGAAACCATGAACACAAAAGCCGATAACTGGACAGCTGACAAAGGAAACAAGAAAATAACATTATGGAACTTCAAAACTGCTTTATCTCTAAAATAAAACTGAACATGCCCTTCTCTCAGATAAAACATGTCCTAGGAAACACTAAACCATCAAGCAACATTCAGATTTCAGCCCAATCAATTTCTGAATTCAGCAACCATAATCAGTACAAACAAAAATACAGAGCTTATTAAAAACCAGAACAACAAATTGAACTCAGAGAGAAGCACTAAAAAACAGAACAAGAATACAAAAAGGAAAGCAAAATGAGCATTTAAAAACAAAAACGAACTTACTTGAGAGCAAGCTTCCGGTAGGCAGTTTTGATTTCTTGATCAGAAGAATCCCTGGATACGGATAATACCTCATATGGGTCTCTTCTCAACGCTGGAGCCGATGGCCCCTCCATTTTTGAACCAGCCATTCCCTTAAATTCGTTACCACAAACCTTATACTTATTCGTCCTACCACTTCTACAGTACCTTCCCTCCTTTCGTCTTATTTCCGCTCTCCCGAATTTCCACAAGTACTTGAATCTTCCACCAACACGAATCCCCCTTGTCTACAAAATCAGAGACAAAACGAATTCATATCCCACACAAAACCCGTCAAAAATTGCTAAACAATTCTCCAAGAAATCAATCACGGTTTTCCCAAGAATCAAAAGCTTTTTTGGATCTCTACAACTTGGGACTAATTCACATGTTCACAATATAATAATAGCAGAAACAGTATAAAAACGAAGATCTACTTACAGAACATTGAATTTTAATTCAGGGTTTCGGGAAACTAGCAGAATCAGAGAAATTTTACCTGAGGGACGACGATTTTTCAGCTTCCCACTTTTGTTTGTGAACCAAAAAATCGAAAATTTTTGGCTAGGCTAATAAAGAAGGTTCCATTGAAGAGAAATACTTTCTTTTTCCAAAAATGCCTCCTCTTTTATATTATTATTATTATAATTGTTGCTATTTTTTTGGGCTGAAGTTGAATAAAAGGACAAATAATTCGATAAATAAGGTAAATATTTTTGAATCTGGACCGCCATCTCTAAGATAGGGACTAAACTAGAAATTAAAAATAGTTGATTGATCCACATAATTTTTTTTCTTTTTAAAATAAACACAAACTTTTTAGGGTCATACGTGAGTTTTTATCTTTGCAATTAATTTGGACAGTGTGTTTATATGGGACCAAATTTGATAATATTTCAAAGAGAGCACAATGAAAATGCACAAAACTGACAAGTAATTAATCTGTTATTTGTTAGCGAAGATGATAATGATTTATATTTTATGATACATCTGTTATTTGTTACTCCCTCTGTCCCATAAATATTGTCCAGTTTGGACTTTCATTTTTAATTCAAATTGTACTAGAAATGAAATCTTAAACTGGACAATAATTCTGGGACAGAGGGAGTACTTAAGAGAATAATGATTTATATTTTATGTATCATGATTTGCAATTGTTAATTTAATTTTTTCACTTGTTGATATCATTTATTCCTTATCCTAGAATTCGGATCTTTGTATCTTATGCAATATGGTACTATTACAATAACTTCTCCCCCAAAAAAACCGTAGTCCCAAACAAGAGGACCTAATAATCAAACTACCAGAAAAATGAGAGACCAAATTGGCAGTTCCCCCTTTTGTAGTTTTGTCCATAAGCCTGAGTTGAAAATGCACTCCCTAATTAACAAGTCTAAGCTGAGCTCATGAATTATTGAATAGAGTATAGGCTTTAGACTTATTCAAGTTGTAATTAGTCCAAGACAACAAAATTGTGTCATTGGCGAAAATAGATATTTGTTCTCGTCAAATAGAACTAATAAATGCTCCCTCTACTCCCTCTGTACCAAAATTATTGTCCAGTTTTAGATTTCACTTTTAGTACACTTTGAACTAAAAATTATACTAATGTAATTGTACATTAATTATGGGACAGAAGGAGCAATGCTCTTCCCATTGGTCTCAAAAAAAAGTTTTTTTTTTTTTTGGTTCAACAAAAAAAAGTTTGAAAAGGACTATTTTCGAGGAACTAATGTAATTGTACATTAACAACTCGTATGGCCTAAAGCTTTTAATACAGAAAATTACATCCTATGCTAATTGATGATGCCTGATACAGTGGTACTTATTCGTAGTTTAGACAATAAATTACAACTATATCAGCATATCATTAAGTATAAGTATCTGTCTACTTTAATTAATTATTATCTAACCTAAATTGACATGAATTTGAATTGTCAATATGCACTTATTATTACTTTCTCTTAACTGCTCTTTACTTAGATTACCCCTTTTTCGGTACTTCCTCATTCACCTTATGCACAACTTTCAGTTCCATATTTCTGCCTAGGCAACATCTGTTGAGTGTTAAGCGAGGGTTAAAAGTGGCATGGCAAAAATGGCGCATGAGGTATTAGCTCCCCCGATCACAAGATTCACACTGCTCCATGTCTAATGGTATCGTGAGGTTGCACCCGAAACCCTTGTAATGATACTGAGGCTGGATTGCCAGATGCAATCACTCAGCTGAATGGTTCCGGTCTCATCATAGGTGGATCGTTTATGTTGAGCAAATAGGGTTGGAGTCTACCTTGATCACCCTCGTATTGTAGGATCCACAGAAGCTGCACTTGTGGTACAGCCAATGGAATGGGGCCGATCCTTTCAAACCACAATCATTGCACAAAATGTCCTGTACAACAAAAAGTTATGCACTCATGAAAATGTTCATATATATAGACATGAGTTACTTTTATTTACAGGGGATCATCTCCAATATTAAACGATGCAAAAAGTATATGAAACGGATTTAGGCTGTATTACTTGACAGCGGCCCCTGTATTCTTCAGGGAGAATCTCAGAAGCCATTAAAGCATCAAGCATCCCAAAGTAAACCTGCAAAGAAAGCGAATTCCAGTTACAACTCGAGCAAATTTCCAGAGGGACGCTGCAACAGAGGAATTTAGATAACTCGTGGAAGACAAGTTAAATAAAGGTTACAAAATTCTCTTACCGACATGTCTCCCATTGATTTGCTACAGATAGGGCAGATGTAGTGTGTGCGAGCATATGCCTGGAGAGGTAAAAGGAATTGTTACATTATTTTGAACTTCTCATGAACCTGCTGTTAGAACTTCTGGAGAAGTAGATAAAAGAATTGACCTGAAAGCAAGCAGAATGCATGAAGTGGCCACAAGGTAGAGATCTGACAGTCTCACTGGATGTGAACAAAAAGTCGCAGCATATAGGGCAATTAGTCTCCAGCCCTTTCTCCCTGCACTTGTGGTCCATTAGTTTCATTCCCAGGCAACAGTTGCAGGTCATGCAATGGAAGAAGTCAATGCCAAGTCCACTCCCAAGGCGGCATAAGTTGCAAGAGGGGCAATGGTAAACTGTCCTGAAGTGGAAACGAGAAAGGACATTTAGAAAATAAGGATCAGAACCGTTCCTGAAGAAGCTATGCATAAATGCAATTCTTCTGATACATGACACTGCAACCTAAAAGCTAAAACATCAGCAAATCCAATTTACAAGATGCCGTGATGGAGCCAGGGCCAATGGTTATTGGTTGGGTGTTGACATGGAAAATACAGGTAGAGGAATTAGTAAAGAGAGAGAAACAAAAAAAGGGGGAAGAAGATGAATAAAATTATTAGTTCATTAAAAAATCCTTTCAGCTTAGAGAATGAGATTGTTTCAAGCACATTCATAACATGCGTGAATAACAGAATAAGGCCTCCCATTTATTTTTAACTATGGGCCAAATTGATTATTTACAAGCACTTAAAATGGTATATTCTATCCTCAAGGATTATAAATTGTACTTTACATCGATAAAACAGAGTGATTTAAATCAATAAATTATCATAATTTTCCGGTATAAGTTAGCAACATTCTTACCCATGTCTTCATATCTACAAGAAAAATAGTGTTTCCATGAAAACCAGTAGAAGCATGTAAAGAATGTAAGATAGCATCACCTTTCATCATCAAAAAACTTGCAGCTGCTACAATAGTATTTTGCCATCGAGAATCCCTTGCAAGAAGGAGTAGCGCAAGTGGGCCCAACAGGTTGAATTTTCAGGCACTTCATGCACATCATTTCAGATGTTGCCTTTCTGCAAACAAAGTATATCATGCTACTTCATAATTGCTCAATAACGAACAAAAGCTAGGTGATTTTTTAGAAAATGTTACCTCTCCATGGAATGGTCACTGACATTGTCATGGCAGAATCTACAAGTGAATAACTTTCCACAACAAGCTGCACGGAGCTTACAATTTCTTTTGTAATGTTCACATCCATAAACAGTTTTGTCTGGGTTGCGAAATGACGGTGAACATCCAGCTACATTCACATCATCCGAATTCTCCTTTATTCTTATCTGGGGCAACTTCTGCTGGGCAGCAATCCAACGGCTACAAAAGGCAAGTATCACTTGCAGCGAGATGCAAATTTCCAGCAGTACTTGAGACAAAATTTTAAGAATAATTAACAAACCTGGTCATAAGATTTTGAATAAGGTAGGCTTTTCTTCTTGGATCAAGGGAAGAATCCCTAGAGACCTTTCTAATCTCAGACTCAAGCTCATTCTGATTCATTCGGAAAATATCCTTCCACCCAGGCTTGAAAGTGAAATCACTCTGGTCCACTGACTCATGCATATCATAGCTCACTGAGAATGAATTCAAAGCAAAAAGTTACACAGTTGAATTGTTAATATTGCATCATTTGTTTGTATCATACACTACTGAAATTATTTTATGCAGTATAAGGTAATACTATGAAAAGCCAAGTTTTGAAAAGTTAGAAGTAGAGGATAAAAAAATTTAAAGCCATAAACAAGCTTGGTGAGTCACCATTGTTTGATGTTGATGCAATTGAAGTCCCTTCCCACCATTCGTTTAGCCACTCACTGAACATTGTGTTCTTGGTGGCTTGCTTCCACGTGTCGATCATTTTATTTTGCTCTTCCTGAGTAAGAGCAGATGTTACCCACGGCAACATTGACTGAAGCACTTCTGCTCCTGTGGTACCAATAATGCGACCAACGAGTTTGTCCTGTTCCTCGACAGAAAAATGCCTCTCAAATAGTGGCCAGAGCTCAACTTCTTCACGTTTGACATGCAGATCCAATGTTACTCTAATTGATTTGCACATGCTCTGTACCTTGGTTGCCAGCTCACTATATTCTCTCAAATCACCATATGAATAGGAGGAATTAAAATCTCCTATATTTTGGTCTCCTACCTTACTTTTGTTCTTCAAATTTTCACTGACTATGGACAGCTTATCAAGTGTAGAAGATATATCCTCAAATAGCTTTTCTTCCTGCTTATGGTCCAACATATAAGAGTGACTGACATTATGCAGAGTCTCCCTTGATTCTAAAGCTGGAAAGACAATGTCATCCTCAGCATTACTGTGAGCTCGGTACAGCCCCCACAAGAGACGAAATCTTCCATTAAATTGCCTGATGAAGCTTTCACTACAATCACCAAGTTTTGCAGATTCAACATCCAGAAACTCCAAATCTTTCCTGATGGCTTTGTGAAACTTGAATATGGTATCTATTGGTCTTGTTTCAGACCCACAATCATTTGAACTGGTTTCTGTTTCCCAGTTGAAGAGACAAGAACTAAGTGAAGGAGCACTCGGACCAAAAGACAAGGATCGTAAAGATTTCGCAGCAGCAAGACAACCTGTCCCCAGATTGTTGTTGTTCACTCCTAAACCAGGCACCCTACATGATTGGTTACTGAGAGATGCTTTCTGTGACTCTCCTGCTTTTGAAGGATTGGAAACAATGCTTTCTTTGAACAACAATGAGTTTCCGGACTCCATTGGCATTTCACTACCACCAGAGTGAACCAATGGAGTATTTTGAACCTTGATGCTTGACCTAGAGCAGGCACAAGCACATCCAGTGAACTCCTTTGGTGATCTTGCACGGACTTTTGAAGCACAACAACCATTTACACCTGCTGACAAGCAAACGCCCCTTGGACGACCTTTACACGCCCAGCCAGTGAATAAGGTAACTAGTGCCGAGTCTGATGCAGGACCTGCATTAGCTAAATAAGTTAGAAGTAGACAATATGAGGGAAGTATTGAGTTTCTTTGGCAGGAACAGCATGGCAGTAAAAATATGAACTCGGGAAACTAGCGGAGAACCTGCCATCTGCATGTTTTGAAGAAAAGACCTTGCTTCCTCTTCAGTAAGAGATCCTACCAGCCACGGCAATACAGATTCAATTACTCTGAGAGGCATAACACATAAGCTCTGGTATAGAAGCTTTCGCTGCAGTTCATGGCTAAAATTCTTTCTTAGAAGTGGAAGAACCTGTGGTCACAATACAATCAAACATCAATAGAGCCTTTCATAAGACTGTAATCGATTATAGATTTTAGTTGCAAATGGGAGTACTCCATATTCTACACAAATTAGATGACAGACTTAAATATAACGATATCAAAGATGAGAAGATCAATTTCTTAACGCAGAAAGTACAACATCAATCATCAACGAGTGGAAGTGGGAGTGCTCCATATTTTACTCCAAATGTTTACAGCAGGGAAGGTCACCTGAGTTTCCTCATTCTGGAAGTGATTGGTTATGGTCTGCATTACACGATCAGCATGCGAGCATAAACTCAAACAATATTCCGCAGAAGTGGAGTTGGCACTGGCACTTTCAATACTTTCCATCAAGTATCTAAATCTCTCAAATTCACTTTCTTCTTCTGCATGTTCTTTAGCAAAAGACAGCCCAGAATCTACAGCAGGAAATATAACTTTGTCCTCAGCTATGCTGCAGCCATAGTCACCAAATAATTTTAGTCATTCAAATGAGAAAGCAGCCCCAAAAGGTCAGTAAAATTGAAAAACTAGAAGTTCTAGCCAAACATTTTACATGCAACTTTTGAAGGTAAAGTGTCACAAATGTGATGCAAAAGCAAAGCGGTAAAATCATGAAGAATGTAATATGAACTGCTTTAAAGAAACAAAAATCAGCTTGTCATCATAAAGCAGCAGGAAACTTCTAGCAATTTGATTTATTTGGTTGAGTTCAATCAAAAACCTGAAGATGCAAATCACATCAATTACAGAACAGACGTAGTTATTCTGTGAAAATTCTCTTCAACAATGATATATGGCGATTGAATAATATTACTCTTCAACAATGATTTGGAAACCCAAGAACCGACAAAAGTACCTGTGAAAGATGCACACCTCGGCAATGAACTGTAACCTCTTATTGAAAGCAGCCCAATTAGAAAAATCTCCAGATGATGTTATTGTTCTTGCAGCTTCAGCTATGTCATTTAACTCCTTCCGGATAGTTTTATGCCAATGCAATATCTCATCTATTGGATGACCAATGACATCAGAGTTCGGCAGGCAAGAATCGCCTTTTTCCATGCTTGGCGATGCACATGCACATGATCTCTTCGCACTATCATTAACTGAAGCCACACAATTGGTACCACCCTGGAATACTGGAATATTGCCACAACTTTTACGTTTCTTATCAACTTTCACACCATCCATCCACGTGAATATTATCTGTGTGGAAATAATTCATAAAGTGGTATTACAATGAGATGAAAACATTTCTAGCATCTCTCAAGCAGAAGTCCACTCACCTTTTGAAGAAGTTCTTCCTCTGGGATTATTTTGTACAAGCATTTACGCATCCCTTGACGCTCATCAGCTGAAATAGAGGATGAAAGCCACGGAAGAAATTCTGCCATCATGTTAACAGGAATGCTGCATAAAAATTGCCACGCCAATGAAGCTTGCTCCTCAAATGTAAATTTCTCAATGAGCAATGGAAAGACCTGCCCAAAGAGTTTTGTAAAACTGTAAGAGATCAATAGATAAGAGAGAAATAATATAACACGGGTATCTGGAAGCCACCACTTCAAAATAATTTACTAACAGACAAGTTCTCAGAGTGAATACAATTTGTTCACATTATCATTACTTTTTCCCGTCTATCAGAGGAACATCGCAACATTCCTGAATCATTCTCGCCATTCGAACTTCTAATTTTGTTGTAAACCAAGCATGATCTTCCCTGACATTCAAATGATTCTTGAAAAAACAAGTTCCACGCATATACATCAACAAGTTCCACACAAATACTTGAAAATATTTTTTAAGAAAATACCTGTTCCTCTTCCTTGGACATGTGCTGGCTGATTGAAGTCCGCAGCGCTCCCGTGCAAGAAGCCAGCTCTCTTTTGTAGCTATCCTCATTTTCCTTATACGAGTCTAGCAATCCAAATAGCTGATCAAAAAGAACACTTTCTCCCTCATGCTCAAGAGAATAAGTTCGGGCCACATTTTTTACGCGGATATCAAGTGCAGGAAAGATAACCTGATATTTTAGAGAGGCAATATTGTAAATTTTTACTTCTACCGTAGGTGGAATAACAAATGATTGAAAGAGAATAAATCCTTACTTGAGAGTGACTAATCAGTAAAAAAAGTTGCTTTTGTAACTTGCATTTAACATATTCAAAAATGCAGAAAAGATATCTTTTGCAACTCGAAAGAAACATATAAAAAAGAAATCATTAAGCCACCACAATGCATCAGAATTTTTGCAAATAACCTGATCAAGTTAGAAAAACATTAAAACCAACAACCCAAACAGCTCTGATGTGTTTACTAGTCCTTTTCATTAAGAATATTAATAAAATAGATAGACTTCAAGAAAACAAATGCAAAGGAAGTGAATAGTCTTTTCCTCAATCATACCAAGCATAAACATAAAGAGTAACAAATTAAACAGCAAACTGAGAGAATGATCGCGTAAAAGGAAAATTCAAAACAAGAACAGTAAATTAAGCATAACCATGAAACTACGCAGTTCAATTATGTAAATATTAAGTAAACTAAGCTGTTCAATTCAGAGACTACATATTCACAAATTAAATAAAAATATTTATATATATAAAAAAAAAAGCAAATTGTACCTCATCTTCAGCATTGCAATGGTGCTTATAGATGGACCTAAAGAAATAGTATCGTTCCAGCAAAGGTTTGATATCGTTGTGAGCGTCACAATTAACATTGGTAGCAAAGCTCATGGCGGCCCTGTGAAGTCCATCCAGCTCGGCCCGAATCGCCTTATGGAAGAAAAGAAAAATCCGAATTGGAGCCGAGCTATTCAGCAGCCGGTTCACCGTCCCATTCCGATCAATTTCCGTTTTCTGGCCCATTCCCGGGCCCATTCCAACCCCGCCGGTTTGCACCCCAGCCGTCGTCAATGGAGTCGCCATTCCCAAATTTATAGCCGAAAAAATCTAACAATTCCTCAAATCCACAAAAAAAAGAAAATTGAAATTGTGGTGATTTCAGATTCAGATTTCATAAATGTAGCCCATTTCTGTAAAATTGTTGATTGAGGGCAAAAAAAAAAAAAGAAGAATTTTTCAGGAGATTGGACGGGAAGAGTGGGGAGTGAGTGTAAAATCAAGAAAACTTTGGAGGATAAAGAGGAGGCAATCAAAAGTTGGGGGGACTGGCGTGGCGGTTGATGGGCTTGGATTTTCTGTCTGATAACGTGGCAGTAATGGTCCACGTCGGACATAGGGTCCACGTGGGATTCGTCGTTATTTGTGCATGGCACGTGCGAGTTCGGTTGAGAACGTGTCTGAATTGTCGTACCCGTTGAAAGGAGGGAGACGAGTGACGTCAACTTTAGTAAACGGGGAGGGAATGATGACGTCTTATTTCAAGAAAAAGGGGATAAATTAATTTAGGAATTTCAAGAGGCACGCGCTCACACATGTTGAAAGTAGTTCTTTATTGTGTAGCCTGTAGACTTTCTATGGTAGGGTTCAGGCAAATGGCCAATGGGGAAATTCTTGTTTTATTTTCATATATATATTGGACGAATTTATTTATTATTTATTCATTTTCAAAAAGTTTTTCATCTCTTTATTATGTTTTGTAAAATGATAATTTGGGCCCTAAAAGAATTTACTCAAATCATTTTCACATCTTTTGTAGTAAAGTTTCTACTAATAGTATAGCAAATTAAGAACATGTTAATGTAGAACAGATCAAGAGATTACTGTTTTAGTCACAATTAGTGATAACTCAATGGGTTTGTAATTACTTGTTTCAAAGTCTTATTCAAAAGTAAAGGGTGTAGGGGAAAACAGTTAATTGATTTCTTTATCTCTATGTTGTGCTGCATTATAATAAATCATAGTAGTGCACTCAGTGAAGTGGGATGCTAAACTATGAAAAGAAAAGAATGTAACATAATGGTGGTTATGGTATTATAGTTACTCTGACCAGGACTTGAAAATTTATTTAATTGTTGCATACCTTTTTACTAAGTTTACTTATGGATAATAATAATAATTAATAATGATACAACTTGAAGCCAGCGTACACCAATTTAAGTGGTAAAGACACCCACCAATTCAAGTGATAAATTTTTCTATCTTATTTATCTACTAGTATGTTAAAAAGGTCAGAGATATAAACTTTCCATTGTGATAAAAAAAAAAAAATTATTAAAGAATTTTATCAATGGGGGGTCTGAACTTGAGAGACTTCTAAAGCTTTGTGGAGCAGAACTACAAAACTTTGTGGTTAATTAGGATAATGTTCATAAGTGGCGGTGCTTATCATGGTGTTTCATAAGTGGTCCATTTGCTCTTTCAGTTTTTTCGGATTCTTCATTCCACTTATATATATTGAGAACAAAAAGAATAGTAGTAGTTTTGTTGAAGATGCGCAAATTCCCTCAAAAAGCTGCTTCCCAATTGCGTTTATTGCCGTGGAGACAAGGGAATAACGTTTTTGTTTTCATTTTGGTTCTAGTTTTAATTTCAAAACATTGAACCCAAACTAAAGGCAGTGCTTATTTTGTTTTCTAAGTGTTCATAGCATTTAAAACTAATGACCACATGTGGGAGATATAGAACCAGTAATTTTGTTCCAAATGTGGTAGAAGCAAAACCAGTAGCACCTAGAGGCTCAGAGCTAAAACTAGTATTCTGGTGTATTTGAACTTTGAACCACCCCCATCATTTGTCTCTGCAAGTCAAAATGTCAGAACAAAAAACACAACTTTGGCCACAATTCTCTCCGATTCAATCAAGAAAAAACCACAAGATGGCCGCAATCTGATGTATCATTTGCTTCATCACAACAAAGTAGCTTTCAGGGACTTGGTGAAGGTTTCCAGTTCTTTCAAGCCTTCTTCTGGAGATTTAGCCTCGCCAAGTATTCGTACCATGGCGCTACCAACAATCACCCCATCTGCTCCCCATCCAGCCACCTGGTGATAAAAGGCCGCCTCAGTTACAAGTATAGTTACAGAAACACCTTATGGCAAGTTTATTCTGAAAGTGGAAACCATACCTGTTTCACATGCTCTGGTTTTGATATGCCGAAACCAACTGCCACTGGCTTGTTTGATGCCTGCAAGACAGACAACTGACTTAGTGAAAGGTATATTCAGTAACTGCTTAGTCTCTCAGCAATTAGCACTTCAGTCTGGAGTCTGCACAGTGTGCTTGCGCAAAAGCTGCAGGAGCTCAACCAGTGAAAAAATGCATTCAAAGGCGAGAGGAATGAAAGTGCCTTGGGCATCAAATCAGAAGAAGATTGCTCTATGAAAAAAGTTACAATTCAGTTCAAGAAAACAAACCTCTTTAATGTCTCTCAGAAGAGACTGCACAAGTTCATTCACATTTGCACGAGCGCCTGTGACTCCAACTGAACTCACCTATGAATATTTGGGATATGAAAAACTTTTACAGCAGTACAGGTAGCAAATGCATTTCATCCAACACATCATAAATATTAAAAAACCAACTAGAAAACTTTCAGACCATGAAGAACAGTTGCCTTTGAAAGGAAATAATGAGAGAAGAGACGAAAGCAATTTCACAAACAAAACGGCAAACACAGAACTAGATAGTAATATGAACTTTTAATACTTTCAGTGAGGAGCCTGTGACAGGAAGTCGAGCAGAGAGAAAAGCTTGAAGAGACAGGAGTCCTATCAAATGATAAACTTTCTAAAGCATCTGGATGAAGATATTATTCAGAACATGATTATAGATTTACAAAGATATTCCGGTTTCTTACAAGGTAGAGAAATCCCTCTGTAGCTTCGGCAATAGCTTTCATTCGAGCAGGTGGAGTAGTAGGAGTCGTCAGCAGAACCTAAAAAGGTTAATAGTTGAAGCATTAGAACAGCAGTAAATTTAGCATCCCCTTTCAAGTTTCATCTGCTCTGAATAAAGCTCTTCCAGAAAGAGTACTCAAAATCTCAGATCAGCTAAAGTAGAGAACTTTCCAAGGACTTGGAAAGCCCACTCAGCATGAAATCGACAACAGAATAATCAAATATGACCAAAATACAGTAAAACCCATAAAACTATATGCCCACCAATTCAAGATTACACTTGGCAGCTTCCTTTCTCAAAGCTCCAGTCTCCTCCAAAGGAATTTCTGGAACTACAATTCCTGAAGGGAAAGGGAAAAGACAAAAAAAATGATAACCACTAACAAGCTTTCCAAGAGAACAACATTTTAGACATGATGGAGACTTAACACTTTCAAAATCTAAAAAGCAAACTGAGCACAGAATCGTTCCACTTCTGACAAAAAAAAAGACTAAAAATTTTGCAATTACTGCACCAGCAAAGAAACTATTGCATCAAATGCATATTTTGTGATGAACATTAAACCTAAACTTCCTGTCAGAAGGAGGCCTAGGTGTTGGTCCAATATGTCAATTCGCACTGCTTTTGTCATTTAGCAAAATCCATTGAACGGAGAATATGCAATTCTTGAAACAAAAATGCCACAACAGATTGTGAAAATAACTTGTTTCTGAGATTAAAAGAATCAGTCGAGGTCTTCTAGGAAAAAGTGTAGGATATTCAAATTCAACGACATAAAGATTCAAGAGAGCATCTTGTTACAGGATCTCCACCTTTATCACTAGTAATATTGAAATCAGAGCCAATGAGAAAACAATAAGCAAGCAACTCAAGAAAGTTAAGAATGGATGCAATTCAGACTTCCATACACTAACTTGTGCACCCCAAACACAAAATAGAAGATTGCAAGACAAGAAACATATCCATAAAATAACACGAACCATGTACTCCGGCATCTCTGACAGTGGCCATGAACTTTTCAATACCACGCTTAAGTATTGGGTTATAGTATGTGAACAATGCAATCGGACAAGATAACTGAGGTACAACCTGTAAGGTGAAAGGATGACGTTATTTGACAACGAGCAATCAATTTCACGGATAATATTTGTGATCCAAGATTTCTAGCCCAAAAGAAAAAGCTGCAAAGAAAATATATGTCCTGATGGAATTAAATACGAAATTAAATCCAAGATCTCAAGTTTTTATGAATTCCTGGTCTACAAAAGTTTGAGGAAAAAAGGAGAGAATAAAGACTTTGATGACTCCTGATAAGGCATTCAACAGAACACTAAAGAACTAAGCAATACTAATGATAAGATGAGGTTCTCTAACACCAAATGCATGATCCGAAGGACGATAGCTAAAACTAATATTTATGTTTGTGCAATTATAGACACATCTAACATCAACTGACAGTTAAAGTTCAGTAATCAAAAGAATATTAAGCTTTGATGGGATCAATACATTTAGAGATTTCAATCATAAGAAAGGCCTCTTAAGACTTACACCCTTCAACATGGAGATAATTTTATCGAAATTTGTCCCCCTTGCTAGTGACCTTGTTGCCGCAGCCTAGCCAAAAGAGCAAGAAACAAATTTAAGGTAACTTAAAATAGCAAAATCATACCAGCTACCAAAAATGTGATCTTGGTCACAAACCTGTATAACTGGGCCATCGGCCAAAGGATCAGAATAAGGTACACCTAACTCAATAATATCAGCGCCACACGCATCAAGCAACTTTAAAGCGTCCGCTGTGGTTGAAAGGTCTGGATCCCCGGCAGTGATATACGGTATTAAAGCCACCTTCAGAACAGTAGAATACACATAAAAAAAAATCCAGCTTAACTAAGAACTCATATTAGCAGCATTCAGCCTCATATCTTTCCCATAATCATTAGTACCATTATCAATAAGTTTACAGTGATTGATATCCCATCACATCCTGTCCATTCCCTAATGTGTCACAGCATATGTGAGGCGGGTCTTTCATAAAACCCCATTCCAATTAAAAAGACATCATATTATAGTAGAATTCATAGAATTTCGAATTGGAGTTTCCAAGGGGTTTAACAAATTCGACAGAAAGATTCAAAGCATCAATAAAACCAGGAACATGACTCGACCTTATCGATGATTGAACCAATATCAAATCACATGAAATGACCTTATCTATCAATGGAAAAAGACGACACCTTTCCTAGTTCTCTCAAAAATCCCCAACTAGAACTCAAGCTACATTAAATAGAGCTCTTTGAACAAAAACACATGGTAGAGAATAAATGAAAGAAAAGGGCAAAAGGGATGGCGTAAAAATGCATACTTTGCCTTGTTCTTTCAATCTAGAGAAAGTTTCAGATATTCCAACGGCTGGGACAGTGCTGAGGGCCGCCATGGCAGGCTTGAATCTTCTATTCCCAATTGAAAGATTGATTCTTTGTGAAAACGATGGAGAATGGGGGTCGGGTTTTGGCCTAAGCTGGAGGAAAAAGCTAGCTTTCAAGGCAGCAGCACCAGCCATTACACAGTTTTTGAGTTTTGACCGCTCTCTGATTCTCCGAATAGGATATTGAAGTCCACTTTTGGACTGGCACGTCTATCATCAAATCGAGCTGTGGAACTCGGCGATTTTTTTATTACTTTTTAATCATTTTAAAAAAAATAATACCAACCCTCATATCAGAAATCCTTTTATGGGAAAATAATGATGCAAATCTGGAGAAATTGTCAAGTTGAGCTGCAATCCCACAAGATCATCTTCCAAATGGGTTAAAAATTTATAAACCCTGTGCTGTTTTGCTGTTTTCTTTTCCCTTCTGTTTGTGCTATTGATACGTTGGCATTCAAACAACTCTTGTTATTAGTTAAGAGCATCCACAACAATTACAGCCTAATTGAATGCCACAGTGTTTTTTACTTATTTCTCAAATAGTTAAACGCACTGTGACACACATTTAATATGTCAGTTAAAAGGTATAAACAATGTAATAAAAAGGAAAAATGAGAAGATGAAAGAAACTATTTTTTTTTCCATTACGAGTTATTTGACTCTTTTTATTTATTCTAACCGAAAATTACATAACTTAAAATTTATTGATTTCATTTTCGGTCTTTATGTTTTTATTTTCTTTCATCTTTTCAATTACATTATTTTTTAATACGTTGTGTATTTACATAGTTTTTCATTTCTTGTTTTAACTATTTTTTACTCTAGTTATTTAAATTGATCATAAAATAATATAATTTCTTTTTTGTTATTTATTCACTTCATATCAGATCATTCAAAAAAATAAATTTTATTTAATTGAGAATATTTAAAGTATGGTCTAATAATATATTACTATTAGTCTCTTGATTTATCAATTATAATTTAATGTTTAATTACTAGTCGATGAGCAAGTATGAAAAAATTACGCCTTCAAAAAAAAAAATTTTAAAAAAACAGTTATGATCTAAAATCAGTCATTGTACACGAAACGAAATGCCATTATGATAAAACGAAACGAAATGCTCCGTCATATAATAAAACCAAAAAAGCTAATGTGACGGGAATATCCTACTATATTAAAAATAAAAATCCCCTTTTAAATACCTCATATGATTGCCACGTGACATGAGCAAAGTACTAAATTGTCATTTTGTTTAACCATAACTAAATTACTAAATCTCCCTTTGCACTTTACGCGACACGTTTTTTTTAAAATTTTTTTTTTATGTTTCATTCAATTAGGGTGGTTTTCTTTTCTTAATTATGGAGTCTAAATTAAATTGATCAATTAGGTTTTTGTTACAAAATGTCAATTTTCTTTTAAGCGTATACCCTTCGGATGAAACTTATTACAAAGCTATTAAAAATCTCTAAAATTAAGTATTGATTTGGCACAACCAATGGAGAATATCAATAAATCATCTTACTAATATTTAAACTTAATAGGATGCTTTTATATTTTGTCTAATATTTACTTCAACATATATATTCGATTAAGTCTATTTATATTTAATAAGTAACACTTATAAAACATTTCTATAACATACATGGCGAAATTCAATTTCTCTTTTTGTTAAATACAAATATTTCTAGGATCACACTTATAAAATATTTTTAAATCCTTCAAACATTTCTAAAATATATCGCTCCAAATACAATTTTTTTTTAAATATAAATATTTCTAAGATTTATAGATAGATTAGACCAGGGTCGCACATTGCGCGACTAGACATCACTAGTACTGTCTAGATTTATTACTTCAGGACAACAATACATGTGCAGATTAGTCGGAAAAGAAAAGGAATTTTTTTTAGAAAAAAAAAAGTTACTGCGATCTTCTCATGATGTTTAAGAATGGTATACGTCGCAGTTAACTATTAAATCCGTCGGTCCCTAATTTGTGAGAATCGGTTTAATACAAGTGGGGGAATCTGGATTTAATTGTACGCATGCATTTGACAAAGTTATACTCTATATTAATAGATGATTTTAATCAAGGACTAATTTATCTAATCGAGTGTGTTCTTAGCGCACCATTTTATTTTTGTTACTTCACAGTTCACACCTCTACCAGATGATTATTCATTTTTTCTTACGATTTTTAAAGAAGCGAACAAAACAGTCATTTCAGAACAGGTAAAAGATTGTATAAAAAATGAGTTGATTGGTGGTGGCTTTATTATTCTAATAACTAACAAACGCCTTATCTTTAAACTCAATTAAGTACTACATCTCCATTTTTTTTTTCGTGTTAAAAGTGAATCTAACACTTTTGTTTATCTGTCGCACTTCATTTTTAATATACAAAATTTAACAAATTTTTGTTTTTTTACGATTTCATTCTTATTTTTCTCTATTTTTAATAACATAATAGCACTCTACCTTTTAGTAACTGTCAATTTTGGGTATACGTAGGTATCAAAAAAATATTGATGCATGGAACTTAAATTTTTAAGTGTAATACTCCCTCCGTCCTGAAAAAAAGTCTAATTTGAGAGGCTATAATATAAAAATTAAATGACTTTAATCTTGTAAATTAAAAAGTTAATATAAAAAATTGAATAATTATTTATCAATTTAATAATTAATTTTAGGTTATAATGATCTCATAATTCTAATTTTAAGATTTATATTTCTAAAATTGGACTATTTTTGTGGGACAGAGGTAGTACATTTCTTGTTCGTATTTAAAAGTATTAAAGTATATAAAAAAAAGTTAGAAATTGAAGTAAAAAAATGTATTTTACTTAAAAATTAGTAATAAAGTTTCAATCATTATTTTCTTAATACTTGTGCACTCCCTTATAATGCGACAAATTGAAAAAAAAAAAAAAAAAGAGGCTGCACAATTAGTTTAACTAACATTAGTTACTTTTCCAAAAAAAAAAAAAACTAACATTAATTAAACTGGGTTCATGAAGCAGAATAGCCCCTATATAAAGACTTGATATTCTACCAATTCAGATGCCACTTACGTACTTAATTTCTCCTCCCATTTCTCCTCATCAAATTATTAGTTAATCGGTCCATCATATAATTATAAGATGGCTTGGGTAGGCAGCAACAAGGAGTTATAATGCTGGTGATCATGATTTTGCTCCGCTTTCATGGAGGAGTTATACAACCACCAATTGTAGAGGCCCTAGATTGCTGCTTTTTTTGCTCTGGGTCTTCCTGCATACAAGAATGTGTAGATTCGATTTGTATCCCAGTTGGCTATGGCGCGACATTTGGTGTTTGATTTATTAAGCCCTAACTTTGGGATATATAGTATGTCCACATTTCTGTATTTTATTTGTGTGGGATTATGAACGCCCACCAATGTAATGTAACGTTTCGATGCGTTTCGTGTCAGTTTCATAATCCTGTTCTGCTGTTCATGTCCCGAAAAGGAAATCATGTTTGTTGTAATTCATAAATGTCAAGTGTTGTAACGTGATTCTTGTTTGTTGTATGAATACTAAATAAGATCTTTTAAGCGATTTGTGTCAAATTTATTTGAGTATTCTTTTACACTTCATAAAAGCAAATGACACTTAATACATGGGTGAGCTTTATAGAGTTTTTTTTTCACTAAAACAAAAAAAAAAAAAAACACACAAAGGTCAAAAGAGTTTTTTTTTTCGTGTCAGCTTTTTTTTTTTTTCACGATACGTGGCTCTCTACTGATTCAGTAGAAATAAATGGGTTACAAAAATAAAAGTAAAAAAATTAATCTCAAAAGTGGAAACATTATCTTTTAGTGTTTTTTTTTTTTTTGCCTACTCGAACTCCCCAATTAAAGGGATATACACGATCCTCTCTATCTGAAATCAAGCAGTGCGTCCCCAAATCAATTTTCATTAATCACGATATCTATTTGAATTTCAAATAGAGAGGTTGATTTGAAATAGAGAGGTTGATTTGAAGCAGTGTTTTTTGAATTTCAGATAGAGAGGAGTGTTTTTTTTGAATTTCAAATAGAGAAATTCAATTTTTGAATTTTCAAATCAACCTCTCTATTTAGGGATTAATTTGAAAACATTGCTTTAAAAAGGCAGGATTTGGGGATTATCGTGATTAATGAAATTCAAATAGAGGATCGTGTATATTGATTTGGGGACGCACTGCTTGAATTTTCATTAATAGAGAGGTTGAATTTTCATTAATCACGATATCTATTTGAATTTGAAATAGAAATTCAATTTTTGAATTTTCAAATCAACCTCTCTATTTCATTAATCACGATATCTATTTGAATTTTCATTAATCACGATACCTCTGCAATCAAGCAGTGTTTTTTTTTTTCGCTCTGTTTTTTTATCATTAGTTATATAAATCCTACAACTTATAGAAATCTACGAGGAGAAGTTGCGATTGCAGAGGGAGCATCGGAAAAAAAAAAAAAATGCCGCGAATTGCTCCTTATACTTCCCGATGGTTTTTCTCCTCCGGCGGTTCTGAAAAGTCAGACCCTCCACCGAATCTGATGAATAATCTCCGTTAGCAGAGAGAGCCATGGAAGAAAAATACGTCGCTCTATTTTTCACTGCATTCAGATCTAAACCTTCAAAGTTAACAACCTTCATATCCGCCAAAATCAACAATCTTTAAAGCAGATCTCGCAGGTACATCAACAACGGTGACAGAGACGGATCGGCGGAAGCTACGATCGAGACATCAAGGTCGGTAATGGTGGCCTTTTTTTTGAATTTTGTTAATTTCAGATCCTGGTTCTACTTCGTAATGGTTTAATTAAAATCTTAATTATTCTAGATCCAAGGTAAATCTACTTCGTAATGGGTTTGATTAAACTCTAATTCAATTGGGGGTTAATGGATTTTGGGAGATCGGAACAGTGACATTGACGGGCGGCTGTGATCGGAACAATAAGGTATGTAATTTTATTGCTGTGTTTCGCATTTATGATGATTAAATCAAGTTTGATTGACTATTTTGGTCATAAGCCCTGCAGTTTTGGGTTTTAATTTTGGCCATCAATATGATTTTGTGATTTAAGTACTTCGTTTCATTTTGGTTCATCTTTTTTACACATGCACACTTTTGTTGTTTGTTTCCTTTTTGCTTATGTTGATTTAGTTTTTGGCTAAAGCAAATTTTTTACGATTAATTATTAGTTTTATTAACAAAAAAATTGGGTCATTGTTTATTAATCAATTAAGTTGTGATTTAGTTTTTCGGTGGGCGTTAAGTTTATCAAATTTTTTCTTGAGTTTTGCTAATGAATCAGATCATTCAACTATGGCTTTCTTTTTTTTTCTGGGCCACGATTTTAGTTTAATGAATTAATTATTAGTTTCAGTTAAAAGATCAAGTTTAACATTTAGTGCACGTGTAGATTCAAGTTGTGTTTTTTTCCCTTTGGTATTAATTGGATGAACTCTTCGATTGTTTAATTACGTATGCACGCAGATTTGTGATCATAATTTGATCATTTGTTACTTTTATTGTCTGCAGGAAATATCGGCTTCTTTTGCCATAATTTATTCTACGACCATAAACAACAAGATAAGACTATCTGGTAATTATCCCCCTTTTCTCTTTTTTCTTTCTTTTTCTTTTCCAGTTTGCTTATTTGGTAGTCTAATTATACTATCTAATTTTTACTGGATTATTTTGGTTTGTTTTGATCTTTTTGTCTTGGTAAGTCTTCCATATGAAATTCAATATTGCAATTCAATCAGCATAGATTTTTTTTTTTAGTTTTTTTGTAGGAAAATTATAAAGAAGATTGGAGTGTGATGATTAACCTTTTCTCCGTTTGAATTATGATGTTTTCACTACTGCATAGTGTATACATATCCTGATACTTGCAAAATCATAAACAAATACTTGTGAGTGAATTGGTCAATATGTAGACAACTATTTGGGGCTTTTATGCATCTGAATTATTTTATGTGCACGCTTATGATGCAGCTTTCTTGAATCAAATACAGCATTGACTTTACTATATTATCAACAATGAATTGGCCAATATGTAGACACATTCATTAGATTGGGCGAAAGCATATTCTATTCATTTTCATGAACGAAAGCTTTACACATGATCATATATGTTATAGTCATGTACTGTAATAGATGGTTCTTCAGGATTTTGCATTTGATTCTTATAATCCTTTGGTTGCAGAATAAGTACATGATCTTATCTAATCAACTAGATTACACGGGCATGTATGTGGCTACAGCTCGAGAAAGGGTCAGTTACATATATCCAAACTTCAATGCTACAGCTCGACACAATAAACATTATGATATACCAACAAATCCACTGGTCCTACCATATTTGCAGGAGGATACTCCCAAATGAACTGTCCAGACTCAAGTTTTCTTTGTTTAGTTTTACCCTATAATCATATATAATTCTATAGTCATCAAAGTAAACTAGGTACTTCAGTATATTTCACACTGAGGAATGGATGTTCATTTTCGGATGTATTTTACACTTAGATCATTGAGAATAATTTTTTTTATTCTTTATCACTATTTAATCATGATTTAATATATGTCTTTTTTTTTGTTTCGGCATAATATATATTTTATTATAGTTACATATCAATTTATTAAATGGGGCCGCCCCAGACTTCAGCCAAGTGAATTAAAATAGTGACAAAATATAATCACTGATGTGGAATGAATTAAAATAGTGACAAAATATAATCACTGATGTGGAATAATCATGGCCCCTAGTTTTTTTCTACTTTCCCGTTGAAGTTTTATTTTTCTCCTAGATATGTTTAGTAAGTGGATGGTACATTTGTCTTTTCATTTGTCATCATATATTTTCACTGTACTTAGTCACTGGATGTATCATTGCTGTTTTAATATATATTAGTTCTTTTCTTTAAAAAAAAAAGTTAGCAAATTATCATTAAAGTTTAAATATTCTTTATCAGAAATACTTTCATGGAACAAAATAATATTTACAACTCGTTGTGTCCCATTATAAAAGCGCAACTTCTACCATTAAAATTTTAAAACTGAATTTCCATATGAAAGATTTGTATCCATTTCATCATGGGAGTTGATAAATTGAGAGCAGAATTTTTAGATTGAAAGTAAGATTTTTCTCAAATACCAATAGTATCATTTAACATTATTTTAACATATTTATTAATTTATCACCTTCTTAACTTCCTATCAACTTTCACCATTGAGATGAAAACTTTTATCATCACGCCTGTAAATCTGGTAACCTCCCATTTTGGACTTATTTCTCTTTTCTAAATTAATTCATTTTTTTAAGAAAAAAATACTTCATAATCCTAAAAAATACAAACAAAGCACAATTTGTAGTCATTATACAAGTTTTTTTACGATAAAGTTTCATAAAATCGAAGTGCCACCAACACCAAGAAAAAACAATTTGATGTCGATCAAGAAGAACGAACGAGGTGCTAATGTAAAAATTAGAAGAATTCTAGAACATGGAATGCACCAAATAAATTTAACCAACATTAGGTTAGACAGGAAAAAATTTGCATTTTAATCAAATAAATGATTTTTATTTTTTTTTGGAATCGGATTGATTGCCATAAGTTTTTGGTTTATTTGCTTTCTGTGTTTTCTTCATGGAATTTGGCATCACCGATGAAAGTTACTACTATTATTAGTCTTTCTGAACAATTATTTTAAATCAGAAAGTATTATTTTTTCCAAGATGATGGTGAGTTGCTCCCCGAGTCAATCGATTTTAAAAACAATATGCATGCATTTGATGCTATTATATGAATGAGTCAAGTATATATATCTATATTGCTTGTAAGCATTAGAAAGTAATTAAATTATTGATCATATGTAAATAGAGCGCGTTATGGACATGGGTTTTGATTTATTTTCCTGAAGAATGACAATAACACAAGTTTCACAGGTACTGTAATGGTTTGTTAGGGAGAAGATGAGTGAGGAAATGAGAGTGAACTATATGATTGTCAAATTAGTGTTACGATGATTAATGGGAAGTTAAAGATCGAGGCTTGTTCGTTGTTCAAAACAGATATAAAGAATAAGTAGCTCATCCCCCACCAATTTATAGCTCAAATCTTACAACATATAATGAATGGGTTGATTAGTTTGGTTTGTCGTACAGCAACACCAATAGCATACAAAAAAGTAGGAACGCGGTTAAAAATATCTATTCAGAAAATTTTACTTCCTAAAAAAGATTTATCATGTTTGAGCAAGTAGTACCAAAGGTTAGCAATGTGGAAACAGATTGTCATTCATTACTTATCTTTGACAACACACTAATCAAGTGGGTATATTAATTTTATTTTTCAAGTGATGGTGATCGATCGAGTTGCTGTCGCTCAACTAATTAATACGTAATATGATTTGGCAATCTGGATTATGTAATAATCAAAAAGATATTGCTTGTAATTGCAAGTAACAATTGATGTAACTATTTTTTTTTTTTTTTTGAAATGATGATGTAACGATCAATCGAGGGGCTATATATTATATAATCGAGCGCTAATTATTAAGTGAGTAAATATCAGAAAAGAGAAACAATGATTTATGTGGAAAGGTAAGCAGAAGTGGTTACTAAGGTGAAGTATTTATTAGCCTGAAGGCCTAAATTCCAGGAGGAGTGCTATGAATTATACAAGTGTGTACTTGGTCCAAGATCTTCCAAATAATGCTAATTTGCATTATAATTTCAAGGATGATTTTGTCCGCCAGTAAATCAATCTCAGGAAACATATCAAAGAAGAGTCCCGAAGTCATACAATGAAATGCAAAGGATCCTGCAAGTCAACTATAAGCTGGTTGCAAAGTCTCAATCAGCTGTTTAGTTAGGGTTTACGGGTGGATAATAATTGATTAAAAAAAAAAAAAAACCCCACGATGTTGCCTGTTGGGACGTTGAATTTTCAATCATCGAAAAAGAGGAGAACAATAATAACAATAAATTAATGAACTTACAGTACTTAATTAGAAGTAGTACTTTTGCTTGATCCCTTCTTTGTTAATTAGAACTTTATAAATTCAGACATCCCTACTTCAACACAAATCCATCATCCACAGAAATTAAACTTCAGCACACATTACTTTCTGTCTGATATACAATTTCCCCTTTAGAATTATTTTGTTATCAAATTCTCTGTGAAGAGAAAGAAAAATGGGTTTGAAAGGCAAAATGATAGGGCAAACTGTGGTAAAACACTCTGGAGTTGGAGATGTGTTCCATGATTTGTTCAGCAAAAGGCCACACGATCTCACAATCGCCTCTCCGGACAAAATTCAAGGCTTTGCTCAGCTTGAAGGTGGCATCGGCGCTGTCGGATCCATGATCTTCTGGAACTACACCCATGGTACGTACGTACCCCCCTTTTACATACTATTCCCTCCGCAATTCAAATAGTACAATCATTTCATGACAAGGACGTGTAGCCCGCATTTTATAATTTTGTTTTTATATCTTCTTTGCATTATAGTCTCCAACTTATGCCCCCAAAAAAATGACATTTTTGGTGTTCCAAATTTCAGTAAAACAAAATAAATTATAAGACCTAAGGTAACCAAATGATCATCGGGAAGTTATAATATTAATGATTATCTCTCGTTGAAGACTTTTACGGAAGCGATATGCAAATCGATAGATTTGTCTAAACAAATGAATCATGGATCAACTATGTCCTCTTGAAAACTATTTGAAAGAGGAATTTCATGTAAATACTATAGAATCAAATAAAGATTAATTCTATTTATGGAGATTCCGTAACTATTTCATTATAAAAATTAAAAGTTTTACGCTATTTAATTTTTTTATTTTATTTTTTAGAAATTGGATGAGTTACTATAATTCAATCTAAAATCGAATATTTTTGAAGTTCGTAAAGATCCGTCCCTTAGTTTCAGTCAGAATGAGTCTCAAGGGATAAAAGTTACTCCTTTTAATAAAATTGTCTTATAGTAATTGAATAAAATAGTGGTGGGTGTGTATCAAACACTAAATCGCTTTTTCAATTGGATTACTGGATTAGATATTAATTCGTTTTTATCTTTTCATCTATCTTCAACTTTTTATGGGGTTAATTTTGTGACATAAATATAATAGATGGTAAGGAAAGGGTTGCGAAGCAGATCATAGAAGAAGTGGATGAAGTGAAACAATCAATCAAGTTCAGGATGATTGAAGGAGATCTATTGGAGTTGTACAAGACCTTCGTAATAACTTATCATGTTGACACCGATGGAGAAGACAATTTGGTAACCTGGACTATGGAGTACGAGAAGCTGGATGAACTCGGCCCTCATCCCGGAACTTTGCTCGCCTTTGCCCTTCACCTCATTGAAGACATTGAGGCTCATCATCTCAACCAAGCTTAATTTACTACATTTTCAAAAATCTGGTTTGTTGGATTAATAATAATAATGGTTTGGTTTGATTACCTGTTCACCTCGGAGATGCATGCATGGTGGAAGACTGCAAGTGCCAGCTGAATCGAAGTATTTCCCGGTGAAAACATATTTGTATGGCTTCATTTGAAGCTGCATGTGTCGTTACGTTATTTTCCTTCTTGTAAGTCGTTTCCATCGGTTGATCATGTAATATTTCAAGAAATATATATGTAAGATTGTGTGTGAATGTTATTTTAATATATGCAATTTGCTGGTGTTTTTCTCCTCGGTGTGCGTGCATTAAACTTTGTTTTCTGATTTATGTGGAAAAGAAATATATCATTCTAATCGGTGAAAACTATATTTATTTTATTGTACTTTACTGTTTTAGTTCAACAAATCGTATTTTTCTCTAAAGACGAAAAGTGAACCGGCGTCGGCACTTATACAAAATTGATATGTAATTTAAAAAAATGGATATATTTTAATGATGATTTCGTTTTAAAATAAACATTTATTTGTACAACTATTTTTTAGAATTTGATTTGAATGGAGAGAATGTAGAGAATATAGATAAAACAACATCTTTGCTGTTGGAGTCTGTCCTCTAGAGTGTACGGATTAATTTTATGAATTTAATTTTTTCCTCATTTAGAGATTAAGTTTAGGAATTAATTATTTATTTCAATTTTTTCTCTTTTTTAACTTTAACAATTTTTTAACATACCATGTGTACTTCCTAACAGTGCTTGATATCATAGAACTTCAAAAATCGTTACTCTTCGGTATTCATCACCAGTCTCGGGAGTCGGGACTAAACGCCCGCCAATCAAACGGCCGGCCAAAAAAAGCCCGTTCTGATACTGAATTACTATTTGCTTTCCAGAAATTGGTCAATGGCCACTCCAACTCACAATCTGGCAGTGATCATCAAGAACCCATTGAACGTAGAAGAATTCCTCCTCATCAAACAAACTCCACCCCCTCCCTTCAATGACCCTCAATATGATTCTTATCTTGATTCTGATCTCTGGGACTTGCCTTCCACTGCCTTAACTGCCCTTTCCGGCCAAGATTCATCACATTCTCAAATTCCCTTTAAAACCCATGATCTTCCTTCCGAGGAGAGCTTCAGTTTAAGCCAATTTGATTTTAATTCAGCTCTGAACCAGGTACGTGCTTGATCTTTTATCACTTGACACTAGTTATTGCTGTTTTGGATTGTCTCAAGCAAAAAAGGGATTCAATATTTTACATCAATAATTTGTATATGCTAAGTTGCCGAGACATTTTAGTTCATTCACCATTAATCCGAATTAGAAAGTTTTGATCTTTATCGCGTTTCAACTCCCTTTGAACCTCAACTGAATATGGAAATTAGAAAATGATGCTCCCCGCCTTCTTCTTAAATGGGTTCTTTCTTGTGATTATGTTTGCCTTATAAGTCAATGGAGTTTTATTGTTGAAATTTACTTCAGTATGAGATGAAAGTTGCATTTTTAGTTCTTTTTGGAGTGGGGCTAAGGGTAGATGTAGATCATCATCTATAGATTAATTGAAAGAAATAACCTTTTTCTTTTCTCATTCTCCACTTTGATTTCTTTGGATAGCTTGTAGAAGTAGTGATGTGTACAATGCTTGGTATAGTTTAGGCTACTAGTGGTTAAGCGTAATATGCTGCTTCTGGTCATGTGCTGCTTGATTCGTGTAATGTGCTGCTTCTGGTCATACTCTGATTGAATTAAGCTCTGAATGTAGGTTTTGGAGCAAGTAGGATTTGTAACAGCCAGGGATGTTGAGTGGGAGTTTCAGAAGTGTATTGAGGAACCTGACTTTGGGCCTGGTTTACCTGTTAAGACAGTGTATCTTCTTGGGCATTTAGGGTCAAACAATTCAAATCTAAAAGGTTGGCATAGCACAAATTTTTGTTTCAATTAAAGTTTATTAATTTATCCTATTTACTGTTTGCACTGTGGATGCTCTTATATAAAAGTCTGTGTTACCAAGTAATTGTAAGACTCGGATGTGTTTTTCCTTTTGGCATTGCTGCTTGTTTGGCACTCAGTTTTTCCTGAACGAAGCATACAACCTTACTAGCAGAGTATGTTGATTCCTTGCTGTAGGGTAGACTAGATAGATTCATGCATTATCAACCACCAGACTCATTCAAGTTTAAATTCCAACCAGCTAGTAAATCCTGTTGCAATTTTGATGAAGCTTATTTTCTTTCTGTAGAGCTTGTGGTCTACAGCCAAAGTTAAATGCTGATATAAGTTCTGTTTTCATATGCTTATTATGAGTGCTAAGATTTGATATATTGTGACCGCCAAAAGAATACTGTCAGAGCTACTACCATTTGGATGTAGCATTGCCCAAAACAAGGAAAAGATTGTTTTTCTTTTAGAAAACTAATGGTGCTAGTTGAATACAGTGGAACCTACTCCAAATGTTGTCTTCATACGTTGACCTCAGTGCTTCCATTTCCCATACTTTAATATCTGGGTCCTGATTGTTCGCAGAGCATTGTAAGTGGTTGACAGTTGAAAGTTGCCATGACATGCTTCTTGAAGTGAAACCTGGTAATCATCGCATAGGACCTTTGGTTGTTCTTGGCCTTCTAAATGACTCGGCACCATCGGAGAAATGGAAAGTTTCTCCCACCTTGCGACCTCAGGTCTTATGTTCGACATTTATAAAACTAGTAACTGCTGTTACAAACAAACTACTTAAGATTTTTTATGCAGCATGCATCGTCTGCACATTTCAACAATGTATTCATAACTACTACCAGTTGTTCATCCTGAACCTCTTATTTAATTATCAGGAATACCCTCCTGGCATTAAACTTATTCCTATGCAAAGTAGAACAGCAAGGCCATTTCGCACGACAAACTTGGCTATCTTTGTATCTGGGACTAATTCCAATAGCTGCGCCAATGCTAACTTTATCGTTCAAGGTGATGCCTTAATTGTAGATCCAGGATGCAGCTCTTCTTTACACAAAGAGGTATCAACTTTTCTCCTTGTCTTTGAGTACAGTATGAGTATTTGTTTAGCCTCACCAACGGTTAGTACAGACTTCTAAAACGTCAAAAGGTTAGGGTTTCTAAGGTTTTCTAATCATATTTTCTTTCCTTTGAGGAACTGCCTGCAAAATATCAGCAATTTATCTGCTTAGCTGTAAGTCTCGAAAACAGATAGAATTTGGTTTTCATCATCTTACTACAATGAATTTACTACCACATCTTATGAATGTATTAACTGAGTTGGAAGGAGAAGTGAGATTTCAAAGCAGAATCATGACTTCCGTGAATGGAAAAATTTTGCATTCTTTTTCCCACAATTTGGACTTTTAGAGTTCATCGAATATTATTGCTGCAACTTTGGTTCCAAATCTAAAATTGATTTTCATTGCTTCTATGGTTGTCCATTATACTGATACTTCCATCTTAAGCTTGCCGAAATTGTTGCAGCTTTGCCCAAAAAGTTGGTGGTTTTTGTGACCCATCACCATCATGATCATGTTGATGGTAAGCAATTGTTTAATTGAAATATCAATGGCTTTGTTGAAATGGAAGATCGCTGAAGCAATCAGCTACTGCATTCTGAACTTATTTGACTGTCTTGTGATTGTGACCTTTTTTTTTCCCCTGGAGACTAGTGAAACCTACTGGTCGTGCATGGGATTTTTCTCTTTCATGTATGTGGTTTATATGGCTGGCTAATTGCTTTTTTTTTTTTAATTATTATTTTATATTTAAATTTTAATAGCTTAACTAGAATAAAACAGAAGTTTAGAGTTCCCTATATATGTGCAATTGCTACTTCGTAGCATCAGAGGATTAGAAATCAGTTATCTGTTGTATGTGATTGTAAAGGCTACTTATGCTCCACAAAAGTAAATGATGATGAAGATGCTTTTTCTATCGTTGGAAATGTCAGTATATAAGCAAATCTAGGTACTTGTAGAAACAGAATTTCTTCACACTCATCTCCTTAAAAATATAAATATCATAAGTGCAGATGATCTTTTGATTTTTGAAGATTAATTGGCCTTTTGTGAGTACAAATAGTACCTACAACTAACAATCTTTATTTCAGGGCTTTCTGTTGTGCAGAAATGCAATAGTGAAGCTATCATTGTGGCTCATGAAAACACCATTCGTCGAATTGGGAAAGGTTAGAATTTCCATTTTCTTACAGTTTTTCTTAGTATACAGGCAGGGAATTTATCATTCTCATGCTGGTTTGTAGCATAGTTTTTCCTATGAAACTGGTTTGTTGCTCAATTAGAGTGTTGGTTTGCAACTGCAATATGCACAAATTTGATAGTGTGTCTTGACACAAGTCCTTGTTCGAACTATTGCTCTTGTAATGACCTCAAATTGGTTTTGAAGTTTTTAGTTCAATAAGTCATTCCCTTTTCATTTCCAATTTCATGTCACAATTATGCATCGCACAAATTTATATCACTTTCCTCGGATGATTTTGATAGGACTTGTAAAGCCCGCAAGTAACAATTTTTATTGATATTTCCAGTTTATTTGGATGTTCCTAAAGGGTTCAAAGTGGATGTATAATCTAAACTCCTCTTGTTTTTTATGCAGATAATTGGTCTCTTGGAAGTGTATCAGTTTGCGGTTCTGAAGAGATCTGCATTGGTGGTCAGCGACTTCAAATTATTTCTGCTCCAGTAATATCTGTTTCCAATCCTTCTTTTCTTTTCTTTTTTTCTGTCAACTTTTCCTTCGATTTCTCCTGTACACATGATTCTGTTGTTACGTTTGAATTTTATTTAGATAATTTACTGACTCTGTATTTTTGCACTTCATTTTATCTTATCCTTTGAGATTTAGGGAGTTATTGTTTCAGTAACTTGCTTATCCAATGTCTTAGTAAACATATTTGAACTTGAGATCATATTAACTGAGCTAACCAGGTATTCACACTCACAGCTTAGATAATAGATTAATAGCCACTGCTCTAACTGGGGAAACTTAAAGTTGGGTCATTGATTTTTATGTAACAAACATTTTAATTTACAGAAATTTTTTCCAGTTCTAAGAGCTCTAACTCTAAGGAGGTGATTTTTGGGATGAAATTTGGAGATCTTGGCATTTTGTATCTGTGTTCTGCCTCACTTTGGCATATCTGTTTATGATGGCATAACATGTCTTTAGATTTAATTTAATGTTCAAGCTCCCTCGATTTCTCATTTAGGGTCATACAGATGGCCATATGGCATTGCTTCATGTCAGCACCAATTCACTGATTGTGGGTGATCATTGCGTTGGGTAGGGTTTTCTCAGAAAAGATCCTACTACAGTTTACCATCTTTACAATTCATATGACATAAAATTTCACCAATGTTTTCTATTCTGTATCTTTCCAGAAAACAGCTAATCTTATAATCTAATTTCTCTTGTAGTCAAGGAAGTGCTTTGTTGGATTCGACATCTGGTGGCAATATGAGTGTAAGTGGAGCACAAATGTTTGTTTGAATGACAGATGATGAACAGTTTATTTTACTTTTGTCTACACATCGCAAATGACTCACAGGCAGTGACAAATTGATACAAGTTTCAACCATTCCCTTCCCATATCAACTGTGCAAAAATTTCAGATCACTGAGCAGGCTTTTCTTAGGCAAATATTCAATTAGAACCTCTTGCCACTATATGCAACCAGTAACTGTCAAAAGTGTTTCTAAGTTGGTTTGACTCCTTGCACACTGTGAATAATCAATTATTACTTTTAGGTGGACTATGACTGGACAGAAGTACTTTCCCTCCAGTTCTTGGATGCCTTCTTATCTCCTTTTTATTTTATTTTTTATATATATATTTTTAATTTTTATTAAGATCTTGTAGAATTTTGAGACTTCCTACATTTTTTGCAGGATTATTTTCGGACGACCTACCATTTTATGGATCTTTCTCCTCATAATTTGATTCCCATGCATGGAAGGATTAACATCTGGCCAAAACACATGCTCTGTTCGTACCTTAAGTATGTTATACTCTTTCTCTTCAAATACAGTTTGTGCATGAGCCCTTTATGTAATTGTCCTCTCTGCAAATGCGTTGGCTTGAATCAGATATGAACATCAATCCATGGGGAGAGTTCAATATTAGATCATTTTGATAGGCTGCTGTGAACCTCGTCTACCTGAAGATCTCAAATTTATTTTAAAATTAATTTTACACAACTCCAATTCTCAGAAATCGCCGGGCACGAGAATCAACCATTTTGAAAGCCATTGAAGGTGGGGCAAAAACATTGTTTGACATTGTTTCATTCACCTATGCTGAAGTTGATCGTAGCCTATGGTTTCATGCTGCATCAAATGTGAAGCTACATGTGGATCATCTTGTCCAGCAGGACAAGTTGCCAAAGGTAGTAAATTTTCAGGAGCTATCTTTGTTTTTCTTTATAGATCAGTTGTGTATATTGTCACTGGTAAAATTTTTTTAAATGAAATCATGGAATGAGTAAAATTGGCAAACTCCTTAGTAGACAACCATAGATTTATCACTAATTGAACAAGTCAGAGATGTCAATATATAAGCTGGACTACGTAATAACATGCTTGAATCTTAAAAAGCTGTCTATGCTTTTGTGGGGCAATTAATATTTATAAGTGAACTGAAATAGTAATAATTTAATGAGTGCTTCATACTTGTCTGTCCCATGACAATTGACAACATTCCTGGTTGTTTAGTTCAACAACTTTGCATATAAAGCTCAAGTACACTAAGGCACATCTAGATTTAACCAAGTTCAAAAGTTAATAAAATTATACAGAATAGCTGATTTGCTATTCTTTTCATTTCTTGTATAAGTAGACTCCCATATTTCCATTGCAGGGTTTCTCTGTAGAGAACTTTAAGCACAGCTTTTCTGCATTTAGTGACCAAGTATGCAAAATATGAATTGCTCTGAAGAAAGGGATGTAATAGGACCTGATATACAGAATCTTCTAGGTTGGAAAATTAATGCATTTTCTGCTGAATGTTTCTTTTCAAAGTTTGCTACGTATTACTTGGAAATTATTAACCACCTGCTGAGCTTGATCTTTTCTGTTTATGCAATCCCTAGGAGTTCTCAGTGCAGCAATTTCAGAGATCATGCCGATTACATTTTTTAGTCCGTTGGTTGCGGGCTTACCTTGTTGGAACATTCCTTAAGAAACAATATGTATTACGTACAGCAGAGATCTTTGGGGCCATATCTGTGGTCGGTTTTGCTGTAATTTACTGCTCCAGGAATTAAGTTTTTCATGTAAGTATGTCATCTGTGGTGGTAGGTGGACTTCGATAGAATACAATCTTGCGATAAGCATCCTTCTCGCTGACTTGGAAAAGAAACTGTAAAGAAAATGTTTACTACTCTGTAACTCACATTTATTCTATGTTTACTTTTTACCTTGCAAGCTAGCATTAACCAAGAGTTCACATCACATGTTACTTGTTTAAACTCCTTGGTTCCCTTGCCTTTTAAACACCAGAAAACGCTTTTTACCGCTTTATATTCCAGTCTATTTTCCCTTTCTCTCTGTTGGTGATATGATCCATGTGCTTGAGCTTGCATTTTCATGCCATCTGCTGCTTCAGTTCTTACCCCCATCGGCTTCCTAAATTGTGCATTTAGAGATAAAAAGGCGAATATAAAATACTGAAATGCGGTAAGTAAAGAGGTGGGATTGGGGAGAGCGTTGCAGAATATAGCAAAAGAGAATGTTTGTCAAGAAGTTCTATGTTCTGGTTGGAAGAGAAGGGAGTTTCCAGATCATCACAACTGTAGTGTTCTGTATTTCTATGGCATTTTTCATTTTGCTTCTCGGAATGTTCATCAACGATCGGATGAAGAAGTACTCGATCTATGATGACTTCTACTTTCCTCAGCCATCCACATCTTTAGCCCCTCCGTCCTTCCAATACCTATGCAGCTCCTCTGTTTCAACTTCTGAATCTGCTAAAACTTCAGGTAATGAAACCAGAAGTATGTTCGGGACAATGTCTCCACAAAATCTATGGCATTCAATGACTGATGAAGAATTGCTGTGGAAAGCCTCAATGGTACCTCATAATGTCAAGTCCCCATTCAAATGCACTCCAAAAGTCGCATTCATGTTCCTAACAAGGGGAAGCTTGCCCTTAGGGCCACTTTGGGAGATGTTCTTCAAAGGGCATCAAAAGTATTTCTCCATTTATCTCCATACCTCACCAGAGTTCAACAAAGAGCCTCCTGAAACATCGGTCTTCTACAAGCGTAGGATCCCAAGCAAGGTTCAGAACTTCACACATATACACCACCTCCAAACAATGCAAATTTTTAAAAAAACAAGCAGATCATGTTTTCCTTAACTAACAGTGCCTTTGGTTTGTCATTGCAGGATGTTCAATGGGGGAAACCAACAATGATCGATGCAGAGAGGCGTTTACTAGCAAACGCACTTCTTGATTTCTGTAACGAAAGGTTCATCTTACTCTCAGAATCATGCATTCCTTTATTCAACTTCAGCACAATCTACAACTACCTTATCAAATCAAGCAGTAGTTATCTGGGTTGTTTCGACGACCCTAGGCCAGTCGGGCGAGGAAGATACAAGAAGAGAATGTCACCAACCATCACATTGTCAGAATGGAGAAAAGGGTCACAATGGTTTGAAGTGAACAGAAAGTTAGCCATTGAAATAGTGTCTGATACAAAAATATACCCAATCTTCAGCAATCATTGCTTGCCTCCTTGTTACATGGATGAACATTATTTGCCAACATTGGTGACAAAAGTATGCCCTGAAATAACATCAAATCGGACCATAACTTGGACAGATTGGTCAGTCGGAGGATCACATCCTAGGACATTTGTCAGAAATGATGTTAGTGAAATATTTCTGAATCGTGTTCGTTATGGAACCAACTGCAGTTACAATGGAGGGATGAGGTCAGTGTGTCATCTTTTTGCAAGGAAGTTTCATCCAAACACCCTTCAGCCATTGTTAAGAATTGCTCCAAAATTAATGGAGTTCAGTTCTTGAATTAGGTTAGAAGCAAATTAAAGATTAGTCTATATTCCAGAATTTTCTTTGTGTTGGGTTATAAGATAATGGAGCAGGATTGCAACGGGAAAAACTAAGGTCATCACTTTGTTGAGATTGATAATGTTTCTTCGCGGGCATTGCTTTTCCCTGTAATCATTTTTCAGATTCGTGGGGTAACCTGGATATTGACTATTTCAAAATTATGGATTTGACTTCCAGCTTATAATCATTAATGTTTTGAATGGGGAAAAAAATATTTAAATGTTACTCAAACTACAGCAAATTCTTCTATCAAAAAAAAAAAAAAAAACTACAGCAAATTCTGACAAATCAAACTCTATGTTGACGTTCTTTCTGCAAAACTCTATCTGCCGTTGAGAAGTGGGAGGAACTTAATCCGCCGCTTGGATGAATCTTCTCTCATGAAGTCCATCTTGACTAGCTATCATAAGCATTCTCAGTTCAGATTTGTTTCAAGTTCTGGATCTCTTTCAAGGATTCCAGGACTTCCTCCATCGTAGGCCTCATTTCTTTCTCAAGCTGCAAACAACGAAAAGCCAACTCTGCTACAGATGTTGTCATCCTCAAAACCTCAGCATCCGTCTTGTACCCAAGAGATGGATCAATCAAATCATCAAATGCACATTTCTGAATCCTGTCAACAGCCAAGTTAGCCAAAAGGGTCTCAGGTCTGCGTCTATCAAAGGCAGGCATTGACGAGATGAGCTCAGCGAGGACAACACCAAAGCTATACACATCACTTTTGTTACCAAGTTGCCAAGATTGACAGTATTCAGGATCAATATATGCAGGAGTACCCTGAGGAGCGGTGAAGACATGAGTGGCCTCAGCTGGGATAAGCCTACAAAGTCCAAAATCGGCAACCTTGACACAGAAGTTATGATCGAGGAGTATGTTGTTGGTCTTCACATCGCGGTGAATTATACCCCAAGCATGGAGGTAGGCCAATGCCTCAGCAGTTTCAATGGCAATTTTCATCCGGAGATCCCACGTGAGGTGCTTATCGTTGGCTCTATCGCCATGAAGATGATCCGCAAGTGTGCCATTAGGAACATACTGATAAACGAGGAGAAGTTTACCACTACGCCTAGATGTGCGGCCATAGAGGGTAACTAGATTCGGATGTGTCAAAGGGGTCAGAAGCGCAACCTCATTCATACATTGTTCCTCTTGCTTATGGTGTCTATAGAGACACTTCACTGCAACCTCTGTTCCATCAGGAAGTATGCCTGGATCATACACAATATTCATTGCAAGGTAGAATTAGTCCATAACCACTTCTTTGTTTGCTGCAAAGAAAGAGTGAAAAACTAGTGTGTGTTTAAGGGACAAAAATAAAACCTTTGCTAATGTAACATCCTTACCGAGGTAAACGGCTCCAAAACCTCCACTACCAAGTTTAGTAGTGGGATCAAAATTGTTGGTAGCCTTTTTAAGTTCAGAGACACTGAAGATACGTACTCCTCCTAAGTCAACGCTTTCATCTTCAAATTCTATTCCTGAGGAGTTCCATGAAGGAAAATGTGCATAATTGTAAATTCCTTTCTTGTAACTCCCATTTGCAAGCATGAAAAGCACACATCCAGCTCCAACTGCGATACATAAAAAACGACAGAAAGTATATTAAAAAACACATCCATAAAAAAAAAGTTGTCCACGAACGTCGGCACAATTGAACGAAAACATCCAACTATTGACGAGGGTTATGAGCAAATGATCAGGCTTCTTAAGGAAGTAGTTGTAACTTTTAAGTATTCAACGCAGAAATTTACCTGAGCCAAGAATGAGTGGTAATTTCTTCTTTCCTGAGTCAAGACAATCAAAGCCACAGTCAGGAAATGAACCAAGAATGACTAACCTAAGCATTTCATTGCGAAAAGGCAACCGCCATAAAATGGTACAGAAAAAACTCAGCAGAATCAAACTGGTAAGAATGTAGAGGCGGAATATTTAGTAGTTAGCTTTCTTCATTAGTCTAACATGTGTCAAGGCTGCCATTTTTAGCATTGACACAGAGGTTCCTTGGACCAACCATTTCGACACCCGTTGAACAATCATCAGAAACATGGCACTGAAGACGCACGACCCAATAAACGAGACACTTCAGGGACATCAGCATCATCATCTGACTTGTAAGGCCTTGAGAAAACGATTTGTCCATGGGAAGATAGAAAACTGAACACACAGTTGCAATATTTATTATTTTTATTTTCTGATGTGTCCGAGGTCTTCACAACAACCGAACAAAGTGATGTTCAACGTGGTACACGAAATAGAAGATGTTAGGTTGAACTTAATTTTCAATATTAGAGCAATTCAACTTTTGAAATTAGATTGAAGATGTTTTAGATACATTGTGCCAATGGCCTGTTTTGAAAACCCAAAGCTAAGGCGAGACCTACACCTCTCACCCAAAATAACTGGCCTACTTATTGTACTAAAAATAGAACAAAGTCTCGTCAATCATTTCCGAAACATTCTTAGTACAACAACAGTACAATCATTTAGCGACGGAAGGATATATAACATGCTTGAATTGTACCACTTCATTCTTTGCGAATTGGTTTTAGACGACTTGGTAGTAGAACAAACTCCAGTCCATCGACTTCCACGGGTCATGTTCTTTGATATTATTGCATTTGGCAATAAAAATTGCAATTCAGCACTTTCTAATTTTTGCATGTCGGCCACAATATAAGATATGTATCCTTCAGGCCGCTTTCTGGGGTATGCTTCATTATCATTTCTCTATCAATAGCCTTTGCCAGAATGCCACACACACACTAGACCAAGTCTACAAGAGGTTTTCTTTGTTTTTAAGTTGCCTTGGGTATGCAATATCTTCGGATTACTGAAGCCCACAACGTAGTTTCTCTATTACTTACCCTTATGACCTCTTTTAAATCTTATGAACGGATTAAAGTTCATATACAAGACGTTCGTAAAATACATAATTTGGCATATAACAGGGTGCAATGTAATATTCTAGCTTTCTCTAACTAATGAAGGTATTTTTTTAAAAAAAAATTATAAAGACCTAAATTGTTAGTTTTAAGGTTTTGAGACTGATTTGGGCCACTTTTTATTGGGCTTTCATGCGTATATTTCAAGATGATCCAAATTGTTGGCGCTAAAATTGTACCACTTCGCATTTCAAACAAGGACAGTTCTGAGAAAGCGTGAAAGATTGGTCAACAGGAAGCTCGTTTACTAAAATGTGATTTTCAATCAACACAGATCGTCGTGCTTCAATTAATAAAAGTAACACGAGAACACCACGAAATTCAACAAACAAGGTTAAGTGCATGCTTGTTCAACTACTCAAAACAAAAAAGAAAAAATAAATTAAAACACATCTTAAATGCAAATTTCAATACAAAATAGATACTATCCATACAACAAGTTAATTTACCTTTTAAAACTATGTCAAATATTCTTTTAAATAATTTTCAACCACAACAGCCTCCGAACCACAACTTGCCGCCACCAAACCATTGCCGGACCGGCTAGATTTCAGCTAACTCGTCAGATGTTGGCCGAGATTCAGTCACCTGGCGGCGAGTAGTAGTTCGACGGTGGTAAATAAATTAATTTTTTAATTCAAAAGTTATCCAAACATCATTTTAAACTCTCATTTAAAATATCTCTTAACCAAAATCTCAAATTCAATCCGAGATTTTGAATTAGTTGCCAATGAGTGGAGGATTAGTGGTGAAGGTCCTGGCATCTAACCGCAGTGACGGGGTACGCCCAGCTTTCTTGCAGGTAGAAAGAGTTGCAGTCAAGGAGGCGTCTTCAAGAGAAGTAGCAAAAAGAATCAATTGAAATTTTACTCGGGAGTATCTGGCTAGAAAAGGAGACGTCTTCAAGGGAAGCAGCAAAAAGAATCAGTTGAAATTTTACTTAGGAGTGTCTGGTTCAACAAAGCCTCAATTATCTGGACATTCCTCTGATTATGTTGACTTCTATGCAAACCAGGAACAAGCTCAAGCAAATTATAATCATGAATGCAATCCAGAGTTCCATCTTGCGCACCGAAAGCATAAAGCAGAAGATTGAAAAATTAAAAACATGTACATGCAAGGAATCCATAGAACTAAACACGAACCTTGTTCTTTGACATCTCTGACAGTGGCCATGAGCTTTTCAACACCACACTTAAGTCTTTCATTATAGTATATCAACGTTGCAATTGGACAAATAAACTGAGATCCAGTCTGCGAGAAAACAAAAGGATGAGACCAAAACATTCAAATTCCATGAAGCAATGACAATAATTAAAGTAGTGTGTCATGTTCATCCTGCCTCAACAACAACATGTTGAAATATTTATCCCACATTGGTGTCTGGAGACACTTTGTATCAGTATATAAGCACCATGGGCTACTCCCCTCGTTGTCAATTGGTTTTGAGGTGAAACCCCATGGGCTTCTATATGATATCAGAGTGGACTCGGCTTGTGGTGATTTCAAGCCCACGATGTTATTCCGTGGCCCAATTTAAATCCGCGATGTTATTCCGCGGCCTGTGATGTTATTCCACGGTTTATTTCCTGATCCTGGTGATTTAGTCCAAGCCCGTTGGGCTTGAGAGGGAGTGTTGAAGTATTTATCCCACATTGGTGTCTGGAGACACTTTGTATCAGTATATAAGCACCATGGGCTACTCCCCTCATTGCCAATTGGTTTTGAGGTGGGGGGCTTAAGAGGGAGTGTTGAAGTATTTATCCCACATTGGTTTCTGGAGACACTTTGTATCAGTATATAAGTACCATGGGTTGCTCCCCTTATTGCCAATTGGTTTTGAGGTGGAACCCCATGGGCTTCTATACAACATATTACAGTTTCTTGGCGGGATTATCCTCCCTCCTCCCTCCCCCCAAGCTCTTATTCTCTTTTGTTTTTCAAGGCTTCTCCTAACGATTATAACAATACAAAACTTTCCTCTATTAATAAAACCCCCAAAACAACTTTTTTCTTTCACTCCCATCCTCCATGGATAAGAATTATCCAAGATGTTGAAAAACTAAAGCTAATCCATGACATATTGTTGGGCCCGAGTTCCCCTCAAATTGGGCCCAGCAGTGATTGAAACCAAATCAATTTGGTTTTAGGAACAAAACCCACTCTAATTGAGTTTTTGTTTTTTAGGTTTTTTTTACTCTATAAAAGCAAGGCTTTGGCATAATTTTTAGATGCGTATTTTTCAGCCAAGAGAGAAGAAAAATTTAGGCAGCCGTGCATTGTTTTTGTACGAGAGAAAAAGGAAAAAAGCTAGGGTTTAGTTTTCGGTTTAGCTCTCTTTTGGTTAGATCCTTCCAGTCCTACTTTGTGATAGGTGTGTGTGGAAGAGTATTGTTGTAATCCACCTTTGGGTGAAGTCCTGTGTATCCACCAGTCGGTGAAGACTGTTTTCTCATTATTGTGATAGTGGAGATTTGACTGTTGTTACAGTCCCGTGGTTTTTCCCGATTTGGGTTTCCACGTAAATTCACGTGCCTCCTTTATTTTATCAGTTCTTGAATCAGTTGCTTATTTGGGTGGTTGTCCTATTTTATTGGTAGTAGGAACGGAGATTTTCTTGGGGTTCGCTTCCGTGGTTTGTTGTATTTATACCCTTTTCGCCACAACAGTGGCATCAGAGCTACGGTTTGGTAGTTGAGGTGTTACACCAATAAAATGGAAGAGTCATCGGGTACTGGTACGATGATTAAATTGACTTCATCCAATTATCATATGTGGAAGCCTAGAATGGAAGACTTGTTGTATTGCAAAGATTTGTTTGATCCTGTTCTAGGGGATGAAGGTAGGCCAAGTGATATGACTGATAAAAAGTGGGTTGATATGCACAGGAAGACTGTTGGTAATATTCGACAGTGGATTGATCAAAGTGTGTTTCATCACTTTTCGGGAGAAACAAAAGGCGATAATCTGTGGGAGAAAATCCGAATATGTCTTGGAAGAAGTCCGGCATCAATAAGTCATCTGCACTGAAACAGTTACTGTGTTGAGGTACAAAGATGGTGCTAGCATGAATGAGTACTTGAGTTCGTTTCGGGGTTTGTTGAACTAAGTTTGTGAATGTAGGTTTAAAGTTGGATGATGAGGTGCGAGCTTTGTTATTGTTTAGTTCTCTTCCGGATAGTTGGGACACTTTGGTAGTATCAATCAGAATTCAACCCAGGATGGTGTCTTGACCTTGGATCAGTCAAAGAGGCTTTGATGAATGAAGAAGTCGGAGAAAAGAGCAGAGTATTGAGTCTGAGTCGCAGGCTTTGGTGACAAAAAAGTCAGATAGAAGAGGGAGAAGTAAAAGCAGAGGGCCACGTGATCGGAATGACAAGTCCAGGGGACGGTCTAAATCCAAGAAAGATGTCGTGTGCTACCATTGTCAAGGGAATGGGCACTTTAAGAGGGAGTGCAGGGTTCTCAAGAGAGAACTAGCAGCGAGAAAAGGTAAAGGCAAGAAGGATGAATCAAGTGATGATGACACTACTGCAGTAGTAACTACCAGTGATGTATTTGTGTACTGTGATGATGATACAATTAATGTTGTGAGTCAACACAGTGATTGGTTTGGTGATTCAGGTGCGTCTTATCATGTGACGCCTCACAGATACTTCTTTACCTCTTACATACCTGGAGATTTTGGTCGTGTAAGAATGGGCAACCAAGCCTCATGCGATGTTGTCAGCATGGGAGAGGTATCATTGGTAACGAATACAGGTTGTACTCTTGTCTTGAAGAATGTCAGACATGTTCCGGATATGCGTTTGAACCTTATTTCCGTTGGTAAACTTGATGATGAGGGTTATCATAGCACTGAAGGTGGTAGCCGTTGGACAATTACCAGAGGGAATCTTGTTATTGCTAGAGGAAAGAAGTTGAACTCTTTGTATGTGTTGAATGCAAAGTTGAAGAATGGAGAGGTGAATGCGACTCACAATACCTCCATTGATTTCTGGCACAGAAGGCTTGGACACATGAGTGTTAAGGGGTTGCAGATTCTTGGTAAGAAGCAATTTCTCCCAAAGGTGAAAGGTACTGTTCTAGAATCTTGTGTTGACTGCATCTATGGTAAACAACATAGGGTTTCCTTTCAAAATTCTCCTCCATCTAGGAAGTCCAGTCCCCCAGAGTTAGTTCATACAGATGTATGTTACATGAAAGATAGGTCGTTGGGTGGAGCATTGTACTTTGTTACCTTCATTGATGACTATACTCGAAAGGTTTGGTGTTTTTCTTTGAAATCTAAAGACCAGGTATTAGATGTGTTCAAAGACTTTCACCTTAGAGTTGAACGAGAGACTGGCAAGAAGTTGAAGTGTGTTCGAGCAGATAATGGTGGTGAGTACAGGGGTCCGTTTGAGAAGTATTGCCGAGACCATGGCATTAAACTTCAGAAGAGTGTTCCGAAGACTGCGCAGCAGAATGGCGTGGCAGAAAGAATGAACAGAACTATTACCGAAAAGGTTAGGTGTATGCTCTCGAATGCAAAGCTGCCTAAATCTTTTTGAGGTGAAACCATGCAGACAGCAGTTGATTTGATCAACCTATCTCCCTCAGTTCCGTTGGATGGTGATCTACCACAACGAGTTTGGACAAGGAAAGATGTCTCATTTAGGCATTTGCGAGTTTTTGGTTGTCGTGCCTCTGTTCATATTCCCAAAGATGAAAGGTCGAAGCTTGATGGCAAATCCAAGCAGTGTGTATTCTTGGGGTATGGAAATGATGATTTTGGGTACAGACTTTGGGATCCTGTAGAGAAGAAAGTTTTCAGAAGCAGAGATGTGATCTTCTTTGAAGACCAAACCATTGATGATATGGGAAAAGGCGAGATGCCAGAATCTTCACCTGAAATTCTTGTTGATTTAGATTCAGTTCCTCCACAATCAGATGATTCTCCTGAAGGGGGAGTTGAGACAGAGCAGGATGGTGAGTTTGATGATGATCCTGCTAATGAAACAGAGACACCACCGGTTTCATCACCTCCTGTTCAGCCTAGGAGGTCCACCAGAGACGAGACCTTCCACCAGGTACAGTGCTCATGAGTATTTGTTGCTTACTGATGGGGGAGAGCCAGAGTCGTATGAAGAGGTTCTTAGTCATGAGCAGAAAGATCAGTGGTTAGCAGCCATGCAAGATGAGATCAAATTCTTGCATGAGAATAACACGTATAACCTGGTGAAGCTGCCTAAGGGCAAGAGAGCACTCAAGAATAAATGGGTGTTTAGAGTAAAAACAAGTGAGAACAGCTCACATCCGAGGTACAAAGCCAGATTGGTTGTGAAGGGATTCAATCAGAGAAAGGGCGTAGACTTTGATGAGATATTCTCTCCTGTTGTAAAGATGTCTTCGATCCGAGTTGTGCTTAGGATAGCAGCCAGCTTGAATCTTGAGATTGAACAACTTGATGTGAAGACAGCCTTCCTGCATGGTGATTTGGAACAAGAGATTTACATGGAGCAACCAGATGGGTTCCAGGAGAAGGGGAAAGAAAAGCTTGTATGTCGTCTCAACAAAAGCTTGTATAGATTGAAGCAAGCTCCGAGGCAATGGTACAAGAAGTTTGATGCCTTTATGATAGGGCAGGGATACCAAAGGACTACAGCTGATCATTGTGTGTTTGTGAAGAAATTCTCTGATGGTGATTTTATAATTCTTTTGCTTTATGTCGATGACATGTTGATTGTTGGTCATGATACTGCAAAGATTGCTAGGTTGAAAAAGGAGTTGAATAAATCCTTTGCGATGAAGGATTTGGGTCCGGCTAAACAGATCCTTAGGATGAAGATTTCTCGTGACAGACAGAATGGGAAGCTTTGGGTATCTCAAGAGAAGTATATCGAGAAGGTTCTTGATAGATTTAACATGAGCGGTGCTAAGGAAGTCTCGACTCCACTTGCAGGGCATTTTAAGCTAAGCAAAACGCAGTGTCCTAAAAGTGAGAAAGATAAGGAAGAGATGAAAAAGGTTCCTTATGCTTCGGCAGTTGGCAGCCTAATGTATGCGATGGTTTGCACAAGGCCAGATATAGCTCATGCAGTTGGAGTTGTTAGTCGGTTTCTCTCCAATCCCTGGTAAGGAGCATTGGAATGCTGTGAAATGGATTCTCAGGTATCTTAGGGGGTACTTCCAGATTGAGTCTTTGCTTTGGCAATGGGAAGACCATGTTAGATGGATATACAGATGCTGATATGGCGGGTGACCTGGATGGTCGGAAGTCTACTTCTGGTTACTTGATGACTTATGGAGGGGGAGCAGTTTCATGGCAGAGTAGATTGCTGAAATGTGTTGCTTTGTCTACTACAGAGGCAGAGTTTATCGCAGCTACTGAATCTTGTAAGGAAGCACTTTGGTTGCAGAAGTTTCTACAAGAGCTTGGCATGAAGCAAGAGAAGTATGTGGTGTATTGTGATAGCCAGAGTGCTATTCACTTAGCGAAAAATTCCACATTTAATTCGCGGTCAAAACATATTGATGTGAGATATCATTCGAGATGTGTTGGAGTCCAAGGCGTTGTTTCTTGAGAAGATTCATACGGATGACAACGGTGCCGATATGTTGACGAAGACTGTGAGTAGAGACAAGCTCCTGTTTTGCAGACAGGAAGCGGGTTTGGTTTTACCCCAATTGAGGTGAAGGGGGAGATTGTTGGGCCCGAGTTCCCCTCAAATTAGGCCCAGCAGTGATTGAAACCAAATCAATTTGGTTTTAGGAACAAAACCCACTCCAATTGGGTTTTTGTTTTTTAGGTTTTTTTTTGCTCTATAAAAGCAAGGCTTTGGCATAATTTTTAGATGTGTATTTTTCAGCCAAGAGAAAAGAAAAATTTGGGCAGCCGTGCATTGTTTTTGTACGAGAGAAAAAGAAAGAAAGCTAGGGTTTAGTTTTCGGTTTAGCTCTCTTTTGGTTAGATCCTTCCAGTCTTACTTTGTGATAGGTGTGTGTGGAAGAGTATTGTTGTAATCCACCTTTGGGTGAAGTCCTGTGTATCCACCAGTCGGTGAAGACTGTTTTCTCATTATTGTGATAGTGGAGATTTGACTGTTGTTACAGTCCCGTGGTTTTTCCCGATTTGGGTTTCCACGTAAATTTGCGTGCCTCCTTTATTTTATCAGTTCTTGAATCAGTTGCTTGTTTGGGTAGTTGTCCTATTTTATTGGTAGTAGGAAATGAGATTTTCTTGGGGTTCGCTTCCGTGGTTTGTTGTATTTATACCCTTTCCGCCACAACACATATATATATATATATTTATATTTCATAAATGATAGTTAAGTAAAAAAAAAAAACTTCACAAGAATGTTAAGTTTTGCTCTGCTCAACCAACACATGTATTTCTAGTTCAAAAATAAGGAAGAACTCAATCACTCATAGAGGCTTACACTCTTCCGCATGGACAATACTGTATCATTTTTTGTTGCCCCTGCCGCCAGAGCATCCTTGCGAAAACAGCGAGAACAACAAACAAACTTTAAGTCAGCTTAAGATACCAAAACCCTAAGCTTAAATACGTGATCATATCCTTATCGCAGACCTGTGTATCTGGATCATCATCCCAAGCATCAGAATGAGTTGCTCCTAGACACTTCAATGCTGCCACTGTTGTCGAAGGGTCCTTGTCCTTTGATGGTAAATGCGCCAATGCAATCTGAAGGCATTAAACATATTAAAAAGCTGTGTATTTACACTTAGCTTGGAGATTTGGAGTTTGTTAACAAAATTATGACTGAAAGATTCAACACATTAATGAAAGGAATTGAATGTTGTTGTATCTTTATGACCCTTGTGCACTTGCCTATTTATACAAGGGGAAAACAAGAACAAAAGGAAAAAAAAAAAAAAAATACAACTACAAACGAAAAAGAAAAAAGGGAAAAAAAAATTCCCCAAATTAAGGCACAAATCTAGCGGAAATTCTGTACCGATCCCTTCCCCCCAAAACAAAACACACACATCTCAAAAAAAGAAAGAAAGAAAAAAAAGTACTGTAATAAAGATGCCTTTTCTGTTCTCCAAACAACGTCCGACCCAGAAACCAACCAGCAAAATCAACACAAAACAACTGACGATAAAATGAAACGAGGGAGGGGTATGAAAATAAAAGTTACATACTTGGCCTTGCTCTTTCAATCTGGAGAAAGTTTCAGATATTATTCCACCAGTTGGCCTAGCTCGGAGGTCGACTGTCGATCTAACTGTAAGAGACATTAATCTTGGTCGATTGCTGGTGTTCCCATCTGAAAGATTGAATCTTTGTGTTTGTGAGTCCAGCGAAGAACAGGGCCGGGGCCTGTATGTAAACCTAAACAGGGAGGAATTGTTTGTCGGCTTCAGGTAAGTATGAGGGATAATGGAATTTGGACCAATCTGAGGGTAATGGTTCGGGGCGGCTGCCGCCATTTCTGACCTTTCCCAGAGATTCTCAGAGAACTGTTGGGTTTGTTGGTTTTGGAAACCTAACGAGGGTTGGTTGCCATTTTTTAATAGGTTAGTGGTATATATATAGATTATTAATTACTAGAATATGATTATAATTTTCTATTAATCCTTGCCCGACATCTTTTTATGGATAATAAAAATATGCAAATTGGAGAATATTTGGTGGCTGCTGAATTTGCCTTGGCCTATTTAATATAAATCAACATTTAAGTTGAGCTGTTAACTGCACAAAGTATATTCCCTGCACCAACTTTAATTATCAACAAATTTTCTAATGCCAGCAGAATATAAATACTATAAAAAGCTTATTGATTTCACCAAACAACATAAAAAGGAAAAAAAAAAACAAAAACAAAAGTGAAGTTAATTAAAAGAGACGATATTTAAAAATAAGATAATTAAGGTTTAGATGATTTTTGCATTTAATGTAATTTCGACGTGTTTACAGTCCACGGAATTTCCATCCCCTGAGATTTTTACTGATGAGAAATTTGGTGTGTTTTTTCCCTACTAGTCAAGAGCTTTCTTCTATATGGTTTTCGGGAAAAGCTCACTTACAAACAACCAACTTCACCTTTTCAGTGCTGGACGTACATAGATGCACTTTTATATGCTTACTATGGAAGCTTTTTAACAAGAATCATAGGATAGGATCATGTGCTACTTGACCTCTTCTTGTCACGCATAATCATGTTTGTGGAACACAGTATAAAATAATTTTGTCTTGTTTGTTTCGAGGATATATTATATAAATTAATTATAAGCTAGAGAGAAGAAGAAAAAAACAACCATGAACAAATAATTGAAATTTTGATAAGGTAAAGTTTCTAAAGATATGGATATACATGAGATATAGTATAGACATTATTATTTTAGATTTTGGTTTGGGAACAACTAAAACTAGCTTCATTTTTTTTCGGTTAAAAAAAAAGCAAGTTTCTATTATAAGAAACTTTGGTTACAGTTTTTTCTTTTTTAATGACTAGTGCACAAAAGAAACTTAGGTTGCAGTTTACTATAACTAAAACAAATAATTTCCGAGTGCAAATTAGACAAGTGCCAACAAATTTTAGAATGTGAGATAATGCTAAAGGTTCTTTAATGAAAATCGAAAAGTTCTTCAAAAATAAATTATATGGTTAAATACTAATAATTCGAATAAGGTGTTGGTTGAATGATAAAACTAAAATCACATTCACTTTTTGGAGACTTAAAGTGACAACAGTTTAAACCCTTTTTATGTGTCATTTTATCTTTTTCTTTTTCCCCTTTCATTCTATTTTATTTTCTATTTTCAAAATATAGAAAAATAAATAAAATTTCATCCTCTAATTTTAGTTTTTAAAAGTACTTATCTTTGTTTTTCTTTCATTCCCTTTTTTTTTGGTGGTATCCTTACAATAAATTTAAGTGAATTGAAAAAACAATTAATTTTATTCGAAAGCACAAAAAAAAAAACAAAATTTTACAGCACCAAAGCAAAATAAAAGAAAAGGAAGGAAGTGACAAGAAAAACTGCAGCAACATTTTTGAAAACTGAATTCAGGGGGTGTGTTTTTTCCCCCTATATTTTTGAAAGTAGAAACTAGGAAAAAAAATAAAAATAACACAAAAGGTTTTTTTCTTTTCTTTTTTTTAGAAAAAGAAAAGGAGAATAAACAAACAACCCGCCAAAAAGGAGAAATAAACGACCCGGCAATGGTAAAAATATTGCTGACCCGCCCGGAGACTCGTCAATTCATCACCATAGAACTCATCGAAAGCCGCAGAATCAACATATGAATCATTCTCGGGATCAACAAATGAATCGACATATGAATTATTCTCATGATCAATCACATTCACAAATCCCCTTCAAAACCCATGATCTTTTTTCCTCGGAGAGCTTCTTCAGTTTAAAGTTTAAACCAATTTGATTTCGTTTCAGCTCTGACCCCGCCGGGTACGTTGATCTTTTATGGAAAAGTGTTTATCTTTTTAAGCTTCAATCCTCTTTTCCTTATCTAAATAAGGAACCCATAAAACCATTATTACTACGATGGTTGTGCTTGCTGTTAATTTTGTACTATGATTGAAATTTACTATCTCTATGTAACAAAAGTTCCTCCTATACAGAGTATTGTGATTTTCCCCCCTTGTGTAAGTTTTTTTGGAGTGGGGTTAGGTTTTGATAAATCTTCAATGATGTAATTGAAAGAAATAATCTTTGGCTTTTGATAAGTCTCTGCTTTGCTTTCTTCAAACTAAACTTTATAGATTGCAGAAGTAATGATGTATGCAATGCTTCGAATGGCTTAGGTTAGGGATGGCTGATACTCCTTCTCGCCCTCTTGTTTCTTGCTTTGTGCGGCTTATGCTCATACTCTGATAATCTGAATGAATTCTGAATGTAGGTATTGGAGCAACTAGGATTTGTGACACGATGTTGAGTTGGAGTTCCAGTTGTGTATTGAGGAGCCTGAATTTGGACCTGTTTCAGCTGTGAAGACGGTGTATCTTCTTGGGCTTTTAGTGCCGAACAATGTGAAGCTGAAAGGTTGGCATAGCTTATAAGTATTTTGGTTTTGATAAGATTTAATTATTTTCTGTTCACATGGTAATAATTATAAACGCAGTTTCCTATTTTGCACTCTGAATATTTTAATGATGTTTGTATAACTTTGTGAATTTCTCCTATAGAAGTGAATGCATAACCCACTAATTGCATTTGAATGTGGAAATGTTTTCTACTTGAGATTGGTGTTTGTTTGGCCCTATTTTTTGTCCCCCTTGAACAAAGCCGAAGACCTTATGAGGACGGTAGTCTGATTACATGCTGTAGGTTCAATTAGATTCGTGAATTGCCAAACACCAGACTCATTCAGTTTAAATTGTATTAACTGAGCTGGTAACTCTGATGCATATTTGATAAAGCTGGTACTCTTTTTGATGGGCTTGTGTTCTGTAGCCGAAGATGTAATTGCGATGTAAATCATGTTTCAATAATCCTGTTATTATGAGTCATAAGCTTTGTTATAATGTGATCAGCAAATTGATTCTGTTAGAGCTACAACCATTTGGATAGGGCATTTTCATTTCACAGCACAAGGGACTTATAGATTTACCTCCAGAAAACTAATGGTGCTAGTTGAATGCAGTGAAGCCTAGTCCAAAGTTTGTCTTTCATATGTTGACCTCAGTTCTTCCCATACGTTAATAGCTGGGTCCTGATTGTTTGCAGAGCATTGCAAGTGGTTGAGAGTTGAAAGTTGCCACAATGTGCACCATGAAGTGAAACCTGGCAGTGCTTGCATTGGGTCATTCGTTGCTCTTGGCCTTTTAAATGACTTGGCAACATTTGAGAATTGGAAATTACGCCTACCTTGCGACTTCAGGTCTTATGTTTAACATTTTTATAACTAGTAATTACAACTTCAAGTTTTATGTTTTACATTTCTAAAACTGGTAACTACTGTTTGCAGACAAACAGGTTCCTTGAGATATTTATGCTGCATACTTCTTCTTCTGCACATTTAAATTCTCTATCAATAGATTTCGTAGTTGCTACCAGTTCCTCATTCTGGATCTCTTATTTAATTGTCAAGAATTCCGTCCTGGCGTTAAACTTATTCCTGTACAAAGTAGAACCGCAAGTTCTGCTCAAGCAATCAGCTATAGGGTTCTGAACTTCCTATCGCGGCTCTTATGATGCCATTTTTTCCCTGGAAGACGAGTGAAACTAAAACGGCCATGCAAGGGAGTTTACAGGTTCACTTCATTTATGTATGTGGTTTATATAGTTGGCTAAATGCCTTTTTTGGTGACTCAACTTGAGTTAAACGGGAGATGAGAATTCTTTCTATGTATGCAATTCTACTTCATAGCATAAGAGGGTATCAAGTCACTTATCTGCTGTATAAATTTGCAAAAGCTTTTTATGCTCCATACAAGTAATTGATGACAAATATGCTTCTGCTATCCCTGGAAATCTTAGTAAATAGACAAATCTGGGTACATGTAGAAACAGAATTTCTTCACACTCTTCTCCTAATAAAATAAATATCATTAGTAATGGCAGGTGATCTTTGACAATTCTTTCAGCTTTGTGCTAATAATGGATTAGATCAAAATGGCTCATCTAAATTCCGGCGCTTCTTAATTTGGTGAAGTTTCCGGAAATCAATGTATCAATGCACCAATGCATCTTGGGTCGTACTACTTAAACAGCCTCTCTGTATTGATATACAGGGACAAGGCTGCGTACATCTTGACCCCCCAGACCCCAACCGAGTTGGGAATATACTGGGTTGTGGTTGTTGTTGTTGTTGTAGTAATGGCAGGTGATATTTGCTTTTGGAAAATTGGTTGGTCTAGTTTAAGAATAGCACCCACTGCTTGTAACCTCTTTGCTGTTCTTTCTGTTGTTTAGAAATGCAACAGTGACGCTTTCATGATGGCTTGTGAAGAAACCATTCGTCGAATTGGGAAAGGTTGGAATTTCTATTACTTATAGTTTTTCTTAATATGCAGACGTGAATTTTATCATTTTCTATTGCTGGTTTGTTACATGGAGTTTGCTGTGAAAGTTGTTTGTTGCTCAATTAAATTGTTGTCAACTACAATATGCATAAGTTTCATAGTTTCACCTGACACAAATCCTTGTCCAAATTATTGCTCTTGACCTCTGTCGTTTTGAATTTTTCAATTCAATATTCATTTCCTTTGCATTTTCTTTTTTTTTTTTAATGTCAAATTGTATTACTTACACAAATTTGTATCACTCTTCTTGGCACACATATACCTTAAGGATATGATTTTGATGGGAACTTCTTGGACCCACTGTATTGACTTTTTTGAGATTTTCAGTTTATCTGGACATTCCTGAAGGATTCAAAATTGATGTACAATTGTAACTGCAACTGTCTTATAAATATAATTGATTCTTGGAAGTGTCTCAGTTTGCGGTTCTGAAGAGATCTGCATTTGTGGTCAGCTACATTTTATACAGCTCCAGTAACATCTGTTTCGCATCATTACTTCCTGTATGCATGATTCCGGAGTTACCTTTGGATTTTGTTTAAATGATTTATTACCTGAGTATTGTTCAACTTCATTTCATTTACACCTTTGAGATTTTGGGAGATATTGTTTCAGTAACTTGCGTATTGAACCTTGGTGATCCCAGTTATTGAGCTAACAAGCTAGTTTACACACAACTGTAAGTCACTGTTCTTAGTGGTGAAACATAAAAGATGGCGAGGTTTAGGAAACAATTTAGTTTGCAGAATTTTATCCGGTTGTACGTCTAAGTGGATTATTTTCGGGATAAAATTTATAACTGGAAGCTTATGTCTTGTGAAAGACGGCGGTAGGAGATCTTGTCATTTTGTATCTATGTTCTGCCTCACTTTTGGCAGTTTGTTTATGATGTCATAGTATTCTCTCCAGCTGATTTTACATGTAAACTTCCTTGATTTCACATTTAGGGCCATGCAGATAGCCACATGGAATTACTTCATGTCACCACCTATTCGCTGATTATGGCTGATCATTGTGTTGGGTAGGGTTTTCTTAGAGAAGATACTACTACTGTTTACCATCTTTTACAAATCATACAACATAAAATTTCATCGACATTTTCCATTCTACAGCTTTCGAGAAAACATCAAAAGTGTTTCTTCACCATGCGGGAAAAAAAAAAAAAAAAAAAAAAAAACGTGCAGACTATAATCATTGTTAACATGCTAGATCACAAAGCAGGCTTTTTTCAGGCAAATATACTATTAGAACCTCTTTCCACTATATGTAAGTGTTTTAAGTTAGCTCGATTCCTTGCACACTGTGAAGAGCAAAATATGACTTCTAGGTAGACTTTGACAGGAACAGAAGTTCCTTTCATCCAGTTCTAGGATACCTAGTTATCTTCTTTTATTACCTCCAACTTATTTAGCAATAATTTTCGAACCACTTACCAATATATGGATCTCTCTCCCCAAACTTTGATTCCCATGCATGGAAAAGTACCTGTGGCCAAAACACATGCTATGTTCATACCTTGAATATGTTCTACTCTTTCTCTTCATGTACCAGTTTGTGCTTATGCCTTTCTGTCATTTTCTCCTATCTGCAAACATACTGGTTTAAATCACATATGAACACCAATCCGTGGGAAAGTTCGATACTAGATCATTTTGATCAGCTGCTGAACCTCTTCTATTACATTTTACTTTAAAACTAATTTAATTTATTCTAATTCTCTGGAATGGCAGGGCAAGAGAATCAACCATTTTGAAAGCCATGGGGCAAAAACATTGTTTGACATTGTTTCTGATGCGGGCGGAAGCATGAAAAGAAGGAACACCATTTTGATTCATGATTACCATGAACAAAGGTAATGGTTTTTAGACAAAAACAATAAAAACCATAACACATGCACTCAGCCTGAAAGAGAACTCGCAGTTCTGAAATCAACTATCAAATATCTATAAAAACTAACTCTCTGTAAACGTACAGCAACCCTATTTATAGTTAGAACTCTAAACTTAAAAAAGAAAAATATCTAAAAAAACTTAAAATTCTGTAAAATACTAAAACCTCCCTAAATTAAAATTTTCTAATAATTTTTAAACCCTAATTCTTATTTTACCCTGCATCAACTCTCCCCTGCTTCAAAGAAAACTCGTCCTCGAGTTTTGCCTGCCTTTTCCACAATCAAAAGGATCACCAATTAACTCAACCCATTGCTTCCTTTGCTTTCGAAAAGCCTTCTTTCTTCGTCTTCTCCATGCATAAACAATTTGTTGTTTTGAGCAGATCATGAACTCATAAATTTTCCTCACCATGACCGGATATGCAGGATTTAAGTTGATAGAACTAACAAGGATCATAACTTCATGTGGTCACCAAATTTCTTTAATAAAGCCCAACTTTTGCTGAATTTAATCTTCATCAGATCCATCCAAAAACCATCACTGCCTAAATTCTGGAAACCAGTCACCTCTTAGTTCTCAGGTTTTGCCAAAGGACAAAAATCAACATCTTCGCCTTCAATCTCATCAAGCTCTTCCAAATCCTCCTTGTCTACTACTGGTTCAGTTGGCGGAGAAATCTGAACAAGACCAAGAGCACCATCTTCAACCAGTTCATCCAGAAAATCATCTGGGTAAACATCATAAATTGGTGACCTGCTTTGGTCCTCACTTGAATCAAATTCTGATTCACATGAGAAAATCTCACCCCTCATATTACCTTCCAGTAAGTCTGAAGAAACAACACAACATAGTTGATGATTCCATCCTGGAGATCATCAATCCTTTGATGCACCCACTCAATCTGTTGCGGCACATTCTCTAGTTCTCGCAAACATGCATTATTGACGGCTCTGACGGCTTGGCTTAAACCTGTGGCTCTGATGCCAATTGATGCGGGTGGAAGCATAAAAAGAAGGAACACCACTTTGATTCATGATCACCATGAACAAAGGCAATGGTTTTTAGACAAACATCAATAAAAACCATAACACAGGCACTCAGCCGTGAAAGAGAACTCGCAGTTCTAAAATCAATTATCAATAAAAACTAACTCTCTTTGTAAACGTACAGCAACCCTATTTATAGTTAAAACCCTAAACTTAAAAAAAGAAAATATCTAAAAAGACTTAAAATTCTGTAAAATACCAAAACCTCCCTAAATTAAAATTTCCTAATAATTTTTAAACCCTAATTCTTTTTTTTTTTTTCCTACATCAGTTTCATTCACCTATGCTTTACCAAAGGTAGATCATATTTTAAGCTACATCATATCGTCCGGCTGGACAAGTTACCAAAGGTAATATTTTCCGGTTAACCTTCACAAGCACATAAAACTCTTTTGTTTTTCTTTATTGATCACTTGAATGTGTTGTTGTAGCAAAAAATTTTAAAGATGAAATCATGGAATGAGTAAAATGGACAACCTCCTTTAGTTGACAAGTATTGATTTATCGCCAATTCAACAAGTCAGATACCGAAATATTATGCTGGACTCCATATGCCTAATATAATCTTAGAAAACCAGTTTTCTTTAGTGAATTGAAATAATGATTATTTGATGAGTGCTTCATACTCCTTTCATCTAGTAAAAACAGGGATATTTTTGTGAAACTGAGGGATAATCCATAGAATTCAACCAAATAGCTGACTTGTTATTTAATTTGTTTCTTGTATAAGCAAGCTTCCATATTTCCATTGCATGGTTTCTCTATAGAGAACAATAAGGACAGCTTTCTGCATTTAGTGACCAAGTATGCTAAATATGAATCACTCTGGAGAAAGGGCTGAAATAGTACCTGCTATACTGATTGCTCTAGGTTGGAATTTTTGCATTTCCTTCGACATGTTTCTTTTTAAAGGTCTGCTACATATGACTTGAAAATTTCTAACTCGCATTAACCATGGAAAAAAAAAAAGAAAAACTCAGAACTCACATGGTGAGCTTGACATATTTCTATTTGTGCTATCTCTAGGAATTCTCAGTGCAGCAATTTCAGAGATCATGCCGATTTCACTTTTCACTCCATAGATTGCAAGCTTACCTTGCTGGAACATTCCTTAAGAAACAATATGTATTATGTACAGCATAGATCTTTGGGGCCATGACAGTGGTTGGTTTTACTGTAATTTACTGGAAATAAGTTATCATGAAATCATGTCATAAGTAGTGGTAGGTCGACTTTGATGGAACATGGTAAAACAGTCTTGTAAAGAAGATGTTCACCAAGCATTAAATCTCAATTATTCTTTCTTTACTTTTATCTTTTTAGCTAGCATTAAATCTTGATGTTCACCAATCAAGATTTCACATCACATGTTACTTGTTTAACCTCCTTGGTTTCCTTGCCATTTAAACTGCAGAAAACGCTTTTTACCACCTTATATTCGTCTATTTGCCCTTTCTCTCTGTTGGTGATATGATCCATGTGCCTGTGTTTGCATTTTTCATGCCATCTGCTGCTTCGATTATTACCCCCAGCGGCTCCCTAAATTACGGTCTTAGAGATAAAAAAGCGACTATAAAATACCAAAATGCGGTGAGTAAAGAGGTGAGATTGGGGAAAGCGTTGCAGAATATAGCAAAAGAGAATGTTTGTTAAGAAGTTGTACGTTCCGGTTGGAAGAGAAGGGAGTTTCCAAATCATCACAACTGTAGTGTTCTGTATTTCTACGGCATTTTTCATTTTGCTTCTTGGAATGTTCATCAATGATCGGATGAAGAAGTACTCGATCTATGATGGCTTCTACTTTCCTCAGCCATCCACGTCTTTAGCCCCTCCATCCTCACAAAACCTATGCAGCTCCTCTGTAACTTCGGAATCTGTTAAAACTTCAGGTAATGAAACTGGAAGTCTATTCGAGACAATGTCTCCGCAAAATCTTTGGCATTCTATGAGTGATGAAGAATTGCTATGGAGAGCTTCAATGGTACCTCATAATGTCAAGTCCCCATTCAATTGTACTCCAAAAGTCGCATTCATGTTCCTAACAAGGGGAAGCTTGCCTTAGGGCCACTTTGGGAGAGATTCTTCAAACGGCATCAAAAGTATTTCTCCATTTATCTCCATACCTCACCAGAGTTCAACAAAGAGCCTCCTGAAACATCGGTCTTCTACAAGCGTACGATCCCAAGCAAGGTTCATACCTTCACATATACTTCACAATGCTAACTTTTAAACAAACAAAGCAGATCATGTTTTCTTTAACTAACATTGCCTTTGGTTTGTCATTGCAGGATGTTCAATGGGGAAAACCAACAATGATCGATGCAGAGAGGCGTTTACGCGCTTCTTGATTTCTGTAATGAAAGGTTCATCTTACTCTCAGAATCATGCATTCCTTTATTCAACTTCCGCACAATCTACAACTACCTCATCAGATCAAGCAGTAGTTATCTGGGCTGTTTTGACGACCCTAGGCCGGTCGGGCGAGGAAGATACAAGAAGAGAATGTCACCAACCATTACATTGTCAGAATGGAGGAAAGGGTCACAATGGTTTGAAGTGAACAGAAAGTTAGCCATTGAAATAGTGTCTGATACAAAAATATACCCAATCTTCAGCAATCATTGCTTGCCTCCTTGTTACATGGATGAACATTATTTGCCAACATTGGTGACAAAAGTATCCCCTGAATTAACATCGAATCGGACCATAACTTGGACAGATTGGTCAGTCGGAGGATCACATCCGAGGACATTTGTCAGAAATGAAGTTAGTGAAACATTTCTTAATCGTGTTCGTTATGGAACCAACTGCAGTTACAATGGTGGGTTCAGCTCAGTCTGTCATCTTTTTGCAAGGAAGTTCCATCCAAATGCCCTTAAGCCACTGTTAAGGATTGCTCCAAACTAATGGAGTTCAGTTCTTAAATTAAGCCCGCGGCAAATTTTAATCAAACAACTGGTATAAATTCCATTAGGGTGTGTTCGGTTGTTTGGCGTTGGAATTACATTGGTATTAGAATATTTTGAAATTCAATTCGCATTCAAGATATTTTAATTTGATACCAATTCATCTGTTCGGTAAAATTATGGAATTGGTCACAAATTCAATTAGGATTCTAAATTCTCTGTCGGATGGTCAAGTAATTGGGTTGGTTTTGACTTTTGCTTATTTTTTACAAAAATAAAGAAAAAAAAGAAAAAATTGGGTTTATTTTGAAATTATTTCAATTTTTAATTTTTTGTTTTGTTAAATAGTGTCATTTTTAGAGTAATAGCTAGACATATTTTGTTACCATTTTTAAAGTGACAAAGAAAAAACTCTTAAAAAAAATTAAATTTATTAATTATTTAAATATTCATTAAAATGATTGCACCCGTAAATTTATCACACGTATATACCATAAAAAAAATACAAGAATACCTTAAATACTAGTAAACGATAACACTGAAAACTTAGTGCAAAAAATAAGTTAACCGGTTGAGATAAAGTTGCATTTGAATCATCATCACATCATTGAGATAATGTCTGCCTTTGAATCATTATCAATTAAACATTCAGTTGAACATGCACAATTTCGATTGAAATTTATTTAGACCGTTATGGTTATACGAGAACAATACGTAAAAACCTATCTGAATTTATGGTTGCAGAAAGCAAAGAAATATGGTTCTATATTGAATTCATGGAACGGTCTGGACCAGAACCCCTGTAAATGGGACGAGATACAATGCAATTCAAGAGCCCAAGTTGGGCAGATAAGCTTGAGATCATTAGACTTGCAGGGACCAATGCCTTCAAATTTGCAACCACTCACAGCGTTGAACACATTCATTATTTCATAATCCAACGTAACAGGAACAATCCCAAGGAAATTTGGATGATATCTTGAGCTCACTGCCATGGATATCAGTGACAATTCCATCTCAGGTGTGATCCCAGTTGAAATCTGCAAGCTAAACAAGTTTCAAACTTTGCACCTCGACACCAATTACCTTGAAGGCAGCATTTCCGATGACATTGGAAACTTGTCAGCTCTCAAAGTTCTTACTCTCTTTGACAATGCTCAGTGGTGAAATCCCAAAGAGTATAGGAAAATTGAGCAACCTTGAAGTTTTCAGAGCGGGTGGGAACCAAAATCTCAAAGACAGTTTGCCTTCTGAGATTAGAAGCTGCAGCAATTTGGTTACTTTAGGCCTTGCTGAAACTGGGATTTCTGGTACTCTGCCATCTTCGATTGGGATGCTTCAAAAAGTTTACACAATTGCCATTTGTACACCTCAGCTATCACAGTCCATCTCCGAAGAGATTGGTAACTGTTCTGAGCTGCAGAATTTGTATTTATATCAGAATTCCTTGTTTGGCTCTATACCCCAGCAAATAGGGAGTTTGAAAAAGCTTCAGAAAGAAGACCACAAACCCAGTAAGAAGGCCACAAAGTAAAAGAACCAATAAAACTTCTAGTTAAATGGATGATTCACAACACATTCTCAAACAACAAATGAAATTGCAAAAAACAACATTGCCCAAAATCAATGTAAAAATAAAACAAAAAAGCATGCCAAAATTTTGCCAATGACTACAACTGAACCCAATCCTCGCATGCCAAAGACTTAAATGCATATAACATATCAACATAACATATGCATGGAATAAACTTAGACTAAAAACACCATCTCTAATCTCAACGAGGCCAAATGGAAATAAAAGCTTACCTTGTGCTACCAACCCTCCTATCAACTGCAGTAAAGATATTATAAACACCCGATTATAAACAAGATACATATTCGGATTATTACCTTTAAACTAAAAGTTATCACTAATAAATTCCTCATAAACTTAAAAATAGAAACGGAAAAAAAAAGGAATCTTATAAATTCCACAATTCAAACCGAATAAAACGATATAATTGTGCCATCATGTACAGCAAACACAACACCACATAGTAATAACAACATAATCAAATTCTATAGTTCTCATAACAAAAATCTATAGTAAAATCCACAAAATACACAGAAGAGGTGACCCCTTTACATGTACACGGACTGTGAAGTACAAATGGCATCTTCACGGCATCAAAACAGAAACCAAAACAAAAAAAAAACGGCTTTTTAGCATGACGAAAAAAAGAAAGTTCATTTCCAATAACATCGAACAGTAACAAACTGAAGTAACAATGGCCATGAGTAATACAATCAATCTAAAGCAATCAAACAAAAACCCCGATCAAAATATTAAGTTCAACATACCCTTTTGAGCAGTAAATTGAAACCCAGTTCTCGAGAACTTCCCAAGTGAAATGCACACCGATCAAAATATTAAGTTCAACATACCCTTTTGAGCAGTAAATTGAAACCCGGTTCTCGAGAACTTCTCGAGTGAAATGCACACCGAATGATGATAATGAACTGATGATAACTTAAAATGGGATACAAAATATAAACACACAGTATGAAAAAGATGATGGCTACCCAGTAAACCTTTGCCAAAAAAAGCAAAAAAAAAAAGAAAAAGGAAGTTATATACATAAATGTCAATCTATATACATAAATGTCTCTCTCTGTACTAATTCTGTCCATTTCAATCCATAAAATTTGGCCAAATGATTTCCTCCATCTGTAAGAACCTCATAGATTGTGGCTATTCCTATTTATGGGTTTGATTGTACTTGTCCAAAACAGCGTAAAAAGATGGGTAGCATAGGGTCTTGTCTAAGAGAAAGACTAGTTTTTAAAATTGTCAACATTCAATACTACAAATAGCAGCGCATTGATTAGCAAGGTCTTGTAGCTTCTATAAGTAGTAATAAACTGATGATACTTGTCACTAACCTCATAGAACTCATGCATCATTGGTGGTATAGCAGGACCTTGGGATAATCATCCACATGATCCTTGTTCCAAAAAATTACTAATTTTGCTAGTTATTTTGAGTGACCCCTATGAAGAAAAACCTACTTACCTTTCTCTATATAACTTAAAGTGTTTTGGGGACAGAATCAAAATTGTGCAATGATAAATTCAAACGCATGAATCAGAGAGGAACCTCCAAACAAGAAACATCAGAAAATGAATTGAATCGAAGATTTTTGCTTAGATCTATATCAAAGTCTAATCTATCCCTCAAAACAATGGAACCCAAAATTCAAAACGAAGAAAAGAAAAAGAAGGAGAAGAGGATCACATACAAGGTGGTCACTGCTGAATGGTGAAGAAGGAAACTGTCGGAAGCCGGAGAAAAAGGTCGAATTGCTTCGAAACAGGGTATTCTGGCAGTCCAATTCCTTGCCGCCAATGCAGCATTTGTAACATTTCACGGAAGGCCGGAGGATGATTTCCCAGAAATTTTTATCAGGATTATCGGGCAAAGAATCTATGTTCCGTTGAGGTTGATGTTGCCGGTGTTGCGCCGCGGTGGAGATGGAGAAGTCGTCCGCTCAGAGACTTGTCGATGAGAGAAGAAGAAAAAAAAAATTAGGCCGTAAAAATGGTTAAAAGGTGGGGAGATCCAGATAGCTTATGACCCGGTATTAACCCGGTTATAACCCTCGAACAGTTCAACTCCAAGTTTTGGAATCCCAAATAATAATGTGAAGTCCAAAATCATGATAGTAGAAACTTTTTGACATTAGGCCAATGCTAATACCATTTTATTTTTTGGCAGCCGAACACCGAATTTGGCATTGGGGCTCGAATTTCAATTCCGAGTCTCCATATTTTGATGGACGTCATTTCGAATTGACATGAATATCTCTTTACTTGTAGGCAATGATACTACTGTATTTTACCGTGGTCTCAGAGTGATATTTCTATATTCGCACCTCTTGGCGTAACAAACCTGAGGTACCGTTTCTCTATTTATATCTGGACTTGAAACAAAGGATATTTTTAGTGTTTCCGTTGTTTTATATTTTTCTTCTCTTAGCATTAAGAAGCAAGGGGTTACGTAGCTTTCTGATGTTATTAAAATAGTCAATGGGAAAACCCATATTTATTAACAAACCCCCAAAAAAAAAACCCCCATATTTTAGTCCCAAGATTTTGAGAGTTTAGTTCCAAATTTTTTAGTTGTTGGGATTTTCTTCCAAAGTCTGGACAAATAATGGAAGTATATTCTTTCCGGTAATTTTAGGAGTCTCTTAAGAGTTAATAGTATTTCTTGTCAATTGTAATTGACTACACTTTATTATTATTAAAAGTGTTTAAGTCATTATTTTTTCTGTTTAATTAAACCCTTTTTGACATGAAATGATGGCCTATCACTTTTTTTATTTAATCATAGAAAATGATTACTAGAAAAAGGAAATATTTTAAAATGCAAAAAAAAAGAAAAAGATTTAATTAAACAGAGAAAATGATCACTTGAAATTATTAATAATAAAAAGTATGGTCGACTTTGGAAAAATACAATCACCTGCTAAGTGATTTCTAAAATTAATGAAAATGACTAATTTTTATCATTTGTTCGAATTTTGGAGAAAAATCCCAACAATTGAATATTTTGGGACTAAAATCTATTATTTTCCCAAACCTTAGAACTAAAATATAAATTTTCCCACATTACAGTATTATAAGAGTTGTGTCTCAATTACTGTGTGACAAATTTTTTTTATTAAAAAAAAGGAAATACTAATTTGACACATTAAATTAACACTGAGTGTAAATCATTTGAACTATTAGAGAATTCATCATAGGTCATCAATCAAACTAGATGCTTGTCTCGATCGAATACTCGAATTGTTGTCTGTATTTTTGAATCGATAAAATTAAAAAAAAAAACGAATCATCCTTAAAAGAATAAAAAAAAAATAAAAGAATAAAAAATCGATTGAGAGGACAGGAAGTGAGTTACTACAAATAAATCTATGCTCGGGTTTGTAACATTTAACAGTTAACTCATACCCGGGTTTACATATAAATAAAGCAATATCTACGACAGAAGAAAAAAAAAACAAATTATCCTTAAAAAAATCAAATTTCCTTCCATGACAGCTTATTTTTTCTCTGTTGAAGAAAGAGATGGATTGATAATATATGTTAGATTTTAAGTAATTGAGTTAAAGGTCCGGTCTGAGAGAGGAGTAGAATGGAAGAGATCCTTTTGAGGTTGGGGATTAGGGAGACATTCCTGGTGTTTCATTTTATTTAAGGAAATTTCCTTACATTTTGATTTTAACAACTAAATATTGTTATTTTAAGGGATTATTATATACCTATAATTAAGGAATTTTTATGTACTTATAATTAAGGATTTACGTATTTATTTATTCTATCCCTTTTTTTGTAATTAGTTAGAGTGTCACGTGTCAAAAATGATTTTGTACTGAAAATGATTTTTAACGAAAAAATTTTCATTGTAATACTGACACATATCCTTTTTGTTTACTGTTTTAATTAAGTAGTACTATAGATATTTTCCCAAAACAAGTTCTAAGCAAAAATCTCACTCTTTTGAGAAGATCTCATAAAACCCTAAAAAGTCATTCGAATCGTATAAACAATAAACAACAAATTAGAATCTATGACTTCAATTCCAAAGTCCATTTGTTTAGCTGATCAAGTGTCCGTCTGATGGCCTATTCATACAGAATTTCTCTTCTCTCTTAGCCGCCTCCCTCCCTCTCCAAAACCCTAAAAAAAAAAAAAATTCTTGTTCCCCATCTTCTCACCACAGTTTTTATTCAATCTTATTTTTAATTTTGTTTTTTAATAAGTGGGATTATTCTTAAATTTTAGTTCGACATCATATCTTAATCTGTTGATTGTGTTGGAGCCTCTCAGTAGATCTTATTCTACTGATATGATAGTAAAAGTTATTTAGAGTTTTTTTGGCGATCGATGCTTATTGGGTTGTTGATCATAGGTCTTTTTAGAGATGCAGCTACCGTAGATTTATTCATTAGATCTATGAAATTGAGTTTTCAACAGAAGACAAGTGTTATGTTCGAGATCATGTTTTGGTACGTGGCATATCCAAGTGATAATGAAGAATTCAACCGAATAGATCTAGATTTGTATAGGTGTTGAATTATAGTGAATACAACAATTTTGAATTTAATATCTGTATAGGTTGAATTATAGTAAATACAATAATTTTAAATTTAATATTATACATGTGGACAATTGTAATAGTTCAGTGGTTGTATTCTTTTCCAATAAAGTTAATATAAAGTCTTGTTTTTTTAAAAAAAAAAAAAAAATGTCTGATGGCCCGGAGTACCGTGTACTTCCAAATCATCATGTTATGTAATCATTTAAATGAAAATCTTATAATATATCAGTATTTAATAGGGACAACGCACACGTATTTTCACACCCCATATCGACCATTCCAAAAGCATCGACAGAACTTTGACTGCCGGCTTAATCAATCTAATACTTAATAACCAATGAATGGTAAATTAATGTACTTAAACTCCAACAACTTGAGACGAATCAAACTCCAACTCTTTTCCATAATTCTCAGAGAAAGAGATAGACGTGGGCTTACAAAGAGTCCGGCGAGTATGATTATAAGCATTCTTTTCTTTTTTTTGGTTAATTAATAAGCATTCTTTTGAAAGTCAATTACGATAGCTAGCTAGGCGACATATATAGTTTGATTCAATTCTACGAGGCGGGCGCGGAAAAGAGAGAGAAATGAGACAATACAAAGGGGAAAGAAAGGCAGCAAACTGAAGAGAAGACCCAATAAGTTTTGGTAGGTTGTTGGATTCATAGCCGGCCGTCCTGGAATCTTCAACAAAAATAAGCTCTATGTATAGCTTTTATAGGGTGATGGGGTCAAGTAATTTTAGAAACGCATTAATCGTTTTCAGTTCATGGATTGAAGAATCGTTTAATTAAGAGATATAAGAAGATGGAAGAATTAATATTGCATGTGCATGGTTTATTTATTTAGTACTTACTAGCTACTTCGACCTAATGCAATGTTTTATTTTTCTGGTAAAGGTATGGAGAAAAGAAAAGGATCATCAATTAGCATTCAAGCCATCCTTAATTCAACAGGTATGCCTAACACATTATGCCCATGGCTCTTCTTTTTTAGTTTTCGACGCATTTCAAATGGCATAACTTTGAGAGGAGCCAAAAAAAAAATATATTGAAAATTCTTTTAGAAGTTTAGAAATTGAATATATATATATATAGAGGAAAGAATATTTAATTATTACAACAAGCGCAAGAGAGGTTTATTATTATTATTATTATTACTTTCGTGGTAAATAAATGTTACAAGCACAATAGAGGTTTTGTTTCCTCATTTCTTCTGAAATTGCTTACAAAATCACACCAAAAATAAGATTTCCGTCTCATTTCATTAGGTTCAGTGATTCTATTTTTCCGATCATAATAAAGGAAAAAAGTAAACTAATATTTTGCGAAAAAAAATCCCACTGTTATATTATATATATATTCTATTTGATGAATAAGTTCGCCTATTTTGGATATACGGGATTTATTACGTTACTATGACATTCTAATCTACCTCAATTTATTACCAACATGGTTTGTTTCTCTTCAACCCTAATCTCTTCCTCAACTCTCCAAACCAAAAGGCAAAGACAATTACAAAATTCCCTACGTAAAACCAAAGTTCCGATTGTCATCAAGAATTTAAAACAAGTAAAATACAAAAATTTTACCGTTCCAAAACAAGAATCGTAAAACGGAGGAGTAACCAATTTACCCAAATTTGAACAATATTACAATTGTACATATACTAAAATTCTAAGACTCCCCTTTTCAGGCAGCCAGTGCCTTTATGGTCTTAAAAAAATCATACTCCAAAACAAATCGTACAAACCAACCAAAAGCCAAAACCCAAAGGGACTCTCTAGCTCCTCCCATTAAAAATCCTTTTCAAAAGTAGCAAAAATACCTTATTATATAATCAACAATATTACATATATGTGATGGACTCCATATCATCATCAATATATCAATCCCTTTTTTAGTCCCACTGTCTATGCCTCTTTTTTTTTTCCCTATCTTTTCTTATTAGATTTTCTCCATATGATTGATAATGAAGAACGACAACATCAACAACAACAGCAATAGCTTCTGTTTAGGATTTCGAACAGCATCAACTCAGCAGTTTAATGTTCCATTGAAACTATTTGATCTCTTTGCTTTCTTCTTGTTCTTTGTCATCGGTTTGACAGCCGGCTTCTTCCTCTGCTTACAATTCAGAAGCCTTACTTTCAACTTACAAGTCAACCACGGTCAACTCACTCTCACAACTTTGCAATCATCACCACCGCCGCCTCATCCTCCTCCTCCACCACCGCCGCCGCGGGAAAAGCCAAACCCGCCGCCGCCACTGCCTCCGACTCCGGCGGATAAAGGGTTGGAGGGATTTATAGAGCCGCCGGGAATTCTGCATGGGATGAACGATGAGGAGCTATTATGGAGAGCATCAATGGCTCCCAAAATTCAGGAGTTTCCGTTCCAACGAATCCCGAAAGTGGCATTCATGTTTCTGGTAAGAGGGCCGGTGCTTTTGGCGCCGTTTTGGGAGAAATTCTTCAAAGGGCATGAAGGGCTTTACTCCATTTATGTGCATTCAAGTCCGTCGTTCAATGGATCGGAGCCGGAAGATTCCGTCTTTCATGGCCGGAGAATTCCTAGCCAGGTATGTTTTTTATAACTTTAGGAAGAAGTAAGTAAATAAGGGTTAAACAAAACATATTATGGATACGTTTCTTTAGACGGTAAATATTCCGTAGTAATATTCTTAGTTTTTTTGTTTTCCCTCCTCGTTTTTAAAGCACTATTTAGTGAAAAAGGAAGCTAAAAAGAATGCTATTCCTTAAGGAAATTTTCTATTTTTTTCCTTTAAAGGAAATTTAAAAACATTATTACTCATTGCACTTAATATTCAAGTGTGAAAGTATCTTTATGGATCGAAGTTAGCAATAAAACTTTAATTTGCCTGTTCTACAAATACATTTGGAACAGTAAATGAAGAGTGACTCTCTGGCTTATTGTATTAAATGTGCATTATTGGGCATGTCATGTACTTAGATTAGTATCTTTTTGCCTAAAAATGATTGTTTTGTTTGTTGAATGTTGATATTGGAACGGAATTGGCACTAAACTTCTTTTAAGTTACCGACATTGGACTAATTGTTGTTTGTTTTCATATAAAAGGGCTATTGGCTGGAAATTAAAAAAAAAAAAATTGGAAAACAACCTTTCAAAAGTTGTGAGAGAGACAGCCTCTTTTAGTAGCCCAAAAATTTTTAGACACTAGTAATTAAATTTTCCTTCTATAGAACGAATATGCATTAAATTAAAACAAAAAATGTGTACATTGGGCTTGAGGAGAATTAAAAAAATTGGAAATAAAATCCATTCTAAGTTCTTTGCGTATTGCAATAAAACTTGTGCAAAAAAAAAATATTCGACTTCCTTTTTAATTCATAATCTCACTAAAACTTCATTTGGAGTGTCACAGTAATTTTGCAATTTTTACAGAATCCTCTGTTTCTTCTAGTCATGCCTTAAGTAGAGAATGCAGGACCAAAGTCAACACTGGGAATATACCTAAAGATTGGATCACTATCAATGTGGCCTCTACTCCCATCTTCAGGGCACGCTGTCCTATATGGTCCCTGATGTTAACATATCAATCATCATCCAACCAAAATCACCCCAATCAAATTAATTTCTGGGCTTTGCATTGAATATTTTTCCTAACATTTGATTATCTGATTTTCCCCTGTTTCTTTGTACACATTGTAGGAGGTTGAATGGGGAAATGTCAACATGATTGAAGCCGAAAGAAGACTATTAGCAAATGCTCTGTTGGACATGTCAAACCAACGTTTCGTCCTCCTATCTGAAACATGCATTCCATTGTTTAACTTCTCCACTGTCTACAATTACCTCATCAATTCCACCCAAAGCTTTGTGGAGGCATTTGACGAAGTAGGACCCGTCGGGCGTGGCCGGTACAACAGCCAAATGCAGCCCTTGATCAAGCTTCGGGACTGGAGAAAGGGTTCCCAATGGTTCGAATTGGACAGGGAACTCGCAACTGAGGTTGTTTCCGACAAGAAGTATTTCCGCGCATTCCAAGACCATTGCAAAGGTTCTTGTTATGCTGATGAGCATTACCTTCCAACATTCTTGAACACCAAATTCGAAAAGCGTATCGCAAAGAGAGGGTTGACTCGGGTTGATTGGTCGCGCGGGGGGCCTCACCCCAGGAGTTTTTACAGACAAGATGTCCATATGGGATTCTTGGAGGAAATGCGGAGTGGGAAGAGTTGCAAATACAATGGGGAGGAAACCAACGTTTGTTACTTGTTTGCAAGGAAGTTCACACCTCATGCATTGGAGAGATTGTTGCGGTTTGCACCAAAAGTCATGCAATTCAACATATAGTAAGAGGTTTATACGGATATAGATTAATACTCATTCTTTGATTGTTCTTTCTGTTACTGTACATTTAGGTAAGATTTTGAAACTCTTTTCCCTCTAATGAGATGCAGAGCAATTGTATAATAATGTAACTGATTTCAATATTTTCTGACCTAATTTTCCAGAAGATATGTAAGAGGTCACTGAGTATGATAAAGCTCAAATGAGGATCTGACCATAACACAGAAGGCGGTGATAACAAGAATATGTTGGAACAACTATTTTTGAGAATCTTTGCATGATAAGAATCTACGGAGCTAAAAGAAAACCCTTCTTCTTTACAGAACTCACTTGAGAGATTAGCAATTCAGTTTTAGTAAGTAGAAAAAGCATGTGTCATTGACAGGCTACTGCTCCTGCATCTTCAGACACTGCAGGTGAGTCTGAAACAGAGTCAAGTGTGTCGTGGGATGGCGACATCTCCACGCCTCTAAGTTCTTCTATCATTTTCACTACAAAGTTCATCTTCGGCCTTTGATCTGGAGAAGCAGAAGAACACGCCATTGCTATCTGCAACAAACCAACCATTTCTTCCTCGATGCCCTTATATCGCATTAACTCAATGTCAAATACCTCAGCTGTCCATTCCTCCCTCACCACAGACTGCACCCACCTTGGTAAATCTAATATGCCGGTGTATCCTGTCCCTTGCCCTCCATTATCGGCAATAGAGGGGCATTTACCAGTAAGCAACTCGAGCAAAAGGACCCCAAATGAGTATACATCACACTGCTGGGTGAGTTTTCGGCCATCAACAGAAGCTTCAGGGGCCCGATATCCATTGGATTTTGGAGCTGATGAAGGCAGTGCAAAGGCAGATAGGCCGAAATCTGTAAGCCGAGCATTACCAGTCTTGTCAATTAGGACATTAGTAGACTTTATGTTTCCATGAACTAGTTTAAGGGGCTTGCAGGAGTTGTGAATATACAATAATCCTTTAGCTGCTCCAGATGCAATCCTCAACCTTGAAGTCCAATCCAATGGGGTTCTACCAGGACCTCGATTTCCTGAAAAACAAAAGTCACTTAGCTAATACACACTTTGATGGTACAAGACCATCATAAATTCCTGAAGGAAACAAAACAAGCAAACTCAAAGACCACACAGATCACAACATACAACTAGTGTGACAAGAGTAAACAGAGAACCATGTCTTCATATTAGACAAATGTGGCCCCATGGAACCAATGGGAGCGATTTCAACAAGCTAACAACCGAAAGGCTGACCCCTTAATCTTTTTTAACAAAGGTCAAACAAGAAATGATAGATTAACAAAGGCTGTCAAGTCGAATCCAATGTGTGAAAAACAGAACAAGCAGGTCTTTTGACTAGAAAGATTGAAAACAGAACAAGCAGGTCAAAATAGGCCTCCAAGTATAGAGCTTAGGAAGCTGACAACAACACATACAGATCACGAGTACCCTATGATACTTCTTAAAGCAAGAAATTCATTAAATGCAATTTACTTCTAGTTCTGATAAATGCTCAAATTTGACAGGACATTTGGCTACACGTATTTTGCCTTCAAAGCCATACACATTAAGTATATGTAGCCGGCCCATGTAACAGGCCCGTTTAAAACAGTTTGCTACTTCTTTTCACTGGTCATTTTACATTCATCAAACTTGAAACATTTCAAGCACTAAGTTCAAATTGCCATTTGCATTGTGAACCATCCCTAAAAGAACACAGTAAAACTTCATTTTGCTTGCTCCTTACTCGTGTGTGCATTCAAATCCAAACAATGAATTCCTATATAATCTGATGTCCCAAAAGTTAGAAAACCAATGACACGAAATCAATCCATGAATGCCACATTCAAACCCCAGCAATACAAAACAAAACAATGCTATACTTCACCCATGTGACATTTACAGTAGTGAATACTTCACTTATTTAAATGTGAATTCTAAGAATTCTCAACCATGTGACCAAGGGATTAAAAAATTTATCTTGGTTGAATATAAGCATTTTAAGATCTGTGCACGATTTACAGACAAGAAGATTAGTACTAAACATACCCCACATTCAAATTCAATAAGAGAAAAAAGACAAAAAGAAGAGAATTACTATGAAATGCTTACCATGAAGAAGCCAAAACAAATTCCCATTGGGCATGAAATCATTAACCAACAACTTTTCATCCCTGGCAAAATAGTAAGCCTTCAAGCTAACCAAATTGGGATGCTTAATCCTCCCTAAAATCTCCATTTGATTCTCGAAATCCCTTCTTCCATTTACAGACATTTCCTTCAATCTCTTCACCGCTACAACATTCCCATCATCTAAAACAGCTTTGTATGCAGTCCCAAATCCTCCTTTACCCAGCATCTCAGCCGAAGCCCTAAGCAAGTCCTCCAGCTCAAATTTCTTTGATCCGTCAAAGAACACCATTTTGCCCCTCTCATAACCGGGCTGGGGCGGGTTCGGATACGGGCTAGATGAATACACAATTTTTTCAACTGGTTCCCCATTTTTCCTGCTCATTTTCTTAGAATAGCGTCTCCAAAAGAAGCAATACAGTAGGAAAGCAATCAAGGTGAGCACAATGACATCCCCCAGAATTATGAAGACTATTGCAACGGTGCTCATTTTCCCACCTCCATTATTCCTCCCGGTTTTGACCGGTGACCCGTTATCCGGTAGCGTCGTCGGGGAAGAAGCCACAGTGGAAGAGTTCCCTCTCGGACCCACTGGCGATGCCAAGGCTCCAGAACCGGGTCGAGTGGGCTCACCCTGATGGGTCGCACAGCCGGGTAACGGAGACCCACAAAGGAAGTTACCCCAGAATGCTGATTCCGGGAACCCCGACAGAGAAACGGGTATTTGACCCGACAGATTGTTGTAAGATATATTGAAGTCCTGAAGGTTCGGAACATGGAGACCGAGAACTTGACCCGAAAATCCGTTTCCCTCGAGGCGCAGAGTTAACAAATGCTTCAAGTTGTTCACCTGAGGAGCCGGTATTACGCCGGAGAGTTGGTTGAATGATAAGTCCAGACGATAAAGCCGAGTAAGTGACGTCACGGACTGCGGGAAGTCGCCGGAAAACTTGTTATGAGACAAGAAAAGCAACTTGAGGGATGTAAGGTTAGATAGATTGGGAATGGGGCCGGAGAAATGGTTATATTTGAGACTGAGGATCCGGAGCTCAGTTAACCGAGCAAGCGGCTGAAATGAACCCCTAAGACTAAGATTCTCGAGGACGAGACGGCTGACCCGGTTTTGAAAGCAAGAAATTCCGGGCCAGAAACATGGGTCGCTCGCCGGAGTCCAACGGGTGAGGATGGTGTTTGACGGGTCAGCTGAAGCTTTGAACTCTAACAATGCCGTCAAATCTGAGCTTCCAAAGGCAACATTGTTGAGGTGGAAGAAGAAGGAAAAAAGCAGGAGAAATGTTATGCAACGGGATAATGCAGCCGCCATGAAAACTCCGGCGAGAAACAAGGGTTTTTTTTGGTGAGGTTTTTTCACAGGGTGGTGGTGGGTTTTTGTTTTCAATTTGGGAAGACGGAAGGACTGAAAAAACCTGAAAAAGTGGGAAATTGACTCTTTACTGGAGGAGGGACATGGGGACGTGTGTTTTATTTTATGAATTTTACTTTATTTTGTTTTTACTTTTACTTTTTGGTTTTCTAGCTGTTAGTGATGTGAATTTATTGGACGTGCTGCTGTTAGAGTAGACTGGTTCAAAATGAAGTGGATGTGTCCCTCAAGTTTCACTATTTGATAAAAATATCCCCTACAAGATCAAATATAGTATGCATGGTCACCTCCATCTCCATGTTCCTAATTTTCGTAATCAGCTAATAGTAACTTTTTGAGTATAAAATCTATATATATAGGATGAAAATAATTTGCTTGGCAGGAAATTAGAATCTCACTTAAGTTCGACGTAAAAAAATAACTTTATTTTAACGTTATGCAATAACCTTTTAACATAAGTAATCTGATAAATGAAAGTTCAAATAGAGTTCAAATTATCCTTAATTACTCCTATCCTAAATCGGGTTTTGTTAAACATTGTTCTATCTAAACTCCATGACAGTAAACAATTCAAACCAATCCGATATGTCTCTGTTTCATTTTCCTTGAAAGTTTTTGTTCCTTCCGTATAGTTTTTTTTTTTTTTGTTTCAATGGGTTGCTTTCATACATTTTTTTTTTATTCAATACGGGTTTATGTTCAATGCATGTACTCTTAATGGATGTGGAATACATGTGCATAGTGGCAGAAAATATTACCGACAATGGTTTGGTAATAATCTCGGCCATAATTTTTTTTTTTTTAAATGTTACATTGGATTGAAAAATCACTTATTTATGATTTTTTTATTTTCGCAGACACTTTCGAGTCGTCTGTCATCGTTATTTAGAAGAAATCCATGAGGTTATGTCTATCTCCCCACTGATTTTAGAGATTTATATGTTAATTTTTGTATCACCCGTAAGGCCGATGACAGTTTTACGGTGATAGGTTTTTGGAATTTATTCATAGCATCAATCTCATTCACGGTGCAAAGGTTCACATCATAGTTGTTGAAGAGTATATCATGAAATTCATCGTTTATGATCGCGATATTTGCCGTCAACTTATTTGTCCAAAAGTTTTAACCAACATTGATTTTTTTTTTTTTGTAAAAAAATCTTATAAACTGAACCATTACTTTTTATCTTACAAAACAAGTTTTTAACATATATTTTTTTCATAATCCGTGTGCAATTCACGGGTTACCTACTAGTTATCCCTAATGAGACGATTATTCTTCCCAAAATCTTTCAACTCATCAAACTCGCATACTCATTACTGTTTCTTATTTTGTTTTTTGTCATATTGTCATTTATAAAATTTACAATGTCGAAATTTAAATTCTACTAAATTCATAATGGGAATTGTGCGAACACTAAAGATTATTCATACACAATTTGGTTCATCCAGAAGTTGATCGCATTTGAATATACACGACGTATAGCTTATTTCGCAACTGTTCACTCGTGCCGTTAGGAAAAACGATTCGAACTCTGCGAAATTGAAAAACGTGGAAGCAAATTTATGCTATAATTGATATTGCAAGGGGAATTTTACAAAGTGATAAAACTTGAGAGGGGTATTTACAAGACTTTATAGCTTATGGGTGGGGTTTCTTGGGTCACGGAACGGATGAAAGGTAATTTGGATGTATCATAATGCATATAAAGCCTAAACTATATGACTAAAGCAAAAGGTGATGTGACCAAGAAAGAAGAAGAGCAGTTCTGCATTCTGTTCTGAAAACATGCAGAGGTAATGATGGAGAAACAGTGCGTGAAGGGCAATTATTAGAATCGAGAACCTAATCTTTTGTCAAATTTCATGGTTTAAAAAGTAGTAGTAGTAGAAGAAGCAGCTTTGTAGTAGTAGTAGTAGTACTTGATTAGATTTTGTAATCTCAATATGTGACCAAAATGTCATAATCTCTTACTAACTTTAGAATATCCTCTTTGTCACCATTGTGGGACAACACTTCTTTACTAAAGAATCATTTTCAAATTGTGTTCAAGAAATTCTTTTTTTTTTTTTTTTTTGATTATGGTGCTTAATCCAAGATTTCTTTTTTACTTTCACAAAAAACGAATTACTAACCATAATTGTTACAATTTGATTCGCAAGCATCAGAACATCTTACGTCCATTATCATTCTATTTATTATGCAACTACTTCATTGATTCTGAATGCTACTATATATCATCCAATGAGCTCATTACACATGATTAGCAGCTATTATACATATACAAATTGGTTTTGACACCTTTTAAGATTAAAGGGAATTTACCAAGAATAATCAGGGATCAACCAGGAGGAAATTAAATACGGGAAAATTGAGAGAAAGAATAATAATGGAGAAATCACAATACTTTTACTCCGCTAGGTCGCTTTCCTTCCATTGCATCCTTCTTGTCACGACAACCCGCACACAGGAAAGGTCCTTCCCAAGGCTTCGAGCTTGTGGAGAATATGGCACCCGCATGAACTGATATGCCTTCGCTCGATGCGATATCAATCTGGCAAACTGCACACGTAAAAAGACCATTTGTCTGACCGTTGGAATCATCATTTCCCAATCTGTAGACATTGCAAGATACAACATCAGGAACTTCCTGTCGCGGCCAACTCGAAGAAACAATGAAATCTTGAAGGCAAATGCACAGAAGGAAAATGGAAAACTAACCTTTCAGCGAGCATGGCAGACCCTTCTTCATATAGTTCTACTATACCCACCGCAGATAACTTCTTTGAGAGCTTACTCGAAGATTTTTGGGATTCACTTCTGAAACAGCATGACAGGAACTTATTATGCTTTTTTGGAGAAGGTAGAGGTTCTACTACAGTGTTGTCCGGAGGAATTATGTCCACGACTATGCATGTTGTGTCATCCTTCAATCCCCGTGTCCTCAATGCTTCCTGAACAGGATATCAATGGATTATGACAAATGGTAGAAAGTTCCGTCCCCATCTAGTGCAGTAGCTTTAACTCCTCCAGTGGCGCACAAGAGGCCAAATGCTCAACAACATGATAGATGCGGAAATTAATGTTGCAGTATTACCTTAACCACTTGTTTAGCTGCAAGTTCGGCAGGCAATCCACGACAAGATTTTGCAGCCAATTCTGATGATAATGCATCCCAAATACCATCAGATGCAAGTATAAGCCTTCCACCTACCTTGGATAACTAGAAAAGAAACATGGGAAGAAACAAATAATTAACAACCTCGACAGCCAAGATGATAATGCATCCCAAATACCATGAAATTGATGTTCTTTAAGCCAATGGGAAATAAAATAAGTGAATGGAACAAGGACAGACACCTTGACTTGTTTAACATGAGGTATTGGAACTATATATTCCCCAACATCCATATCACCAATTGATCTTGACAGGCATAAACCTCCTGGCCAGCAGCGCAGAGGGCCTACCTGAGAATCAAACCAATCATGTTATTACCCCATAGAGAAAATATAATCATGCCCTCAGTAAGATTATCAGGGCGGCAAAAAATGACTTTACCTCAGGTCCACCAAAAAGGCTCAATCGCCCAACTTCGCCTCCACTTGCTGTGACGCGTTTCTGCCTGCAACAATGAAGCCATATTAGCATCCCCTGCTCCCAAGAGGATCAAACAAGGTGAGCTCAAAGATTTTAGCAACATTACTCCTCAATATTTTCTTCAAGTCTATGATCTACAGTCAATGCCGAGACAGCACCTCCCTGTGTATCCAAAATACAGCGTGAATCCCCAACACATGCAACAGTTACAGTCCAACCATCAACTATTACAAGTGTAGCTGTGGTTCCAGAAGTTTGTCCTGTTGGAAAATAGACAAGGATAACCAGCATTAGACTCTTCACAACCAAAACATTTCTTTCAAGAATGTAAATGTTAAAGATAGGGAAATGCAAGACATCATGCCTTTGCTCTGGAATTCTTTGTCAGTTTTAACAAATCCAGCAACTAGAGCCCGAGGCAAAGCTTGTAACCACTCTTCCCGTCCAAGACCACGAGGAATGGCGCTCAAAATGTGATTCAACAAATTATCCCTAGAATAAATTGCAGCTGCATTCCCATTGTGCCCGTCAAATACCTAAGATTGGGAAAGAAAACATCCGCACTTATTAGCGGCTTGTGATCATTTCAACAACTTCCTGCAACTGCTCTTCCACCACTATGTTCATATATAGCATCATAATCAATCAAGAGACACTGATGGTTCATCACATTTACCCTCTTCTTTCAGATCAGTTACTCTTAAGATTAGATTTTATGAGAATGTCAAATGCTAACACTCAATTTAGACAATAATAGAACAATTTCATCATCAAAGTGCACCGATATGGCTGCCCTTTAGTTATTAACAGACATAACAAATTCCCAGCAGACGGAAATGGACAACTAAATCACAGATTCAATTAGCTAAATCCAAAGACATATCCAGCCTAAAAAACGAACAGCTTGAAATTCATATTCAGCATTAGAGTAGCGCTGAAGATAAATTACTTACAGCAAAAACAGAGAAGGATGTGGAAGGATTCCCCAAAACTCTCTGGCAATCAGTCTTGGTGAAAACGTAATCCTCCCCTTTCCTTGATTGTGCTGCACATCCATACCTCACTGTTGGCTTCTCCATTCTCTCATTTCTCAATTCCTTGCCGATCAGTGCAGCCAACGGCACAAAATCATGATGATTATGTCTCTCTTCCCTAGTCCCCATTGTCATCACCCAATCAACACAAAACTACAATTCTAAAGAACACACCTTTAGACTTCAAACAATTCACTAAACTCCACATCTCCACGCCTCCATCACAAAACAATACGTCATAACATTCAAGACATGATTTGTTCAGCCACGAGAAACACTCGAACACCAAACAAAAATTGTTGTTGGTACTGTGTTTTTTCCTAAACACAAAAAAACCCAGAAAAATATAGATCTGAAAGTGATCTCAAATTAGCGTGTTCTCTTCAGTGAAAGGTTAATTGAGGGGAAGGAAATCAAGCCAAAAAAATCAAACGCGAAGTGATGACACCAAATGAGCTGTAAATTGCTAATCATACCTAACCCCCAAGACTAATACTATATTGCCGCAGAAGGACAGGAAATAGCCCACAATTTGCTTTCAGTTTTATTGATTTATTCTGGGTTCAGAATATTCAATTTGTAAAAGTATATGAACTCATGAGTGAATATGATTCAGTCAATTGATAAACAAAAAATAAACAATGAACCAAAAGGGATCATTCACCACAAGCATCAAGAAAGGAAGGACAGGATATTTAGTTTGATGGGACTATTTTATCATTTGTTGAATCATAGGAGACAATGTTAATTATGGGGAAATGAGTTAAGGAAAGAAAATAATGATGAATGAGAAAGTCTGGACTTTTTAGTAAATGAGCTGTCTTGATTGGAAAAGATAACAACTTTTTCTGATAAAGGGGTCTTCTTTGCAATTTACATCCAAGCCTCCGAAATATATATTCATTAAAAAGATTATTTTATCTTCCACGTCTGAATTTTACTACTATTAATTTTTTGTTTGAATTTTTTAATTGGATGAACCTTCCTTTTACATATTTGCAGGTAATTTTTTTTTTCCAAAATTTGTAAATCAAATAACCATTTACAATTTTGAAAGTGTGGATCAATATGGTGCATCTTTTCTTTGTTAAGCAATTACAGGTGTGTTGTACTGAAGGATGTGTTTGGGAAAGAAATTTTGTTGCTAGTATTCTGGTGACATTATGTTTCCGCAGTAACAAATTTTGCAGCTAATCATTTTGATGGCTTTGGCGACAATAATGTTCTCATCATGTATTTGGTCACTACATGAATATCAAAGTATAATTACTTCTTCGTCATTAGTAGTGTTCACCCGTAATTTAAGATGTTAGATTACGCCTCTTCGTCTACTAAGCAGGAGATAGAGGCACAGTATTAAGATGAACAAACACGCACTCAAGAGGGATACTTCATCAAAACAGAAGAACCAGATACATTGAAACTACGTTACCTTTCTACTCGGTTCCTTCATCTAAAGATTCTAAACATCAAGTGTTTTTTGTTTTACAGTTGATACAAATTATGTGGAATCTGTGCATAAGAGATGATACAATCAGTGTCTAATGTCTAAACATTAGCATGTCAGGAGCTCTCAAATAAGGTCCTCGTATGATAGGAAAGTGAAGGTTAAAAAGAAAGGGTTCTCGTGTTAGCTGCAATTTGAGGTTGTTGTGAAACACTGTTGTTAATCATCATATCTTTCAGTTTATTTACTTTTGAGCGTCTCTGATGAAGGAATAGAATGCTGCAAAAACCTATGTATCATTTCATACGTTGTAAATGTAATCACTGCAGATGGGGTGGTCCTCAAAAGATTGGTTGCACATCCACGGTAGAATCCACGAAAACCCTCCCTCCCAAGGATCTTCTTAATGCAATCTATGACACCTGAATAATAGATCTCGGGATTTTTCAACTGTCCTTGCTCTTGCAATCTTGAACGGACTACCTGCATACACAGCATTTTGGCTGGAAAAATCAGAAAGTAGCAGAATAATAGGGAAAGCATCTTGCTGCTAAGTTATTTAGGGCCCCGTAAAAATGAACAGGAATTCATACCTCGTGTGGATATGTCATTACAGATGCAAGAACTTTAGATACAGAAGAGGCAATGGCAACTTCCCCAGTGTTAAGCTGATCCAATCTTTTGTTATCTGAAAAACCCAAAAATTTATGGCTATTATCTGGTTAGACATAACACACAAAACAGCATATAGGAGTTTAAAGGTCTTACGCATTTTTGCCAAGTAGGATTTCATTTGTTCATAAGCTGGAAATTGGATTGCTACGTGAGTTATCCCAGCTAAAGATGGAAGAAGACCACTGTATCCACCAGAGAAAAGGAATCAATACCAGATAAGTTGTTCATGCAAAATTACACCACAACAGCCATGCACCAACAGTGGTTGGAAATTCGTCTGGCCAATGCGCAATTCACGCAGGCGATTAGGATGATAATATGGGGTTTGATATTCATTGTCAAACAGCAAAGAAGTTCAAATTTTGGCCTCGAATAAAGAAAGCCACACACACCTGTACCACCCTCTGAATCCTTCTTCGTGTACTATTCGTCTCAAAGCAGATATTATGCCATCGTAAGGAACTACTCCCTGCCTCATTCCCTGGGTCTAAAGATGAAGTAAGAAAGAATAAGATACTGAGCTTAACATGAAAGAGCAGAATACAGAACTGAAACAGCAGCAAGCATAATTTAATATCCCATACTACTGATCTTCCTAAGGTTGAGTTGCAAGTATACTAATTCATTTTAAGAGGATTAGTTGCCCGATCACAACCCATAAAACTTTTGATCATGCAATTGTACAAGCTTATTCCAATTAACAATCACAATTACATCAAACAGAAGGAAAATTGTCTCAAAAATTTCTTCCTCACACTCAACTTCATAGTTTGGACTGCTTCTTGGTACCCTCATTGACATGATCAACTAATCTAGAACACATCTTCACACTAGATAAAGATCAAAGTAGGCCAGTCTTCATACTGAACACAACATACATAAAGAAAGAACCCTCCAAAATTTAAAAGAGTATCTATTGAATAACGAGTATCAAAACAATCCACTAAATCACCCCCATCATTAAGGGGAAAATATCAAGAATACCTGGAGACGGGTCTTCACAACCCATAATGGATTTGCGGCAATTGCTGTTGCTGCTCCAGCACCAGAAGCAGCTATCATATTAGCAGGAACCGTTAATTGTCCACTGCTGTCTGCTGCATTGTCAGTCACAATTTTGATTAAGGAGATAGTTCTAGCGAGCTCACAAGATTTTCAATGGTCTGAGAAATGCTAACTCAGCAAGTAAAGAAGGAAGGAAATGGGATGGAAAAGCACGTAATGAAGAAATCTAACCATGTGAATGCAACAGGCTTTTGAGATGCCCATAAACAGTGAAGTATACCTGCATATCACAGGAACTGAGAACTCTAGTCATCAGGGGATGATAAAATTAATATTAATGGAATGTTATAAGATAAAGGAAATTAGCAGAACTATTCTTACAAAAATGAATGTGTCTAGTATATCAGCTGACAACTAACAAGATTGAATATTTAATGGTAGCACATTTTACAGTTTGTATATCAGAGTCTACCCAAAAAAAAAAAAAAAGTGATAAAAGAAGTGAACTATTAAAAAAAGAAGCAGCTTTCTCCTCCATCAACCCACGTAAAATCAATGAATTTTATTAGGATCACCCAAAACTTTGAGCGCGCTCGTTCTCCTAGCAGGATGGTAACGTTAAATCAGATTATCTTTTCATAAACATACATCCCATATTATCTATTTAGTCAATATTGCAACACTCTAAATACACTTGGAAGCAACATATGCTTCATGGATTACTGGCAATGTGACTGTACATATATTACAGAAGATTCACTTATAAGCTATTTTTCATGAATATTTCAATAATGGATGTTAGATAAGTCCAAATTTTGATAAGTTGCATTATCAATTTTATGATACTGACCGCCCAGTTTGGAAGTAATGCAGCTAAAGTGGGCGAAAGGCCCCGATACAATCCCCGAAAACCTTCATTTCGTACTATGTGCTGTAGGCTTGTAACAATGACACTCCCTGTTGTTGCAAAAAGATAGAAAGCAGGAAGAACATATTATTATCCAGAAAAGCGAGGAAAAAGGATGAATTGATTGAGAAACCAGCTGGTAAGGGCAATGCAATTTAAGGTTTCATGTAAATTAAATTCTGACATTTCAATAAATCACACATACACAAGGAAATTGGTGCTATTTATAACTTGTTCAACTAGAGTTTGCAATAGTTCTACTCACAGATGACCTATACATGAATTTGATCATCCATCCGTGACCTAAAGATGGTACTATCACTACAGGTACGATACTGTTTCCCAAAAATATTCAGGCAGGGGTACAGCAACTCAATATTTTCCAAACCATTTTGGCGCTTGTATCACCAGTACATTGGAATGTTTTATAGAAATCGGCAACTAGATGGCCCCATTACGGAAGGAATTCTGTAATGAGAAAGATCATCCCACACTATATCTCCTGTTAGAAATCAAGGCCCTAGTGGATTGTCAATTGCTTGCATTTCTAATACAAGACCAAAACCGAGTCTAAAACTGCAGATTTCTCGATGATTACAAATCTTGGTCTCTGTTTCATGGAGTTCTTCCAAATCCCACGTATCTAATGCGATACATTGTAAAATAAGAAGGATATGATTACAGCCCAACTTACTATCTAACAACACCAGCTTACAACAATGTACAACGAAGGGAATAGAGTAAAGAGAATCCAAAGCAACACACACCTCCATGGCGAGAATGGCAAATCTCCGGCAACCCATGAACTTGCAATCTTGTCTTTATAACATCCAATGGACATACAAACGTAGCAGCTATTGCACCTGTAATTAATCAAACAAAACCCACTTCAGTAAACCTCAGAGTCCCAAATAAAACCAGCGGTTTAAAGGCTATAAAATTACCAAAATTGAGCGAACCCACCTGCCGCGGCACCGGCGCCAGCATCGCATATAATCTCTCGAGCGCTCCGATGGTCGCCGCCGGCGGCGCTGGCCATCGTAAATCACGTACTAAAAATCAAAACTTTCCCAATTTGATTCCACCCCTCAATGCGAAATTCCGATAATAATTCTATGTGAAAACATGTACAAAAAAATCTTCTAAATTTGGAATATATATATATATATATATCGAATTTCCAATCGTCACTGTTACAATCTTTTTTTTTCTTCTCTTTATGAGGCGGTTGCGTTGATCTAAGCTGCTTTCGGACGTGTTTGACAATAGTTTTGAATGGAACCAAGAGTTGTAAAGAAAGCGGACTTTGTAAATAGGAAGTTTTGCGTAACCGTATAGATTGGGGCACGCTTTTCAATAATGGAGGGGTAAGGAGGAGGACCAAAGGAATAACAAAACTATTGAAAGGGACAAGCAAATTAGCTTAATTTGGAAACTTCAATAATGTCATCAAATTTTTTGATGTTGATTGAAATTTTGGGAAATTCTTTAAAATATTGAGGTTTGCAGTGATGTATCTTCAGAGTATTTTAGGTTTGTTGTCTGAATCACTAACTCAATTTTTATATAAAATTATTAGGTACTTAGTTAGAACATGATATTATCCTAATAACTTTATCATCTATTCATTTAGCAATCACTAAGCATTAGCCTCGTCATAGATACAACTTTAAAAAAGATAAATATTTGTATGAACTTCAAATGCTAGACTTGTATATTGTTCAAATATTTTTAACCATGTCCAAGTGTGGGTTTGCAATGATTTGAGATCCTTCTTATCAATGACTGTTCTTTTGTTAATAGACCACTTTTTGTATTGTTATAGTTCAACAAACTAGAATGATAAAATAAAGGAAAATGGAATAGATTCTAACACTTTTTCTTTTCTTTTCTTTTTTTTTTTTGTGAAAGACCCCAAAACTACATTTTGCATCTGTGATAAACTCTATCTATGTAAACAAAAATTATGAAATTTGGATGATATATTCGGTATGGTCTGCCTTAACATTCTCCAAGCTTGAACCAGTAAGAATTTGCATTATGACAGTAACATTAGGTTAATGCGATACACTCTATACAACGTACAGAGCGAGATATATAACCAACCTGATATAGTAGGATGTACATGCTTATTCGTGTATTGTTGGGTTTGTTGTAAAGAGTAACACAGCTGCAGTTACAGATAGAGCACTTGTTCTGCACCTAAACCATTTTTCCTTCTCTTAGTGTGCTTGGAAAAAGCATTAATTCGCAAAACGTCGAAAATTATCACCAATTAAGCTACATATTTGATATTTCTAGCTAGCAGAATATCATCATATTGACATGTTCTTTTGACATTTGCAGTAAGCTGAGTGAAATAAAGGATCTCAGCTACTGGAATTTGCAGTAGTAGTACTAGAGCTACTTACCCACAAACCTGTAACAGAAACTGGAGAAGTAGGGAACTTTACGTTCTTTAACAATACTCTATCATCCGAATCCGGTGAGAATGCAGCAACGCCGCTTGGATTGTTCCTGGTCTTGTTAAACTCTTCTAAGGTGCCATTAGCATTCTCAGGTAAGGTTTCTTTGAAGTTCTGTATCTCTTTCAAGGATTCCAGGACTTCCTCCATTGCAGGCCTCATTTCTTTCTCACCCTGCAAGCATCGAAAAGCCAGCTCTGCTACTGATGTTGTCATTCTCAAAATCTCAGCATCAGTCTTGTACCCGAGAGATGGATCAATCAAATCGTCAAACGCACATCTTTGGATCCTGTTTATAGCAAAGTTGGCTAGGTTGATCTCATGTCTGTGCCTGCTAATATCAACTGCAGGCATTGACGAGATGAGCTCAATGAGGACAACGCCGAAGCTGTACACATCACTTTTATCAGTAAGTTGGTAACATTGATGATATTCTGGATCAACATAGCCAGGAGTACCCTGTGGAGCAGTCGAGACATGAGTGACATCATTCGGGAACAGCCTGGAGAGTCCAAAATCTGCGACTTTGACAGAGAAGTTATGATCAAGGAGTATGTTGTTAGTCTTTACATCACGGTGAATTATATCAGAAGCGTGGAGGTAGGCCAATGCCTCAGCGGTTTCAATGGCAATGTTCATTCGGAGTGCCCAGGTGAGGTGCTTATCGTTTGCTCTATGTCCATTAAGATGATCAGCAACTGTGCCATTAGGAACGTACTCATAAACAAGAAGAAGCTCACGACTACGCCTAGATGTGCAGCCATAGAGGGTAACGAGATTTGGATGCCTCAAACGGGTAAGAATCTCAACCTCATTCATAAATTGTTCCATTCGCTTATAGTTGTGCTCATATAGACGTTTCACTGCAACTTCTCTTCCATCGCGAAGTTTGCCTGGATTGTACACAGTATTGTGTGCTAAATTTAGTCCACAACCATTTTGTTTGTTGTAGGTCAGAGTAAAAATAATCTCTAAAGGGACAAACATAGAATTGCGAAATTAAGACTCTTACCATGGTATACGGTTCCAAAACCTCCGTCTCCAAGTTCTTTAGAGGAATCAAAGTTCTTGGTGGCTTCTTCAAGTTCAGAATAAGAGAAAACAGATAATCCTAAATAGACACTGTCATCTTCAAGTTCTAGTTTTGAGGAGTTTCTTGATAGGATATACGACAAACCATTAACCCATTTCTTGCGACGCCATAATAGGAGTAAGATGGCAAAGATCAACAAGACACATGCAGCACCAACTGCGATAGAGAAAAAAACGCAAGAGGGCATACATATCAAGAACATATCTTTATGAACATTGGACATGAAGGTGATAGTCAAATAAAAACATCAGTCCAACTCAAAAGGTTATGATCATATGCATCAGGCATTTACATTGCAGGCATTGTAAGTTGTAACCTTGAGTTTTCAGGACAGAAATTTACCTAAGCCTAGAATGAGTCCTAATTTCGTCTTTCCTGCATCAAAGATAAACAAAGCAAAAGGGTCAGTCAGAAGCAATTCATATTACCCATGGAAGAAAATCCAACCCGCCTAAAACAGAGAAGGAAAACGCAAGAACAGAACCAATAGGGTAAAATTTCCAAGTCTAACCGCTGTGTTCAGAATAGACACATCCAGTTGGACAACGGCCTCCACGACGGCAACTGTAGCAACGAGGAACATACCACTGAAGATCAAACTCACCACTCAATAAACGAAATACTTCAGAGACATCATCGTCTGATTTTTTAGTAAGGTACTGAGGAAAAAATTTGTTCATGGGACGGGAGAAAGCTAAACACGAAGGATCAATATTTGCAGGAGGAGGAGTACTGGAGTTTGGATGTTTTTGATAATAGTAAACATCGTCGCCACATCCACCATAGTACCCATCATAATCATTTTCAAAGAAAGAGCTGTTTAATTTCTGAATCGTCTGAGGATCTTTATTGTTGCATCTGAACAAGGTGACGTTGTTCAACATAGTAAATAAAATAGGAGGAGAAGTCGGAAGATAAATTGGATACCAGAAAGCGGAGCAATTTTGAGTGTCCAACAAAGATTGAAGATAATCGTCGTAAAGGGTCATCGTGGAAGTAGAACTATTTAAGGCTTCAAATCTGAACCACTGCTCTGCTGGATACCCAAGTGCAATCGTCGGGAAAGATTCATTGCTACAATTCACTGGGCACAACCCACAATCATAAGGCGAATACTCGGCGAAAGGGAACGACAAACTCAGGTTTTTTCCACAAGGAAAATTTTTTGGGCAAGAAGCATTTACTGCCTCCCTCAAGGTCTGTTCTTGAGATGATAAAGTTTGAGCTTGATAGAGCAAAAGAATAGCGAAAAACAACCCAGAATCCATAAGAACTTCTCCCATAGAATAGTGGAATTTGACAGAATCCCAGAGTGAAATCATCTCCAGTTCTGAATCTACTTTTAATCAAATGATGATCAAAAGAAAGACTTAGAAGGCAAAGACTTTGGACACACCAGTTGACTTGGAAAAATAAAGGTGTACAATGACTTGTTTCGAAGACTACGATATTTTGTTTAGGGTTGAAGAATGGCCAGAAATTCCTGCCCACCTCCGGAAAGTGACTTTCAAATTTCATTGACTGTACGCCATTAAACAAACCTTTCGTTGAATTTTCAGTTTATTGCAGTTTACAAATTACTAATCTCATTTGCAAAAAGTATCTTGTAAATCACCACCCTTTACTTTTCAATTTTTACTAATGATTTTTATGTTCTTTAAACTGTCTTTGCATCTGGCAATCCCGTGTGACTGCAACTTAGAAGATCCCGTTTCTGATCATATTCATATTGGTCAGAGAACAAATTTATATTATGAGTTTGGAACTAGTCAAAAAAGAATCCAAACATCATTGTTTATTGTCAAAAGAGGAAGCATGGAAATTGATGATTATTATGGTAATGGTAACTGAAATTTGGACATGAGACTTTTGTTTCCTTTAGTTTAAATTCCACTCCTTTCGTAAGTCTGTTTCTAGCATGACTTGACTACTTACTGTTGTAATCTTTGTGGAACTCCTTGCCCCTTGTACCAGCAACAATGAACCAGTATTAAGCCTTATTCCGTTACACCGGGTCGACTTGTATGGTTTAAATGTCGCACTGTTGCAGTATTTTCTAACATAAGTAAGGATGCAACAATTAGAGGCATTAGGTGATTGAATTCTGAACTAACAAGCTCTACAGAAAGTAGAAACTTTTACTCCTAAAGGCTGCATTTCACTTACTGAAAGAAGCTATGTGACCATTAGGAATTCTTCCTTGAGCTTATTGCAGATGAGGCCTGATGTAATGTAAATTGTTCTTGGTTGCAAAATCCCTTAGAACAAAGGTCTTGTAGAAACAAAATCCTGCTATTCTCACATCTTTGGTCTGCAGGAAAAAGATTTTTGGGGAATTCCCAGATTTTCTAGACATGCAGACCTCAAATCCTCATTCTGCTGACCGGGGATGACTTGTATATAAGAAGTTGCTAATTCTCTGCAGCCTGAGCTGAGAAGGTTAACTGGAAATCTAGACGGTGATATAAAGTTGTGCTGCTTTAAGTGTGCAACCCGATCTATACTTAAAAGTGTTTTGCTTTTCAACAATTTCGAATTGCAGACGAATCAGAAGCCTGCCTAGAAGTACCTGTGGAATTTTGTTGCCTCAGCTTTGTGCTTCAGTTTTCTTTGTTTTTTCCTTCCATCAGTTTTTCACTTCCTGATGGAACTAGAGACCTTACTCAATCTTGCTAACATAACCATTTCGAACTAATACCAGCCGAACACAAAACTAAAATCATAGAAGATATGACAAATGATTTTATAGATCGATGACAGCATAAAACATTGTTGCAACACCTAATTATTCTCAATGTATACCATCTATGATTTGTCAAACAAAGCAAGCAAAAAAAACTTGACGATAGGTTGCTGATAACGTTTTGGTTTTTGTGTTTTTGCGGTAAAGTATACCGTCTCAATGTGTACCATCCTATCTGGAAACATACCGCACTCAAATGAATCCTCATTCAAGCTGATTAAGTTACTTCTGTGAGGCTGCTAATAACAAACTTGCTATATCACTACATACTTCTTCCTTACCTTGACTTGGTGAAAGTTGTGGTCCCTTTTGGGATCTTGCTATGGTATAACTACATATATACTTAACTCATTAAGGGAAGCGAAAACTATGTCAGTTAAGCTGTCCATTTATGTGAGTTCTCAAAAGTCAATCATCTCAGGACTCGGATTGTTGTGCAGAAGTTTCCAGCAAGTCTCAAGATTACTTCTTTCTTTTTTTTTTTTTGAAAATGGGTCTCAAGATTACTATGTAGGATTGTGGACGGTATTGTTGACAAGAGGTTTCTGATCAAATTTCCTTACTATCAACTCATTGGTTTAGCACAATGAATTGGACATGAACAGGTAACTAATTGATTGACATGACATTTAGGGTATGACCTGCCTTAGATAAAGCACATTTTGGCATTGTACTTGTTTTTTCTGATAAGTCAACTATTTCATCAATGAAAGGCAAAGAGGAAAAGAACAGGCTAACTAGCTCCACAAGAAGCACAATACTGAAGAAACAAATTGACTAGTTAATGAACTCAACTAAATTCCTAATCATCAACAAAGCAATACTTCTCAGAAATATAATGAAATGGTTAAGAAACTGTAAAACAGAAAGATAACAGAAGGGAAAACTGGAGGACTTACGATTAGGTTTGCAGCTCTCTCGATGAGGTCTGTCCGGGCAATAACACCTGAACTGATAAGGAATAGTGGCCATGCTGAACCCACATTTTCCACCACTGTCCAAACAAACTTCACAGTCAATAGCAGACCAGTTGAAGTTAAACAAGAACCCCCTTCTCAACAGCCCTTCATTGTCTTTAACTCCATTATCTTCAACACTTTCATCGCCTTTTTCGACAGGTACTAACACATTTGTTGCGCATATCTCCAATGTAACATTCAGGTGTTGATCATCTTCATAAATCGCCACACCCCATGACTTGCTATCACTCGAATTACAATAATACTTGTTGTATTTCTGCAACACTTGAGGGATTTCTCCAGTGCAATTCGACAAAAGACGAAGAAAACTTGATCCTTCAGTAACAAAAAGAGGGGTTTGCTCTGTTAAATTCCCAATTTGAGGCAGAGTACAGTTGATGGCACTTGAAACTGCAGCACTACGAACCCGGATAGTTTGGTTTGGATAGAAAATATCATCAATAACATAATCATTTCCGGGCACATGAATCATCGGACTAGCCGGATTACTACAATTGATTCCAAATTCAGGGAACCCACAATCGGATTCTTGCTGACCTTGAATGAAGAAAGGATAACTAACATTAAGCTTGCCACACATTCTCGGAACACAAGCTACATAGTTTTGATCAACAGCAAATACAGCAACAGAAGATTTCTCCAAGATGATCAACAAGAACCAAAATTTTGCAATTTCTAATAAAGGGTTCATCTGGGATCATGGATGATTGGAAGATAATTGAGTTTGAAAAGGGAAAGAAAAACAAACAACAACAACAAAGAAGGTTGAGGATATAGAGTAAGTATGAAAATAAAAGTCGGCTTGACTGGGTAAAATGGTTTTACAATTATACAAAAATTTCGTTGAATGTGACATTAGTGCTGGTGGCTTCACAATGCCCATTTGTAAGTTTCTGGTTAAGGATTACAGTTTGTGGCACCATTTTTATTTATTGGGGGGGAAAGGTCTTCCCCTGTCCTACGGCAACTTATTGTTGGAGCTTTAAAGTCTTAATCACTGTGTCAACTTTGATGATATCAGGTGACCTGCATTATTGATAATTTCGTTTATAGGTTAAGAGAATGGAGCAATTTTTTTAACTCTTTAAAATGATTTTAAAAACTTGATTTTATTTTAAATACGTACAAGTGTTAAATATACGTGCTACTTTCTTCATGTATATTACTGTCGTGTTTGATTGATCTCAGTCTCTTTTGGTAAATCTTACCATACATGATGTCTACGATTAGTCACATATTAATTTTTTAAAAAATTGTACTATCATTCAAGACTGCAATAGTCAACGCCAACAACAAATCAAACTTCTTATAATAATAAAAAGAGTTTAATTTGAATGAGACCCAAAATTGGTCTGTCGAATCTCGTTGACCAACCGAACATTATTTTAAATTCTGGTTTTTATTCAACACCATTTTTCTTCATGGAAATAATTGCAAAAAGAAATAAACCCATAAAAACAAAACAAGAAAAGAAAATGAAAAAAAAAAGAGAATAGAAAAGAAAAGAATCAAAGGGTTGAATCCTGTTCAAAGCATTGACTATGTATGGAGAGTTGACGCGAGAAACCGACGTTGACCAAAACTGACTTTTTATGCAATGGGAAAAAAGAAAAAAGATAATGATTTGTGTAGAGAAATTTTAGAGGGAATTTTAAATGAAATCAATCGTAATTATTCATTTTTAACACTTTCTATTTGAGGTTAAAATATTTAAGATTAAGACATAATTTTGATAATTGAAATATCGTTCCCTTAAAATTTTTCCTGTAAATTTAAATAAATAGAATTGGGATATGAGTGAAATATAAGAGCATCCCAGCGTGCACCAAATCACCTATTTGTTGCACGCTTTTGCTGTTTGGGGCGTCCAATGTTGCGGCAAAACAGTAAATGGGCGCAGCAATTTGCTTATGCTGCTACAGTAACATTTCAGATTTGTTGCGTTACTGTAGCAGCAAGTGGACGCGACCCATCTTTTCTTTTCCCTTTTTTTTTTACTTTTAAATTTATTTAAAAGCCCTTGTACTTATTGTAATTGTCAATATGCAAAAATTTAATGTGCAACTAGAACAAAAATAAAGTTGCTTGTAATAAAATCGCATTAAAGTAAATAAAATACAAAAACATCATTATTAGAAAAACCAAATTACCGAAAAGTAAAACAACAACAAACCAAATATACATAAGCATACTTATTAAGAAATTAAGTGAAATACTGAATTAATAAACACAAATAAACTACGAAAAATCATCCTCGAGATTAGCAGCATCTCCACTAAGATTGTTCAATAAATCGCTAGAAGTAGTGTTTGGTGGTTACATTTGCGCCAATCATTATGGAAGAATTCGTTGTTTTTCAGCAATAATTAATTCACGATAAACAGGATCTTCAATTTTGCTGACATATTCCGCCATAATTCTATTTTCTTCCCTCCATTGCTTCAAAGCTAACTTTGCTTCTGTAGTGTTATTAGCTCTTTTTGGTCTTCACTTGACTTTTTTAAAACATCAAGAAGTTGTTGGCTCTCTTGCCTATACATTTCCGCCTCACGAGCAGATTGTTTATTTATTTTTCTCTTATTTTTGGCCTTCTTTTTTTTTTTATCACCAATAGGTCTTTTGGAGAAAGTTCCACTAGTATCACTTTCAAGCACCGTTTGAGAATCAAAATTAGATAAGCTAGGAGATTCGGGTACCTGTGATTCAGGTGTTAGATTATCGGATTTAGATGATACAAAATTGGAGGTTTGATTGAAAATGTGTCGAGCTGCCTTGACATCATCATTATATTTTCTAAAATCTTTGAGCAAATTCCAGACGTGTTCGCATTTGAATCCTCCTTCAAATCCTTTCTCAAGTGCAAACAACTTTTTTGCTTGATCCAACTGAAAGTAATATCTCATATTAAACCATTGCTAAAAAAAGTAAAAATTTATAATATAAAACAAAATAAATAATTGTAATTATTTACATAATCTTCTATGTTTGCACCACTAGGATGTATATTCTCTACTTGTCTATAAATTGCGCGTAATTTCTTGACTTGTTTCTCCATTTCTCGCCATCATTGCAGCAAAGATTTTTTTATTACGAGCAGTCCACCCTTTGGGAATTGCTTCTTTATTGTATTCTTTCAATATTCTTTTCCAAAATTCATCATTTGCTTAGTACCTTCAATTAATTGGATTTTGCAAAACATGGACATAAGCTTCTGCGAGGGCAATGTCTTCAGCAATGGTGTATCATGCAGATCGACTTACTTTTTCCAATGAAAGACAAATTATTTTTGGGTACTAATGGAGGAAAAATGTTGATTCAGGAAGAAAAAAAATGAAGGTGAGGTGTAATACTCGTTATACCTAAACCCCTATTTATAAAGTTTTTGTACACCCGTCGTAATGAAAAAATAAAGATGAGGTATAATATTCGTTATCTTCATCTACACCCTTCGATAGATTGCATTGACAATTTAAACCGTTCATTGAATTTTTCTTTCATCTCAATTGGATAAATAATTATTTACACATTCAACAAAAAACATGTTGCCTATGTCTTTTTCTTTTTTTTTTCCCCTTTCACATGCAATCAATAAAGTGTTGTCCTTTTATTCTGATTTTTTTTGCTTTTGTGTATAGATGACAGCAACTTTCTTTTCTTGTCCGTCTTTCAATTTTTTTTTCGTCTCTGTCAATATTAATGAACAATAGTTGAGTATTCAAAAAGAAAAGTATGATAAAATATACTTTTCACTATCATCATTTCAACCGTTGGATAGATTTTATTTAAATCTTAATCGTTTCCTGGATATTTACCATATCTATTGGATTTCTCTTCTAAAAAAAATTATTTATATTGAAGAGCACAAAATTCCGTTTATCATTCTTTTCAAAATTGTTAGATACATCTGCCTATGCATTAATTGAAGTTTTTGTCTCTATATTCATGATTTTTGAAAAAAAAAAATTTGTCTACATATAGTTGTGCATGGCAGCCTTTGTCTTCAAAGTTGATAAATTCAGATAATACAGATCTTTCCTTATTAATATCTACACCATTGGATAGATTTCAGTACCATCAGAATCGTTCAATGGTTTTTCTTTATCTTCATTATTCAATTTTATTTTTTTTAGATATAAACAATATGACCATAGAACATATTATGCAACAAATTCTCTCTACCACTGCCTATTGGTAAACTTTTGCTTCTTTCATTTTATACACAAAACAATAAATTACTACGGAAAGGGTCCTTCCAATGCTAAAAATCATCGGTCATCATCTTCTTCATCATCGAGTGATGATGAAGTTTTACTTCAACTGCAACAACAACAACTACAACAATAAGCAATCGTACATAACCTTATACGTAGAAATACGTTAGCAATGAATTTGTAACTCAATTGTCAACAAAACTAGCCTACTCGAGGTGGGTCGATTCCAGGATGGATCATGATCAACCGTGATCGTGAGGGTGCACATTTAAGATTAGTTGGTCATTATTTCTCTGAAAATCTAACTTTCACTGACCGATAATTTCGACGACGTTTTCGTATGTCACGGAATTTATTCCTCTGTATTGTTGATGATCTTAAAAATCACGATGACTACTTTGAGCATAACAGGGATGCTTTTGGTAGACTTGGATTCTCACCTCTACAGAAAGCAACTGGTGCCATAAGAATGATAGCATATGATAAATCTGCAGATGAGCTGAATGAGTACCCCCAAATGGGTGAGTCAGCTAGTGTTGATTGTTGTAAGAAATTTTGTCGTAAAATTGTTGAGATTTTTGCAGAACAATACCTTAGATCACCAACTGCGGATGACATTGCAAGACTACTTCATATTGGTGAGCAACGTGGTTTTCCAGGAATGTTGGGAAACCTAGATTGCTTCCATTGGGGGGTGGGAAAATTATCCTACGGGTTGGGCTGGATAATATGCAGAACGTTCTGACATGCCAACAATCATTCTCGAAGATATAGCTGACTAAAACCCGTGGATATGGCACACTTATTTTAGTATGTCAGGTACAAATAATGATATTGCTGTTTTAAAATCATCACATGTGTTTTCTAACCTCACTAAAGGTATTGCGCCTCTGGCTAATTATACTATTAAAGGAGAAGAATATCATATGGGATATTATTTAGCCGATGGTATTTATCCGAAATGGGTCACAATAGTGCAAACAATTAAATATCCTAAGCTTTGAAAGCACAAGTATTTTGAAACCAAGAATGAGGCTTGTAGAAAAGATGTGGAACGTACTTTTGAGGTTTTGCAATCCAGGTTTAAAATTATAAAAGGACATGCTCGTTTATGGGATAAGGAAGTGTTACATGATATCATGCTAGCATGTATTATTATGCACAACATGATTGTGGAGGATGAAAATGATCCTCATGGACCAATTCTACCTGCACAAGAAGCACCATGATTGGGAGTACAAAGGCTATCAAATGAACATGTTCGGTTCCGGGAATTTATTGCTCGATATTGTAAAATTAGGGACAGAGATGCTCATTTCAAATTGAGAGATACCTCGATATAAAATCTCATTGATATTGTTGTTTTATTATTTTCGCTAGTAATATTTATTTGTCGTATTTTTATTTGATAATATAATTTATTTATTTACAAGTATATCTAAATCTTGTTATTTTCATCATTAATTAATTAACACATTATTACTTTTTACTTAATTGATGTTATTTCATATTGAATGGAAATAAAACTCAAAAATATCAAAGAAATATTTTGGTTATTATGTGATTAATTGGGTTCTTTTGTAAATTGACAAAAAGATGATAGTAAAAAGGAATTATATTAAGAATATTCTTTTTTTATGTAAAAAGTAATGCTATGGGTTGGAGAGAACAATACTGTAACACACAACAAAACAGCAAAATTGATGTTTTGAAGTACATCAAATTGATATACACTGGAGATGCTCTAATGACATAAAGCCATTTTGAGGTTCCCTCTAAAACGAGGCATGTATCACTTATTCAAAAAAGAATTGCATATTGTTTTTTTTTTTTTTTTTTTTTTGTGTGGCCAATACAGTTTCATATTCATCTTCATGAGCGGATTTGGCCATTTGGGAGTCAATGACAGCTATTCCAATCCAACTTGCGGAAAAGGGGCAACTGGGACAGAGATATTCATAATGCAAATTTTATACAACAACTATGTCCTGAATTGATCATCAACTCGTCCTCCATAATTTTTGTACAATAAATATGACTGTGATTTGACATCAGTTTAAATCTTCTGAAGATCCGAAGCCCTTGAACTTAAATTGTACTCCTACATTCGTAATTTATGGTCGGTATATGAGGATTCATCGACAATGTAATTTGTAACTTAGAATGGGTGAAATGTTAATAAATTAATAACATAGATATAATAAATTTAGTAAAATCTTTAATTAACTCTTAAATCTATTAGAAAAATGGCACATGGACCTTCGACTATCCACCATACATCCGTAGAATTTATCACAAGGTGTAACTATACGTGAGGGAGACAAAATCAGCATTCACCTCCAGCATAAACATAATTTCAAAATAAATAAATAAAATCGAGGGAGGGAGTGTAATATATACAGTTTTCCTAAGTGAAATTGCTGAGAAATTCTTACTAAAATTTTTGACTTGTTGAGAAATTAAAAGTTGAACTTCAGGGGCATAATAAATATGTTCCCTTCTTCACATTAGCCTGAACAGTTGAAAATCTAAAAATATTACTGAAAATGAATGGCTGACAGCTCTCTTTTTATTAGCCTTGGCCTTAAAAAAAAAAAAAAACGGTGCCACATTTGAATAATTGAGCGAGAAAAATCGAATTAATTCAACGACTTTTTCCAAGCACGTTCTGAACTTTTTCTTTGTAGTAGCAGTGGTAATGTTAATTTTATGGAGTCATCAATGATGTATTCTGAAACTAAACATGCTACTATTCGTACTATTCAACAAATTTATAGTACTTCAGTTTTACAGAAAGTCAGCTCTTGAATTACATAATTGTTTTTCAGATCACAAGCAGCCGCATTCCGGCTAAAATTTGGTAAAAAGATCCGGGTTGTCAGCCGGCGGCTATTGTTCGGCGGTGGACTAAAATGGCAGTGGGTCAAACATGGTTCAATGTCCAACTTTGTGAGGCGTTTTCTTTTTCTTTTTTTTTTCCCTTTGAGCCCATAACACTAAAAAATGCAAATCCAAGATTGGACTGACACCCGTAAGACCATCAATCTGCTAGTGCTGTTCTGGCCTGTTGCATTAAATTTTCAATTTTCATTTTCACCGAAAATGAAACCAAAAAAAAAAAAAAAAAGACGAAGCAGAAAAGAAAGGTCCTTAGTTTGGAAAACTATATCATCTATCGGGATGCCCACAATTTGGCAGCAGGATTAATCACTGCTGATGACAATGACACTTTACAAATATGCAAATAAGAAAAGAAAATAAATAAAAAGTCCTAGTTTTTTTTTTATATATTACAGGATATTAACCGTCGACAACAGTGACTAATTCCAAATAAAAATAAATAAAAATCTTATGTTTTTTTTTGAAGTACAATGAACAAAATTTTTTGGTATACTATGCATGCAGTGTACGAAATTAATCATAAAAAAAAAACATAAACAAAACTTTTTATGTTAGGACCAAAAAGCACTATATAAATTTAAAGTTTAAGTAAAGAGTCTTATAGTTCGGTTGACACCCCCCTCAGAAAGAAGTTTGATTCATTTGCAAAATTTATATAGTCTAGTAAACCTCTGACGTTTTTGTGTAGTAATTTTTAAAACAATACACACCTTTAAGATTCATTTTATCCAATTGATGACATAAGGGTTACTCGTTACTCTCTTCATTTTTAAATGGTTGTTTCGTCACTTAACAAGTAATTGAACTTCATAAGCAATAGATTAGAGATCAAATACCCGAATGGCAATGATCAAACACCGGGAAATGGTCTTTTTATCCTTCTCTCAACTATAACATTTGAAAAGTCATGGGTGGTGTCATCTCCAGAGTGGTCTCCTCAGTACCTAAAAAATGGGATGATTGTACCAATCTCAAATTGATATTGAGTCACCAGTTCCCTTTTAAAATCCCTACTTTTGACATGAGTGGCATCAAGCATCATGCCTGTGGATATGCTGTTTTGTTGAGTTTGCTTACACACTCTTGTTAGTGACTTTGCTACAACCAACAGTTGTGTCGTCGTCGTCATCATTATCATCACCCTCCCTAGGGTGCCAAAATTTCCCATATCCCCCATTGGCCATAGATGTCTTTGAAAACAGTTTTTTCATCGTCTTAAAATGATTGTTCGATTTAAATTTCACGTATATTATAAATAAACTCTAATATAGATAATCATTTGACACATGCAAAATACATGAAATACAATAGTCTCTCTATCTGCGAAAAAATAATCTACATTAAATTTTAAGATTTGTATTAGTTGTAATATAAAAGATTATTTTTTAGTGACAGAAGTAGTACAACTCAAATGATTAAAATTTAATAATAAGGATATCGTGTACTAATGTATGCGATAAGACACTTTCAATGATGTGTCCGGTTACTTACAATTAGCTAGAATCACTTATCCTCAATATGGTGATTACTAAATTACAGTCGTCTGAGTTTACGAAAGCGCAGTTTCGATATTTCAGTGATCAATTTGAACGGCTAACCATGTTAATTTGAAGTTCTAACTTCTAACTGAAATGTTTGTTCAAATAAATGGTCCATAACGTACGTTCAACAGTTCAAGGATGTGAGCCATCCTTAAGACAAATGAAGAGCACCAAACGTTGTCCACAAAATCGGATATTTCATCTTTGCAACCTTTGTTTCATTTATTAGTAGTTCTATACATCTTTGTATTGTTAACTAATTATCATATGATAACATTACCAACTATTTTTTTTAAAAAAAAGTAAATAGTTCTTGATAATTGATACATGTACACAAAAATATCAAAACCACTTTAAACTACAATTTAGAGGTACAAAAAATAATTAAGACATTTTAATAAGTGTATGTAAGTTCTTGGATCACGTACGAGTGCTCTTTTTTTTCTTTTTCTTTTTTTTGCCTAGATATTTATGGGTATAATTAAATAACTAGTGGGCAGACATGCTTCAAAGTTTAGAGCTACGAACATTAATTAGAGGGGGTGAGTTTTTTTTTTTTTAAGGAAAAAAAAAAAGCAAATACATGCACGTCTTCATAACTTTAAAATTAAAAAAAACTAATCAGATGGTGGGATTTGTCACAAAGTACAACCACATGCACTCCATATATGAATGATATAGAAAACCACCCAATACATATATATATATATATATATATATATATATATATATTAGTGGTAATCAAGAATATTTAATACGTCTTCATACAACTAACGATTTTGACTAAAGAATCTCCATCATCAGTCATATAGTGATCTAGTAGACTAGTAGTAGTAGATTGCACCGACGGATTTATGAATTATTCTAGTAATTTGCTACGGTAATATCAATCCAGTTTTTATCATTTTAATTCCATCCTTTTATTCTATCCAAATAACCTTAGGTTTATGTTAACCCGCCAAAAAGATCCCTGCTTGTTTGGATTAGGAAATTGGTAGTGTAAAATTTGTTTTCTCCTTTAAACAGATTATTATTATTAGGTGCATAATTGGTTAAGAATTTAGCACTGGCATTTGAGATCATATATCTTTTGATAAAATAATATATTTCCCCGATTTTAGTATAAAGAATTCTGTTTGTTAACTTTGTGAGTATTAATAAAAGTTTTTTTTTAGAACATATGGTTAAAAATACTTATTTTATTCTTAGAAAAAAAAACACTTGAGTAAACTAAAACAGTACAACAAAGAGAATTTTTTCTGGATGAAAGGAGTAATTTTGTTGTACCAAAACTGAAAATACAATCTCGGTAGTAATTTTAGGATAGAAGGAGGTTTTTATTTCTTGATCCTAATATAATGCATGCATTACTTTTAAAGTTTTTTTTGTTTGTCATTTTTTGACAGTATTTTCATGGTAAATAAAGCTACACCATGAATTTTATGTTCCTTTTGGCCTTGGCTGGTTGCTTGCCGTTCGACTGGTGGTTTTGTCCACTTGTCCCCGGTGGCGTGGATTTGGCACGGATTCCAAAGTTCCTCCCCCGCCACCGTCCCTCCTCGGATCGCGTTGCTGCCACGCGAGTGCCCGCCACGTATTTCTGGATGAGAGAGTTTTGCAGCCTGAGTTAAAGTATAAATGAAAATACCATTATTTTTTTATCGATGGAAAATGTATAGATAATTGATATTCCAGTTTTATCCCACGAGTACTCTGCTTCTGACCATAAAACGTGACAAAATCACACGTGGCACCAGATAGATGCGGTCGTCGTTGACTAATCTCAAACTGCCTCCATCCCGAACCAATCAAAATTTCGTGCTTAGATTATTGTTGCTAATTAGGCCCCTTTTTTTTTTTTAATCATATAATGTTTTCTTTCCTTTTTTACTTTGTAGTATTATTATATCACTATGGTCGGTGATTGGGAGTATCTTCCCTCCTCGCAAAACCTACCACACAAAGGTAATATTTTCCTTTAAGTTTGTTTTAATTTATAGTTTGAAGTACTCAGACAATGTCTGAGTAAATCCTTTGTCTGAATCAAACATTTGGCTTTTGTTTACATAAATTATACATGGAAGCTCTATCTCCTTCTTCTCTTTTAATTAAAATACGATACCATGAGATTGGTTCCAATCCCGAGTTCAGTCGGAAAACTCAACAAGAAGTGCATTGGGCTGGAAAAGTACCCGCTATGATGAATTGTTTTAGGGGAAAAGAGGCCACATGATGCACAATAAGTTGTGAATTCCAGAAAAATGTTCTAATATGGATGCTATCAAAGTATATACTGCATCTTCCATCATAATGGGTGTAGATGTTCCTTCATTCTCAATTTTTACTGTATTATAAATTTTTGTCTATCATTTTCGTTAAATAATTATCCCACCATCCTTTAAGGACACCAAGTAAAACCACAAACTATCATTTTGCGATTGCACGATCGAATTACCATTTGCTTTTGCAACCGAGGAGTACATTAACATCCTATGCACCATATTAGATAATTGCCTATCGATAAACGCGTCACAATTCCATTCATAAACGAACGACTACTATAACTATTAGTAATTTCTTGATGTTCTTCGTAAAGAAGATCTTGTGGAGAAGGTCGAGGTAATAATAATGATTCATATATGGTTTATTAGCAAATTTATTATGTCTAGATTTATTAGAAAGACGATTTATTTCATCTCGTAGAGTTTTATCAAAATCTTTCGTATATTCTCGAGAAAATTCTAAAGTAGATAATTTAAGGTTTTTAAATTTTTCTTCCAATAATTTTTCTAATACATGTGGAGATTCAAGATTATAATCTTTTACTATAGGAGGAGGTTGTATAAAATTTTGTATTTTAATATCCTTATTTTTGTTTTCAATCAAAACTGGTTTAACTGTTTATTGAAGATTATTGATAAGAGAAAATAATTTGTCAACTTTATCATGTAAAGAATTAATTTGTTCTCCTAAAATTTTTACATATAAATTTGTATAATTATTTTGCTGAATAAATTTATTTACTAAAGAAACAGTAGAAGGTAAAACTTCACTTTCAACCAATTTTGAAAGGCGGAAAAGTTATATGAGTTGCATTTGCTAAAACAAACTCTTTTTGGGGAGGGTAAATTCCTTTTGTAGTTTTCCCATCTGCAAGATGATATTCTCTTCGAGGAGGAAAATATATTTATCAAGATAAGTGATTATAAACCACGGGACAAAATATATTATTTGATTGTGAAAAGAAGCATATTCATAAAATTCTTTTTGTATAAGTTTTTGATTTTCAATATCATAAGTAGAAAAGAACCATTCTCTGAAAAGTTTCCACTTTTCAGATTGAAATTCTTGTCTTATTGTTTGTCTAATATTAGATCCTGGACTAAAATCTAATTTTTCAGTATTCGCCATGATAACCCATTTCAGAAGGTGAAGGCATATCCTTATCAAATGTCTTACTATCAGCAGACCGAACAATATTATATGGATCAATTTTTACTTGATTTATTCTATTTGTTAGATCTATTTCAGGAATCGAAGATGTCGAAAATTTATGAGAATCGATTGGATCTATATAAGATTTAAAAGATCTTAGAGAGTGGATCTTAGTAATTTAGGAATTTTTGGTTTATCAAAAGTAATACTTATCGACCATTATCGATTGCTCAATTTCGTAACATTACAACTTGTAATATTATGAGTTAATGAGTTTCCTTTAATTCCTTTATTAATTTGCCAAGACTCTGGAAATTCAATTTCTTCCCATTTTATAGTTTTACGGGTACTAATTTGAGATTTATAAAAATTAGTTTCTATTAGTATGGTTTCATCGGATGGTTTACTTATAATCTTACATCCGGGTGTTAAGGTATTTAATAATTTAAAACAAATACGGTAATGTAAACAAATAAGTTCACTTCCGGTAAATAATTGTAACCATGTAATTTCACATTTAAGGTTAAAGCATCGAGTATATTAACATCGACAATGATAGCTGTAAATTTGGGTAAACATTAAAATAAACTGGACCATGAGCTAGGTTTGGGTGTATTATGCCCATTAGGGATTATTTCCAATGTAAATTTCTACCATCACGTAAGGCGGCAACAAAAGATTCGAGTAAACCTTCTAAAGTTAAAGGTTTAAATGCAATTTGCACCAATCCAATATGCATGAACTTATAATTTTTATGAGATCTATAAGATTCAATATCTGTAGCAGACAAAAGTTGTAAAACCCTTTCATCAGAATTTAAAGCAATTGATTGCTCAGTAGTTTTAACTACTGTTTAACCAAGTATCGATCAAACATACCATATTCATACAAAGTATTAGTGGGTACCTTTGGTATTGACCACTTATTAAGAAGAGCAAGTTGTTGAGGCATATCATATTCCTCTTGAACTGAATTTTTTATTGAAGTACTTTCTAAATTATTCATTTTAAATTAGGTTCGAATCAAACAAATCTTTTGTAAACATAAAAATACATAACCGCTCGATACCAATTTGGCGTGGGGTTGGGGCACGGCCGGTGCTTATCTTAGCCGGTAAGACCGGGCAAACAGACGAGCAAGGAAACCAGGCCGGAATCCAAACCACCACCCTGGCTGATACCATTCATCCGGGAGCTATGCCTTGTCAGCCAGCTACAGGATCAAAATCTCTATCCATCCTTAATTAAAATATCAATAATCGCAATTTGGCGTGGGGTTGGGGCTGGCCGGTGCTTATCTTAGCCGGTAAGACCAGGCAAACAGACGAGCAAGGAAACCAGCCGGAATCCAAACCACCACCCCGGTGATACCATTCATCCGGAGCTATGCCTTGTCGGCCGGCTACGGGATCAAAATCTCTATCCATCCTTAATTAAAATATCAATAATCGAGATGCATGGAAAAGTTTCACCCACCTCTCAAGCTCTGTCTGGAATTCACAACTTATTGTGCATCATGTGGCCTCTTTTCCCTAAAACAATTCATCATAGCGGGTACTTTTCCATTAATGCACTTCTTGTTGAGTTTTCCGATGAACTCGGGATTGGAACCAATCTCAAATCATCGTATTTTAATTAAAAGAGAAGAAGGAGATAGAGCTTCCATGTATAATTTATGTAAACAAAAGCCAAATGTTTGATTCAGACAAAGGATTTACTCAGACATTGTCTGAGTACTTCAAACTATAAATTAAAACAAACTTAAAGGAAAATATTACCTTTAAAGGCTTCTTCTATGCTTCAAACTTGGAAGATATATTTATTGAATGATGTTTTTACAAGGGAGAGAGAGAATTTCGGGATAGATTTGGCGTGGGGTTGGGGCCTGGCCAGTGCTTATCTTAGCCGGTAAGACCAGGCAAACAGACGAGCAAGGAAACCAGGACGGAATCCAAACCACCACCCCAGTGATACCATTCATCCGGAGCTATGCCTTGTCGGCCACTACGGGATCAAAATCTCTATCCATCCTTAATTAAAATATCAATAATCGAGATGCATGGAAAAGTTTCACCCAACTCTCAAGCCTGTCTGGAATTCACAACTTATTGTGCATCATGTGGCCTCTTTTCCCCTAAAACAATTCATCATAGCGGGTACTTTTCCAGCCCAATGCACTTCTTGTTGAGTTTTCCGACTGAAAAATCAGACAATGTCTGAGTACTCAGACAATTTATAGTTTGAAGGTAATATTTTCATTTAAGTTTGTTTTAATTTATAGTTTGAAGTACTCAGACAATGTCTGAGTAAATCCTTTGTCTGAATCAAACATTTGGCTTTTGTTTACATAAATTATACATGGAAGCTCTATCTCCTTCTTCTCTTTTAATTAAAATACGATGATTTGAGATTGGTTCCAATCCCGAGTTCAGTCGGAAAACTCAACAAGAAGTGCATTGGGTGGAAAAGTACCGCTATGATGAATTGTTTTAGGGAAAAGAGGCCACATGATGCACAATAAGTTGTGAATTCAGATGAGGCTTGAGAGTTGGGTGAAACTTTTCCATGCATCTCGATTATTGATATTTTAATTAAGGATGGATAGAGATTTTGATCCTGTAGTGGTGACAAGGCATAGCTCCGGATGAATGGTATCGGCCAGGTGGTGGTTTGGATTCCGGCCTGGTTTCCTTGCTCGTCTGTTTGCCTGGTCTTACCGGCTAAGATAAGCACTGGCCAGGCCCCAACCCCACGCCAAATTGATTTATTGAATGATGTTTTTACAAGGGAGAGAGAGAATTTCGGGATAAAGGGAGAAGAAATGAGAGAATGCTTGGAGAGAATGCTCCTCTCCACAAGAACTTCTACATTCTATTTATAGACAAAGTGTCTAACTACTTTTCTACAAAAGTTAAAACTACTATTGTACAAAAATTATTAACTTTTGTCATTATTTGACATGGTTTTCTTCAGATTTGACTAAAGGTGGTGGTCTATTTGTAAAAAATTTCAAAAGTAGATTCCTACTTTTGTCAAAAATTCAAAAGTAGATTCCTACTTTGGTCACTTCATTCTTTTCTTTTCCTTTTCTGATTGAGTGATTCTTGGATCTGTTGTAATGATTTTTGATGAATTCATCGTGATCGTCATCTTTTTCTGGTGACTGAGATTCTCCGGCCAATATTGCAAACGAATTTTCTTCATTTGAAGTTATGCTCTTCATCGAAACATCTGATTTTTCTGAAATATCACTCAAGAAGTTATGCACTTTGTAGTATTATTATATCACTATGGTCGGTGATTGGGAGTATCTTCCCTCCTCGCAAAACCTACCACACAAATTTTGCCTCATCATTTTCTTCGTATTTTCAAAGGCTATAGACTTGTACATAGTATCAAATAAGATAATATTGACATATACATCTCAACGTTTACCATCTGTTAGCTAATTCATCCCAAACTTTTAAAATTAAGTGATTATATCCCAATATTTTTAAAATTGAGCGCAACCATCCCATGACATGTTGTTAACCTGAAATAAAAGATAAATTTTAATTAATTTCATAAATTTTACTTAATTCGGTATTTACTTCTTTTGCCAATTATTTCTTCTTTTTTTATTTTTTTCTTTTTTACTTTAGTCTGGTTAATTATGTCATGCCATCGACTCATCTCACCCAATACCGTTACGGTTACTGAACAAAACACTCGATCTTTAATCTGTTTGAAATTTTTTTATAAATTTTTCATAATAATTTATTAATAAATGTCCAATTTTAGTTTTTTTTTTTTACATTTTTAACACTCCTTTTTACAATTTCAATACAAATAAATCTAAAAATACACACTGAAAAAAATCCAAACATAGGTATTCAATTTATGTTTGAAACATGTGGAATTAAAATCCATCATGCATTATTTAGATATTCAAAAAAAATTTTAAAAATAAAAAATCAACTACTTCTTCGTAATAAGGTCATAATCAGGTTTGGAAAAACTTTATAAAAAAATTAAAAATTAAGAGAGAGTGAGAGAAAATACGAATTTTCACCTGTTGTACCAAGTCAATTCTGTGTTGTTTCGAGTCATGAGATGGTTGCGCTCAATTTTAAAAATCTTGGGATATAATCATTCAATTTTAAAAATTTGTGATGAATTGGCTAGCAGAGGATAAACGTTAGGATGTATCCGTCAAAATTTCCTATCAAAGAAACTGCTATTTCTTACTCCATTTTGTCTTTATTATAAAATATTATGATTTGTCATAAATTTTATTTAGTATATATATTTTAATATATATATATTTTTTGCTATTTTCCTTCGGAAACGCATAGGTGGTGAAACGCTGCTTCTTCTTCTTTTTCAATTAATTATATGAAAAGAAATCGCTATATTCATCTTACAAATTCTCTTTCAATTCGGTAGATTAGAGCACCATTGCATGTTGGGATAACAAGTACTATTATTGAACTTTATTAGGATTGATCAATCGTCGCCTACTATTTCTGATGTAAAATCTCCGATTAGATGACTATCATGAAGTATTGGACATGCTTTATGTGCATTTCGTAAATCATGAGCCACGATGTACTCCAGTTTATAACTACTACATTTCAAGGTTTCACTATATCCTTATGTCCAAGTCTTACACATTGTCTAACTAATTCTTAGGTTAAAGAAATGCATTTCACTTTAATTAATGTACTTAAATACTCATCCACGTACTGACTTAGGATTCCAACTCCACTATTTTCAATTATTCTAACCTTAATTCACCAAAATTTGGAACACTTTAAGGTGACGCATCAATCTAATAAAAAACAATTATGTAAGTTTCACTGCAGCGATGTATTAACTGATACTAGGGAATTGAACGACAGCCTAATGATTAGGTTGCTGTTCTTCCTGGTAATAGACCATGGTTCGATTCTCCCAGGAGTTGTAAAGAGGATTTTTAACTCACATTTAAGTGGAGTTTATTATAGAGGATTTTTTTAATAAAAAAAATACTCCCTCCGTCCCACAAAAATAATCCACATTAAATTTTAAATTTTGTACTGTTTTTAGCACAAATTTAAAAACTCAATGTGATATATTTTTTTGAGATGGAAGTATTATGTGTTAACCACACTAATCACTAATGGCGGGAGCCAGGAGGTGATTCAATTCTGCCGCAAACACGGCAGCAAATAGCAAAGACATGTTTATGTACCCCTCTGCGGATACTTTCTTTTATCGTGTATATATTATTTTATTTATGTATCGCCACGATTCTTATATATATATTGTGATACTAAAAGTAGTATAAAAACTGGATAATTCATAATTGTATGGAGGGGAAAGAAATAGTGACATTTTCATTTCATTTTGCATTTCCATTATATCATTAGCATTTTAAATACGTAACTTAAAAAAAATATTCCTTGTTGAAAGTAACACATCTAATTTAGCATCCTTTCTTTTCAAGCACTCCATGGTTGATTTGACATTAAGTTAATTATTAATAATTCCAGTATAAACAATACAGCGTGACGCATACCAAATAATTTTATAGTTTAAAGTACCTTTTCCCTTGTCCTTAGAATTTGTCTTTTCATTTTTTTCCCTTTATTTATTCTTAGAAAAAGTGATAACTTCTGATTAGTATTGTATTCTTAGTTGTCACTACATACAGGTACGTATCAAGGTCTCTATCATTTTTTTTCAATATTAATACATGCATCTTACTTATGTTATACATCGATCCTTATGGTTTTATTTTGTCTTTTATACGTATTAATTGCCCCCAAAAAAAAAAAAAAAGAAAAAAGGAAAAAAAGGGCTAAATGTGATCCATTACATGTTAAAATTTTCTATTGATTGGAAGTGATTGTTGATCTAATTCAGAAAACAAAATATGCACTTCTTGTATATCTGGTTACTTGTACGCATATTTATTTGGTAGGAATATACTACTAGCAGATATTCTTATGCATCTTTTAATTCGCAAAAAATGACAAAACAAAAAAAAAAAAAGCGAAATAATTAATGCTACTTACAATATTTCTTGGTTAAGCAGTAATATGATTCGATTTCCAGGGTCATTTAGTAGTTGAACTAGTATCTAATATCTTATGCTGATTGATTCATTAAACCTGAAACTGTGACAGGTACTCATTTTTTTTTCTTTTCCAGTTTAAAAATTGCAAAATATTAGTATTGTATGAAATATTACATGGAAAAGATAAAGGATATCAAAATAATGTGACACAAAATAATTGTAATTTTATAATGACGTTTGAATGAGAGGCCAATTGATAAAACTGCATTTGGAATAGTATGAAACGAATGGGTAATTCTATATCTTAGTATAAACAACTAAAGTGGCTAACAAAAGTTTTTTTTTTTATTTTTAAAGACTAGAATTATTCAACAAAGTTGGGGAAATTGAGGTGTGGTCAAATAAATATTAATCTATTGATTACGTAATTTGAAAAATATACATGCTTTTAGAAAACTTACATATAGGTCCATATTTATAAAAATGCGAGGAAATCTGCTATATTTGGATCGTTTTTTCAGTGTGTGTTTTTAGGTTTTTTTTTTTTGTATTAAGAATATAAAAATGTGCATTGGAAATGCAAAAAAGTATGTTAGAATGGGATAATTATTATTTAATTATTTTAAAAAAACCATCCAAACAGAGCCGTCTCCTATAGTTTTTCAAGAGAATCATTGAAACCATAACAATTGTGATTTTGAGCTCATTTTCTAAAGTTTGATGTGCTCGACAAAATAAAAAGGTACCACAAAGGCACAAATAGACCAGAAAGAATCAATGGAAGAAGTAGTAATTGATTGTGTGGAAATAGTATTTTTCGAGCTAAATAAGATTTTAGGTGTATTTCTTCCACTTATATAGTCTTTACTGTTCATATATTTCAAAATAGTGTATAATATTTTCTCTAGTTTTTATTATAAGTCATAATAATTGTTTCAGGATTGTTTATTATGTGCCTTATTTTTTTTGTCCTTTTTCCTTTTTGGGATAATGAAAGAAGTCCAGTCTCATAATAACTTTATAATATTATTACTATAGTATTTAATAGATATAAAATATTGATTAGATCGTGTCCAATTATGCAACGGATCATACAAATTTCATGCTTAAGTATTAGTATTTTAATATTAATATTAATATTTTTTTGTCTTAAAATTAAAAGTCATTTTTAATAAAATATGAATTAAAAATAAATTCAAATTGAATAATTATTTCGAGTCAGAAAGTGCCATTTTGTTGTTACACAAAAATCAGGACAAAAAGAATACATATATCTTGTACATAACAAATACCAATGAGAATACTAGAAATAGAAATAGAAAAAGAAAATCGCAATTACGTGGTACTATTTATAGGACAATATCTAGGATAATAAATTAATAGAGTACTAATAATCAAAACAAAGAAAAAAAAAGCAAGTGGAAATAAATAACAATTAAATTAAAGGAAATCACGTAGTATCATTTTGTTGCCTTCTTCCCCCCGAGTGCCCAGTTTTTCCCTGCCCATCCATTTTTTCTTCAGGACCTTTATTGCTTCTCTCTCTTTCTGCTTATTTCCCATTCATTCAATTCTCGTTCTCATCTTCAACCTACCTTTTCACCACTTTCTTATCTGAAGAAACTCGCAGAGACACGACACGTGCAGTGCAGAATCATCGGAACACCGATTTATAGATACAAAAAAAAGTCCCTTTTTAAATACATATAATTGCAAGATAAGCATCTTCAAGATTGATTCTTGTCTTGCGGATTTTTGATCCATTTCTAAACCATCGTTTAGGGTTTTGTTCATCTTGCACCATCTTTGTTTTGCTGCCCCGCAATTTGGCCCTTTTTCTGGTTTAATTTATTGCATTTCACATCAATCGTTATTTGGTCTCATCTGGGATTGAGATAATAGTTTAAATTGGACATATTGAGATATAGAAAAGGGGTTTAGACAAAGGGAAAAAAGTTAGCCCCTTTTCCTTTTTTATTATCATTTTGTTTTTTGTTTTGTTTTGTTTTGTTTTTTTTTTTTTTTTTGGTTTTTGTATTTGGGGGTTTATAGTTTGGAGAAGATGTTGGGGGCTGGATTGCAATTTAATCGGAGTAGGAATGGGGAGGATCGGTTTTACAGTGCAGCGAGGGCTCGCCGGAGTCGGAATCATGCTCAGAGCCAGGATCATTTGAGGAGAGCTCAGAGTGACGTTACCGTTAGCCAATCTCCTCGGCTGCCGGAAGTCGAGGGTCGCGCCGGAGCTCCTGAAGCCGGTGACGAGAAGCCGGTTGACATTCCACTTTGTTCAAAGACGTTGGAGCCGTCGCTACAAGAGACGTGTAATTTGGGACGGTTTTTGGAGTCCGTCACGCCTTTTGTTACCGCTCAATATCTCTCTAAGGTCTCTTTACGTTGTGATTTTGTTTTTAAATGCTTTGTAGCTGTTCATTTTGTGATTAATGATTTTTGGCGGATAAATTAGGCAAAGTTCTTTTTCTTTTCTTAATCGTAAATGCTGAAGTTTTTGTGCTCTGAAAGCCTATGGATATCACTTTGATGCTAATTAGATTATGAATGGTGAAGGGATTGATAGTAGTTTCACACATACGTCATGGCTTTTTATTTTGATATGACTGCAGATGTATCTATTACCTAGTTTTTTTTAGGGAATGCCTGAAAGATTCTATGTTGATGACTTGTCAAGAGTATCACCTACTCTCTTATTCTTCTTTTAAACCTACAGTTTGTAATGGGTTCTGATTTGCAAGTTGAGTGTTTTTGGTGCTTTTGAATTTTGTGTTACCCTATAGGGAATTAAACTAAAGTTGTATTCTTATGACAGACAACAGTGAAAGGATGGAGGACGTGCGATGTAGAATTCCGGCCTTACTTTGTTCTTGGTGATTTATGGGATTCATTCAAGGAATGGAGTGCATATGGTGCTGGGGTACCTTTGGTACTCGATGACCATGATGATGTTGTTCAGTATTATGTGCCTTATTTGTCGGGCATTCAATTATATGGTGACCCTTCAGGGTCATTGGTAAAGTCGAGGTATTAACCCATACTTTTACTTGGAAGTTCTTGTCCGAACCTCTTGTTGCTTAACTCTGCTGCTCCGCGAGCATCATTCTTTCATTTTTCAATGCAATTTTTATATTCTATTGCAAAAAAGTATCTCTCGTGTGGTAAATTTCAGCATCTGAAGTGCTTCAGTTTTGCGAATATAGATATTTTTATTTATAAATTGTACTTTTATTGTTGAAGAAATATAGCAGATTTGTTAAAGTTTCATATTCTCCTTCAAAGTTCTGTAATTCCTTGTTGCAGCTGTCATTTCTAAAATGTTTGCCAAGAAGCTACACTTGTATAGTTTTGTATAGTTTTGTTCATTGGGAGAAACTTTTTACTTGTTACTGTATTGATTGAAATTTGTAAAATCTGAAAACCGAGTTGTGCATTGATGCTCATTTAATTTTTATATACTTTTAGTGTACAGATGTGTTTTTCATGTTTCTACTGTAACTTTGGCATTATGGCCCCTACCTTAATCGCGGCTTCATTTTGTAGGAGTTTATAATAAGAAACTCTATTTTTATTTTCCTTTGATGATGGTTTTTAAATTTTTTTTTCAGCAGTGGAGCTCGAACTGGTAATTATAATTATCAGTTTCTATTCTCTAGTGATTTCTATTTGTTTGTCTGTTTGTTTGTTTGTTTGTTTTGGTTACTTTTTTTGGGTTTTGGCATCATAAATCAATTTGTTTCACCTGCATTTAAAGATTTAAATTTTTTTAAAACTTTTCTCTCTCCATCCTAGTATTATATTTTTTGGGTTTTTCTTTATACCCCCCTACCTTTGTAATTTTGCAATATCAGATTGAATTTTAGCACCTTAGAGAATCTGGAAAAACCTCATATATCATTTTCCTTTTTGTCTCAAGGTATTATTGACTTCATAAAACTGGCGTGTAACTTTGTGGATGGTTTTTCATGTTCCGCAGCTCCTTTTATTTTGGCCTTGCATTGGGAATTGGAAAGTGAATTATAAGAAATTTAATTGAAGTGAGAACTGGAAATGTGACTATGTTGCTAGAAAGCATAAAGTTGCTGAAAAAGTGAAAGATCAGATGAAAACCATTATTAAAAACTGGCTCTGTGGGTTGAGGTTTCATTTGGTATAACTACACTAGACTAGGAGGCCAAGTGTACTAGTTTCCCCAGTTTTATGATGCTATGCACTGGCTTTATAGAGTCAGGGTTAGGGCTGTGTTGTGTTTCTTGGCCCATTTAGTATTTTTGCGATTTGTTTTCCCTGGGAGTGCCAACTGTGCTTTTACTCGTTAAATTTTCTATAAACCTGAACATCTGCTGTCAGTTTTCATTAGAAGAAAAGGAGTGATTTTGGGAATTTGAGAGTTCTGTTATCTCTTAGTTGTTAGCACTTAGCAGACAACAGGGTTATGTCTGAAAAGTGGAAATTTGTTTCTTTAAGTGGTTCCTTGGTTGCAAGCTTATGCGTTTTTTTTTCCTCTTGTTTTGGTACAATAGGCAACCGGCAGAGGATAGTGATGGTGACTACTTTAGAGATTCATGTAGTGATGGAAGCAGTGACTGTGATGAGAGAGGTTATCTTAGTTCTTCTCAGCGAGGAAGGAACTACAGTGCCTTGAATGTTGAGAATGCTCTTAAAATGGATCAATTGTCCTTGCGAGACAACCAACTGCTACAAGAGGGCTTTTCTAGTGATGAAAGTGAACCTGGAAGTTCTCAAGGCTGCTTGTTATTCGAATATTTTGAGCGTGACCAACCTTATGGTCGGCAACCTCTAGCTGATATGGTTGGTTTTCCCCTCCTTTTATGCAACCATCTATAATAACTCCTGTGTTGGTGATTGCCTTCCCTGGTTCTGATCTTATTTATTCTGTTATATCAGATATCACAACTCTCCCGTGCCTTTCCTGAACTGAAAACACTGAGAAGCTGTGATCTGCTACCTTCAAGTTGGGTTTCTGTTGCCTGGTATGGTTGTTTTATTTGGTTGTCGTTTCCATTTTGGAGGAATGTTGTGGATGACTGACTTTTAATGTTGATTTACTGTTTCAGGTACCCAATATATCGGATACCCGTGGGGCCAACTCTTAAAGACTTGGATGCTTGCTTTTTGACCTTCCATTCTCTTCATACATCAGTGACAGGTAGTTGAATCTTGTGCCTTCTACTAATCACTTGTGTGTATAAATGCTTGGAATTGGTTACCTTATAACGTATAATCCGCAAATATTTTCTTGATGTTTTTATTTGCTGTATGTATAGTATGATCTTTTCGCCCCTTGATGCAGCCTCTCTCTCTTTTCTTTTATTTGGCACCAAGTTTATGCATTCACGTGTTGTGGACTTTTTGCAGGTTCTCAAAGTGTGCCTGCTCCCGTTCTCAAATATCCAAGTGAAGCGGATGGTGTACCTAAGATTTCAGTGCCCATTTTTGGTCTTGGGCACTATAAGTTCAGACCATCATTGTGGATTCCAGGGGGAGGGTCTGAAAAGCAATTATTGAACTCCCTCTTGAAGGAAGCAGAAAATTGGCTTACGACACTACGGGTCAATCATCCTGATTTTCTTTTTTTCCACCGGAGGTGATCTCCAGAGATTGCGTCCCTTTGGCTTACATGTAAATTTCAAGGGAACATCCATTCAGGTATGGCTCATTTTGAGGCCAATTCTGAATTCTTCACGGAAGATTAACTTGCATTTCTTTAGTTGTAGCTTATAAAGTATTAGAAAGGTTAAACAAAAAAAAGAAAAAAAGGGGAAAATTTGGAGCGTAGAAAAAGGAAAAAAACAAAACAAAACCCAGAATATGTAATAGGTGTAGAAATAGAATAAATGGATAGCAATAAGTAGGGGTAAAAAGAAAACAGAAGTAAGGAGAGCTGTAGTGTAGTCATGTTTTGGTTGGTCTGGTTAGATGCTTTGTGAGCGTTTAAAGTTGTAGTAAGCTTCAGTTTCAATCCCGTGTACATTGATTTTTGTTACTTTTCTGTACTGTTGAAATAGCATTATATATTAAAAGAAAGTAAACATTTAGATATGTTGTTCTGTTGTTGTTTCCTTATAGTTTTGATGTTTTCGCATTGTTTTTTAAGACGAGTGGATCTTTCGGGGTTCTGTGGAAGCAGGACCATAAGTGAAGAAATAAAATAAAGGGGTTAATTCATACAAATCCTCTGTGCTATTTGAAACTACAATATCACCCCTTTTGTGGTAAGTAAATAGTATCTAATGATTCCGTATGGTGTGTCCGACGTTTGTAATCTGGATGAGAAGTGCTCTTTTTAACGTTAGCTGTTAGAATCGCTCGGGAGTTGGGTGTGGAACTTGTAACATGCGAGAGTTGAGTGTGGAATTTGTAAAAAGTTCTCTAGTTTATATCTCTGCTTTCAAAAGTAAAGCTATCTTCATCCCTGATAGTATAGTATTTTCCAGTGACTTTGTGAATCGATAAAGAAAAGGAAGACTTTGTATTCAACAATGAAGGCCATGAGGCGCCACAGAAGCAGCCGGCAAGTTTTTGGACAGCTGTGGTATCTGATTTTCGGCTTTCATGTTGCTGTTCTATGTAAACACCGTGGCCACCACCACCTGAGCCCCAACGACAATGATGAAAATATTCGGTCTTCCTGTTTTGAGAATCGCAATTAGAACCAGAGGGTGCTAGAGAGGTGAAGGAGCTCCTGAAAGCTGCAATAATGGACATATTTTGAGTTTGGGGGGTCATGAACTAATTTTTAGGATCTTCTTTTGGACGATAACTAGTGTTTGTCAGTTGTCAAATGGAAAGATCAAGTTACTGTGTAAATATTTCAATCATGAACATTTTGATATGTTTGAAAAGAAATTGAAGAAGATACCAAAATGTGGTGGCAAGTTTAATCTTTACAGTTTTAATAATTATATATCATCAAATGGAAGAAGAAAAATGAGAAGCAGACGATCATCAACTAGGAGGGATAAAATCACAAGAAAAAAAGTTGATATGCGGAAGCAAAAGGCCGTAGACCGTAGATGAGGGATGACAAACAATCAAAGAAAGAGAATGTGGGTAATCTGCGCATTCAGTTCTCGTGTAGTTTCCAATACACCTTTTTACATTCCCAATATAAAAACACACACTAAAAAAACAAAACAACCAAAACCCAAACGTGTGAAAAGGATAATTGAGCTACTCAGACTAACCTACTCTCAACAAGGCGGGCAAGTGATTTCAAAAAAGAAAAATAGAAGAAAATCAAAAAGAAAGAACTCAGGTGGTGGTCCGTGCACTCAGAGAACTCAAGACGGTTGATCCGTTTAATCGGCATCGCAGTTCCCAATTCTTATAAACTGCTTCATCGGAATCCAAGCCAAAAGCTTGCGATACAGTTCTTTTTCTGCTCTAGTTGCATTTCCCTCAGTTAGTCCGCTGACTCTTCTCATTTGTAATCGTTGTATCTTGAAAAATTTATCGTGCGATTCATCTGGTGGTTAATCTTCTTTCAATTCCTGTTTGAAAACTGTTTAATTGTTGCGATTATATAATTTGCTTCGCGTTCTTTACTCTTTGGCATCATTAGGTGGGGTCGCGTTGTTCGTCGTCTTAAATTCAAGACGATTTTCGTTCCTCTCCAATTTCTTCCCATCACAAAACCCTAGCCGGTGAATACAATTTTCAAGGTTAGTCATTCCTACTATTACGGCTTAGATTGTTTCGATTCTTGTCTGGTTGATCATCGTTCGGTAATACATAATTATGATTGGAGTGTTTTCTTTAGCGGATCGCAAGTTGTTTGGATTACAGAATCTTGGAAAGTTGTTTGATGTTTCTTGGCGAAGAGGAGTTTTAGATTACTTCTATCTTTTTCTTTCCTTTTGAGCTTGGATGCTTTTTACTGCATGCAACTCAGCATTGGCTTTTCCTTTTGGATGTATTTTAGAGGAAAATGAAAAGAAAAAAACCTAGCCTCGGGCAACATACTTTGCAATTACTGCTGGAATTTGTGATGATGGCGTGATTAGATGCAGGAAACTAATATGGAACGGATGACTTTGAATGCGGAAGATATTGATTCCGAATGGCTTCAGAGGATCATTTTGCAGGCTTTTGATCATGAGATTGATTCTCAGCAAAGCCAAAACACTGCTGAGGTGGTTCTCCAGATTCTTGCTGAGGACGACGATGTTAAAGCCAAAAAGGAACTTATGTTACAGCTGAAGTTTGTCCAGCTTGATCTGGTCGAGTATATGTTGCGTAACAGGGTGAAGATAGTATGGTGTACTCGTTTAGCAAGGGCTAAAAATCCAGAAGATAGGAACAAAATTGAAGAGGAGATGTTGAACTTGGGCTCAGATCACGCTGCAATCTTGCAGCAGTTGCATGCCACCCGGGCAGATTCAAAAGAAAGACAGAGTAATCATGTACATGACACTGTCGACGAATGTGAGCTGCCAGTTGGTACTTTTAGGAAGAATAAGAAGGGGGATCCACAAATACACGGGCCTCCTTCGAAGGCAGGACCGTTAGGACCCACTGAAGAGCTTGTGAAGATCTCTTCCATGCCCCAGTGGGCGCAGAAAGCTTTCCAAGGGATAAGCCATTTAAATAGGATTCAGAGTAGAGTTTATCAAACTGCCTTTTTTAATGCATATAGTATCCTGCTGTGTGCTCCTACCAGTGTAGGGAAAGCTGATATAGCGATGCTTACAATCTTACAACAGGTTGCTTTGAACAGAAAAGAAGATGGGTCTTTTGACCATGGTAATTGCAAAATTGTCTATCTTACCCCCAAAGAATCTGCTTGCTGAAATTGTTGGTAGCTTGTCTAATCGGCTTCAGCATTATAATTTGAAGGTGAAAGAACTTAGTGGCGACCTGTTTATGACTCATCAACAGATTGAGGAAACTCAGATCATTGTTACTACGCCCGAAAGGTGGGACAGTATCACCAGAAAGCCTGGGGACAGTACATACACTGAGCTATTAAAGTTACTGATTATAGATGAGATTCATTTGCTGCTTGATAATAAAGGTCCTGTACTGGAAAGCATTGTTGCCAGAACTCTTAGGTTTATTGAGAGCACAAAGAAGCATATAAGAATGGTGTGCTTCTCGGCGTTGATTCCAAATTATGAAGATATAGCTTTGTTTTTACAGGTTGATGTGGAGAAAGGCCTGTTTTACTTTGACAACAGTTATCAGCCTGTACCTCTAGACCAGCAGTATATAGGAATCCCAGAGAAACATCCTCCTTCCACAGAGCTGCTTGACTTGCAACCTTTGCCCCTGACGTCACTGAATAATCAATCCTATGAAGCTTTGTACAAAGAACTTACGCATTTTAATCCAGTCCAAACTCAGGTTTTCACAGTGTTATACAACTCTGACGAGGATGTCCTTGTTGCTGCACCAACTGGTAGTGGAAAGACGCTTTGTGCAGAATTAGCCATATTGAGGAACCACCAGAAAAGTTCTAACAGCCGTACATTTATGCGTGCAGTATATATAGCTCCTATAGAGACTCTTTCCAAAGCACGGTGTAATGATTAGATGGAGAAGTTTGGAGATGGCCTCGGGATCCAAGTGGTTGAATTGACCGGGGAGACGGCTACAGATCTGAAGCTACTTCAAAGAGGCCACATAATTATAAGCACTCCGGAAAGATGGTTTGCTTTGTCCAGCTGTTGGAAACAGCTGAGATATGTCCAACAGGTTAGCCTTTTCATTGTCGACAAACTTCACCTGATTGGTACTGGTTATAGTGGGGCCATATTGGAAGCCATAATTTCTAGGATGCTAATCATCAGAAGAAACCTGGCGAACAAGTTCCGCATTGTGGCTTTATCAAATTCTCTTGCTAATGCGAAGGATTTGGGGAAATGGATTGGAGCTACCTCTCATGGCATTTTCAACTTTCCTCTAGATCCGAGGCCTGTACCATTGGAGATAGATATTCAGGCTGTGGACATGGAGAATTTTGAACCTAGCTTACAAGCTATGTCCAAGCCTACCTATGCAACTATCGTTCAGCATGCCAAGAATGGGAAACCTGCCATTGTTTTTGTTCCTATGAGCAAGCATGCCTGCTTGACTGCTGAGGCTTTAATGAGATATGGAACTGCCGGTGCAGATAGGGGAATATTTTTGTTGCTCTCTACGGGAATTGTGGATCATCTTCTTGATAGGATTCAGGAACCAATGCTAAAACAAACTCTCCGATATGGTGTGGGCTATTTGCATGAGGGTTTAACTAGTATTGATCAAGATATTGTAAAGACATTGTTTCAAAAGGGATGTATTCACGTGTGTGTTATGTGTAGTTCAATGTGTTGGAGTGTCCCTCTATATGCACATCTGGTGGTGATTATGGGAACGCGCCATTATGATGGCAGAGAAATTGATTATGCAGTTTCTGATTTGTTGCAGATGATGGGTCATGCCAGTCGACCTGTTGTTGATAATATGGGGAAATGTGTTATCTTCTGCCATGCACCAAAGAAAGAATACTACCAGAAGTTCTTATCTGAAGCTCATCCAGTTGAAAGCCGCTTGGGGTATCATCTGCACGATATTCTGAACTCTGAGGTGGCTGCTGGAGTTGTTAAGGACAAGCAAGCTGGTATTGAATACTTGTCCTGGATGTTCATGTTTAAGAGGCTGACCCAGAACCCGAGTTACTATAAGCTAGAGGGCATTAGTCAGAGACATTTGGAAGATCATTCAGCTGAGCTTATTGAGAATACCATCAGTGATCTTGAAGCAGGTGAATGTGTTCGAGTTGTTGAAGATTGCTTTGTCTCTCTGTTGAATCTTGGCAAGTTTGCCTCGATTCATGGCATCAGCTGCACAACCATTCAGCGTTTTAGCTTGTCTTTGACCTCGAAAACCACACTGAAAGGTTTAATGGAGATCGAATCTTCAGCATCAGAGTACAATCAACTTCCAATACGACTGGGGGAAAAAGAGTTGATTAGGCAGTTGATCAGTCATCAGCGTTTCTCATTTGATGCCCCGGGGTTTGGCTACCCTCGTGTGAAGGCAAACGCTCTTCTGCAAGCCCACTTTTCTCGGAAATCTATTGAGGGAGATCTGGCCAGAGACCAGCAAGTGGTTCTTGTTTATGCAAGCCAGTTGCTTGCAGCAATGATCGAGGTTGTTGCGAGCCATGTTTCCTAAGGCTCTGCATTTTGGCTATTGGAGTGTCCCAGATGATGACTCAGGGCATGTGGGAACACGATTCCTTGCTTCTACAACTCCCGCATTTCACCAAGGAATTGGCGAAGAAGTGCGAAGAGCATCCTGGTAAGAGCATTGAGACCGTTTTTGATATGATGGAAATGAGGGATAATTAACGGCGAGAGCTGTTGCAGATGTCAGAGGCACAGTTGATGGACATTACTCGGTTCTACTACCCAAAAATAAAGGTGGAATACGAGGTCCACTGTAATGAAGTAATTCCAGGGGAAACAGCCAATCTGTCTGTGATTTTGAAAAGAGATGTAAAGGGAAAAGCTGCAGTGGGACTTCCAGAGACCCCTAGATTCCCTAAAGGTAAGGAAGGATGGTGGCTCCTTGTTGGCGACAAGAAAAACGACGATCTAGTGGCCATTGACTATTGTCTGATTGAGAGGGAGAAAAGGGTCGAACTGAAGTTCATGGCTCCAAAGAAACTTGGGAAGAAGGCGTACAAATTGTTCTTGGTGTCTGATTCTTATCTTGGCTGTGACCAGGAAGGACACAGTTTCTTTATAAACGTCAAAGAAGATGATTATTTCAGATTATTAGATGAATTGAGAGAATATGACGATTACATGGAAGGGGAATACATGGAAGGAGGGTATTGGCCTGTTGTCTGATGTGTAAGTGTGCGAGCTTACTTTCTTAATATGCTGAAACTTCGTAATTATTGTCTTTTAAGTTTCATCATAAAACCTTCCTTGGCGATCTCTAGGAATGTTCAGAAATATTGCCCGTAATTTATTTGTCAAAAGTATAGTATTCAGTTGAAGGATATCGCTGTTTTGCACATCGTATACCAGTCGAATCATTGTTCTTTCTGATTTTGTTGACAACGCTGTATGATTTTTGTTTTCTTTTCCTGACTACAGGGTTCAATTTTCAGAGTATATTCAGAAAAATGTGACATTGTACCAGTTCCACCATGGCATTTCGTTAGCTACAGCAGCTACTGCAAATTTTACTAGAGGGAGTTTGCAACTGTCTTGTGCAAGGTAAGAATTTAAGATCATATGCATTATGACAGCTTTTAGCATTTTAGTTCCTGATGGGCTTAATTGTGCATGTAACTCAAGGTGGTTAGTTTCATTGGCCTGTGACATATGTAGCTCATTTAAATATATTGAATCAGCTTGGCAGTTCGTGATGCTTAAGCTATGCGATTAGTGATATGGATGCCTTCCTTTATAGATGTAATTTCTATCAAACATCATCTCCCCTCCTTTTTGTTCCCTTGCTTTTGTTGTTGTTTATGAGATTGGATGTGATTCTGTATTTTGTTTTTCTGTTCTGTACTTGCATCAGATATTTGTTTCCTTTATTTGGTTTTGAAGAAGTCATTGTTCTGTAAACGTAGTTGACTAACCTCCACCACCAGAGATTCATAACAGGTTGCAATTAGAAAAGGAATAAGTTGCAATTTCCGTTGATTATTTATGTATTTTCCTACTCTTTTTCCTGTTGGGCCCTTAATTAGAGCTAATTAAGGTAGGAAGAGGAAATTCAAGGTGGATTGTGAAACTGTTTCCTGTGAGAAGAGATTATTGATTAAGTATATGCCTCTGATTTTGCCTTTGTTGAAAGAAAAAACAAAATAAAATTTGACAGATACGTGTGATAGATATTTCGACCTGCGTCAGTTCTTTGTTTCATTTATTTGTTTTTGAAGGAGTTTTTGGTTCTGTAAATTTAGTTCACTGGCCAACCCCACCAGAGATTCGTAACTGGTTGCAATTAGAAAAGGAAAAAGAAAAGAAAAGTTGCATTTTCCATTGATTATTTATGTGTTTTCCTAGTCTTTTTCCTATTGGGCCCTTAAACTAGTGCTAATTAAGACAGGGAGGGGGAATTCGAGGTGGATGTGAAACTGTTTTGTGTGTGTGTGTCTGTGTACAAGTGGTTCTCAAAACTTTTTGTTTGCAAGCCATCGAACTCTCTCTCTCCTCCCCCTCTTCTCTGATAATTACTATTGTTCTAATTATATGATAATTAGATCATAGAATAGGTGTCAAGCTTGGATTTTTGGGAAAGAAAATACGGCAATGAATATAGGGATTATGGATGGTGTGTACTTTTGTTGGCTGGAATGAGATTTTTTCTTGGATTAATTCTAGAAGCCCTATTTTTGAGCCAATAAAGTATTGTATGAAGCATTGGATTCAGAATGGAGGACTCCTGTTGGAGAATATCATTTTTCTTTGCTTCAGGAGTTAGGGAAGCTGAGGAGTTCAGAATGGGGATGTACCAAATAGGAAACCTTTTAGAAGTTCTCCAACCTGGTCGATGAAGCCTGCAACACTAATAACGTTTAGTTACGATTCTAAGGGCACTGAAATCAGAGCGAACGGATTGACCTGATTTACTTCTATATGGGGACTGATTTTTCTGTTTGATTCTTGTAACGTAGCTGATTTCCATGGCTTCCTTAGATTTAACCTCTGAAACAATGTTGGTAGGAGGGGTGTGCAAAAGAAGTGTGTTGCCATTAACCTTGAGCGATATTGATTAGTTCTTGCTTTTGGTTGTCTCATCATTGACATGCACAGGTTCTTTTTCTTCAAAAAAAAAAACAAAAAAAATTGCATGTGCTGTGTGAATTGGTACTTTGAAATTCATCACGAGAGGTGTGCTTTGCCGCAGTTTATGCTTTGTTGATGTTGTCTTTAGCCCCAAATATGGTTAATCAGTAAAGAAATATTACTTGTACTACCTTTCTCATGCACAGTGTTCCTGAGGCTGAGCATCGAGCTACAGGAGGCCAGGAGCATGCCTGAATGGACTTCAAGCAGCCACACTATTCATGGCATCTCCAGTTGTGTACTTCAAACGTTGTAGCAAGTGTAGGTTTGAGGTCGAATAGTCTACTTTTTCCTTCACAAGCTAAAGTGGCTGTAATGTCATCAGCTTTGTAATATTTGAATAGTATGAATGAAATCGTTTGTTTAAAAAAAGTACGACATACTACAAATTTTCCAACTCTGCACCACAATGGTTTCCATCTCCTATTCTGTTTGTATACTCCTTTTTCCTAACCCTACAGCTATCAAAAAATTTTCCTCAGCCTTAGTAACCTTCTTCCCAGTAGATCCGACGCTCTCCAGTTGACTTCATTTAACGTTCTGACTTCAGCCTCTTGAGATTACCCCTTCTTTCATCAACTATTTCGTTCCACCCAGACATGGTGCAAGCAGGCCACAAAGCCAGCATATAGTACCTGCTTCTTTACCCTACTATGCCTCCAAATTGACAGTAGCTGATTAGTTCCTCTCCGTAGTTCATTTTTTCTTTTTTTAACCACTGATTTTTTGGAAATATAAGAACTCTCATACTTTTGAAAGTGGCAAAAGATTTTGAAGTTATCGGCCCACCCAGCTGGAATTTGCCCAATACCAGCGCTAAAATTTAAGTCCCATTATGCATTTATTCGTACCCTATAAAAAGGCACTAAGTGTAAGTGTATTATACCGTTGATAAAAAAAATAGCTTAGGATACCTATAATAGTAGATAAAAAAAAAAGTGTATTTTATGTTTAATATATTAATTAATTTTTCATTTTTTCTTTCTAAAAGTCGGTTCCTTAGATTTTAAAAAAAATTACTCCCTCCGTCCTAAAATTATTATCCAGTTTGAAATTTCACTTTTTAGTACAATTTGAACTAGAAATGAAAACTCAAACTGGACAATAATTATGGGACGGAAGAAGTAGATGTTAAATCCGCACAATGTGCGGGTAAATTACATTGTTCATAACAAAAAAAATGTACTCCCTCCGTCCCAAAATGATTGTCCAGTTTGCATTTTCAATTTTAGTACAATTTGAACTAAAAATAAAAATCCAAACTGGACAATAATTATGGGACGGAGGGAGTATATCACATTTGTATAAATCTTGTAAAATGTTTATAATTGTTAAAATTTTTGAGTAAAGGGAAATGTGTAAAATAAAAATAAAGTCTGTCTCGTGAATATGTGATACATGATTTCATTTGAAAATGTATTGACATTTAAGTTTAACAAAGGAAAATAAATAGTAAGTTTTTATTTGGCAAAGTAGTTGAAACATTTGGAAGAATATGCTAACGTACAAAATCCGTCCAAAAATTGAGTCTGTTGTAGTAAAAAAAACAAACGTTATGCATCACAGAAAGATAAATATGGAAATTAGTTTTGATGGATAATCTGCCTTTATTTATTGGATAATAATACAAACTGATGAAATCAACAAATTTGGTGATAATCTTAGATATATATGAAAGGGATTTTTTTTCGAGACACGTATGTATGGCTCGATATTAATAGGTTTTGCGGTAAAAATTTACAATAAATATCTAATGTTATTTGTACGGATAATTTTATTTTTTCCTCACATCCCATAAAACTTATTTTTTTTCATCTGATATTTACTTAATACAATTACTGATTTGTTACCGGGATTAAAAAAAAACATCAAACGACACAAAGTAAAGTTTCCCGGTGGACGCAGGATTTCAATCCGCCAGCTTGGACGGCCTATCGCAATACCGGCTTAAAATCCCACTTTGACCGGAGACCGTAACTCAACTCCGATGGTACTGCTATCCATTTACTCACAAAAGATTCGCCAAATAACTCCGTAACCTTGATCAGAAAAGTTTCCCGGTGGACTGAAATAGGAACGGCTTAGATCACGGTTGATTCCGGCAACTATTTTCTCCGGTCTGATGTTCTTACATTATCTTCACCGACAATTTATCAGCGATGACACCTGTAACACCGGCCGTACTGGCCAGGATTCTGATTTGTGATACACAACACCAGCAAGGCCGAAAATCCGATCTCCACTACATAACACCGGCGAAGTCGCCGACCAAAGATACGTCATCGATGTACCGGGAAAGTCGTCGGAAAGAGAAGCGACGGTGTGGAGATCCGGCGATAATTAAGCAAGATGGAGATCAGATTGAGATCTAACACTATTTTCTCATTTTCATATCTTGAAATTTCTATGAATTTAGTCTTGGGATGAGGAGAGAAAGGTGGTGGTTAGTTGCAGCGTGGAGAAGGTAGAGAGTAGAGACATAAGGAAGGAGATGGAGGAGGTGATGGTGGTGGCAACGTGGAGAAGGTGGAGGAAGAAGGAAGGTGATGGAGGTGGCGCCGGTGGAGGAGGAAGGAGGGAGATGGAGGCTGTTGGGGCAGCGTAGAGAAGGTGGTGGAAAGGGGGAGATGGAGGCGGCTGTTTGTTTTTTAGCATTTGTTTATTTGGAGGCGGCGGTGGAGAAAGGGGGGAGATGGAGGCAACGTAGAGAAGATGAATTTTAGAGTTTGTTTTTTTTAATTGTAGTTTGATTGAGATTGGGCTCATATTTAAAATATTTACATTGGACAAATCTTTGAATTGGCCTATGAAAGTTTACATTTTTATTTGCCAAATTTAGACCCATTCTTAAAAGAATGGTTAATATTTTTCTTGGACGATCCATACCCTTTAATCAATACATATACTTTCATCCAACACTATACACCATAATATCACTACTTTCGTCATTTTATGCTAACATTTACATCTTATAAATATTATGTTCTCTCAATAGTTTCTACAATGGTGATTTTAAATAATTTCTTCATTAGAGAAGATGTAAAAATTAGGATACTAATAGCATTTTGTGGTAAATTTTTAACAGTAAAATAGTTAGTATTTTATATTTCAATAGCATTTTTTTTCTTGGGACACATGTCGCTCAATTAGGATACTAATAGATTTCGTGGTAAATTTTTAACAATAAAATAGTTAGCATTTTATATTTACTATTTATGTTAATTTAAATGGTAAAATATTTATTACTGTTTATTTACTATTTATTCAAAATTACCTTATACTAATTTACCTTTAACTTATTGTAAAAAAAATTATATGGACTGAAATACTTCCGACGATAATCATATCCGAAGTGTTGTCAAAGAAGGGCTAGATCCAAGCGAAATTTGAGCAACGGCGGCCCCGGATTCAAATCGTTCGACTTCACGGATAATCGTCATTTCCTTTCTCAATCAGGAACTGAACTACTCGAGATCCCGGAGTAGTTCCCGATAACTGACCCCGATTTCATCGCGACGGTCTTCAAACGGGATGATCCAAACGTTGTCTAGGAGTTTGGAATGGATGGGAATGTTTGGAAATTGAGGGGACTTTGAATCTGAATTCAAATTCGATTTTGAAGACGAAGTTGGAGTTACATCGGGATTTTGATCGGGCGATGACGAAAATGAATCTTATGAGAGAATACTGATTTGAAGAAGTTCATTAGAACAAACAATCAAATGATGGAAAAAATGTTTTGCAAGATTTCTGCAAAGAAATGACTATGAGCCCAATAATCTGCTTAATTGAAAACAAATCTAATCATATCCTAATTTTTGCTTCTTTAATTTCTGAAAGAAAAAATTTTCTTCTGATTCTACGTGGTACCATATTTTATGGAAAATATACAAACTAATCATAAACATAAGATAATACGAAAAAGATACAATCAAATTTAATTCGGTTAATAAATTGTTGATTCATTCTTCTTTTTTCGGATGTCCCCGAAGGGACTGGTTCATTCTTAACCAAATCCAACATCTCCCAAAAAGTCGCGAACAAGTTTGATTTGAATTTTGAACACATCCCTATCATGCCCAATTGCCGAAAACCCTTTTAGTACAAGGGTTGCGATCCATGGTTATAAATACACACAACCAGAATTAAATTCCTTTTCTATATTCTCCTCTATTTTTTTTTCTTTTTTTTTGGGTTTTTGTTTTGCTTCTTCAAAAGGGTTTGTGAGGATTTTCAATCTGTAGAAGCATTTTCTTTCAAGCTAATTTTGTTGTTTGCCGTCTAAAACAAAAGTATTTTTTGTTATTTAATCCAAATCCTTTTGTTTGTATGCTTGCATTAGTTTTTGTGTTTTTTATTAGTTGATGGACTGTGGGATTATTTTTCGGTAGATTTTTATCAATCGTGTGTGCTTTAGAAAATTTTCTCAAATAGTTTTTGCTTTTATATTTTTTTGTGTTTTTTTTTGGAAAATCACTTTAATGGAATAGTAAAATTTAAGACGCTGGAATTTTGCGTAAACTATGCACTTGAATGATGGCGTATACTATACGATCATAGAACAAAGGGAATTTTTTTGTCCTTCTAGAATTTTGCATAATTCATCACGAAGCAGGAAGTAGGGATTATTCGGTCCTTTTGAGACATGAAACAAAATAATAAACATTCAATGCTAGATAATGACCCGTGCCCTTTATAATGAATCTAATCTTTCTTACGCTCGTGATAGAAATGTTCCTACTTTTAAACTGTAAATCCTTTAACATCACTTTTTTTATTATTTACTTGGATTAGTTTAAAAGTGTAAATCCTTTCAAATTAGTACTTTTTTTCTTGGATTAGTTTAAATAATTTCTCCCATCAGAAAATCCGATCCTAACTTTAACAAAAGATATACATATTTTTTGTTTTAAAAGATAATCTAAAAGGTTTAAATTTTAAGTAATAAAAAACATGGAAAATATAAATATTTATCTGAACAACATTAAATCTATTTAATAGGTTTCGTGGTAGGTTTTTTGGGTAAATACGTAACATTATATTTACTATTTATTTACTATTTAGTTGAATAAAATGTTATTTTTTATTACTTATTATTTCAATATTTACTGGTTTATTACTTATTATTTTACTGTTTCATTACTTTATTTTATTTATTTCTCTTTTTACATAATGTCACTACTTTTGTCATTTTATGTCAGCATTCATATTTTACATTTTAAAAATACTATCTCCTCTTAATAGTTTCTACAATGGCAGTTTTAAATAATTTATTAATTTAAAAAATTTGTAAGAATCAGATCTCCAGCCGTCGCGCAATGCGCGGGTAAGTACTAGTTTTTCATGTTAAAAATCACATTATCCGAGATTTTAGTCATCATACTTGAACTCACTTTTGATTTTGATTGCTAATTGTAATCAAGATAACATTAAACAAACTTACCAGAATTTGTTATGCAAAAGAGTGTTTAGATGAGGATTTTTTATAAGTTAATTAGTAAAAGTATTTAAATGGAAATTTGTTTGGTATATTTTTCAAATGCAAAAAAAAAAAAAAAAAAAAATTTACACATAACTAAAATCCTAGGTGGCAAGTGGAAGATCATTTTAGTTTCCTCTTTCTTGATTTTTCATTAGTAGGTTACATATATGATTTCTTTATGATTACATCACGATTGAACTTTTAGGAGAAAAGAGTTTGTTTAGAGTCTCCACCTTTTGTTAACTTAAAACGAGATTCCAGTTCATCACATCGTGGGCCAAAATCATCTCATGTCTATTCCCTATTTTGTTGTTAAAACTTTTCCATTTTCAGTTTCGTATAATAAGTTTATCTTGACAACAAATAGCCAAAGAGAATTAAAAAGAAAAAAAATGTAAGACAAAAATTTGGCACATCAGTTTATCGGATTCGTTTATCACATCACCAGCTTATTTTAGATTCTCTGATTACGCTATTCCACTCCTCATTTGTTTTATTTGATTTGGCACTTGCATGCATGATTCGTTTCATACTTTTCGTTATCTAATTCTTTATACTAGTATGTGTTCCGTGCTTTACGCGGGTTTGTCAATGTTGAAAATTTATCTTCTAAAAGAATTAATTAGATAATGTAATTATTAATATTTTTTAAAACGGTAAAATTTTTTTTGATTAATCAATTTTAGATCAAAATGAGAGGTATTGATATTATTTATGAGATGTATATTTGTAAGATCTGGCAAAAAATATTATAACAAAAATTTTGAAAAATTGTATAATAAAAATTGTCACCACTAACTAATGTTATGTTTGGATTAAAAAAATATATTAAAAAATACGTAAATTATGTCTAGATGTCTATGGTTTATTTATAGGCAAGGGGACTTTAGGGATTATACACAATTAATCGTCCTTGAAAATATAAAATCGATAATATTGAAGACAAAGTAGCACATAAATAGAACTTTAAGGCTAAAATGATAATAAGTTAAAAGTGATGCTTGATGGTCTCAATTAGCGACACGTGTCGATTATCTTTCTTTTCTTTAATATATATAATGATACGTAGTTTTGTTTGCAGCATTGTACTGATAGGAAGTAAAAAGTGTTTAACGTGTTCATAATGAGTTTCTTTGTATTAAAAAAAAAAATACCAAAACCTAATTGTTCCTAAGCATCAAACAAATTATTTATACACTTTTTCATCAACTATTGTGCGTCAAGAAAAACAGTTAACTTAATATTCACATAGAAAGAATTTACAAATAAGAACGAAATATAATGATTCGAAATAGCACTGGTGGGAAACTAAACTCAAAAAGTTGCAATGATTCTGGTAAAGAAGAGAATAGGGGAACAAATCTCAGAGTTGAGAGCAAAGAAAAGACAATTTCATTAGATTTTTTCTTAAAATCGCTTATAGCTGGTTTTGCAATAGTTGTGCCTAAAATTCTACGACATGAGACTAATAAGATTACAAATTGAGAACCCTTAATTTTGACCCCAAACTCATGACAAATGTGCACCGTGTCAAATTTATATAAAAACACACCCAAAAAGTCATATACACAACAAGTCAATTAAAAAAATACAAAATGGATACTCTAAATCATGAAATAAATTCTTGAGTTGGTAGTAAATAGTAAAAGAACATTGATCACTCATGACCTAGTTAATTGCCAAGAGGAATCCACATGGACGGGCAAATTAAACTAAGGTCATTGTGGATGTGTTCAACACTTCTATCTTCAACATTATAAATCCCAGTATCCTTTCCACCCCCTCCTAGAGCCGAGAATGCTGCCCAATGATCATCAGTAAAATATATACAATTATTTTTAATTCCATTTGTTTCCGCCTCCACTCTTGAAATAGAAATTGCATCATTAAACCCAACAAATATGGCATCCCCTTCCAAAGACGAAATCTCCTCGTAATCGGGTATTGTTGTGTCAACTCGATAAACTTTGAAAGCCGTAGTGCAATAGTACTTACCAATTATGTCATTCAGGGGAGCGTTAGGGATAGCATTCTCTACTCGCAAAATCAACAGTAACTTCCCAAATGACGATTCCACCAAATATAGCTGTCTATAGGAGGATAACAAACGACGATCCATGGAGAAGAGAATACGAGCTGTTGGACTATCATCATCCAAAACCCAAAATTCTCCACGGTAAGAAATCGCGAAAAACTTTCCTTTATAGTAATTCACATGTTCGAATAGGGTATCATCATATGTTTGTATCCTCGTCCAGGCTGCATCTCCAGGCCTCCACAACCCAAGAAACTTACCACCACATTGAGTAGCCAACAGCGTAAAATTTGAGGTCTTGGAGGGATTATGTGACAAGGTGGCTAATGTTATGAAATAGTAAAACGGGTCCACCCAAGTGTAAATTTTATACTCGGGGATGGTTTGCAGACCGGGGAGGTGAATCTGTTGGTGAGAAAAAGGATTTAACAAATTGATCTCGCCGGAAGTATCCTTAACGGTTAACAACCATCCGAATCCAACTTCCATACATCGTTTACCTTTTGCCTCTGGAAGGGTGAATCTCATACAAATCTTTCCTTTCGACAGACTGTAAAATTCGCGTTCCACGCAATTCAAGTTCCGCTCTGGTTTGTCTGCCAACATAAGCAATGGTGCTCTAGGCCAACGAGGGACGAATTTATCCTTGGTGGCGGCCGATCTCCATGAAATACACACGCCTCTAAACGCCATGAAATCTTCCACAATGGATATACCTTTGGCTATCTCCACCAACAGATCTAAATGGAGGGCCGACCAATCCGTCAATTTTGGTTCCATCAAGAAGATATGTCTTCAACTTTTGTTTCCGCGGGGTTTATAAATTTTGATTTGATTTGGTGGAGAAATTAAGAAACCACATATACGTACATATAGGCAGCAAATCAAACCAACCCCTAGTTGGGTTTGGATTTGAGTTTAGTTTGCATAATCCCAGGGATTCTGGATGTATATGAATATCGTGATATCCGATCAAGTGTTTGTTCTTGGGTCGATTTACAAATCGGAACATATGATCTTGATGGTTTTCAATTCAGAACGTGATCTCAGTACTCATCGTGGATCAATTTTTATTTTATTTTGTTTTCTAATACCCGACATTTTGTTCAACTTTCCAAGAAAAGGTGAATTATTAGTTATTTTGGGGAGAGAAATTGAATAAATTTTCGAAATAATTGATCTGATGAGATAGAATGCGGTTCTTCCGCTTACACTATGGATCAAGTTAAAAACTAAAAGTAAACGAAACTAGCCCATTTTTTTCTAGCGTATTTTACAAATCATTATATATATTAAAGAAAAAAAAAGATAATTGACACGTGTCGCTCATTGAGACCATCAAGTTTCAATTAATAAGTGTCATTTGTTAATTGGTTGATCATTAATCAGTTAAAATTTTTTGTAAACAGTTAATAAATTATTTACTACTCCATCGGTCCCACAAAAATAATCTAATTTAATAAAAAATATTATACTAAAAAAATAGTCCAGTTTAACAAAAGTCAAAATTCATTGAATTGAAATGACTTAAATATCCAAAAGATTAGTGGTATGAAAAACAAGGTCCACTTCCTTTGATTTTTATTTTTCTTAGTTTTCTCTCATTTTTTCAAATGATTATATCTTTTAATACATGAATAATTAAAAAATATATTATATATCAAATTAATCTACGTAACGAGATTTTTCCATCAAGATCCATTGTCAATATTTTTTGAGATAAAAATTTTGATCAAATTTAAGTTGTAAAATAAATGTATATGTAGTTAACTTTTATAGAAATAACTAGAAGGGACATTAGTGTAAGTTAGGGGAATGAAATGAGTTGTACATTTGGTGTGTTGACCAAATTAAAAAAGTTGTATAGTTTCAAACTGGACTATTTTTGTGGGACGGAGGGAGTATATAAGATTTTTACAGATATTACAAATTGTGAGTTTGAAAATAAATATTTTTGAAAATTGGTGAGAAAGTCCCGACTTCAAAAGTCCTTTCATTTACAAGTTTAAACTTTCAACCTATTGTCATTTTGGCCCTTAAAATTCCATTTGTGTGCTATTTAGTTTTCAAGTTTATCAATTTTACATTTTCAAGGACGATTAATTGTGTCTCATATTTTATTAGAACTACATCTAATCCCCAAAGTCCACTTGCCTATAAAAATAGGCCATATGCATCTAGACATAATTTACGCATTTTTAAAAATATATTTTTTAAACCAAACATAACATTAGTTAGTGGTAATAATTTTTATTAGACAATTTTTGAAAATCTTTGTTGTAATATTTTTTACTAAATCTTACAATATACCTCTCATAAATAATATCAATACCTCTCATTTTGATCTAAAACAGATTAATAAAAAAAATTACAGTTTTAAGAAATATTCGTAACTACATTTTTTTAAGAGAATAAGGACGGTATATATATATATATATATATATATATATATATATATTTGTAACTACATTATCTAATCAAAGCCACTCAAAGCGTGGGACACACACTAGTTAATAAAAAAACCGACAAGCATTTTTGTATTTGGCGCACCTATATGAATTGCCTATTCAGAGTTGAAGCGTTGCTTCTTTTCCTTTTTCTTTTTTTTTTTGGAAAATAAAATGGGATGAAAAATGATTGATTAATATGTGAAGAGATATAGATTACTATAACAGTGTCCTAAACTTTTAAATTAAAATAACAATTTTATGCTCAAAAAATAAAACAAGTGAGAGTACAAAGGTGTTATTTACGAACTTTTATATTTGAAATTCTAGGAAATTCAAATCAAGAGGATAATTATGCAACTAAATATTATTTATAAAGAAACCCAAATTAACTTGTTTTTGTGAAATTAATTTACTTAATTATTGAGTGGATTGATCATAGTTATTTATTGAAATGAGATAGATTCTTGTTCATTAGATAACAGTTGATTGTTTTTCTTCTTCTTTTTTTTTTTTAAAAAAAAGATAACAATCGATTGGCTTGAAAGGACATCATATTCTCTTTTAGTATGTGGTCTTAGAGGTAATTACTGCAGAAGTTTGATTTGATTGATTGTTATATGCTAAGAAAATCTTGCATAATTGAGTTGTGATACTCGGTATTTAGTGGATTTTATTTCGTTTTGTTCAAGTGTCTATTTATTTATTATGAAATCCAACGTGTTAATTAGGTTGGAGGACCAATCCAATTATTCTTTCCTTCGTTAATAGTTAACATCGATCGATTTTACTAAATTTTGGACTAGTCACCAGCTTATTCATTTGAGATTCCGATACATAAAGGTGATTATGTGAAAGTGAAACTAATTGACTACTCTTATTATTTTAATTTTTTAGTATCAGATGGATTAGTGTTATCAAATTTTAGAATCGATATTTTGTATTAGAATCAAATTGAAAAGATTATTTTATCCCATCTAAGTTATTTTAACTACACGTACATATTTGAAACAAAACGGGGAACTGTATTATTATGTATTAAATTTCTCCACCAGTTTCACTTTTACACAATACACTTAAGTACTATAAAAACTTAAGAAAATTACAATTCTTTCCGAGAAAAATAGTTGGGGTAAAGGAAAGATAGAACCGTTAAATACATAATTACAAAGTAAAAGAAAAAGTATAACGTGCGTCAACTTTGTAGTCAACTTTTATAAGTCGACGAAAACATCGACGCAGACATTTTGTATGGGGTTCGCATATGGCAAATCCAAAGTCTTTACAATTTACCAAAAACATAATTGTGTCAACTATTTTGTCGATATTTAAAAATCGATGATAAAATCAATATAATTAGTTTTATTTTCTTCATTATTAATTTTGTTTTTGATAAGAATTCTTTTCTTATTCTTTTCTACATGATTAAAAACTTCCCTGTCAATTTTGGTTTTAATCTGAGACGATGGAATATAAATATTTTATGTTGGGAACGAAGCGAGGCGACAATATTGTATTTCCATTCTTAATTACAAGTGAGAAAAACCCATCACTGAAAAAAACAACAGGGGAAAAAGAAGTGCAATAACCGTTCACGTGATTACAAAGTACTACCCTCTAAGTGATGGATTAGAAACTAAATGACGGTTGTAGGTTCGTCCATGAAGCTAGTAAGCTTCATCTGTAATGCTTCAGAGCAAATCTGTCCCATTTTGTGGCAAAAAGAAACCAGATCAGATAGTTGTTCAATTGACATTTTGTGCATTATAGACTTGGCAAACTTCTCTTTATCTTCGTTCATCTTCAGTTTCTCCATGTACTCGGAGGCATTCCTTATTGTTGCCCCCATTTGCTTTAGTCTATTCTCTTATAGCAAACTCAATACTATATTGGCCTACACCATCAAAATTTAATTTAATTTCTGTCAGAACCAATTTAACTACACTTTTTCTAGCATAATTGCCACACTTTTACATCAAACACTTTTTTTACAACATTCAATCTAAAAAAACCAAAATTTTCAAGCAAGTAGATGATACAGAGATCTATCTAACACTTAATCGACATGTTTAGACCATAGCAGAACATCAACATAAAAAATGGTTAATTTTTTTTTGCATTGTTCTAGAAAAAATTTAGGAAAAAGGGATGGCAGTCGGGTTGTTAATTCATTATCGATAAAATTAATAATTTGTGAATTCAACAAAATTTTTCAGTCCTATTATTAGTCAAGTTACCAAGTTTTATCAGTTTCACGAGAACAAAAATTAGTTAGAACCATATTTTTATTATTATAATATTTCTAAGTGGATTAAAAAAATATGAAAATCACAAATATAAACAAATTAAGTTGATTGACTTACAATAAGGACATCATATTCTCTTCTAATATGTGGTTTTAGAGGTCATTACTGTAGAAGTTTGATTTGATTGATTGTTATAAATATGATAGAAAATTTTGCATAATTACATGGTTATACTTTGTATTTTGGTTTTTTAAAGTGTCCATTTATTTATTGTGAAATTCAACGCGTTAATTAGGCTAGAGAACCAATCCCAAACCATTTTTGCTTTGTTAATAGGCATACAACGTCTATCAATTTTACTAAATTTTGGTCTAGTCACCAGTTTATTCATTTATGATACCAATACATAAAAAGTGATTGATTAAGACTGGCGATATTGGCAGCAGAAATATTAACCTCTAGAGCAAATTAAATTTATTGTAGTTTTTCTGAATTATCCTCCTCTAGTCAAATGACAAACCCTTATTCCAAAATTATGTTCAACTCTAGGTCGTACATGTAATTTTTTTAACCTCTTTCTAGTTTTTGTAGACAATATCTTCTGTATAGAAAATTTACCAACAACTTCACCATCATCACTTTGTTACACTTTAGTTATATTAAAATAACAAAAAAAAGAAGATTATATTCTAGAAAAATTGCAAGAAAATTGCATTGTCCCACTCGACTAAAAATACATACTCAATACTGATGGCTCTACCCTCGAAGGAGATAATGCATTTGGTCATGGCTTTGTCATTCGGGATCAAACTGCTAAATTTATTTATTGTGAATTAGGTTTTATAGGCCAAGATGACAGTCTTCTTACAAAAGTTAGTGGCATCCTTTTTGGTATAACGCGTTGCTGTCTTCTTAACCTACGAAATGTGGAGGTTCAAACAGATAATCTCGGCCTAGCTATGCTCATCAATTCAAGTGGTGACTTCCTGTGGCGACTCAGCAGGGATCTTCATGAAATTCAGTACCTTATCCAGAGTTTGCATTACTCCATTATACATGTTTATTGTGAAGCTAATGCAGGTGCTGATAACCTTGCTATTGTAGCCTCTTCTGGAATAGCCACATGCTTTTATACATATAGGGAACTTCCAATGGATATAAAAGGTTTGATAACCTTAGATCAGCAGGATTTTTCATATATGAGACTTAGATAGGTGGTAAGTCTTAAGCACTGCCATTTAGGGTAACTTTTACAAAATTTTTAATAAAGACATTAGGGGGATGGACGAACCTAGGAAACTATATGACATATATGTCCATCCCTTGCATATACCCCTTGGGTGTATTGTATCATCTAGCACTGGTTGACTTAAAAAATAGCTCTTAGGTACACCCCTTGAGTATTTTATGAGTTGATTGGGACCTGAAAATAGTCTCTCATGCCCCCTTCTTTGTTAAAAAAAAAAAAATCTAAATCAAAATGTAGACTGCAATGCACATTAAAAAAAAATCAGTTTGGATAAATAATTCAACGAGTTAGCTTAAGGAATAAAGAAATGGGATTCCACACGATTTCTTAAAATGGATTATTTAAGAGTTTTCAAGAGTCAACGCCTAGGCATAATTGCATTCCCTTAGTTTTAGAAAATTTCCAGAGGTTTTCTTGGATTGCAATTGGGATGGTAGTAGATATTCTGGAGATTGTTTTGACGGACTTAAAAAGAGAATAAATCGAAAGAGATGCAGGAAAAAGAGAGAAGAAGGGTTGGGAGGGAGGAAGTGTCGATACAATTGAGATAGTTGACTAAAAAAGATAAATCAGGAATAAGTGACATAATTTGCTCTGGATACTAATATTTACTCTGACAATATCGCTAACCATTGATTAATTATGTGAAAGTGAAACTGATCGACGAGTTTTATTATTATTATTTTTTATAACAAATAGATTAATGTTACCAAATTCTAGAATCAATATTTTGTATTAGAATCAAATTTAAAAAGTTACATAATCCCAGTCAAGTTATTGTAAGTACATGTATATGAACCAATGTGGGAACTAAATGTAATAAATTGCTCCACCATTTTTTCTTTTACACATACACTTAAACACTAACAAATTAAGAAAATCACAATTATTTCTGCCAAAAAAAATTTAGGACTGCTAATTTTTTAGTTTCTGTGTTGGTTTAAAATGATAAAATATTAATTTTCATCTTTACTTCAACTCGAATTTTTTCTTCTCATTTTTCTAATTTTTTATAAAAATTATAATCTAGAAGCTAAGATACAAAAGTTAAATTAATTTTTGAAATTTAGAAATCATACTATCAACATATACAAGTTACGAAGTATAAGAAGAATAATTGTAAAAAAAAAATTTAAAATTAATTCTTCTTTTTAAAAAAAAATTTAAAAACAAAAAAATGACAAAAATACCCCTAAATCCAAAAGTATGTAAAAAATAGATTTTCATCAGTATTTAACGGTCAAAATTAACAAAATGATCTCGGATGAATTTTTTTGCTTAGTATGGTGATTTTTTTTTGCAAATAAATTTGATTGATGACCTGTAATAGAATTATCATATAGTTCAATAACCTGTTTTATGGTACACTCGAGTAAAAAATTGAAAAGAGAGGATCGTTAAATAAATAACTACAAATAAAAAAAAAAATTAAATTGTATAAATCACGTCGACTTTGTAGTTAGCTTTAATAGGTTGACGAAAAAGTTCGCATTTGAAAAATGCAAAGTCTTTGCAATTTACCAAAATTATGATTGCGTCAACTATTTTGTTGATATTTACAAAACTGACTATAAAGTCGATGGTATCAATTTTGTTCTTTAATTCATCACTTTTATTTTTTATAAGAATTCTTCTTTTTTTTCCCCTAAATGAGTAAAAACTTCCCGGTCATTTTTGTGTCATTTTTGTTTCTAATTCGAGACAATGGAAAATATATTTTTGATGTATCGGAACGAAGCGAGGCAACAATATAGTACTTTCAATCTTAATTACAAGAGAATAACACCCGTCACTATAAAGAAAGAAAAGAAAACACAGGGAAAAAAATGTGCAATAACCATTCACAAGATTACAAAGCCTCTGAATAATGGATCTGGAAACTAAATGACTGTTGTATTAAATTCGTCTGTGAAGCTAGTAAGCTTCATCTGCATTGCTTCAGAGCAAATCTGTCCCATTTTGTGGTAAAAAGAAACCAAATCAGATAGTTGTTCAATTGACATTTTGTGAATTATAGCCTTGGCAAGCGTCTCTTTATCTTCATTCATCAGTTTCTCCATGTACTCTGACGCATTCCTTACTGTTGCCCCCATTTGCTTTAGTCTATTCTCTTCCTGCAAACTCAATACTATATTGGCCTACAACATCAAAAATTTAATTTCTGTCAAAACCAATTATCACACTTGCAGTATTTTACCACTATGCGGGTCGGCTAAATTTGATACTCAAGGTTTTAACTGTGTAAGTTCTGAATACCTGAAGGAATTCTGCTCCTGCCTCAAGCTCAGACTTCTTGACTGACATTCTTTCGTGCCCTGAAATCCCCGCGACAGAGAAACTCCGGACAATGGTTTTTCTCTTTTTCTCTACATCTTGGTCTAGCTTTATTGATATTATTCTTTTAGGTGCATCAGTTAGACCATTCAGCTTCTTTTTATAAGCTATCACAGCTTTCACAAATTCCTGCAACCAGAGAAATGTCAATTTCGTGTTTAGTTCAACGCAGCGGATAATTGTTATGAGTACTTTTTTTTTATTTTTTTTTTTAAAAAAGTAACTTACCTGATATGCGAAGGAGCATCCTGGATAGTCAAATTCGCCGGTGTCCTGATCCTGCATACGTTCAGGATGAAACTGGAGCCCCATGATGAACTTTCCCTCTTCGGGATTATGAGCTTCTGGATCATAAAATCCTTCAATCAAACCATCAGGAGCGAAAGCCATCGGAACAAAACGCTGAGCTAGTCTTTTCACACCTTGATGGTGATAACTATTCACCTGAATTTCCATTTCATCCTCTGTCATGGAATCCTTAAACCACTGATGAAGTGGAGTGTCCTGAACCACCTGAATTGGATGCCTATGCCCATCATAATCTCCATAGTCCATGTGCAAAACATGATGAGGCTGAAGATTTCCAGGGCCTGATTTGTTGTTGTTGTTCTTGGACAATTCACTACCAATATCTTGATAAAGGGTGCCTCCACAAGCCACATTAAGGATTTGTGATCCTCTGCATATCCCTAAATAAGGTATGTTTCTTTCAAGACAGAGCTTTACCAGCCTTAGTTCAATCGAATCCTTTTCGCGATCAATCGCCGTGTCACTTGCGTGTGATCTCTTAATCTCTTCGAGTTCTTCAGTTGAAATTCCTGACAAGTCAGCATCATATAGAGACGGGTCTATGTCTTCTCCTTCACAAAGAAGAACTCCATGAATCGGTTCAAAACTCTCCAACAGCTTGTCGATTCCACTAACTCTTGGTACAATTACTGGTGCAGCTCCATATCTTACTATTAAATCCATATGATATTCTCCTAAAAGAAAACAAAAAAGAACCCTCATGTCATTTTTACAAGTTGAAGAACCAACACTTAAGACGTGTGAAAAAAAGCTGATTTGTGATCATAGTAAAGTAGACTATTTTTCTGGGACGGTGGAAGATCAGATGACGCACGCGTACCTACAAAATCGACGAACTTGTTCTTACGAACGGTTCTTCTGGAGACAATGAGAACCCTAGGAAGGATGTTTGAGATATCTGGAGCCATGGTTTGAGGATATCAGAAACTGAAAACAAATGTGAGTGGATGCAAAAACTATAAGTAAATTAAGCTCCCACTTCTGGTTATGTATATAATTTGGTGCATATGAAACTGAAAGTTTGTTGGTATATATATAGACTTGATTAATTTCCTTGGAGATGGTGGGAATATGTTGGTGGACTTGGTGAACGTAGGCAGCTAAATGCAAGATATTCAGGGAGAAATGTGCTATAAACATGATTCACGTCTTCTCTATCACTTTTTTAGTGTTACATGTTTACTCGTAATACTCGATGCGTGTCTTTTTCAATTATTTATTAGGCGCAATCAAGTAACAATTTTTTAATCCTATTGTTATAGTAGTTTAATATAAGTGACATTTGGCGTGCTATATATATATATATATATATATATAATTTGAACAAAAAACCCATTTCGTAGAAAGTTTGACTAGAATTTGTGCAGATATGTTGTCCGGAACTGGATGCCTTCGTTGCTTGCATCATTCCATACTGTAGTATATATATAGTTAGCCCAAAAGAAATTCGCACATGCGGTTATATATCTTTCTCTTTTTTTTTTTTTTTAAAGGAAAGAAAAAAAAATTCAGTGAAAGGCTTTAGTGCTGCTATATCCGAACGCTTTACATTTTTTTGGAACGCTTAATCTGTCATGTCCCCTTCTAAAATTTTTAGAAGTTCAGTGAAAATTTGGTTCCTAGCATATTTACAAAATATTTGTCCAGTATCTCACATTAATTTACTCTATTCGTCCCATCTTGTTGGAATACTTTTTGGGTGGAGGGAATAATTCATACGATCATTCTTGCTTCAAGAATTTTTGGAAATTCCGGGACATTTGGAAGTACAATGAAACATTTAGTAGTTAATGAACACCTCAATAACTGATAATGTAATTTATATATTTTCTTATTTTCGTCGGTGTGCGTTTGATAACAACCCAATTCCTTGTTTAAACTCGTGCTTAACAACAAAGATTCTTTAATAGTTTAATTACCTTGAAATCTTGGCATATTGACCTGTTGTTATCTTCTTAGAAGACTTTTTGTGTCCATCAGGGAGAATTGATTAACCTAATTTTAGCCGCGTGAGAATATATCCGTTATACGATGCGGACATGATAAAGATATATACTCGGAAAAAGAGACAAAATTATACTCCTCCGACCAAAAAACAAAAGTTGTGTTTATATTGTATTAAAATAATTCAATAAATGATGTTGTGTTATTGCGGGAAGAGAGTAACCATTTTCATAGAAAATTTTATATAGAGATCAACAATATCTAAGTCTAATGGAGCTATTATAATAAGTGGATATCCAAAAATATGAAGAGTAATAACCAAATGGAGTTGACGTGAATTTCACGATTAATTATCGAGTGTTTGCATTTGAAGGAGAAAAAGACACGTTAATTATCGTTTATTTTTCTAATTCAGAATTAAAAAAAAAATGGAATAGAAGTTATATATAGAGATGGACAATTATTTTATATTTCTTCCTGACTCGAGGAAGGCCAGAAATTTAAAGAAAAAAAGAAAGCACGTTTTTGAAGTTACTAGCCCCCTTGAAACAAATCAAATTGGAGAAGATAATCATATTATTCTAATCAAGGTGGTGCCAAATTGGCAATAATTCATTGGCTAATTAGTCTATTGTCGTCGATAAACAATTTATATATATATATATATATTTTAAAAAAAATTGCAATTCATTGGGACAATATTGTCCGCAGATTATGTCACAATCAAGCACTAAGCAACGAGCTTAACTTTATTCACAAGTTTCAACTGATGTAGTGATGTTTACTACTTTCTGTTTAAATATTTACCATTCTAAACATATGATAACATTGTCTATTCCTATGGTTTGGGGGCGCCTATCATTAATTAAGAACGCCAGTCTTTGTAATTTTTCATTTTACTTTCTTTCTTTTTTTTTTTTTTTCAAAGAAAGGATAGTTTTCTTTCGGTGTAAAATCTTTCGCATTTTTTCTAAAACGCCCTAACCACGACGGGTGTTTTTTATGTGAAATGAGCGAGTGGGCATGAAAATCAAAACAACAACAAAAATACCCTTTCCAGGTCCTCCCATTAAAAAAAAAAAGGCTTTTTGTCAAAGTCATCTTGGCCTCTCATCTCAAAACCAATTGACAATGAGTTGGGTGGGCTTTGTCACTTATAAACAAGTGACAAATCCTTCACAAGACTAATGTGAAATTCTTTGTTCCAACACTTTCCAGTTTTGTGAAATATATGTACAATCGCATTATGTTTCCACTTCAAGGTTATGATGTCAAATGTAGTATGATTTGGATAAAGTGAAGATTTATAATTAGATCTTTCCACAAAGATAGCGGTGTTGTGAATTTTTTTTCAGTTTTAAAAATACGACTATGTTTAAATTCAAATTAGATTATTATGTAGAGACGAAGGAGTAATAACTAGGAACGTGAACAGCTAAATGCAAGATATACATGAGAAAATGCCAAGGAAAAAAAAAGGAAGAAAAAAAGCATACTAGTTGACGATCTAAACAATTGATTAATGTGTTTATCATTTCCTAATTATTTTTTTTTTGTTGAAAAGTGAACACTTGGTGTGCTTTGATCTATGCAAATATCCATTCATCAAAACGTTGACTAGAGGCTGATGTGTATCCTCTTCACCAATTGCTTTTGTTCCAAATAATGTAATAAGCTCTGAATAAACTCATATATGTTACAAATATAAATTGAAGAACAAAACTATACAGTTGGGAACAAGAACAAGTAGAGAGAGAAAATAATAGAGGGAGAAAGAGAGATAATGATCTGCGTATTATTTCTGCAGAAATTGGTCTCCTTTTATAGGTATAGCAGATACAAAGATAAGAGCAAATAGAGATAACATATAACCGGTGATAAGATCTAATAAATATTATCTCTATACAAAGAGTTCTTGTATAAATATACTAATTTATGGACATCCATATTATCAGATAATTATTTCTGCAGAAATTGGTCTCCTTTTATAGGTATAGCAGATACAAAGATAAGAGCAAATAGAGATAACATATAACCGGTGATAAGATCTAATGAATATTATCTCTATACAAAGAGTTCTTGTATAACTATACTAGTTTATGGACATCCATATTATCACATAATTATAAACTCCTCCTTAGATGTCCATTTCTTGAAATAATGCCTTGTTAAAACCTTTAATAGGAAAAATCCGGTGGGATAAAAATCTAATACAGGAAATAGAGTATATTTTCAAATATGACGCTGCCTCATTAAAAATTTTGTCAGGAAAATATATCAGGATAAAATCTCGATCAAAGGAAAAAGAATACAACATGGAGAAACTCCCCCTGTTGAGCACATCACTTGGCATCTTTTAACCGCCGCATTCCAATCTTGTGAACTAACTTCTCAAAAGTTGATGTTGGTAATGACTTTGTGAATAAGTGAGCTAAATTGTCACTTGAACGAATTTGTTGAACATTGATTTCACCATTCTTCTGAAGGTCATGAGTAAAGAAAAATTTGGGTGAAATATGTTTCGTTCTATCACCTTTGATGTAGCCTTTCTTCAATTGGTTAATGCAGGCAGTATTATCTTTAAACAAAACAGTAGAAACATTTTTTCTCTAAATATAATCCACACGAGCCTCGAATATGAGAAATAATATATCTCAACTAAACACACTCTCAATTTGTTTCATGAATTGCCATAAGTTCAGAATGATTAGTCGAAGTTGCAGCTACAGTCTGTTTCATAGACCGACATGAAATAGTTGTTCCCCCACATGTAAAAACATAACCAGTTTGAGATCGACCATTATGAGGATTAGATAAATATCCAACATCTGCATAACCTACTAAATCAGGTTAGATGTTCTTAAATAATAAAGACTCATATCTATCGTACCTTGAAAGTAGCGAAAAATATGTTTAACACCATTCCAATGCCTTCTTGTAGGTGATGAACTATATCTAGCTAATAAATTAATAGCAAAAGATATATCATGTCGTGTATAACTAGCGAGATATATTCATTCCCCAATAGCACTAAGATAAAGTATAAAGTACTTCTGGACCAAGTAACTCTTTACCTTCCTCACAGGGCCTAAAAGGATCTTTATCCTTATCAAATGTCCTTACAATCATAGGTGTGCTCAAAAGATGTGCCTTTTCCATGTAAAACCGTTAAAGCGCTTTAGCAGTATAAACAGACTGGTGTAAAATGATGCCACTTTTGGTGTGCTCAATTTGTAAATCAAGACAAAATTTTGTCTTTCCAAGGTCTTTCATTTCAAATTCTCGCTTCAAGTAATTTGCAGCTTTAGTGAGCTCTTCAGGAGTCCCAATCATATTTAAATCGTCAACATAAACTACAATAATTACAAACTCAGATCCACATCTTTTGATAAAAACACATGGGCATATTGGATCATTTGAATAACCTTCCTTTATCAGATATTCACCAAGGCGGTTATACCACATTTGTCTGGCTTGTTTTAAGCCATACAAATATTTACACAATTTAATTGAATAAAGCTCTCGAGAACCAAATCCTTCAGGGATCTAAAATCCTTCCAAAATTTTTATGTAAATTTCATTATCAAGTGAACCATATAAATAAACTGCCACAACATCCATAAATCGCATTTCTAATTTTTCACTTGTTGCCAGACTTAACAAATAGTGAAACACCGTTGCATCCACCACTAAAGAATATGTTTCCTCATAATCAATACCCAGTCGCTGGAAAAAACCTTGTGCGATGAAACGTGCTTTATAACACTCGATTTCATTTTTTTCATTTCTTTTTCGCACAAATACCCATTTGAATCCTATCGGTTGCACATTTTCAAGTGTGCACATTATTGGTCCAAGGACTCTACATTTTATCAATGAATTTAATTCTGATTGAATAACGTCTTTCCATTTTGGCCAATCATTTCTTCGTCTGCACTCATCTACAGACCTTGGTTTTTGATCCTTATTTTCATTTATAACATTAACTGCTGCAGCATAGGCAAATTTATCGTCGACTTTTGTCGTATATCGGTTCCACTTTTATCACATCATAACATAATTAATTGAGATCTCAAAACTTTCTGGTACCTGAACTTCTTCAAGAAGTTGATTTTCTGTTATGTCGGGATCTGTTATTGCCAAAGTTTCTTCAGAAAGCTTAACAACCTCAAATTCGTTATCTTGAGTGTTTGCTCCTTTTCGTTTACGAGGATTTTTATCTTTAGAACCGATTGGTCCACCACATTTTTATTGCGCCCGTAATTCATGATTTGTGGCAGAAGGTCCTTCAGGGACATCAATTTGGGCATGAGCATTAACAGTTGGTATATGTGATTTAGTCACACGTTTCAAGTCAGTAAAAGTATCTGGCAATTGATTTGCTAATCGTTGCAAATGAATTATCTTTTGAACTTCTAGTTCACATTGCCTTGTACGAGGATCAAGATAAGATAATGACACTTCATTTTAACTAATATTTTTAACCAACTGTTTATTTTCTCCCCCTAATGTTGGAAAAACTGACTCATCAAAATAAAAATCAGCAAAACGAGCCGTAAATAAATCTCCAAGTTTTGGCTCAAGAAATTTTATGATTGAGGGAGATTCATATCCAACATATATTCCCAACCTCCTTTGAGGTCCCATCTTTGAGTGTTGTGGTGGAGCAATAGAAACATATACCGCATAACCAAAAATTCTAAGATAGGAAATGTTTGGTTCCTGACCAAAAACCAATTGTTGTGGAGAGTACTTATGATAATTTGTTGGCTTGATACGAATTAGTGCTGTAGCAGGTAGCACAACATGCCCCCAAGCAGATATTGGGAGTTTAGTTCTCATGAGTAAAGGCCCTGCTATCAACTGGATGCGCTTTATAAACGATTCTACCAGACCTTTTTGTGTATGAACATGAGCTACAGGATGTTCAACTTTAATCCCAATTGACAAACAATAATCATTAAAAGATTGGGATGTAAATTCACCAGCATTATCCAAACGTATTGTGAAATGTGCTCGTAACTGAATCAACTCTCCAAGTAATTTCGCACACTCCAGGTTGCGAGTTGATAATAAAGATACATGGGACCATCTTGTTGATGGATCAATTAAAATCATAAAATAGTGAAATGACCCACAAGATGGATGAATAGGCCCATAAATATCACCATGTATACGTTCTAAGAACTGAGGAGATTCGGTACGAATTTTCATTGGTGATGGCCTTATAATTAATTTGCCTTAAGAACAAGTAGCACAAGAGAATTCATTGGCTTGAAGAATCTTCTGGCTCTTTAAAGAATGATCATAAGCGTTCTCTAAAATTCTTCGCATCATAATAGAACCGGAATGGCCCAACCGGTCATGCCAAATAACAAAGTCATTATGATTAGTAAACTTCTGATTTACCGTTGCATAACTTTCAATTGTATTAATATATGTGTAATATATAATCCGAAGGAATATGAAGGCAATTTTTATAAGATATTTTTATTCCCAATAATATTACTCGTAATATACAAGTACACAATGTTACCTTCACAACAAATCTCTATATAATTTCCCTTTCGGCGAATATCTTTAAAGCTTAACAAATTTCGTTGAAACTTGGGGAATATAATGCGTCATCATTGCAAAATTTAGTGCCTCCTAGTAGTATTATTTTGCTCTTCCGGAGCCTTCTTTTAATTTTGTACTCCTAAATATCGTACTAATATGGGATTTTTTCAACATATATGAGAAAAGTATTTTTTCTCTTTGAGTATTGAATTTGTTGTTGCATTGTCTGCTAGACATATTTCTTTGTTATTGCTTATTGCGACATCCATTATTTTCAAAAGTAAAAGATTCTAAATAAGAATATTTTTTTTATTTAATACAAAAGTAAAGTAACGGACAATAAAATAAACAATAGAAAATGTTTTATTGAAATTCATCAAATAAAAATAAAATTCATACATCAAATTCAAAATATAAAAACTATATCTAAGGGAAAAATCCTATCCCTTAAAGACATTTTCAGCATTGACTTCACCTTTAGGGTGATTGAGAAAGAAATCAACAACATCTAAACGAGCAAATTCAGTAAAATTAATGTCAATGAAACCGAACATCAATAACATCATTTTGGATGAAATTTGTCTCTATTTTCTTTTTTGCTTTCTTCAATGATTTCTGATAGAAATCTGCAAGATGTTTTGGAATACGACAAGTACGCGACCAATGGTTCATCATGCCACATTGAAAGCATTTATCTCCATCTTTCTTTTTTGTTCCATTCTTATCATCATGGACTTCCAACTTCTAGTGGGTAAAACTTATTTTCATAAAAAATTATAACTTTTGATGATTATTAGCAATTCTTTTTGTTGTCACATTTGCTTCAAGAAATACAACAGTCCAATTTGGATGAGACAAATGCTCTTTTTTTCAACAATATAACTCAATAGTTTATTTAATACTAACACTAAAATAAATCACTGCCTCAGGAGCAATTTTTAAAATTTTCTTTTCATTAATCTTCCACTTCTCAAGAAAATAAATAGTTGCATCAGGAGCAATTTCTAAATTTTTTTTTGTCATTAATTTTTCACTTCGGATGAAACATTATTATTTTATATGTAGTAGATCCATTGTCTACTACTTAGACCATAAAATTAAGTAATCATGCACTTACTTCAGGAAGTGAAAATTCCTAAATCAAGGGTATGGTAATTTTATTTAACAAAATCCTAGTAGTGGATGTAATAAACTGCTAGTTCAGGAGCAACAAGTAGATACAATTAAATGCAGCAAATATGAACACTTAAAATTAGGAAGAATTTTCTTTGTAAAAACGCTATCTTTAAAAGTAATTCAAGTTAATGAATTCCAAAAAAAAAATCTCCTTTAACGTTATAACTAGATGAATGAAACAACTAAATTTGATGGAGACTGAAGTGATCATACTTATGAATTTTAAGAAAATTTATAATCTACCTTGAAGATCAAACAAACCTTCTCAACCATGGATTCTCAATCGTAGCTAGAGACTCTTCTCATTCATGGCTAGAGATTCGTGCTGATAACGCGTTATAAATATAAACTGAGAACAAAATTATTAAGTTGGGAACAAGAACAAGTAGAGAGAGAGAGAACAATAGAGAGGGAGAAAGAGAGAGAATGATCTGTGTATTATTTCTGCAGAGATTGGTCTCCTTTTATAGGCATAACAGATACAAAGATAAGAGCAAATAGAGATAATATATAACTGGTGACACTACAAGAAAATGTGTTTATTGGGACACATTTATTAGGACGCTTTTACTGAATGCGTCCCAATGAATGTATATCAGGACGCTTGTATAAAAGTGTCCTATTAAATAATTCTATTTGGACAATTTTATACGTCTTTATAAGAAGTGTCCCGATAAACATTAAGGCGTTTAAAAGCATCCTATTAATTACAATATAGTGATGCTTAATAGCGTCTTGATAAAAAATATTTAATGGGACACTTTTATGCGTCCTATTAATTATAAGCGTCCCATAATCAATATCCAACGGGACGTTTTCAAATGTCTCTTTAGATGTCAATTATTTCATATAACTTTTTATTAAACATAAGTAAAAATTGAGATTTGATTGTAATACGTTCATTTGGGGATCAATTTGTGATATCACTATAGTTATCTGGAGACCTAAATGTCTAACTTTACAAAAATTAGGTGTTTAGGATGTTTTCACATTGATCTTCTTGAAGTTATAATTATATCATAAGATCCCAAAAATTAAAGCTTACCCACATAAAATGAATCAACTTTTATTCTAGTCCTTCAAAACTTATAGAAATAGTAGTATGACACCCTAATATTTGTAATTTTATCTCATAACAGCTTCCTAAATGGTTTATGCTAACTTTTTTTTGAATAGTTATATGTAACATTTATTAATATTATGTTTCTCGAGCCTTAATCTATAAATTTTAGTCTAAAATGAAGTTAGCACTAAATAGACAGGAATAGTATGTAATACACTATAATTTATTAAGACCAAAGTTGTTACATATACGTGGTTAGATTTGTAAGTTATGTAGGGTAGTCGATGCATTGAAATTCAACAAAGACACCTTTCTTTCTTTTTTAGATGCAATACAAAATATAGTTACTGATATATAATTTTGATTTTGTTTAAGACAAATAACGGGTCATAATATTAAATGGTAAATGGTAAGTTATAGATAATTTATAAGTGTACATTTATTACGGTTGACAGAAAAATGGCGTGTTTTAACGAAGATTGTAATCTTCAATGTAACGCATTACGTATCACTGTAAATGAATGAAATCCGAGTTGATAAGTGATTGACCTATTTTCTTTGTTTCATAATCTTACATTTGGGAAGTATTCACTATAACTCAAGCCATTTTCAGTAAAAAATTTTATCAACTATTAAGATTTCAACTAAGTAAAGCTGAAGAACACAACATAGTCAATATATATGCACATATATAAGTATTTATTAAGATTAAATTATCGTAAAATTCAAACAAAATTATAAAAGAATGACATGAATTTAATCATTGGCTCGAGTTCAATTCAATTATTTTAATATTGAGCGTTAATTCCTTTAAGATCCTTAGTTGTCAATTTTTTATTTTTTTTTTTTTGACAATAAGATCAAAATTTACACAACAAAAGCTACTTCATAATTTTATATCTTAGAGTTATTAAATTTTGAAAGAATAACAATTTGAGAACCTATTGATATTCATCATTTTGACAGAAAAAGTAATAATACTTTTAATATTAGAGTACCGAAAAAATTGTTACCTAAAATAAATGAATGGTGTGTGGTGGATGTATACATAATACTAACTAGATGCTTGTCCCGGGCAAATGCCCGGGAGCATCCTCCCACCTAATAAATTAATATGTAAATAATTAAAATTGATTAGAAATGAATAAATGCCCGGGGCGTCTTCCCACCTAATAAATTAATATGTAAATAATTAAAACTGATTAGGAATGATTTTAGTTTTTTATGAAGATAATTAATTGATCGAAAATTAATTTTTTCAAAAATCCTAAATAAGTGGAGAAGGAAAGTTCTATTCACTGTCAAATTCAAAATTAAAATGAACATGAACATCTGATTTATTTGTTAATATTGTAAATATATTTTTTGTTTTTAAAAGAGGGTGACACGTGGCAGAATGGTTTGTAGAATATGGTGCATTTGGAGCCAAAACCTTTTAATAAGAAATTGCCACATCATCATCCTGTTTTCTGCTTTAATAGGGTAATAAAAGAGATAATAAATAGTTTAGAAGTGGCAATTCAAATATCAAAAATAATTTACTACTGCTATTTACTTAAATTTGGAGAGTTTTTAATCAAATTCAAGTTCTTTTTTCCCCTGGAAAAATGTGGAAAACTACTTGGAGGCAACTTTTTGCGGGCAAAATAAAGAAGAGGGAAAAAGCCCGCCTTTTTGTCTAATTTCTTTTTTGGGGGTGGGGATAAATACCTAAATGCCTTTTTAGAACTCATTATTTACTATTCAATTAGATTTTCTTCTTCCTTTTTAGTAGTACTTATTGGGACATTTGAGGTAATTGGGACGATTTGTTCCGTCCTAAGGTTTTTTGGGACGGCCACCTACAAGACGCATTTGCATGTGTCCTGAAAGTGTAAGCGTCCCTATAAGTCATTTATGAGGACGCTTAGCTGCGTCCTGAAACAGCCTTTTTCTTGTAGTGTATCTAATAAATATTATCTCTATACAAAGAGTTTTTGTATAACTCTACTAGTTTATAGATATTCATATTATCAGATAATTATAACAATATCGTTGGTCTTTTCTTAATCAGTTAATCTTACGATTTAGAAATGAAAATGGATAAACAGTTTTTAGTTATATGATGATAATGCTGCGCTGTATTCCACAATCATGATTTTATACCATCAGGGAGTGTTAAAAACTTAAAAGTCAATAAGTTTGTCATTGCCGAAATCACCAAATCATCATCTACTATAAAATTAGATATGTGATTCTATTTGGCCTTTTCACTGATGTTTTGTATAACACTTTTTCAAAAAATGAAAATTGTCGCGCATGTAAATAAATGATAGATAGATATTAAATTAAGGAGTGTTACAAAAAGAAAATTATTGCGGAAAAATGTTTTATTTGATGGTACTCAAAGTCTCTCATGTAAGAGTACCACCATAATTCATCAAGTATATGGGAAATTCTGGGACAATTTGGAAGTATAAGGAATACATGTTCAATCGTTTTCCTCTTCCCTTCCATTTTTCAGTTGGTGATAACACACAATTGTTTGTTTAGTGCTAATCAAGATTCTTTCAATTGTTTTTCGTTTTTGTTTTTTGGACTCATGCGTCCATCAAAAATAAAGAATGATGGAGTTAACCAGAATTGTTCAATTATATATTTAGAGAATTTATATTAAAGATATTCTCAAGAGAGTGAACACGTATCTATATTCATTTCGTCTTAAAAAATTATTTAATTTGCTGAATTAAAATAATACAATAAATTTTTATTTTTTATTTTTGAGGAAGGCAATATATATATATCCTACTATATTAGAAACAAAAACCCCCCTTTCAAACACCTCATATGATTGCCACGTAACATGTAAAAAGTACTATATTGCCCTTTTGTCTAACCATAACAAAATTACTAAATCTCCCTTTGCACTTTACGTGACATTTTTTTTTTAATTTTTTCTTTATGTTTCATTCAACTAGAGTGGTTTTTTAAATTGAATTGATCAATTAGGTTTTTTGTTACAAAGTGTCAATTTTGTTTTAAGTGTATACTCTTCGGATGAACCTTATTACAAAGTTATTAAAAATCTCCAAAACTAAGTATTGATTTGACACGACCAATGGAGAACATCAATAAATCATCTTACTAATATTTAAATTTATTAGGATGCTTTTATATTTTATCTAACATTTACTTCAACACATATATTCGATTAAGGCTATTTATATTTAATAAGTAACACTTATAAAATATTTCTAAAACATACATGGCGAAATACAATTTTTTTTTTTTTTTTGCGAAATACAAATATCTCTATGATCACACTTATAAAACATTTCTAAATCCTTCAAATATTTCTAAAAGATATCGCTCCAAATACAAAATTTTATTTTTTTTTTAAATATAAACATTTCTAAGATCTACAGATAGACTGGGCCAGGGTCGCGCATTGCGCGACCAGACATCACTAGTATATATATATAAGGAGTGACTACAGTCCAGTCGACTGAATGGTTCAGTCGACTTTAATAACCGTTAGATCATTAAAATTAATATCAACCATTAGATTAAAATGAGGTGTTCTATAATTAAAATATACCTTACACCACCGGATAATTTAATTACAACCGGTTACCTATCAAACATGTCGTATTACCTACGGTAGAAAATAAATTTTTTTTATAAACCTCAAAGGTTTAACCAAAAACACATTCAACTTCTTCTTCTCCGAGTCTATCATCAATCGGCAATCCTAATCCTCAACCAAAAATCATGAGCAACTTGTCTATATATTAATAATCCGTTCAATGGCCTCAATCGAATCCAATATTACCTATATTTTTTATTTATTGCCTTTTAATCAGCCCAATTACGGAGTATAGAGTGGACGAAAGAGGAAGTGACGGAGGAGGAAGAACACAGCCACAAAGAGAGAGGAGAACGAAAGAGGGAGGAGGAAGAACACATCCACAAAGAAGTGAGGAGGAGAAACATTGCCAGAAGGAGAGAATAGAAATAAAAAAAAAAAGGTACAAATTTTGAGACCATATTTTGGTTGTGATATCCATCGGTGCTGCTTGTATTTTCCTCTCTTTTCTTGTCAAATTTTTTGTGAACCATATTCATTTAGTGTATTGATCTTTATGGAGCAAATCGCTCCAATGTTTAATTATAGTCTTTGGTTTTCCGCCTGAACTATGCCTGAGGAAAATGATTGGATAAAACTGTAATTTTCATGTGATGTCTACTGTTATTGCTGGAGTGTGTGTTTTAGAATTCCAACATGGTGTTTGAAAGTCAGATTTGTTCAGAAGAATTAGTATTGATTGAATATAACTCTGTTTCTCCCCCTCATTTGGTTGATTTTGTTTACGCGATTCCAAATGTTTAAATTATTTGAACACTTGTACATTGGTTTCGGATGAAATGGTAAACACAACACTACCAAGGCCATAGCTTTGGGTTCTACTTGGCTCAATTTCGAAGACGCACCACCGTTAGAGTCGATGAGAATATTATAAATATATGATGAGTAGTTACTACATCAACAAAAAAAAAAAAATAGAGTTTGAAAATATATCTAAATACTTACCAAAGGGAGCTCTGGGGTTCGATTTCGGAATGTTAATGATAAGGACCGTGAATTCAAACAACAATAAGTACGTAATAAAATTTAGTTATGTGTTCACTTGAGTATGAGTTTATGAGTAGTTTATGTAATGTAACTCGAAGAATTTTCTTTGTAAACTAGAATCTTTACTAGATGGCGATATTATAACTTGCAAACATAGAAGGATGATGTTACGAGTGGAAGACCTACAAAGTAAGGGAAAAAAGAAAAAAGTAAAGAGGGAAGTGCGACTAATTTGGGGAGGAAAAAAGAATCTGAAGATTGGGGTTTAGCTAAGGAAAGGAAACAGAGGTAATTAAAAACTTGCAAAGTGTGAATTGGAATCGGAATAGCTTCGTTAAGGAAAACAAGCAAACCGTCCGTTGGCCTTTTTGGTAATGGTACGGGTTATCTTCATTTTTAAATAAAGACTATCTTCAGTTTATGTATTTCACGAATGTAACTGGAATAGCCATGGAAGAAATTTGATTGTAAATTTTTTTCCCCTTTCAAAAAAAAAAAAGAAAAAAGAGACATGCGGGAATAACCAATTTTTGGCCGGTTTTTCAATTCTCCACCCCGTAGTTGTATCTGGTTTAGTTTTCTTGCAGTATGAAGTTGAAGTAATTTTTACCTTCTATTAAAAGGTTGCCTTAAAAACGAGCACAAATAGTAATATTTGATTTTAGGTTTCCTTATAATTGACTGCATATTTCTATTTTGTACCTTTTGTCTTTGTTTCATATCTTCTTCGTGGCGTGTGTTTTGCAATTAATTATGTCTGATGTTTTTAATTTTTTTTTTTGGTCTTTTTGATTAGCAAGTCACAGTCTGAGATTGTGGAATATCAGAAGCTTAGTTGGAGTTGACTCGCCACTGTATTTCAGATTTTTTTGTCTACACATACTGCTTACGACTTACTTCCGCAGTCGGGAAAGGTGATCGTTTTGCTATGAATTTCAATAGTTGTGTTTACTAGGATTTTGGTTTCCTTCCTAAATTGAATGACATTGTGGGTCTCGTATCTTCAACTTTGAGTTATGACAACTAAATAGAGCTTGGTTGTCCTCTTTAATTGGTTGTGAGTTGCCTAAAACTTGTAAAAATTGAAAAGAATTTTCTTAGAACTTGTGTATGTTTGTTTTTCAAAATTTTCAGTTTTTCAGGTCTGAAACCGTCCACTCAAGTATGATTAGTTAATGGATACGAAAACTTTCTGGCCATTTGATTTTGTTCCTAATTGAATTAAATGATTTGCTTTATTAAATTTGCAGCAACTTGGTCTTTTACATGAGTTGTTCGTATGGAAGAAAATTTCTGTTTTGTTTCTTAAATAGAATAATTTTTTTATTTCTTTTTATTTCAGCTTGCTCTTCTATTTTAGTGTCTTAGTTTCTGTTTCGACTGCCTTGAATTTATACAAACCAATTAAATTGTTTATCTTGTTCCGTTTTCATTCTTTCCACAGTTTTAACCTGGGCATGACGCGATATACATCTCTAAACAAAAATCATGGTGTTTTTTCAAGTCATTTTTTGGGAATAAAAAAGGACAATTTGAATCTGTTGGAAGTATTGATATGATGAATTGGAAAGGTTTGTCTAGTGTAATTAATTGAGGTAATTAATCATACTGTTCTTCTGAATTGAATTATCTATTATCATGTGTATGAAAGATGAGCTACATGTGGTAATGCCACCAACAATAGCCAATCAAATGTATTTGAAGTTCTCTTAAATTTCAGCTGTAATCTCTAAGTTCCAATGTATTCCCTTCGAACTACATGCAGTATCCTTTTTTACTCAGGCACGAGGAAATGATGACTACACGAAAATGTACATCTTATATATCCTGTTTGAAATTTCATTTATGCAGTTCATATAACATAGTTTCTTGTGTAGAGTAAATATATATTCGGTGCACACGTTATACAAGGTTAGGTCATCAGCACATGCAACATATAGTTTTGGAGGGAGTTTATAATTTTAGCAGGATTCATAGGTAAAAATAATAGTTACCTATCTTCTTTTATTATGATTGACTTGTTATATTAAAAATTAGGATGCAACGGATGTATAGAATATTTTTCCGTAATACATAGTTTCTAATTATACAATTTTAAACTCATCTTCATAATTAATTGAGAAATGATTGGATATCTGAATTAGTCCGGAACACCACACCCTCCGCACCTGGTGCGTATAATCAAGCAGTACTTGGTCTTGAATCCTAGTTTTTTATTGTTATATTTTGATAATGTTTATAATTTTTTTCTTTTAAAAAAAACATGACAGAAACACACAGGGGTTAAGACAATATTACAATATTACATATATACAATACGCAAGATTGAATGAGCCACACAAAAAAAAAAAAAAAAAGCAAATTGAGTTTCATTAGATATTATGAAAAAAAAAAAAGAAGAAGAAGAAGAAGGAGGAGGAGGAGGTATAGGAGATACCAGAGCTCCTGGTAATCAAGTGTTAGGGGGAATCCACAAGGGTGGAGAGATGAAACTTAGAACGGACTTATCTTGAACATCAATGCCAACGTCAAGGCCATCCAAACGTTCAACGTTTCCATCTTCCATATTATAGATTCCCATATCTCTCCCACCTCCTCCCATTTCCTGGAATGTCAACCATCTATCGTCCGAAAAATATATACAATTAGGTTTTATTCCATTTCTTGTTTTTGGTTCGGACCCCGGAACCGCGATTGTGGCATTATACCCAACAAACAATGCATCGCCTCCCAAATGAGGAATCTCCGCCCAGTCGTTTCTCGCCGTATCCAATTGATAAACTTTAAAATGCCTGGTGTAAAAGTACTTAGTCTTATATACTTGATCAGCCTCCTCATCAGAAGAGTCGTCACCGTCCTCATACATATTCTCTAATCGCAAAATCAACAATAATTCTGCTTCCCCCGTCTCGGAGGAGTACTTTGATGATGATTCCACTAAGTACAACTTACTATAGCGAGGGAGTAGATAAAAATTAATGGAGAGGACAATGTGGGCAAGGGGCGTATTACCATCCCAAACCCAGATGTTTCCGCAAGTATTGATTGCGTGGAACTTGCCTTTGAAGTAATTCACATCCAAGAAAGCGGAGTCTCTCTTGGTTTTGATCAGCGTCCAATTCCTATTTCCAGGCCTCCAGAAAACTAAAAACACCGAACGACAAATAGCCACTAAAGTAAAATCTGACACCTTAGATGGATTCTCTGATAGTACCGCTTTGGTTATGAAAATTAAAGGGTCGCAATCTCTATAGTCAGGGAACCCTTGGAAATCGGGGAGTCCAAACTGCAGACCTGAGAGAGGGTTCCATAAAGTAACCTCATCGTAATCTGCGAGGGACATCAACCATCCAAACCTCACTTCAAAGCATCGTTTACCCTTGGCTAGTGGAAGGGATGATCTCATGCAAACTTTGCTTTTTGATAGGCTATAAAACTCCCGTTCCATACTTCCCTCCTCTTCTTTTTCCACCAACATAAGCAATGGAACTCTCGGCCAAGAAGGACCGAACTTATCTTTGGTGACAGCGGTTCGCCACCAAGCGCACACCCCTCTGAATGCCATGAAATCCTCTACATCTGGTAAGCGTGTGGCTATCTCCACCAACAGATCAGGAATAAGGGACGACCAATCCATCAATGCGTACTGCGGTTGAAGCTTAGGCATATTATTATCCATAGCAAAAGTAGATAATAAAAACAAATAAATCAACGAGGCAGGAAAAGTTAGGTAACTAGAAAGAATGTTGCTGCTAGGCCTGGTTTTAGATTCTTTTGATGTGGAATACAGATAGAGGGGGGTTGGAGATTTATTTATAGACAGGCGCCCACATAAAACTCCATTAACAACTTGGATTTAGGTGGTTGTAATTTATTTGGTAATAATAATAATAGTTTCATAGTGCACACGTACTATATTTTTTTATATAATATAAATACATAGAATATCATGTAATCAAAATTGATTCGGGCATAAGAACCCTATTTTGTAAGGGGGGGAATCGATCAAACTGACCTGCAATTGTTGTAATTCTAATTGGAAACTAAATATTAATCTATGTTTGTTAATTAATAGCAAATACGCGAGCAGGAAACCCAAAAAAACAAAAACAAATAAAATAAAACAGATCAGATCAGCCTAATAATTAATTTGATAATGTTAAGAAAGCAAACTTTCGCTGCAACAAAATCGACTCTACCCTTTTTATTTTCTTTTTCCCTCTAAAACTGAATTATACGTCCTCCTCGCACGTGCTATTTTTCTCCCTCGAGAGGTACACCTAGTGAAATCACCAATCCGGCGGACAGAGTCACGATATCGGCAATGGTTTTTCCGAAGCCTAATTCCATCATTCACAGCCCCTTCCTTGATAATCTTGGCTGGGATATATTGAACACAGTTGCGACCACGCAGTTTAATTTACAGTAAAAAAAAATCCCTCGGTTTTTGTTTTTTTTTTTAAAAAAGTGGCCGGCTAGCGAGGGGGTTTGTTTGTGGTTTGTGCAGATGTCCCACAACTGAAAACTTGCTACAATTTGTTGTCCTGAATTGGGGTATGAATTTGGAACCATTGATTGTGGTTGTAAGGAAGGAAGAAAAATGGCTGTAACTTAGGAAAGAGGGGGAAACGAAGCGAAGAAGGAAAACAGAAAGGTCATGGAATTTGAGAGGTGATTTGGTTTTAAGTGAAAAGTTGTGTGACTAATAAGGCCCTATTTGATAAACAAATTAAGTACTTAAACTTATTAATTAAGTACTTAATTGATTAACACTGTTCGATAACACAATATCATAACAACTTAATTTACTAAACACTTAAATTTTAAGTGCATTTGATAACTCAAAGTAGGATGTTTTAATAAATTAAGTGGGTCTGAAATGCTAGTACAAATGTGAGCCTAAAAATAAGTGATAGACCTATCACTAATGTCTGAACTGAATTCTTGAGACGATTTTTTTTTCTATTTATTTATTTTTATGTTTATACTTTTGATATTTTATCTTGAAATATTTTTATTAATCATGATGTCTAGTTCTAAATTAAAATTTATGTAAATTATTTTTTATTTTATAAATATTTATTTTTATATAAAATTAAAATCCATTAAATTCCATGATCAATATATATTTACCATAAAATATGATTTTTTTTTGACAATGATAAAATATGAAATTATTATTAACTAAAAAAATAATAACATAATAAAATTTCATTATTTTTATTACATTATTTTATAATAATATTATTATTTTTATTATCATAGTTTCATATACATCAATTTTTTTAGATAAAGAAGTCGAGATACTTTAAATTTCAGTGTTCAGACTTCAGATTTCAGACATTTTATTCAGTGTTCAGATTTTAGTTTTTTTCAATTCAGACTTCATACCCAAATTAAGTTTTATCAAATGGGGCCTAAACACTGCAAGTTGGTTCATAGTTGTTAAAATCGGACCGACCGGCCGATCGGACGGGAAACTAGGACTCTCACCGATCCGAGTATTATGAAAACCCGCTGAAATAAAAAAAATTGGTCAAAACCAGTTAAACTCGCTGTTGAACCGTTAACCAAACTGATCACGATTTGAAGTGTTTTGGGTGGGGGGGGGGGGGGGGGGAAGTTATGGGTTTCTTTCTTTTTTTACCCCTTCTTTTATTTTTTATTTTTTTGCTGATGATCTTTTGAGGAGAAAAATAGAGAATGAATTAATCAAAGAAGAAGAAAATATAGAAGCAAAAGAAATATTATTAAAAATAATACTAGTAGAGTTGGTGTTGTGGCTGCATGCATTTATCATGTTTGGAATGAAAGAAATAGGAGGAGATTTGCTCAAGAGGATAGAATCATTGAGAATAGGTTGCAAAGTATTAAACAAGAGGTGACATGGATAACCCAACACTGTTGCAGAAAGCCAAAGTTGCAGAACTCAGATACTTAGAATTACTTGGAATCAGATTTGTATAGATGATCAGGAATAGAGAAAAATTTTGCAGTTAGTAGGGAAAGATGTACTTGTAAATATGCTCAAGTTAATATAAATTTACCTATTACCAAAAAAAAATAATAATACTAGTAAAGAGGAAAAAATAGAAAAAAGAAGAACACAAAAAGATGGAGATTCGGAATGGTGGAATTTGAATTATGGTTAATCTGCATATGGATTTTAATTTTGGATTGGGATAGAACAAGTTGCTGAAAATGAGTATTAAGGTGGAGATGTTGGATTTTGTGTTTGTGTTCCCAAATAAATAATGGTAGTTGTAGGCCTAACAAATCTGACCCGCCACCCGCATGGTGTTTTGACCCGTTAAACGGTTCTCGGGTTAAAATGGGTTACGGGTTAGAATAGGTGTGTGAGGAACCGGTTGGGTTGATTGGATTATCACGACCCTCGGGTCAAGACAGGTTTAAAGGAAAAAAGAGCATTCAGTTAAAGTTTTAACCAGTCGAACCTTTCTTTCATAACCAAGAAAAAAATTCCCACCGTAGTTCTTTAATCGGAACGATTTGCAGCGCCACATCACTTTGACGGAATGAGAAACGGGGGAGAGGCACCTTTGGATGTGGGGATTCACTTTTTATATTGGAACCTTCTTGTTTAGGTATTTATAAATTGACCCACAAAATTAAATGTGTTATCGTAGCCTTAAATTTAAATTTTTATGAGTTTATCCCAACTATAAAATTCAAATGTCTTTTTAATTTATATTTAACATTTAAAGTATTAATAACATCATGATGACGACATACGAATTTTTAGAATGATTGAACAAGTAAACTAGTAACCCAATACGAAGGTCGGTTCGTGCTCCGGTCCGGTTTTAAAAACATAGTTACTACAATAAAATAGTTCTACTTTTCAAACAACTTTTCCTTTGTTTTAAAAAACTTTTTGGGTAAGTTTTATGTTTTTTGGTACATAGAGGCATAAAAACATAGTTGTTACATATGATATATCGTGGGTAAGAAATCCATATTACATCATGTCCACGCCACTAGCTGAGACCGCACATCCCAGTTTATCATTTCCCGCCCTGACTCGACCATAGCCACAAGGGCGTTAACGGTAAAATTCCCTTTCCCTCGACGAGTGATTCAACCAGACATCACAACCGCAGTTCATAAGCACTATGATTCCCTTCCTTCATGCATTTCGCCATTCTTGTTCGAATCAGAGATCAATTGAACCATGGCGTCACTATCTCTGTATTCTCCCACTTCCCTGCTAGCTAAGGATAACCCAAAGAAGAGTCCCCAAAGTTCAACTCATGTTATAGTTGTGCTGCCCAATTTGGCAATAAATCTCGAATTCCACTGTCCCTGAACAGTCTCGGATCAACCATTGGTTGGTGGCACCCCGCGCGTGGATCAAAACTTTAGTTCTTGCAATCTCCGTTCCACCACTTTCGTCAAATGTTCCCTCACTCTTGCGGCTTCCTCAGCCTCCTCTCTAATCGATTTCGATTGGTAAGCGGTTGAGTAAATTTTGTCCCCTAACACTAAATCACACCTCCAGTGATAAGTGTCAACTTTGCATGATAAATAACAAGGCTTTTAATCTTTTCCCTAGCCTAAATTAGTAGTACTAATTAAGAATAGTTTATTTCTAAGTAAATTTTCTCTGTGATCGGAGACTTAATGCGCTAAAAAGTGGAAAACGTGGGAAAAATTGAGCAAAAAGGGCAAAGTTGGCGATAGGACATAAAAGCAAATCCTGCAACAAGCTGATGACCACAACAGGAGCTGCAAAATCCGACGTTAGTGAGCTGCAAACAGGACCATTTAGAGGCCGAAAAAATCTACAAAAGAAGCAAAATCTTTGAGGCCAAGGAAGAGTTCCATTACGTGTCCAAACTAGTGCTGGAGAATCAAGAAAAAGGACAGAAACACAACTGGAAAATGCATTGAAGAGCCAAGGCAAAAATGTGGTCTTGAAATCTGAGAGAACATGGCTTAAATCTACCCAAGGCGAAGAGAGCTGCCGCTCTATAAAAGGTAATATTTCTCTTTGGACGTAAGCTCAACAACTATCATGACTAGATATAATTCTCCAATTATGTGACGTTTTACTTAATTATATACTTGTCATAGACTTCTCATCCAAGAATATTGCAACCAAAAATAATATAAATTCATGCAGCTTGTTATTAGTCATGGATTTTATTTTGATTATTTAATACTCCTTCCGTTCCATAATTATGGGCCAGTTTGGATTTTCATTTCTAGTTCAAATTGTACTAGAAGTGAAATCTCAAACTGGACAATAATTATGGGACAAAATAAGTGTCATTTTAGAGTTTGCACACAGTTTAAGAAATATTTAAATAGGGTAGCTAAATTACTAGAATATCATCAACTAACCCCATTAAAATAAATGTTCACCAATAATATTATTTCTTTTGAGGGTATGTTTGGAAATTTTTGACAAAAAATGCATTGAAATCCGAAACGACACTTATTTTGAAATTTCTCCATTTTGCTAAAACGACACTTATTTTGAAATGGAGGGAGTATTAATCAAGATCCAGTCAATATTAATTGTTTGAAATTTTGTGACGTTTTGGTAACGATGAATAGCATGTACCTATGACTCATTGTCAATCTACTGTATATTCCTTAACATACTAACATCATCAATAAAATTATGTAAGCCATAAAAAATATCCTTCAAATCACATCTTTATAAATTATACTTTTAAATACTTTTTGATGTTATATCATAATATAGGTTTAAGAAGTACAAGATTTATATTCTTATTTTATTGCAATTGATTCACTAAAACATTTCAAAATCAACTATATTATTTCTTTTGGGTAAAAAAAATTTTTGTTAACTAAATTATATTTTTAAGTACGGATTATTTTTTATTAATTAACTAATTACATCATAATTGAATGTAAGAAAATGTAAAATAACAAGTTAATTCTCCTTAATTAACTAATTGTGTCATTCTTAATTGTCAAAAAAAAATTGAATAAAAATCAAAAAGAGAAAGTAACTTGTTGTAATCGTTTCAATATTTAACCTCTTATTTATTGGCATTTAGTAGTATTATCAAAACTACGAGGTTCATGGTAGATATGTCCAAAACTTAGAGAGTAACATGTAGTTTGCCCCATTTATTATTCATTTCTATAAAGATTTACTAAATGCTTGGGCGCCCCCTCTACTTTAATTTTGTGTTAATAGATAAATGAATTTTTGATTTAGAAAAAATAAAATAGCTACACATTTATTGTTTTCCCTTTTTTAGCCAAAAATAATATAAAAATAAAAAATCATCTACAAAAGGAGAAAAAATATTGAAAAGTACACCGATGCAGAAATCATACAAAAGAATGTGGAGTAATAAAGGGGATAATTTTATGGACAAATTTAAACCGTATCTTAATTTGATTAATAAATGATAAGTGTTAGGAGTTAAAATTGTGTAGCTATTTTTGTAAATTAGCTTTTGTTTTTTTGGATAAGAAGTTTTTTTTTCTTTTAAAAAGGGATGACGCGTGACAGAATGGTTAAAGCAATATGGTGCATTTGGAGCCAAAATTTTTTAATAAGAAATTGCCATATCAACATCTTGTATTCTGCTTTAATAGGGCAAAAGGGATTATCATTAGTGTGTCACGCTATTTAAGGGTGAACTACCACTTTATAGTAGGTTTTTTTTTTGGGGGAGAATTATCATTAAGGGCATTGGAAAAACAAAAATTATTATTAAGGGCATAAATTTTTCTATTATCATGAAAAAGTAATTTTAATGTTTCTTTAAATACAAAAAGACTAATTTATCCTTCCAACTTCATAAAATATTTCCTCCACATAATTGAATTTTAGAGGGTTCTTCTAGCCCGCAGCTTTTTTTCCATGGGGGTTTTTTTTTTTTTAATAACTTCTTTATAGCAGCACAAATTATCCAGCCTTTTACTCTTCTTTTTTTTTTTTTCTAGAAAACATAAACAACTCTCTCATACTCATCAAAATCCTCCTCTTCAGCACCCTCTATATTCTCATACCGAACACCAATTAAATCGAATGCTAAAAAAAATAAAAATAAACAAAGAAACAAAATTAAATCCATTTCCGCTTTGACACCACCTCACCTCCAAAAAAATGGACTTTGATGACAAAAGTAAAATAGAGATTGAGTATGTTTATGACTAAATAATTCTAATCAAACAAAATCAATTCCCAAATGGGTTATGGGACCATGGCGGGGAACAGTGGCAACCGCGGAAAAGGCCGGAAGACGACTCGGTGATGCGAAGCGAAATGAACATTTGAGAACTTTGACTACGTGATGGAATCATTTGTTTAGTAAGAAGGATACAGCAGTCTTCTTAGCAATTAAAATAGCCATAAAAGTATTTTTTTTTAATTTTTGTAATAAAAGGCATGTCCTTTTTATTAATTGTAATTTTTCTCATGTCCTTAATGATAATTCTCCCTTTTTTTTTCCTCGTCAGAATTCAGCCCTTCCTCCTATCTGGCAAAAGTGATGATTATCAAACAAATGATAATTTTGTAAATTTTGTTTTCGTTCATGAATGAAAACATACTTTAATGTGTAAAAATGTTGCTATTTTTACGCAAAATCACAATTTTATGAAAGAAAAAAAAAGAGCTGTCATAAAACAAAACAAAACAAAACAGAGAAGAAAAGAATTCAATACAAATAATGCCACGAGATGGTCGATTTTCATTTCCAAGGCAACTCTTTGCCTCCTTCATTGGATTCTTTCCCAAAAAACTTCAATTGGAAAGAACATGATGAATAATACATCATCTTTATTTGCCAATGTTGTCATCATATTTCTTCTTCTAATCTCTTCCAAAACCTCCTATGCAAGAACCCCTCCAGAAAACACAAGCAATTCTTTTTTTTCTTCAATTAAGAATTATTTCTTCCCAACGATTGAAATCACATTGTACAATGAAGGTGATCAAGACGTTCTCTACACATGTAACCTAACAAAAAATGACACGCACTTATATCTTCTTCGTAGAGGGGAAAAATTCAGCTATAATTTCACGCAAATAGCATTTCCAATGCGATGGTGTTATTTGTACATCAATGACAAGATGAATGGATTCTTCTGGTCATACAACGTTAGATTGATGTGCACCAAATGTTTTTGGAGCATTAATAAATTTCCATATTTATATAGGAGTGATCGAACCAGATGGGAGCGTCAAAACTTATTTGAGCCGAGGAATTTCAACATAAATCTTTATAAAAAGTCCGCTTCTTCTAACAATGGGAGATGATGATGGGATTTAAATTCTAGCAAAAAGGAGGGAGGGAAAATCAATCAAATAAAGAAGGATATGATAGATATACGGGATGATGAAATGAAATGTATTATTTCATCAAATTTTCCTAGATTTCAATTATAATTTGGTTGTAGGTAAATTGATATTCTGTCAAATGTAGAGATGCATCTACCATTGAATTTCGGCTGGTTTGGAATAGCCTTAATTCTTTCAATGATATTATATGGTTTGCATGATTCAATGCAATTTTTATATATTGAAGATTGGAAATCAGATTCAAGATTTCTTGATACAAATGGTTTATTTTTGGCCTATGACAATCTTTTCCATACATCAATCAAACCTTCTTGCCATTCATCTTTTTCCCCCTCTATGGCTTTCTTTTGGCGTCTCTCTCCCCCTCAAACCGTAAAAGAAAATTAATGTTTTCCCTATCTTTTAAGGATGTGGAAAATAATTTTATTCACATCATTTAACCTTTTTATTCTATTTTAATTTAATTTTAATAAACGGCTTAATTATAATCTGCTATGGCGACAGTATCCTTGTCAACGTTTCTAGTATGATAGCGGTTTACTTAGTAATGTTCGTGAGTATGACGGTAATTTCACCGGTAATGTATACAGATGCAGCGACGACGGATTTATTAAAGGTGTTTGTACACTTGCCAGGTATGGTCCAAGTACATTCAGTCATAGTAGATTTAATTATTAAGTCTACCATTTGGGAGTTTCAACCGATGGTTAATGTTATATTTTTTACTGGATTAAAAGTTTGGCACGTGGTACAACCACTATTTTATAGGATAGATCAATATAGCTTTATCCATGTGAAACAAAAGAATGATATTGTAGTTGTTTGTAAGTTGTGTTTTTATAATTGTATCTTGCTTTTGTCCATCGTTGCTAAACGATTTCTACAAAATTAACGAACTTATCTTTTATGTTTCAAAAAAAAAAAACCTTCTTGCTATCTTAGAGATTATGACTAGCAATGTCAACAATTGAAAATCATCTTCTATACTTTTTATATTAAAAAATAATTTGTCATATTTATTATAATAAAATAAAACAATTATTTCTAGAACAAATTAATGAAGTATATAGTGAAAGAATCAATCTGGTGTCAAATTGGATACATTCATGATTCTTGTAAGAGTTTACTCAATCCATAACAGTTTTAATTCCGAGTTCTTTGTTGTCGAAATCGAAATGTTTTGAATTAGGTCAAAATATATCACAAGAATAATTTGATTCGGGTACATTTAGCACCTCCATATAACTAGACACAAAAGTGATTGCCCTAGATTAACGACAAAGTGATAATTTCCTCAGTATATCAGATAAGTAATTAAGTCCCTTAAAGTTTTTGATTGTTTTTGGTTCTTGGTGTCACATTTTAAACCTGTGCAAAAATGTTGCCTCAAAACAGTTCAGTATGTGAAGCTAAGCATGTTGTTCGTAAAAACCATTTCCCTCTAAAAATAACCCTTAATCATTGTAAATTAATCTAAGTATGATTGTTTGTTAGAACTTATCTCGTGCTATATATATATAAATATAAATAACACGTTAAATATATTTGAAAGTAGCAAGAAACTTCAAATAGCATCGAAAAAAAAGTTTTAGTATCTCGGGTAGATATCCATGATAAGTATCATTAGGGCTAATCTAGCAATCATCAATGCAGGAACTCTAGGTAACAACAAAACAAATAATTGAAGTCTTAATCAAACAAATAATTGAGGTCTTAATCAAGTTTTCCCACTCACATATCTGATAGCTCAAACAGTCAACACTCTCACTTGAACAAGTGAAAAGGAATCAAATACATATTTGACCCCACCAAAGACCATTCACCGACAGCTTTTTAGCCCTTTTACACTCTCCTAAAATCATCATCATCGACAGTTTCTTGCCTGCATTTCCCTCAAAATGACAGTCTGTAATCTGTGATTTCTCCCAACAAAACCATCCAAAAAGGAATGCCCCATTTGTAAAAGTTTACCCTTCAAAGCAAAAACAGAGCAATCTTCCACACAAAGAAAAAGCCGCCAACTTTAGTACAGGAAGAGAAAGCCATAATTCATTCCACCCCATCAAAAACAGTGCTAGATTTAATTTTTCTTTTTTTCCTTCAAAGTTTTAGAAAGTAAAAGAAGCAGCTTTCTTTTTTCCCCTGAGTTGTGTGTGAAAGCTTAAGGAACAATAAACAGAGTAGCCATCGAAAGGTGAAAAAAATAAAAATAAAAAGAAAAAAAATGGGAGCTTCAATACCCATTTTGGTGCTTATCACTTCCCTTCACCTTATTGCATTCGTTTTCGCCGTCGGTGCAGAACGGCGTCGCAGCACGGTAAACTCTTTTGTTCATATGATTATAGTGTAGGGTTTTTCATCTTATTGCTTCCTTTTTTCTATTTCTGGGAATTGATTGTTGGGTTCCATCGATTGATTGATTGATTGTTTTTGTGAAGGCTGTGGTTAAGCCGGATGAGTACGATGAAAAGACATATTGTGCTTACGCAAGCGATGCTTCGACGGTGTATGGATTATGTGCTTTTGGGTTGCTCCTGATTAGCCAAACTGTGGTCAACGGGGTTACCAAGTGTTTGTGTTTTGGGAAAGGGATGATGGGTGGCAGGACTACTACTTGTGCTGTTTTCTTTTTCATCTTTTCTTGGTAAGTTTTAATTCTTCTTTTTCTACTTCAAATTTTCCATCTTTACTCTGAACAATTTGACTTTTGGTCGAGCTGGGTTAGTGGGGGAGTTTCACCGCCTCTAATTAGCTTCAGAAGCTTATGTTAGTCCCTTTTTAGTCTAATTCTTTGTTCCTTGCAATCAATGGAGTGGAATAATTAATATTATGATGTCTCAGTGGATTGTACATCTTGCTATGCTTGAATTGCTGCTGTCTTTAGAATATACATTGGATCGAGATTTAGTTGGAAAGGATTTTTTTTGGCTTAAGGATTGAGAGTCTTTGTGAAGAAAATCCTAGGTTCAATAGTTCTACTGATAGAATGTGATAGACTATTATGGGTGGAACGGTGATGTTCGTGTTAGGGTCCTCGTTTTGCAAATGCAACTGTTCAACTAAGAAATGGCCTTGCTCTGCGCCACTGAAACTGATTATTCATCCCCCACGGCTATTGTTTAAAGTCATGAGTAGCTTAGCTTTATCATAGTGTGTATGAATGCCTCCAGAGCATGGTTGATCTTTGAAATGTTTTGGTTTAATCATGAGGTAATCTATCTGCAGCAATGTTGTTCCATTTGCTAGTTCAAAATGCTTCTTTGTGCAAAGGCCTGTTTCCCATTTCTGTCTATGCTTATTTCAAATTTGAGTTGAGAGGTCAAAACTCAAAATCCATTGACCTCTAACCTTCCAACTTGTTCATACAGTTACTTTAGCTTTTGGTACTTCTTTAACAAACATCTCAACTGAAGGACATCAATGTTGAGCAATCTGAATACAAGTACAACAATCATTACATTTAGGCTCTCCAATTAAATAAAAATATTTTTGCTATACTTTCTGGGAGGAATCCCTAGTCACATACTGCCGCCAAGTTCTTACCCTTCCTAAATCATGAAAATTACAAGTACTTTACTTCTAACTATCAGAGAAAAGAGTACATCGTGTTCTTGGTTGCCATCAATGTGTTTAAATATGTTTGCAATCTTTGACACTTGCTGTTGTCTTGTCTTTCTTTTCCTTCCTTTTTCTAAATTAGAATTTTGATTCTCAAAAATTTTCCAAGGGAGGGATAACTTGTTCTGTTTCTATGCACTCCCTTAAGCATTCTGCTTCGGCCCTTGTTATGGCTTAGGCGCTTAGCTTGCTCTCAATGTGCTGTTTCTATCGTTATCATGTTACGCTGGATGTAATCATTCGTGGGGTATGCTTTACTTGCGAAAATGTGGGTGCTTCAGTTCTGTGCTAAAATTTGAAAGGATGACAGGGTGACCTTTTTGGGAGCAGAAGTAACATTACTTGCAGGGTCGGCAAGGAATGCTTATCATACCAAGTACCGAGGCATATTTGGTGTCGATCATATGTCATGTGCTACGCTGCGCAAAGGTGTGTTTGCTGCTGGGGCTGCACTAACCTTGCTGTCAATGATAGGTTCCATTTTCTACTACTGGGCTCATTCCAAGGCGGACACAGGTGGATGGGAGAAGCAGGACAGTGAAGGAGTCGGAATGACTGCATCCCATTTTAGGGAGAACCAACATCAAATGAAGGACAATCAGTTTGAGAATGTCTAATCATTTGTATACAAGTGACTAAGTGAAGTTTTGGGATTGGAAAAACTGGTAGATTTTATATAGTAGAATGTAAGTAGTACCCTTGTCTTGCCATCTTTACATTGAAGTTTTGTGTCCATGACTGCAGATAAACTAAATCCAAACTGTGTAATGCTATCGAATTAACCTAACTATTCAATCACTTAACTGCCGAATCTCTCTAAAATAAATATTTTCCGTATTATTTTTACATAACAACAACTAAAAGGCAACGGGGAATAACTTATTTGACCCAAAGATGCAATATTTGATGCCCTCCAATTTTGTACCTAAAACATAAGAAACGAATAGAGAAAGGAAGGGATTGATAACTGGGTTGTTGTTTATTTCTGCTTCGAGTGACGCCTGAGTCCGTCGACTGTCGCCCTTAAGATGCTGCCACCGGATCTGTCCGGCAATAAAACAGAGGATGCATTTTGCTTCAGTGAAATACTACTTCAGAGTAATATGTTCATGGTGAGAATTCCCATTACTGTAGAGCCTGATGTGCGTACTTTCTGTCTTCTTCACAATCATGGTTTTCCATTTCCCGAGGTCCTGATGAAGAGTTCAAAATAGCGCGGGAACTCGCGGAAGAAGGAGGAGGCTTCGTTTCCCAAAATCAGGGGCATAGGAAGAAGTGATTTTGATTCTTCGGCAGTGTTCTATGACGATGATTATATTAAGGAAGTCGATCCCCAATATAAAATCGAATGTTGGTCTGGGTTATGGATATCTGTTCTAACTTACAACAGACACCAAAAGTTTCTGGTCTCAGTTTGAAGAAAACTATGAACATTGCAGGAAATCAATGCCGCGGGATTCATCAAATCACTCATCGTCCTATCTTTATATTCAGCTCCATCAAAAACTAGTTTTTCACTTAGTATCTTTCAGTATAATCGCCATGGAATCGCATCATCATTCCCGATCCTACGATCTTACGATTCCAATACGATTCTAAATGCTACGATTTCATTCCCGATCCCCAGTAAATTAATTTTATATTCTTCTTTTAGGCTGAATTGGGCCACTTTCAAGCGCTTGTTCTTTTTTCATTTTTCTTTCAGCTTAGATGAAAATTCGCTGTATGCTCATAAATTCTGCCCTAGTTGCCTCCAAATGAATTCCATTTACCATTCAACAATCAACCAAACGGCAGACGACCTCACGGCGCCGCTGATCGAAGGGGGGGCTATTTTGTTTCACCATTACCTGAAAGTCGAAATCATCATAATCTGAGAAAGCAGAACCGAACGGCATTTCATTCTGCTACACCCGATGTGTGTGGTGCTGCCCTCAAATATAAATTTTCCGGTGACCTTTTTTCTCCCTCATGTGTGCATTTTTATTTTTTATTTTGAATCACCAGCAGTCGCTTGAAGAAAGCCAGGGTTTCAAATTTTATGGGCTTCTTTTTGCTTTCATTTTGAAGGCGCTGTGGATTCTGCTCCGAAAAAGCTCTTGAGAACAGTGGACTATTAGTGGCTGCTCTGTTTCAACTTTTGAAGGCCAAAACGGTTCAGGTTTGTTTGAATCCTTATACATGTGCTTACTATTTTGAGTCTTTGAATCAACTTTTTTTTTTTTTTATCATTGTTTTGTTATAGTTGGTGAATGAGAAATTGTGACTTTTGACGTGTTTAACTGTTTTTTTTTTCTTTTCTTGTTTGAATTGTCGGTATGTTTTGCGCTCTGTGAGAAATTACTCTGAACTTATGATCAAGGAGAAATCAAGCATGTTTGATGCTCTGTTGAACTTGTGATTGAAATTGATCAAAACATGAAAAAAAAGTTGGATAGTTACCCTAATAGTAATTAAAAGGGAATCATCAGCAGGCTAAAGAGTTGCATTTGGTCAATTTCAGTGATTTACTATACTCTTATTGGCTCTTTTTGTGGATATTCATTCCATTAAATTTACTTCTGTAACTGGTTTTCACTTTCGCAAAACTTTTCTTTCTTTACAATATGTGATTATGTCTTCTAGGAGGTCTTGCAATCTCATTTATGAGATCAGGCTTCGACATTGTGAGTCATTTCCCATCTAACTTTGATGTCCTTCATTGATTTGTATGTGTTGTTTGGATATTTCATCATTTTCTAGTTTTCCTGGTTTCAAAGTGCGAGTATAGTAGATGATCAGAATATAGGTTGAAGATGGAATGTCATTATAGTGAATGAATATAAGGAACTCATTCTTCTAGATGCACTTGCAAAAATTGAGCTTCTTCTTTGCACCTGTTTTTAGAATTTGATTCTGGAAAAATTTTGTTTCGAACTCGTCAAATCTGGCAGTAGATAATGTCTGAGTGCGTTTGCATTTGCCTTTGTTTACTTCAGTTGCGCAACTGTCTTCTCCCAACATTTATATTGCAATGACATTCAGTCCAGCAGGAATTATACATTGAAAGAAATTCTAGTTTGCACCCATAAAGATGTGGAACATTGTACCCCGTGATGATGTCAGGAAAGAACTGCTTGAATCAAGAAGAGCTAACATAGAAGAATCTTCAAGTGGAGTTAAAAGAAAGTTTGACACTTCACTGGATTCATCAGATGAAGACACAGTGCAAGAGTATGGTGAGGACTCAATAGATAGAACTATTGTTAATAACAGCTGTGGATCTAGGGGAATACGAGGAGCCCTTACTGAAAAATGGAGAGAACATAAAAGGGACGAGGTTGGTCAAGCTTTGGCGCGATGGCTGTACAGTAGTGGTATTCCTTTTAGTGCGGTGAACAGCCCTTTCTTTCATCAGATGATAGAACAAATAGGGGAAATCGGAAAGGGATTTGAACCACCTTCATATCATGAGATGAGTGAGATTGTACTGAAGAGAGAAGTGGCTGAGACTTTAAATGTCATTGAAGAACACAAGGAAGAATGGAGAAGAACCGGTTGCAGTATCATCTTAGATGTGTGGACTGATCACAGAGAAAGAACGATGTACACGTTTTGAACTGTATTTTCACATTCTTTGGAAAAAGATGACATTTCCCAAAGTGCTGAAACAATTTTTAAAATGTTGGATGATGTTGTGGAAAAAGTAGGGGAAGAAAATGTTGTGGAAGTTATCACAGAGAATGGTGCTAATTACAAGAAAGCTGGGAGGCTACTAATGGAGAAAAGAAAAAGATTATTTTGGACACCTTGTGCTGCTCATTGCATCGACTTAACGTTGGATGATTTTGATAAGTGTGATCCACTGCAAAAAGACATCATCAAGAAGGGTAAGTTAGTGGTTTCTTATATTTACTCTTCACGCACAATTCTGAAATGGATAAAAGAATTGACAAAGGGCAAGGAGTTAGTTAGACGAGGCACAACCCATTATGCCACATCATATTTGACTTTAAGTCGCCTCAATGAGTTGAAATATGAATTGATTGGCTTTTTTGCATCTGAGAAGTGGAGAGAGAGTGCTTATTCCCAGAAAAGAGATGGGCAAGAGGTTTGGGATATTGTTTTTGACACTAAAAATTTTTGGCCTAATGTTGAATTGTGCTTGAAGATTGCATGGCCACTTATAAAAGTTTTGAGGATGGTCAATTCTCATGATAAGCCTGCAATGGGATTTGTGTATGAAGCAATCAAATGCGCAAAGGAAGATATATTAAGACTGGTTTGGTAAACAGCAACAAGAGGTAAAGGCTTGTTGAATATATTCTGTGACTAATCTTTCGTGTTGAGTTAAACAATGATTTGTTCTTTACAATGTTATAGATGTGAGCCGTATTTTGAAGCTATTGACAAGAGATGGGAAGGGATTCTTGGTAACCCTTTGACTGCAGCGAGTTATTGGTTGAATCCTCAAGTTCAAGATAGGCTGGATTATGAGAGCAATACAACTGTCCAAAATGCGCTTTTTGAGTGTATCCATAAAATAGTTCCTGATGTTGTTGAGCGGGAAAAAATCACGTCGCAGTCGGTGACATTTAGATTTGCTAGAGGGTTATTTGGCATAGAGGCGGCTATCGAATGTAGGAACACAATGTCTCCAGGTTGTTTCTTTTAGCTCTACTTTTTGAGTATCAACATTCAATTATAACAAAAAGAAATGATCTAACATTTGTCTCCTCTAAACTTTTGATGTAGCTGATTGGTGGGATTTCTTTGGGGATGAATGTCCAGAATTGAAAAGATTTGCCATTAGAAATCTAAGCTTGACTTGTAGTGCTTCAGAACGTGAACTTGATTGGAATGCAGTTGAAATGGTATTGTTTGTTTTCTTTAGACTTAAGCTGTTCAAGTTTACACTACAATCGATGAGAAGTGAAATTATGTTATTTGATTTTTTTTTTTCCTTTGAAATTAGGTGCATTCAAACAAGGACAACCGCCAGGAACAGAAAAGAATTCCTCGTTTGGTTTTTGTAATGTATGACCTGAGATTAAAAGAGCGCGCAAGAGAAAGATAAAGATAAACACTGAGGAAGATTCTTCTGAGGAGCTATCTTCAGTGATGAATGGATAACAAGGAAAGAAGATGCAGATAAAGATGAAGATGAAATTGAAGCTGAGGTTCAAGGAACTGGAAAGGATTTTAATGTCGTCAATAAAGATGATTAATGTGGTTATTTTGGAGTTGATCTACTACTTACTACTGATGGGGACAATGTGGATTCTCATTGTCCTGATGTTTGTTTTGAGATTCTCTAATCTTTTGATTTTGGTACATGGATATTGCGGATTGTGTTAGTAATGTTAGGATTGTTTTTCTTTTGGCCGTCATGCGGAGCCAGTGTTCACGAATTCTGGTTTAATTTTTAGTTGAATGCGTAAGTGATGAATTAGTAGGAATGTTGCCAATTGCAATGGCCGACAAGTTCATGCAGAGTTGCAGTTTAAGGAAGGCCTTCTTTTTCCTTCTTCCCATGGTGATCCTGAAAATCTGATCACTTGGGCTAAAGGTTCGTTCTGAACTATTTACTCAAGTTACACTTATAAGTTAATTAGTAGTAGTTGTCCTAATTAGTTGAAGACAAATAAAAAAAAAGAATGGAAGCAGATTAATTGAATAATAATATTATTATATCTTCATTACAAGAGACACAAGCTTAAATAAAAGTACAATCACAGATAGGATAGTAATCCAGCCACATAACTTGAATCATATTCAAAGCACAATGAACATAGGCTAAGAAATTAAGTGCCACATATCATACTCAACTCAACCATCACCTGGACTAGATTTTTTATAGAAGATAGGAAATTCATATGAGGAAAAAGGGACTTTAAGTAGATTAAAAATTTTCAGCATCTAGGGAAAGGAGTGCCACAAGTTTTAGCCACCTTCCTAGCATTAGGAGAGCTGATGAACTTCCTGAGATTAGGGTTCTTGAGATAGCTGCAAAGGCAGGGCCTTTGTTCTTTGATCTTGGAGCAACAAAGTGCCGATGGAGGGGTTGAAGAAACAATGGCTGAGGCACAAGAGCTGAGCTGCAAAGGGCTACAAGTCACTGCTTTTGCCTTCTCAACTGATCCACCAAGAACCAAAACAAAAACTGCAAACAATGCAAAGATCTTCAGCTTTATCATCGTCATCATGAAGATGATTGAATGAAAATAAATACGGTTTGATTAATATGGATTGAAATAATTAAGAACGTTTGGAGATGGAGTGAGATGATGAGTTTGAAGTGGGATTAGTAGTGTGTGGAGTCTGAATTTATAGAGAGGAAGTTATGGCCTAAAAGAGGTGAGAATTGTAGTGATGATCACTGATCAGAGTTGATCATGTGATGATGATCATCCTAAAGGGGTGTAAAAAGAATAACCCAAAAATTTAACCCATTACGATGCCAGATTTTAGGGTGAAAAGATTTATGATGCACGCTTAAGCTTTTTTGGAAAAGTACTTTTTGATATACTCCCTCCGTCCTATAATTATTGTCCAGTTTGAGTTTTCATTTTTAGTTCAAATTATATTGAAAATGAAATCTCAAACTGGACAATAATTTTGGGACAGAGGGTTTCCCACTGCTTTGCAATGATCGATCAATATACATGCAGGAAAATGAAAACTGAAGAACCTAATTGAAATGTCATGTATGTAGGTGTATACATTTTTATTCATTTAGGTTATCATTTTCTAAATAATTTCTCTCTTACATCATTTTAGAATTATAAGCTTTTTCGCCTTTGTGTGAAGTTTATTGGATGTAGATTCAATCAAGGATGATTTTATTGAAGACTAAAAGCATACTCCATTTGTGTTTAATTATCTAGCTGATTAATGTCTTCCCAAAGGTTAATTACTTTATTGACTTGACTAAATGACTTTCTTCAACATTTGGCTATATAGGTTTCCTATAAGTGTATCTATATATGTGATGCTCCAAACATACATCTGCATAGCACCGAAATTAATTTTATAGTTCAACTTCGAGACTTGGGTTGGATAAAATTGAAAAGGATATACGTACTATGTTTTTTAAAAAAAAAAAAAATTGAAAATTCCAGTTAAAGGTAAGCTCCATATTTGGGGTTGGGGAAATGGGTGATACCATTATATAAGTGCTCTATTAATGATTGCTCGTAATTGATCAAACCCTTTATTCGCACGCCGGATGGCAATTTTTCCTCCATTTCCTTCCCATTTTTTAAAAAAACATTTTTTATATTATCATTATTTTTCCTTCTTTTTTGCATAACTTCAACTTGTATTAAAATCTCGTAAAACAAATGGTCTCTGTTAAAATATAACCCATGTATTAGCTTTGATCCAAGAATGATTTGGCACTCCACTACCGATGCTGTAGTCGGATGAAATAATTGAATTAATTGACAATTAATGAAACCGTGTATGAATGAATACACACGACTACTAACGGCAGGGCCCAATTTGATGTCGTGATCAACATTTTTCATGTCAATTCAAAAGATTCGAATTTGCATTTTTATTTTTATTTTATTTTTTTATTTCACTCTCTGATGAGATGGTAATAAAGTTACTGAAAATTCTTTCACTCCGCGAATGAGAGATTTGAAGCTGCTTAAAACTAACCACTGATTTTTTTTTTCCTTAATTCTTTATTTGTTACTCTCTGTGTCCCAAAATTATTATTCAGTTTGAGATTTTACTTTTAATACAATTTGAACTAGAAATAGAAATTCAAACTGAACAATAATTATGAGACGGAGGGAGTATTAAAAGTAATTGTTGTTGATACTTTGATAAGACTGCTAATTTTTTTTCCCTTTCGGTGATGTGACATAATCTAATGACGCAGGCACGCTGCCATGTTCTTGCCTAATTCACGCATCCCATGCGTATTATGTCGCCTCAATTCATCGTCATTAAGAATTTCTAATACCTAAATAAGCGATCAAGATATACACTATCCGGCTTTCGTCGAGAATTTTTTTTATATATAAGAGAGATCTCGACCAAAATAATAACAGATTGTGTATTCACTTCTAGTTATCGTTGTATTGTTAATGAAAAAAATGTACACATGAACTAGACCTTTTCTATGTTGGTTCTTTTTAGGGTAGCTGCGTGACTCTCATCCTCACGTAACATGATAGTTAGAAGATTTCGCCAGCGCTCCTTGCAAAAATGATGAAGAAACTAAAGGAAGGGGAATAATCAAATGGTGGTCCTTTTTGCCATTTACAAAGTCTTCTTCATTATAAAATGAGTTCAATTCGTGTCAGTGAGATTATGGTCATTTTTCCCCCCATTTCTTTTCTTTTGACAATGATAAGCATAGAGGAGATCATGATCACACTAGGGCTATCATCACTTGATCCAACATCAATTTGACGGTGCAAAAGCATTGATTCAATCATTACCAAGGAATAAATTTTCAATAGGGTTTACTACTTGGTTCTCTCATTAATTTCTTTCTCTTTTTTGTAGAATTTTTTTCCCACGGTAGTTGGTGTGGTCAAAGTAACTTTTTTTTTTCCCGAAAATGTTTGTCCACCCGTCATCTCATTTTGCATTTTCAACTCATTTTACCTCCTAAACACAAAACCCAATACAAAATAAACAATTGTCTAAACAACTTTCTGATTTACATTTTAAAATTAAACTTGCAACATTTTGTTAGTGTAGTGACCATTTTTGGAACTAAAAATTAGTTCAGTGACTAAATCCAAAATTTTGCACATTTTTTATCCATTGTTTGGTGATCATTTTTTAAACTCTTTTATTTTTAGTGACTAAAATTGACACTTTTCGATTATTTAGTGATATTTTTTGTACTTGATATTTGAATAGAAAAATAACTTTTTGCTAAAGATAGCATCCAAACAACTTTTTCATTTCTCATTATGTTTTTCATTAAAAACATTCTTCACATCCAAGTCGAAATTAAATAAAAACGATCCTGACGTCCAAACAAGAACGTACATATCAGGTATCTGAAACCTCTGCTCCTACGTACGAGTTCAAATCAAGTAGGACTAAATAGGCGAGATCGAAATTAGGTCAAAGTATTATGTTCAATTAATCGATTGGTCAAAGTTTTACCACCTATTAGGAATTGCCGACTAGATTCCACTTAGACTAGGCACAACATATATAGGTGGACACATTAAACCTTGAACTTATTTTTGGAGGGTTAAAAGTTTGCGTGCAAATAGGTCATGAGTGTAACAATGACTATAGTAGTGAGTCATGAGTGGAGCAATGATGATGGCTTCTCATGCTACCTTTCTTTAACACCTTGGAATTCTTCATGTATGATCCTCACCACAGATTTAAGGATTTAAATTCTAGTTGATATTCCTGTCCCAAAAATATTATCCAGTTTTATATTTTATCTTTAATACAATTTGAACTAAAAATAAAATATCAAACTTGATAATAATTTCGAATGAGAAGAATATTAGTAAACCGATATCTTTCAAATTGTCAAGATATAACTAGGTAAAGTGACAAACAAAACAAGAATCCTCTAACTGAATCCCTCTGGTGGAAGAAAATAGGTAGTAGAATATCAGATAATCAAATGGGATGAAAGATGATGAACTTATAATTAAACCCTCATTCATATATATGAATCATATAATTAACTTATTTGCTATTATCTCTGTCTCAAAAAAAATAGTCCACGTTAAGTTTCAAATTTATACCAAAAATAGTACAAAACTCAAAACTCAATGTAAACTATTTTTGTGGGACGGAAGGAGTACTTTCTAGGCCTAGGTTATCTTCTTGGCCATGCCAAAGTCATACCTTTCTTCTTCACTGCCGAATCAAGAGTTTCTTAATAGGTGCGCAATGGATTCGAATCATACCACATGCTCATCAAACACGGTGTTGTATATATCTTCTAAATTGAACTAGCTAGGATCTCAAAATAGATCACATTGCTAGAATAATATATTGTTCAAATACAAATATCCATTGTATCACCAAAATCAGTTAAAGTTAATTTGGCAATTATGTCAAGCTATTCGTCTTATTCTGAATCAGATGAAGAGCCTTCAATCCCAAAACGATTGTTTGGCCGTCAAAGAAACATGCACCAGATCCTCGGAGGGGGTAAAGGTGATTCTTCAAACTTTTCATCCTGTTAGTTTTTCTTTTTTTCTCCCAAAATAAAATAAATATAATTTGTCCCTTTTATCGCGTAATTTAAGTGTAAGAGAGTCCATTTTCAGAAGAAAAAAAAAAAGAAAGAAAAAAAGTGAAAGAGAATCCTTGTTTCACTCAAAATTAGCCTAAATAATTGTCTAATTTCAAATGGAGCTGTAAGAGTTATTATTGACAATTCTTCCGATTTTGTGCTAATAATGGATTAAATCAAAATGAGTTATTTAAATTCCGAAAATTCTTAATTTTGTGAAGTTGCTGGAAATCAATATATCAATGCACCAATGCATCTTGGATCGTACTACTTAAACAATCTCTCTGTATTGAAATACAGGGGTAAGGCTGCGTACATTTTGACCCCCCAGACCCTAACCTAGTTGGGAATATAGTGGGTATGTTGTTGTTGTTGTAATTGTCTAATTTCGATTTTCATTTCTAATAAAAATTGTACTAAAAATAAAAATTCAAATAAAACAATCATTTTGAGATAGGGGATACCAATTCTTAAAAAATAATCCTCCTCTATCAAAATGATTGTCCTGATTGCAAAATAGAGAGTACATGAAAACAATTGTTGCTATCCTGTTAAACCAAAATAGAACAAAAGATTTGAGAACTTGATCTTGATGTAATTAAAATTATATATAAATTAGTTGCATCGTTTTTCAGTAAAAAGTAGATTTTGTATAATCAGCTTTGCTAGATTTTGTTCTGTTGAATAACAGGCGAATGAACCTTTTTCTTTAAAGCTTTCGGGTAATACCTGTTGATGATTAGGACTCTGCTATTACTAGCATACAAGAAAAGAAAAACATCACTCGAAAATCTTGTCTGAAATTGCCCAAAAAAAAACAAACTCTGATATTAATTTTCACCCATTACCGATTGGTTTTGAGTCGACATTCAAAATTTTTAGCGAGATATTAGAATTTTTATTTTTTATTTTTTATTTTTTGGAGAAACAGGAATAAGTAGGATAGGATCTTCAAATGGATTGTAATATTGTATGAAAAGAAAGTTTGGTGTGGGAATTGCAGTTGCGGACATACTAATGTGGGAAAACAAGAATTTATCAGCAGCAATCTTGATCGGAGTCACAGTGATATGGTTCCTTTTTGAAGTGGCTGAATACAATTTCATCACCCTTCTCTGTCACACCTCCATCATGGTTATGATAATTATGTTCCTCTGGTCCACTTTGGCAGCATTCTTTGATTGGTACTGTTTCTAATTTGTTTCGTCGTACTCTTTCCGTCCCAAAATAATTACTCTTAGGTTTTCATCTTTCTTGGGCAAGATAAAGTTTTCAAGATTCTTCTTTGCACTAGTTCTGATTCAGTATTCATGGTAAATTTTGCAGGAGTAATCCTCCAGATTTCAGGGACATAACAATTCCTGAGGAAAAATTCAGATGGCTGTTCGGCAAAGTCAATTGGTGGTTGTTGAAATTGTATGACATTTCATCTGGAAAAGATTTTAGAACATTTTTCCTGGTAACAATACATTTCTATCATATTCGGCTCTCAATAAATATCACCAAACCTTCTTTCGTCGGTTTTAATGGAATTCTCCCCTCTTCAGGCAATCACATTTCTTTGGGTACTGTCTGTCACTGGTAGCAATTTCAGTTCTTTGAACTTGTTGTACCTTGGTAAGGTTCAAAACTAATGCCGATCTACATATATTATATACTTTGGCCATCTCAAAATGATTGGCATGTTTGAAAGTTTTTATTGAATCCATACAAATTAACATCTTTATGGTTGTCTCCATGATGGGAAATTTTTCAAGGTTTCCTGAGCTTGATGACTTTACCAGCATTTTATGAGCATTACGAAGATGAAGTAAATCACCTTGCAACCCAAGGAAGACGAGACCTGAAGAAATTGTACAGGAAATTTGATGCCACAGTCCTCAGCAAGATTCCAAGAGGACCAGTGAGATCAAAGAAAACCAGATTCTTGTTCTGAAACTAAACGATCCAAGCAATAATAATCCTTATTGCATTGGTGAATTAATGTACAGAAAAAATTCCGAAAAACTTTAGCAAGATTCCAAGAGGGCCATTGAAAGAAAAAGAAGAAGAGATTCTGTATTCCCTCGTTACAAGAAACTCAAAATTCTACATTGTATCTCTGATTCATGTACGAATTCTGTTTCTTCTTACGTGTTCCGGAGAAATCAAAGTTATAATTGCGATTGGAATAATATAAGAAATCCAGCAATTTACGCCATTCTTAAAAAGAGGCCACAGATTGAATCAGTGGTTTTAATCGTATATGGTGCAACTTGTAAGTGTGAAGATGTGGAATTATAATGTTATTTCCCAAAAGGTCAGAAAATGTTGGCAAGCACTTCAACTTTGTCTTTGCTCAAAGCACTTTTTTACCCCCAAATTTTTTTCTTCTTTTGGTTCCCCAATTAGGCGCTTTACCCCATACTTGACCAGCATCCGTAACTCATTGAAACAGAAGAGTCGTCTTACTACTAAACTGCATCACATCCCAGTGCTGAAAGCACTTAATTTTCATTTATTTATTTTTTTTCAAGAAAAGTTAAATTCTGCAGATATTGTTGAAGGTCTGAGTCATTCTTTGGGGTGCAAAGTCAAATACCATGTGTGGAAAACTATCCAAAAGGGGCAAAAGATTCCGCTGGTCATGTCTACGTTTTTCTTAACTGTTCCACTATTCCATTCTCATTCTGATCACCATCCACTATTGAAGGTAAAAGAGAGAATAAAATTTGATAAATCAACCAACACTGCTCATAAAAGTCAACTTTAATACTGGGATAACAACACCGCTTGAGACTTGTGTTAGTACTGCACTTAAACACACAGATCAATAGATAGGAAATATCTAAGACATCAAAGAGTGATTGAGATATGGGAAGGGAATGGCACAGAGGAGGAAGCTGGGACGGAAACAAGCTCGGAAGTTTAGGAAGCACAGTTTGGTGGTTTTGGGCCATCATTTTCAGCTCATCTTTGATCTTAGCCATTATCCTCGCTTGTGGAACTGGAGCAACCAGAGATAAGGTGGCTTCAGATACCCAAAACGACAACTATGGCGCCGCATGTGGTGCAGCCTGTGGCGCCGCCTGTGGTGGTTAAGCTCCAAGAGCGCAAAGATGGGTTCTCAAGATATAGGTTAGAAGTTAGAAACTTCTCAATTCGAATCCCAAAAGAAAGTGTAACATATAAATGAAGCAATGAGTCTATTATGTTGTTTCAGTTTGCGGCCTTTCCAATTGCTTTCTGTATTTAGCTCTCTAGTCTACTTCATGTGAACTCAGTGACAAGGTACAGCCTTTTGATGCAATGCACATATCTACATTTTCCTGACTATTTCTGTTCATATTATTTGGATTGTTTTCACACTTTGTACATGGATGCAACCCTATCCTTCCTGAATCAATACAAAATTTGTTTAATCACACAAACACCACTACATAGCCATAGAAATCAATTTTCAAAATGTTATTCATCTACCTCAACTTGTATTTTCAAGGTGATGTTCACCTCAACTTGTTCCTGATTTCAGTTGATGATATATCCATGCGAAATGCCTCAGGTGGTATGGAAACAAACATGTCTTCTAGTTCCTCGGGTATGTCCAAGTCCTCAAGTACCTGAAGAGAATGAATTGACAGAGGTTCATAACTCGAGCACGATAAAACAAGAAAAAATGAAAAGTTTGTGGGATGTATTTTAACCTTGAAAACCCCATCCACATTCCGGCCACCAACTAAAAATAGACAGCCTGTGCTTTTGCAACCACCAAGTGTCGCCAGCATTTTTGAATGATCATTACTGTAGTATTTTGGCTGCAAAGTAAAATTCCAAAGATTAATATCAAAATTTTAAATTAGACGTCATTGCAACAAACTGATGAAAGTGGGTGCCCTCAAAAGTATTAGATTTAGTCATATTACAAAGCTACCAATCTCTACCCTCATTCTGTATTTACAAGTCAGCCAAAAACATTATAACTACATGCCAAATGGTTATCACAGAAACCAACAAAAAGAGAAAGATACAGCAGTGACATTACAGGATCGGAGTTAGATTCCTTACATTTATAAGTCTAACTGCTGTGTCTACACCAATCACAAAAGCACTCCCAGGGAAGAGCTCTGCTTTCTTGTAATAATACGGCTGGTTAGATACAATGACTGTTTTTCCTGTATTCCAGACGCAAATCATCACTTATAAAACTCCAAACTTTACATGTTTCACTTGAACAACTAACAATCCAAATGTTAAAACATGAAACCACTGGATGCATACACCCGTTATAAAGTTCTGTCAATCCATCAAGAAGGTGTCAGCATGAAATTGAATGAGAACAGCTCATGTTATCTAAATCACATTCAGGTGACAACCAGATTATAATTTGTTTCCTAAAATCAAAGACAACATTCGTATGCAAGAACCGCTCAACCTAGCGTACAAGGTATCATGCATGGGATCTCATGCATAAAAATTAAAATAATCACTCCATGGTTAGTACCACAGGGAGGGGTTGAAAGGTTTGGTGACAACGAACTATAAGTCTTCAATTGTTTATATCTTGATACATGCAAGGAAAGCAAAAACAAATTTCCCATTCACAATGAAACGTATTCAGAGGAAGCCAAAACGTTCAGCATGGGTAAGGAAAAAGAGAGGGAGGGCGGAGGGTGCTTAGTTCTTACCCACTTTTTCGAATTGTTTAACTCGGTCTTTGATTTGAGATACCGTCAATGGAGGTTTATCAGCATTTATGGCAGACAACTCAAAGCATGGGTATCCATCCCCACAAATGCTGCAAAAAGTAAAGCACCATAAGATAATTAGTCTATCTGCTCACCAATCTCATGTTTAAACTGAGAAATATCAAAAAAAAAAAATGGTAAATAGAAATATTAAACATCAGTCATTCGCAACAAAAGCAATTGGAGATAGCCAATATGAAAGTAACTTTTTGCCAAACAGTGCAATAAGAATGTAAAATAATGCAAACAAAACAAAAAGAACATTAGATAAGACTACGTTTCATGTTCCCTAAACACTACCTAGAACTAGAACTAATTGATGATTAAATTTGGCACCGACATCAAGTATCTGGCAAACAAATACTTCTTAAACCCAAAACCGAAACAGGAAACCTCACATTCATAAGCCCTAGTTTTGGTAATATTAGAAAAAAAAATAAAAAATAAAAAAGAGCAAAAATACCTTGTTGCAACTTCCAAGAGCTTTAAGTGGCCATCATGCAATGGATTAAATGAACCAGGTAGAATTATTTTCCGTTCGGTGTCAGGGAAATCTGCAAAACAAACTCATTTGCAGTAAGAGTCTATAGCGTGAATCTTTCAAGAAAAGCTCTACTACTCATGGAATACAGCAGGGATTGGACGCTAATATCAACAAGAACCTAAATTGTCAGGTGGGGCGCATCTAAACTGCCCCCCTGAGGCACAACTAATTTTCCTTCTGGGCAAGACTTTTGTGACCTAAGGCCAACCAACTAGCAAAACCCAGCAGATAATCCGTGTTACTAAGACAATTTCGCTGGGGAAAAGCCATACCACGAGAAAAGGGATAGACCTTAAAGCATATTTGCCCACTTATAACTTGCTGAAGCTCTTCATCTTCATTGAATTTCGTTTCGAATTCCTCTGGAACTTCAGATTCAGTCAATTCAGAGAAAAAGGTAGCCTGAACCTTGCAAGCGTTTGCAATTGCCTATCAACACATCATAAAGATCTTTCAACCCACATATAAAGGCAAACTGTATTTAATGGCACATAAGGATGTTGGCGACAACTCTGCAAACTATCAAAAAACTTGAAGAAATCACAAGCTAAACCACAAACTTTCATCATGCACAACTAGAAAGATGCACATAATTGAGAATATTCTATCACTTTCATTTGCATGGAAATATAACATATATTGTTACCTTGATTAAGTATTGGCTTGAGACTCTATCTTCTTCCTCGCGTGTCCGCAAGCCCTTCATTATCAAAAGCTCTAGTTAAATAGATTCTAGGGAAAGGGGAAAAAAAAGGGAAAAAAAAACTTGTAAGAGAAACAAGAAAAAGAGCATGCAGTACCTTTGATAATGTAACTGTGGACATCCAAAGCTGGTTTGAAGTTCTTGTTGACAAGTGAAACCTAAAATATAGGAAAAATACAATGTGTTCAACAGTCAATTTAAGAAGCGAATGATGAAACCAAATCATAAATGATCAATATAAACATAAATATGCTAAAAGACCTATGATCTCCCCTTTTAGCTCGTGCGCTAGCCAGAGAACCAGTAAAACCCACACCAAGAACTGGATATCCTGTTACATAAATGGTAAAAAGATTCATGAGCGAATCAAAAGGCTTACTACCAGCTGAAAACTAGAAACAGATCAACCCACACCTTTATATACACAATCTGTCTAAGAAATCGACTTAGCTAAATAAAATTGAGTAAATCATATGAACAACAACAAACACTTCCGAATTCAAATGAATCTCCAAAGAAACAACCATGATTGAAATTTTACAACAAAAATGCAGGGCACATTGACATTCAAAAGAGAATAATCTTCAATGCTCACTTTATATGTGTGCAATGACAATGTAATTAGTTAATCATATTAATGATATCTACCTAGTCATAAACTTCCACCTCAATGTAACATCAGATGGTGATTAGATGTTTCCATAGTTAAAATAAAAAGCATCACAAGGAAGTTCAGCCTTGAAAATTTATAACAAAGTATAGCATCAAGATGAAATGTACACGCCTGCACAGTGTAGGGAAGCCAAGATTATATAATTTACCACACCCAAAGATTATCTTCATCAAATGCACCAATCTCAAGATTCAAGTTCTAATCAAATATGAACAGTAGATTCTCAGTCTCTAACAAACAAGCACAAAAACAAGGCCACGAACATTCGGTTGTACGGTAATAAGGAAGACATGAAAGTGAATTTGCGATGAGAACCTGGTTTAGAAAGCTTCAAAGCTCTATTGTAAGCCAACAGTGCCATGTCCTCCGCATTTCTCGAACTGGCAAATTGAGCTGGCACCTTCGAAATTTCCAAAAAAAAAAATAAAAAAAAATTAACATTCTTTAATAATCGTATCATCAAGCCAAGATAAGCTGATCACTCAAGTTTAACCAAAATTGAAAAGTGGAAACAAAGAAATCAACCTTGCCGACCAGTTGAATCATGGACATCCGAGAATACGGCACAACTGCTTCAAGTACAGTATTTGACGCTCCCGGCACCGACATCAACCACCCCAGCGCCTGCACAATTTTTCCATTTTACTTAAATTTTCTTAATATATTGGGGAATATAAAACGATGCATGAGTGTGAATTGCTGTGTTTCCGTTCAGCGAGAAATGGGGAAAGATACCTGAGAGGCGCCGCCGGAGAGATAAAGAACGGCTTGGGTAGGTGAAGAATGGATGGCTTCAATTACTGCACGCATGCAGCCGTCCGCCACTGCCATCGATTATCAATGGGAACACGTCGTCGTTTCTGGTTTTTAACTATTTTAACTTCCGTTCAATTGCGCGGGTGAACAATGATTTTCCCGATCAATTTCTCAGCTTCATCCCTGTCCTTTTCTGCACTTAGTGGGCTCTTATGCCGGGGGCTCAATTGATTGATGTTGGGCTTCTTGTTTGAGAGCCCAATAAATGGGTTTCTTTAAACTAGGCTCGTTGCTCTCTCTCTTTTTTTGCTATTTTATCAGCTTAAAAAAGCGATTAAACACCAATCAAACTGAAGAGAGTGTATGGCTTGGTTACAAAATGATTGTCTTATTATGTTGGGATGAAATTACGTATAAAAAAATATTTCTTTCCGATAAAAGAGAAGAAAAAAATTATGCATTTTAGTATTCTACAAGTATTAGGCCTATTGCAAGGCCCGCAATGTGTTCAAATTATATTAAATGGGCTCAACTTCTACCCGTCCTCACCCCGCTATTTTATTCTGAAATACCCACAATTTATAATATGTTGTTATATGCACACAGGAATAATGTTACATGTTGTGCACTTATTAGGTAACAATAGGGCACATTACTAGGTCTTGTGCATTTCGTATTTTCTCACAATCTTTTGTTCTTATTCAGTAATTGCCCGATAAGAATAACATACAAAATGTCAAGTATAAATTGCATTGCAAATTGACTGGTTACATGCCAAATGACAATAGCATATATTACCCAAATGTAATACCAAGTAATACATATCTCTTGTCGGTCTTCTTATAACAACATGAGTAACAAAATTCTGAACGATCTCTGGAAATAAATACATGATATTTTTGCCTTTTATACTTATGAGTTAGAACAAAATTACACGAACATTGACAATAAAAGTATTTCAAAAACATCAATAAGAACAAACAGAATAAAATTTGTTGTTGGTATTGTTGTTGTCGTGGCTGTGGATGGGAGAAGATTCAAAAACCAAGGGGTGAGTGTGGTCTAATAGAGACTTTGGAGCGTGGACCGCCTCTAATCACGCTACTCGTGAATTGTGGACTAGAAAAGGTCTTGGGTGTCTGCTTAGCTGAAATGCAGCAGGGTGACTCCCGTAGAATGATAAGAGTTTTAAAATCTGCCAAATTAATGTTGATTTTTTTTTTTTTTGCTTTTCTTCTAGAAAAAAGAAATAATACAGTATCAATTATACAGATATTCAACCGTACAAGGCTACAACTTTGACATGTTTCTGTTTCATTTCTTTTGGGGGGGGGGGGTATACTACTAATCAAAGAAAAAAGATTGAAACAAGTCGGGTATTAGTCGATTTTGTTAAAACTAGAACGAGGACTTTTATAAGTACATTGTGTATTAGGATTGTTAATTACTCATCAACCCCAACAAAGGGAGACAGAGAGAGAGAGAGAGAAAAAAAAAAAAAAAGACAAAAGCCAAAAAACAAAAAAAACTCATCAATCTCGAAACTCCCCAGCTATTGTAAGAAATGACAAATCCTAAGCTCACATGTCAATTTTTTGAGAGCCTCATTTCAGTGACACAAGTCTATGGTTTTTGGCATTTTTTTCGAATTGTCACCTTGTACTTTTGTACTACAGCAGCAGCTTTCAACAATTTAGTAGCAAGGTCCCCAGAACTCCACCCGTCATTAAGGTCTGCTGTTGTTGGTGGTCAGCATGCATCCAATTTCAAATATATCCCTCATTCTCATAATTACAGTCATGTTTGTTTTTTTTTTTTTCTTCCAACAAGTATGATTTTTCTTATTCTATTTTTTATAAACATAGTGTTCACTATGAAACACAATATTAACTAAATTTTCTCGTTGAATTGTTAGTACTGCAAATAATATTACTATTTTATAGAATACAAAAAAGATAAAATGGACAAAAAAAAAATTCAATTGCATTTGAATCTAGATAGCACAAAGGGGGGTAGGCAACCTTTTTTTTCAGAAAAAGTCACCACGTTTAAGCGGAATCTAAAATAGATTAGGATGTTTTATTAGTAATAGTAGTAGTATCATTTAGCTAGAAGTATTAGGAGTTTAGGACCATTAGCAGTCAAAGTGGGCTGGCTTATGGGAACTAGGATCAAGAAGTTCAATGTACTTTTGTGATTTAGTTTAGTAGCAGTAATATTTATTTATCTCTGCCACAGGTCCTAGCGAAGAAGTGGGGAGGATGAGGATTTCCATTTTAACCCAATCCAGTCCAGACTGTCAAAACAACAGTGTTTTGATATTGGAGAAAAGAAATCTTATTATCTGTTACTAAAAAGTAGAGTTTTGTTTGTTGAGGATAAAATAAAACGATGCAAAAGAAGGGACTTTCATAAGGACACACATATAGAGAGTGCAAAACATATATTGTACGAATAATAATTGAAATCATGATTTTTATTTTTATTTTTTTCTGACGAAGATAACATTTGTACAAATAATAGTATATTTTGATCAAATCTACAACCAATTAAGGTTAGTCTTTACCTCATTGGCTCATTTGTTGCTAAACAACAATGCCAGCCATAACTGTAATTATGATGTAAAAAAAAAATCGAGCAGTAGTTTTACTTGTGGATTGTGGTTGTCCAAAAAGATGATGTTAGTTAACCTCGCAAGTCAATTTCTTACATTTTTATTCTGAAAGACACAAAGGTACCTCATTTGTCAATTTTAACCTTTCTCCTTCAAACATTTAGTTGTATTTCCATTTACTATCGAACCTCATCAAAGTCAATCTCATGCGAAAGTCGTCCAAGGACTATTCACTTTTGATTTAAGGTCCCTTTAAAAATAAAATGAGAAGAGAAAAAAAGAAAAGAAGATAAAAATTGTGATCTCATAAGCCACATCATATTCTTTTTCTTCTAAATTATACTTTGATTTTAGAAACACGAATCTTATTATGAAAGATAAAAAAAAAAAAAGTATTTTGCCGTTACTTTCTTGTTACCTAGATTCACCATTGTAACAATTTACTTGTAAATTATCAACAAACATTGCTAGTAGATCACACATCAAGTATGAGAAAGATGCAATCATGGACACTATCATCATATAACAATGTTAGATCGCTTCTTCTTAAAAAAAAAAAAAAAAACACAATGTTAGATAGCTTTTGAACAATCTATTTCATTTTGGTTGCCATGATTCATCATGAGATATGATTGATACATTATGGACACACAGCCAACTTACTCAATTATAAAGTGAATTGCTCAATTGTGCCCTCGTTGTTGTAAGGTTTTTTAAGCCGTTAAGAGTCTTAGAGATGCATATATTACCACAAATTGTGATTGCACTTTCACCTTCTTCGTACACACATGAACTAAACCGTTGGGAAATCATTGTGTTTCTGTGGGGAAAAACATATTCTACGACTGTATAGAAATGTAGAATATTGAGTAGAGCTCTTTAAAGATTAAAACAAGCTTTGGAGCGGCCTTAAGCTTTAAAAAAAAATAAAAAACTAAACCAACCTTAAAGTTCATAACGAAAAGTCATTTTCATGGCATATGTAGCCATTATGCATATTCATCCGGAAGACTACTATAATTCGTTCTAAAATGGGGGATAGTTTTTTTTCCTATAAATCTGTCACCTAATTGTATCCCATTTTGGCATTTCCGGTGTTTTTTTTTGTTTTTTTTTTCCTGCTCTCTAGAAAACTAGTACAATAATTTATGTCCTAGCTTCTTTGTTTTCCTAACCTTTTATTTTCTCCCTTTTTTAAAAAAATAAAAAAATATTTTAGTAATAATATATCTTCCCAATGTCTTTTTCTTCTTGCTAGCTGAAGCCAACTTTACCTTTCTCCAACACACAGACTTTTTCTTCTTTCAATAGTCCTTACCACTCTGCTTCCTGTCAAACCTTTCATACACTCTCCTATACTCTTTCTTCTGTTTCTCCCAAAACCCACATCTCATTTTCTTGTCTGAAGCTACTTCTCTGCTACAAATTTTGATTTTTCTACTGCACAAAGGTAAAAGCTTTAAGCCCATCTTCTTTTTTGTTCTTTTGAGCTCAGCATTTCCAACGGTAACTTTATTGGAAATGTTGGGGCTGCTGGTTTTGTTCATTTTAAGTCTTTATAGCTTTCAAGGCTTTGTGGGTTGCTTGAATGATGAAGGTGTTGCACTCATGTCATTCAAGCAATCCATCCAGCAAGACCCTGAAGGGTCCATGAACAATTGGAACTATTCTGATGAAACCCCTTGTTCATGGAATGGCATAACATGCAAAGACCAAAAAGTTGTTTCTGTTAGCATTCCTAAGAAGAAACTCACTGGGTTTCTTTCGTCTTCACTGGGATCTCTTCCTGAGCTCAGGCATGTCAATTTGAGGAATAATTTGTTTTATGGTAGCTTAAATTCAGAGATTTTTAAAGCTCAGGGACTGCAAAGTTTGGTTCTTTATGGAAATTCCCTTTCTGGGCCAATTCCAAGTGAAATAGGTAATCTTAGCTACCTTCAATCTCTGGATTTGTCTCAGAATTTGTTCAATAACTCATTACCTGCATCATTAATTCAGTGTAAGAGACTCAGAGTTCTTGACCTCAGTCAAAATAATCTTACTGGTAGTCTGCCTCATGGCTTTGGGACTAATTTGGCGTCATTGGAAAAACTTGATCTTTCATATAATAAATTTGAGGGTTCAATTCCCAGTGACTTGGGAAGTTTGTCTAATTTGCAAGGAACTGTTGATTTGTCTCATAATTTGTTTAGTGGTTCAATCCCCCCTAGTCTTGGTAATCTTCCTGAAAAGGTTTATATTGATCTTACATTCAATAATTTAAGCGGTCCTATCCCACAAAATGGTGCACTAATTAACAGAGGGCCAACAGCTTTTATTGGAAATCCTGGCCTTTGTGGCCCTCCATTGAAAAATCCCTGTTCAGATAGTGAGGCAAGTTCACCTGCTTCCTATCCTTTCTTGCCCAGTAATTCCCCTCCACAGGGTGAAGATGATGGCAATGTTGGTAGAGGAAGAGGACTCAGTAAGAGTGCTGTTATTGCAATTATTGTCTGCGATGTTATTGGTATTTGCATCGTTGGCTTGCTGTTCTCTTACTGTTACTCCAGAATATGCCCTTGTGGAAAGAAAAATGCTGACGGGTATGGTTTTGGGAAAGATGGAAAAAGGGGAAAAGAGTGCTTATGCTTTAGGAAGGACGAATCAGAAACTTTATCTGAACATGTGGAACAATACGATCTTGTGGCTCTAGATGGTCAGGTGGCGTTTGACCTAGATGAATTACTGAAAGCATCCGCATTTGTGCTGGGAAAGAGTGGGATTGGAATTGTTTATAAGGTTGTGCTTGAAGATGGGCTTGTTTTAGCTGTCAGAAGACTTGGAGAAGGTGGTTCTCAAAGATTCAAAGAATTTCAGACCGAAGTTGAGGCGATTGGGAAGCTTAAACATCCTAACGTTGTAACCCTGAGAGCCTATTACTGGTCAGTGGATGAGAAGTTGCTCATATATGACTTTGTACCGAATGGAAACCTTACCTCGGCTATTCACGGTATGTTTTATTTATCCATAATGATGTGAACTGTATTTGTTAATCTGGTATTCTACTGCTTGTTATTTTGTCTTCACTCATAACTGAATCTGATATTTGTTCTCAGGAAAGCCTGGAATGGTGACCTTTACACCTCTTTCATGGTCAATGCGCTTGAGAATAATGAAAGGAGTTGCTAAAGGTTTGGCTTATCTCCATGAATATAGTCCCAAGAAGTATGTCCACGGTGATCTTAAGCCGTCTAACATATTGCTTGGACATAATATGGAACCTAAAATCTCTGATTTTGGGCTGGGACGTCTAGCGAATATCACTGGAGGGACCCCAACTTTGCAATCCAGTAGAATGATTTCTGAGAAGCAGCTACAAAGACCAGGAGGCAACACACCATCCGAAGTCGGCACAATGACTTCAGCTGCAAGTTTTGGATCCTTTTACCAAGCCCCCGAGGCATTGAAAGTGGTGAAACCATCACAGAAATGGGATGTCTACTCATATGGAGTAATATTACTGGAAATGATCACCGGAAAGCCACCACTGATCCAAGTGGGTGCTTCAGAAATCGACATTGTGCATTGGATGCAATCATGCATTGAAGAGAAGAAACCATTATCAGATGTGCTAGACCCCTTTTTAGCTCCAGATGCTGATAAAGAAGAGGAAATGATCGCCGTTCTAAAGATCGCGATGGCATGCATCCAAACGAGTCCTGAAAGGAGGCCATCAATGCGGCATGTAATGGATACTTTGGATAGGTTACCTGTATCTTCTGCATGAACAAAAACAATGTAGAATATATAACTGTCTATTTGTTAATTCGTCTTGATTGATATATATTGATTTTTCCCCCTCTGTACATGTTTGCTGCATCCTTTGTGTGTATTAAGTGAGCTTCTTGAAGTCCATTTGAGTAATGCCGGAATTTTGAGAATTCTGGCATCATCAGGGTCTAATGTGACTAAACATTCAGGAAAAATTCTTCACGTTATTTTCAGTTGAAAGGACCCAAAGAGTGAAAGTGATTTCAGATTGTCATATGTGCATATGCCTAAAAGTATTGTCCTCTTCCTCTAATCGCAGAGCTTTTGTCTTTTGTTGTCACGTTTCCACGCTGATTAAGGTGTGTTTCTTTAATGTTCGGTGCTGCTTAACCAGAGGCAATCACAATCAGCAGTCTCTGTTGCAAATCCATTTTGGTAATGAGTCTGCTTTTTTTTTTTTTACAATTGCCTCGTGACATGGCTTTGATATAATCAAACATTCGGGGTCACGGATGTTTGCTTTAATGCTAAAGGTGACATGCATTGCTTTAGCTTTTATTGGTCAAAAATGAAACCATCTCTATACTACTTTACTTTTGTATATACATAAAATAAATGAGACGATAATTGTTTTATTAATGAGACACGATTGTTGTATGTTACATTAGACGTGATGAAGAAGTGTCAAACAAAGCATCTTATAACCTCTCTTATTAAAACTTTTCCAACAAGAAAAAAAGTAGAGAATCTTTCTCCTGATTAATTTGTGTGTAAAGTCATAACAAAACTATGACAGATGTTCCTGAGAAAAAACTAATGTATACCAGAATTTATGTTCCAGCTAATTAATGAGTTAGATGTACATACACAAGCATACTTTTTTTTTCCCCGTAGAAAGTTAAAGATTCCAAGGATTCCCGGGATTCCCGTACCAAAGTTTCTTAAAATGGTAACTTAAATGTTGTTGAATCTCAACTTTTCTGCTTTCCAAGTTCGTGTGAATGAGATGTAACTAAATAGACATATAAAGAGCTAAAAGGAGGAACATGACACTTGGATTTCCTTTACAATGGAGCAAAGAACATGTTGATATTATAAGTAGGCACTCTAGTTTGGGGACACCATCATCATGAATTTCAGCTAAAGTCGATGGTCCTCCTCCTATGGTAAAAAAGTAAAAATATAGTTTGTGCAAAGATAAAAGAGATATGGTATAGAATGCCCATAGAATGGCAAATGCAACACTATTATCGGCCTCTGAATTGTAATTTGCTTACATTATGACTATAAATTGCAGTTTCAAAACCCAAAAACCAAAAAAAAAAGAAGCTTGTGCAAGATCAGAACCTGGCTCCACCAGAAGGTATAACAAAGCAGTAGAATTTTAAGAATTCAGGCAGAAAACGGAAAAGGAGAGTAAAGAGCGGGCAATTCAAGAGTATGAGCCCATTGGGCAGGCACCACAATAAAGGTCTGAAAATCTATTTCAGTGATGGACTGGTTTATGGATGATTCAAAAAAATGGGCTTACTTCCAAGGAACATGCAACGAAAATTCAGCTAAAGCTTCACATCTCATTCCCAATGGGTTAGAAACCTTGAGTTAGGTAGTCCATTGCCTTCTACAATTTCGAAATATTCAGGCAGCCCAGGAGTACTAACAAAGCATTGGAATGCCAATGAAATTCAAAGATCATACCAAATGCCCCAGCAATATGCCAAATTCCTCTCTATTGGAATGTAAAGCACGAAATGGAGATAATATGCATTGTCTTAAATTTCATGGGTCCAAAGGCACCAATAATTTGCACCTAGCTGCTGCATCTTTCCATGTGGTGGGGTTTTAACATCTTAACCCAACATATAGATTTTCAACATCTTTTCTTGCTCCTGTTCTGAAATTATCTAACTAGTTTCTTATAGTTTTCTATTTGAATATAAGTTATTTCTATTTGATTAAAACGCAAAAAAAAGAAATGTATGTTGCTAGGGCTCGTTCTGAGTATATCAAGAACCCAGAAGCTCTTTCAGAGCTCCCTGATGGTCCAAATTCAGGATACTTGGTAATCCAAGATGGAGAAGATTCATCAGAGACTTCTTGCTCAGGGTTGTGCCTGAATCTTCGCCTGAAAAGTTTGCCTTTTCCTCAGAACATTAAGTTGGGTCTCCGTTCTGATCTACTGATTACTTGTGATATCCCACAATCTTCTTTGGAGAACATTATCCTGATCCCAGTTCTTAATCTCCCCTTATCTTCCAAAACCTACTATGCTGTCATCCCAAATGGAGAATACCAAGGGTAATATGCTCTAGATTTCAATTATTTCTTTCTTTCCAAGTTTGAATCTTTGGTACAATTTGTTGGGATTTCAGCCAGTAGGCTTTCTGTTTTCTTCCTAGATAAAGTCAATTCATCATCAATCAATATGAATGGAAATGTGTAAAACCCATGAGCTAGCTAGCTTAATTGCTTTATAACTTGATCTAATTTCCATTGTTTTAGACAAGCTTTTACTTGCTCAAGGGAAAGTGATATGACAACCTGCTGTTTCTGGCGCTGTTTTAATGGCAGCCCACCAAAGCCATTTGATCCAAGAAACATTTATCAACAATTCCAAGTGTATGAAGCATCCAAATTCAGTTACAATTGTTACTTTCGTGCCAGATCAGTGGCACCTGATGGTATTATTCCCTACTTCATGCAAAGAGGAGGGTGGGATATTTGGACTGGATTTCCACTGGAGTATAAATTAGATGAATCTGCAAGTGGCCTGAATGCCTCTCTTCGTGCTCGCCGGCCGGATTTCAATTTCCGGCCATCAAACAGGACTTCCAAGGCCGTCGTAGTGGGGAAATGGTATAGTCCATTTATGTTTGTCAAGGATGGAAAAGTGAGTGATCAGGTGAATAGATCACGTTATTATCAGGTGACATTAGAGCAAAAGTGGGAACAGATAATTTCGAGCCGAAATCATCATCGGGAGGGGAAATCTGTGAGTGTTGATGTCATCCTGGATCGAGAAACTGTATATGTTGCTGGAAACAGAGCTGATAATTGGGATGAGGGTAATGCAGTTGAAGGGGCAATACTGTTGAGGAGTTTTGGGAAAGCTGAAGAAGGAAGGGAAGCAACTGTTGTGGGGCTAAGTGTGGAATTAGTCCAGAGAATTAAATGGGAGCAAGAAAGAGGTGGATGGGAAGGTGGGAAAGAAAGGCAAGTAAAGGTGGAGAGAACAGAGGAATTTGAAGGAGATGGTGATTGGAATGAGTTTGGATGCTTTGTGCTGGTTGAAAGCTTTGTGATCAGGAGAATGGATGGAACAGTTGTGATGACTTGGGATTTTAGGCACACTCAACACATTCAAAGCATATGGGAGTAAGTATAATATTCTTGCAGGTACGATGAAGGGGCAATATTGTTTAAGAACTTCCATTTGCAACATCAGTTTGCGAGTTAAAAAGGCAAGAAAAAGCTAGCTCTACAAAATGTGACTTACAGGGGTTTGAAGGGGGATTGAAATGGTACCTTTTCTGTAAGAGAAATTACACTACAAATCACTTGATCAGAACATCCACGGAATTCAAATAAACGTAGTACAATATGGTAAGATCAACATTGTTAATCTGTAAACTTTAGGAAGCTGGATAAAACTACTTTGAAGTTAGGAACAGCCTAACAGGTATTAGATTGCTTAGAACTGAGCCCTGGCTGATGCGAAAGCGTTAAAGCGAATTCAGTGCTGAAAACGCATCTTTCCGCACAATTCTTAGCCGCTTCACACATTCCATGAATTCCCTGTTCAAATTAATATTAGTGGCAGAAGCAATAAGTTTTTCCTGTTTGATCATACATTTCCATCAGACCAAAATTGCAGAAAGAAATGGAGGAAAAGTGATTAGTATGAGTAGCTGCTCCAACTGTTTTAGTTCCACATTGTGAAAAAAGCTGTGAAATGAAATTTGAGAATTGATTTGGAACTTCCAAGACAGAATTAAGGCTATATGAGTGATGTACTGTAGATGATTCAAAATTTATATGACTTACTTCCAAGGAACATCACCAACAACTCTCCACTGCTCCTTTGTGTCCTTATATAGCAACGAAAATTCAGATACAGCTTCAAACAGCCGAAGACCTGATACAGATTGCTTCCCTGATAACAAGCAAAAATTATGATCAGAAGATCAAATATTGAAGATAAATACAATTAGTTTCAGACAGGACAGAGTTGTGCACATATATACCAAACATTTCTTCAAGCTGAAGTGCAAGTGTTGAATAGCCCGAATGATCAAGGATGCAAATCTTCCTCCCAACAACTATTCCATCCATATTCACTTTCACATGATATGACCAACGCCGTTTGCTTTGAATCCCCTCGGCTTCCTCGTCGTAATAAGTTGCTGCATTAATATTGGTTTGAAGATGTTCATGATCAGTCTTTGAATTTCTCAACTGGGGATGAAGCTGGTTCCAATCCAAAAGGTCTTCAAATTCATCTGTTGTGTTACATCAACAAAAAGGAGTAGACTTTGTTCATTAGCTACCAACTTAAAACTTAAAAGAGAGTGACTACAATGTAAGCATGCATTAGGTAACCACATAAAATGCACTCTCATGCATGCAAACAAAGAAATAGGAACCTAAAGGAACACATTTTCTTAGACCATCATTATTCAGCAATCAAATTCACAAAGAGATTGTAAAATGGCTTCTTAAGAGTTGATTGACGACCTTCCACCCATCCTGTATCAGGAATTTAGGCTGAGGAGAAAATATAATCAACAGAAAATTGACACTTTACTTATCTAGCACTCTATATAACCCGTTATAATTAACTTGGGACAGCAAAACCTATATGCATGCCAACCTCAATACTACAATAATTGAAAATTGTTCCTTGTGATGTATATGACTTATTAAACAACTAGTATTTACCATGCGGAGAGGTGTGATAAGACTCTGGCTGCAGGACCTTTAAGCTAAGGCCCAAATCAATGATGTTCTCCCCATCTTTTCCCTGATAATAAACATGGGGAAATGTTGCATGATTTAGAAGGTAACTTGATCCATTCAAATCCATTGATGAGTTTTTTTTTTTTTTTGTAAAAAAAACAAGTATCTGAGCTGATGAGTTAACTGAATATATTTTGCATTTCAATAGCCCTTCTCTGAATAGCGCTTCTCATTTATAAGGCAGTGAACAAAACAAAGCAGTAAAACTTGGCATTAGAGATGCGAGGACTTTAGGGGACAAGGGAGACAACCAAACCTTTATCCCACTATCAATCATCACTGATTGGGAAGTTATGTTTTCTGCCATTCATAACATGCATAAATTTTGACACATATAGCTACATATATCAAATTGAGGGATGGGCTAAGAAGATCCCAACAAAAGTATAACCTTTGTATCTTGTAAGTTAAGAGAGGTGTGACACCATACGATAAAACAATACGACTTTAACATGAAAAATTCAAACGTCGCGATATGATCACAACTTGCTTTTTGGATAATATGAACCTGATACATAATTTGTGACCTTCTATATATAATATGGATATGAGATCCATCACTCTTATCATACCTAATCTTATTGTGTCCAAAAATTGAGTCAAGGTCAAATTGTTGAGCAATGGGGACACGATGATGTGAAAATATATAGTCCACAAATCTTGAGAGATAAAAGGCCATCCTTTTCAACAGTAGAATTGTGAATGAGGATCCATCTCCTTTGATGTAGCCCTGACACATCTGTTTCCCTGCATTTATTCAAACGCATCTTCATTGTTGTTAAGGGGCTCCTCTCTCAATAAGGGCAGACAAATAAACTAGATGCGGCTAAGATTGCATATAAGCTTTTCCAGACAAGAAGAGAAGTGCTGCTTTTTTTTTCTTTTTTTTTTTTTTGGAAGTTATCAGTCATTTCTTCATGTCTCCTGAAGTTGTTGCAACTAGCCTGATATCTTATTATCGCATCAGAAAAAACCAAAATGTGTTGAATATGGCAAAATAGATTATGATAAGTTTGGGATCTTTCCCCAGTATAGGAACACTATGACTTAAAGTCCATCAAAAATCCGAAAGATATACTTTCAAGTTTCATCAATTGACTGAAAAAAAGAAAGACATGAAATTAAAGTGGTTCATTTTCTCAGACCATGATCTCAAATATTGTTCCCAAATCCAAAAGCAATATCAGCCATATAATAAAAACTAAAAGCAATTGACAAGTGGAGAGAGTCTCGAATGTCATATTGAATGTAGTTTTGATTCATGCCTTAAAAATGAGATTACAAGGAGTAGTTTAATTAGTCTCATCATTTAAAAATGTGGGACAAGATGAAGATTATACCAAATTAATAATGGAGGTCACAACCTATATTGATGAATGATGATCATTCGGGGCGTAATTCAGGAACTACAAACACATACAGGGCGAGCAATTTATAATGTGAAATAAAAGAACTTGGTTACACCCTATAGTCCAACTTATCAGCAACGCAAACCGGATTAGACACTTCAACAGCATGGCGACCCGAAGTCTTGAAGTCGTGTTTGCATGAATGCGATTCCGGGTACCGATGAACGCTGCAGAACGTTCCCCGGCAACGGCACTCAAATCCCAATAATCCCACCTTCTTCGTACACCTTCCACACCTCTTCTTCTCCTTCTTCTTAGCCTCCGGTAATTCGTCGTCATCAGCACTTGTAGAAGTATTCATGCTTATAGCAGGCAGCCCGAGGACGGTATTTTTTGTCAAATCTTCTTCTTCTACTACTTCTTCTTCTTTTTCTTGATGATGATCATCAAGATGTACAAGGTTCTTCATCAAGGAATCCTTGTAACATTTGGAACAAAGGTTCTTAGTTGATTCACTTCCATAGAAGCCGCATCCTCCGGCGCAAAGCGGCGGATTATCATCGTCAATATTCATGGTACCAGAATATTACGAGCCTTAAAAATCTTTGGTTTAAGGGTTTTGCAAGATTGGAAATTTGGAACATAACCTTTTAAGTTTTCTTTGGAAAGGAGTTGTGTGATATATGTACATGCAGGATTTAATGAAGGCGGTAATTAATCCTTTTTCCTTTTTAAAGTTAATTCTCGTATTTTAAAAAAAAAAATCAAAAAAAAAGAAATCAAAATGGTTATCCTTTTATCTCTTAGATTATAATCATCGAAAATACCTTTTTTTTTTTTTTTACTTTCCTTCATTTACTTATTTTCTTTTGCTTCAAAAAAATGTGTATGTAGAAGATCATCGATTTGCTTAATTATTTAAATCTTAAAGGAGGGAATTGTGCTAATGATAATGGGAAAAAAAAAAAGAAGTTCCAATATGTACTTTTTTTAGTGGAGCCAACCAATGCGAGATGAATATTAGGGTATTTTTTTACCCTATGTATATTTCTCTCTTTTACAAAAATAACAACCCAAATCAATTTTACTGCATAAACTGATGTGGTACAGCCGCTGCATTGAATATTGGACTCACTAATCTCATATGTCTCTCTGTCTTTTTCTTTTTTTTTCCTTACAAATACATGAAAAATAAAAAGAGTTCAATTTACTTTTTGTTTACCATGTACTACTTTTTCACAAGTCAAAGATGTAGAGTGAGGAACTATGATTCAACCCAAATTAATAAAGATATCTCTATCACTATTATCTAGCTACTTGTAGTTTAAAATTCCATTTAAAATACTATCCAACTGTTGTATTCAGATCTGATGTAGTGAAAGAAGCTTCACATTTCACCAATGGCATTATTAGAAAATGGACAGAATTGTATTGCGTGATCAAATGCGGGATTCGCGAATATTAATACTAACTTTTACGCTTTCATCTTCAAAAGAATTATGTTGTAGTTTCACACTATTGCTAGACAAACCAAGCTACTAACAAAATAGCTGACTATGACGTATTTCAGATCGGATCCATCTATGTTAATTAAGATTATTGTTTCGATACTCATCATAATAATTTAAAACGTATTTTTATGATACTAATACAATGACACCCCGATAAGTAACTGATTAGATACGTCTTTTCATAGTTACAACTTAAATGTAACCAAAAAAAAAAATGTATCTTTCGCTAATTTATTCGTCTCATTGCGCATTCAAATAATGTACCGGAGATTTCTCTCATTTGTCTTTTCTCCTCAAGATAGTCAATGGCTTATTTGTGGGAGAAAGAGGGTAGTAATAAGAGAGTTGTCGTTAAAAGCGGAATTTGAATTAAGGAATGTAGAAAAGAGAAGAATTAGACAAGCAATAAACAAACAATTCGGTAGAAAATGCCAAAACAATTGAAGTTATTAAAAAAAGGTTTTATTGACGGTTTGTACAAATTGTAATGTTTGAATTTTATATTATTATGAAAAAGAGCTACTCCTTTCGTTCCAAAATAAGTGTCGTTTTAGCAAAATAGAAAAATTTCAAAATAAGTATCGTTTTCATATTTCAATGCACTTTTTGTCTAAAATTTTTAAAATTACCTTCGAAAGAATTAATATTATTGGTGGATATATTTTTAATGGGGTTGGTTGAGGATATTGAAGTAATTTTATTACCCTATTTAAGAGTTTCTTAAACTATGTGCAAAGTGTAGAATGACACTTATTTTGTAATGGAGGGAGTATTAATTAACTAGAAGATGAAGATATAAGGCAGGTAAAACAAGACAAAGTATACTACAGGAAGAAGTACTTGGAAACCGCAGCAGATTTGTTTGCAACAAACCAAACAAAACCCAAAATGATTGTTAATCGAAAAAACTAGCTGTTTTTTTTTTTTTACCGACACACAATTCTGGTTGTAGTACGTCATCAAATAATTCTCTCCATTTCATGAATCATGTTGTTTCTGACCAAACTGCAAAGATCTGTGTGAAAGAATCTGCAGAACTTTAATTTGCTGCAATTTTGGGTTTTTTTTTTTTTTTTGCTGAAGCTGTTCAATTCAATCATGACCCTTTCAAGAGTAGTTGAACATGCAAAGATTAGGAAGCAAAGAAATCAGCCTAATTTAGCCTCAGATGTTAACCAGACTCCCCAAAGTTCATCATCCATCATTCCTCATCAGCAGACTTCCAGATTGAATAAAATCTCCAGCCCCGGTGGTGAACCCAGAGGATTGTTGATCTGCAGAAAGCCCAAGAAGATGTTTTTCTTGGGACTTGGTTGTAAAGGGCCGTCAATGCCGGCGGCGACAGCGCCGGAGATCATCAGATCAGGAGCTGATTGGGAGACCGGAAATGAAAGAAGGAAGAAACAGGGGAGGAGGAAAGCACATAGTTACAGGGCAGCCAGAAGTCCGGCCAATGTGGATATTTGCTGTACTCCACCTGGGATCAGTTTTTCCTGTGATGTTGTTCCTAGTACTAGTCCATTGCATGTACAGGTAATTTCTTTTCCACAAATATTGTACTGAGACCAACTTGATTTGATCTTTGATTGTGATCTATCTGTGTTTTTTTGCTTCTTGAAGAATTCTCGAGTTTCAAGAAGGAATAGGAACAGCAATTATTTCTCTGGTCCATCCCCACAAAGGCTCCCAATTCCAATGCTTTCCAGAGCCAATTCATTCAATGGTAGACATCACCGTCATGTGCGTCATCATCGTACCGACCGAGAAATTACAGAGGTTTGATTAATGGTTCCCACTTATCATCATCTTTCCTTCTTTAACTTCGTTTTCATGATTAAGTCTTTTAGTCCTTGATTAATCCGTGATATGGTAAAGGTAAGTGCAATCTCTGAGAGAAGGTTGGATGAAAACTGGAGGCATAATATCGACAGCGCCCTATATGAGGTACTTACAAAAAGGGCCCAAATCATAATCTCACCTTATTCCATTTCTGCATTTATACATACACTATTCAAGCAGTAATTCAAATGATTGCATGTTCAAGTTTGTCTAAGTTACATTTCCTTTTCTTGTTCTTTCTTTTTGGCTGTTTCAGGAATTGCTTATTTTGAGTGAAAAGATTGGGTACGTAGGGACAGGCTTGAGTGAAGAAGAGATCCTTGGCTGCCTGTGTATATTCAAGCCTTCAGAATTTGTTTCAGGTCCTCTCTTAATCTCCATTGATAAAGAATGGAAATGCAGCATCTGTCAAGTAAGTCCAAAATCATACGACATTAACCTTACCCTTTCCCCTATGTGTCTTCTTCAACACTACAAACAATACGGTTTTACTGCCCTTTGCAGGAAGGTTGCAGAACTATAGACAGTATCGGAAGACTTGGCTGTGGACATTGCCATCACATTGACTGCATTAAGCAGTGGCTTCAGCTGAAGAACGAATGCCCCGTCTGCAAAACAGCACCGATTGCTAACAAATAGGTCTACCGGAACTTTAATCCTGGTTCCAGCTATGAACCTCAGTTATCTACGATGCATTTGGAAGAATTTTGATATTGTAAATACTTCATGATATTCCATTATTACAAAGACAGATAATTGATGAAGTATTTTGGGGTGAATCCCTTAAAATTCATTGTACAAGAACAAGATACTTTCTTTGTCTTCAGTCAACTACAATGTTCAACTTCCTTGTACTGTGAATTACACTACTTGAGTCCTTTTGTTACCTGATCAACTCTTTACACATTTTCTCACCGTCTACAGTCTAAGCCACCACAAAACGAAAAAAAAAAAAATGATGGGACAAAGGTGAATGTAAATATAAACTTAAATTTGTGATGATAGACCGACTACAAACTAATAAAAACAACAAAACATGCCTCGGGCCCATGACTACTGCACAGAATTCAGCATACCCATAAGTTCCAGCTAAATCCTCAAAACGAATCCTATATAATGAAAAGATGTGCATCAAAAACAGAAAGGAAAATTAAGATTGAAAATTTGTTATCAACCCAACAAAGTTACTGACTGAAGTTCTCACCTTCAAAATTACACCTGATCATGACGGCTAAAAAACTCGACTATGCATGGATATACCTCTTCAACAGCCTGAATTTATAGGCAAAAAACACAAGGCTATTAACACGAATGAAATCACACCACACAATTCATTGAACAATAAACCTTATTCAACATACCAATCGGCCCCCAACTAAGTCATAGTGAGCATAATGTGGACCTTCATCTTTTCCAAGCACTTTGTAGGTTACCAAGGCCTCAGGGAGCAACTTCACAGTTTCTGCTCAGGTCAATGGATAATGGTCAAGAACAGTTAAAAATTCCCAGTCAATAAATACCACAAATTGAAGACATGGAAATCGCATAATACCATAAACAGCTTCAGGCGGGCAAATTAAGTCTCGGTCTCCTGCAAGAGCTAAGACGGGGACATTGGACTTGTGAATATGATCTTTGTACAAAAATGTACCACTCCTGTCACGAAGACCTCCTTCTCGAAAAGCTGTGGTTAGCTGCAGCAAAAGTTTAGCAGGTATTGTACCTGCAATTGGAGATCGATATACAATACAGTTACTAGAAAGGAGTACCACAAGTTTCTGAAAGTGAATACCACGCTGGTAAAATGAAGAAGCTTTACACAAAAGCTTCCTTGGGACCATGAAATTTTGGTTAAAATCGACACAAAAGAAACTTTTAGCCTCAAAATATATTTCTGAGCCTGGATTCTTCAATGTCCACAGTTTTCAGTAAAACTTTTCTTTCAACCTTTCCTTACCCACTTCATTCTAATAAAAAGATACAAATAGCTGGAATTCGACTACAAAAGCATAGGGTAAAGATAGGTACATTCAAACTTACAGAAGTTATTCAAGACAAGCTTCTTTAACAGCTCTGGATGCATCATATCCTGAGCTGATATATGATCCACGAGCCAAGACAAAACGTAAGGGGGGCTAGATGAAAGAGGATATGCAGCCGACAGTAAGGCTCCTAAAGGAACAACCGGCACATTAAGAACCTGTGCTGGATCAGCCTGCACAGATGTTCATAGTTTACACGGAAAAAGATTCTAAAGTTAGAGCTGGATCAAACCGATACTAACTCTCCACCTCTAGTTTACAGCAGAATGCCTCACTCAAGAACTAAGCAAGACCAACACATTCAACTTACAAGGGGCAGTAATAATTTCAGTGTTGAATTAGAAGATGTGTAATCAAGAGATGAGGCCAAAGTAACTATAGCAGCGAATGGAGACTCCCTTCCCTCAGCACCTTCAAAAGTCAGACAATCAGGAAAAAGAGAAGGAGCTTTCCATCCCCACGTCATGGGACTATGGTAAGAAAGAAAAACATACTACATAAATCATTCATTTGATCAGGAAAGAGTATAGTTCTGCAAAGGATACATCATTTGCAAATATTTTATAACATCTCACATCTACATTTGATTGCTACAATTAACTATCTTTAAGAATTAGTGACTAGATTCAAGAGAAGCATGTGCACAAGAAAAACTGGCAGGAAAAGAAAACACTATCATAGGCCCAGCATAATTTTTTCAGAAGGCCAACTTAAGACTTTTATATAGAGAAAACACACTCCAGTTCAAAGCGTATCAGTTATAAAACAACCAATCAAGATATAGGTATCAGATAACCAGATGTCAAATTTACCACATCTTGATAGCATAGCATACAACAATATGCCTCCCATAGAATGTCCAGTTGCTAGAAGCTTGCCATCTGCAGGTCCACATTGACTTCTTATATATTCCATCTACATGCATTAAATAGGATTATAATAAATATATGGAGAAAAGGTTAAACTTATCGCATCCTACTAATCCAAGCCAGAGTTACATAATTTTGAATTATGCTATGGACTACAACAAGGGCAAAAGTCACCTCACCGCAGCAGGAACATCCTCCTCCAGGTAATGATCAAAGTCCCAGTCATATTTGATGATCAGTTCCAGTTGTTTCTGGAAGTCTTCCACTGTTGCAGCCAGACGCTCTTGCATATCATATAATTGAGGTGAAACCGAACGTTGGCCCTCTTCAACTATATTTACAAGCTTTTGACTCAATTCCCTAATCTGCAAAGCGACACTAGAATTTTGTCTTGTTTCCAGTAAACTTAATAGCTTTCCCTTTACTTCATTAAAGCGTTCAAACAGAAAGGAATCTTCAAAAAGTTTAGATAGCTGATCAAACAACTTGGCAGACATGATACTAGACTGCCTCTCATTTAGGAAGCCAGAGAGTCTTTCTGATAGGCTCATAAAAGTATCAGTTAATTTTTCTACCAATTTCGATTCATCCCAAGCTGTAGCAAGTCCCATACTATCTTCATTTGCCATAGCAGCTCCGGATTCTACTAAGGACTTTTGTCCATCAGTAGATTGCTCATGCACTGAACATAGCTGATCGCTATCCGTTGAATCCTCGTCTGTTGAAATTCCCGTACTATCTTGATTTAACATAGAAACCTCAGATTCTGCTAAGGGCTTTTGTCTGTCAGTTGATTGCTCATGCACTGCAGAAAGCACCCCATCTGTTGCATTCTCAGCGGCCTCTTCCATTTTATCAGAAATTGCATGAGCAGATTTTTCGATATCTTTAGAATCCATTTCTTCAGTGCTCAAACCCGCTCCTCGTACTTCTAGGATCCAGGTATCAAAACCTTGTGCACACATGTAACGGGCAAACGAAGACTACAGAATTTGCATCAGAAAAGAAGACATTATAATCTTTTCAAACCTCAAAAGATCTTTCTCCTGTAATGTACAATTATATAGTAGGATCCAGGTATCAAATCCTTGTGCACACATATATTTTGCATCAGAAAAGAAGAGATTATAATCTCTTCAAAACTCAAAAGCTCTTTCTTTTATGCAACAATTAAATGACAACTTTGGGTAAGTAGGTCGTCACTTTTTTCCGCAACAATTAAATAAATACGTTTTCCAAACAGGTATTTGGTACAGTAATTCAGTAGTGGATCATACCTAACATGGAACAATACTATGGAAAGGCAAAATGAACATGAAATAAAACAGGAAGGAGTATAACTGAAACTAACCCCAGGAGCGAGGTCATATCCAATTGCATTAGTGCCCACTCCTGACAACAGTAGCAGCGGATGATTCCTCTTCGGAGCCTAAGATCAGCATCAATTCAGATCATCTCTTTCGATTAAGGAATGAAAATTACACACACAATAAAGGTGCAAGTGTGAGAAGTAATAAGACCTGAGGAGGAGGAATGTAACGCCAGAGAGCGAGCCTCCATTTGGAATTCTTGGCGGTGACGTAATGAAGCTCATCGGCGGTGCATATGGACGGCTTAGTCGGAAGCTTCTTCTCGTCGGCGTCAGTAGTTGAGCTACTCTTCTCAGTCAGTGCTGAGAACGATCTAACTTTAACGGAAAATAAGCTCCGGCACGGGAGAGAAAGTCGGCGGAATATAAGAGAGCAAGACATAGACGGTCTGTGGGAGTGGTGGTGGTGGCGGTTGTGATGGAAGGCGGTGGCAAATAGAATTGCCGACCGGATATCGGATTGAACTTGAATTGCCATTAGTTAATTACTTCTCCGGATAAACAGGGAATTGATAACCGATTTTGATTTTATTTCTTCTTCATTTTTGTAATTTCGCCAATTTTTTTATTTTTTATTTTTTTTTGGTTGCTTCTAATCAGGAGGGAGAATGTTCGAGCACTGTGTGACTGTGTGTTTTGGTGCAGGATGAAGGTTGAAGATGAACCGGAATTTTCCGTATGGCCCAAATAAATATTTATGGGCCTTGAAGGAAACCCAAATACTTCGAAATAAGCAAGCCCATACTTACAAATCCCTTTCCCCTTCTTCTTCCTCCTTTTTTCCCCTGAAAGCAAAAATCTGTTCCAAAACCTCTAAAACCCCTCTAGTTTTATTTTGCCAGTTTAAATCTTCAATTCTAGCTCTGATTTGCAATTGTTCCGACGTATTAAGAAGAATTGGAGGCGAGAAAAGATGGGTTCGAAGAGCGATGGGGTGGAAGCGAAAGTGGAGAGAGTGTTCATAGGAGCAGGTTGTAACAGAGTGGTGAACAATGTTTCGTGGGGCGCCTGTGATTTGGTTTCTTTTGGTGCTCAAAACGCCCTCGCCATTTTCTGCCCAAAGGTTCGCCCTAGCGCTTTTTCATTCCTTCTTCTTTGAAGAATTCCTGCTTTTTTGGTTGGAAGTTATATGTGGACTGTTTGCTTTCATCCGGGTTTTATTTGATTTTATTGTGTCTCTGGTTGGGCAGATTGCTCAGATTTTGACGACACTTCCTGGTCACAAGGCTTCAGTTAACTGCACTTATTGGCTTCCGAATTCCAAGTTTGCTTTCAAAGGTACTATCTTCGAACTGTGTGTTAAAATAGTGCAAGGCCGTCTTTCATTTCCTCTTTTGGTCCAGAATTTTAGAACTCTAAAGGTCTTCCAGTTATCTAAAATCTTGTAATTGAAATTGTGTTTACAGCTAAGGATATGGAGAGGCATTTTTTGCTTTCTGGAGATGCTGATGGTGTTATTATTTTGTGGGAGTTTTCTACTGGAGACAAGAAGGTAGTTATTTTAAATCTCTATTTCACTGCTGAATTGTGTAGTCTAGTTCTCATTTGGTCTCCATTGCTAATTTTAAGTTATACTAGAGAAAGGGACAATGCAACCTGTGATGGAGCTTTTCTGAAAGCTTTTCTTCTGTTGACCGTGTTTCTTTACTTACCAGAACATAGTTACATTGTTTTTGGTATTGTAATAGTTAAACTGAAGCTCCCTTGTTGCCCGTGAAACAAATATTTCTGAATTTTTTTTGCTCTGTTCCTTCTATCTCACCTATTCATCTTCACATTAGTGGTCAGGCTTTGCAAAGAATGTTTAGTGCTCTGGATTGCACCCGAAACGATGACTTTGATGTCAATAATTAGGTCTTTAGTGAAGGGAAGTAGCTGTACAAATCTGATTAGGCATTTTTGCCGAACTTCATTCTACCCCACATAGGACACATATGACTGGTTTTAAAAAGTCCTGAAGTCTCGTAACATTGTAAGGTGTATTGACTGGATAAATTTTGTTGCTGATTTGTCTTTTATTGTTTGCTGATTTTGTGAACAGTGGAGGCATGTCTTACAAGTACCGCAACCACATAAGAAAGGTGTCACGTGCATTACTGGAATCTTGATGTCAACTAAAGATGCAATGTTTGCATCATCCTCGTCTGATGGTACTGTAAATATTTGGGATTTGGTCTTTCCCTCCTCTAGTGAAGGTGAGTTCCAGGGGTCTTTAGTGTCATTCATTCACTATTTTGATTAAGTTTCATTCTAATATTAACTGAATGATATTCTTAATATTTTTAGTTATTATTATTAGTATTACTATGTTAGCTGCCAAGAATCCTTCCTGCACGTTTTGGTGGGTAAAACATGTTGACTGAATGAGTTTGCTTGTGGCATTATGTTCATAATAATAACCATGAAGAAGAGAATGATCCTATTTAGACCTTGTTTTCTTTCTGAAATTATTGTGAATTATGAAACAGAAAGATTCCATTAACTCCCTTAACTTGTTTTCTCATGCTTAAATCCACCCTTGTTTGGAAATCATGTTCTTTTCTGTTTCCCAGTTTCAATATCCTTTTTACTTCTTTTTTTTTTTTATTTATTTATAGTTTGAAGTGAATATGAGGTGGTTCAGTAATGCTTATTATGCAGGGGACCGTAAGCTTTCATGTGTGGAGTCTCTTTCGATTGGTCCAAAGACCATGGTTACTCTTTCACTTACAGAATTGCCGGGAAATTCAGGTCATCTAGTCCTGGCTATGGGAGGGTTGGATAATAAGATTCATTTGTATTGTGGCCAGAGAAGTGGGAAAGTATGTACAGCTTGATGCACCTTCATTTGTGATTCAAATCTGTTTGTTTTTCCATGAACTGATCTTCTGTTTTGTTTGCGTTCCCATGTACCAGTTTGTTCTTGCATGTCAGTTAAAAGAGCATACTGATTGGATTAGAAGTTTGGATTTCTCCTTTCCTGTAGATGGAGATGGTGAAACATGTATATTACTTGTCAGTTCATCTCAGGACAAAGGTATACGCATATGGAAGATAACATCGCGTGACGTTTTGGCGAATGATAACAAATCAGAAATCAGCTTAATTTCTTATATCAAAGGACCAGTTTTTTATGCTGGCTCATCATCATATCAGATTTCCATGGAATCTTTGCTCATTGGGCATGAGGATTGGGTCTACTCCGTGGCATGGCAGCCTCCTTTGATGAGCAAAGAGAATGAATGTTATCAACCTCAAAGTTTATTATCTGCTTCCATGGACAAGACCATGATGATCTGGAAACCTGAAAAGACTACTGGTATCTGGATTAATGTTGTTACTGTTGGTGAATTAAGTCATTGTGCTCTAGGATTCTATGGTGGGCATTGGAACCCAAGTGGAGATGCTATCTTGGCTCATGGCTATGGTGGATCTTTCCATCTGTGGAAAGATGTAGGTGTTACTTCTGGTGATTGGAAGCCGCAAAAAGTACCCTCTGGGCACTTTGCCCCCGTGTCAGACATTGTTTGGGCCAAAGGCCAGGAATATGTCTTGTCTGTCAGTCATGATCAGGTATTTTTTGCTTAATCAACTATGATATATTCTTTTTTGCTTAATCAACTATGATATATTCTTTCCCCTGTTTCCATCTCTATTTGTCACCCTGTGTGTGTAGTTGTCTGTTGAGTCATTAAGTCAGTGTGATGTTTTTAGTGATGTTTTGTTGTGTTTATGTGTTAATCAGGTTGTTCTTACAAGTTATTTTACTTTGGCAGACTAGCAGAATCTTTTCTCCTTGGGCTGAAAAATCTTCCTTAGATGATTTAGGAAATTGGCATGAAATTGCTCGTCCTCAAGTCCATGGGCATGACATAAACTGTGTTACCTTTATTGAAGGAAAGGGAAACCATCGTTTTGTGAGTGGTGCAGATGAGAAAGTATCAAGAGTTTTTGAAGCTCCTCTTTCCTTCTTAAAAACTCTAAACCATGCAGCTTCACTGGGATCTAGTTTCTTTGATGAACTAAAAGGTGATGTGCAGATTCTTGGGGCTAATATGTCTGCTTTGGGGCTATCACAGAAACCTATATATACTCAAGGTGAGTCTAACGCTAAGTTTGTTTTTGAGATTTTACAATGGTTGTAGAAAACTTCAAATCCTTACTATTTTTATTGGCATAAATGACCTATTCCATTTCTGTATACTATCTGGATTACTTCTGTTACTGTCAAAATATGTTGAATAAAGAGAAGACTCATTTTTCCAGATTATGTGACTGCTGCCTCTTTTGTTTTCAGTTGCACCTGAGACGAACGATAAAAATACTAATGATGGCCTAGACACACTAGAAACAATCCCAGAAGCTGTTCCAGTCGAATTTACAGAACCTCCTATTGAAGAACAGCTATCATGGCATACACTATGGCCAGAGTCCCACAAGCTATACGGTCATGGAAACGAATTGTACTCATTGTGCTGCGACCACAAGGGAAAGCTTGTAGCTTCTTCATGCAAGGTATTTACTAGCTTCGTCATGCAATTTTAGTAGTGCTGTGTATTCAAAATTTTTTGTTAACTAAATCACCACAACACTATATGGATGCAATACATTGACATTGATAAGCACAATGGAGATAGTCCTTGCAACTTACAAATTACTCTCTCGGATAACAGCACCATGGATTGATTTTCTGTAATTGCAAATAGCTTAAAGCTTGTACTCTGTGCAGGCGCAATCTGCATCTGTAGCAGAAATCTGGCTCTGGCAAGTTGGTTCTTGGAAATCTGTTGGCCGGCTGCATTCTCACAGTTTGACAGTGACACAGATGGAGTTCTCTCGTGATGACGATTTTCTTTTGGCCGTCTCTAGAGATCGCCACTTTACTGTTTTCTCAATCAAAGAGCATGGTATGCTTTACCTTCTGAATGATTACCTAGTTCATACTTTAGTGTTGTTGGTTTTAACTGAGCAAATGTGGCTCCATAACGTAGGTTAAGTACGAGCTATTTTCTCTAATGTTAAGAAATAAGTTCCAGATTCCACTCCTGTAACGTAAGAGGATCAACCGAGTTGAAAACCTGTAGCATGATACTTTGCACAACTATATTGCATAAAAATTGTAAATAGATATTGACTGGGATTACAATGGATGCACTATAACCTTGTGTTTTAAGGGAAAAATTTTCAACTGCCATATAATACTGTTTACATGTCTTGATTGTTCCAGGGCCTGATGAAGTCTCGTATGAACTTGTGACGAGGCAAGAAGCACATAAAAGAATAATATGGGCTTGTTCGTGGAATCCTTTTGGTCACGAATTCGCTACAGGTTCTCGGGATAAGACAGTGAAAGTCTGGGGATTGGAGAATGGAAGTTCAGTTAAGCTGCTTCTGACACTGCCACCATTCAAGAGTAGCGTCACTGCGCTATCCTGGATGGGCATTAGTCGCCAAAGAAACAACGGGCTTCTCGCCGTTGGAATGGAAAGCGGTTTGATTGAACTCTGGAGTCTATCTCACAAGTCAGGTGATGCAGCAACTGCAGCATGTGCGGTACAGTTTGATCCATATATGTGCCATGTTTCCCCAGTTCATCGGTTAAAATGGAAAACACCAGAAAAGAGTAAAGATTCTAGTGGCATGCAGCTTGCCTCCTGCGGAGATGATCATTGCGTAAGAGTGTTCAAAGTTGATTTGGTTTAAGCCTTTAAGATGTCTGTTGTATCTTAAAAAGATTAGATAGATCAAATTTACTTGAAAGAAACTCCATGAAGTTCTCAAACCAAATTCTTGTTTCTGAGTATTAGATTCTGTACAATCATCCGTTGTATATGGTGAGTTTGGTTAGAATAGTGTTTGATTCTTGGGTTTTCCACTGGGCCCTCACAAGTTGAGTTTAAGCTATTGGTTGCCCAAAATCCATTGGTTTTACATTTTGAGGAAGTCAGTAATGTCGTTTGTTTGGGAAGAACTAGCAACTTCCAAAAGGTAGATTTTTTTATACAACTTGCTTTGAACGAAAATCTCTATGTTGACATTTTGAAATATTGGTCAACAGTGATTCTTGATTCTATTCTTTTGAAAGTCAAATTGCGTCTTAAATTTTATTTTGTGAATTTTTTTTTCTTTGAATAATTTACCATTTTAATTTATTAAATCAAACTTTAATTTCAGGACTAATGAAGTATGAGGAAAAGAAATCAGAGAATTATTATCCCATTCAAATTTATTTGTCTAACTAGTTAAACGTTTTCCATATTCTGGATTATCAATGTGAGACGAAGAGAGTATTAGGTTCAAAACAGATGAGCATGCACCAAATGGATTCCAAGTTGAAGAATCATTACTAACTTTTCTTCTGTTGATGTCGTTTTCTCTTTGGTTGCTGCTGCTTTCTTTGAATTTCACATGTTTTTCTTTTTTTCTTTTTCATTTTTCCTCATGAACCAAATATTGACCCTTTACGGTGAGGATCCAATGAGATTAATTTACTCTCCTTTTTCTTCTTTTTTTTTCCCCAGAATGATATTAATATGCTGACTAAGAAAAAGCGGCATTTTGGTTTCTGTTTGACTGGAAACTCACATTTATATAAATACATCAACTCTAATTTTTCAAAAAATGTTGGAAAGATTATTGCAATACTCCTACGGATCTTTTTTTTTTTTTTTAAGCCCTGTAAGTCATTTTCCGGGTAAACAATTATTATAACCGTTCTATTTTTATTTTTTTAAAAAATACAGTTTTTTATTTTCAAAGTTACACTTTTATCTCTATATTTTTATTCTCTTGGCAAGTTTACATGGCATATAAAGTATCTAGAATAATTACTCAGGGGTTAGAAGCCAAAAATATCAGACAAAGGCAACCGAATTAAAAATTTCTCATCTCCAACCTCATGTTGTTCATCTATCTATTTTATTTATTTTAAACATTAAAACTCCAATTTCTTAAATTGATAAAATCCATTAGGCTCCCCCCATTGACGATTTTGATTGAGATTGATTGAGAGAGCAGTTGGGCTTTTTATCCCAACGGCAACTTCCCCCCCCCACTCTCTCAATCCAGGCCCACACAAAATGGGAACAGTGGCTCCACAATTAACTTCTCGTTTTCCCTTTTCTTTCTTTCTTTTGAAAATTAAAAATATTTTTATTAAATAGTGTTTAATGATTTTATTTTTTTTTTATTTGTGATTTTGGGTTGACAACATGTACTACACATGACCTGTCTCAATTCAAAAATTAGCTAAAATAAATCCATGCATTGCATCATCAAGAGAGACTGTTGCCTAACTTTTCATTTTCTGTGGGCTAAGTCTAAGTCTAACCACAGGTTGTGTCATTGTCGAAATATTCACTTATAGACTCCTTTGCCATTTTGTAACTTATTAGTTCCTCTCCCTGTTTTTAACAAAAAAAAATCATCTTAATATTTGGACTATTATTTCAAAATAGGAGTATAATTTACTTAATAAATTTAAGATAACACAAGAAATGAATTGTTTGGTTCTATTTCATTTTGTGTTTCTGTATTTTATTATTATTATTTTTTTTGAAATGAAAAAAAAAATAGAGTAAATTACGTATATTCCATGTATCATCCCTCTTTTGTTGATTAGTAAAGATATTGTGAGAAGTGAGAGGAGGACTGTTATTTGAAACCAGGAGTGTTAGTTATCAAGATTAACAATTTTTGCAGTCAGCACACTGTTTCTGTGGTTCCTCAAAGTGACCTTACTTCAAAGAATGGACTAAGTGAGTCAAATTTTTGGAATATCTTTTTTGAGGGTAAATTTTTAGAATATTGGAATATTAGGGTAAATTTTAGGATCGATAACATATATTCCTTCAGTTATATATAATATAATGGTTTCAGATAATCGATGAGTACCAAATATCAGTAGATCAACCAAAAGTAACAAAGAACAAAAATTAGTACTACCGAAGAAATTTCAAGCCGACCACAATTCAGATCTCATAGTGAGAGTCATTCATGCTCGTGATGTTAATGTTGTATTGATTTTATGTCCTAATGTAAAGGGCGCCCGGCACCCTATCGCTGACCTATATATTGCCTAAAAAGCCAAACAATAGACGAAAAAGAATAGTGTCAATCAAACCAAAGGGACAAAATAACAATGCTGGCTATGACACGATGAAGATTCAGCATTGCGGAATTTTCTCAGCTTTTGGTATCACAAATAATGGCGTGGAATGGACAATCCAATGGACTATATCAACTGTGGGTTATTTGGCAGCCTTTGAAATTAATTTTAGATTTGATTTAGGGATACAAGAAATTAAATAAATAGTTAATCATGTCAGTCCAAACTGAGCTGCCTGTTAAACTAATAACCATGATAATACTAATATCCATCAGGCGCAGAATTATGGGGACTCTTTCAAGGACTCTCTTTGGCCTGGGACTCAGGGTATAAACAAGTGGAGGCAGAAGTTGATAGACAGAGTGTAGTCAAGATGGTTTTTGATACAGGAAGACAGCCAAGTATTCATGAAACTCTATTGAGGGCAATTAGAGATCTTTTGGATAGGGATTGATATGTAATTGTTAGCCATCGTGAATATAATTTTATAGCTGACTATTTAGTATCGTTGGCAGAGATGAATTTGGTGGAATTAACTCTCTTGGATTCGCCTCCTCCAACTGTAATAGGTTAGTTAAATCAATGTAGGGGTTTTTTATCCCCGTCTCATTATACCCTAACCAAGGTGGCTGTATTTAATCCCCTTTTCACCAAAAAAAATATATATATCCATCAAAATTTCAAGTAAACCTCGTACTATATTTTTGACTCACGGTTTTAACTATTTTTTCTCCTTTCTTTCAGTTCTGACGTGTGAATTTGCAAATGATTAAAACAACGTTAAAGACGGGAGTCATACAGAAAGCTAGTCTGTTAGTGCTTACTGTAAAGTCACATGAGAATCAGTGATGAAAACCCTTAAAAATTAGTTTAATTGTACACGTAAAAAGCCAATGGGGATTCTGGCCTCCATGTGAATGAGGTACGTAGTTCATTCTGTCATCATAATAATCATGTACAACTACTACTGGAAATGGTAACATTCTCTACTGGAGCTCAAGGGAAATGACATGGAGAAATTATAAACAGGGCCACATTCATTATTAGTCTTATGTCTTAGTTTGAGTATCGATCTTAATCTCCGATGTACTAATTTTAGCTACGATCAATAACATTCATTTAAATCAGAATCGTGTATGTTATATTATTTCTATCTCAAAAAAATAGTCCAAATCTAAAAATTCAATGTGGAAAATTTTTTTGGGACGAACTTGCAGAGGAGTACTGAGAATATATGTTTCATCGGGTTAAAAATAATCACATGCACCGAGAGGATAACGGGGAGGTGGTGGTGCTAGCTTATGATTATTAGGTGAGGACACTTTCCAATTAAGAACCACTAACTAGGTTTAACATGGATTGATTAGTTAGTGAGGTTTGACTTTGTTTAATTTTTGTTCAGTGTAAGATGCAACCTATAATATTAGTTAATTGTAGTTTATACGTTTGTGCCTTAGCCCCTAATGTACTAGTAACTAAAATTTTGGAAAGAGACAGCTTTCATCATCCATTATTATGGCGGTTGTTTCCTCTCTGCCTCTCTTGATAATGAAATCCAGTTCTACCAAATCGCAGTACAAGACAAAGTCCACTGTTTCAAATAATTAAGATTAAGATCAGACACCTTTAAAGTTGCCAGAGCTCAACCTTAAACCCGAATTAATGTTTTTAAAAAAAAGCAACATTGAGTTGGGATAAGTTGGCACCAAGATTGGCCCTTTTAAGATAATGTAAAAATATGCAAATTGCTTCGTGATTGACAAATATGCTGTGCCAAGTTTCTACCAAATTGCTTTGTTTTCATATCTAAGCGTATTTTGCCTAATGTCTAAATCAAGTTTAGAATAAACGAATCCTTCCCAAATCAAACAAGTCAAAAATGAAGCTCAAAAGGTAAGAATCAGGCAAGAGTAAAGCATAGCCATTGCCTTTGCAAGTTTAATAAGGAACATTTGAAAAGCATCTTATATCAGGCTGCAGATTAGCTTTTTTTCCTTTTCAAATGAGCAACAATAACCTATCAAAAGACTATAATGCTTTGTAGACTGAAAAATAGAAAACCCCAGAAAAATCTTCTCCAATATACACACTTATTCTTCAGCTAATTATACATAGGCATTTTTTGAGATTTTACAATGAAATCAGATCAGTCTCATTAAGAAGATACATACCGAAAGAATACTAATTAATAATATCACAAGCCCAAAAAAATAACAATTACATTTGTAAACAATGCTTTCACCTCATGCAAAATTGTTCCTCCATGGCCAACTTCAGTTGTCAGGGCTGAGACGTTCGAACTTGCTGCTTCATGTTCTCTGATGGAATCTGTGTTGAGGTATCGGATGACTTCAAAGGAGGAGCAGACGTCATTGTCTGATATTGAGTAGCCATGTGCGGAGGCATTGGCTGAGTATAATAGATCTGTGCATGCGTTGGATCAGCATATTCATAAGCATAACTAGCAGTGGTAGTAGTGGCTGAAGATGGAGCAATGGACTGCGATGGATGGTGAATTTGAGAAAAGCCAGCATATTGCGGTGACTGGCTGGAAGGTACGTGCACCAAATGTGGCTGTCCTGCAGCTGATGTTCTGTACATGGCTGCCGGCAGTTCAGGTTTAACAGCAGCAGCTGTAGCATTTGTCGCAGGCGTAAAAGCAGTAGGAGGCACCAATGCGGCAGAGGGAGAGGTTTGGGGCCTGCTGGAAGGGGCAATAGGTGTAGATTCGCTGAAACTTGGCTGCTGCATAGGAATGTTATAACCTTGTGCTTGTCTTGCCGGCACAAGGTAAACAGGATACTGATGCTCCATGGAGGGAGGGTGATGGCCTACCTGTTGAGGAGGGTACATGGGGTAATACATAGGCATTGCACCAGGAGGGTGATGATGCATATATTGAGCGCCAGCAGGAACATATTGCACTTGTTGATATTGATCAAATTGACTGGGCAACGCGTAACCAGACTCCTGAACTTGCTGGGGAACCTGAACCCTATTGTTCAATTCAGTTGTTTTAGGATCAATTTGATTAGCTGCAACTCTGCCATTGACAGATTGCACTTGTACAACAGCTTCATGATACATCATCGGTTTTTGCCGGGATAATGGATTTGTCACACTACCGTCACTGCACATATGAAAAAGAATCACCCCATCAGACTATCTCACTAGCAAACTAATTTAAACACAACAATAGAAAGAAAAGGGTTCACCCTTATACAAAAACCTTCTATAACCTATTTCACCATAGAGTTAATCCCGCAAAAATCATTGGCAAATTCTATGGCATATGGCATGAAGCTTTCTCAACAACATGTAAGCCAGATTATTTTGTCCTTATTGAGCCAAAACTTCCAGAAGAAGGCCAATTATTAATAAACTCGCAGCAAAGCCTTTTGGTTACCCTGCTTTTACAGCTAAATTGACAAACACGGTATCAAACAGCAAGAAAGAACTTCTAAATTACTGGTTCAGTATATGGCCCAATCGGCATCAACACCAACAATTGACCAATCATAATAAATTTGGAATTCCATTAGTTAATTCAATGCCTCATATTCTGTCAATAAGACTAGAAAAACAATGGCCAGATTACTATTTTAGAGCTCGCCTTGGTTTCGTGAAATCAGACAAGTTGATTGATCATTAGGAATCATAATTCTACACAAACTACCAAAGTAAATACCCAACAATCACAGGAAAGCAGCCAAATGACCAGAAAATCAAATTTTGTATATTACCAGGAAAATTGAAATACCTTGAAACGGAATCTGGTGAAGGCAAATCGAAGGCACCAGTTGGTTTACTTTGTTGCAACTGAGCAGAATGCAACTGCTGCTGCGGCTGTTGCTGAAACTGTTGTACTTGCTGCTGCTGCTGTAATGGTTGCACCTGAGCTCCCATTTTGAACCCAACTCCGAGCTCCGATCTTTCATCATTTGGAAAATTCCGGTAGGGAATTTGATACTCCCCACCAACCACAACCGGCAATCCTGAAAACGCTGCCACCGGAACAGACACCGGTGCCGGCGGAGAAGCCATCCCTTGCGTAAAACCCCCATCCTCCGGCTTCGAAACACTAGTAACCTGCGCAAACTGCTCCTCAATTCCCAACCCAGCCACGCCTTTCTGGTGATTGCTGCCCTCATCAGAACCAACCTTAATGGGTGGCAAGTTGGCCGTCGTCGACGGCGATGACGAAGTAGACCCAAAAGACGACGAGGTTTCAAGCATAGGAGAATCCGGCACAGAATGGACGTCCTGGGCGAGATTACCATTATTATTATAATTGGTGCTTAAATTATTATTTACTTTCCCGGGAATCCCACCACCACTACCATCTCTTTTAGTAATACTGTCCAGCTGTGCGTCCACATCTTTTACAGCTGGATTTTGATTTTCCATCGCATCATCCAGCCCCAATAAACAATTCACCGATGAAGTCTCCGAAAATGCACGGTTTTTACACGACGGCGTGGTAGCATTTAGGGCATTGAAGAACCATTCGCTCGATTTCGAACTGTGCTCCAGGAGGGATTCAATGGAAGACGATGTTTCCAATTCCGATTTCGTCGAGAACAGAAACAGCCGGAGGCGCGAATTCTTCGAACAAGGGTTTTTGTGAAGCCGGTCGTACTCCTCCACCATGTTCTCGAAATCCTCATCGGTAGTGACGGTGATGAGGGAATCAAGGTCTTCATTCGGCAGCTGGTATTTCAGAGAGAACGATTTCCCGGCGAGGACGGTTTTCGAGAGCCGGAGAAGGAAGTCGGAGAGGTTCGTGTTCCGATCAGCGACGACGATCCGCGTGTCCCCACCGACGTAACAGAGCGACTTATCATGAGGACGGGGGACTATGTGACCGCCGTAGCTACACATGAGACGGAGTTTGGCAGTGGTTGCGGGATGCGCCGCCGTCGTGGTGGGGCCGTACGGGGGCTCATCCCAGGAATCGGTGTTGCGAGACCGTGGAGAAGACTCGACGGAATCAGGGTAGCTGTTGACGTGGTTTTGAGTGGTCGCCGGGGTTGCGGCGGCGGTGGTCTGCGGCGGCGCTGCGGTGGTGGGAATAGGCGGGGCAGTGGAAAGTGGTGGGGGGTCCATTTTGGAAGGAAAAAAATGGGAAAAGAAAGAGAGAGAAAGAAAGCCGAAAAAAGAGAGAGGAGAGAGAAAGGGGGAAAAGGCTAAAGAGGGGGTATGTTTGGTGAGAGTGAGGATGTTCTTATAGTTATTCTAGTACCAATTTCATTATAAAAATTCCAGCTGTTCTTCTTTCCAAACAGTTTTGTTGGGATTCTTTAAAAAATTACCTTAATTAATTGGTAGTAACAAAAAAAGAATTCTCACTATGTTAAGGTTTATAATAATAACTGTAACTCACAGTCCTGTCAATCTGTTGGGTACACTCCAGTGAAAAAACAGTTATTAACAGTAACAGCTTGTGATTACGAATGGATATAATCATGGACAAAAATCTCTCCTTTTTCTATTTCTTTTTTTTTTTTTTTTTTAGTTTTCTTGTTCTCATCAAAATTATCAACTCTTAAATTAGGATAATAATCGTGCCACTTATTTTGCTTTATCGTCTTTTAAAAAAATCACATTTACCTATTAGTTACTATAATTTATAAGTTACAATTAGCATGGTGTGACAAATGATTGAAAAAAAATAAAATGATGAAATGAAACTTTACCCAAAAAAAATAGTGAATTTGTTAAGTTTATGAGGAAAATGTGATAAAACCCAACTCTATCTAACACAAATACAACAGCTACAATATTTGTTTTTTACACTAATTATCAAACTCATATTATCCTATCCTACACTAGATTAGAATAGGAACTCCAAATGGAGAAGAAATTTTTAACTAATTATTACCTCCGTCCCACAAAAATAGTCCACATTGATTTTTATAGTATTTTGTATTGTTTTTATTATAAATTTTAAAACTTAATGTGAACTATTTTTTTTTTCTTGAACGGAAGTAGTAATAAAAAGCTTTACGGCGAATTAATAACTTTGTTCTAAATATGTGATTCTACAAATATGATTATAAGAAGAAGAAGAAGAAAAAAATCATATTTTCGTGTGTTCCCACAGAGGTAAGATTAGATTTACACTAAATTGAATCATTTTGTTCCATAATTGAGGATTTTTTTTTATTGGACGACCATCTCTCCCAAACTCTATCCTCTCTAATTCAAATTTTTAAAGGGTTGAAAACTTTTTAATACATCCTGATTTTCTCCCCATTTCCATTTTCTCTTTCAAACATATACTTCCTGATTTTCCTTCCTTCCATTCCCAAAATTGAGTAATTTCCATATTTTGGAATTTCAAAACCACTACTCTATATATACATAATAATCTGTTCCTTTCGGTAACTTAAATCCTAAGCATTTCCTTCTAATCCCTCTCATAGTCTCGTTATGATTTCCACCTTTTCAGTTTTTTAGTCTTTTTTTTTTTTTTTTTTTGGTTATACATTCTTATCCTTTTATGCACATCATCAATATTTTTGGGGTTCGTCAACCTTTCCATTAAGCACATCATCACTATTTAATTAGATCAAATTTTGTTGAGACATTAAGCATATAATAAGATCAAATACTCGAACAAACTCAAGCGAAAATACAAAGGAAAAAAAAACCGCCAATGGAAAGTCTCGAGGCCGGATATGTATTCAGTATTTATTTACATGTATGTACGTAATAGAGTCAACAACATAACACTAATATGTTTAGTATTCCTTGTTATATTAACGAAAATACTGGTATAACAGTTGCATGTATTATCTTTTCATGAGAAACTTTTTTTTTCCCCTCAGATATTCATCACATTTACTTATTATAGTTATAACTTACAAGTTACAACTAGTACGGTATCGAGTTAATTTTGATGATTTGATCAGCGCACTGTTGTCTAACAAATGATTGAAAAAAAAATATCGGTCCCAAGATTTTAATATAAATTTCTTGTCCGTTTTATTTTATTAATAATTTATATTTTTTGAAAAAAAAAATTAAAACCACCTAATAGAAACCACACCCAACCATTCAAACATTCCCAGCCTAAAAGCACACACACTAATAAATTAGTTTTACAAACTAGATTATCAAAATTAGACAGAGGGAAACCGTTTATTATGAGACGGGGCACAATTTGTGGCTTTACCAAGGAAATGTGGCAAATGGAAATTTGGAAACTGGGGAAATGGGAATGATGAGCTTGAATTTGTGAAGGTTTTTTTTTTTTTTTTTGGTTAATACGAATGGAGAAAGGATTCAAGATGAAACTGTGGGAAGCATGTGGGGATGACAGCTAAGATTTGGAGGGGGGTGGTGATTAGGAGATGAATAAGAAGAGGGTATCCAGCTCAAAGTGCGTGACTGTGTAATTTTTGGGTGAGTGAGTGTGTCGTAGTCAGTAATGCCTAATGTCTACTGTGTGACTGTGTGTATAATTGTATGTTGTGTGGGGCTGCGTGGCCCATTGTCAATTTGGTCTGATGAGCTTATGTCACCATTTTCAGCGTATCTAATATATATAAGCTGGTTCCCTGCTCACTTTCTGCACAAATCTGACCCATTTGATTTTCCTGCGCCTATTTTGTTCAAATTCCAGTCTTAGCTCCCTGTTTCTTTCTTGGGAAAAATTCCACTCTACATAATGTTGCTTCCCACAGATTTGATTGAGTTAACTAACGACTTTCATTATTACTCTTCTAATTATAAAAAAATGTGGGATGAAAGTTGGGTTATAACTTATAAGTTTAGGCTTTAGTCATTTTCTTGTATTCTTTCCCTATCAATAATTGTTGGCTTTGTGAAAATATACTCTCTTTTTTTTTTCTTATTTTAAAATTTAAAAGAATAGTCATGATTCAGAACTTTTTTTTAACAAATCATTAACGCAGAAGAGAAGGAAAAGAAAGGAGTGTTGTTTATTGCATTTTAGTTTTTTTATAAAAAAAAAAAATTATTCTGCGTGACAATACAATAATAGTCGTAATTGTAAGCTTGAGAATGAAAAGATCCCCTGAACTTATTGGATTGATCTATTATTGATCTCGTAAGGGATAGATTTTTTGAATTATGAACGTTGAGAAATAAGTATATCACCAGAGTAGTTCATCCTTCATGGAAAATAAGTAAATAACTCGAAATGGTGACTAATCCCGGTAATTTTGATGTATTTCGGGGTGCAGGTGTTAGTATGTGTTTTATCTAGTTTGGTGTGCTAAGATGGTGATCTTGTGCATTTTGTAACACATGATTTTCTTTTAATAAGATGAAATTTTCCAAACAAAAAAAAAGTACTACTTATTTCCAAAATAATTATCAGTTCGAATTATCAATTTTAGTACAAGTTGAACTACTGAAAATATAAACTAGACAATCATTCTAGAATATGGATGAGAGAGTATAACATTTTTCACTTGTTTTATGTTAATTTTGTGTTCAAAATACCTTAAAGAAAAATTAAGAATCAATGACTAAATATCTTTGATTCCAATTTAAAAAAGTAAAAAAATTAAATCTATTTTATGCTTTATTGATCGGATCAGAAGGAGTAAATTTTACTATTGAAAACCAACACGAAAGAGATATAGAATTGATAAACATGAATCATCTTATGCTAATGTAAGTACAGAATCTTCTAATTGTTCTTCTATTTGTCCACCTTAACACAAAGATTTTACAAGAGACATGGACCAATGATTTTTCCCCCGTGAAATGAATTCTTTTTTGTAAAAAAAAAAAAAAAAAAAAAAAAACTACGTACTGTGACGTAATTTGATAGCATTTTGCTTAAGCAAGTAGTACTTACATTAATTTCACCAAATCAGTGTTGAAACTTGAAACAACACTAAAAAGGCACGTATTTGTTACTTGTGAAGTAGGATGAAATCGATTTAATATCTTCACAAGTACGTTATACTTGGAAGATCTTCGAAGTTTTAAACGCAACTTCAGTTCTTCTTGCAGCATCTGGAAACATTTTTCCACACAAATTCACGGGCCCATTTGGCTTGCATTTACGTAAAATCTGTCCTCTTCAATTGAACCATAATTTATCATTTAACTGCAAATACATTAATTTAACAATTAATCATGATTCTTATTTTTTTAATTCGGAGGGAAATTTGAAAGTCTAGGCTAAATTATATTTAACTCGATGACGAATGTGATAAGCTATATCTTCGATTGATCCCCCAAGAAAGAAGAAACCCATGCATGTTAGAGATTGGTTCATTTTTCTGGTTGCTGTGAAGAGAATGCTGAAATAATATGATAATTGGGTTTGGTTATAATTAAATTCTTGGCAGTACAATAATGGTGAAGTGGAAAACAAGTTACAGATTCATTGCATTTGCCCAGTCCCAAGTTCAATATATTTTTGGAGTGTGGACACCATTTTGTACATGTATGGCTGACTTCCATTATTGTGCCTTATCCCACTTCTTTTATTTTTTCTGAAAAAAAATAAATAGGATTAATATATATTTCCTACAATAAAACCACAATAAATAAACTTAAGGAAATAAAAACAAAAGAAAACGAGTTAATAAACGGATAAATAATACTACCTCCGTCCTAAAAAAAATAGTCCACATTGAGTTTTCAAATTTGTATTAAAAATAGTACAAAACTTAAAACTCAGTGTGGACTATTTTTTTTTTTTGGGACGGAGGGAGTAATATGTACACGATTACTAACCCGTCTCCGTATTACTCGTTTCAGGTAGATTTCATTGAGTTACAAAACATAATTAAGTACTGAAAAATGTATTCATTTCCTCTTGGAAAAAAAAAAAAACGAAAAACTGCACATAGTTTTAATTTATGAATCAAAGTAATAGAACAAATTAAACATGATTTTTTTTTGGTTTACCAGTAGCGTATTTCTTATCAACAAGTGGAAATGGAGAAAGTGAAAAAACATCTGAAAACGGGGAAATACGATTTATGTGTGCGCCTCATATAATTGAAGTATTCACAAAGGTAAGAAGTGAAGAAGTAGTAGTAGTTCTGAGTGGTTTTCATGGCTGGCTCACAGAATCTCACAGATACTTGAAGATTGTCCATTTATTGTTTGTTGTACTCGCCTCATATTATTTGTGTTTCTGTGAAATTTCCTTTAACCCCTTCCATACCGTTTCCTGCCCTACAATGCATATCTCAAAGACTCCTGATTAAATTCCTTCTGACTCCGGTTCTTCAATTTTTGTTGTTGTGGTTAATTTAAGGATGAATGATACCAACCTTCAGCGATATTCAATGAGGGAATTTATGACTATTGCTGCTAATGGTGGATACCTTATAAATATGTGGGAAAAAGAAGTTGCTCGTCAAATGTTAATATTAACCATCAATTTCAGTTTAAGTATTCTTCTCGTTCTATCATGATTTTCTAGTTTTTATTGTAGTTTTAGTACAATAAATAATTATATATTGGAGTAATATACAAAAAAAATAATAATAATAATTTATTGTACTGGGGTAGAGTAGAAACTCCATCACACCGAATTTAGTTCGATACATTAATTACACTAGTACTACACGAAATCTTCATCGCATTTGTAAAACCATATGCTAATAGATCGAGTTCATCATTGTAGAGTTGTGAGTTCAAAAATAGTACATTGAAAAATAACCAAATTATTATTATTCACCGAGATGAATATTGAATGTCTAAGCTGCCAAATTAGTATTTCTGTCCCAAAAAAATAATTCACATTGAATTTTTTAAATTTGTAACATTAAAATTAATACAAATCTCAAAATTTAATAAAATTATTTTTTTAGATAGAAGAAATACATGTTTTTTTTTTCAATAAAAAAACGATCCCTAAATTTTTAATCAAAATGCTTAGGTTTTGTCTAGTCCTATATGCACATGTTGGAATCAAAGTTTATCCAGACCCTTCAAAAAAAAACAACAAAAAAAAAAGTTTATCCAGGATGAGGCTGGAGATACTGTAATAATTACTTGATTATGACGCCACAAGTGATGTAAAAAAAAACAGTTAAAATTTACACTAAACTCATATCCGAGCTCTACTGTTACTGGCGTCTCTTCATTCCCAGACTTTCATTCTGTTCATTAGATCTTATGTTTTTATCCCAAACTACAAGCAATCTTTGGAATAAAGATTACTCCCTCCATACTTAATATAAGACATTTTGGTTTGTCGTAAGTTTCACTTAGTACGCAATTTTAATTGACGAAAAATCTTAAAAATATATTTTTACATTCTTTGCCTTTTCTTGATTGTTATAAAATACTATTAAGATTTTTTCGTTAATTAAAAATGTTTATTAGGTGGAACTTAGGGCAAATCAAAATGACTTATATTAAGAATCGGGGGAGTATTTTCTTATGTTTTATCCCAAACTACAAGCAATCTTTGAAATAAATATTACTCCCTCCGTCTCATAATTATTGTCCAGTTTGAGTTTTTATTTTTAATTCAAATTATACTAAAAGTGAAATCTCAAACTGGACAATAATTTTGGGTATAAGGGAGTACAATTTTGTTCGTTATCATCAGTAGTCAATATTCATATGAAATTTTCAAAACCATCGTGCATAAGAGTCTCTCGTACTAACCATTGTTCAGGCATGATTAAATGCTCCCTCGAAAGTCCGAAACAAATATCTTTATTAGTGTTTTTTTTTTTCCCCCTTCTTTTCACCGCCTCGGATTGTTCCAATTCCAAGTAGGATAAGATAGAACACTAATGTTTCTTGTTGACTTCAAAGGAAATGAGATTGACAAGGATCGATCGAGATACGTACGTTGGTTGATGACACGAAAAGTTAGTTGTCCAAATTCGCTTTAGTCATCCATCCCCCACACTTGAAAGCCTTGATGAACAAATCAGCATGAATTAAGCTGAACCTATCTATTCTTATCTTAAGGAATTATTTGGCCATATTTATAAACTAGATCGAGATTCATAGCCTTAGTATTACACCGTCCTAATGTTTAATAATTAGATGGTGGCCAATTGTCTGATGATGTGAAGCGATGCGATTTAACACCAATAAAGTTGATGAAGACTACGACCTCTAATATGCCTGTTAATTAATTTGAACTTTTCTTTTTCGAAGTATTTAAATTTACTTAAAAATGTGTATAAATCAATCCAGATACATGTAGTACTCAATTTATAATTACATATCCCACAAAATGGGACGAAGGTATGTTTGGTGTTAATGTTGTAGTATGTCTTAGAATAAAAATTGAACTTGAAAAATTAGCACCGGAAAATGACAGGTTCATCCTTTGACCCTAACTGCAGTAATGCAATATACTAGTCATTGTCAAATAATAGCATACGCGAAGTCTCCAAGTTGATTATCAACAAATTAAGATTTAAGAGCTATAACTCCGAATCAACAACTCATGTATAATCTTCTTCTTGCTGGGTTATCTGTTTGTGGCTTTGTGCTTCAAACATCTGGCCTCGGAAAGTCAATTCAATTATATAATATTCTAGTACTACTAACTAAGATTAGACTTTGACTTCGTATTAATTACAGTTTCCCGTCGATTAATTAAGTTCAATTATCAGCTTCAAACAGCTTATCTTGCTACGTAGGAGAAAGTACCCTTTCCAACCGCTAATCCAATTGTCAAAACTGGAATGTCAACTCCACAATTAGTTTAGAATCATGAACACACTCTAACGAGTTAGAGTTGACATAATGCAAAGTCAAAACTGACGTACCCTCTCGATTAGAACAATGAGTTGAGTATATTTTAAGGGACAATATTTAAAAAGAAAAAAAAAGGGACAATATTAAGACATGCATATGAGAGGATTCTCGCTTCTCCTCCAATAAATTCGGTTATTTCATAATAAAATGATTGTAAATTCATTAATTATTTTGAGACGAAATAAATAGTTAATGTACTCTATTATAGATCGTTGAAGACAATATAAATTGATGAGATTTTTTACTTCCACATCTGACTACATTTCACGAGCGAGTATGAAATCAAAATTGCAACGGAACTAATTGGGACTAATGAAGTGATTGATGATCAGGGCGGCAAGAGAGGCGGCGAAAGGCCGGAAGGGCCGCAACATTGTGGACTTTGTGGTGGGGGATCCCAAATCCAAGGGGAGAAACAGCTAATAAGCCCCTACTAACCCCAATGTGGGAGACAAAGCGTAGACCACCTTGATTACAGAAAAAGCAACATTCAGATCACTTGGAAAAGGAATTTGTTTATAAACTATGATATCCCTTCACCATTGTAGGAATTTGAGCCCAGTTTCTATTTTTGAGCTCATCAGAAGACTCCAAATTGTCGTCAACCTTGGCGCAAAACAAAAAGGGTATCATTGCCTGCCTCATTCCTTGATATTTACTCCAATCAAATGTTCCCCTATTTCCATTCCCATTTGGCAATTTCCACCAATACTACGGAATTAGTTCTCCTCCTTCCCGGAGGCTGAGGGGAGAAGACCTGTTTGCTTCCCTTCTGCAAAATTGACATATCGAGCTACATGTATGATGTACATAAACGTTTGCACATCTTTTATCATTTATACAATTTCCAAGTTTTTATTATTCTCTGCCTAAAAAAAAAATCACTTTTTTTTGCACATCTTTTGTTTCGACAAAACGAACTTTTTTTTTAATGCTGAAAGAATATAATACTAATCCTTTCTTCATCAATCTTGTGATTTTCATTTGATATGGCTTTACTTGTTGTTTTCATGTTGATCACAATTAATCTTATAGAGTTCGAATTTTTTTATAAAGTGAACCTCAAAACAAGTCATCAATCTTTAATATATTTCCACTCTAGGTCATCAATTAAATTTATTTGTAACACAGGTTACCTTACTAAAGTTTTTATCCATTTCAAATTATTCTGTTAATTTTGGCAGTTAAATAGTGATGAAAATCTATTTTTCACATGTTTTTGAATTCAGGGGTATTTTTGTCATTTTATTATTTTTTATTTTTTGATCTTTTAAATTTTTTTTTTTACAATTCTTTTTCTTATACTTCCTAACTTGTATACACTGGTAGTACAATTCTATATTTTAAAAATTTATTTTCCTTTTGTATTTTAATTTCTAGATTATAAAAATTTTTTAAAAAAATTTAAGAAATAAAGAAAAAAAATTCGAGTTAAAGTAAACATGAAAATTAATAATTTACCATTTTAAACAAAAAAAAAACTAAAAGAATTAGCTAAGACAAGTTGCTTCTTCTAGGTTATTTAATTTTTTTCAACTCGATTGAATTATTTAATTATTAATTTTCACGTTCTTCTTCATTTCTTAAATTTTTTTAAATAATTCAATCGAGTTGAAAAAAATTAAATAACCTAGAAGAAGCAACTTGTCTTAGCTAATTCTTTTAGTTTTTTTTTTGTTTAAAATGGTAAATTATTAATTTTCATGTTTACTTTAACTCGAATTTTTCTTCTTCATTTCTTAAATTTTTTTTAAAAAATTTTATAATCTAGAAGTTAAAATACAAAAGGAAAATAATTTTTTAAAATTTAGAATTATACTACCAATATATACAAGTTAGGAAGTATAAGAAGAAGAATTGTTAAAAAAAATTTAAAAGATTAAAAAAGTAAATAAAAAATGACAAAATGACAAAAATACCCCTGAACCAAAAAACATGTGAAAAATAGATTTCCGTCACTGTTAAACGGCCAAAATTAACAGAATAATCTGAAATAGATTAAAACTTTAATAAGGTAACCTGTGTTACAAATAAATTTAATTGATGACTTAGAGTGGAAATATATTAAATGTTGATGACTTGTTTTGAGGTTCACTCTTTTTTATATACAGATATTGGAATATCCTCACGAGATAAGCAAAATATTCCAAGTAAATTCTCAAGCAAAAATGTTCTACGTTAGCTGTTAAGCATCTAAGAATCTAATTGCACATTTAATCGGCTGATGATACTTGATAAATACAAGTTGAATGCCACAAAATCAACGACAAGTAGGGAGCTTTATGAAGAGGATGACATAACAATCATGTAAAGTGGGAGGGGCAAAAGAAAATTTGTCTGACCAAATGTGATTCTCTTCACCAGATAAATAATAACAAAGTCTCCTTTCTCCTTTTTTCTCTTTTCTTCAAAACAAGACTAGATATCAAGAGAATGTTGCAACAAAGCGACTAATTAAAGAAAAGAGTATATGTTCAAAAACATTCGTTCAACATTTTTGCTCATGATGACGAGTATGAAATGTAGCGCTTGAGAGGGAAGATATATTTTGTCTACATATTTGGGTCACCGCTCATGTTCTATTATTGAATGACAGTTTAGAGTAACGATATATAAGTATGTATATGAACATTAAATGTCGCGTGAAATAATCAAGTGAGATAACTGAGTAGAGAGTATTATTATCTTTAGTATTCCCTCCGTCTTATAATTATTGTCCGGTTCAAGTTTTCATTTTTAGTTCAAATTATACTAAAAGTGAGATTTCAAACTGGACAATAATTTTAAAATATAGAGAGTATCACTATTTATTACTGTACAGAACAATCAACATGTGGTAAAATGAACTCACAAACCAAATATAATCTTCCACGTGGAGAGAACTTTCAAGTTACATTCTTGAATTGAATTAAATAGGTTTGGCGAAAGGAAGAGATTCTTTTATGGGCCAAATGAATGATGGCAGATGCTACGAATCTCGGCCGAATGGGCTAGTTGAGGGTACGAGATATACTACTTGTTAATGGGCTGAATAATTCGACTTGTATTGGATAACAGTAGCACTACCACACATTACATGGACATGTTATTTACACTTGGAAGTGAGATTTCAAAGGTCATACTCCCTCCGTCCCATAATTATTATCCAGTTTAAGTTTTTATTTTTTGATTAAATTATACTAAAAGTTAAATCTCAAACTGGACAATAATTTTAGAACAGAGGGAGTATATCTTTTCTAGTCCTAAAAGTCAAATTTCAAAGTTTGACAAAAAGTAACCGAAGTGGTTATGGTGGAGTGGACCCTTAACCCTAGGTTGAGGGTTCGTACCTCGCTATGGATATGGAGCAATCTTAAATATTTTGACCAGTTGTTCCACCCATTGAGGTGCCTACAATTCAACGAGAAGGATTAGTCACTGTTGCCGACGGCGGACACTTTGCAAATATATATAAAAAAAAGTTTGACAAAAAGTGATAAATCTAAAAGAGAGTTCGAAGGATATCCTGTAAATATGCAAAAAAAAAAAAAAAAATTTTGACAAAAAGTGATAAATCCTAGAGAGAGTTCGAAGGACACCCTATAAATATGAAAAATAAAATTGACAAAAAGTGATAAATCCTAAAGAGAGTTCGAAGAAATGAATAGTTTTGAGCCTATTTTAACACTACAAGTATATTTCCCAAAAAGAAATCCCATGATCTTAAAATCACATATTGAGTTCATTCCCTCCCAATTTAGAGTTCTAATACGGCCAGATCATATTTATTTTCCTTACGTTCAATGTTAATAATGGCATTTCAGTGTCGATCTGAGTCCTACTAATATGAAAAAAAAAAAAAATTGACAAAAAGTAATAAATCCTATAGAGAGTTCAAAGAAATGAATAGTTTTGAGCCTAGTTTTGCAACCACTACAAGTATATTTCCCAAAAAGAAATCCCATGATCTTAAAATCACATTTTGAGCATTCCCTCCCAAAGAGTACTAATAAGGCTAGATCATATTTATTTTCCTTACATTCAATGTTAATAATGGCATCTCATTGTCGATCGAGTAAGCTGGAAATGTCTGGTAGGTTTTGTTTTGAAGGTTACTTAAGTGGGAATATAAGTTTTGTGTTTTGAAAATACTACAATTTAGCCCAAAATGATATTCTCTCTTTTTTTAAAAATAACTTTATTACATTATTTTATAGTTAAAGCAATATAACATTTTTAGGACGGGAAGAATAAATAAAATCTAAATGTGATGAATTTATACAGTTGAGGTGCCTACAATTCAGCGACAAGGATAAGTCACTGTTATCGACGGTGGACACCCTGCAAATATAAAAAAAAAAAAAAAGTTTGACAAAAAGTGAAATCCAAAAGAGAATTCGAATAAATGAATAGTTTTGAGCCTATTTTTGTAACTACTACAAGTATATTTCCCAAAAAGAAATCCCATGATCTTAAAATCACATTAAATTTAGAGTTCTAATACGGCTAGATCATATTTATTTTCCTTACGTTCACTGTTAATAATGGTATCTCAGTGCTTGTCGAGTAAGTTGGAAATGTCTGGTAGGTTTTGTTTTGATGGTTGCTTAAGTGGGAATATAACATTTGTGTTTTGAAAATACTGAAATTTAGCTCAAAGTAATATTCTCTCTTTTTTAAAAAATCACTTTATAACATTATTTTATAGTTAAAACAATATAACATTTTTTAGGACGGGAAGAATAAATAAACTCTAAATGTGATGAATCTATACAATTATTAACCTATTGCACTTACGAGATACAATAGCTGCGTATAGTGTGAAAAGGATAGACCCAAATTGCTTAAATTTAAGATAGAATATCTATTTATAGATGGTGACATTCTCTACAATACAACTAATATATATCAATCATGTACCTAATGCCGAAGTATGGACCAAATCATGGCCAGCAATATACAAACCACAAGGGCAATTTGTAAAAAGTCTCCTCACATTTTTATTTTTATTCTGAACTATTTATCCTGCTTATTAATACACTAAATATGTTAGTGATCGAAACTAGGATTTTGCAAATGCAGAGGAGAAATAACCCATTTTTCTTTTTTTTTTTTTACATAGGTGAAAATACAGAAAAAAAAGTTTGTTTCGATCAAAATTTCAGACCACTCTATAAGAAAAAAATCCGACATTAAAACATGCCAATCATTTCAGGACAAAGCAGATACGTGATTACATATCATACGTATGTCCGTGATGATTAATTAGTAAAAAGATGCATTTTCTTTTTACTCTATAAAACAAGTTCGTGAGTATCAATATAACCACTTGGCCATTTGAATAGATGCATAATATATGCCGCGTTATTATTATTTTTTTTTTGAAAAAAACACGCACCATATATTAAGAAATTAAACAGAAACATGTATGCCGCGTGGACTCCGGGGAAAAACTGTACACGCACCAGGCGAATACTACTCCCCATTATTCCACCTTGAGAACGATACTACCTCAGTTAAAACCGTTTTCTGTTTCCATCCTTCCAAGGAAATTAATAAGCTGCCCAAGTTTGTCGATTTTTCTTAGAAATAACACTTCCTTTCAGGCGTAGAATTCTGACCTTTCGATAGTATTTATGCCAATTAATGCAAAGTTGTCCAAATTTATTTTTCCCACTTTTATAAACGGGGATTAATTTCTGACTGAAAATTGTAGTTTATGGTGTACTTGTTTGTTTATACTTGTTTGTTTATTCAAACCTGTAAACCCCCGCATTCATTCGGCATTTTCATATAAGAGATCGACGTGTTTCTTTTGAGAGTCGATGGAGATCAAAATGGCGTCTCGACAAATTTTTACTACTCAAAATCGGATAGTACGTATTCCCTCAATTTCAACTACGTCTTCCATTCTGAAATTATTGTTTTACTTTATAATTTCATTTTTAGTTCAATTTATACTAAAACTGAAAATCCAAACTAAATAATAATATCGAGACAAAACGAATATGAAATTATGGTTTTATGTTGATAGTATATAATAATCACTTTTAAGACGGAAATAGTAGATATCATTATCAAGTTTATGATTACCTCACCATGTTACCAAATTACAAGGAAAAAAGGTAGTACGGCGTAACAATCATGATTATAATTTCTTCGTAATTATTTATTTGCGTGTCCGTGAAAACCAAGCAAGCATTAGCCCCAATACTCCTTTTTTTTTTTCTCCCTGAAATTCCCACTTTTTAGATCGCATTATATGCATCAGTTCATGCGCTGGGTTTTATTGTTTTATTCCTTTCTCACAAAAAAGAGAAAAACCCTATTAAATATTTTTTTTTCCAAAATATATAGTATAATAAATTACTAATTGATTGACCAATATTCAACTTTTTTTTTAATAAATATTTTATCATAGTACCATGATACATAAATTAACTTGCATTTCACTTCACTCATTATTACGAGAGAGCCAGAGAGAGGGGGATTTGCTCATTAGTATGCCATACTTTTTATTTTATTTTTTTGTTTTCAGATATATACACAAAACGTGATGAGCAGGCACATATTATTTCAAACAAGTTCACTGAAAATTCAAACTACAAAAATATTGGCCAGTATTGTAATGCCATGGTTTTCAAATACATTACGCATTAGAATAATGATAGGTATAAGAAAGAATTACAAGGAAAAATGACAAAAAAATAATTTAACCCATACATTTTAAACTCTTTCCATACATGGTTTAACCATTTACGATTAAGGTCTACTTTAGAATGTTTGACACATCATTTCTTGTAAGTTTTCTTTGTCATTTTTTCCCTATGCGTATTACTACCCTACGCATTAATATGCCAAATTTTACATTATGGTTCTATCTTCAGATTGATTATTATCACTCTGTATTGGTTACTTTATTACAGCAAAATTAACAGTGATATCGGTTTTCTTGTTGAAAAAGGACTCTTTCTTTTTGTTTGCATTTTGTGTAGCCCGAAATACTTGCCACGATTCGATACTCGTAAATATATATTCGTAATCCAAATTTCGCGGTGAAAGTCGTTTCCGCTCAGTTTCCAAGTGGTGACGGTTGGAGTACTCTTTTCTAACTAAAAATCTCTTTTTCGCGACAAAAATAACAATAAGAACCAGCCTCAGCCATATGGCCTTCATCCCAATCAAAACCGTGTTGTACAAAAATACAAAATCCACAACGGCCCAGATCATTTTGACTTTGAATCTTCTTGACATCACCCCAATGGATGAATCTTCATTTATAAATCTTTCAATCCCACCAACCCGCTAATTCGTCTCCTTTTGAATTTCTTCGATTTTTTTCGTCTCATTTCTTTTCTTTTTTTTTGGTTTACTGGGAAACTCGGTTTGGTTTAAGAACAGTTTCGATTTAGAGTTCTGTAACTGATAATTACAATTAGGAAACTAGTTGATTGACACATTAGTGGTAGAAATTCTGGTTTCCCGGTGGACCCATTTTCCCAAGTGATTGATCAACTTCCTCAAAATATCTCCTACGCTTTAAATTTCAATTATTGTTCTTCTTCACCCTTTCTTTCACCTGTTTCAAAATTGGGAATAGGGGAATAGGATCTCAGTTCTTGAACATATCTGAAGTGAGAAGTAATTTTTTCTTAGTAATTGTTTTTTTTCTTCCTACAAAATTTTGGAGTGTCTGTGGTCAATTTTCTGGGGTGGGGGGTTTGTGAACGTTATCGGAAGGATTTTCTGAGATTTGGACTTCTGTATTTGTCATGGCTTGGAGAAGTTGCTGTTCGTTCGGTAGTTTGTTTCAGGTACGTTTGTCTTTTAGGCTTTTCTATCTCCCTTTATGTTTTTTAATGGATCTTTTAGTCCTCGTATGAAAAGGCTTAGCTTATGTCATGTTTTGATGATTCTTAGAATCTGTGGAAATTACTTTGATGTCTACTCGGTTAGTTGGGTTTACGTGGTGTAAATGATAAGGAGTACGACTACCGTTTGTGGAATTTGTAATTGGAATGTATTCATGAAAATTGAATCATGCTTTGCGGTTCAAATCTGGAAGTAGGGCGAGTTTATAATCCATGCTTGATTTTGTAATTGATTATGATTACTCTTTTTACAATTAATATTAATGGGTGGTGCAAATTTAAACAAATGTCCAATTGTAGTCAGCTCGTTCAATTCAAACAGATTTGTTCAATTTGATCATTAAGTTTATTTTCTGGTTTAGGTGCTGATCTCTTTATTGCATGCATTTGAGATTCTAAATCGAAAACCATAATGTTCTTGATCAACAGGGCCGAGGAGGTGAGGTTCAGCTTGGATGCACACATACAATTAGATCTCATGGAGCTACAGTTGCAAGGGTTCACTTGCACGATTGGCTCATTCTGCTGCTTCTTGTTTTCCTGGAGATTGGTTTAAACATCATACACCCGTTTTACCGCTTTGTTGGAGAGGGTATGCTTGAGGATCTCAAGTATCCCATGAAAGATAACACAGTGCCAATTTGGGCTGTTCCTGTGAGTCTCTCATTTTTCAACTCTGCTCTTCTGGTTATCTTACCAGAATACCAGGAAACATAGTGTCTCTGTGAAATCCTTTTGTGCTTATGTTCCCATGGTTTTTGGAAGACTTGTGCATTGTTTGACACAGTTATGTTAAACTAAAATAACTTTGCTGACAATTTGGTTTGGCATCTTCGGTAATTGATCTGTCCACGAAACATATAACTACTAAGATGCTCAGCTTTCTTGCTAGCAAGCCTGGTTTTTTCTTTTCTGTGGATGATTGTTTATTTACTGAAGAATGATTGTTAAACATTACATAGTAACATAAACATTTTTCTTTTCTTGTTTTTGAAACAGGTGTATGCAGTACTACTGCCCATTGCCATCTTTCTCATCTTCTACTGTCGTCGAAAAGATGTTTACGATCTGCACAACAGCATACTAGGTACTAATATCGTTCACATTTTTGCTGTTTTTTTTTTGTTTGGGATTGTAAATATAACAATATTCCACCATCTTACTTGATTTTCCTTTTTGTAAGCTATACAGAATTCTGCTTCTGGGCATTCCGATGTAAGATTTTTCTACTGACTACTGAATTAACCATATTTGGATTGCAGGGCTCCTTTTTGCTGTTCTGATAACCGGTGTGATCACTGATGCAATAAAAGATGCAACTGGCCGGCCTCGCCCAGACTTCTTTTGGCGTTGCTTTCCCGATGGAATAGATGTACTAACAACTGCCCATCTATTGCTTCTGGTTTTAGTTAGATGTTTGTTCATTTCATTGGCTACTAGTTTATAAGAGTATCTCATTTCCCTCATTCGGCCGAGTCAAGCATCAGTAACCGTTGTGATCCTAGTTGTCACTTTCAACTGTTTTCAAATTGTTTTCATTAATCAGATTCTTCTTAGATATCTGATTTCTTTCCACTATCTTTGTTTTTTTTTCCCCCAGAAATATGACAAGTGGGGCAATGTGGCATGCCATGGTAAAGAGAGTGACATAAGGGAAGGACATAAAAGTTTCCCAAGTGGCCATACTTCTTGTACGTAACTGAAGCTTCTTCAGCAATTGTTCTTATTCCTGCTGATTTGGAAAAGGAAATATCTGTTGAATATGATTAATCTTTATTGTGTGTTTGGTCTCTTAGTTTATCATTTTCTGTTTGGTTAACCCCCTCTAATCTGATACCTTTTCCCATATCGAGAGCCTGTATGGTTTTGTGTAACTTTGCCATCTAGATTGTAAATGGCTCTAGATACGATTTTTTCATTGTCAAAGCTTTTGTTACATAGTTGGGATGTTTTGCAGGGTCTTTTGCAGGTTTAGGCTTTTTGTCGCTGTACTTAGCAGGAAAAATTAAAGCCTTTGATCGCAGGGGACACGTTGCAAAACTATGCATTGTGTTTCTTCCTCTCCTTGCTGCTGCTCTTGTTGCGGTTTCCCGTGTAGATGACTATTGGCACCATTGGCAAGATGTGTTTGCTGGAGCTCTCATAGGTTTGTCACCTAGTACTTTTACGTAGAATAAAGTTCTGAAATTTCAATTTTGTTGCTGTGTTGATTTATGTTTATCATTTGCTTTTGAAGGTGAAGTTGTTGCAATCTTTTGCTATCTGCAATTCTTCCCTCCTCCATATCATGTGCAAGGTAAGAGCTTTGTTGATGTTTTACTTATTTGGTGCAAATGGGATGTGCATTGAACAGGTTTTGTATAGATTCTGTTAGTGGTAATTTTAGTGGCTAACAAGAACTCTGGAGTTGATACCAAAGATCTTACAAGCAATAGCCGAGAGAAACTCTGTATTGGCCAATTTCATTCTAGGTTAAGTTCAGATATACTTTTCTGAAGGTTTAGTAATAGTGGTTACTTAATGGAATGGCCCTTACAGAAGGTGAAAGGAAAAGAAAAGTAGTCATGTTTATTCTGTGATAGTTCAATAGTGCCGTTGGCCAAACATTCCCTTGGACTCATTGTTGCAGAATCATGCAACATGAATCCTAGTTTTTTCCACATTTGGAATTTGGCTAAGGTGCTCTGCAAATGAAATAAGCCTGTTAAATTTCCAGTACTGAAGAAAAACTTTTGAGTTAGTAGGAGTGTATTACAAACTTTTGTTGCTGTCATATTATTTACAGGCTGGGGTCCTTATGCATATCACCGAGCTGTTGAGGAGTTGGCCCGTTCAAATCCAACACAAACAGTGCCCAGCAATGGAATTGGCTCACAGCCCATGGAGGTGCAAGTAGTTAACCAAAACCGATTAAAGGAGGATGCACCTAGATATCAAGATCCGGACGCCTTTGATGATGTGGAGCTAGGCAGAAATTAACGATTTCCTGTAAATTTCTTTCTCCATGATCGCGTTTTCGCTTTATTTAATTTGTTAGTAATTAGCTTGTGATGATAAGCCTTTTGTCATATGTGGATGCCTCTCCAAATCTGTGTATACAGCATGTGTATATATGTGTGGATATCAAGTACCCGTAAGAGTTAGAAATGCTTTCCTGACAGCATATCTTTAGCAATTGAGTTTTAGTTCACCGAACTTTTGATGTCTATCACTTACTATTCAGCTAATAGTTTTGGCTCTATTCTTTCAATCAACATTAGGCCAAATATTTCAAGAGCAGATGGAAATTACCAACTTTGCATGGTTGTCAAAAGAACCAAAGTTGGGTTTTTTAATTTGCCTTTTCCCTTTAGTATGCTAGTATATATAGCTTTTAAGTGTAAAGCTGGATAGGTGGATTGTAACCCATTGTTTACGCCAACTCCATCTTCATCACACTCCCCGATACCCCAATCTAAGTATTCTTCAACAACCCAAAAGAAGGGAAAAGTAAGTTTGATGCAGTGTATAACCTAATGCTGCAGCGCCAAGCACCCCAATGTCCACCGGAAGATGTAATCTAAGGGAACCGCGTTAACCACTCCAATGGCCACTGAAGGATCCCTTTGGAGTTGGGGTTAGTCCGCCAGAGAAAGATCGGATCAATCTCTCTTCTGGCAACTTCGTCGCTCATATTTTGGTGTTCGTTGAACTAACATAAAAATGGATTAGTTCAACTATACAACAATGCAAGAAAAGTTTGGTCACCATGGTTCCATCATTTTTCACTTTCAGAACTCAGATACTACACATTTTTTTTTTTTACTTTTTAACAAATCAACAGAGTTAAATGTGATGTGAAGTGGATAAAACTAAAACACTGCAAGTTCCTTCACCTTTAACCTTTGCGTAGTATTAATATAAACAGATATTCTATAGCGCTTTTTGTCCTTCTCCAGCGGACATTCTCTTCAACTTTTGACTTAGAAAGAAGAATATTATCATCAATAAGATAAAAAAGAAAAGATAACATTATTTCAAAAGAATTAAAAAAAAAAAAAAATTGAAAAAAAGTTCACGCGGTCACGCCTTCAGGGTTCCACTTCGAGAGTCTCTCTCTAACTTTCCTAAATTTAAAGATAACACATATTCAGCCAGCCTCACTCAAATTTCAAAAATCTCCGCTAAAAACGAAAAAACGAAAAAAAAGGAACACACACACACACACACACACACACACACACACGCACAGAGGCAAAGCAGCTCGTCGTTCGTCTCTCCATATTCGCAGTGCCGGTGAGTTTTCGCTTTGCTTCGTTCTCTTGGTTTACTTTTTAACGAGGTAATTATGGTATTAGTGCTCATTGTTACGTTTCAGACATAGCTTAACTTGTTTCTCCATTACTGAATTTGACCGCAATGTTTTGTTAAAGTTAAAGAATGTGAAGAGGTTTTGTAACTAGCTGAATGTTTTAGCGTTCTACGGTTTCAATTTCAGCTATCGATGCTTATTTTTTGAAACTATGAAATAAACTAGTTCTTCATGTGTTTTATTGAGTAAATTTTGGTAAGTTCGCGGCCAATTTGTTGTGTAGTAGTCGTATAATGGTACTTGTTTACTCGATATTCTGACCAGTCATGGTTAAATCTTGCAGTCCTGTTCCTTTTAATGTATTCTGCTTGAGAATTTTGTGACGAATAAGTTATAATTTCCGGAGTGAAATGTGGTAATTGGATATTCATTTCGTAAAGTTCTACTGCTAGATCCTGTATTCTCTATGTTTCTTGCCCTCTTTTTTTCTTGTTGCGTAGCATATGTATTATGTATGTTGATTCTCGCCTCTGCAGTTCGCTAGAAAAAATGCTTTAATTCTTAGCTTTTCAACTTGCAAGAGCTTCACTGTTAGTGTGCAACCTGTTTGGCGTAGTAATAAGAAGAAGCCATATGAGCTTTTCTGTCTTGTTACTTCCAAACTTTGTGTTGTATGTAAAAGAATCATCGCGGCTATTTACATTATTCTTGTTAAAATGGAGTACATTGTTAATACTAAATATTTATATTTGTGGATTTCTCATATCGTAATGTTTTCTTTGTGAGACTTGGACACAAAGTGTTATCTTCTTAGTTTCTTAGTGCATTATTTTGATCACTCAAAGACTCAGCAGTGTCAATCAGTTCATCATGTCTGATTATTGACGTCCTGTTTTGTTTCAAGTTCTGTATAAATGAATATCTTGGTCTCTTTTGGTTCATATAGAGATGCCGGCAGAGATTCAGTTGGGTGCTCACACCATACGAAGCCATGGAGTGCAAGTTGCTAGATTTCACATGCACGATTGGCTTATTCTGTTTTTACTGGTGGCGATAGATATTGGTCTGAATGTAATACAACCGTTTCATCGTTTTGTTGGAGTGAATATGATGACAGACCTCCAATACCCATTGCAAGCAAATACTATCCCTTTCTGGGCTGTTCCGGTATTCTTCTTTTTGTTATTTTGCATGTATGCCTAAAATCTGATATAGATAGGATATTGTGGGCACTTTATGTTCAATTTTACGATAAATTTCGGATAATTTATTATAGTGTTCTCATGTTTCACAGATCATTGCTATGATTTTGCCTTTGACGGTGATTATGATATTCTATTTCATCAGAAGGGATGTCTACGATCTGCATCAAGCTGTGTTGGGTAATTTCTTTCTATCCAGTAATTGTTTATATTCAACGAGTTAATCACCAATGCTATAACTAGATCAACTTTTTTGATACATCTAGGTCTTATGTTTTCTGTCCTTATTACGGCGGTTATAACTGATGCCATCAAAGATGCTGTTGGCCGACCACGTCCAGACTTCTTTTGGAGGTGCTTTCCTGACGGCAAAGGGGTGAGTACTGTCGAAGTGTTTTGAAGTGTCTTCATGTAGGAGTTAATCGATAGAAATGGCTAATATGTGCATTTGCAGTCGTTTGATCCTGTCACAGGTGATGTCAGATGTACTGGAGTGAGAAGTGTCATCAAAGAAGGCCATAAAAGTTTTCCCAGTGGGCATACTTCCTGTATGTGAATATTACTAAATGATAGTGCCATTAATTTTCTTTACTTCTTTAAGGAGAAAAAAAAGTTGATACCATTATGCTTATAAGTTTCTTAACCTTTGAACTATGATATACTTTTCAGTCTCTTGTTATGTAAGCCACAGAGTTTACTTGTTTAGATGAACTCATAGATAGGTTCGCTTGTGCTATTCGGATATAGAGTATCCCAATTGCTTTTTCTTTCTATCACTTCCAAGGCAATTTAGAGTGTACTATTCACAAAAAAATAAAAAAAATAAAAAAATACACGCAGTTGTCATGAACTTCCTATTTGGTGACTCTAGGGACGTAATACATTTGTAACAGCTGTATCCATTAGCGATTTCCAGTCACAATCATACCCAAAAATGAAGCTGCTAACTCTTGTATTAATGCTCATGCATGTATTCTCTTTAATATAGAGGCCATGTTCTGAAAGCGTCCAACAGGGGAGATGGGGACTTAGAGCCAATAGCCAACATATTTGTTTTGTTTGCTTTTAGTCTTCATTTCATTTTACTTTACTTAGCTGTAGTTGCTATGTATAAATTGTAGGCTGAAGATGATTAGATATTTGAAAGTCTAATATATGTTGTTTACAATAGATATCAGCCTGATTTACCACTCAATATGTAAAGGAAAATGTTTCACGTGGTCAATGTAATTACAAATTTCTGATTGACTGTTTGAGATCTCAGTTGAAAGAGGACATAAAATAGTTATGTTGTCTGACTTGGGTGTGAATCCCAGTGGTGATAAGAACATCATAATTGTGTGCTATTTGTTTGTTTTCAATTTTCATGCAACTGTCTTTCCAAAAAGGTGTGAAGAAATAATAATAAGAAGATATTTCATGTAATTGTTTATTTTGTATCTTAAGAATGGGGGTTTACCTTGTAGGGTCATTTGCTGGTCTTGGCTTTTTGTCATGGTACTTGTCTGGGAAACTTAGAGCGTTTGATCGTAGGGGCCATGTTGCCAAGCTGTGCATTGTTTTCTTGCCATTACTTGCTGCAGCACTAGTTGGAGTTTCTCGAGTTGATGACTATTGGCACCATTGGCAAGATGTGTTTGCTGGAGGTCTTATTGGTTAGTGTGGATCTCTCTTTTTTAATGTTCCATTTTTAATTTTATGGTTTTTGAGTCATCTTGTTAACACCTTAATGAGCTCTTCTTTCTGTCAACCTTTGCTCTGCAGGTCTTACAGTTGCATCGTTTTGTTACCTGCAGTTTTTTCCTCCCCCGTATGATGTAGATGGTACTTCTGCACATTCTTTTATAGTCTCGTTGTTTTTGGCAATGTGATGGCCTTCTTGCTCTCTTGCTTGTTATATAAGATGATACATTTAAGTGATTTACAATGCTATTTGCGTATATATGCTTCTTGGAATCAGAGCTTAGATGAGAAAAAGTCAGATTTTACTATGAATTTGTTCTCAATATCATGTATACAATGTGACTTGGACCTCGGAGTAGTGTCCTGAGTTGGGCTGAATTGTACTCCTTTTACAATTTCGTGATTTTGTTTGGTTAGATTTTATTCCCTCAGCATTAGTTAAAAATTAAAGAGTACAGTTTCCCTGGACTAAATGTTCTCTCTACTTCATCTTGAACTGATAAAAAAATCTATTCTTTTATTCTTTAAATTCTTTTATGTTATCAACCTTGTTTCATAAGAAGATCGATTTCACCTTGGATGTGCAGGTTGGGGTCCTCATGCATATTTCCAGATGTTGGCTGACTCACAAAATGGCAATCAGTCTGAATCAAATGCAAATGCCATGCATCATCTTACTGTACGGCCAGCTGAAATGGATTCTGTGTACGGACGATCGCATCAGGGAATGGAAACATCTGATCTTGATTCGAGCCCAAGATATGATGACTTAGAAAGCAGGATAAGATACTGAAACGTTAGCATGTGTTCTGACCGTGTTGACCCTGACGATGATGTTCCGCAAGCACGTAAAAAAGTAAGAACCGCGGAATGTGAATAGATGTGGTACGTAGGATCATCTTTTTTTGTTGTCCTGATGGAAATGTTTTTGAAACTGCCAAGTTTCATATCCTTCTTCAGGTTTACTAATTTGCTAGTGTTGACTTGCTTCTCTTTTTGATGTATGGTTGGTGCATCTTTGAGTAGAAATAGTCAAATAGACTCGTTTTTCTTCTGATTCTGTGAATGATTTCATGAGTGATCTTACCCTAAGGGTTCTAAAGTTCAGTATGGGCACCAGAAGGTGAGAGCGTAGGGTAGAGACGTTTTGTACGTAGTCTTATACTTATCCCGGTTCGTTTCAAAGTTACATTTGCTGGGCATGTTGGCAATATGAGTTCGGGCTTAATCATATTAACTGCTTTGTGTTGAGCCACAAAGTTGGGCTTGGACCTTAAAATTTTTTTCTACCTGGTAAAGTAATCTCCTCATGCAATGCATTTCTTGGGTTCTGAAAATCCACCATTTTTATTTTTCTATTTTATTTTTTTATACATGTAGTATATTAATTTTAAAGAAGTCTATTTAAAAAAAGAAATTTTCGTGGCCAGAAATTAATAAAAACGTGTGTTGCCAGATGGTAAAGCACAGCATGTGCCTTTGTGCTGGCTGCTGCATTTTTCGGTTGATTTTAATATCTGCGACTGTGATCCATCTTGATAATGAAATCTTTCAGATTTGATGGTATGTATATATAACATCATTTTCAAGTAACATGTTCTTCATTTCTATTAAATCACAAATCACTATACTATTTTAATCAAAATATTGTATAGATGAGTAAAATCGCATCATGTTGAAAGACATTTTTTTTTTTTTTTGGTTGACAAATTTGATTCCTTAATTTGAGTACGAAACTTGGAAATCCTTTGCCTTTTATCTGTGCTGCCCAGAACAGTGACGTGCAAAAGAAGTTAGAATAATTGTCCATTGAGATGAAAAGTTGAGATGAACAAAAGGAACTGTTAATTTTATGTTCTTCATATATATATATATATATATATACAAAAAAAAGAAGAAAAAGAAGAAGAATAAGAAAAGGCATCCGGATCCATTAATTTTGTCCACTGTAAATTTACCAAAAAAAAAAAAAAAGGTTTGTGACGCATAGAGACTGGGAGAGTTATTGAGGCACCGTTTTTGCTGATTCTGTTTGTGGTGAATGAGGATTTACATGACTTTATACTTATTTTGTCAAGAGTGTACTTTTTTTTTCTGATCCTTTGCAAACGAAATGTAGACGTATGTTTCATTCACATGTGTGTCATCATTTATCACACATATTGTCATATTGTGAAACAAATCGATGAGATAAATGAAAAAATAAAGTCAAATTTGAGATCAGAAATACCTAAACAACACATGTTAATGGACACTAAAACAATCATATTGATTATTCACGAGAATAACGCTAACAGTATAAAGTTTTATTGGAGCAATTTATAGTGTGTATAATAATGTCAACCTAATTAGGCTGGTGGAGCACAATCACTACGAAAGGAGGTGTTTGTGCAAAGAGGGGATAATATCCTCCGCGAACAGATTTCGGTATGTATGCATTATTATAAATGGAGTGGTGCAAGCCCTCCAGATATCGCATCATCCACTATGAAGAAACAAATTAGAATTTAGTACTCTCTCCGTTCCATAATTATTGTCCAATTTAAATTTTTATTTTTAGTTTAAATTTTACTAAAAGTAAAATTTCGAACTGGACAATAATTTTGAGAGAGGGAGGAGTATGTTTTTTGTTAATAAATTTCTTTGGGCTACTATCGTTACATATCAGTTGTTTTCCCACTGACGGTAGCGCACTAATTAATTGTTTTGGTCAATTTTAAGCTGTTCCGGGGGGATTGTATGTAATGCTAGTAGCACACCAAATGATTGAATATTACTGCTCAGCTCATCAACTTTGTTTACCTTACTCTTTTTGTAAGTCAAATTTTAGGGATCTACTTTCAGAACTCGGGCTTCTGAAAAGGTGTTCGGATTTCTACATATAATCTAATCTAGTCGTCATAATCATAAAAAATATGATGATGAATTAAACTAATTGCACAAAAGTTGCACGAATTATTTTAAATTCTTGCAGATGTAAATAAAACGGAGACTATAAGAGTTAGTCTATAATGTTAAATAAACAACCCCACGCCCGACGGCTCGAGCTCAACTATATTTTAGACCGTGTAAAACGTTGCTGCTTGACTTACATATTCTCATTTGAACAGACACTAAATAAAACTTAGACGAGAGAATCGATTTCTATAAATTATAGAGTTGAAATTATATAATTCCATTAAATTTTTAAGGGTTTCGCTAATTTCACATTGTGAATTAACAGTGCCCAGAAGTTTTAGAGACATCAGAGTTCATCTCAATAACTTTAAAAGGTCCAGTACGTAGGCTTTATGTACATCTATTTTCCGTCTTTTTTTTTACAGATGCTTTTCAGTTTCCCCCATTCTTTTTGTCTCTGGGTCGGCATCTTGCCAAGTCAATTTAATCAATTGTCACAGCACTTTTTGTTGATTTAGTATTTTAGTAGCTGATTTTGTACATGCCAGGTCAAAATCAGCATTTCTTTGTGTTTTTTCATTGTTTAGATTAGATTAGGACAATTTTCTCGAGCATTATTAATTAGTATGGCTCGCAACAGTATTTATAATGGAAGAAGTCAATATATAGGTACCCTTGGGTGGAATTATACATACATATAAATATGTATGTAACATTTGACTTGGCAAATTCCGTGTCCCTGCTTTTTAATTATTATTAAATTCGGCACCCCATGTGAAAGAATTAAACAAATCTTAGTCAAAATTCTCACCATTTATTGCTTATTATCCCAACTTTGACAGTAGTATAAAAACCAACAACCTCACATCATCTTTGCAACACAAAACAATTCCTTCTACAACTCTCACTTCCTTTTTTAAAAAAAAGACACACATACAACACCTCAAACACACACCAAAAAAAAAAATGGATATCCTTGGATTGGGATACATTGATGGCCTAAAGAGGTACTTGAGGAGAAGGAGATATCAAAGGTTGGATGATTCAGTTAGGATGAAAAGGAAGCTGAAGATTGTGCGTTTGGGATCAAGGAAAAATAGCAGCAGCAACAACAACAACAATCGAAACAAATCCATGACGCCAAAGAGAAGAGGGTTCAGCAGGTTCATCACTCCATTGAAGCTTGCGGCAAGGTTACATGAAGCTTACATTGATGCAATGGTGCGTTTGGCAAGTTCAAAAAGGATTGATCATGTCAACAATGAAGCCAAAAGGGTTGCGAAATCGCGACCGATTCCGATGTTGTCTGCTCCCACAAATGAGATGGTGGATAGTAGAGTTGTGGTGGAAATGTACAAGAGAGTTGTTTCAACGAGGGCTCAAAATTCATCCCTGCTCCTTCAAGAAGTTTGTTAAACAATCAATTACTTTTTGTTCATTTTGGACTAAAAAATAAGGCTTATTCTATGCTGGCTTTCTGTATTATTGGTGTATGATAGAATAATTCTTGATTTATTTTTTCTTCCTATAAAACCATGGGAAGGATTCCACAACACTGTTATGATGTTATCCCAACAAAGTGTAAAGGAAAGGAAATATTATAGTGAAGTTTTTGAAAGTTTCTCTTCTTAAATTTTGTCCTCTTCATGCAAATGGTACTACTCTTTTTTCTTTTTTAACTTTGCTTAAAAGGGAAAGTTTCTCTTTTTGAAATGCCCAAAAGGGAAAGTTAAAACATAGAAACAGGACTTGAATCTGACACTTAAATTACATTTGATAGTCAAATTCACTTCTGAAGGGTTGAGTTCCAATTCGAGTTCAACACGGATAACAATAGCTTGAAATGCTTCTAAACTTTCAATAGACTTGCAGATACAATGGTGGTACGTAGAATAAGATAACAAGCAAGCAAATTCTCTCTCAATTCGTCTAGTTAAAGAGATATAAACCTCAAGCTCAAAGCCAATTCGGCAATGAGTCAAGAGGTCCAATCACGATATTAACTAGTCATGATTAATGGTACCAGGAAACTAGTGTAAGAATGCAGAAAAATTGAGAGGTTCGTACCGTAAGAGCCATGCAGAATGCTACAAAAGCAGACAGCCAAGCCAAACGGCATTTAGGGGGACTTCATTCTTGCTGACTTTGTGCCAGATGGAAGACAAATTAAGGCATAGCTCCATCTCTTGAGAATGCATAAGCCATCCTGATAACAAATTCATCTGGTTCATCAATGGAAGTCTTGGTTATATAGATGAAGAAGTTAGCTTGACAAGAGAAAAAAAAAAAAAAGTGTTTGCAGACCTTGAATTACTTGTAACTGAGCTCATGCCACAGAAGACTATAGCAACAGCAACTATACCCAAACATACAATTCCACCAAAATCCATTGCCACATCTACTTTTGGATACTTGATAGAATACTTTGAGCAATGGCATAACCACCGGCATCAATGTCCGGGTTCAAAAGATTTGGGATGTTTGTAATGTTGAGTATCCCACATCCGTAGTGAGAGCGACTTGATATCAATATATAAGTCTGTAGCTTATTCCGCTAATTGTTAATTGGTTTTGAGCTGGAACTCATGTACTTATATATGTAAAAGCATAAGTGATGCCAAGTATATAACCACATCCGACAATTATTGATAACCACATCCAATAGCACTTATTATTCCCTTTGGGCTGTGGAGCATTCTTATATGCACTCTGGGGCTTTGTTTGGTTTGTTTTTTTATGGTAATTTCAAAATAATTAAATATTAACTGTCCCATCCCAGCATATTTTTTTATATTTTTAATACATTTTTTTACAATTCAAATACAAAAAACACCTAAAAACACACACTAAAAAAATGAAACAAACATAACCTTGGTTTCCTCTGACTGAAAATACAAGTGTTAAGGTAAGGACTGTTTAGCAGACGTCTAACATTGCCCAAATGGACGGAAATGAAACAACAGATTAAGAAACCTGATCAGGAAACAATGAAAAATTAAAGATACCCATTTCATTCCTATTATAACCTGACCAACAATGTAGAACTTGAACTTGAACCTGAGAAGTGTGAAGGGAACACAAAAGCAACAAAAGCAGAGGTTCTAAGTTTTGGGATAATTAATTGATCACAAAACATCATAATTCATAACAAACGGGAATTAGTATCTCTTGAGCATTGAATTAGTTAAGAGTCCCTGATAGAATCCTTAAAATAATCACCATATTCCAAAATCTTATATTGCCAAAAGTCCGAAAGTCTGCAAACACAATTTTTAATCCACATAAGTCCTTTTGTCTTTCCCAAAATGAAGTGTATTATTATTTAATACAACAAATAAAATAATTAATTTGAAACAGAACGAGTATATATATTTACTGTATCTAGATGACAAAATTATTTCATATTCCATCTTTATTAGGACAATAATCCTTCTCAAGGAACCAAAAGAAATAACACATCAATCTAACATGTATCGGGTGTAAACTGATATAATCTCTTTGATTGAATAGTACAGTCCAATCTTAATGGGTTGTGGCATGAATAGAAGTAATTATTATATTTTCTCAGTCCTAAATTATTGTCCAATTTAAATTTTTATTTTCAATTCAATTTGTATTAAACATAAAATTGAAATCCGATAATAATTTTGGGACGGGTGAATAACCATTATTGCAATAACATCGTTTCACCGAATCCTTTACAAATACGTGACCCGAAACTTCTCACCAATAATTCAACCAACTCTGTATCGGAAGGAGTAAATAATGTCACTTTCACGAATCCCGCATTTCTGTAATTGTTTCGGATCCCTTTTTCTTTCTATTCTCCAGTCCTCAACGCAATGCATTAAAAATAAACAACCCAACAAGATACTCGTAAACTGCAGATCAAATCAAATCAGCCTACCGAGATTCCTCTGTTTTTTTTTTCCCATCACTGAAGACTCTGACTCACTCATTTCAGTGGCTTCGATTGAATTGGCCTTCTACTCTTCTTCCAGTTTCCCGACTGTCAGACAAACAGCATACACAGAAGCTACTCGTGGAGAATCAAAAAGGGTTTTTGGCCAAATTGTTGGAGGACGATAATGGAAGATCACAGAGTTGGAGCTTCTTCTGCTGGGCCTTATTATCCTCTGGGCGAGTCTGAAGCGGGCAGTGGGGTTGAAGATTTCTTCCCAAATGATTCTTCTCGGTTAAAACAATTGGGCTACAAACAAGAACTCAGCCGTGGACTTTCGTAAGTACACAAATTATATTCTCAATTTGCTTCAGATTTTCATGATATCAAACTGCTTTGATAGTTTTTTGTTGGGGAAATGGGAATGGGTCGGGATGGATTCCTCCAGAATTGAAGAAAAAATGGGAGAACAGCCTCAATCGATGATTACAATCATACTATTCTACTTCCCTATATTTTCTCATTTTCAATGATTTTGTGATTGATGATATTTTTCAGGTTCTTGGCGAATTTTTCTGTGACTTTCTCCATCATATCAGTGATGACTGGAATAACCACACTATACAATCAGGGTCTGACTTTTGGAGGGCCCATGACCATGGTCTGCGGATGGCCCATCGTTGGGTTGATGACACTCATTGTGGGCTTGTCAATGGCTGAGATCTGCTCTGCTTACCCAACTGCTGCTGGGCTTTACTTTTGGAGTGCTAAGCTCTCTGGTGATGATTGGGGTCCATTTGCTTCTTGGCTGACTGGATGGTATGTATTTTTTTTAAAAAAAATTTGATTCCCAATTCCACTAATTAATTGTTAATTTCTCTTCGTCTTGATTATAAAATTAAAACAATCATTGGTCTTTTTTCTTGGGCGCTGTCTTTATTTTCCTTCTCTTTTTTCCTTTTAATATACTACTATGTGCAGATTCATTGACATTTATGAGTATTGTTGCGGGCCCCTCGCCTTTTTTGGCAATATTATTTTTGTTTGTGGTCTTTTCACCATTGATTTTGTCATGTGTTTAATATCTATGGATCAATAATTAACATAGAAGTCCAAAAGATAACCTCTTCTCCTTGGGTACATAAAAATATTGTGTTTTCATGCTGAATCATAGTCCACTTTTCCCATAAAAATATGAAGGAGGTACCTTTGGCGCATATATAGAAGCAGACTTCTAGGAATACTTTTGGATTCATAAGTGCAACGAGTTATTTAATTATGTGGGTTGAGTTGAATTAGGGAGCGAGTTAAATAATGCTCTTTCTGTTCTAAAAAAATACTCTTTCCGTCCCAAAATAAGTGTCCAGTTTAGATTTTTTTGTTTTAGTATAAATTGAACTAAAAGTAAAAATGTAAACTGGATAATGATTTTGGGACAAGGAGAATAATTCATATTGAGTTTAAAGATTGAATTATTTTTTTATTTTTTATTTTTTTGGGACAAACGAATAGGTTATGTCCTAATTTAATTCATTTGATGAATCTAGCTGGTCAGCTCGTGGGTTAGTGTTTTTATGAATGATATTGAGCAATCATGAACGTCGGATATACAGATTTTTTTGACGACTTGGCCAGAATTTAACCGTTGGATTCATGCCTATCAATGATGAGCAATCGTCCAATGCTAACATCTCTACACATTTTATTTGCGCATCCAAGTTTTAAATTGGGGATCATACATCTTTGGACAGTTGCATGATTTTGAGGCCAGATTTCCCCTTGAATAAATGTGGTGATAGAGTTGATAGGGTGACTAATTAATACTCCCTCCGTCTCATAATTATTGTCCAGTTTGGGTTTTTATTTCTAGTTCAAATTGTACTAAAAATGAATCTTAAACTGGACAATAATTTTGGGACAGGAGTATTAGTTTGGTTCCAATATGATTACTTAGTTTTGTTATGTATATTTATTTTTAAGATGATGTAAAATTTGGACAAAATGTTTCGGTATGCAAAGAATCATTGGTGAACAACATCTTTTAAATACTCTGTCATCCCTGAATCAATCTCATAGGTTCCATGGAGATTTGACAAATTAGCACCAAAATTCCTAATCTGATTTTAGTGATTTATATGAGCTTTCGTATTGGCAAAGCCTGCATTTTTTCAAAATAAAACGTTTTGGTTAAAAGAAATTCTAAAAGAAATGGAATTACATGTGGGCATGTCGGGGCCCACTTTGTCCTTATATTTATTTATAATCCCATTTGTCTTGTCTGACTTTTCTCGCTGGCGTTCCATTTGACCAAACAAAACATATGATTCCGTTTCAGTCTTTGCAAAACCCAAAGGTAAGAAATATAAAACAAAAGACTATCAATCAATCCAAAAGATTGAAAGTTGAAACACTTTGCAAAATTTTCCATCTTGCTCCGCAAAAAGCAAGCTTTTGATGGATTTTATTAATTAGTTATTCATATAGTCCTTTCACGGAATCTATCAAATCAAAAGAACAGATTAGTTAGCACAGACTTTTCAATTATTACATCTCCTGCAACTGAGGAGGAATTGAGACTTTTACAAGTATATAAGTGTGTGAACAGGATCCATTTCATTTCCTTTCTTCATTGATACCTGAATTCAATTCACATCCCAGTTCTCTCTCTCCCCCCTGTTTGTGATTATCTCCAACATGGAGTGGAATAGTGGGGATAATAGCAAAGTCCTTCCTCAGTATGTTCAAGATAGCCGGAATCCGTCCATTGATTCAGGACATGCACGTTTGCATGAGCTCGGATACAAGCAGGAACTCAAGCGTGACCTCTCGTAATCGATTCTCAGCTGAATTTTTCGAGTTTTTTTGACAACCCTTTGTTTATTTCTTGATTTTTCTGAACTGGGATTTTTTTTTTTTTTTTTTGGGTCTTGGTTTATCCGGATGGATTTTGCAGGGTGTTATCCAATTTCGCATTTTCATTTTCGATTATATCAGTGTTGACTGGTGTGACGACACTGTATAATACTGGGCTAAATTTTGGTGGTCCGGTTTCATTGGTTTATGGATGGGTTATTGCCGGTTGCTTTACCATGGTTGTGGGATTATCCATGGGTGAGATATGTTCTTCTTATCCTACCTCTGGGGGACTCTATTATTGGAGTGCTAAACTCGCTGGCCCTAGCTGGGCAGCCTTTGCATCATGGATTACTGGCTGGTAATCATAACTGGTCTGAATTTTTGTGGTCTTTAATTTAGTGGTCTTTAGGAATGTGTCAATTACATTGAGAGGATATACTCTTTCAACGGAAATGTTAGGCTCAATTGATAGTTACTATTCCAGATTTGCTTCCTTTTTTCTGGTGTCACTTTTTCCTTTAATCTATCATGCATACCATTTTTGGGGTGATTGCAATAGTATGAGCAATTATGGAGTTTCATTGTGCTTAATGACTTTGAAAGTTTGAAAAGCCTCTTGGCGGGTTCTTAGACTTTCCCCGGCATCTAAGGAGAATTAATTCTTCTGGGATCAGTAGTTTTGATTTATATGAGTAGCCAGGAAATCATCATGTGAATTTAAAATAAGATAGTGTTTGCGGTTCTTAAATAGCAATGTGTTTATTCGAATTGGTCTCCATGCGTATTGAAATTCAGAACTATGTCTTTTACAGGTTCAACATTGTTGGTCAGGTATTCATGGAAAACAACTCAGCAGTTCAAACTTCACTCTAGAATTGGGTTAAACTTCTTCATCCTAGAGTTACAATATTGAAATGTCTGACTAGAAGAAACTTCTCTTTGTAGTGGGCTGTAACAACCAGTGTAGACTTTTCACTTGCCCAGCTGATTCAAGTGATCATCCTCCTAAGTACTGGTGGAAAATCTGGGGGTGGATATGTGGCATCTAAATATGTGGTTATTGCTATCCACGGTGCAATTTTGCTGTCGCATGCTATTTTAAACAGTCTTCCCATCTCGTGGTTATCATTTTTTGGGCAGCTTGCTGCAGCGTGGAATGTTTTGGGTAAGTAACCATGATAAATGATACATGACTTTTTCCCATGAATCCCGAGTGTCTGAGAAGATAATCTTTTGTTCCATGATCTCAGGTGTCTTTGTTCTCATGATTGTCATTCCAACCGTTGCAACTGAAAAAGCCAGTCCTGAGTTTGTGTTTACCCACTTCAACACCGACAATGGAGTAGGAATCCACAGTAAATTATACATATTTATACTAGGACTTCTCATGAGCCAGTATACACTAACTGGATATGATGCATCTGCCCACATGGTAAATCATTTACCATTTTTAACTGTATTTTTAGTCAATATGCTTAACTTCCCTTGATGAACATGACAAACTCTATTTGGTAACAATTAGAAGTTTCTTGGGAACTTTTTGGTGTATGTCTATTTAATTTGCCGTGGTTCTATGTCATAATGCATAGGAATGAAGCAAATGTTTTTCTAATATGTCGTATTACCATGAGTCCTCTTCATATTTTCTTATCAAACTGTTGATTGGAGAATCAATGAACAAAAATTAATCTGCATCAACTCTTCAATTTTTGCCCAATGATTAAGCTTACTGCGGCTTAGTCTTTAAATGGCTTGTGATCTTACATTTGACGTTGTTTGCTACCTATTCAGTAATTCAAATGCTGGAAGAAATACTGATTTGTCGTATTCTATCCATATGCATCTTCTAACCTAAGCTCAAAAGTTTCATGTCCTTGTTAATGGTTTATTTTCAAGCCTGCTATGAGTTTTTTTAAAAAAGTTTTCTTTTCGCATGCTAAACGGGTCATTGAAAGCCGTAAAGGCTTTGTATGCATCTGTCAAAACCACCTTATACATGGTTCTTGCATTTTCTTATCTATCCCTCACTTTGTTTTAGTTCATTTCATATTCTATTGAATAACCGGTATTCACACATTCATATTGACATTATCATTGATAATACCTTCTAAATGTTGGTAAGCCACCAAATTGTTAATTAGTTCCTTGAAACTTCTGCTTCCAGTCAGAGGAAACCAAGAGTGCTGATAAAAATGGGCCAAAGGGAATAATAAGTGCCATTGGAATATCTATAATTGTTGGATGGGGTTATATACTCGGCATCACATTTGCTGTCACAAACATCCCCAATCTTTTGAACCAAGAAAATGACGCTGGTGGTTATGCCATTGCTCAAATATTCTATCAAGTATTCAAAATTAGATATGGCAGTGGAGTTGGAGGAATTGTATGTTTGGGCATAGTTGCTGTTGCTATATACTTCTGTGGTATGAGCTCAATCACAAGTAATTCAAGGTAAACTGACTGCTTTCTTCACAGTTTTTTTTCTTCAAAGTAAAAATTCATTGCTTAAAATTTATACCATGTCCGCAGGATGGCATATGCTTTCTCTAGAGATGGGGCTATGCCTTTGTCGTCCTTCTGGCATAAGGTGAACAAGCAGGAGGTTCCTCTAAATGCAGTTTGGTTGTCAGCTTTCATAGCATTCTGCATGGCACTAACGGTATGTCCTTTATTCTTTATTTTTTCTTTGATAGGGCTGGGAATCATGAAGCACTAATCTTGAGGTTTTCACTTAATGTATGTGGAGTTTCTTTGTTTTCTGTCTTTGTCATACATTAGACTTCAACGATGATAACAGATGGGCTCACCTTCAAAAACAAAGAAAAGATATAGAACCTTCTTTTCCTTTCTCAGTTATTTATATTATGGTCTCTGCAGTCTCTTGGAAGCTTAGTAGCATTTCAAGCCATGGTGTCCATAGCAACTATTGGACTCTATATCGCGTATGCCCTACCGATCTTTTTTCGGGTAACCTTGGCTCGGAAATCTTTCATCCCAGGGCCTTTCAATTTGGGGCGTTTTGGAGAACTTGTTGGTTGGATTGCAGTTTTGTGGGTGGCTACCATCAGTGTCCTGTTCTCCTTGCCAGTTGCTTATCCCATTACTGATCAAACACTCAACTATACCCCTGTTGCTGTAGGGGGACTATTTATAATTACTGTTTCGTCGTGGGTTTTCAGTGCCCGGCATTGGTTCAAAGGTCCTATTACCAACATAGACAACTGAAATATAGATCGAACATTTCATAGGCATTGACGCATTGTAGTTGTAGAATATAAAAATATACTGATGTTGCCTGTATTCTTATGGATGGTACTTAAATGGATTTGCAATGAAGGCTAGTCATACTTTTGTCTCATCATCAACTCATTATCAGTTGAATTGAGATGTTTCAGCAGTGAAAAACTTTTAGTGCTGCAGCTTTCTCAAAAGAATGTAACCGAAGTATTACAAGTTTCTCCCTGAAATCATGAAACAACAGCTAGAATCCCTTTCCAAATTGAAACAAATGGTGCTCTAATGGCAGAATGCTTTGTTTTCTACCATAAGGTCATGTGACTCAAAAAAAAAAAAATAAATAAATAAATGAAGGGGATCAAAATACTATTTACTATAAATATTTGGAAAAGAACTCATGGTAGTACAAGATTGCGGGGGCGAGTAATAAATATTCCGAAATCAAATAAGGAGGAACGGCATTGGGGAATTCTTTCACAATTACGAATTTCAAACGAAACGAAGCCCTGAAGAAGCGACTCTCAGTACTACCTGAAGATAAGCCGCCAAAATTTTGGAATTTTTTGCAGAAAGAGAATGAAGAAATCGGCCAGGGTGAAATTCGTTACCTCATTTTATCGACTTTCAAACATGTTTATATGCTTCTGAATTTCGGAATGCAGCCAATTTTGTTTCCTGACCTATGAATTTGTTACAGGTTGAGATTGAAGAAATAGAAGAACTGGAACCCCTTTTCGATTACAGTCGTGTTCAGCCTTTCAACACTATTGAAATTGATGGTAAACCTCTCTCTCAACCCTTTCTGTACACATTTTCTTGGTGGGTTCTGCGCTTATTGATTTTGTCTGTATTGTTTTCACTTTGAATTGTTAGATGATCCTTTGGACTGTCCTCCCGTGGGTTGTAAGAAGAAGCCAAAGATAATTGATGCTGCTGCTGTAAGCCCTTTCTTTTATTCTTTAATTTTTATTTTACTTTTTTTTTTTTTTTATTAAAGGGTGATTTTTCTAGCTGTATTTTGGAATTGCGATTGTGTTTTGAGGTGGGTTTTGTTGGTTTTATAAAAATTGGTAGGTTGTGAAGGATGGTAAAAAGGCAGCCTCTATTGTAATTGATTGTGATGATGAAGATTGGTTTCCTCCATCCCCAAAAGTAACAAATGATATTTCAACTGTCACTGAGGATTCTACTAGAAGAGAGTTGAGGTATTTATTCCTAATTGAGCTGTCTCTAATGTTCTTTTCTAAATCATTCTGTTCACTTCCATTGTCTAGTGTAGTAATGCATTGGTATATGTTTTGATCTAATAAGTTGACCATCAAGGTTGATAACTGAAACGTATCTCCGGTAGTGAACACAGGACGGAATAAAAGTCTATTGTTGTCTTAGTTTGTGAACTTATATGACTAAACTGTATTTTCTACCCCCTATTTCTTTTTCTCCTCTATTGTTTATTTCACCTAGTGGATGTGCATATATGGACATGCCAGATTAAGGAGGCAGGAGTTGGCATCAGTTGCCAAATCAGCAGAGGAAGTCTTAAGAAATGTTGAGGAACAAGTGAAACGTGAATTTGCTGCTGCAGAATCTATGGAAGATGAAGTAGACGCCTCACTGCAACCTCCTAAAAAATCTGGTGGACAGCCATCGAAGGATTCCGATGACAGACCGAAAATTGTTATTTCACTCCAGGACCAGAATGGACCAACGCAATATAGAGTTTTCAAGGTATCTTTTCTTAAGTTGACTTTTCCGTAATACTTTGAAATTAAATAGTTCATAGTTTGTAATTTTGTGACCCTCTTTAGGCTGTACTTCAAGCATTTTGGATCATGACATGACTTTCATGCCATTTTGTTGTTCTTTCTAAATCTATTGAAAAACTTATCAAATTCTCAATTCAGCTTTACTTCAGCTGCTGGCTAATAATTGAGTATGGCCATGAAAGTTTGCTAATATCCAGCATATGAAAGTAAGACGAACACGGCAACAGATTTTTTGTATTTCTGCCAAATCATTTAATTCTTAAGTACATCAGGTATAACTTGACGTGTTTGGAATCTGAAAAGGTTGACAAGTGATCTTATCTTCCTACAAGTTGAAATGTCCAGCCCCTGATTTGCTTTGCTGTAAAAATTTAATTTCCATTAGCAAGCCTATAATTGTCGGTCTTCAGGCTATGAGGTTGAGCTTTAGTCGCATCCAATTTGAAGAACCTAATCCTTTCGTAATCTTAAAATGAGTTACAATGAGAATTGTCTCGAATTTCATTTTTTCCCTTCATTCCTCTCTTCATTGTGATGAAGTCTGCTGTATGTGCGGATGTTATTCTTGGTTATCTTTGGGAGGCTGATTGTTATTTTGACGATATTTTATTTGCTGTGTCAGTGACAAAAAGTATTTATTGGCGATTGCATGATACTATATTCAATAATAATTGCCCAAGTTTTCTTCTACAAAAGAGAGTTTCCTTAATCATGCAGGATGATCCATTAGAGAAGGTTTTCAAAAAGTTTGCCGAGAAGGTCGAGCTTGATTTGCAGAGCTTAGTTTTTGTATTTGATGGGGATAAAGTTAGTCCAAAGGCTACCCCCGCTGCTCTTGAGATGGAGGAAAATGAAATTATCGAAGTGCATGTGAAAACAAAGTGATTGAGGTGAATTTCTTTAACCTGTCAGTCATGTCACTCATTTAAATGAGCACGAGAAAATTTACCCAAAAAAAAGATAGGTTGAGATAACAGGATCCATCTGCATACACTGTACTTTTTGATGAGGTTGAGAGTGGGTGTATTAACTTGCAGCATCTGCAAGAGTAGTCTAATTGTTAGTTTCTCCTTTGAAAACTTGCATGAGGAAAGCAATTTATTTTGAAAATGTAAAAAGCTGCATTTTTTATAATTGTGCAAATTCATATGACCGAAAGCTGACTCTACTATTTGGAGCTATAAGCCTTCTTTCTTTCATCTGTATTAGTAAACTTTTGGCCCTATTTTGAAGAATTATTTCTAAAGCTTTGCATTGCAGAGCAAGCAAACCACAATTTGTCATTCCCAGTGGCATTATATGCATTGCTATGTGAGGTTAACACTATTTGAATTGTGGCTACCATCACTCCTGTGCATTCTTGCATCGGTTTTCTTTACCCCTGTACTACACTTGTGGTCTGACCCTCTAATTTGTATTGTTAATTTCAGGGTTGTGGCAGATTGAATTGTGTTTTGAAGGACCTGTTTTTGCTCTCCCTCTGTTGTAGTTCTTTTACCTGTGCAATTGTATAGTAGGATTGGTCCTTTTGGAAATGACATTAGCACTCAGGAATAGTTGCTTTGCGTTGGAAAATAGTACGTAGAATTTAGGATATTTCCTTGTCAAAGAGATCGCTTCAACATTCCTCCATTTTCATCGACTTTAATGAAGTATTTTTGCCTTTTTTGGACTTGTAATTAGTGCCTATCAATGCAGGCGTTGTTCTTTCTTGTGTAAAGTCGTATAACTGTGATGTGTGGAGTATATGTTGCTGCTTAATGAAACATCAAAGTTTGTTAAAAGTGACGGTATTACCATTACCTTCTTTCTGCCTGAATTTTTTTTATGATTTCCGAATTCTGATCTTCAGCAAGTTGGGGTCAATCTTTCTTTATTGTCATAAGGCACATTCTGATATTCAGCTGTTCCTGAGTGAATTTCATGGCCTATTTGTCGGCCGTTATTTTAGAAATTGTTTCAAAGTAAATCAAGGACGGTCAATGTTTGACTTACTAAATATAGAAATTTTGTCCGGCAAGGATTGTGATCGGCGGTATGGGCCGTCAATGACGGTGTGTCACCCACTTCATCAGACATGAAACCCGGTTCCCCATGCTTCTTCAGAAAGATGAGCCGTCATCTGTAAATCTTTGCATGGACGTGGCAGCTGCTGATTGGATCTGACGACCAACGGATGGATCACACGAAGAACTTCACATGCAACCGAGATAACGTAAAGTGGGCCCGGGTTCGGTATGACGTGTGTGAGTCCACGTGGGATAGACCCACTCCTCGGTGTGCCACCTCATCCCAAAAAGTTCAAAGATAGAGAGAAAGAGAACCCATTCCCACCATCATCATAAGGGGAAAAAGTAGATAACAGATGTTATGACATGCTGACAAGTTGACACCGAAACAAAAAAAAAAAAAAAAGAAAAAGAGAAAAGAAAATTGCTGCTGCTGATTACCAGTCACAGTTGAAGAGTTGATGTTTTTAATGAATTATGAAGCTAGGCCTACTCAATCTTGTGACTTTTTCACAGCTATAATATTCACTTTTTATGTTGAATGAACTCACGAAAAGGGCCTTTTTTTTTGGGTAGCTGATTCAGAGAAACTTCAACCAGTTTTGCAGGTTGGTTAACGGTGGCAGACTGGCTGTTTTTGCTCAATTTTGATGTTTTCTGCAAGTTTTGGTGGGGGTTTTTCTCATTGTTGTCGGTTAGTTTTCTGGGTTGTCTTTGTTTTGGAGATTACTGTCCAATCTCTCTGTTTTTTGAAATGCATGATATTCATTTTTGTTTGGTAGGTAGCTAAGCAAATTCTCATTTCTTTAATCATGAAACTTTGATCGGAGATGAATTTAGAATCAAACCTGATTAATAGTCTCAAGGCACTAAGTGGTTTTGAATCCAAACTTTTGATCTGATAATTTGGGAGCTTCTTGAAGCTGGTATTAAGAATAAAGACTCGATCTTTAAGTTGTGAAAAGTGAAAGCCTTACTTGAATTTAGGCGGAGGCACAATATTTACGAAATTTTGGTTTATTTGGTTCTTCTGAGTATTTAAGTTGAACTTGATGAATGCATGTTTTGGTACAAGAGTCAAGAGTGTGATGAATGCTCTGTTTGATAGGAAATCATCTGCAGAAGTCCCTTGGAATTTGTCCAGTTGAGAGTTTGTGTTTTGGACTCTGTTGGAAAGCATGGAGTTGGGGAAAAATTGCGAGTTTTGTTTGAATCTAAGGCCGATTGTGTACTGTAAGGCAGATGCGGCACATCTTTGCCTGTCCTGTGATGCTAAGGTTCATTCAGCTAATGCTCTTTCGAGCCGGCATCCTCGGACCCTTGTCTGCGAGTCATGCAGATACCGTCCTGCTTTTGTTCAATGTTCTGATCATAGGATGTTTATGTGCCACGGTTGCAATCGCAGCCAGCATGATCCATCCTCCCAACACCAGAGAAAGGTGATAAGTTGTTACATGGGATGCCCTTCTGCCAAGGATTTTGCAGCGTTATGGGGTTTTGAATTGAATGAGCTGGAAGATCAAACTTATTTTCAAGATGAATTCATTCCCACCACAAGTGCAACAATAGACACAGGGATGACCACGTTGAACAGGTCTAGTTCGGGATCAGGCGGTTCATCTGTTTCTGAAGTGAGTTCCAGTGTTATCAAATTGCCGAAAGTGGGATCAAAGAGGGAGTACCATAAGATATCTTATGCAAGTGTAAGTATGAGATGGACTTTCATGCATTTAAGATTATGGCGTTGAATAAGGTTGAGAATGATTATGATTTCAATCTTAGCTTTCTTCCACATTTCTGAAGTGAAGTTCTTCAAGAACAGTATAATAACTATCAATTCTTTCTTAACATGTGATTCGCAGGCTCCTGACCAGCAGGACAATGCAGGCCAGATTTGGCAGCAGATTCTTGACTTGAGAAGGCTTCAGCAGAATCAGGGCGGTGCTAGTTCTTCCTACGTAATATGCCAAGAGGAAAATGATGTGTCTTCATTCAAGCACAACTCTAAAGGTCAGCTGCATGTGAATGTTAATCAGCAATCCCAGCACTCCACAGATCTGGATTCTGATCTGCGTGATTTGGAAAGCTCTTATGAGAAGCCTAGTGCAGAAGCTTTTCCTTTTGTTCTTTCCCAGATGGATGGGGACTCATTTTGGCAATGCAAAAGTCCATTGCAGAGTGGACAGGTTCTGTTATCAATTTCCTTTCAACTTTCAGAATGCTTTTGAAGTATGAATTTATTTCCTAGAGGTGCTGGTGCTTTTCTAGCTATAGTTCTGTAGGCAAGAAGCAATTTTTGTGCCATTAGCTGTCCTTTTTGTATATGAGTAGGGTATACCACTCTTTAAAAGTGTTGCTTGCAATTGCTGATTTAAGTTTTCACTATGCAAACCGTATACGCATTTTCACTACTCAAATTTGCAGCTATGGACTCAAAATATGCAAGATCTTGGAGTTTGTGATGAGGCACGATGTAATGATGATTTTAGCATGCCTGATGTTGATCCAACATTCACAAATATTGAAGAACTATTTGGAGGTGAGCAAGAGCTTGCCAGAGCCCTGCTTAATGAGGATGCTACATGCTCCTCCTTGGACAAGGATATGTCCATAGACAAATCAGATAATGGATATGAAAGATCAGTAGAGGTTTGCATTGTGGTTCTATTAAATTTGATAGTGGGAAGAGAATACGATTGTCCTTTGATATTATTATTCCTTAATGTGATTATTTTCTTTGTCATGCCAGGATGTTTCAGCAGCTTCTTCAATTTGCATATCCCATTCGGATACTCTTGAGAAAGACGTTGAGTCTTCTGACAATGTTAATCATTTCTCTGTGACCATGAACAGTCCTTCAATGCAGCCATCTTACTCGAATTTATCCTTCTCCTTTTCGAGGCTAAGTGCAGAACACCTGGACAGTGGACAATTGCCTGAGCACATGAGACAACATCTTTATAGCAATAATTCAATTGATTTGGAGAATACATCTGCAGATACTAAACAAAATGGCGCAATGCAATTCAAAGAAAAGAAGAAGGTCCGCAGGTATGCACTTCCTCTCGTCCAGACATTTGTAAGGCAAAATATTATTCCCTCTATCCCAAAAGGTAGTCCAGACATTTAACTCAATGTGGACTACTTATTTGGACAGAGGGAATACATTTTTTGAGTTTTTAACATCTTTTTAGGGTGCACTTGTGGGATCAATTTGTCTTACTCCTTACGGGCTTTGTTATTTACATATTAAAGGTCTGAGAAGCAATCCAGGTATCGGAAAGCTAGATCTGATGTAAAGTCGGGGATCAACTTGTGAAGACTCAAGACTAGGAATCTGTTACTGTTACAGGTACAGAGTGTACATTGTCAAGACATGGTAATGCTTTATTTGTACATTACAAATTGGAAGTCAGAAACGTTGGATTTTAATGATATTTGAAATTTCTTTATCCTCTCTATTCTTGTAAAGTCTATAATAGTATCTTGAGTACAAATTATGAGCTACATCTATATATCCAGGCTCTTATAGCATCAAATGTACCCCTTGATTCATATCATAGTGCTGGATTTCTGATCAATGACATCTTGAGATGGTGACATTTTACCTTTTCTTTCTGTTGGTGGTTGTGATTACTTATTACTATTATGTTCTGTCTTGGTAATGAGATTATCCATCTAGGATTTCACCTGAAGAAAACCTGATGGTTTTTAGTTTGTTTTTTCCTCAATCAACACTAAAAGACTAAAAGTTATGTGGAGGGCACAAACCAAAGGAAAAGAAACTATTTTACGATCTTGTATTTCACCATACATTTTCCTTTCCAACAAACAAGAAGTCTCTTTGTTTGGATGGAGGAAGTAAAAGGCAAATCAAGAAATGAAAAACAGATCAAGGAAATGTTTATGATGTTGAAATAGTGGAAAAGAGAGGAAGTTAAAACATTGATGTAAAGGTCAGTGAAAAGTAGTAGTATGTTATTATAATGCTAGCTAAACATAACAGCTATGACATACCAAATTATAAAGATTGTGATTGCTTAGGGCAAAATGAAAATGTGGGGTTTTACCAAACAAATATATGATGATTTTCAAGTTTGTGATTGGAGATTTGAAGAATTAAAATTGAATGTGTGTGTGTGTGTGTGTGCTGTTGTTGTTAGTTAAAAGGTGTAATAGATAAGCAAACCATTTCCATAGCTAAGAAACCATCAATGCATCATCATCTCCATAGGGGCATCCCCAAATGACTTAAAAGGGTACTTGTCTTAATCAATTTGCATTACAAAAAGAGCTTTCGAACAACCAAAGTCTATTTTCATTCATGAACAAAAATAAAATAGAATTGTGAACTGCCTAATCCCACCATCACCATCCGCTTTTAATCTTCCCAACTACGCAATTCTAGTAGTCCAAATTATGGTAGTACTTTGCGTTAGAGACAACGTGCGTGTTAGTAAGCAGTGCATTTTCGGTCTTAAAACAATTATATTCAGAACAATCAACACATTTAAATTTATGGTTATGAGGTAGTGTACCTCCCATTTTATTGGTCATGCTAACTGAGACTAATTGATGGAACCCCTCATCGGTCAAATGAAAATTTATAATAAGATCATTTAATTTAAATTAATAAGAACGTATTTCTTTCTCACATGCATATGTATAGATTTATTTTTTTTTCCTATGAATTTTTATCGCAGAGATTTATTTTAAATTTATAGTATATGGAAACTAGCTCTCAGTTTCCCATTTTTATTATTCAACACATACTCCCAACATATCTTATAAAATTTGTGATTTATATTTGCAGTTGATACAAGGACTCGACTCTGAATTTTAATTGATCGTGAAAATTTAATAACTGTTGTCTCTGAATTTTATTTTAACAGAGAAAAGAACAAAATATAATACTAGGTGGGAAAATAGAATATTCTATTCTTTTGGCCAAATAATATAAAACATATGTGCTCTGTAAATTGTACCTGTATAGTTGTACTTTTATTGTTTTTAATTATGAAATTAGAGGAGATATAATAAACCTAATAATCACATGATTACATTGCGGGATTATGTAATTTCAATTACATCGTGGACTATCCACAGATATGTCAATCTCCCATCCCATTCTTCACTCTTCAAGGCTGCTAAAGAATCAGCAATAATAATATGAATTATATAAATAATACTCCCTCCGTCCCATAATTATTGTCCAGTTTAAGTTTTCATTTCTAGTTCAATTTGTACTAAAAGTGAAATCTCAAACTGGACAATAATTTTGGGACTGAGGGAGTATTTTTTTGGCGAAATGAAGTACTATTTTTTATTAGTAGGACTTACAATTGAAAGTTTGAAACTAAGATCCAAAATGTATGCCTTTTTGCGGGAAATAAACCAACAAACCGACCTTAATTTCCACACTACCGAAACTGCCCCTTTCACAATTGTATACATTTCTTTCCGCGCTCTATAAATACCTTTGTTTCTTCTCCGACAATTCCACAGTCAATTTCTCAGAATCCTCCCTCTCTCACATTTCATGCATTTCTCTGCTACTTAATTTAACCCCTTTATTTATTTTATTAGAAACAAAAAAAGAAAAGAAAGAATATTATGGAAAACGAAAATCTAACTTCAACCGAACTGCATGGCGGCATCCCCCAATCATCATCATCGGAATCCTTGTTTCTCAATCACCACTTCGACGGCAGAGATTTCACGTCGGAAACGGAAATGATGCTGATGATGTCACGATCCCTGCGTCAGCAACAGGAACTCATGGACCGGGAAAACGCCGTTCTGACGAATTATCTGAAGGAAACCGTGAAACAAGCTCAGGCGCTCCGTCAAGAGAACGTCAACCTTAAGATGGTCAACTCCGAGTTGACCAACCGGCTGACCTTGTTGATGAAGGCCGTGTCGGATTACGGGCTTTCATCGAGTTCCGGTATGGATTCGGTGGTTAGCGGGTTGAGCTGGATGTGTTTGGCCGGCAATGATGTGGGGAGTGAAGGTGAAAGTCCGAGTCCGACCAGCGTGATGGATTCCGGCAGGGTTGAAGGGAATTCCGACAGGGTGGTTTTACCCAAGAGCATTTCCGTCCGGTCAACGGGATACTTGAAGTCGTCGGTTCAAGCTACCGGTGGGAGTAATAATATTAGTAGTAGTAGTGGAATTGGAGTTGGGGTAAATAAGGTACTCAAGAGTAGTAACAAAATCTGCAATGACGCGGTAAATTTTATTATTTCACACTTCCTTTCGTTGGAATTTTATCTAACGATATACTATTACGCTTAGTAAAATCAAAATTTTAAAGTTGGAAATCTGAAATCTGATACTACTACTTATTTATTTATTTATTTTTGAAAAAGTTCCTTTTTATTACATGCATTATATATATGTATATGGCCATCCATTGATTTTAAGAAGTTGCATTGTATTTCTTGAATTTAAAAGTTGTGTTAATTCTTTTATTTAGCTGATTTTATTTTATGGGGTGTGATAAATTACTATAAATGTTTGCAGCAAAGGGTATACGTGAGAGGAGGGAAAAAAGAGGAGCAGCCGATGGAGTTAGAGGTATACAATCAAGGGATGTTCAAGACTGAATTGTGCAATAAATGGCAAGACACCGGGGCATGTCCTTATGGAGATCACTGCCAATTTGCTCATGGCATTCATGAGCTTCGCCCCGTCATCCGACACCCTCGGTACAAGACCGAAGTGTGTCGGATGGTGCTCAACGGCGACCATTGCCCTTACGGACACCGTTGCCACTTCCGGCACAGTCTCACTGACCGGGAGAAACTCATCAGGTCCATCAACCTAAGATCCTTCAAGGGACTCCAATATCCGTAGCCCGCCCTTTCTTTGCCACATTTTGATCGTGTTTGGAGATGAGAAGATTTACAGATGAGAAAAGTATATATATAGAAATGAATTTGTAGAGTTAGTTCATAATCCGTAAAATAAATAATCCTTTGTTTTACTAATTAAGTTGCAAATGGAAGTGTATGATGCATCTCTATATACGTTACAGTGAGGTGCTGATCAACACTGTATATCAAAAACTAGAGCACCTACAAGAAGGAATTGATATATGGCCAAATGTGAAATTATATGTATTTTATTTTTCTATAGTACCATTTTTGTGTATGTGTAACCTTTTAGCACTTTGATATGCTATTGTAACGTGGTTGAATAGTCAATTATGTGAGTAGAACAATATTAAGAGACATTTCATCTGTATTTTTTAGTAAATACATTAATATTCTTTACATTTTACAATAATAATCCTATTATGACAAACGAAAGAAAAAATAAGTCTGATTCGCTTTTTTAGTCCGATAAAGAACTGAAAGAGTACTGAATTCTTGTTGAAGGGTCCGATGACAATGTGAAGGGTTATGTTCATCAATTTTTGTTGAAGGGTTTAAAAAAGGGAAAAAAAATCTTTCAAGAAAGTAAAGGGAAAAAAAAATTATTACCACGGAAAATGATACGTACAATGAAAATGTATAATAAAGTGTAATAGCGATGATATGAAAAAGTGAACTGGTTTAAGTGGTGAAGGCACAAAGTAACCAGATGATAGTAAGGGTTTGAATCTTATTAATCACACTTTAAGAATACAAGGTATGTCCCAATAAATCCGTTACGTGTTTCTGATGTTCATGAAAAACAAAAGTTAAAGTTCATAGAGGTAAATTTTGCAGCAAATTTACTTGTCATTCTGGCAACTGCCAGTCCGAGAGGATTTTCATGGCTTGATGAGTCACCCACGAGTTTAAAAACATGGTTAGATCATGATATTATTGGTATTTCTTACTAACGGTATGTAATAGTATAATATTAAAGCATTTGTCTCTTTCATTGTAAAAAAAAAAAGAAAAAAGTTAAAAGCATAGAAGGCCAACGATTTTAACAACCATGAAGTCCTAAACAAAGTGTGCATTTTGATTAGTCTAGTTGTGGGCTTTTAGTCTTACCAAACTAATGATGGCATTAGTGGCGAAAGCAAGTTTAGTAGTTAAAGTTGTAAGCAAAAAGCAACTCAATAAATATATGGCTATATGCAAGTTAACTGTTCTCCATTCATCATGGTTTTCCTTACCAAATGACATCTAACTTCTGAATCAATCAATACTATGTGAAGTCCTTCAAGCACTTAATTAAAATATCATGGTTTTGTGACGAAGTGAGTAAAGAAATAAAAACTTTTACTTTTCGTGTTGGAGTCACCTAAATAGATATACATGGAGTCTGTATTCAGTGCACCCGAAAATACCATGCACCCCAAATCGGAATCAACAAAATTCGGCGGCTCTTCTTCTTCGTCAACAAATCCGACACCCTAAATCAAGAACTAGAATCAGAATCCACTGGAATCTACCGCCTCTTCTTCTTCGGTCTTCTTGTTCAGCACCGCCGCTACCAGAATCGACTCCTGCGGCCGCTGGAATCGCAGGTCACCAACCCGCCCCAGCTTCGTCGCCCCGCCGAACACGCCGATTTTTATAAGGTGAGTCATTTTTTCATGTGTATGTGTGAGGAGTGTGTGTGTGTGAGGTGGCGGCTGGGATCGTCAGTGGCCGGAATTCTTCAATTAGAATTCATTTTAGAGCCGCCTGAAGTTGCAGGATGCACCAGAATTTACAGGGGTACATGGTGCCCCCGAGTGCACCAGATAATTTGCCTATATATGTTCCATTCAATTAGTACTAGGCTAGCATCAAGACAAACGAAACCGTCCATTCACCGATAGTTTATTTCATTTTGTCTTGGATAAAACATCCCCACATGCATTTAGCTCAAAAAAGTTCAGTAGTTTATGTTTTTTCTCATTTACTAGTCATCCTGGTTTCTCGAGTCACACTTTCTGTAGTTTATGGGAAAACCTGCTGACTCCACAACACACTAACACAGTGCGGTTTTTAGCCTGTCACTATTGTTTTAGATTAATATACGACAAAGACACTGATTTGGAGCCATTCTGAATTGATTATAGAATATATATTAACAAATAATTGGGTCTGCCATTCAAATTACTTTTGATTTAAATATATATATATATATAGATATATTCTCTCCGTCCCACAATAATATTTTTGTTCGCTGTACTAAAACAGTTCGACAAACATTCCTAGTTTAGTTTAGAATGGAGATGATATGATGAATTATTCCTAATAATAAAAGTAGTAGATGATGATGGGATCTACAGTCCAGAACCTTAACTTTGTACTGTATCATCAATCCTCAGCACTCTTCTCTGCTCTGGACTTTTCTCCTGTTCACGGAATAACTATGCATATGAATGTTTTCTTGCATTTATTGTGCTTCTCTCCTCCATGTATGCTGTAACTTCATCGAATTCTGATGGGAAAACTCTGTTGTCAATTCTCAGGCATTGGACTGTGGTTCCTCCATCCATCAGCTTCAGTTTTTGCTCATGGGCTGGAGTGCTGTGCCAGCAAAATGCTTATTTTGTTGCTGCTTTGAACCTGTCTGGTTTCGGCATTTCAGGTCAATTAGGATCTGAAATTGCCAACTTGAAGCAGCTGAGATCAATTGACTTGAGCTACAACAGTCTTTTTGGTTCAATTCCTGCAGAAATTGGAAACTGTACTCTGCTTCAGCTGCTGGATTTATCATTCAACAGCTTCAGTAGAGAAATGCCGGGGAGCATCGGAAACTTGCAGAACTTGGAATACATTGGCTTGTTTGATAATTCTCTCAAAGTTATGATTCCAGAATCCTTGTTTTCCATCCCTCAACTCCAAAGTATTTGCATCCACAATAATGAACTTAGTGGCACCATTCCACCAAATGTTGGAAACATGAGTGGCCTAATGTTTCTCTGGTTGTACGGCAATCAGTTATCAGGGACGATTCTTCCTCTGTAGGAACTTTCAGTTCTTTGGAAGAACTTTATTTGAATGTAAACCATTTGGTTGGATCACTTCCTGAGAGTTTAGATAATCTCCTAGAGCACTTAGTTTACCTTGATGTTAGCAGCAATATGTTAGAAGGGAGACTTCCATTTTTCTCAGGAAACCGTAAAGATATAGACACATTGGTCTTCTCTGACAATCAATTCAGTGGATATATTCCATCTGCTTTGGGGAATTGCAGTAGCCTAACAGCGCTTGCTGCGCGAAATTGTTCCTTTACCAGCTCGATTCCTTCCTCTTTTCTCCAGCTTGAGAAGCTGAAGCTTCTTTATCTTTCTACCAATCAACTGTCAGGAAAGATTCCTCCAGGGCTGGGAAATTGCAGGTCCTTGGTTGATCTAAGATTACATGAAAACCAACTTGAAGGCGAAATCCCAGTTGAGCTAGGGATGCTCAGTGAGTTGGAAAACTTGTATCTTTATACCAATAATTTGATTGGTGAAATTCCAACAAGTGTATGCAAGATTCATAGCCTCCAGAATGTTGCAGTTTATCGAAACAATCTTACTGGACAGCTTCCCGAAGAGATCACAGAATTAAAAGGGTTAAGGAACTTATGCTTGTACGGGAACAAATTGACTGGCGTGCATAATACCACAAGGGTTGGGTGTTCACAGCAGTTTAGAGCTGGTGGATTTCAGTGATAACCAATTCATAGGAAATATTCCACCCTATCTTTGCTTTGGAAATCAGTTGAAGATACTGCACTTGGGGCAGAACCAGATTCAGGGTAGCATTCCTCCAAGTTTATGGAATTGTTCTAGTTTGGAAAGGCTAATTCTGAAACAAAATCAACTCACAGGTACCGTTCCAGACTTTGCAAACTTCCCTTCAAGTTTGGGGAATTTCATGAATGCTTTCTTTCTTGACTTATCAATGAATGAACTCTCTGCAAAATGGAGAAGTTGGAATATCTTCTTTTGTCTGACAACAACTTGACTGGCAGAATTCCTGGCTGTTTTGGGAACATGAGCAAACTCGCGGTTCTGGACTTGCGAAAGAACGGCTTTTATGGGATGATTCCAACAAGTTTTGCAAAGGGAAGTGCTTTGAGAAACCTTGGTCTAAACAGCAGTCAGTTACAAGGGCCATTGCCGAAATTTCTGATCTACTGCACAAGTTTGGAAATCCTTGATGTAGGGCAAAACAATATAAGAGACTTGTTTCCAGCGTGGCTTGGAAGTCTCCAGGAGCTCACTGTTCTTGTATTGAAATGGAATCGTTTCCACGGTACAATCCGCAATATTTCAGATACATCCTTCCAAAATCTGCGAATTCTGGACATTTCTCATAACCAGTTCAGTGGTTCCATACCAGCAGAAATGATGGATGGTTTTCAAGGTATGAAGATGAAGAATAATGATAACTCAACATGGATCATGGAAATAGATGACAGGATATACTATGAAAGATTGGAGCTTGAGATAAAGCGAGTGTTCACCATTTTGAAGGAAGCATTCCAAAATCAGTTGGAGAGTTTAATGCACTCCAGGTACTCAATTTTTCATACAACCTGATCAGTGGTGTCATCCCAATGACGATCGGGAACTTGTCGAACCTGGAATCCTTAGACCTATCTGGGAATAAACTTGAAGGTGCAATTCCAGCTGAACTAACAAACCTGAATTTTCTGTCAACCTTGAACCTTTCTCAGAATCAACTCGCGGGACGAATACCTACAGGTAAACAATTCAATACATTTACCTCAGATTCCTATGGTGGGAATCCAGGACTCTGTGGATTCCCACTAGGGAATTGTGGAGAAATGCCTGATGGCTTGCAAACACCATCATCTGTGAGTGATGATCGAGAGATGGATGAGATGGACCTTACAAATGAAATTATCAAAGAAGCAGCGTTTTTGGGATTAGGTTGTGGATTGATTCTTGGGTTGTTAATGGGTGGTCTAATGTTGTATACTCGAAAGCCGAAATAGTTCAATGAAACTGTTGGAGCCTTGGAGGAATCTATAAGCCTCAGAAAACACAGACTGAAGAATGCATCAGGTAGCTGATACTGTGTATATGGAGTCTTGGATTTGATCATGTCATTTGATCAGCTTCGTGAATGCTTGCTTCAGTAATGGTCGACATCTTTAATTGACTTTTTAGTTACTTGTTAGTTTTTGTCCTCTTCATAACTTTAGAAGGGAGTTGGATGATTTCCACTGAATTAGTGTCCGACCTTTAATTTTATTTTTTATAGTCTGCATGCGAGTGTACATTGACAGATTAAGCGAATACACATCACATTCAAACTATATAAATATTTCACATTGTTCGATTTGGTATTATCTTATTGATTAGTCTGGTGTTATATTCTTTCGGTACTAAAACAATTGTGTTTATTATATTGGGAGGTCTTTTTATTAAGGAAGGGACATATAGAGTATCTAATAATAGTTTTGGGGCTAAATTCAAAATTTTAGGGACAAAATCTGATCTGAAATGAGGATAATTTCATGGAATTAAATTCTAAAAGGAATTTTACAAGAAAGAAGAAGCCAAAAGCAGCCAAATTTGTTTAATGAATAAAACAAATTCACTTATTTCCGCATATAAAGGCAAGGGTGTTCTTGTCATTTGATCTTCTTCCTCGGTTACTTCCTTTCCCGCTCAAACCTGAGACTGATTTCGGGTCTTCTGTAAACGGATCTAGATAATATGAACCGGGTCGTCATCAGTTTTGCGGGAAGAAGAACGAACCTCTCTTCTCTAAGTGCCTCTTTATAAAACCATACTCTTCCTCCTCACCGTCATTCAGGCCCTGTTCCTCACTCTACACCTTTCAGTTTCTCTCTCTACGGCTTGTTCCTCTTACTTTCTCTCTCTAGGTCAACGAATTCCCCTGCTGATTCAGGTAAAAATTCTATCTTTTTACCCACAGTATCTTGTAATTCATCGATAGTTTATGAACAAATCTAGGTTTCTCGTTGTTTAGATGCTCAGATTGATCCGAAATGAGCTCAATTTCATGTTTAATTGCGATGATATGTTAATATAATTCATGCGATTCCTTCTGCTTAATGTTCGCCGTTCATCTCATTCGTGAATTTGTCTGTATCTTTTGCATAATCGATGCTCAAATTACTCCGTGTAAGATGCGTAAAATGGAATTCCGACCTTAAAAGCTTGAATCTTTCACAACATAATGCGTTTGTGCGTGTAATGTGCGGGTGACGGAGAAATGTTTGATTTCTAATGAAGGAAATGAAAGGAAGAGAGTGAAAAATCAATTCTTTTGTCAATGAGATTGTTGTGAATTGTCTTCGTAAAATAGTTTGTGTTTGTTCTCGCTAATATCTGAAAATGTTATGGATTGTTCATCTTCATTCAATGTAACATGATTATCACACAATTGACTGTTTCGTAGAAGAAAATTCATCTCTTTTCCTCCTCTGCAGTTGAATTGGTACACTAAATTCAATGGAGGGAGAAATAGCAAAATTAGGGCTCAGAGGCAAGAGAATTCCCACCGGTAAGAGCAGCTACGATAACAGTCTCCGATCGTCGCTTCTCTCAAGTCAACTCGGCAGTGACGGAGGTCTGAACACTCTCCGGCCATCGGAGTTGCAGATGATGATGATGACGTCACGCTCTGATCACTCCAACTTCCTCAAGGACCTGCACCACCGTCAAGACGTCATGGACCGCCAGCACGCCGTGCTTACTTTCCTGGAAAAAGCAGCCGAGGAAGCGCAATCTCTTCGCGAAGAAAACATCGGTCTCAAGATGGTCAACTCTCGGTTGACTGGCGAACTGGCTTACCTGCGGGAAGCCGCTTCTCATTATGCTGCGGCGGCGGTTGGGCATTCGGGTATGGGTGTAGGTCCGGATCCGCTTTATGATCTGAATTCTATTATAAATGTAATGGAGAGCATGGGCTTGGTTGGGGAGAGTAACGGAGGGGCACAACATGACTGCAAAAGTGATCTGGTGAATACAGTTCCGCCTGGCTTTAAGGATTTTGATCCTACTGAAGAGAAAGAGAACTTGGTTCCGAATCCGGACCGTGTTACATTGCCCAAGAGTATCTCCATTCGGTCCAATGGGTACCTGAAAACTGCTCAACCTGGTGGAAGCAGTGGACTGAAAGCAAATAAGGTATTCTAACCCTACCAGAAATTGCCTTTGAAGATAGATATCTGAACCTTAAAATCTGTGACACTGCATTTTACAATTGTATGTGAAGGTAACGACAAACGGATTTTAGGCACCTTACTGTCTATTTATCATTCTATAGTATAAAATGTTCCATAATAGGGGGTTATCATTCAACAAGATTGCAATTTGTTTGATTCTTGAAATGTGTCGACCAGTTGTTGGTCTTTATTAGAGGAGTCATGTTTCATTTGGTTGATTAAGAAATGTCTAGACCAATTAGGCCTGTTATACTTCAGTGCTGTTTTGTTCTCCGTTAGAGTCAATGATTTCCTTTGGTATCTGTAGAATGTGAACTGTAAAAAAATCGTTTTGCCAAGAAATTTTACAGACAATGAGTAACAAGAAAGAAAGGACCTTTTAGGTCAGAAGGTACAAGCCTTTCCTCAATTCAGATACCTATAGAGACTAAGTTTCACATTGTCTGTTTTGATTATGCTCAATTACTTATTTCTGTGGGGTTATAATTGGAGATACGCCTCTTCGCCTGTATAGCTTCTGTCGGCTGATATGTGATTAATTCTTTGCTTCCCATATTGGTGGTATGAAATTGGATTTTCTTTTCAAGTCGAATCAAAACAAAGGGCTTAAGAACTTTGCTTCCAGCATCTTGCTCCAAGAAGTCAACTCTGCTTGTTCGTTATTTGTAAAACTTCTTCTGATTAAAGTTGCTGATTGTGTGAATGCAGCAAAGGGTATATGTTCCAGGAGGAGAAACAGAGGAGGAACCACTAGAGGTGGATGTGTACAAGCAGGGAATGCGGAAGACTGAGCTGTGCAACAAATGGCAAGAGACGGGGACATGTCCATATGGGGAAAACTGCCAGTTTGCTCATGGGATCAAGGAGCTGCGACCCATAATTCGCCATCCACGCTACAAGACTGAAGTGTGCCGCATGGTTCTGGATGGTGTTCACTGCCCCTATGGACACAGGTGCCACTTCCGCCATACTCTAACCGATGAAGAGAAGCTCAAGAGGTCCAGGAACGTGAGGCCCCTGAAACCAGTTAACCGTTAGTTTCCATCTATCTGCATTCCATCAACCTTCTGAGGATGAACTGAAGATTTTTTTAAATGCTGTTACATGTGGATAAATAAGTACGCACCAAAGGCGCTGTTTATGGTTCGTAATCTTAGAAGTTCATAATTAGGCAGTGTGAAGCATAACTAGCCTAGTAAAGTGGCAGAAGTAACAGTATCGTTAGAACTAATAAAGTGAGGCGAGCTGCTAGAGTGCATATCACCATCAGCATGTACTCATAAGGTAATAATGTCTGTATTTGTTTACGATATCTTCTATATCAATTTAGCATTGTGATAAATTGCATATTTCATGCGTAAATGTAGCATTTAGTCTGATCATCTTACCCAGTGGAGGAAGACCTGAGATCATCTATGTAACTATGTAGGCATTTACTTGTAACTGCCACCATTGAGCTTTTTCTGTGTTTTGTATTTCTGAGTAGTAACTTTTGTAAGAACTTTTGGGGTAAATAGCCATTGTGGACTATTACAAAGGAAGACATTGTGTTTGGGAATTGGAAATGTTGATATCTCACTTAGCCGGTGATGCAGTGAATTCACAGTGTAAACTTGTGTTTTTGGTGTATTACGTACTCTGTGTCCGAAACTACTGTCCTGAGTGAAAAAGTGCGTTTAACATTGCTTCAAAATGTATGTTTGTTCAGACTTCATACTTCCCCTTATTGGACTCTTAGCATAGCAAGGTGATGCATCACGATGACGATGGTACAGTCACTGCTGACAACTGAATATTGATTGTATCTATTATTTGTGGCTGTGGTCTGGCATCTACTGGCCCAAATTGCATAGCCCAGATTAGTTAGGGTTGGGCAAAGTAGTTGCAGTGGACTTACTCTAGGGCCTTTCTACTTCTATTGTTGCCCAAATGCTAGCTTTTTCAGATTAGGGAGGGTTCTTCAGATTCCCCTGCTTCACCACAAAACCAAGCGTTCAAATCTCTATAAATAGTCCTTTATGCCCTGATGAGAAGAGTAAGAAAGGAACAAGAAGGGGGAGTAGGAGATGGATCTCTGCAAGAAGTTGTCGGTGTTGGGGGTGCTCGGAGAGGACGTTCTCAAGCAGGTCAATTGAACTTGGCTGAAATGAAGAACTTGTCCTTCCCAAGTCCCCCCATACCGATGATTTCTTGGTGTTCCTCCTTCTCCCTAGCTTTTGTTCTTGTGATCTAATACTATCAGCTTTACCTCCTCGATCTGTATGCTATGTTGATATCTTTAGTATATAAGCGTCGTAATCACCTCCTTTTCAACTTTTAATGTATGTTTTTGCTATACTTTTCTTGCTTATAAAGTCCAGATGTGATCTAGTTCACGCCATTTAATTTAATGTACTATTAGTTGACTTTTTCCTAGCCGTGGTTAGCGATCACCATAAATATAGTTTCTGAAATGAATCAAATGATTAGAAGAATCATAGTGGGTTTGGGAATAGGATGGTTGACTTTTTTATGGTATCAATAGTCTCGGGGAGGGATCTGTCTGCGAAAGAGGAGTTATTCAGATGACAGTGAATCAGTGATGACCGATGACCTTATAAAGCTTGATTGGCGATCTAAGCATGTTTTTAACTTTCTCCCCTACTAGAAAGGGTATAAAACAACTTTGGAACTGGGTATAACGCTATTCTCGGATTCTTGGATTTGTGTTTGAGATGAAGTTTGATCTTATGACTTATGGTTATTTAATTTTTAGCTTTGATTAGTTGCTAGAGTTTATAGGAAGGCATTTAAAGACGATGAGCCCAAAGCTTCTGTGTGTTTCAAATTCTGGCAAGTAAAGCTGTATATGAAATTATGAAGCCAATTCCGTTAGTTATTACTTATTGGTGTGATAGTAGTAGTCTAGGCATGATAGAAAACTTGTTACAGGGAGCGTTTGCAGATATTGTTTGGTGACTAAGATCCTCTGGGTGGTTATTCTTCTTTTGAATGGTTATGACCATGAAGATTCAGTGAAGGAAGACATCATATATGTCAGCCAAAAAAAAAGTTGGAAAATCTGGCAGGTCATCCCTGAGTTCTGCGGTCGACCTTGGTTGAAAAGCGTTCAAGTTTTCTTTGGGTGATTGTTGCAGAAATTTTGAAGGTGGAAATGAAATGAGAGGTACCTTAGACGAGTTAGTGTCAACACCTGTTGCTGGCAAATAGTTCATCTTTCTTTCCTCCGACAAATTAACCAAATTTCTCTCCTGAAAACTTTTGCTTTGGTATCTGAAACATATAGCATCGATCTAATATACTACCAGTCTACCACTGGTTTTCAAAAGAATGATAATCCCACTTCCCACCCACTCAATTTAGCAGTTCAAGATACCAGACCTATAAAAATAGGCATGTGCTTTGTAGAATGAAAGCATGAAGGCAAACTGGTACTTCAAATGATAAATCAGTGAATCAAAAGAGGATGTGCTTTTCTGCAGGCTAGTGATTGAGAAATACTAATTGGCAACCAAAACTAATTCAAAACTTTTGAAGACCAAATTATGTGACTTAAAGGGAAGGAGATATATTTGAAAGTATTACAACATCAAGTTCCACCACTAAACCCTCAGATCCAATTGATGATGAATAGGTTGGTGCAGCACAAGAACATCTTGACATCATGTGCCTTGTGGATAATAGTAGATTCAACATCCTTCCCCATTTGGGATGTTCAGAATAAATCCTTTTCGAATAGAAACCCATAAAACCTTGGAGTGCATCGAGAATGTCAATGGTAAAGTGTCATAACTCAGTGTTTCATGGTACCATATCAGAAATCATGGTCGAATTAAACCTTCAAACTTCATCCATGAGTTTCTGATATGGTACCATGAAACACTGAGTTATGACACTTTACCATTGACATTCTCGATGCACTCCAAGGTTTTATGGGTTTCTATTCGAAAAGGATTTATTCTGAACATCCCAAATGGGGAAGGATGTTGAATCTACTATTATCCACAAGGCACATGATGTCAAGATGTTCTTGTGCTGCACCAACCTATTCATCATCAATTGGATCTGAGGGTTTAGTGGTGGAACTTGATGTTGTAATACTTTCAAATATATCTCCTTCCCTTTAAGTCACATAATTTGGTCTTCAAAAGTTTTGAATTAGTTTTGGTTGCCAATTAGTATTTCTCAATCACTAGCCTGCAGAAAAGCACATCCTCTTTTGATTCACTGATTTATCATTTGAAGTACCAGTTTGCCTTCATGCTTTCATTCTACAAAGCACATGCCTATTTTTATAGGTCTGGTATCTTGAACTGCTAAATTGAGTGGGTGGGAAGTGGGATTATCATTCTTTTGAAAACCAGTGGTAGACTGGTAGTATATTAGATCGATGCTATATGTTTCAGATACCAAAGCAAAAGTTTTCAGGAGAGAAATTTGGTTAATTTGTCGGAGGAAAGAAAGATGAACTATTTGCCAGCAACAGGTGTTGACACTAACTCGTCTAAGGTACCTCTCATTTCATTTCCACCTTCAAAATTTCTGCAACAATCACCCAAAGAAAACTTGAACGCTTTTCAACCAAGGTCGACCGCAGAACTCAGGGATGACCTGCCAGATTTTCCAACTTTTTTTTTGGCTGACATATATGATGTCTTCCTTCACTGAATCTTCATGGTCATAACCATTCAAAAGAAGAATAACCACCCAGAGGATCTTAGTCACCAAACAATATCTGCAAACGCTCCCTGTAACAAGTTTTCTATCATGCCTAGACTACTACTATCACACCAATAAGTAATAACTAACGGAATTGGCTTCATAATTTCATATACAGCTTTACTTGCCAGAATTTGAAACACACAGAAGCTTTGGGCTCATCGTCTTTAAATGCCTTCCTATAAACTCTAGCAACTAATCAAAGCTAAAAATTAAATAACCATAAGTCATAAGATCAAACTTCATCTCAAACACAAATCCAAGAATCCGAGAATAGCGTTATACCTAGCTTCCAAAGTTGTTTTATACCCTTTCTAGTAGGGGAGAAAGTTAAAAACATGCTTAGATCGCCAATCAAGCTTTATAAGGTCATCGGTCATCACTGATTCACTGTCATCTGAATAACTCCTCTTTCGCAGACAGATCCCTCCCCGAGACTATTGATACCATAAAAAGTCAACCATCCTATTCCCAAACCCACTATGATTCTTCTAATCATTTGATTCATTTCGAAACTATATTTATGGTGATCGCAACCACGGCTAGGAAAAAGTCAACTAATAGTACATTAAATTAAATGGCGTGAACTAGATCACATCTGGACTTTATAAGCAAGAAAAGTATAGCAAAAACATACATTAAAAGTTGAAAAGGAGGTGATTACGACGCTTATATACTAAAGATATCAACATAGCATACAGATCGAGGAGGTAAAGCTGATAGTATTAGATCACAAGAACAAAAGCTAGGGAGAAGGAGGAACACCAAGAAATCATCGGTATGGGGGGACTTGGGAAGGACAAGTTCTTCATTTCAGCCAAGTTCAATTGACCTGCTTGAGAACGTCCTCTCCGAGCACCCCCAACACCGACAACTTCTGCGAGATCCATCTCCTACTCCCCTTCTTGTTCCTTTCTTACTCTTCTCATCGTGGCATAAAGGACTATTTATAGAGATTTGAACGCTTGGTTTTGTGGTGGCAGCAGGGAATCAAGAACCCTCCCTAATCTGAAAAGCTAGCATTTGGGCAACAATAGAAGTAGAAAGGCCCTAGAGTAAGTCCACTGCAACTACTTTGCCCAACCCTAACTAACTGGCTATGCAATTTGGGCCGAGATGCCGCACCACGCCCACAAATAATAGATACAATCAATATTCAGTTGTCAGCAGTGACTGTACCATCGTCATCGTGATGCATCACCTTGCTATGCTAAGAGTCCAATAAGGGGAAGTATGAAGTCTGAACAAACATACATTTTGAAGCAATGTTAAACTCACTTTTCACTCGACAGAGTTTCGGACACGAGTACGTAATACACCAAAAACACAAGTTTACACTGTGAATTCACTGCATCACCGGCTAAGTGAGATATCAACATTTCCAATTCCCAAACACAATGTCTTCCTTTGTAATAGTCCACAATGGCTATTTACCCCAAAAGTTCTTACAAAAGTTACTACTCGAAATACAAAACACGAAAAGCTCAATGGTGGCAGTTACAAGTAAATGCCTACATAGTTACATAGATGATCTCAGTCTTCCTCCACTGGGTAAGATGATCAGACTAAATGCTACATTTACGCATGAAATATGCAATTTATCACAATGCTAAATTGATATAGAAGATATCGTAAACAAATACAGACATTATTACCTTATGAGTACATGCTGATGGTGATATGCACTCTAGCAGCTCGCCTCACTTTATTAGTTCTAACGATACTGTTACTTCTGCCACTTTACTAGGCTAGTTATGCTTCACACTGCCTAATTATGAACTTCTAAGATTACGAACCATAAACAGCGCCTTTGGTGCGTACTTATTTATCCACATGTAACAGCATTTAAAAAAATCTTCAGTTCATCCTCAGAAGGTTGATGGAATGCAGATAGATGGAAACTAACGGTTAACTGGTTTCAGGGGCCTCACGTTCCTGGACCTCTTGAGCTTCTCTTCATCGGTTAGAGTATGGCGGAAGTGGCACCTGTGTCCATAGGGGCAGTGAACACCATCCAGAACCATGCGGCACACTTCAGTCTTGTAGCGTGGATGGCGAATTATGGGTCGCAGCTCCTTGATCCCATGAGCAAACTGGCAGTTTTCCCCATATGGACATGTCCCCGTCTCTTGCCATTTGTTGCACAGCTCAGTCTTCCGCATTCCCTGCTTGTACACATCCACCTCTAGTGGTTCCTCCTCTGTTTCTCCTCCTGGAACATATACCCTTTGCTGCATTCACACAATCAGCAACTTTAATCAGAAGAAGTTTTACAAATAACGAACAAGCAGAGTTGACTTCTTGGAGCAAGATGCTGGAAGCAAAGTTCTTAAGCCCTTTGTTTTGATTCGACTTGAAAAAGAAAATCCAATTTCATACCACCAATATGGGAAGCAAAGAATTAATCACATATCAGCCGACAGAAGCTATACAGGCGAAGAGGCGTATCTCCAATTATAACCCCACAGAAATAAGTAATTGAGCATAATCAAAACAGACAATGTGAAACTTAGTCTCTATAGGTATCTGAATTGAGGAAAGGCTTGTACCTTCTGACCTAAAAGGTCCTTTCTTTCTTGTTACTCATTGTCTGTAAAATTTCTTGGCAAAACGATTTTTTTACAGTTCACATTCTACAGATACCAAAGGAAATCATTGACTCTAACGGAGAACAAAACAGCACTGAAGTATAACAGGCCTAATTGGTCTAGACATTTCTTAATCAACCAAATGAAACATGACTCCTCTAATAAAGACCAACAACTGGTCGACACATTTCAAGAATCAAACAAATTGCAATCTTGTTGAATGATAACCCCCTATTATGGAACATTTTATACTATAGAATGATAAATAGACAGTAAGGTGCCTAAAATCCGTTTGTCGTTACCTTCACATACAATTGTAAAATGCAGTGTCACAGATTTTAAGGTTCAGATATCTATCTTCAAAGGCAATTTCTGGTAGGGTTAGAATACCTTATTTGCTTTCAGTCCACTGCTTCCACCAGGTTGAGCAGTTTTCAGGTACCCATTGGACCGAATGGAGATACTCTTGGGCAATGTAACACGGTCCGGATTCGAACCAAGTTCTCTTTCTCTTCAGTAGGATCAAAATCCTTAAAGCCAGGCGGAACTGTATTCACCAGATCACTTTTGCAGTCATGTTGTGCCCTCCGTTACTCTCCCCAACCAAGCCCATGCTCTCCATTACATTTATAATAGAATTCAGATCATAAAGCGGATCCGGACCTACACCCATACCCGAATGCCCAACCGCCGCCGCAGCATAATGAGAAGCGGCTTCCGCAGGTAAGCCAGTTCGCCAGTCAACCGAGAGTTGACCATCTTGAGACCGATGTTTTCTTCGCGAAGAGATTGCGCTTCCTCGGCTGCTTTTTCCAGGAAAGTAAGCACGGCGTGCTGGCGGTCCATGACGTCTTGACGGTGGTGCAGGTCCTTGAGGAAGTTGGAGTGATCAGAGCGTGACGTCATCATCATCATCTGCAACTCCGATGGCCGGAGAGTGTTCAGACCTCCGTCACTGCCGAGTTGACTTGAGAGAAGCGACGATCGGAGACTGTTATCGTAGCTGCTCTTACCGGTGGGAATTCTCTTGCCTCTGAGCCCTAATTTTGCTATTTCTCCCTCCATTGAATTTAGTGTACCAATTCAACTGCAGAGGAGGAAAAGAGATGAATTTTCTTCTACGAAACAGTCAATTGTGTGATAATCATGTTACATTGAATGAAGATGAACAATCCATAACATTTTCAGATATTAGCGAGAACAAACACAAACTATTTTACGAAGACAATTCACAACAATCTCATTGACAAAAGAATTGATTTTTCACTCTCTTCCTTTCATTTCCTTCATTAGAAATCAAACATTTCTCCGTCACCCGCACATTACACGCACAAACGCATTATGTTGTGAAAGATTCAAGCTTTTAAGGTCGGAATTCCATTTTACGCATCTTACACGGAGTAATTTGAGCATCGATTATGCAAAAGATACAGACAAATTCACGAATGAGATGAACGGCGAACATTAAGCAGAAGGAATCGCATGAATTATATTAACATATCATCGCAATTAAACATGAAATTGAGCTCATTTCGGATCAATCTGAGCATCTAAACAACGAGAAACCTAGATTTGTTCATAAACTATCGATGAATTACAAGATACTGTGGGTAAAAAGATAGAATTTTTACCTGAATCAGCAGGGGAATTCGTTGACCTAGAGAGAGAAAGTAAGAGGAACAAGCCGTAGAGAGAGAAACTGAAAGGTGTAGAGTGAGGAACAGGGCCTGAATGACGGTGAGGAGGAAGAGTATGGTTTTATAAAGAGGCACTTAGAGAAGAGAGGTTCGTTCTTCTTCCCGCAAAACTGATGACGACCCGGTTCATATTATCTAGATCCGTTTACAGAAGACCCGAAATCAGTCTCAGGTTTGAGCGGGAAAGGAAGTAACCGAGGAAGAAGATCAAATGACAAGAACACCCTTGCCTTTATATGCGGAAATAAGTGAATTTGTTTTATTCATTAAACAAATTTGGCTGCTTTTGGCTTCTTCTTTCTTGTAAAATTCCTTTTAGAATTTAATTCCATGAAATTATCCTCATTTCAGATCAGATTTTGTCCCTAAAATTTTGAATTTAGCCCCAAAACTATTATTAGATACTCTATATGTCCCTTCCTTAATAAAAAGACCTCCCAATATAATAAACACAATTGTTTTAGTACCGAAAGAATATAACACCAGACTAATCAATAAGATAATACCAAATCGAACAATGTGAAATATTTATATAGTTTGAATGTGATGTGTATTCGCTTAATCTGTCAATGTACACTCTGCCGCAGACTATAAAAAAATAAAATTAAAGGTCGGACACTAATTCAGTGGAAATCATCCAACTCCCTTCTAAAGTTATGAAGAGGACAAAAACTAACAAGTAACTAAAAAGTCAATTAAAGATGTCGACCATTACTGAAGCAAGCATTCACGAAGCTGATCAAATGACATGATCAAATCCAAGACTCCATATACACAGTATCAGCTACCTGATGCATTCTTCAGTCTGTGTTTTCTGAGGCTTATAGATTCCTCCAAGGCTCCAACAGTTTCATTGAACTATTTCGGCTTTCGAGTATACAACATTAGACCACCCATTAACAACCCAAGAATCAATCCACAACCTAATCCCAAAAACGCTGCTTCTTTGATAATTTCATTTGTAAGGTCCATCTCATCCATCTCTCGATCATCACTCACAGATGATGGTGTTTGCAAGCCATCAGGCATTTCTCCACAATTCCCTAGTGGGAATCCACAGAGTCCTGGATTCCCACCATAGGAATCTGAGGTAAATGTATTGAATTGTTTACCTGTAGGTATTCGTCCCGCGAGTTGATTCTGAGAAAGGTTCAAGGTTGACAGAAAATTCAGGTTTGTTAGTTCAGCTGGAATTGCACCTTCAAGTTTATTCCCAGATAGGTCTAAGGATTCCAGGTTCGACAAGTTCCCGATCGTCATTGGGATGACACCACTGATCAGGTTGTATGAAAAATTGAGTACCTGGAGTGCATTAAACTCTCCAACTGATTTTGGAATGCTTCCTTCAAAATGGTGAACACTCGCTTTATCTCAAGCTCCAATCTTTCATAGTATATCCTGTCATCTATTTCCATGATCCATGTTGAGTTATCATTATTCTTCATCTTCATACCTTGAAAACCATCCATCATTTCTGCTGGTATGGAACCACTGAACTGGTTATGAGAAATGTCCAGAATTCGCAGATTTTGGAAGGATGTATCTGAAATATTGCGGATTGTACCGTGGAAACGATTCCATTTCAATACAAGAACAGTGAGCTCCTGGAGACTTCCAAGCCACGCTGAAACAAGTCTCTTATATTGTTTTGCCCTACATCAAGGATTTCCAAACTTGTGCAGTAGATCAGAAATTTCGGCAATGGCCCTTGTAACTGACTGCTGTTTAGACCAAGGTTTCTCAAAGCACTTCCCTTTGCAAAACTTGTTGGAATCATCCCATAAAAGCCGTTCTTTCGCAAGTCCAGAACCGCGAGTTTGCTCATGTTCCCAAAACAGCCAGGAATTCTGCCAGTCAAGTTGTTGTCAGACAAAAGAAGATATTCCAACTTCTCCATTTTGCAGAGAGTTCATTCATTGATAAGTCAAGAAAGAAAGCATTCATGAAATTCCCCAAACTTGAAGGGAAGTTTGCAAAGTCTGGAACGGTACCTGTGAGTTGATTTTGTTTCAGAATTAGCCTTTCCAAACTAGAACAATTCCATAAACTTGGAGGAATGCTACCCTGAATCTGGTTCTGCCCCAAGTGCAGTATCTTCAACTGATTTCCAAAGCAAAGATAGGGTGGAATATTTCCTATGAATTGGTTATCACTGAAATCCACCAGCTCTAAACTGCTGTGAACACCCAACCCTTGTGGTATTATGCACGCCAGTCAATTTGTTCCCGTACAAGCATAAGTTCCTTAACCCTTTTAATTCTGTGATCTCTTCGGGAAGCTGTCCAGTAAGATTGTTTCGATAAACTGCAACATTCTGGAGGCTATGAATCTTGCATACACTTGTTGGAATTTCACCAATCAAATTATTGGTATAAAGATACAAGTTTTCCAACTCACTGAGCATCCCTAGCTCAACTGGGATTTCGCCTTCAAGTTGGTTTTCATGTAATCTTAGATCAACCAAGGACCTGCAATTTCCCAGCCCTGGAGGAATCTTTCCTGACAGTTGATTGGTAGAAAGATAAAGAAGCTTCAGCTTCTCAAGCTGGAGAAAAGAGGAAGGAATCGAGCTGGTAAAGGAACAATTTCGCGCAGCAAGCGCTGTTAGGCTACTGCAATTCCCCAAAGCAGATGGAATATATCCACTGAATTGATTGTCAGAGAAGACCAATGTGTCTATATCTTTACGGTTTCCTGAGAAAAATGGAAGTCTCCCTTCTAACATATTGCTGCTAACATCAAGGTAAACTAAGTGCTCTAGGAGATTATCTAAACTCTCAGGAAGTGATCCAACCAAATGGTTTACATTCAAATAAAGTTCTTCCAAAGAACTGAAAGTTCCTACAGAGGAAGAATCGTCCCTGATAACTGATTGCCGTACAACCAGAGAAACATTAGGCCACTCATGTTTCCAACATTTGGTGGAATGGTGCCACTAAGTTCATTATTGTGGATGCAAATACTTTGGAGTTGAGGGATGGAAAACAAGGATTCTGGAATCATAACTTTGAGAGAATTATCAAACAAGCCAATGTATTCCAAGTTCTGCAAGTTTCCGATGCTCCCCGGCATTTCTCTACTGAAGCTGTTGAATGATAAATCCAGCAGCTGAAGCAGAGTACAGTTTCCAATTTCTGCAGGAATTGAACCAAAAAGACTGTTGTAGCTCAAGTCAATTGATCTCAGCTGCTTCAAGTTGGCAATTTCAGATCCTAATTGACCTGAAATGCCGAAACCAGACAGGTTCAAAGCAGCAACAAAATAAGCATTTTGCTGGCACAGCACTCCAGCCCATGAGCAAAAACTGAAGCTGATGGATGGAGGAACCACAGTCCAATGCCTGAGAATTGACAACAGAGTTTTCCCATCAGAATTCGATGAAGTTACAGCATACATGGAGGGAGAGAAGCACAATAAATGCAAGAAAACATTCATATGCATAGTTATTCCGTGAACAGGAGAAAAGTCCAGAGCAGAGAAGAGTGCTGAGGATTGATGATACAGTACAAAGTTAAGGTTCTGGACTGTAGATCCCATCATCATCTACTACTTTTATTATTAGGAATAATTCATCATATCATCTCCATTCTAAACTAAACTAGGAATGTTTGTCGAACTGTTTTAGTACAGCGAACAAAAATATTATTGTGGGACGGAGAGAATATATCTATATATATATATATATATATATATATTTAAATCAAAAGTAATTTGAATGGCAGACCCAATTATTTGTTAATATATATTCTATAATCAATTCAGAATGGCTCCAAATCAGTGTCTTTGTCGTATATTAATCTAAAACAATAGTGACAGGCTAAAAACCGCACTGTGTTAGTGTGTTGTGGAGTCAGCAGGTTTTCCCATAAACTACAGAAAGTGTGACTCGAGAAACCAGGATGACTAGTAAATGAGAAAAAACATAAACTACTGAACTTTTTTGAGCTAAATGCATGTGGGGATGTTTTATCCAAGACAAAATGAAATAAACTATCGGTGAATGGACGGTTTCGTTTGTCTTGATGCTAGCCTAGTACTAATTGAATGGAACATATATAGGCAAATTATCTGGTGCACTCGGGGGCACCATGTACCCCTGTAAATTCTGGTGCATCCTGCAACTTCAGGCGGCTCTAAAATGAATTCTAATTGAAGAATTCCGGCCACTGACGATCCCAGCCGCCACCTCACACACACACACTCCTCACACATACACATGAAAAAATGACTCACCTTATAAAAATCGGCGTGTTCGGCGGGGCGACGAAGCTGGGGCGGGTTGGTGACCTGCGATTCCAGCGGCCGCAGGAGTCGATTCTGGTAGCGGCGGTGCTGAACAAGAAGACCGAAGAAGAAGAGGCGGTAGATTCCAGTGGATTCTGATTCTAGTTCTGATTTAGGGTGTCGGATTTGTTGACGAAGAAGAAGAGCCGCCGAATTTTGTTGATTCCGATTTGGGGTGCATGGTATTTTCGGGTGCACTGAATACAGACTCCATGTATATCTATTTAGGTGACTCCAACACGAAAAGTAAAAGTTTTTATTTCTTTACTCACTTCGTCACAAAACCATGATATTTTAATTAAGTGCTTGAAGGACTTCACATAGTATTGATTGATTCAGAAGTTAGATGTCATTTGGTAAGGAAAACCATGATGAATGGAGAACAGTTAACTTGCATATAGCCATATATTTATTGAGTTGCTTTTTGCTTACAACTTTAACTACTAAACTTGCTTTCGCCACTAATGCCATCATTAGTTTGGTAAGACTAAAAGCCCACAACTAGACTAATCAAAATGCACACTTTGTTTAGGACTTCATGGTTGTTAAAATCGTTGGCCTTCTATGCTTTTAACTTTTTTCTTTTTTTTTTTACAATGAAAGAGACAAATGCTTTAATATTATACTATTACATACCGTTAGTAAGAAATACCAATAATATCATGATCTAACCATGTTTTTAAACTCGTGGGTGACTCATCAAGCCATGAAAATCCTCTCGGACTGGCAGTTGCCAGAATGACAAGTAAATTTGCTGCAAAATTTACCTCTATGAACTTTAACTTTTGTTTTTCATGAACATCAGAAACACGTAACGGATTTATTGGGACATACCTTGTATTCTTAAAGTGTGATTAATAAAATTTACCTCTATCTCGGACATACCTCTATGAACTTTAAGTTTGAAGGTTTAATTCGAATCCTTTAATAACCATCATTTTTTCCTGCTTACGACCATGATTTCTTCATGACAATTGACAAGTATGCATATAGATACAGAGACATCCCTAAGTCAGTAATCTGCCAGGAATTTTTCTCACATGTGAACAATTTCACCAAACCAAAAAAAAAAATTATAAACTAGAAGATAATATAGCCTTCAAACAATTTTCTTTTCATGAATAGATATTGCAGAACAGAGGAGGTGCCAATAATGAGTAACAATACAATCAGCGACTGTATGTTCAAGCTGATGAACCAATACACTCACCCAGATACAAGCAATTGGTTTACTGAAACTCCACTAACACATTATGTCCGTCATTTCTTCATCTTCAATACTCGAATTCATATGATTGTCCACCTTTCTCCACTGCTCTTTTCCTGTTGCATCAAAGGATAGAACATTAATGTCTCCCCCAAATGGAACAATCTACATCCATAATACAAAATGTGGAACCGATCAGTTAAATAACTTGTCAGTTTTCTTTAATACGAATGTTTTAACTCACGTGGATGTAGCAGTGACCTCTGGAAATCCATACTGTTCTTGGAATTGTTTGGCTAAATTCTCTGCTGACCGACTACAGTTGTGCAGATCAATCTTCTCAAGGACCGTGAAAGAATCAAAAGGAATCTCACAAAGGGACTTGCAGGACCTGAGCACTAGACGCTTCAGGCAAGGAAAATGGTCGGTTCCTTCAGCTTCCCACTCAGCTAGGTCAGTTTTGTCAACCAGCAAGTATTTCAGACCACCAAATATTACCTCAGTTGCTTCCCATACTTCTCCCATGAAAGCATAATCTTTCAGTTTCAAGGTCTCAAGTCGAGGTAACTTGGCAAGAAGACACATTTTATCCCAAGACAAATAACTCCTGATCAAAGTCAACTTTTTTAGGGAAGCTGGTAAAACATCCGGGTTTAAACTTCTTGCTGCTTCACGTGCTTTGAAAAAGGAACACTTCAACGTCTCTAGTTCAGCCAAGGAATGCAGATTCTGAAAGCATCTTAAGCATGTGCCATTTTCATAATCTTCTCTAGTTTCATAAATCCCTAGATTCTTAAGATTGATCAATAACAAGAAGGCTTCTTGTGTACAGCTGGAAAATGTTACTGTGGATAAAGTCTGGAGATTACTAGAAACAGGATAACCGCCTCGCGACCTTTCAGGAAGGTCAATATGTCCGAAGCAACTGGGAACCCTAACACTTATATGCCTCAACCAGCGCATTTTCCAATAATCAAATAAAAGAGTTGGTGAATATTTGACTACCCTGGGGATCCATGGACCATAGACAACTAAGGTTTGAAGTTTCCAAAGCCGAGAAATTGAAGCATCAAGCATATAACTTATGCTTAGAGCCAGGTATCTTAAATTTACTAAGTCCAATATTCCTGTAGGAAAAACATCCAGAGGCAGAAAATATATGTCCAGCACCCTAAGCCATTTAAAGCATGACAACTTGAACATTAGCACATCTTGTGAAATATCGAAACCGGGAGTGTGCAAAATAAAAGATCGGGGATGACAAAGTGGAGGCAATAAATGGACATCAGCAGCATGATTGATTGAAGTGAAGATGAGATGCCGTCGCTCTTCTAAACCTTGATCTACTGCTTCCCCTGGGAAAACTTGCATGAAGCTTTCTTTAGAAGATTCTCTCAAGCATAACTGTCGGAGGAGTTCATGAATGAAACAAGTTTTTATTTTCCCATCAAAACTCCTTTGCCCAACCACAACTAAGCATCTGCGAATAAGATCTTCCAAGCAATCTTCTGCCACTTTCTCAGGAGGCTTTGAGGGTCTGGCTTCCATTAAGCCGTCGGCTATCCATAAATTGATTAACTTCTGCACATCAATTTCACAGTTTGCCGGGAAAGACCCCATAAAAAGGAAACAGGCTCTCAAGTGAAGGGGCAAACAGTTGTAACTTAAAGCAAGTATGTTTAAACATTTTTCCACACTGCCAGATTCTGTGGTGTTTATGCTCTTCAACACACTTTCCCAATGTACACATGACCTTGGAATGCTGAGGAGAATACCAGCAATAACAACAATTGCTAATCGCAGTCCCCTGCATTTTTTAGCTATTAGGGCCCCAATACTCGTCAACTCACCTGGGTAAACTTGGTTCGCTCCAAATACCAAGTATTGCAGCATTTCCCAACTTTTATCTTCATTTAGAAGTTCCATACAATGGAGGTGGTTTCTCGGAATAAATGTGGGGAATTCCATGAAACGACTGGTTAGTAGTATTCGGCTACCAAGGCTGTCATCTGGGAAGTATATTTCAATATCATTCCAAGCATGAAAACTCCATAAATCATCCACTACGATTAGATACTTTCTTTTCCTTAAACTTCTCCACAAGATTTGGCCTTTGTCCTCTCTGCTCTGATCATGAATTCCATCGGGAGATGATTCACTGTCTTCATCACTGATTTGTCCCGGGATTCCATTGCGAACACTCGCGATAGATTGCAAAAGATGGGACAATGCTTGATCAGGACTAGATATGCTATTGACCCATGCTATAAAATGAAAATGATAGACAATGCTCGGGTGATGAAATACTTTTTTGGCAAGAGTAGTTTTACCAATACCTCCCATTCCTGCAATTGTCACCATGGATAGTGTAGGTGACGGCCCAGTAAGTTCATCCACGACTCTGGCTATATCATCATCAAGACCTATCACGATTTGCTCCAGTTTTTGTGACGATTCAGCTGAACCTCTAACTTGTGTAACATTTTCTAGGGAAAGCATATAATCTGATACCTCCCTAGGATCCTCTTCACACTCAGCCCGAATGCAGAAGAAATTCTTCCGCTGGTGAAGTAGGCCGTGATGATGAAGTTGCGACATGAATGAACTTCTAGATTTGGACCGTAATTCATTAAGCTGGTGCTGATCCTTCCTTGTGTGTGAGTCAAATTGGTCAATAATCTCTTTTAAGTAACCCATGATTTGCTTGACCTGCCTGAGGGCTAAAACATCAATCTTCTTCCATGAGAAGGGGTATCCTGTCAAACAATCTTCAATTTGATCTCCTGCTTCGCCTGAAAGATGTCGTATCTGATTCCCAGCCGGATGATAAACAGTAGAACGCTCCACTTTCAGCAGCAAAATGCCAAGGCTATTCAGGAGGGAAATAGCTTCTTCTGCCACCTGAAGAAGCAAGCTAACGACCTGTTGATATTCCTTATTCAAAGAAAGCAGGTTGTTTGCGAATACCATAAGACTTTGCTGCGCTAAAATCACAGATGAATGGCTAGAGACGATTTGTAACCTGAATTTCCGGGAATCCACGAAATTCTCCAATCTAGAGTTAATGTCATCGAGTCGAAACATCAACTGCGGGATTCTATCTAAAACAGTGCGATCATATAACAACACTCTATCGAACAACGCAGCCTCGTCGATCAAATCTACATCAACAATGGTGGGTGCTAGAAGTAGGAAGTAATTTTGTAGTTCAGCTAGATGAGAAGGCGAAATGTATTGAACAGAATTCAATTTGTTAAGGACGTTATCTACCCTGAGATGAAAATCTTTCACTTTGGACTCCTCGAACTCGAGAACTCTGCACAGAAACTGAATGAATTCTTCCTCCAACAGTTGCCTGAGATACACCACTGCAGCATACGCCATGTTAGATTCCTTTCCCCTCTCTGATCAAGAAAATTAGGACAGTCAAATTTTGAGCATATTTCCAAAAAAAAAAAAAAAAAAAAACCTGATTTCATTCAGTGTCATAAACTCAGAATACGTTTGAGCTGAAATGAGGATAACTCGATAAGAGGAATCTTACTTGGACTGTGGTCGGCAATTAAGCCTAGTGGATGAACAAAAGCAAGTGATTGATGGTGGCCGGATGGGAGATGGGAAATACTAGTATGTGATCAAGAAAAATTTCAGAACACAGTAATGTGAAACCATTGACTTTGGAAGTCCACATGTTTGCGCGTTTCAGAACACAGTAAGAAAAATTTCGGCCGGTTTGCCATGTTTACTTTTCTAACCATAAGTTCATTTTAATAAGTCCTTCAACTTGTTAGCTTACCTAAACGGCCTCTTCCATCTGTGAAGAATTCGGTTTTCAAAGAAAGTTTTGTTAGTATATCTGTATGGTACTAATTGGTAAGATGCAGAGTAATTCATCCATGTTGAAAATTTATGCACCTGATGATCTTGTAGTAAAAGGAAGTTTTAGTTGGATTTTCCTATGTGAAATGTTTCCTTATGCGTAAGGCCACACCACAGTTTTAACATTTTCTAATTCAAGGCAGCATTGCTCAGACTTGACTCATAAACTGATCACTGTATATGACAAGCTGTGTTCAAAACAAACACAAAGCTGAAAAGATGCACAACTAGCAAATGTAAAAAGGTTTGAACTTTTTTGGAGCCAACAGTCTCCTGAAGTCAATCACCTGAAGAACACTGAATCCTCTCCAACACCACAAGGAAATCGCAGGTTTCAAAAACAGGCGTTTGAGGCACAAAAAGTTAGTAGACTTGAAAACATTTCAGTTCACTTGATCGGTGTAACCAATCAGAAAATGAGGGTAAAATTTTTTTTGTCTTATGCATCATCATTTTTTGATTTTTCATATGGCCCTTTCCTTTTTTTTTTTTTTTTAAGTTTTATTGTTCAAATCAAAATCTTACAATATATTGGAATTTTTTTCACAAGACACATGTCACTAAATTAGGTCATTGATAATTTCAAATTACACGTGTCATCCTCTCATTCGTAGAAAATTTTATGTGGTCCACATGTCATCTTCTAATTCGCGAATTTTTTTTACTAGGTATTTTAGCAAGTATTTTACTGGTTGAAAACTGCAATTCACGTCATTGACCCAGACGTTAGTGGAGAAGGCTTTGCACGATGACTTCCATGTTATGCTCCAGGGAAATATCAGAACAGATGACCACCTCGTTAAGAGAATTGAGAAAGAAACGTAGTTCGATTCCCACTAGTCTAAAAAATGTGTGCCATTAGCAGTAGCTAGGATATATCAACTATCAAAATGAGGAGTTTACTGGGGAACTGTGACATATGCTTCTGATCGAGAAGTAATAGACCCAAACCTCGAGAACAACCATAGAGTAGTGGATATAGAAGCACCATGAATGAAGATAGCAACCATAGGATCAGAGAGGTATAGCATGTGTACATGCATAATGTTGCTTGAGACATAAATTTGTTACCCTCAAAGTGAATAAGTTCGGAAGGCGATGGTGTATGGCAAGGAGTTATCTGTAATAGATGGCTACGATAACTTATCTGCCATTAAAGTATCTGCCTCGTGCAATTATGTAGAAAGGGATGTTTTAGCTTGTGCTGTCGGAAACAAACCAGTGGCCTTGTACTCAAGTCTCGAGGACGTTATGCGCCTCTTCGAGGAGATGTGACCTTTGAGATATAAGATCGCCCCTTACTGTAAAGTTAGGACTTATATGAAAAACAAAGAAACTATTAAAGGAAAGAATGATAAATAATATTTGAAGGGACCGAATCATAAATTCTGCTTAGTTAAAGAGAATTTTATCCAAGTATGTCCTTGGACAATCCAGGGGTAATTCTGCGCATTCAGAAGGTTTAGCGTCAGAGTATAAATAATAAAATCACTAAGGACCGTTTTATAATTTTTCAGAAAATTTAGAATCCTTGTCGAGCGGTTGCGGCTGCTTGGATTTCCGTCGTAACTGGAGACTTCGTGTCCTCGCTGGCTGACTTGCTTCTCGATCTTGGTGGGTGAGAATAAGGTGATTATGTTCAAGTACAAAATCAGAAAACCCAGAACAATAGATGCAATATGTAAATAAAATCCTCAGATATCCACGATCCATGGCACAAACTCCAAAGATTCTGGATGTTTGGACATGTTAATGTTCGGGCACCAGGATTTGATCGGCATGTTCGAGTATTCACCGGCTGGAACGTGATTTGGTGGCCCTGAATAAATTTTATCGCGTTGAGTTGCCAACGAATTCGAGTACTACGATGTTGAATTTCTCGACGTGCATCTCCTCGAGAAAAAACATGACGAAGCGCCTCAACGCAGAAGCCCGTAAAGCTTAGTGGGCTGAATCGTCGAATTGGTATGTGTACTGGCCGTGTCCAGCCTGATGTAATATGATCGGTCTATTTGTTCCTGAAAAGATGTCATACCAATGTAGAATAGAAGACAAATAGATCGACGAATTCTGTTTTGGGAGCTCAATAAATCCTTATAGGGATATCGAGTGGGCCTAGTAGTTTCACAATGTAAAGATTGTTCTATGTTTTGGAGATCACCTAAGCATGGCAATAATTATCGAAGTATCTCATAAAAATTAAATTGAGCCTCAAGCAAGGAGTGATTATTGCATGCAACGAGATCATATGTAATAGAGTGGAAAAGCACTATATTTAGTGTAAGATATTTTCATGACTGGTACACCTCAACGATAAAAATCTACCATATAAATTAAAGGTCCTCATATACGTGTTGGGTGTGTCCTTAAATTATCCTCGATACGAAAGAAAAGACAATCTCCGTCAAGGAAAACACTATTCTCGAGCAAAACAGATGAGGGCATAAATTGATCAAAGGACAAAGCAATCTGATTATTGATGGTTAATTAAAGTTTAAGCAAGCATGTTAATTGAACTTAACTGTGACTCTTTCTTATGTTTAGTAATAATGAGTTGGTTTATAATCGGTGCGTTGTCCCCCACAAAAACCAATGACCAACTAATTAAGTTCAAAGACAATTTCGAACAGGCTCGCAACATGCAAACGTTTTAAGCCAAAACAGGTATAAATTGAGAACATAACCTGAATGTGATTCGGTGAAACTCTTGTCGAATTTAACAAAAATCTGAGAAGGGAATCCTTCGCCTGCTATCGTCCACATTGGACGGAGACATTCGGCCTCATCTCCCCTAAGAAGATTTTTTGAAGGGTGAAGAACCCTAATCGGATTCCACTGGCGTGTCACTTGACGAAGCAGGGATTTGTACCGACGTCTCCAATTAGCAACAGCTCTAGAAGCTTCCAGAGGCCGATTGAACCGGTTCCTGAGCTTGGGCCGGCCTAGTCACGGGCTATATCAATTTGGACTCATCAGTTTTATTTATTTTCTGCTACTTTTATTATTTAATTAATTATTAATATATCCAATAGGGTAGATAATTATTTCCTACAGTTGTTAGTTAGAGTGAGGTTTAGGAGATAACTTTGTAGAAGTAGTTATTATTAGAGTCATGTGTTAGTGGGAGATAACTTCCTATCTTTATGTTGTTGAAGTCTATTTATATCTTTGTATTGTAATTTAACGGGAGAGAAGAAGATTAATGAAACTTTAGCTTTTAGTCAAGACTCTGCCTCCATCTATTTTCTAGAGTTTGATCTGACTCGAATAGGATCATTATAACAGATATTCCAAGTACCTGATCTAGGATCCAGGACTGAAGGATCAATGATGCTAAGAATGCTTGTCGAGAAGCAATAACCGAAAATCAAATCGAGGCGATCCAAACAGCTTGTTGCCACTCAGGCCTTGAGTTAGCACCTAGTTTAGTCCTTCGGGGGAGAGTTGTACGGTCCCAATCATTGGAAAAAAGGGCAAAGAAACATTTCTTTTTCTCTGTTGAACTTCTAATGATTGTAAGTTGTGATCAGCTATATCGTGCGCCGTGTGAAACGTAGATCATCGCCGTTCTTAACCGAGACTCAGGTTAAGCTCCGTCTCGGAACCTTGTGGGGGTTAGGAGTAAAGCATTCCGAGGTTGGCGCATTTCGTTGAGCGTGGAGAAGCGTTGGGAACCCCAATTTCTTTCTTGGAGCCCTTTCTTTTCCCGTCCCCGCCCGGCATAGCGCTTTTCGCTTAGGCTCTTCGGAGGAATCCACTTCCTTCTTCATTCATCTGGGGAAAGGGAGGCGTCTACCGTTAGGAAGCTAGACATCAAGTAAGTGGCTTGATGAGGATAACTAAGCCGACACGCCGGAGTTGGCTGCGCACAAGCAGGATGGTGTCTTACCGCACCGCAGCGGACGGGCGGTAGCGTTCGTGGCGGTGCTTCAGATTCCAATCTCTGCGTCCAAGATCGAACGAGCTTGCCGGCGGACCACCGCCGTCCCATTCTTGAGTGAGTGGAGCGCAGCCCTCTTATCCACCGAACTAGCTAGAAGCTATCGCTTTGGGTCGAAGCACTAAAAGAAAAGGACCAGAAACACGGCGGCATAGGAACCACGGGACCCCTAATAGTAAAGGGAAAACGGAAGTGCGCACCAGCTGAAAATGAAAAGCCTTTTCCCTTTTAATAATAAAGTAAGCTTCATAGCTCCAACCTAGTAAAGGGGCTTGATGCCCTTTGTATAGGTTGGGTTGCTGATACGGGATCCTCGTAGTAGGCCGGACCAACATCCAGCCGAGAGAGGACAGTCTTTAGAAAGAACAGTTGGGAAACCAAGAGAACGCTTCGCGTTTTCTTATCTCGCTTCCCGCCCTAGGAGTAGGAATAGCGCAACAAAAAATAGGGATTAGTCTTATTGACCCAATGATAAACCACTAACACCTTCCTCGTTCGGGTCCCGCGCACTGGGAAAACGCTCTAGCGACGGAAACCGTCCATTAGTTACAAAGCTCCAATAAGGGAGAGGGCTATCACGGTCAAAGCGAATAAATTACCCCTATTACTATTTAGTAAGCTTGGGCGAAAAATGGCTTGATGCGCGCAGATAAGGAGGAAGCGGAAGCAAGAAAAGGAATATTATCTTTTATGGCCTTATACTTAAGAGGCAAAGAGAAGCGCTTTTGCTACTAAGAAAGCGAATGGTCGCGCGAAGGTTCAAGACTTAGCCGAGCGTTAGCGAAGCTAGATTCTCATAACGAGGCGCTTGAGTTATCGAAGCGCCGTAGTAGCGCCAAGCTCTATGTGCTGCTATAATGCTAAGCCAAGGGCACTCCGCCTTATCTATAGAAGCGATCAACCGAGTTCGAACGAATTAGCTCCTTGGTAATGGCTTAATCTATAGATAGAAAGCCCTATGATGGGAAACTACCACGTTAGGTTTGGAGAGAGATGGGACCGGTTATATTATAGGGAAGCGGATGCAAGGCAAGCTTTTTCTTTCAATAGCCGGTCAAATGACTACAGGATCATCGGTCTACTCTACCTCAATTCACCATTTCGAACTTTATACGAAAGGTTTTTCCGTACCAGCTTCTTCTACCTATACCGCAGTTGAAGCACCTAAAGGAGAATTTGGTGTCTTTCTGGTCGATAATGGAAGCAATCGTCCCTACCGTTGTAAAATAAGAGCACTGGCTTTGCCCATTTACAAGGACTCGATTCTATGTCCAAACATCACATGCCGCAGATGTGGTCACCATCATAGGTACTCAAGATATTGTGTTTGGGGAGGTGGATAGATAGGACTACGTCTTGCTCGAGCAGGGCCCTAGCTTTATTGCAAGCCAAAACTCCCATTTCTTTCTTTTTCAAATTCATAGGCACTTTCCATTAGCTCGGCTCGGGGCTTTTCGAGGTAAGTGGGAGATCTACTTGCTTTCACTTTCTTTTTGTCCTTATTGGGTAGGTGTTCGGTGTACCGTAGTACAAGACCGAAAAGAATGCTTTGCATTCCATTCCAATGTGATGTGAGAAAAAGTTCTTGCGAGAGAGAGCCAGGCCAGATGAAGGTGAAATCCCAAAACCGAACGAGCGTAATCTATGTAATCTATGAAGCGAGTCTAGACATCTAGAGCTCAACCAGCTATGGAAGAGACTGTTTCGGTGAATTTGGGTACAGTGAAAGGAAGTCAAACTGGGTTCTAGTCTTTCTAACGATGAGAAGGCTGAGTGAGTGGCCCCGCTTAATGAGTTCATCGATGTTGTCCCTTAGTCTTATGATGATATGCCGGGAATGGGTCCTTAGATTGTGCAGCATTGCATTCCTACCTTTCCGGCCCGATTAGGGAATAGGTTGCACATGAAGGAGAATAAGCGCTCTTTGAAAGAACGACGTATCCGCTCTTCTTGTTACGAGAATCGGTTGTGCACAATTCGACATAAATGGGTAGGTATATAGGTATAATAGTAAAAGAAGACAAGCACATTAATTGATGCCTCGAATCAGCTCTTAGGGCGGGAAGGAAGGACCAACGTCGTCGAGAGATGGGATTCATACCCAGCAAGAAAGAGCATCCCGCTTCTTGTGACAAAATAATAATAGAATATAATAGAAGGGGCTTGTTCTCTTTTCGACGGGAACGAGAAATATCATAAGAAAAGGAAAAGTCGAAATTTTATTGTGTTCGTATCGTAGATAGAAGATCATTCCAAGTGAGATGTCCAAGATCAAAGGATGGAGGAAAAGCGAAACCCACTTCAATTTAAATATTTAAAGAGAGGGCTATAAGAAAATTGTGAAATCAAAAAGCGTGATTTCGAGGCAAAAAAATCATGATTGCCACATTTTTCCATTTCGGCTGTTCTCGTCTCTTTTCTTTTTTTTTTATGGTTGCGGAGCTGATAGAACTAAAAATCAGCAACGTACATCCCGATGCACGATCTATACTTCTTTCATTACTTCTTTCGTTATCGATTTCGTTATGGACAAAACGTAACTATTGGGATTGCTATGGTCCTTTCTATTATATCTCTTTCGTTATTGCCTTAGCGGGAACATTCCTCTTTTCTGCAACTTTGATACCTGTAGTTTCTTGCGAGGAGGAGAATTCTTTCCGGCTGCCCCCTAGTCCGATCCCATTGCCGGAGGAGCCTCTTCCTCAACCCGTGGCGCCGCTGGTGCCTCGCCCCATTATAGCGGAATTAGCCCAACCTCTTCTCTCGGATGAAATGAGAAGTAACGTCCTTTATCGTCGGTACTTGCTTCTCAATTGGGGGATCTCGACTGCGACGTATGGTATCCATTATCGACGCTCAAGTCATAGTGGAACGATATGTGGAAGCTGCTTTAGTGGATGATGGGTTTACGCCCGCGTCCATTTCCGACAGCTCCGAGGAGCTACGGGGCCTCATCCATGCTCCGCGAGGAGAGCTTTTGAGTGCACGTACCTATGAATCGTACGTCACTCAGATTCGAGAGCACGGAACCCGCGCAAGCGTGCCGTATCGGCGCGTTATAAGAGCAGTCCGAACTATGATCTGCTTTTAGAACGACGACGATGATCGTAGTGTGGCTCGCTTACCGGGCAAACGTCATGTTTGTGGAGGACAGGTTGGGTTGAGTTACGGAGGATAGTGTGCATCTTTCTTTCTTTTCCCCTGGTCAACAACCAAGAAAAGCTTTCTATCTTTATTGACTACTCTTACAGGCTTGACGGACTTAAGGTAAGGAGGGAGAATAATCATTTTAGACGAATCAATCATGCCTCAATTGGATAAATTCACCTATTTCACACAATTTTTCTGGTCATGCCTTTTCCTCTTTACTTTCTATATTGCCATATGCAATGATCGAGACGGAGTACTTGGGATCAGCAGAATTCTAAAACTACGAAACCAACTGCTTTCACACCGGGAGAATAAGATCCGGAGCAAGGACCCAAAAAGTTTGGAAGATATATTAAAAAGGTTTTAGCACCGGTGTATCCTATATGTACTCCGGTTTATTCAAGTATCCCAATGGTGTAAGGCCGTCGACTTATTGGGGAAAAGGAAGAAGATGACTTTGATCTCCTGTTTCGGAGAAATAAGCGGCTCACGAGGAATGGAAAGAAACATATTCTATTTGATTTCGAAGTCCTCATATAGCACTTCTTCCAATCTGGTGGGGATCGCTTGTAGGAATGACATAATGCTAATCCATGTTCCACATGGCCAAGGAAGCATCGCTTTTAATCTCATTATGACTTGGGAAGATATTATTCATTTTTAGAGGAAGATGTCTGCTCAAAAGAATGCCGACCTAGCTTCAATTGCTTCATTGGAGCTGCTGTCGTGTCGCTATTGAAACACTTCGCGTGGGCCACTCTGGACTAATAAATTGGCACAATCTGTCATTTGTTCAATAAATGCTGATTTGACAGATCTATCCACTCTCACCTATGTGCATGCCCTCTTATTAGAAGGCGGGTATGATTATGACCCCATTATGATTAAAACTCTCGAAATAATAAGAATGTGGGGCACTATTTAAATTTCGTAATAGCCTTGAATCTTGTGAATGAGAATGTTGGGATTCTTTTTTTCCTATAATCTTGTTTAAAATCAAAGAAAGAAGGTCTATTTTCCCACGTAGTTCGTCGGTCAAACCAACGATTCTCTTCTCAAAGTAAAAGGAGTAAAAGTCATAGTAGAAAAATCCTTTTCTAGTTAGACTTCTATCAAAGCAATGAAAAAACCATCCCTTCCTATTTGTTTGTCCTGTAAGATAGAAAGAAAATTAGACCCCAAAGAGCCCTTCTCTTTACTACTTTAGGGGGTGTGGGTGAAGGGGGGTTTACAATACAACCGAGGTAAAGTGGTTTATGATTGAATCTCAGAGGCATTCTTATCATTTGGTAGATCCAAGTCCATGGCCTATTTCGGGTTCACTCGGAGCTTTGGCAACAACCGTAGGAGGTGTGATGTACATGCACTCATTTCAAGGGGGTGCAACACTTCTCGATTTTGGCCTTATATTTATCCTATATACCATGTTCGTATGGTGGCGCGATGTTCTACGTGAATCCACGTTGGAAGGACATCATACCAAAGTCGTACAATTAGGACCTCGATATGGTTTTATTCTTTTTATCGTATCGGAGGTTATGTTCTTTTTTGCTTTTTTTTGGGCTTTTTCTCATTCTTCTTTGGCGCCTACGGTAGAGATCGGAGGTATTTGGCCCCCAAAAGGGATTGAGGTTTTAGATCCTTGGGAAATCCCTTTTCTTAATACCCTTATTCCCCTATCATCCGGAGCTGCCGTAACTTGGGCTCATCATGCTATATTGGCGGGAAGGAAAACGAGCGGTTTACGCTTTAGTAGCTACCGTTTTATTGGCTCTAGTATTCACGGCTTTCAAGGAATGGAATATTATCAAGCACCCTTCACTATTTCGGATAGTATTTATGGTTCTACCTTTTTCTTAGCAACTGGCTTTCATGGTTTTCATGTGATTATAGGTACTCTTTTCTTGATTATCGTGGTATTCGCCAATATCTTGGTCATCGACCAAGGAGCATCACGTTGGCTTTGAAGCAGCTGCATGGTACGGCATTTTGTAGACGTGGTTTGGTTATTCCTATTTGTCTCTATCTATTGGTGGGGAGGTATATGAAGGAACGAATCGGTGGATTGAGGAATGAAAGCTCGAAGACAAAGAGAACGGGCTTTTCCAAAGAATTACTGCAGCTTTCCTACTCCCTTGAATTTTTATATACAAAAAAGTCTATTCCACTTTCCTACTAAATCTCTCTCTATTTTGGCACATAAATGAAGGTATCAAAGATTTTTTTCTTGTCTCTCGTTTCTTTTCGAACAAATCGAAGAACCTAATGGATCGAAATAAGTTATCTTTTCCCTTTCCCGTTATGAATGCGGCTTGCTACGACTATTTTTCTTGACTATTGTTCTCTCTCTTTCTACTTGTTAAGATCTTCAGTTCCTAAATCCCTTTAATAAAGAAAGGAAATACCGAAACAGAACAAGGGAATATACACATTGGAGGTGGTCTTACGAGTAATGAGAAAGAATGAAAAAGACCGATATTGCCCCGCCCCATATATATGTGCGCGTACTACTTCTATCTCGGGAGTTTCCTTTGAAGATAGGGCAATCCCTTTCTTCCTTCGAGACCGTGATCGATTGTTTGTCTTCTAAGCTCGGTAGCTAGGACCCTTCCTTCTCCCCGAGTAAACCCGCCTTGCCATTCATAGTTTTGTCCCCGTGATCTCTACAGATGGGAGAAAGAATACATGAGATGCACCATGACATAAGCCCCTTAGCTTCGTTGAACTTCGTTGCCTTCCCCTTCCATGCTCTTACACGGAAACAGGGCTTTGAGCTTTCTTTCAAGCTTAATGGAGGTTGCTATGTCTCCCGTCCTTATCTTGGGACTGGCTAGCACTCCTTCCTTCAAAGCATTGTTCAATCCGTCCTTTAGCTTCTCTTTGTCTCTTTCTCTTCGTTCTCTTATATCCTGTTTTGGCTAAGACATGAGATCGGGTGATAACTAAAAATGTTCTCGTACTCCTTGCTGCTCGAAACCGGCTTTCCCCTTTAGAGTGCGAAGAAAGTAGGTTCATAATGAGAAAGGGATTTGCTCGGTTTCCATTGCGGGCGGGTCTACTGCTCTTACCGCCGATCTGCGCCCTTAGCCCCCAAAGGGATGTAGTATCCTATCTTCTATTCTAAGCGCGATAGACGAGTACCCGATAAAGCTCGAGTGAAAGTTCACCGAATCCAAGATAGGGCGAAGGGTTTTATAATATTTAAGCGAAGGTAAGGCTTCACTAGTGATATCCTTGGTATGAGGGAACCCTAGCTCGGGGCTACCCATTAAAGAAGCAGCAAGAGAGCACCTTCAACCGACAAAGCACTTATTTCCGTACAAGCCCTATCGTTAAGGGTTCCATCGAGTGACCATTAGAATTATCAATTTTAGGGTTAGGTTAGATTTTTCAGTCAATACGAGCAAAAGACAGGGAATAGAAGCCCGAGAATTGGAAGAGGCTGGACTTGAAGATCCTCTTGATCTCTTAGCTAAAATAGAAGGAATCGACTTGTTGTAATGTTCTCGCCTTATCACTCTTCTAGGAGTTAAGTGGCTAAGACCCGGGTAAGGAAGGGAATAAGGTACAAAGGCAATAAGATTAATTGCTTTATCATACGTATTTCCCCGCAACATAAAGAAGATGACCGGCTTCCTCATCCTAGAAGATATAGGTAGAATCCTACGTCTCCGTTAGCGGATAATGGATTGATTTAGTTAGCTTCTCCTTGATACCATATCGAAACGAACGGGTATATTGATAACTAAAGACTGCATGCATCCTCGAAGACTGCTACTTCCCCTAAAGTTCAAGGATAAAGGAGAAGAGGACTTAGGCCCGGAAAAAAGAGAAAATGGGATTAACCCTTGGGTTTAACTTATTAGGCTGACTTGGGGTCTTTCTTCTCGAATTGTTCTCTCAAGCGAGTTGATTATCGGTATGCTTGCTTCGCTGTAATGATAGATGATCAACAAGTCAAGCAAGGATTTCCCGCATCGGGCACTAATATACCGCTTATGTGAGTCATAGTTATAGTTCCGTCTCTCAAGTTCTTAGTAGGGGTACAAAACGCGATCATAACGGAGACCTAACAAAAGAAGTAAACTGAAGTCTCGCGAAAGACTAGGTCATTCTTGAACGATCCTGTTTACTAAGAAACAATAGGGTTGATTCTAACGAAGGGGGTGTTCATATGAAAGTCCTAACTAGAGTCTATAGCGATGCAAGTCGCTTACGCCGAAGGTCGATTGAACATGTTTTGGTGCATACAAATGGCAGGTTTGACGGACGAATTCATTCCCATGTATTCTCAAGATCAGTACGGCACACTTACTATATCTCACTATATCTCACAACCGATATGCGATGTAAATAAGATATGCGACATAGAGATAGAACTCCTCTGCGGCATCCACAGTCCTCACATCCGATTCCTATACAAAGAATAGCGTGCTATCGTAAGATTCTTAATGCAAACTCAACTCCGGATTCTCTTACGCAGAGGGCCCCGAGAAGCAAAGACACTTTTTCGAGTCTCGAACACCCCGCCCGCATCTAGGATTCGATAAGGACGTTTTAAAGAAGAGATAAAGGCTATTCCCGACAAAGCTTTCACTTCGTCCTCGTAAGGGCAAAAAGAGTATGGGTATCCGTCTTTCAAGCGGGAAAGAGAGCAGGAAGTTCGGTTCATCAATGTCGGTATCTCGATCACGATTGATGTTGTCCTCAAAATACCCCTTGTTTTGATTCAACTATATCCGTAGTATCAGGATTTCGACCACCAGGTCGTTCTTATAGATATCGATCTATTTGGCTAACTACGCTGGAATAGAGCCATTCTAAGTAGAACCCTTCTTTTGTCTGTCTTTCAAGCAAGGTTCGCAAGAAAGTTAGAAAGCCTTCAAAGAACCGTTATCCCACAGGGTTTCTCCCGCTAAACTACTTTGAGTCCGCACTTCTATCGTGCATTCTAAGACCGTGCCAGCCTAAAGAAGAGACTCCACTAGGCTGTAATCTTCTTGTTTCTAAACTCAATCTAGGGTTTATGCGGCTCTCGAATAATATGTCCACCGTAGGGACTAGGGTACATCTTGAATCAACTATAAGAGGGAATAGCGAACATGCTCTTGAAATTATATAATAATGGAAAGATATTCTTCGATTAATGATTAACTCTTATCACTCACCGGACATAATAGAAATGAAACGGAGGGCTTTCCTTTTCAATTGCATTGCCTTCGCATAAACAATGGATCCATTGGGCTGGATGAGCAACCTTCTATCTGGCCTCTCTACTCATAATAGCTTCACTTCTAATAACCGTTCGTTCGGCTTGCTACTTTTAATCGAAAAGGAAGATGGAGCAAGGCAAAGGAAAATAAGTTGTCCCCTCCTCTTCTCTGGTAACCCGCCGCATATGTAGAAAAAGAGGGAGCGGAGAAGGAAGAACAACCTTTTACTTTGGCACATGAGGTGGCGGGTTTGGCTAGGTAACATAATGGAAATGTATCGGACTGCAAATCCGGAATGACGGTTCGACCCCGTCCTTGGCCTCGAGGAGTGGTGAGCAGCACGGAACTTTAATCAATCAAATGGCATTAGGGTAGGGGCTTTCCTTTGTTAAAAATCCACGTGGGATAAAGATTCAAGCTTGGATTGAGTACACGGATATGCAGCAAAGTGGACTCGAGTTTGGGCAAGTGACTCTCGATTAGGCCCTATTATTGTGGCTCGGGTTTACTTTTTCAGCATTTAAAGGAGTATATGCATGTCATGTTGCTTTCTCTGCTTTGGTTTACCGAAAGTGAGGTCGACACCTTCTTTCGGTGGTACCTTTTCTGTCTAGCTCGTTCTCTTATTCCCACTCGAAAGAAAAATGCTTTAATCCAACGAACGAAGCTATTAGAAGTGAAGCTATTGGAATCGATAAAATAGGGACTGGTATAAATATTCTAATTGGTTCTTTTTTTTATATTATCCTTCTTTTTTTCATCTCTTTCTTTAGCTATTTTCTACGCATCTACTTAGTTTCTCGCTTAGGTAGTTGTTGTAGTCATGTTCCTATTTTTCTTTTCTAATTATGTACGCTTCGGGTGGGAAATCTCTGGGCCTTCCGGTCCACCGAGCTCGTCTTCGTGGACGGAGGATTCATTCGAAATGGGGTCTTATTAGAACCTTTTCGGATACCGAAATTGAGGGAAATTCCTCGACCCGGGGGTGGCGGGCGATGAAGCGGGGCCTTCGCTCCCACCAGCAGACCTTACTCCAAATGGGAGCCTTGAATCCTCCATAAGGGCTCGAGTTGTAAAACTCGAAAATGAAGGAAGCATCTTTCTCCTTGATAAAGAGAGGGGGAAATTAGGACTAAGCTCAAAAGCTGTTCTTCCCAATCGAATATAACCTAGAACTGGAGTTCGAGAATCGGGATCTCAGTTCGAGAAGGAAACACCAGTGCTATTCCTTTTTCAAAAATTCTTGCTCAGCATCCTTACTTGTCCAAGGATGCCCCATACGCTCCGACGAACTCTTTAGTGACTTCTTTGACGAGAAGCGGACGGAGCTTGACACCCACGGCGAGTGGAGCCCAAAAGAACGTGACATCAAGGAAATACAATTCCTAAGTCAAGTCTCTTCCGATCTAAAAAGAAGGGGCCCCGCCTCTATCTATATGAAAGAGATTTTCGGTGTCGAGAGATTTGAGATTCCGTAAGTAACTCAGTGAGTGCGAGGGCTTGGAAGAAGAAAATGAAATACGAACAACCGCGCTGGTCGTAATAGATCTACTTTCATGCTGGAGCAAGAACTAGCATGAAAGTTCCATTTCGTGGAAGGACGACGTACTATGATACTTTCTGTTTTGTCGAGCCTGCTTTGGTCTCTGGTTTGATGGTTGTACGTGCTAAAAATCCGGTACATTCCGTTTTGTTTCCCATCCCGTCTTTCGCAATACTTCAGTTTACTTCTTTTGTTAGGTCTCGACTTCTTCGCTATGATCTTCCCAGTAGTTCATATAGGAGCTATAGCCGTTTCATTCCTATTCGTTGTTATGATGTTCCATATTCAAATAGCGGAGATTCACGAAGAAGTCTTGCGCTATTTACCGATGAGTGGTATTATTGGACTGATCTTTTGGTGGGAAATGTTCTTCATTTTAGATAATGAAAGCATTCCATTACTACCAACCCAAAGAAATACGACCTCTCCGAGATATACGGTTTATGCCGGAAAGGTACGAAGTTGGACTAATTTGGAAACATTGGGCAATTTACTTTATACCTACTATTTCGTCTGTTTTTGGTTCCTAGTCTTATTTTATTAGTAGCCATGATTGGGGCTATAGTACGACTATGCATAGGACTACTAAGGTGAAAAGACAGGATGTATTCCGACGAAATGCTATTGATTTTAGGAGGACTATAATGAGGAGGACGACGGACCCATCACGATCGACTAAGAGGAAAGTCGCACGGAGATATTGGTTCAAATCCAATTCGTGATCACAGACGAGAAAATAGACCCTTAAGCATGCCTATCCTACACGACTTCCTTTCCAGCGTTTTTCCTAACATAACAGCGGCTATATGCTTTTTCCAGCACTCGAACGAAAGCGAAGGAGCCGCTTCAAGGTCTTCGGCAACGAGTTCAACTGCTGACCCAAGTGGAGATCAAAGAGCTGCATCTCAATCTACGCAATTTTCCGATCCGGGAAGGAACGAACGAAGCTATTAAAAGTGAAGCTATAAGAAGAAGAAACCTGGAAAGAGGCTACTTCAAATCCTGGTTTGGGGTTATAGTTGATGGTTATTTCGAATTCCATGGCCGGACAATTCTAGGCTTGCTAACCTTCCCACGCGTACGTCATGCCAAAGCTCAATTATCAAACCTTTGAAATCGGTTCAACTAACCGCATCCCTTGTGCCAAAAAGACCGAGGTTGGATGTCGGTGATTTAGAATCGAAGTTTTATCAACTTGCAAGCTGTCGCATAACCGCTTTATGCTAATTGCTAACACTAAACCAATCCTGCCAGTTTGAATCCTCTAACCATGCCGTTTATCTCTTGACTTTCCTTTTCTTTTGCCGGCTAGTCTACTCCTTTACCCGCTTGCCCTTTTACGTGTTTGCGTGGCATCTGTTCTCTTAGTAAGAGGCTGCGCTCTGGACCGTTCCCAAAGGCAATGATGGGAGAAGAAAGAATAGACTTTGAGACCAGACCTCCACCGGCGTTTTGCAATGTCCTCCCGACCCGTGCTCAAAAGATCATGCATGAGATGAAGCTCGTGTATCTGTTTCAGTAAAGACCAAAAAGAAAGAACCGCTGTTCGATTTTCGTGTTACCTTTTCTTCATCGTCAATGCGGCTCGTCCCTTCCTTGGCGAAAAGGGGGACCGCCTCCGCCGATGGTTTTCGAGCGTCTATCGATACTGGCCCTTCCCTTTCCATTCTATCAGCGGGACACAGGACTCTCCTCGGCTTTGAGCTCTTCCCCCGATGCCTGAATGCTCTTTTACCGAGCAGAGGACTCGCTTTCTTTTTGGTAGACTGATCGCTAATCACTAATCAAGAAATTGCCTTTGTAAGATCAAGCTCAGCTCGTGGATCTTTGATTCTTTTAGACGAGTCGTTGGTCTTTTCGATTTTCCTTTGACCTAGTCTGAATAGTAAATGGGTATAGTCCCGGTTGATGCTGCTGACATAGATGTGGATGGGGCGCTTTCAAAACCCCTTGATTAAGAGGTTGAGGGCTTCCGATCCTCTTTCGTGTGCAACGGTTAAGAGTGGAAAACCGCTCCTCTAACTTGAGTAGCTTGATGCTCCTATGACAGTCCTAGTTGGAACTCGTACCCCCTCGCTATCTATCGTCGCTTATTGTCCCAGGCGAGGAACCGCTTGTATCGAGACTGATTCTCGCGCAGAACAAGCGAGCGTAGGCCCCGCCCTTCACCCAGAAGAAGTGCTTTTCTTGGCGAAGTGAGGCGATCGGCGGTGAGCTCCTCTAAACTCTAGAGGCTATGATAAAACTTCCGTACAAGAAGAGATGGGAAAGAGGTAAAGTAGTATAAGAATTGGCTTAGGCTTCGGTCTACGTTAGTCTGTGCTAAGCAAGAATTCTTCCTTTAATGCCTACAGAGAGACTGCTAGAGCTCTTTTAAGGTCCTTTCTAGTTTGTCTTGAACCAGTAAATAGGATTGAATTTCGAGTCGAAGAAGAGGTCAACAGCCCTAGTGGCAACGAATGCCAATAAGCAAGTAGAAAAGTGGATTGAGATTCAAAAGAAGAATGTAAGAAAGAGGGAAAAGACCGAGGCCTCGGGCTCTCTAGACTGAGTGAACATGCCCACCCCTTCTTTCATAAAAAGGCTTGAAAGGCTACTAAGCGGATGATCCGAAATGCTAAAAAAGATCCTTGCTAAGCTTCTTTCCCAGGTAGTTTCGGCTATCTCGAACGATCAACCAATAAATATATAGGTCGAAAGGCATCTAGGCCACTGGATCTAATTGCTTGACTTCTCCCTCTACCGCTGGCTAGTCTTACAGGCTTGACGGACTTAAGGTAAGGAGGGAGAATAATCATTTTAGACGAATCAATCATGCCTCAATTGGATAAATTCACCTATTTCACACAATTTTTCTGGTCATGCCTTTTCCTCTTTACTTTCTATATTGCCATATGCAATGATCGAGACGGAGTACTTGGGATCAGCAGAATTCTAAAACTACGAAACCAACTGCTTTCACACCGGGAGAATAAGATCCGGAGCAAGGACCCAAAAAGTTTGGAAGATATATTAAAAAAGGTTTTAGCACCGGTGTATCCTATATGTACTCCAGTTTATTCAAGTATCCCAATGGTGTAAGGCCGTCGACTTATTGGGGAAAAGGAAGAAGATGACTTTGATCTCTGTTTCGGAGAAATAAGCGGCTCACGAGGAATGGAAAGAAACATATTCTATTTGATTTGAAGTCCTCATATAGCACTTCTTCCAATCTGGTGGGGATCGCTTGTAGGAATGACATAATGCTAATCCATGTTCCACATGGCCAAGGAAGCATCGCTTTTTAATCTCATTATGACTTGGGAAGATATTATTCATTTTTAGAGGAAGATGTCTGCTCAAAAGAATGCCGACCTAGCTTCAATTGCTTGATTGGAGCTGCTGTCGTGTCGCTATTGAAACACTTCGCGTGGGCCACTCCTGGACTAATAAATTGGCACAATCTGTCATTTGTTCAATAAATGCTGATTTGACAGATCTATCCACTCTCACCTATGTGCATGCCCTCTTATTAGAAGGCGGGTATGATTATGACCCCATTATGATTAAAACTCTCGAAATAATAAGAATGTGGGGCACTATTTAAATTTCGTAATAGCCTTGAATCTTGTGAATGAGAATGTTGGGATTCTTTTTTTCCTATAATCTTGTTTAAAATCAAAGAAAGAAGGTCTATTTTCCCACGTAGTTCGTCGGTCAAACCAACGATTCTCTTCTCAAAGTAAAAGGAGTAAAAGTCATAGTAGAAAAATCCTTTTCTAGTTAGACTTCTATCAAAGCAATGAAAAACCATCCCTTCCTATTTGTTTGTCCTGTAAGATAGAAAGAAAATTAGACCCCAAAGAGCCCTTCTCTTTACTACTTTAGGGGTGTGGGTGAAGGGGGTTTACAATACAACCGAGGTAAAGTGGTTTATGATTGAATCTCGAGGCATTCTTATCATTTGGTAGATCCAAGTCCATGGCCTATTTCGGGTTCACTCGGAGCTTTGGCAACAACCGTAGGAGGTGTGATGTACATGCACTCATTTCAAGGGGTGCAACACTTCTCGATTTTGGCCTTATATTTATCCTATATACCATGTTCGTATGGTGGCGCGATGTTCTACGTGAATCCACGTTGGAAGGACATCATACCAAAGTCGTACAATTAGGACCTCGATATGGTTTTATTCTTTTTATCGTATCGGAGGTTATGTTCTTTTTGCTTTTTTGGGCTTTTTCTCATTCTTCTTTGGCGCCTACGGTAGAGATCGGAGGTATTTGGCCCCAAAAGGGATTGAGGTTTTAGATCCTTGGGAAATCCCTTTTCTTAATACCCTTATTCCCCTATCATCCGGAGCTGCCGTAACTTGGGCTCATCATGCTATATTGGCGGGAAGGAAAACGAGCAGTTTACGCTTTAGTAGCTACCGTTTTATTGGCTCTAGTATTCACCGGCTTTCAAGGAATGGAATATTATCAAGCACCCTTCACTATTTCGGATAGTATTTATGGTTCTACCTTTTTCTTAGCAACTGGCTTTCATGGTTTTCATGTGATTATAGGTACTCTTTTCTTGATTATCTGTGGTATTCGCCAATATCTTGGTCATCTGACCAAGGAGCATCACGTTGGCTTTGAAGCAGCTGCATGGTACTGGCATTTTGTAGACGTGGTTTGGTTATTCCTATTTGTCTCTATCTATTGGTGGGGAGGTATATGAAGGAACGAATCAGTGGATTGAGGAATGAAAGCTCGAAGACAAAGAGAACGGGCTTTTCCAAAGAATTACTGCAGCTTTCCTACTCCCTTGAATTTTTATATACAAAAAAGTCTATTCCACTTTCCTACTAAATCTAGGGAGAGTACAACTATCAGAATAAGTACCGACCCGATCAGATCAACGAATAGCGTAAAGAATGCGGCTTGATTCCACAACAGGAAAGAAAGAGCAGCTAGCGAGCAACTTTGAAGCTTGTTCCCACAACTGTCTTACTCGATGAAGTTCGTCCTCGTAGTGCATTCTGGCCATTCTTTCTTCAGTGAGTAACCTCCCATTCCAAGCTCAACCAAAAGGCTAATGTTCCAGTCAAGTTTTACGGTAAAGAAATGGAGGGCAATACAGAAGAAACGGTTTCAATTTTCAGTTCACTCCCAATTTGATCATTTGGGAGAAAGAAATTCAGTTTTAAGGTCTAAATTATCAGTAAGAACGCAAAAGACAAACTTTTCTGCAGAACGAACTACTCAGGGCCAATCAAGGTCGAAGTTTTGAGACGAAATAACAGAAAATTCCCAACCCACAGAGCTTGATGCTTCGTCCATTGTTACCTAGCTTATTAGCCTCATTATGTCTTGGTACCACGCTACACAGTGAATGTAGCTGGAATTCAGTGGATTCCATTCCCTTTTTTTTTATCATGTCATTCAATTTCGATAAAAGGACCATTTTTGGTTGGTCAAAACGTTGTTGGCTGATTTATCAGTATCACCAAAATATAGCTTTGCTTTAGTTTATTAGAACTATAGAAACGGTGACAACTTTGAAAGATAAAATACACAAAGAAATAGCGAAGGAAGGATACGAAGTTGATTCTAGACAAGTTTAAACAATATGTGTGCATGCCTTTTTAGGTCAAGAAGAAGAGAAAGCGAAGGCCACGCAATACTGACAAAATGGCCATCTGCTATTGAAGATGACGATTAAGACTGCAGTACACTTACTGCGGAAAACTTTCACTAAATATCTCCATTAATCTAAAACAACGAAAAATGACAAGTTTATTGATCTATTTTCATAACATAAATGAACCACATAGGCCACATATTAGTATCAGCGCTTTTCACCTTCAATGCAGCATTACTAAAGTTACATTAACTGATTACAACATTTGACAGGTATGCTCAAAAAACGCAGAGGAAAGGTTACATATAGCAAAAGTAACATCACAGTCTGAAGTTTTAAAGAGGTCTATATTCTATACAGTATTTGGCTCACCAGTAACTCCCAGTAACCACCTTTGGACCGCCATATTGCTCTTCGAATTCTCCGGCTGAATTCTTTGCTGATTCACTACAATGGTGCAACTCAATCTCCTCAAGGACACTAAGTTCCCCACAAGGGATCATCTCCAAGAACTCGCAGGACCTGAGAACCAGCCGTTGGAGCCGTGGAAAGTTATCAGTAGTTTCAACTTCCCAATTTGCAAGATCAGTGTTGTCAATCAACAAATGCTTGAGTGAACCGAATACCTCCTCTTCTGTTACCACCCAGTTTGATCCTTGGAACGCATAATTTTTAAGCTTTAAGGACTCAAGTCTGGGTAACAAGGCCAGAGACGTCATTTCATCCCATGACAAGTGACTGCCATCCAATGTCAGCTTTTTAAGACTGATTGGGAGAGCATTCCAATCCAAAATTCTTGCTTCTCTGTTGCCTTTGTATAAGGAACAGTTTAACGTTTCAAGTTCAGTCAAGAGAGACAGATTCTGAAAGCATTTTGTTAACTCGTCATTCTTGAAATCCTCTTCAGTTTCAGACACTCCAAGTTTCTTAAGATTGGCCATTAACAAGAAAACCTCCTTGGTGCAGCTGGAAAATGCTATCTTGGACAAACTCTGGAGGTTACTCGGTCCCTGAACACCATCTAATAGTGGTCGAAGAGGGTAAGGATATGTTAGATAACTAGGAACTTTAACATACACATTCCTGAGCCAAGGCATTTTCCAAAATTCCAGATACAGAGTTGGTGGTGTTCCATCACCTTTTCCCGAGACCCAGGGACCATAGACAAGCAACGTCTGAAGTTTTAAGAGCTGAGATATTGATGCATCAAGCTCATAAGTTACGTTCAGAGCGAGATACCTTAAACTGACTAAGTTCAGCAATGCTGATGGAAAACTATCAAAAGGCACAAAATACATATCCAGCACTCTTAATCTTTTAAAGGCTGACAATTGGAGAAGGATCATACCCGGAGTGAAATCAGAACCAAGATTAGGCCATATGAAAGAATGAAGATTGGGAAGTGGAGGCAATAATTGAAAGTCATCCAAATCTTCCAAATTGAAAACGAGATGTTTTTGCTTCTCTAAATCATTAGCAATGGCATTAGACTCCACAACCTGCATGAAGTTTTCTTTCTCAGCTTGTCTCAGGCATAACCGTCTCACAAGATCATGAATGAAGCATGTTTTCAATTTTCCATTAAAACTTCTCTTTCCGGCCTGAACTAAATTCCTGTCAATGAGACCGTTCAAGTATTTCTCCGCCTCAAGTTTTGAGGAATTGGAGTTTAAGAAACCATTGGCCACCCATAGATTGAGTAATTTTTCAACCTCAATCTGATGATTGGCGGGAAAAACCCCCATGTAAAGGAAGCACGCTCTCAAGTAATCGGGCAAGAGAGTGTAACTCAAAGCGAGTATGTCTAGACACTGTTTCGCATCAGCAGATACAGCTGAAGTTACAGCAATCCTAATACTCAACCAAGAGAAAAACGACCTGGGGATGCCGTCAAGAATACCAGCAATAACAACAATTGCCAGCGGTAGCCCTCCACATCTTTCGGCAATCTCCTTTCCAACAGCTTTTAGTTCTTCAGGGCAGCTCTCCTGACCAAACACCAGCTTTTCCAGTAGTTCCCAACTTTGATGTTTATCTAGAGGTTCCATACAGTGAGGAGGATTCGTAGGAATGCTATTGCTGGGGATAAATTCCATGACGCGAGTGGTTATTAAGATTCGACTACCTACATTGTCATCAGGAAGATATCTCTGGGCAGCATCCCATACCTCAAAATTCCACAGCCCATCTACTACAATAAGATACCTTCTTCCCTTCAGACTTCTGTACAAGAGTAGACCTTTGTCCTCAATGGTTAGAGCCTGAAAGCGACGGGAAGGAGCATTGATTTGCAAGAGATGGAACAACACCTGATCAATGCTAGATACAGTACTGATCCATGCAGTAGAATGAAAGTGATGGACAATCGCGGGGTGATGGAAAACTTTTTTGGCAAGTGTACTTTTACCAATGCCGCCCATCCCTGTGATTGTGACGATTGATAATCGAGATGGTGGTCTGCTGAGTTGATCAATGATTTTACTTGTGTCCTCATCAAGACTCACCACAATATCCTCATTTACTGGTGTTGATCTCTGTGAACTTCCAGGGTTTAAAACACTACTAACGATGATTCGGCTTCCAACTTTATCATCTGGAAAGTATTTCTGGATAGCCTCCCAAATCTCCAAATTCTGTAAACCATGAAGTACAATTAAATACTTCTTTCCCTCAAGACTTTTGCACAACAGTTTGCCTTTATCCTCCTTGTTCTTATCGTGATGAGTTCCACCACAAGTTGGAGCAATGGAATACAACAGATGGGACAGCACTTGGTCAATAGTTGAGACGCTACCAATTCGTGCAAGACATTCAAAGTGCCGTACCACAGTTTCGTGACGAAAAACCTTCTCTGCTAGAGTAGGTTTACCAATGCAACCCATCTCGGAGACTTGCAGAATTGTTAGCCCATGTGATTGTTTAGTTAGTTCTTGAATCATATGTCTTACATCTTCATCTAAATCAGTCAACAAATCTGCATCTTGAAACCTTACTGGCTCTGAAGGAGCACAACAGGGTTCAAAGATTTGATTTAGAAACCTTAGATGCCCCTGAACGGAGCCAACAACCATAAATCTGTTTAGACCCTTCAGGGAATCATATGCCCCCTCTAAAGTGTGGCCAATGTGTTCCACTAAATCATGAAAGCTGGAATCTTCCGTAAAGTCTTCCTTCTCAAATAAATGATTCCTAACCACTGTCAACATATCCTCAATGGATTCTGCAGCTTTTTCCGCAGCAATTTTTATGTGATTCACCTCATGAAGATTAGTAACCTTGAGTTTTTTCAACAAACTGCTGGCAACGGAATAAGGAGCTTCGGCTTTTTGTATCAATCGATTAAAGAAGTCAATGATCCTTAAAAACTGCTCGTTGGCAGAAAGCAGATCATTTAGCAAATCCTGCTGTTGTATCAAAATGGGAGCTGGATGACTAACAACTTCTTCATCTAATCCGTACATCACCATGGAAGCATCAAAATATCCGTGATAGAGTTGATCCAGAATATTTGGGATTCTTTTCATAATGGGTCTGCTATCAAGTAGCACTTTTGGAGATCGAGCCGCATTGATAAAATCTTCACTGATCGGGAGTGATAAAGGTTCCGACCCTTTTCTCAGTTGCATCATATAAGAATCTGGAACATCTCTCAGATTCTTAAATTCACTCAATTTGGAGACAACTTCATCAGCTCTGAGAAGAAAAACTGTGGCCTTTTCTTCCTCAATTTCCAGAACTCTAAATGAAAACTGTATCAGTTCTGTGTCCAGTAGTGACATGAGATACACTAATGCAGCATGAGCCATCTTTTTCACTCCAATCAATGAATCCCTTTATTCAGAAAAACCTACAATTCCCAATCAAATAACCCGAAAATGAGAAAATTGATTTGTTTAGCTAAGAATAACATAGGCAATACTCTACTATATATGGTTATTATCCACATGCGAGAGAACAATTGACTTGATCGAATAATGGTAAGTTCCAACTGAATTAATTAATTAAAAAAAAATAGATAAGTACCTGATCCGAAATGAAACTTTAGTGGCGCAAAAAAATACCGCTCTCCTAAAGAACAGAGGAAGCAGGAACAAACAAATATATAATTCGACAAAAATAAAGGAGTGATCTTTTCTTTTTAAAATGAAGTATGAAAGAAAGTAGAAAAACTAAAGCAATAAAGCTTTTCTTTTTAGCGGAATCAAGCTTCTGTCGGCGTTCTTTTCAGTTTCGGTCAAAACTAAAAACCGAATCATAGTAGATGTGATGACGAAATTTCTCCATTAGACTATCGTAGACTAAGTCTACATTATAAGACTTAGTCAGAATTCTGTCTTATGAATAAACTAGCGGTGGTGGCCGCACGAGGTGCGGCTGGGTAAGAGGGAGCCAAGATGTTGTGGAAGTTTATATACTAAAGTCTTTGTTAATCAATTGTATTGTATATTTATGGTATTTGCACGAAAATTATAACTGTAAAAAGGGTGAAAAGTGTACAAAATTATATGTTACATATACTGATGATAATGTTTTATTGGAGAATTAAATTACAAAAGAGTGAAAAAACGTATTTTACAATGTTTCGTACATAAAGTTTTCAAAGGAAGAGAAACAACGGATGATTTTTATATATATAAGATTACATGGGATGTAAAGGAGTCTTTAATTCAGCTTCAAGGATTGCACTTCTTTCTAATAGTAGTGAAAGGCTCCAATCCATCTTCAGTGCAGTTTTGAGAGCGTATTTCCATATAGGATGGCAAAGGAATCTCTTCAGCAGTTCATCTACTTCTCTTTCAAACCAAGAGTTGTACGTGCATTGACCGCAGTGAATACATGTGCATTTTTGGGGGGTGGCCATTTTGTGTGTTTGAAATTGCTATACAATTGTGATATTTGGTACTATTTAAAGATGGTGTTGTGGAAAGGGTGAAATGATTTGTGTATTGTTGGCAGAATAGGAAAGTTGTAGGTGGTTGGAAACAATAACGTGGCAATTTTTTAAAAGAGTGAAGTGGCAATTTAAAAGGTGCAGGGTTATAGGTGGACAAAAATGTGGCAGTGTAGTAAGAGGTGTATTGTGGTGGGTGGTATACGTGGATGAAAAGTGGGCTGTATTGATTATAAATTTTAAGGATGAGATGGCAAGTGGTTTAAAGTAAATAAATAATATAAAAATTTAAGAGAAAGACAAACAATAATATATGGATAGTGGATTTAGACAATGAATTAAGAGAAAGACAAAAGGAACAGTAAATTTAAGAAAGTTTGACCAACAAGGAGAAAAGAAATGAAAATCACGCCAACAATGAAAGTTTGCGACAGGGAGGTTTCCCTTTATTTTTTTTTCACTAGAACTGAAATGAGAACCAATATTAACAGCAGACATAGCAAACATACCATTTCATTGAAACAAATATTATTTCATAGACATCAGAAATGAGAACCAATATTTCACTGAAATGCACTTTATTAGACATACCATTTACTAAGTTTTCCCTATTTAATCTAAAGGCCCGTAAAGAAGAAATGACTTTCATTTTCAGTTTCAACAGAATAATGGCTATAACAGCAATTTGTAAGGACAAACAAACAACAACAAAACAATGGCTATAACAGCAATCTGAACTTTCAGTTATCAATACAATGGCTATAACAGCAAAACAATGGCTATAACAACAAATAACAACAAAACAATGGCTATAACAACAATCTAAACAAAACAAATAACAACAAAACAATGGCTATAACAGCAAACAACAACAAAACAATGGCGAAACCTGAACTTTCAGTTATCAAAAAATAAGCATACGCAAATACACAATGGGACAATCAAGCATATGCAATGGGACAATCGACAACTGATTACATGGACAATTGACAAGCATATGCATGTGGTAATTTTAACAGCATACACAAAGTTTTCACGGACAATCCTTGAAGCACATGCAATAAGATTTTGTGCACGGACAATTGACAAGCATATGCATATGCTTGTTTTTTGAAAGAAGCATATGCAATGGGACAATCGACGACTGTGTTTTCAAATCTGTAAAAACAGTGATGCTAAATGACTAAAATTACTCTTAGTTTTTTGAGTCCGAAGCTCGCAGTGAAAACAAAACATTAATCAATCTGCTCAGTTATCAAAAAACAAGCATACGCAAATATACAATAGGACCTTAAACCCTAAACTCTAAACAATGAATTAAGAGAAAAACAAAAGGAAGAGTAAATTTAAGAAGTTTTGACAAACAATGAGAAAAGAAATGAAAATCACGCCGACAATGAAAGTTTGCGACAGGGAGGTTTCCCTTTATTCTTTTTTCACTGAAACTGAAATGAGAACCAATATTAACAGCAGACATAGTAGACATACCATTTCACTGAGACAAATATTATTTCATAGACAGCAGAAATGAGAACCAATATTTCACTGAAATGCACTTTATTAGACATGCGATTTACTAAGTTTTCCCTATTTAATCTAAAGACCCGTAAGTTTTCCCTATTTAATCTAGGGACAAACAAACAACAACAAAACAATGGCTGTAACAGTAATCAAAATGTATGGAATAAACCTTATCAAATATAGAGGAAATTTATGCAAATAAACCTGAACTTTCAGATTTTTAGTTTAGAGATGTCCTGTTTTCAGATTTTTAGAAGCATATGCAAATAAACCTTATCAAAAAACAAGCTAGAGTACCTTGTTTTTGAACTTTCAGATTTGCCAACTGCGTTTTCAAATAAACTTTCAGTTATCAAAAAAGAAGCATACGTAAATACACAATGGGACAATCAAGCATATGCAATGGGGCAATTGACAACTAATTACATAGACAATTGACAAGCATATGCATGTGGTAACTTTAACAGTATACACAAACTTTTCACGGACAATTTTTGAAGCATACGCATGTGGTAACTTTAACAGTATACACAAAGTTTTCACGGACAATTGACAAGCATACGCATGTGGTAATTTTAAGAGTATACACAAAGTTTTCACGGAAAATCGACAACTGCGTTTTCAAATCCGTAACAACAGTGATGCTAAGTGAGTATATAAAACTGTTGAATTATATCCAAAAGTAACGGAAATCAAAGGTATTGCACCGTATCAATCAGCTGAGTGAAGTTATGGAGTTTTTGTTCCAATTTTCAGCTAACATTTTACCAAAAAAAAGTGATGTATAAGGTGACTAAATCACTAACATCACTCTTAGTTTTTTCAGTCCAAAGTTCAAAGTAAGAACAAAACATTAATCAATCAAGCAGATACGATACAATTTCACCAAGTCAGTAAAGGAAAGACCATCGAAAATTCCAAAAGGGGGGAAAAATCCAGACAAAGTACAGAGGCATTCCAAAAAGGGGGAAAAATCCAGACATTACTGCAGAAAGAAGACCTATTTGGAATTTTTCATGGATTTCTGTAGTGATTTTTTCTGTCCATTCATTTTGAAGAGCCATTCTGCCGGAATTTTGAAGAGACCAAATACAAAAGTTATGGGAGAACAAATTTCCAGAAAATTCAATTGTTAATATTTAAACTTAAATTTTACAGAAACTATAGTTTTTTTTTACGAGTTTGAAACTGAAATAAACGTGATCAAATATAGAAGAGATTTATGCAAATAAACCTGAGAAAACAACTAAAAGGATAAGCGTAATTAATTTAGATATGTCCTGTTGAAATCAAGTTCTTGGAAAATCTATAATTTTGTTGTGAAATCTGTAAAAACATCGATGAACTATACTAAATGAAGGTGATATTCATAAAAACAAGTCCTTGAAAAAGATTAGCTAGGTAAGAGAGAAATGTTTCACAAGAGAGCACATCAAATCTGATTTCACAAGAAAGCACATCACAAGAGAGCACATCACAAGAGAGCAGATCAAACTGAAACCAGTTCTGTTGTGAAAACATAACAGAAACCAGCTTTATCATATTCAAACTGAAATCAGCTCTATCATATTCAGAAGGCCAAACATATAGTGTGATCTGATTTACCCATCAGATCATCGAAACGAAGTGAAAAAAGCACTTAACAATCAGTCATCAACTATTGTAACACAGTTATACTTTTAGCATATAACCAGACCCAAAATCTAACATATTTTGTACAAAATCTAACATATTTATACAAAATTTAACACAAAAACTAACATATTTGAAACAGGAATACTATTAACTATTTACACAAAATACATATTTACGCAAACATGGGCTGTAGATATCTTTATGCTAGCCTATGTTTACCAAAAATCAGAGACTCACTGTTGCTCTATTGTTGTTTTTGAAAAGATGCAGCTAGAGTGTGTTCCTGTTATATGCTAAAGGATAGATCTCATTACCTTTTAATCTTGTTTTGCATGTTTTGTGGATCTCTGCGTTTGTTTTGCCGTTGATGAAAGATTTCTTTTCACAGGTAGAGTCTGTATTTCTGGCTGGTTGGATGTGCTTGTTTCTTCGTCAGTCATTTCAACGTCTGTGGTTGGTGTTTTCGGAGAGTTTGAAGAAGTTTCTTTGTCACTGGATTCTACTGCTGTTGAGGATGATGTAGATGACGGAAGATACGTGGTGACAGTGTATCTTGATGGTGTTTCTTGTTGAATCTTGATGGTTGATCTCAGGTGGAACATTCGGTCTGAATTTTCAAGGTTGTTGTTGATTTTGTCAATGTCTAGATGTTTGTTCTGCGAAAATAAAAAAGAAAGTTAGATAGTTGTTTTAGTTTGTTATTTTTATATATAATACCTGTTAAATAGTGATGTTTGTGAAATTTCAAAAGAGAGAATACCTGGTTGTTGTATTTAGCCAATTCTTCAGCTGATATGGTGAGGAGTTTCTCAGCTTCATTTCCTTCTATGGAAGCGTTGAGAGTGCCAGTTTTATCAGAGAGTTGTATTTGAAATTGTAGCCTATAAATGACAGTGGTTAGTTGGATAATATATGTAAATTTTGCTTTGCTAAACAAGTTTGGTGATAGAGGTTACTTACGCAGGTTTTGGACATGGTTGCTCTGTTTTACAGTATAAACAAGGGAATTTTTTTTGGTAAGATGCCCCGCATGTTCTGAAGCAATTTGGACAAGTAAGGATATACATGCGTTGATCTCTGTCAACAATCTTTGGCTTTGCTTTTATCCAAAATGACCTTGGCTGCATGTAACGATATATGTGAGTAAGTAAAAATTAAAACAAAATTATAAAATAAGTGCACATTATAAAATACCGGGTTACTGGAACTTATCACTTGGCCAATTTTTCGAACATGGGAGTCACTTGGTGCCGTTATTGTCTCATGCACTTTTTCATATAACTTTTGGGAGATAACCGCCTCTATGTATTCATTGTTCGTGTTGATCCTATAGTAAGAATAATCTTAGTCACAATCAATTATAAAAAAATGTAAAAAAAACATAGAAAAGCAACATAGAAGAATAATTTCAGGTTGTAAGTTGATTTAATGTTATGTAAAAATCACATCAAACTTTAGCAAATATTGAAGACTCAGGAAAAAAGAAATGTAAAAAAGAGCTAAACACTGAAGGAAAAAAAGCATATGAACAAAGAGATATAAAGTGATTTTTCTTCACTTTAATACATCAGAATTTCTCTGTACTTTAGTATAGCACTGAAATAATTAAATATTAGTAGGTTCAATTTTGATATGGGGATGTTTACAGACCAAGAGTCACATCTGAGGATTGAGTTAAAAGGTAGTAATTTACATATATTATAGACAAGTAGCAAGAAAACCTCAGGAACAGAATCCTAATGACCTATTGTCAAAATTATTAAAAAAAAAAAAGAGACGAATTCTAATGTGCTAAAAACCAGTAAAATCAACTTGTTCAGTTTGATATTCTTTTATGGAATCTGTATATTATAAGTATGACCTTTAAGAACACTAATTGCATCTTGTACGGTAAATCAAAAAGAAAAGTTATAAAAAACAATTTACAAGTAAAATGTCATTTTTCAGTTCCATTTTTTTTAATCAGTTGAAGGTAAAGAGTTACAGGGTAGAGCAAAGGCCGAGAAGATTAAGCCGAAAATAAACAGTGATGATACGTGTAAAATTTGACGTATATATTGATGTATTTTTAATACTCATGTTAGTGTTTAAAATGACCAAATATTGAATTGCATTTCTCCACATATAAACTAAGGCGCTGCCGAGACAGTGCACTATTCTAACTCCTAAATTAACAATGAGAATTTTCCACAGGCAATAGAAGTAAAAAAATTTCAACATACATGCCTTTGTAGCCATTTTATGGACTTGCAAATTATAATCTTTAACTAAAGTAAATGGTTATGTCACTTAACCATACTTTCAACTGTTGCATGCAAATTTAATGCAAAATCTGATGAAAGTGAAGTAGTTGTGTAATAACCCAAACAAGTACTACTAAACAAGCTCTTGGAAATTAAATTGAAATTTCATTTTTCTGAGTGAAAGAATAATATGATGAACAATAGATCAAATGGTGGAGCAATTGCAAGGATGAAACTAAATTGTATGACCATGAGTAATCATGAAATATCATAGCAGAAAGTCACAACTTCTACAGAATACTTGCACAAAATTTATGGGTTACTGAATTGATAATAGATCAAAAGATAGCAAATAACAACATGAAAATTATGCAATGAAGAGAAAATATGAAATTTAAATAAACAAAAGTTGTCTGTTAAATTCACATCCATTGGAAACTGAGGTTTTAAATCAATTTACAAATTTCAATTACACTTACCATGATTCTAATTCTTGGGCTTCAGCAATTGGTGCGTCAAACAGAAGTACGCTATTTGGCTGTGCATTAATAGAGATACATGTGGTTCAAATTTGTCAATATATGTAAACAGAAGGTAGAAGAAGGTGGGAAAAATTGTTTAATCTTACCGTGAAAAGAGGTTACAGCTAGCCTTGTAGCGAGTATGACCGGATTTTTGTGGATGTTGTTAACCAATCATTGGCCTTCTTCATGCAAAGATTCTTCCCAGAGACTGAGAAGCATTGGGCAGCGTCTGTAAGTTCAAAATAATGTGTTAGTAATTATACACTTTAAGGATAAATGAATGAAAAACAGTAAAAAGTATGTTATTTCCAGCATAATACATACTCTTGATTTACAATGACGAATTCCATCACATTTTTCCCTTTTGTTGCAACAAAATGCACTGGATGAAAATGTATAACACTGCATAATACATCTGAGAAAAAGAAATATTATGAGTAGATGGAGATATATATGAACTGTTTGAAATTCCATATTACTGAAATGTTTATAATGCAAAAGAAGAAAGATTTACCAACTCTATCTTCTGATGAGCCCATGAAATCCGGAAACTGTGCAAATGGAGTCAACTGATAAACATTGTCTAATGGAAGCTCTTCTTCTTTTTCAGTTGCTTTGATGTATGCACTTCTGTTGAGAATCATTTGATACTTGTAATCCACCATGATGGGAAAATTTCTATTCAGTGGTATGATTTTCCCATTGCCAATGTAGTAGGTTTTATATAATTTTAAAACTTCGTTTAAATCTGGGGCATCTGGATGGAAAACTATACATTGTATTTTAGTGTGCTGCAAAACAATCATTTCAGTTAGATAGGTGAAAGATAAGGATTTAACAATTATTATAGTAATGGAATTTAGAACAAAACATTTGTTTTTATCACTGATAAGAAATCTATAATTGTACAATGGGTTATACCTCATTATCGATGAATACAAGTTTCAGTTGTGTCTTCCCAGATTGAAGTTTCCTTACGGGAGTTTTTTCAGCAACTAACACTCTAATACACCATTCGCGTAGCTGAGGTTCAAGGCTGACAATTGGTATGCATTTTTCTTCGGCCTGTCTGCAAAAAGTGGAAATACAGATTATAATTGTGCAATACACTACTAAAATCTGTACAAAATAAAGATATAAATTACATATGTACATCAAAGTAAAAAAACATAAAACAGTAAGAATACATACTGTTTCATAGAAGGAAATGCTGTTACAGTAATGTCTACATAGAGATATATATATACATTTTTTTTAAATTTGTATTTGCTGCTGTTAAAATTTCGTGGTATACAATGTTTTTAGTATAATCAGTGCCTGATAAAAGTGGTGTTGTGGGTCTTATCAATACTTTAATTTGTTGTATAGTTTTGGCCCTTGACAGTGCAACATATAGTTGACCATGAGAAAATACTGGTTCTTTTAAGTATACTCCTACAAAGTCTAAATGTTTGGCCTTGTGCTTTATTAATTGTCATTGCAAAACATAAGCGTACAGGAAATTGTTTTCTTTAAATGGAATAGAAGAGAAGTTGTCCAATGGAGCATTTATTGTGATTCTAGGAATAAAAACTGTTTTTCCACTATATGTACCAACTGAAATTTTAGCACATATAATATTATTGGTAAAATCAGTGCAAACAAGACGTGTTCCATTACATAAACCTTCAGTTGGGTTAATGTTTCTAAGCAATATGATAGGGGCATTTTTTTTTAAAATCAATTTGTGTGGTGGTAATCCCTGAGGTGTCAAAGAATGGAAAAGTTCTTCTTGATCAGGAATTGAACATGCACTTGTACTTTCGTCACAATTAAGATAAATTATTTCATTACCAGAGAATTTTTCAATTATGCTATTATTAATTTCATGAGCAAATTCATTTCTGGTTGTAAGTATACTTCGATTTACAAAAGGAGTAATGTCAAAATCAGAAGAATCAATACCTGGAAATACTGTATGAATTAGTATGTATAACGAGGTAGTTTCATCAGTAAAAGGAATATTTATCTCTGCTGGTAATTTAATTTCACCTCTATTATTTGTTTGTTCAGTATCATTTCCTATTCTTAACAGATAAGATGAAAAATAAGGATCAAAACGTGCTCTCATATTTTCCTGTAATCTAAGCTTTTCAAAATGATTCCACAAAGGTGACATGAGAATCGAAGCATTGATGATATCATTTTCTGTTCCTTTTATGATAACAGGTAATGTTTGACGAAAATCGCCACCAAATATTACAATTTTACCTCCAAAAATTATAGTTGAGTTCATAATATCTCTAAGCATAAGGTCAAATTTTTCAATTACAGTACGATTTGCCATTGTAGCTTCATCCCATATAATTAGTTTTTCTATTTGTAGTAAGTAAGCTAAAGTACTTTGCTTTTGAACATTACATGATGTGGAATTATGTTCATCTATTGGAATTTTGAACCTTGAATGTGAGGTGCGACCCCCAGGAAGTAGGGATGCTGCTGCACCTGATGTAGCAGAGGCAAGGGCAATATGTTTTTCAGATCTTATAGTAGCAAGAAGTGCCCGATATAAAAATATTTTTCCAGTACCACCGGGACCATCAAGGAAAAACACTTTTGGGATATTTTTTTTTACACAGTACATGATACGATTGTATGCAAGTTGTTGTTCTTTATTTAACTGTTTAATAGCTAAGAGATCTTCCGGTGGTATAATAATATTTTGTTCAGTTTGATGTTCTCTTGTCAAACTGTTTTCAAGATTTATGCTAAATTCTTTGCTTGGAGAAAAGTAATCTTCAAGATTTTTTCCCATTGAATAAAGATGATAAGCTATAGTGTCTAATATTTTACAACGAATATTATTAACAGTTAGATTTTTATCTTGCCTAAAATCTTCTCCTAAAAAGTCTTCATATTTTAATAATAGTTTTTCTGGATTACAAGGATTGCAGTAATATAAAAGGGTAGCAAATAATTGTCTCAAAGCAGATGGCATTAAATAAGTAGTACCTTCTTGGAGACAAAAATCAGCAGTACTGTCATGTTGCATTAAACCTAAAGCTTGTGCAGCATGTTTATATGTATCAAATGTTATGCCTTTTACTGTTTTTAATTGGTTGAAAGATGTTGGTGCTCTAATGTGCATTAATAACAGCCTTAAATAAAATCTTTCTCCCTGAGATGGGTGACATATAAGAATACGTCCAATGACTTGCTGTTTTTTACGTGGTAACCATTCCCTAGAGGTACTATACCAAGTAAAATATTCTGGAAATTCAATGTACAAACAATTTTTTTCTTGTGCGTATTTGTCAGTTTCATTCATGTGAAAAAATTCTGTAAGCATGGTTTTTTTTAGCAACGGACTTCTGATAATACTACTTAATTTTTGATTTTCAGGAAAAGTAATAAGTTGTTCATTCTCTAAATGAATAGGTAAAGGTATAACAGCAGGATGTATCTTATTAAGCTCAAATTTAAAAATACGCCAAACTGCTTCAGGGGCTGAAATCCATCTGCCATTAAGGAAATTTTTAATCTCATCAATTACAAGCTACCCGTCCTCTTCAATTACTTTGCACAATATTTTATCATGTCCTTTATATATGTATTTATAAAGATATTTTATAGCTTGGATGGTAGAACATATTTCAACATTGATATGACAACCAAATTTAGCAAGTAAATATGGATTATAAGGCACAACCCATTGATTATTAAGCCAAAATTCTCCAATTTTGACAGTTTGTTTATTATTCCTTCTTCGATATATTGGATAAGAGTTAAGTCCATACTTTGTAATTTCTGAAAAATCTTTTGGATAATTAAATTTGCAATTTTTATTATTTTTCATGCACGGGCAGTTCCTATTAAAGTTACCACATGAACCATGAATCATGTGCTTTTTTACAAGATCAAACAAATATTTATTGGTTTCTGAATTAGGTAATTCAGCACACACAATTCGATCAAATGCTTCAGCAGAAAACATTTTAGTTGCTGAGTTAAGAATTAGTAAAAAATGAGCATGAGGTAGACCTCTTTTTTGAAATTCAATAACATATGTGTAAGCTATAACTACACCGAAAATATTATTTTCAAGTAATTCCTTTTTTAACATCTCTAATTTTGCATGAAATACTCTAGTAACTATATCTGGTCTGTTTTGAGATTCATCAGATTGTAAACAGAAAGCTTTTATTTCAGGCCAGTTTGGATTTGCTGTTATGGTCAGAAAAATATCTGGTTTCCCATAACGCTGAACAAGAGCTAAAGCATCTACATATCTTTTTCGCATATCTCTAGGCCCTCCTATGAAAGATTTTGGTAATATCACTCGTTTACCAATTTCAGTACCAGTGTTATGACCTTGAGAAATACCATCTAGAAGACCACGATAAACATCAGTTCTTAATCGGCTTTGCATTTCATCTGTTCTATAAAATTGTAACCTTGATGTTTCAATTTTAATATACATGTCTATAATGTATTGTTGTAATAATCTGCCAACGTGGAGCAAAAAAGATTTATCATCATTTCTAACTTGTAGTTTATAACAGTAATATTCACGACATGAAACTTCATCTCTTGTGTTTTTTCTTTTCTTCATATCTACGTCATAGGAAACTATTGTTAAGTTGATTATGTTCCTAATTTTTATGCATTAGGAAAAAAAAGAAATGTAAATATTTTTGTTACCTTCTATTTCTGCCTCTAGAAAATCGTCAGAATTGCTATAATTTTCAATTCTATGTATAACTTCTCCACTACATGTTTCTTTAGAAACACCAATTCCCAAGGGCTTCAATCTTTTAATTGACCGATGCCACCCAGGATTTCCAGCAGGAAATATAAGTGGATATTGTAGTGGATCATAACATCCAAAATAACTTTGAATAATTTGAGATTTATTATCATTAAAATTACTTTTAGGATATATTTGAATATGTTGACCTGTGATTTCATCAGATTCTTTAGATTCTAACCATATTCCTGCCACTTGAGATACAGACGGTTTATTATATGTGTTATTATCAAATGTTGTAAAGCAATTCTAAATGCCAATAAATTATCAACATTGTTTAATGTTCGGAAAAAATGTGCATAAGGGTTTTGTTTCAGAATGTCCATTAAATTTTTTATAATATTCTCTTTGAATTTTTTTGAACTTATGGACAGCCTATTTTCAATTTCATGTTCTGTATCATAAAAATAAAGCTGTAAATTTTGTGGTTTTTCATTTTCAGGTGGTACTAAAGCAGGCATAAAATGATAAAGTTGTCCCTGAACACGAAATGTGTATACACCCTCATTTCTTTGAGCTAAAGATTTATCATAATGAACTCCTAATGATGTAAATACAAACATATTATTATAACTACGCACATAAGCTTGAAAATGTTTAGACTCTTCAGATTTTTCTGTATACAATCTCACTAAATCTACTGGCATTATTGTTTCCCGGAGTTTTATCTCCCCAGATGAACAACAAAAGCCAGGTGATTCAGAATATAAACGCTTTGCACCACAAAATTTATAATCAGGTGCATCAGGTAGTAAATCAGCAACAGTTACTATGTGTTTTAGAGGGTCAGCAATTTGTCGATATATGTGTGTACTACAGTTAGTATTTACTGATTGTTCATGCATACGGGCTTTACGCCGCGTGTTTCTTTGCTGTACACGCTGTTCAACATGAGCATGTATTCTTTTTTTAGTCATTTTGTTTATTTAAACGGAAATCCTAAGTTTATAATGCTACACACAGAATGAACAACAAGCAGAAGATGATTTTAAGTCCAGAAAGACACAAAAGCAATATAGTGAACCTAAATGACAAACTCAAATTTACACAAAAATATCAACAAACAGAAAAATTGCAAGTTGTGCAACATTATGAAACATACCTGGTTTTAGATGTATCCCTGGACATAGACATTTTTAAACAACTTGTGCATCAAATTATTTTATAGCCTGCGGGAAACATGCAACAAAGAATTATTCAATAAATGAAAAACCTAAAACGCATAAGGGAAAAACTTAAAACACATAAGAGGTAAACCCCTAAAAACAGAATTTGAAGTCAAATTTGCCGATGAAATTTTAAAATTAATATATTCGAAACTCAATTGCTTCTTTAGTAAACACAGAAAAGTTAGGAAAAAGAAAATCTGAGAGGTAAACCCCTGGAAACGAAGTTCGAAATCAGATTTGCTAATCAAGTTTCAGAGTTGATACATCAAGTTTGAACACAATTTTTAAACAGACTATAAGTTCATTTAATCTTTTGTAAAAAACAGATTAAACTTTAGTGAACATGAAAGAATCAGGGAAAAGAGAATCTGAAAAATAGCTCAACACCCGAGGAAAACAAACATATGAACAAAGAGATTCAAACCGATTTCTTAGCATTTCAACAACGACAATTTCATATCTAAATGAAGTTTACAAACAAACTAAAAGTCTGTTTTAAAACCCACAGAAAGCATACCGATGTACACCAAATGAAAAACAATTCTATAAAAAGTAAATTTAAAAAAAAGTTGAAGGTGCAGGGAAAAAAGGCCTGATAACAGAAGGGGTTACTCCTGAATTTTATCAAGACTTCAATTCAAACATACCATTATGAAATAATGCTTTTAAACAATTCAAAAATCTGTTCAAAAAAGCTCAAAAAAAAAAGAAATAGACTCTAGTAACAAAAGGTCATATTCAGAGTAAGAAATCTTTAGAAAATATCAGCAAATAAGTAAAATATATATCTTAAGAGAAAACCATAAATTTGAATCTAAAAAACAATACATGGTTCCCTTGAACTATTCAGTGAAAGAACAGACAATATATAAATTTGAAGATATATATACATCATGCCAGAGCAAACCTCACACGCACACACAAAAAGCAGCAAAATAGACTAAATACTTACTAATATTTACCAATATATGAAAATGGAAATATTTAAAACAGCAATCAGGTAAACCAATGAAATCCATATATATGAATTCCTAAATTAATCTACATGTGATTTCGTAAAGGACAAAAAGGAAGTTTTGATGCATTTTTTGTTTTCAAAATCAGTATCTTACTGTGCTGCTCTGATATTGAATAAAAGGAGTAAATGGAAAGATGGGTTGATCCAACATTGTATTTTCCAGTTATTAGAAACCCTGGGAATTTTACTCAATTTTAATTAATTTTGAGGATTTGTATTTTATTTCAACCAGTTGATGGGTTATCTTATTGCAACCGGTTAGTAGATTACTGAACTCCGTAAATTTTCGGATTATGAATCAAAATTTTATCTTTGTTTTCCACTTAAATCAGTTCAAAATGATTGCTACATGCAATACAAAGACTGCTGTGTATAACGTATGAGGAAATGGAGAACATTAAATGCCTACCAAATGGAAAGAACAAAATAAAGAATGTGGAAATAACTTTAAGTTTGTAGGTGGCACTTAACACTACTTTGAATTATCTAAATTTGGTTAAAATGGGCTGCATGAAATACTTCAACTTCCTGTATGATCAAGTCCAGAAGACAGTAACAAGCAATTTTGATACTATGAACCATGGTAAAAGAGACATGCTTTTTGCTGGTTGGGGATATACTGCTCTTTTGTAATACAAAATTCATGCCAAAAATACAAAATTCATATGACCATTTACAGAACACCAGTATGTAATACAACAGCCCTTGTTACATAATATTTAACATTTCAATTGGAATTTCTATTAGAAAATCAATGACTTGGAATTTCTAATATGCAATTTCCAGCATGCACCAACCTGCCACTAACTATACAGTATACACCCCCCTTTTCAATTGGAATGCAGACCATAATGATAACTTAGCCCAGCCCCCAATTACCCATCAGATAATCCTGCAACATTTGTTCTTATTACTCAGAGCTTCCCCTTTTTTCATCCACTTTTCTGTAAAATGACAACCACCATCCTTTCAATAGAGTAAATGTAACTAACTTATCATCTATTCATGTCTGTCAGTGAATCTCAGAAAGAACAAGACCGAAATCCAAACTCGATCCCAAGAAAAACAAAAAGAATGAAGGTAAAAAGCTCTAAAAAACTCTAAACCTTTACATGCAATAATCGAGAAGAAATGAAACTAACTGACCGTATAATTTTACCCACATGCATTAATCAGACAGGAATAAAATTATAATCATTCAAATTAACTCACTTTAAACCCTTGGGTTTCTTTCCCCGAGGCCTCCAACTTGAACTTCTTTCTGTTCCTCTGCCGGCCGGCGAACAGTAAAACTGCACAAACAAACCAAAAAATGAATAGCAACGAAAATATATGCGCCGACCGAAGTAGATCCAATGATTTGTAGAGTAGATCTGGTGATTTGAAGGATTAAGAAGGCGCTAACCTTCTGGATCTAGACGGGTATGACGAGAAACGCAAGGAAGAAAGTAGAAGACTCTATTATTGTGTCCGAAAATGAACTCTATTATTGTGTCCGAAAATGAAAAAACGAGGACAAAATTTTGTTAATGTGAAGAAAGAAAACAACACAACCGACAACGGACAAAACAAACTTTCCATAAGGAAACCAAGGAAAAAACAAAAATCATAGCGGTCCAGTCCCAACTGGCCACATCAGCACGCTTGACCGGGAACCCCCCTTTAACCGTGCAACAAAAAGGGGGTTCCCCCTTATATATATGTAGATGCTTGTAAACCCAATATACAAACCGAGTATTTAGTTCCGAGTAGTAAAAATAATGTATTATCTGTACATAAGAAAATGTCTCTTGGTGATTGGTTTAAAATTAAATTAAATAATGTGATTGGTCCATTAGTTCACATGACATTATCAATTTTAAATTGAGCCCTTTGATTGGTTAATATATTAACCTGACATCAGCAATTTAAAACAAGACTATAATGGTCAATTAATAATTGGTTCAAAATAGAGTTATAATTGTCAATTAATAAAATCTACTTCTTTTTTTTTTACCAACCAAACGTCCAAAATGACGTCATTTGAGACATAATTATTGAAATATTTTTGCTTTTAGTACTCTCTCCATTTTCTTTTATATGTCTTTCTAGAGAATTCATCAAAACCAACAACATATTAATTCATTTAGTTAAAATACAAAAACACCCTTATTAATTGTCTACACAATTCATCACAAACCAATAGAAATTCATTATAAATATTATTTCATTTCCAATGCAAGGACAATTTTGGTAAAAAGTGGTCAAATGTGTCTCGATTTGTGAAAATAATATATATTTAAAAAAAGATATCATCAAACCCTAAAACAATATATATTTCAAAATAGAGGGAGTACCAGATTTACACGATCGAGTGAGCCTCACCCTAAAGCCTTTGTTTTGCTCTTCTCACCAGCTTTTGATAGACCGAGTAGAAACAATGTGGCTTGGGCTGAGATGTTCGTGTGATGGATACGAGAGCAATTGAAGATTGACGGTCACAATAGGAAAAGAGAGATTATAGAAGTGTTTTTTTTTTTTTTTTGGGAAAGATTATAGAAGATTTCAGATTGGAGTGGCGGCTGAGATTTATGTTTGGAGGATTTCAACTGCTGCTGAATTTTTTTCTTCTTCCCCGTTAATTTTATTATTTTTGTTAAACATGAAAAACAAAACCTAATATGTGTGTAGTTCGTGCTATTGGTTTCACTGTTGTCCAACTTATGCGTATGTGAATTTGTTTGTATATCTCTTTATTAGATTGTTAAAGAACAATTCTTCTTAGATTTTAAAAGAACAATTCATATTTTTGTTTCTATACTTGAGATCGAATATTTGTTATCATTTGGAGTGTATTTATATAGCTTGGTTTTTTGATTAATTAAAAAAGAGCTAGTATAAAGTAGTACTTCCTCCATTCTAAATTAAGTGTCATTTTAGCAAAATGTAAAATTTTCAAAATAAGTGTCGTCCTCACATTTCAATGCACTTTTTGTCCAAAGTTTCCAAAATTACCCTTAAAAGAATTAATATTATTAGTGGATATTCTTTTTAATGGAGTTGGTTGAGGATATTCAAGTAATTTTATTACCCTATTTAAGAGTTTCTTAAACTATGTGCAAAGTGTAGAATGACATTTATTTTGGAATGGAGGAAATAATATGATTCGAATTTAAATTCGAACAAGAAAATGGAGCGGTATTGAATCCGAATTTACTGATACACTTAATTCAAGATGGAAAAAAAAGAAAAACTAAATAATTATTGGCTCTCTGACTTAATCTCCCACAGTTGATTGAGATTAAAATTTTACTTAAAAAAAAAAAAGATAAAAATTGAAAGAAGATTCATTCATCGAGAAACAAGACTACAAGAGTCGCGGGTAATGAAGAAACTTTTGCGGAGATTAGAACAAGTCTTGAGCTAGACACCACCAATTTGATCTTCTGGAAGCATAATCACGTTACGTAACTATTCGTGTCAATGTCTCAAATCACCACTCCATCACTAACTATATATGGTCAGAGCTAGGGAAGATATTGATGGTAGTTGGACCAACAGCAAGAAGTTGAGCTTATGATTGTAATAATTGGTTTATTTGGTATTTTTAGGGGACTTTAGGGGGAGGGGAGAAACCGAAAGTTTCAAACTAAGTGTATTGAAAATATAAAATGGTATGTTGAGATGAGACGTTTATTATTATTAAAAAAAACAAAACAAAAAATCCAAACAGATTTCCCCTCCTTGGAAAGAACATAATCAAGATCCCAATATCCAGTGAAATACATAATAATGTAATTTTCAGTAGTAATTGCTTTCATCCAATTATTACTTACAATTCGAACTTGGCGGGCATCTTTCTGCTTTTTTATTAACTCTCCATTCACCTTTCGAAATGGATGAAATGGACTAGTAATTGATCCCTCTCAATTCTTTGGAGTTTGGTAGGCTTTTTTAGGGGGAGCATTAGTCTTATAAATAATTTGAAAACTATGACTAGTACTTTAAAAAAAAAAAAAACCAAAACTATTACTGGTACAACTTATGATTTGTGAACTGAGATCCAAAAAAGGAATAAAAATCATTTACACAGCCAAATAAAAAAAAAGACATCACTATAAAGCTGAACTCCAAACTCAACCTGTACAAAAATCAAATCCCTATAAGAATCGCCAGACGAATAAAGATGGCACTCGGTCGTCAACACTGTGAAATGGACATCTGCTATTGAAGATGACGATTCAGACTGCAAATTACGTTTAACGCTGAACTCTACTGCACAAATGTTTTACTGAATATCTCTATTAATCTAAAACAATGAAATGGAGAAGCTTATGGATCGATTTTCGTAAGATAAAAGGACTATACCTCACATAACAATAGAAGCTTTTCAACCTCAACACACCGTTACTAAACTTACATTAACTGATCACATCATTTCACAGCTATGCTCAAAAAGTAACATCACAGTTTGAAGTTTTAAGGAGATCTATATTCTATACAGTATTTGACTCCCCAGTAACCACCTTTGGACCGCCATATTGTTCTTCGAATTCTCTGGCCCATTTCTTTGCTGATTCACTACAATGGTGCAACTCAATCTCCTCAAGGACACCAAGTTCATCACAAGGAATCTTTTCCAGGAACTCGCAGGATTGGAGGCGTGGAAAGTTATCAGTAGCTTCAACTTCCCAGAGTTCACGAGATCACTGTTGTCAATCAAAAAATGCTTGAGTGAACCAAATACCTCCTCTTCTGTTACCACCCAATTTGGTCCTTCGAACGCATAATTTTTAAGCTTCAAGGACTCGAGTCTAGGTAGTAGGTAACAAGGCCAGACACCTCATTTCATCCCATGCCAAGTCACTTCCATCCAATGTCAGCTTTTTTAGACTGATTGGCACAGCATTCCAATCCAAAATTCTTGCTTCTCTATTTCCTTTGTATAAGCAAAAGTTTCAAGTTTCAAGTTCAGTCAAGAGAGATAGATTATGAAAGCATTTTGTTAGCTCGCCATTCTTGAAATCCTCTTCGGTTTCAGAGACACCTAGTTGCTTAAGATTGACCATTAACAATATAACCTCCTTGGTGCAGCTGGAAAATGCTATCTTGGATAAGCTCTGGAGGTTACATGGTCCCAGAACACCATCTAATATAGGTTGAAGAGGGTAAGGATATGTTAGACAACTAGGAACCTCAACATACACATTCCTCAACCAAGGCATTTTCCAAAACTCCACATACAGAGTTGGTGGTGTTCCGGAGACCCAAGGACCATAGATGAGCACTGTCTGAAGTTTTAAGAGCTGACATATTGATGTATCAAGCTCATAAGTTACGTTCAGAGCAAGACCCCTTAAATTGACTAAGTTCAGCAATGCTGATGGGAAAGTATCAAAAGGCACAAAATACATATCCAGCACTCCTAATCTTTTAAAATCTGGTAATTGGAGAAGGATCATACCCAGATTGAAATCAGAACCAAAATTAGGCCATCTGAATGAATGAAGATTGGGAAGAGGAGGCAACAATTGGAAATCATCTAAATCTTCCAAATTGAAAACGAGATGCTGTTGTTTCTCTAAACCATTAGCAATGGCATTGGATTCTATAACCTGCATGAAGTTTTCTTTCTGAGCTTCTCGCAGGCATACCTGTCTCAAAGGATCATGAATGAGGCACGTTTTCACTTTTCCATCTAAACTTCTCTTCCCTGCCCTAAGTAAATTTCTGTCAATGAGACCTTTCAAGTAATTCTCCGCCTCAGGTTTTGAGGAATTGGAGTTCAAGAAACCATTGGCTATCCATAAGTTGAGTAACTTTTCAACCACAATCAGACGATTGGCAGGAAAAGCCCCCATATAGATGAAGCAGGCTTTCAAGTGCGAGGGTAAGTGATTGTAACTCAAAACGACTATGTCTAGAAAGTAGTCTGCATCAGCTGATACCCCTAAAGTTACCGCACTATTAATACTCAACCAGGAGCTAATCGTCATTGAGATGCCATGAAGAATACCAGCAATAACAGTAATTGCCAGTGGTGAGTCCTAAACATCTTTCAGCAATCTCCTTTCCAACACCATTTAGTTCTTCAGGGCGGCCCTCCTGACCAAACACCAACTTTTCCAGGAGTTCCCAACTTTGATGTTTATCTAGAGGCTCCATACAGTGAGGAGGATTCTTAGCAATGTTGATACTGGCGGGAAACTCCATGACGCGAGTGGTTATTAAGATTCGACTACCTAAATTGTCATCACGAAGATACCTCAGGACGGCATCCCAATGCTCAAAATTCCACAAACCATCTACTACAATGAGATACTTTCTTCCCTTCAGACTTCTGTACAAGAGTTGAGCTTTGTCCTCAATGCTTTCAGCCTGAATCCCATCACAGGACTGAGACATGATTTGCAAAAGATGGGACAACACTTGATCAATCGCTAGAAACAGTACTCGTCCATGCAAGAGAATGAAAGTGATGGACAATTGCGGGGTGATGAAAAACTTTGCTGGCAAGTGTACTTTTACCAATGCCGCCCATCCCTGTGATTGTCACGATTGATAATCGAGTTGGTGGTCTAGTGAGTTCATCGATGATTTTACTTATGTCTTCCTCAAGACTCACCACAATATCCTCATTTTCTGGTGATGATCTCTCTGAACTTCCAGGGTTTAAAACACTACTAACGATGATTCGGCTTCCAACTCCATCATCTGGAAAGTATTTCTGGATAGCAACACAAATCTCCAAATTCTGTAAACCATGAATAGGTTTACCAGTACAACCCATCTCGGAGACTTGCAGAATTGTCAGTCAATGTGATTGTTTAATGAGTTCATGGATCATTTTGCTTACGTCTTCATCCAGATCGTACAACAAAGCTGCATCTAATTTGGCCACACTACTCTGAGCGAATGCAATAGGCAGGGGAAACATTAAAATGGGTGGAAGCGACTCGGATCTAGTCAGTGAGGCATATGCCCCCCTCTAAAGTGTTGTCTATGTGTTCCACTAAATCCTGGAAGCTCGAATCTTCCATAAAACTTTCCCTCTCAAACAGATATTTCCCAATCACTATCAACATATCTTCAATCGAGTCAGCAGCTTGTTCCGCAGCAACTTTTATGCCAACTTTATCATTATTAGTACCTTCGATTGTTTCCAGCAAACTGCCAGCCATGGAATAAGGAGCTTCCGCCTTTTTAACCCTTGGATTAAAGAAGTCAATGATCCTCTTGAACTCCTCATTGGCGGGAAGCAGAGCATTTAGTAACTCCCGCTGTTGTGTCAAAGTGGGAGCTGGATGACTAGTCACTTCGCCGTGTAATTTGACAACGAAAGCCTTCAAACAGCTGTTCGTTTCAGCGACTTTATTCAGGATACCTGGGATTTTAATCATAATTGGTCGACTATCAAGAAGCACTTTTGGAGACCGAGCAGCATTGATAAGATGTTCACTGTTCGGGACTGGTATAGGTTCCAACCCTTCCCTCATTTGCCTCACACAAGAATCTGGAGCATCTCTTAGATTCTTGAATCCACTCAATTCAGAGAGAACTTCATCAACTTTGAGAAGGAAATTTCTGGCCTTTTCTTCCTCAATTTCAGAGAAGTCGAAAGGAAAACTGTATCAGTTCCGTGTCCAGCAGTTGCATGAGATACACCAATGCAGCATGAGACATGTTTCCCTACAATCCAAGGAAAATGCTCTGTTTAGCTAAGAACATAGATTTCAGTAACGAGATGCAATATTATGGTTATCTATATGCAAGAAACTTTAACAAAAAACTGGTATTCCAGATAAATTCATCAGAAAAAGATAAGTACCTAATGGCTGATCGTGAAATCCAAGACTGAAAGGTGGATATGATGACTCCAAATGCTTGTCAAGAAGGCAAAAGTAGAAACCAAAAACAAGGCTTCGCACCCGGGAAGAATGGAAATTTTCAGAGATTTATAAGTTTCTTCAGCTTGCAGCCACTTTGGTCTTCTGGAAGCAAAGTAATGTTTGGGGTTGCAGGTCTGAAATGGCAATTTTTCTCCAGGACAAAACTACTCTGGCTAAGTCAAGATTGGCGTAACGGGATGACAGCAAGTAGCAGAAACGTCTCAACATCAATCACCAGCTGTGCAACTTATTGCTTCCCCCTTTGTTTGTTGGCATCATTAATTATGTTGTCTGTGTAGTAAAGCAATTCAATGTGTAGGGACTTCAGATGTAGAGGCATTCACTGAAAGATATTCGGTGGCTTTGGGATAGGACAACGGAACTCAGTGAAATCCATGATGAAGTATAAAGTAACTGCTTTTATTAATCCAGTTGCTTAAAATTTACTACTATACTGTCTGGACACCAACTGTTTCAAACTTGAGCATCTTTTTGGTTAACTCTCCAATCACCTTTCAGAATGAGAGAAGAAAATGCTTCTACTTATGAAGATGCATTTCCAATTTGGCTATACAAATTTGGCTTCACTTCACCCTTCGGGTTTCCATGTTGTTCTCGGAGCTCTTTGCAGACTCACTGCAGTGGCGTAGCTCAACCACCCAAGCACAATGTGGGTTCTTCCCGCTCCACCCAACTTTGCTAAAAGGACTTCTTAGGTTGGTCAAAAGTTAGCTCACACTGTAATTTGATCCTCAATCTCTGCGTTGGGAAGGCTTTTTCTAGGATGTCTTCACAAATTCTAAACATGTAAGGAGTAAAACAGAAAGTTGAGATGCCTTTTCGATGCCGTCGCTTTTCAAAATTAATATTCAATATTGATCATATCGGATAGACCTCGTCGAGATTTATAAATTTCGTATATAATTTGTTGTCTAATTCTTTACGGATTGAGAGATATAAATTTTACAAGAATATCAATATAAAATAGTTGTTTATCCATCTTTTTTAAACTAGACTAGATATCCATCTTCTTTCTGTCCATCGAAATTTAGTCATTTTTAAGTTCGAAAAAAATATTCGATATGGATCTTGTTGGATAGATCTCGATGAGTACTATGAATTTTATATATAATTCGTTTTCTAATTATCCACAGATTGAGAGATATGCATGTTTGAAAATTAAAGATATTTTATGAGGAGGGAGAAAAAAAAAATGACAAGCACTGTACTTACAAAACATAAAAAGTTTGAGAAAAAAAATATAATAAGAATCATATATACAAAAAATAGGAATGGACCTACCATGATACTGGGTGCACTCAACATGGTCTCTAAAGTATATGCCTCAATTCACAATAATTTATAAGATGATGGGAAAAAGGAAAGCCGTCTGAGTTTTCTTCTTTTCTTTGGCGGTAATATAGTATTATTATAATTTATCTAATTATACCCAAAAACTACAAAACTTTTACACAAACAAGTGGGATACATATGCAAATGCAGATGTGATGCATATTGCTGCAAGAACTCATACACAACCATGAGTTTTGAGAACTGATTCTACAAAAATTGACTAACAACAAATCTCTTGATTTAAAGAATATTTATACTAACAATACCCTGTAATTTAATATATATTTATTATATCTAAAATTGACTAGAACTATTAGGAGTGTTCACGGTTTGGCTCAAACCAGTGGAACCGTCCAATCCAGTCATCGATTCGGATTAACGAGCGGATTATAATTATATTTTTAAACGGATGGATTAAAAATTTGAAAACCAGTCAATCCGGTCCGGATTACGGTTTGGTACTGTTAAACTGTCTGTCAATTCGGACCGGACCGTATATATTATATAAAATAATAATATATTGGTTTTGTATATATAGCGTCGGATAGAGACTTTTATTGAAAGTGCTAAGTTGTCCCATTGGCATTGTTGTTGTTCTCTCTACATTAGACCTCGCTTAAGGTCGTGTGTTCAAATCCCCCATGAACTATTTCCTTTTTTTCAAGAAAAGCCTCCAAAAAAAAGGCTGAAAAAGGCCCAAAAAATTTCAGGAAAAGCCCCCAAAAAAAGTCCAACAACAAAAAGATGTTTAATTTTTTGCCCAAAATAAAAAAGTCCAATCAGAAGTCCAAACCGCCAAACCGCACAAACTAACCCGTTAAAAACGGATTGGATTGATCCGGATTATACACCAATCCGGTCCGATTACGGATTGAAAATTTTTCAAACCGTAATGAACGGTTTAGTTACGGATTGCTATCAATCCGGACCAATCCGGACCGTGAACACCCCTAACAACTACGTATCTCCTACCCCAAAACGGCAAAAGATGGCCAACACTATCTTACACCACTTTCTACATTATTCATCAAGATTACATAATCTCGATAGATTCATCCAATGATGGTTTAGGGTGTTAGTAAAATTTAGAAAATAAAAGTAATATTCAATTAGAGAAATGTGAAAATATTATATACTCTCTCTGTCCCAAAATTATTGTCCAATTTAAGATTTTATTTTTAATATAATTTGAATTAAAAGTGAAAACTCAAACTGAACAATAATTATAGGACGAAGGGAGTAATAATTTAGGAAGTATTCTAGGAATATGGTGTAAAAAACCCTTGACGCGAATCACTGAAATCCAACATTTGCACACTTTTTCCTACAACATATTACACTCATTACTTACATAATTTTGGACCCACAAATATAGTAGAACTGTGAACCATCTTGCAGCGTTTAGTCACACAAGTTTTCACTTAAACTGAATCACCTCTCAAATTCCATGACCTCTTTGTTTTCTGTCTTCGCTTCTTTTCTACCTCTTTCCTAAGTTACAACCATTTCCTTTCTTCCTTATAACCACACAATCAATGGTTCCAAATTCATAATACCCCAATTCAGGATAACAAATTTTAGCAAGTTTTCAGTTGTGGAACATCTGCACAAACCACAAACAAACCCCCTCTATAGCAAATCAGGAAAGAGCATCCGCCGGCGAGATCGGGTTATTGACTTGGGTACAAGATCAAGACCGAAGTCGAAGGGCGGCTCATAGGTATGTTTTTTTTTTTTTGTTTGGTCCCTCCTCCGTTAGAATATCGTTATAGTTATTTCGATCTATTCTGTTTTAGATGGAGAATAAAAAAACAGAGTATTCTTTATTAGTATTTCATTAAAAAGGTGTCTAAATTACATGAAACTTTCGTAGCACTTGTAATATATTTCACAAATGAGGGTGGGCAACCGCAACACCCTTCCGGCCACTTTTTTGAACAGATGGATTCTTTTTTTACTGTAAATTAAAATACGTGGTCGCAACTATATTCAATATATATCCCAGCCAAGATTATGATTCCCGATTCCATACAATTATGATGAACTGTAGTATCAAAGAAGGGGCCGTGAATGCTGGAATTTGGCTATGGAAAATACCTTTCCCGACTGTCACTCCTGTCCGGATCGGTGATTTACCTCCCGAGGGAGAGAAAGGGGAAGGTGTGGGGATCAGTGTTTGTAATTCGTGTGTGTGCGGATGGTTTTGGTGTTTGACTTTGAGGTAAAAAAATGTTATTTAGGGGTAAACAGAAAATAAAAAAGGGGTACAGTCGATTTTGTTGTGGTAGACTAGTAGCTTAATTAGCAACATTAGTCCATAATAAATTGTTAGCCTCATGCCCTCATCTCATCTGTTTTATTTTATTCATTTCTTTTGGGTTCCCTGCTCGCGTATTTGCTAATTAACAAAAATAGATTAGTTAGTTTTCAATTAGAATTCCAACAATTGCTGGTCAGTTTGATGGATTCCGTCCCTTACAAGATAGGGCTCTTATGCCCGAATCAGTTTTGGATCCATGGTATTCTATATATTTTATACTTCCTCTTCCGTCCCAAAAAAATAATCCACACTGAGTTTTCATATTTGTAGTGGGGGTAGTATTATTATATAAAAAATATAGGATGTATACACACTATGAAACTATTTTTTATTATTACCATGAATAACAACCACCTAAATCTAAATCCAAGTTTTTAAAGGAGTTTTAAGTGGGCGCCTGTCTATAAATAAATCTCCAACCCCCCTCTATCTGTATTCCAAATCAAAAGAATCTAAAACCAGGCCTAGCAGCAGCATTCTTTCTAGTTACCTAACTTTTCCTGCCTCATTGATTTATTTGTTTTTATTATCTACTTTTGCTATGGATAATAATATGCCTAAGCTTCAACCGCAGTACGCATTGATGGATTGGTCGTCCCTTATTCCTGATCTGTTGGTGGAGATAGCCATACGCTTACCAGATGTAGAGGATTTCATGGCATTCAGAGGGGTGTGCGCTTGGTGGCGAACCGCTGTCACCAAAGATAAGTTCGGTCCTTCTTGGCCGAGAGTTCCATTGCTTATGTTGGTGGAAAAAGAAGAGGAGGGAAATATGGAACGGGAGTTTTATAGCCTATCAAAAAGCAAAGTTTGCATGAGATCATCCCTTCCACTAGCCAAGGGTAAACGATGCTTTGAAGTGAGGTTTGGATGGTTGATGTCCCTCGCAGATTACGATGGGGTTACTTTATGGAACCCTCTCTCAGGTCTGCAGTTTGGACTCCCCGATTTCCAAGGGTTCCCTGACTATAGAGATTGCGACCCTTTAATTTTCATAACCAAAGCGGTACTATCAGAGAATCCATCTAAGGTGTCAGATTTTACTTTAGTGGCTATTTGTCGTTCGGTGTTTTTAGTTTTCTGGAGGCCTGGAAATAGGAATTGGACGCTGATCAAAACCAAGAGAGACTCCGCTTTCTTGGATGTGAATTACTTCAAAGGCAAGTTCCACGCAATCAATACTTGCGGAAACATCTGGGTTTGGGATGGTAATACGCCCCTTGCCCACATTGTCCTCTCCATTAATTTTTATCTACTCCTCGCTATAGTAAGTTGTACTTAGTGGAATCATCATCAAAGTACTCCTCCGAGACGGGGGAAGCAGAATTATTGTTGATTTTGCGATTAGAGAATATGTATGAGGACGGTGACGACTCTTCTGATGAGGAGGCTGATCAAGTATATAAGACTAAGTACTTTTACACCAGGCATTTTAAAGTTTATCAATTGGATACGGTGAGAAACGACTGGGCGGAGATTCCTCATTTGGGAGGCGATGCATTGTTTGTTGGGTATAATGCCACAATCGCGGTTCCGGGGTCCGAACCAAAAACAAGAAATGGAATAAAACCTAATTGTATATATTTTTCGGACGATAGATGGTTGACATTCCAGGAAATGGGAGGAGGTGGGAGAGATATGGGAATCTATAATATGGAAGATGGAAACGTTGAACGTTTGGATGGCCTTGACGTTGGCGTTGATGTTCAAGATAAGTCCGTTCTAAGTTTCATCTCTCCACCCTTGTGGATTCCCCCTAACACTTGATTACCAGGAGCAGTAGATTCTAGCTAGCTTTGGATATCTCCTATTCCTTTCCTCTCTTTCCCTCTCAACCCCCGCGTAATATCTAATAAAACTTAATTTGCTTTTTTTTTTTTTTAGTGGCTCATTCAATCTTACGTAGTGTGTGTATTGTGAATTGTGGCTCATTGAATTTTTTTGGGTGGATTCCTCTCATGTTTAAGAAAGGAATTATAAACATTTCCAAATTAAATATAACCAAAAAAAAAATTAAGTAGAATTCAGGACCAAGTGTGGACCGTCCTGGACTAATTCAGATGTCCAATCATTTCTCAAATAATTATGCATAAAGGTGAGTTTAAAATTATATTAAAAACTAATCAATGAAATGAATGACATATATGATATTTCTTGCATTCTGAAATTATTGTACAAGGAGTAACCGATTACCTTGAGACTATTAGGTGAAAAGCAAGCGACACACCGCCAGCTTGACACTACAAAAAAAATGACCTATAAGGACGCTTTTTTTGGGACGCTTAACTTAAAAACGTCCCGATAGATATATAATAAGACACATCAAAAAAATGTCCTATTAACAACATGTAAGGGACACTTAACATTGTCTTTATAATATTTGTTTATTAGGACGCTTAAATCGTCCCATTATAATTATGTGTCCCAATAGGGTAACAGTATAGGACGCTTAAATTCGTCCTATATTAATTATTTATAAGGGGCTCTTAAAATCGTCCCATTATGATATTTAGTGGTTAATTAACAATAAATGATTACGAATTAATTAAACAATACACAAACGTAGAGACTCCGATGCCATGAATCTCATCATTTAGGATCGATTTGTGTACTTACGTTCTTAAAGCTATACATAATTCTCCACTTCTATAATCTTATTGTATACGTTGTATTCGTATATATACATTTATGTTTTTTCCAATTATTATATATACACTGTAATTAGTATCCTTCCATGGGTGTTTTTTTTTTAATTATTTGATAGTTTATTGCATTGTTTACCGTTTATGTATTATATAGTCTAAAACAGTCACCACTAGAAAAACCCCACTATTAAGGTTTATTTTATAGTTCTAATATATGTATATGTAATTCAGCTAGTTGTAGTAGCTATAATTTTTGGGCTAAATCGCAAATATTGACTTTTTTTTGGTCTTCACCCAATTCAATCTTATGAAAATTGATATAGGTATTCAATAATATGAAAATTGATATAGGTAATACATCTTTGAATAATATTAGTAAGGTACCCTAATATTTGATTTGACCCCATAAATTATAACATTTAAAATAATGATCATAAACTAATATTATCGAGGCACCTTAACATTTATGATTCAACCCCGTAGAATATGATATTTAAAAGAAAAGTTCTATTCCAAGGATAGTCAAATACATTACAAGTTAATAGTTACTTTAATATTAATACTCCCTCCATTCCAATTCAATAGGCTCATTTAGACATACACGGATATTAAGAAAAAGTGGGTAATGTGGTTTATGTACTTAATTTTAAACAAAATTCCTACTACACCTTTATTAATGACTAGTGAGTTATTAGTTGATACGAGAGAAAGAAAATAATAGTTGAAATTAATTAAATATTCTTGATCTCAATGAAAGTTGGAAGGGTATATTAGAGAGTTTATAAAAAAAGTTAATTAATTGTATGAAGTGGGGACTAAGTTTTGAAATATCTCTAAAGTAGAAGTGAGGCTATTGAAAAGAAATGGAGGGAGTATATGATTAAAGATATATTTATACATAACTACGCTTGACTTTAAAAACTTTTTTTTGTATATTGCAATTTATTGAGTTCACACCGTCTGATAGAATAGCTACTGTGTAGTGCATCTAAGTAAGAAATAATTCGTTAAATTAGTTTATATGTCCTACAGTCTTATACTTTTGAACATGTAGAATACAACAGTAATAGTCATTGAAATTTTATAGTTAAATAAGATTGCGACTAAAAATAAAAGAACCAAATTATTCTTTTGATAACCACAATGTATTAAGGGATGGTTTTGTGTTCATTCATTTGCCAAATTGATTAATGTTCTATTCACTATGTATTTTTGCCGTATATTAATCTTTCACAATTTAATAAATTTTTACGAAAATTATTACCAAAAACAATCTTCAAATATACATATGTGTAACTATTGTAATACAAAAGTTTCCTAAATTGCATTGAAAGTGTAAATAATTTCAAAACCTAAAGATAAATGTTTCTAATTGACTAAAGTTTAATTTAATTGATAAGTTTAATTTAAATAATACAAATACTAACACTTCATTTTTTTAAAAAAAAAAACTACCATGAGGGGGATTTTGTGGCCAAAAAATGAGGGGGAAAAGTCCCGCCTCACCAAATCACCATTTATTTTTTTAATATTTATATTTCATTTTTATTAGATAAAGACATCCAACTCAACACTTACACTAGAGTCCCTTCCCCAACGATTTCATCGTCTTCTCTCCCTCCCCGACCAATCGATGTTTTCCTTTCGTATTCTTTATCGAAAGGAGACAGTCTAATTTTGTGATTTGGATGATGAATCTTGGATAGGAGACAGTGGTGCTACTAATCATATGTGCATGAATTTGGCTTTGCTTCTTGTTTCTTGTAAAACACCAGTCTGCTTATCTGATGGCAGCATCTAATATGTCACTAAAACTAGTTCTGTTCCTTTATGTGATAGAATTACCTTGGATATGTGTCTTTTTGTTCCAACATTTAAATACAATCTCTTATCCATCAGAAAGTTGGCCCAAACAGCTAAGGTTTTCTTTACCTTTTTTGCTGATTTCTGCATAATGCAGGACCTTCTGACTGATCAAGTGATTAGAGTTGGAATGGTGTTTAAAGGGCTTTACGTTTTCAATAAGAGATCTTTTGATCCATCGCATATCAAAAGGAATCTTCGGCTGATACTTCCAAACATCAGTCTTCATAATCTGCTTAGCAAAACCTTACTAGCTGCAGATACATCTAATAAAACTGATGCAATTGCTACTACTTGGCACAGCTGTTTAGGTCATCCTTCTAGTATAGTTATGCATAAGTTGAATTTACGGGTAGATAAACACTTTCTGTGTGAAGTATGTCCCTCAGCAAAACAACAAAGGCTGAGTTTTCCAGATAGTTCATCTTATGCTAGTAATTGCTTTGATCTTGTACATGTAGATTTGTGGGGGCCTTATTCGCATCCAAACCTTACAAATACTCATTTTTCTTGACGATTGTTGATGTCACAGCCATTGTACTTAGACATTTTTACTCAGATATAAAACACAAGTTGTTTCTCTTTTGCAAGATTTCTTTTCACTTGTGAAAACTCAATTCAATGCCATTATTAAAACTATTAGATCAGATAATGGTATAGAATTCATAAACCAAGATTGCTTACATTGTTTTCTAGTGTAGGCATTATACATCAAAAAAGTTGTGCCTATACTCCTCAACAAAATGGAATTATTGAAAAAAAGCATAAGCATTTATTACAAGTAGCTAGATCACTTATGATTCAATCTTCCTTGCTAAAGAAATTCTAGGGATATGCCATTTTGACTGCTACTTACCTTATAAACAGATTGCCAACCTCAGTTCTTGACTGGAAATCCCCATATGAGATTCTTTTCTCCAAACCACTAGATCTCTCAAACCTTAAAACCTTTGGTTGTCTTTGTTTCTTGACTGATCTTACTCCACACAAAGACAAATTCCAGCCTAGGGCCTACAAGGGAGTGTTTATAGGATATCCACAAGGGCAAAAGGGTTACAAAATATACAATCTTGAAACACATAAGGTAACAGTTTCAAGAGATGTGATTTTTCAGGAAACAAATTTTCCTTATCACATCACAACTCCTTATTCTTCTTCATCTTCTCAGATTCCTGTGCCTAAAGTTGCTATTCCTTCTTTTGATTTTATCACAGCTTCTGATTCTGATGAAACACCATCCTTTATACCAGCTTTTTCATCCTTGCCAAATCCAGTTTCTTCAAACTCAAATAATCATGTTTCCAGAAACTTCTGATCAATCTCCTTCTCCAACTCCATTTGTTCCCAGGGTTAGTACTAGAATCAAAAGAAAGCCTGGTTGGTTAGAAGGTTTTGCTACTACAACCATTAGTTCTCCCGCCATCCATTCTCTTGATTTGTCTGTTCCTGCATCTTCTGCCAAATTTATGGCACCTTCCACTTTTCCTTTCTTTACATCTTCTCATTTGATGCCTGCATATGTTAGTTTTTTAGCATATCTGTCTCATGTTCTGGAACCACATTCTAATTCACAGGCAGGTATTAAATTGGAATGGAGAGAAGCCATGAAAGCAGAACTAGATGCACTAGAATAGAATCAGACTTGGCAGATAACCGATCTTTCCCCAGGCAAGAAACCAATTGGCTGCAAGTGGGTGTATAGAGTTAATACAAGCCTGATGGAACAGTCGACAAGTATAAAGCTAGACTCGTGGCCAAAGGATATACTCAAGTAGAAGGTGAGGATTACCATGAGTCTTTTTCACCTGTTGCTAAATTGGTAACTGTCAAGATCTTATTGGCATTAGCAGCAGAAAAGGATTGGCATTCACATCAATTAGATGTCAACAATGCTTTCCTCCATAGTTTCCTGAAGGAGGAAGTTTACATGCTACCACCACCTGGATATGATCAAGCTCAACCTTCTCAAGTATGTAAGCTTACCAAATCTCTGTATGGCCTAAAACAGGCTTCTAGGCCGTGGAACTTGGAATTTAGTAAAGCTCTCCATGGTTTTGGATTTCAACAGTCAGCACATGATCACTGCTTGTTTATCAAATCTACCTCAGATGTATTCCTGGTGCTCCTAGTGTTTGTGGATGATGTCTTAATCACTGGTTCTTCAGAATCTCATATTTAGGAAGCCAAAGATTTTCTTCACAAAACTTTCACCATCAAAGATATTGGTCCAACCAAGTATTTCTTGGGGGTTGAGATAGCTAGGTCATCTAGTGGTATAGCTTTGAATCAACGTAAATATGCACTTGACATGCTTGACAGTGTTGGATTGATGGGGTGCAAACCTGTTCCCACACCATTACCAAAGGGGTTAGACTTACAAGATGAGAAGAGTCCTCTCTTTTATGATCCTGGTCAATACAGTTGATTAATTGGTAGATTGTTGTATCTTGGCTTCACTCGGCCTGATCTAACTCATGCCACTCAGCAATTATCACAATATGTTCATTCTCCCTGAGAGGTTCATTGGGTAGGAGCCATGCATGTGTTGAAATACATCAAAGGATGTCCCTCTCTTGGCCTGTTTTATTCTAGGAAATCTCCTTTGGAATTGTCTTCCTTCTGTGATGCTAATTGGGGGCAGTGTATCACTACTAGATTCTCTACTACTGGTTACTGCATCTTTTTAGGTTCATCTCTTATCTCTTGGAAGACTAAGAAGCAGACCACTGTCTCTCGATCTTCATGTGAAGCAGAATATAGAAGTATGGCTACCATAATCTATGAGCTTCAGTGGATCTACTACATTCTGAAAGATCTTCAAGTTCAGGTACCTCTTCCTATTCCTTTCTCATGTGATAATCAATCTGCCATCCATATAACCAAAAATCCAACCTTCCATGAAAGAACCAAGAACCTGGATATTGATTGCCATGTGACCAGGAATCAGTATAAGGCTGGTTTTATCTCACCTCAATACATTGCTTCCAAGGCACAACCAGCAGATTTGTTCACTAAAGTCCTTGCTACTCCACAATTCTCCTTCTTACTGTCCAAACTCAATCTTCTGGATCTTCATCAGCCTAAGCTTGAGGGGGGAGGGGGGAGATGAACAAATACTGCTTTGCTTGTGATTCAGCAACAATGGTAGAATGTCAGGATGAGCTGCATATTGTTGATCCAGATGAGTACATTGTACAACATTTACTCGATTTGTGTTAACACTATATATAGGAATATACTTGTACACATTGTATAGCTTAACTAACGTTTTAATCTTGACCGTTGGTTTAGTTAGTTAACAAGTAATCCTAGCCATAGATTAGAAATTAATACAGAATAAATGACTGTATTTATGATGTAAGTTTTTAGTAAGAAAAAGTCACAGAATCAATATACATGATTAATTCCCAAATCATTTCTTTTCTTCTGTTGAAGCTTGAAACCCTAACCATATCGTTCCTCCATTTCCTTCAATTCTAGACAAAGCAATCACAAGTTCACGACTATAACATGGAGCCACTATTTCGGTGCGGTACAACACGATATATGAGATTTTTAAAAAAAAAACAAGAACAAGCTATACCCAATAAAACAAGATAACAAACTCACAATATGATCAACTAAAAAACCGAACATGATTTCTTTCAGCATATAATGTATGTTACCCTCCTATCATTTTTTCTTTTGAAATAATAGAGCGAGAACCTAAGTATAAAACAATAATTCAAACACAAGTCTACCAAAAGAATTAAATAAAAGTTAGATCGGTACATTTTGAGTCGTACTCATAATTAATATTTTTGTATGACATACATGGAGGAAGTTAAATATATTTTGAACCTTCACACCCACCCCGGTGAAATTTGATAATTTTACGGACTATGTTGTTATACTGATCTAGAACCAAGATGCTTGTTTTTTATATTATTGTTAGTTTTATTTTTAGAGGAGAAGAACTAATCAGATCCCTTGTTTCTCATCCTTGGACCTTTCTTTCTTCTCCAAATTTATTATTCATCTATTGTTTGGTGGATGGATCGAAGGTTGCATAGTGGAATTGAAAGCGAAACTTTATGTAAAGTCTAAAATGCAGATTACATCATAATCAAGAAAATTCATAAAATCGTCATCTTGACCAAATATTATGTTACTAACCGAATTTTTACGCAGTGGATTACATGCCCGTTGTAAATTTAGTCTATAAGTAGAGAGAAAATAATTGTTCCAAAAATCACTTGAAAAGTCCGAAAAGAAGCGAAAGAGGTTAATGCAAATTATGCAACATGGAAAAGCATATTTGCGATGAAAGTTCAGTGGAAGTCAATTAAATTTGGTCAAACGAATGAATGCCGATAATCAGTATACCATACTCGTTTAGTGTACTTTTAGTGATCAATTAGTGTAGCTTTACTCTATGTGAGTTGATCAATTTGATCTTCAGTGAAAGAAAAAGAAATCCAACATTTCATCTATTAACATGTTCATATGCTTTAATCAGCACAACATTTTAGGAGAACAAATGTAAGACTAAATATCACTTTTCGTCTTGTATATTAAGACCTAAAATTAATACTCTTTCCGTTTCGAAATTATTTATCTATGTCAGATTTTCATTTTTACTATAAATTAAACTAAAAAGTGAATCCAAGCTAAATAATAATTTTAGGACAAAGTAAGTATAACATCAACATCAGGAGCATGAATGATTCATAAAAAAATAAAATAAAAAAGTAAATAGAAAAAAATGTGAAATGCAAGTGGGCTGACGAAAAACTTAATATAACTAATCAACACCGTATGGACTTAATTTTCAATCCTCGCGCAACTTTATTAATCTACTACTACGTTTCTATGAAAAAAAAAACCGGATTAAATATCAAATTTTATAATAATATTTATTTCAAACAGATGTAGTATTTTATTTAATGTGTTATTTTAATTTAGTAAAATAAAGTATTGCAATGTGACGAAATGAATAATAGTTAATATACTCAGAGAAAGTAACGAATAACTTGGATTAGGACACAAAATCGTAGAACGTTGGAGTCAGGAAATATAAATTATCCATAACGTTGGGTATAGATAAACTTTTTACTGTAGCGTTTATGCTTTTACATGTTTTTCCTCATAGTAATTAACTGAGTTAAATTTTAACTCAACCATAGTAATTTCCTCATAGTAATTTAAAAAAAAAAAAAATTTACATAGGAAACAATTTGTTATTCAGCATGCCACTGTCTGGTTTTGACCATATCAAGCTATTCCCTTTTTCTTACCAAATTTTTTATTTTTTTTTGACATTGAATGAATCAACTAATTATTTTCCAGAAATTAAAGAATGATGTAATATTTCAAGCGGACTATTACAATTGACGATACATACTATGCGAACTCAAAAGTCAAAAGTACATATTGCAATGGTCGTACGCTATAAATTAAACCGAGTCAAAAAAAACAAAACACGTTAACAAAGATGAATGGAGTTGATATTTTTCGGTTTTTTTTCAATTGTCACTGTTTCATACTGAACTGGACTTTTTGTAATTAATTAGAGGGCTTAGAGAGATTTGACACACATTTTGTGATATTAACTCAGACTTATTATTTAGATGATGGAGGTGACATTATTTTGACAACGGCCAAAAGATTGAAACACACTAAGTGTGCCGCCCTTTTAACCATCTTCTAAAATTGAACCAAAGCTGGCATTGGAGCCCAACAAAAGAAAACAAAGAAAAAAAGGGAAAAGAAAAAAAAAAAAAAAAAAAAAAGAGCTCAGATTTTATTTTTCTTCACGACTCCACCCACCACTTCCTAATTCTTCTTCTTCTTGTTGCTGTCCGGCATCAGATCTTGATGCACTCGTAGTTCGTTCGCCGTCTTAAACACGTTAAGACAAGTTTGGCAGGTATAATCGTGGTGTTTGTGCTCCGCCTTGTTGTGAACTAGGAGGTCATTTTTTTTCTTGAAATCTTCATTTTCGTGGTAACAGAACCAAATATCCTCCGGGAGCTTGGGGCACATGTTTGGAGGAGTGTTTTTTTTTTTCTTCTGAAAATTCACTTGGAAGGGCGAAGGAAAATAGGAAAGTAATAAGAATAGTTGATATGAATATAATACAATAGTAGTACATATATATATATATATATATGTATATATTGATTGATGGACGTATTGTGATCACGTCCACTTTTCGTTTTTTCAATTCCCGTTTCAAAATAATATACATTACATTTTGTACCTACTCATGCGCATGTGTGTAGTGTGATTGGTGTGAAATTGGGAATTTTTTTGTTTTCCCCCTTTAAAGGAAGAACTTGAAATACATATACCATCCGGTTATAACTTATAAATTTTCTATTTCTATATTAAATCACAAATTAATTTATAATGTTATATATTTTGGTGAAACAAAAAAAAAAAGTATTTTCTTTAGAATCATAGTATTATTAGTTTGATACATATATAGTACCCACTCCAATTCTTATAAAATTGCAATTCCTTAAAGGAAGACAAAAGGTCCCAAGCTTATGCCTATATACTCTGATGGACCAAATAAGGACCTTTAATTAATTTGCCCTTTGGTATATGGATGAACTTGCCATTAACAAACTTGGGAGTACATTTTTATATGAACTACCTACCTCATTCACATGGAGTCCAGAATCCCCATTGGCTTTTTACGTGAAACTCATTTAAGGGTTCTTCCATCATTGATTCTCGTGTGACTTTACAGTTAGCACTAAACAGACTAGCTAGCTTTCTGTATGACTCCTGTCTTTAACCTTGTTTTAATCATTTGCAAATTCACACGTCGGAAACTGAAAGAAAGGCGGGTAAAAATAGTTTATAACCGTTGTGTCAAAAATATAGTACGAGCTTTACTTGAAATTAATTGGATGGATATTACTATTATTATAGATAGACTATTGGAGTGAGTTTGGAGTGACATGATTGATTATTTACTTAACTAGATGTTAAACCCGCACATATACATTATAAAAAATCAACCAAAAAAATATAAAATGTGTAAAATGTATTTGGAGTCCATATTAAGATACATTATACAACTAAAATTAAATAAAGGCGTAATTGTAAAGATAAAAATAATGCATATCATTTGAAATGTAAGTGTTCGCTTGATTTTTATTGAAGGAAAAGAACTGGACAATAACACTCATAAGCAGAGTAAAAAGAATAAGATTGTATTAATGTTACATATTGGATGAAAAGATAAAATGATTGTACGTGTAAAATACATAATGAAGTAATTATCAATAGTAGATGGTAGATTATGTGTGACTGAAATGTGAAATTTAAAATTTTTATGGTTATTTTGTTGTAATTAAAGATTCTATGGTACTGTTTGGCCCAATACTTAATAATTTAGAGCAACAAACCAACAATAGAAAATAATAATTAATGAAATAATGAAATTATGGGTAAAAAAATATAAAGTTAGTACGTCTAAAAAAGAACCTAAAACATCATTTTGCAGAAGAATATACGGAAAAAAAATATCTTATATGACGTTAATTAACTATTACCTCCCATGCCACAAGATCGACCCACTCTTAGTTCATCACTTTCAGAACAACAAACCAACTGTAGGGCTAAAGTTTTTGCCCTTTCATCTTTAGATTTCGGGTTATTTTGGGGAGGGGGAGATTTTTACAGCACTGGAACATACTCATGGTTTGTGTGGCATGTATAAATAGAGATTAATTGGGATTAATGATAATTGATTATCTAAAATTTTAGTGATAAAGATAAAGTTTATAACAATTTTTGACATATTATTAGGGAAAGCTTATATTAATTTGGGTAGATATGATATTACACAAATAAATGTATTGGTTTGAAATTCAAAAGATAACATTTAATTATAGTTAAATCCCATCCTTTTAGTAATAATTGAAGCCAAATTTTGTACATTTTTTTCTTTTTTATTAGCGAAAAATACAGGGTCATGTTTTTGGGAGAAGATTTTAAAGATGACATTAATGTTGAATGATTTTTTTTTTTCGAATTGTAGTCTATTGATTTACATGATTGGGAGGGAGATTTTTTTTTATAGAGATTAATTAAATGAGTCCAGCAGTAACTTTGGGGATTCTTTTGGGGAGGGAATAATTCCGGTGCATTAATATTCATCAATCTCGTCTATTAAATTTAATTAATTTTTATTTTCCTATTTTAAACTATAGTTTTAAATGCCATTTGATAAAACTTTATTTACATAAAATTTGAAGGACTATTAGTATAATTTTTGTAAATATTTTTTTACTCAACCATTAGAAAAATGACACATAGGATTTTATCCTATGTGGCACCTTTAGAATTTTTTTTGTTTTCTCTCTCTGGTTTCTCTCTTAGTATAATACTATAGATAACGGAAACATTCAACACCAAAAGACAAACACAAGTGCACGTGGTAGTATTTAGTTAGTCCCATTTCAGTGTCACGAGTTAAATTACACGAGTACGTATTTTCAAGGTTTCCATATTTATGATAAACAATAAATTTTCTTTAATTTATGAAAATGTTCAACACAAAAAGATAAACACGAGCGCACATGGTAGCATTTAGTTGGTCCCGTTTCAGTTTTACGAGTTAAAAGACACGAGTACGTGTTTTTAAGGTTTCCATATTTATGGTATACAATAAATTTTCTTTAATTAACGGAAATATTCAACACAAAAAAAACTATAACAAGTGCAAATAGTAGCATTTAGGAAAATAAATGATTGCACGATTCGCGATGGTAAATTGAACTACAAGTTGTCTTTAAGCATACTATAATCAATTAAAAAAAAAACTTAACTTTAGGCATTTTATTTTCAACGTCTGAAACTCAATCAAAAAGCTATTAGTCATGTTCTTTAATTCTCAAGAAAAAAAATCATTTGTAATCCTACTAGAACAAAATCATTACTTCGATCATGTATAGGTTCTTAACCGAACTCATTACAAAAGATATGCGGCCCAGGGGCGGAACTAGGGATTGAGCGTTGAAGGTGCTCTATTATACGGAACAGGAAAAACTGTTAAAGTGGTATTTGCACTTTGATGTAAAATCGAGTTAAACTTAGTTTTAGGCACTTTAATTTATGTTTAGTTTTAAATCATTTTTTGAGTTTGAAATATCAATATTTTTTCACATTTTAACATAAATTGAATTATTGATCAAGGAGACTCGAAATATATGAATATTTCAGAATTTATGAACTTCACATAAATAACAAACTATATTAAATCACTATAAGAGAAATTTAAAGAAAAACATTTCAGAAATGCAGTATTTATTTAAAAGTAATAAAAAATAAAAAAATCTACATCCCAAATGAAAAAAGGATGGCTCAGTTCATCAGAAGGCAAGGTGGGCTGGGCCAAGTGAAATTGGTAACAAAAATCAATTATATTGGATATAAGGTGGGCTGGACCAGGCCGAATTGGTAAGAAAAATGTCACATACAGGGATTAAATTGAAATATTGGGAAACTTTGGGGACTTAATTGGAAGTCGGCTAAAAATATTGATTTGGTCAATGATTAGCAATGATTAGTAGCTATTAATTGCAGAGAATGTAAATGATGAATTTTGTCGGTTAATGAAATAAAATTCAGTTTTCTCCCTCTTTCTTCTAGAATCTAATCTCCCTCACTTTCTCTTTCTTTTCTTGATAACCGCCACACCTCCAGTGACGGAATCTCGCCAGAAAACACCCATACTTGACAACTTGGTATCAGGAGCTTGAAATCCTTGGCTTCTAGCTTCCGAAATGACGCAAACTCGATCACAGATGGACCAAGTTTCGATGGCCAAACCAGACATGGAATCAAGAATGTCTGATATGGAATCGAAATTTTTTCCGGTCACAGAAATCAGCTCAACGATGTTCAGTGTTCAATTGTGGCGCTACAGAGTTCGATGTTACAGATGAGTGCTCAGATGAAGGAATTCATGGCTTCTTTCAAACCCAAGGAAGGAATTATTGGTTCTTCCCCGGCGGATATGAACAAGGGTCCAGCAATCAATCAGACAGTGGAAATCATTACTGATTCTCCGACAACATCAAAGACTGCTGACAATTTTAAAGAAAGGAGATCACCATGATATACACAGCCACGAATTGAGCTTCCAATTTTTGTGGGGGAAAAACCAAGGGATAGGATTCGGAAATGTGAGAAGTTCTTCTTACTTCATCAGGTGGCTGAAGAACAGAAGGTGGATTACGTGGAGCTATATTTGGAAGATCGGGCAGATTCTTGGTTTAGGGCGTTTAAGATGACTTGTTCTCAACCTTCTTGGGGGTAATTTAAGACAGAATTGCTGAAAAGATTCATTATCATTGAAGAACTAGATCCTGTGGAGGAGTTTAATAAGCTTTCTCAAACTGGATCAATTAAAGATTATCAGAATAAACTTAAGGAATTACGTTGCAGAATGTTGGTGCAAGATCCTAGTCTGGTAGAAGGATATTTCATTTCAAGCTTCATCAGTGGCTTGAAGGAGGAATTGAAGAATGCAGTAAGGATGTTTGAACCGGCAACTCTGACAGCTCTATACAAGATTTCTCACTTGCAGGAACAACAGTTGGAAATCTTGATGAAGAAACAGAAAACTTCTTCTAATCAGGTAACCAAGTTCCCTTCTGTTAACAGAAATGTGAATGCTCCTAGAGTCTTTGATAAGAATGCCAAGTCCATTAATCCTGATTTTATCAAGAAGCTGAGTCCAGAGGAATATTAGTATAGAATGAATAATCATTTGTGTTTTAAGTGTGGAGAGAAGTTTGGTCCTGGGCATTCTTGCAAGTACAGACAGTTTAATATCATGATAGTGACTGATAATGATGGTGATGATGATAAGGAAGAAAGGAATGTGTTAAATGTACCTGAGTTTATTGTGGATGATGGTATAGATTTGAATGACCTAACTATTGAAGAAGGCCCTCTACATGTTTTATCAGTGGACAATGTTAAACAGACTATTGTACTTTTGGGAAAGATTAATGAGAGGGTGGTTAAAATTCTGATTGATACTGGCAGTACTGATAGCTTTGTAGATGTATCATTGGTGAAAGAATTGAAGTTACGGGTAGTAGAAGGGGAGAAGTATACTATTACTGTGAGAAATGGCAATACGGTTTCTGGAAACTTGATCAGTCCAAAACTGCATTGGAAAAATTAAAGAGTACAAGTTCAGCTATGATTAGAAAATCATGAAGTTAGGGGGTTATGACATGATCTTGGGGGTGGATTGGATGAAGCATTTTAGCCCAATAACTTTTGATCTTGATGAAATGGATGAGCAGGTATGGAAGGCAATACATTTTGCAAGGCATTGGTAGTGTTGCAAGTATGAGACTGGTAAGGGATAGAGAAAGCCAAAAACTGTACCAAGAGAGAAAAGGGAAACTATTTTCAATGCAACTTAACTCTTTGGAGGATTCTACTTCTTCTATGGCGGAGATACCACTTCCTGAGGCTGTTAGCAAACTGCTGGATAAATACTATAAGGTATTTGCTAATCCTGATTCATTACCACCTAGTAGAGATGCTGATCATCATATTCCCTTAAAGATTGGTTCACACCCATTCAAGATTCCTCCATATAGATGCCCACATGCACATAAAGCAGAAATTGAAAAACAAGTGGCTAAATTGTTAGCTCAAGGAATTGCTCAAGCCAGTAAGAGTCCCTATGCCTCACCAGTGATTCTGGTTAAAAAGAAGGATGGGAGCTGGAGGATGTGTATTGACTATAGGAAGTTAAATGAGATAACCATCAAGGACAGGTTCCCAATTCCTATTATTGAAGAACTTTTGGATGAACTCAATGGAGCTACTGTGTTTTCTAAACTGGACTTGAGATCTGGATACCATTAGATATTGGTGAACAAGGAAGATGTCCATAAGACAGCTTTCCAAACCCACAATGGCCACTATGCATTCTTGGTTATGCCATTTGGACTTATAAATGCTCCTGCCACCTTCCAGTCCCTTATGAATCAAGTTTTTCAGCAATTCTTGAAGAAATTTGTATTGGTATTCTTTGATGACATACTAATCTATAGCAAATCATTGGAGGATCATTTGTTACATTTGGAGCAAGTTCTGCAACTTCTTCAACAACACCAACTTTATGCCAAAAAGAGCAAATGTGCATTTGCTAGATCTTCAGTTGACTCAGTTGACTATCTGGGCCATACTATTTCAGATAAGGGGTGAGTATGGATATTCAGAAAGTGAAATGCATCACTGATTGGCCTATTCCAGACAATGTGAAATCATTGGGAGGGCTTATTGGTCTCACTGGACACTATAGAAGATTTATCAAGGATTATGGGGTTATATGCAAGCCTTTAACTAACTTGTTGAAGAAGAATTCCTTTGAATGGAATGATCAAGCACATAGAGCTTTTCACCAGCTTAAGCAGTGTATGATTTCTGCTCCAGTGTTGAGATTACCAGACTTTACTCAATCCTTTGTAGTTGAAACTGATGCCAGTGACTATGGCATGGGAGCAGTTCTTATGTAAGGTGGTCAACCTATAGCATACCTCAGCAAAGCATTCAGCCAGAAGAGAAAATGATTTTCTGTTTATGAAAAAGAGTTAATGGCATTGGTGTTGGCTGTAACTTGATGGAGACATTATCTGTTGGGGGTACACTTCATCATCAAGACTGATCACCATCCTTGAAGTACTTGTTAGAGCAAAAAGTCATTAACAACTCTAACCAGCACAAGTGGCTCACTAAGCTTTTAGGGTATGACTATGAAATACAGTACAAGAAAGGATCTGAGAATAATGCTACTGATGCTCTATCAAGGAGGATGCACAACATCAATAATGAGACTGTCATTCAAGGTCAGCTTTGTGCTATAACTTCTGTACAACCTATTTGGATGCAAGAAGTGATCAACAGTTATCAAGGAGATGTGTTTGCTACTGATACAATTGCCAGTATTATGGTTGATCCTCATCATCAGGGGGATTATCAGTACATTCAGGGAGTATTAAGAAGAAAAGGGAAAATTTATGTGGGGGATCAGAATGGACTAAGGTCATCATTGCTTGAAGAATTTCATTCCTCACCTCTGGGGGGTCATTCCGGCCAGAATGCTACTTGGCAACGCATCAAGAGCATTTTCTACTGGAAGGGATTGAAACAAGCTGTAGAAGAGCATGTCAGGAATGCGATGTCTGTCAAAGAAACAAAGTGGAACATTTGGCTTCTCCTGGATTGCTATGCCCAAATCCTGTGCCTCAACATGCTTGGAAGCATCTTTCAATGGATTTCATTGTTAAACTTCCAATTTCAGAAGGAAAAGATACTATTTTGGTAGTAGTTGACAGGCTCACCAAGTACAACCATTTCTTGGCCTTACAGACTCCTATTTCTGCTCAGAAGGTAGCAGAGACCTTTTTCAATAAAGTTTTCAGACTGCATGGTTTGCCAGAAGATATTATCAGTGATAGGAACCCCATTTTTACTAGTCATTTCTGGAGTGAGTTGTTTAAACTCTTGGGGGTTAAACTAAAGCTGAGTACTGCTTACCATCCTAAAACTGATGGACAAACAGAAAGGGTTAATAAGTGCTTAGAAAGCTACCTTAGATGTTTTTGTTGTCAGAAACCTAACACTTGGAGTAAATGGCTCACCCTTGCTGAATGGTGGTATAACTCTTCACACCATACCAGCATCCCCATGACTCCCTTTGAAGCATTATATGGTGAAAAACCAAGTATGTTTCCCATGGGTGATTTCTCTGCCAGCATTATTCCAGCAGCAACTCCTGAGGTGCAGTAAAGAGTTGTCATCATCACGATCCTCCAGGAACAGATGAAGAAAGCTCAAGAAAGGAGGAAGTTTTATGCAGATAAACATCGCTCTGAGAGAGTATTAGCTATTGGAGATTGGGTTTACCTTAAGTTATAACCCTACAAACAGTCTACTGTTGCTATCAGATCATACTTGAAGCTTATGTCAAGATATTATGGCCCTTACAAGGTAATAGAGAGATTGGAGAAGTGGCATACATGTTACAATTTCCTTCTCATGTCAGATTCATTCAGTTTTCCATGTTTCCTTACTTAAGAAGCATTATGGCAGTCAGATTCCTACTGCTACTTCTCTGCCTGATTTGAGTTTGCTTGAAGAAAGCATCCTTGCTCCTTCTAAGGTGTTGCAAAGAAGATTTATCCACAGACATGGAGCTCAAGTAGTTCAGTGGCTTATTCAATGGAATGATCTTCCTCTTGGGAAGATGTTAACTTCATCAAGAGTCAATTTCCAGGTTTCAAACCTTGAGGACAAGGTTTTCTTAGGGAGGAGGGAGTTCTCACATACAGGGATTAAATTAAAATATTGGGAAACTTTGGGGACTTAATTGGAAGTCGGCTGAAAACATTGATTTGGTCAATGATTAGTAATGATTAGTCAATAATTAGTAGCTATTAATTGCAGAGAATGTAAATGATGAATTTTGTCGGTTAATGAAATAAAATTCAGTTTTCTCCCTCTCTCTTCTACAATCTAATCTCCCTCACTTTCTCTTTCTTTTCTTGATAACCGCCACACCTCCGGTGACGGAATCTCGCCAGAAAACACCCATACCTGACAAAAAACCAGTTAAATCAAATCAATATTCAGAGACATCCTCTTCTCTTCAAATAGCCGCAGAAAACTAAGGAAATTGGAGGTGTTGAACACGAAATTGAGACGCATAAAGGTTAGTCAGAAAATTTTTCCGGCAGGCTGGGGGTGCTTAGGCCTTCCCAAGCACCAAAAAGAAAAATGAGCCCAAGCACCAAAAAGAAAAACGAAGAGGATGAAAGAAGATGAACAGTGCAAGTGTTATTCTTAACTTGTTGGGCGTTTTCTTATTCATTAAATAAAGCCCATTTTTACTTTAAAAGACAAATTGTCAGCATTTGGCCTGATCTGAGTTGGTGTAAATGTTAGGTTTATAGGTTTAAGGAATTTATGAATTAATTTCGGAAATGAATTGATGTATTATTGATCAATCCTTCGCCGAAATTGGCGTCGGAAAACAAAGGAAACAGAAAGCCGTTGCCGCCGGTAACAAACCCTGGCAAAAGCGAGGTTTATTTTTTACAATTCTTTCGATAATCCAATTATTCAGCTCAGCTGACTATTTATACTACTTAAGAAAAAGAAATGATTAACTCCTAATCACGTATTATGCATGCATGATCATTAGTAATGCGGTTTGAACAGTAGCTGGCCAAACGATGTCGCCTCCTCCAACCGCCTATTTTGAATTTTAGTAAAGACTGCCAACCTGAAACTCGTGCGCGTGACATTCCTCACCCCTTAAAAAAAACTTGAATCCATCATAATCAAGTTTCGAACGATGGAAACTGGCCTTTAATGAAGGAATTGTCCTCCCAAGACGCATCTTCGACCTCCAAACCTCTCCATTTAACCAGCCATTGGACCACCTCTTTAACGCCTCTCATCACAAACCGTCTTTGCAAAACTCTTTCAGGTTCTAAGGAGCATTGTTCACAATCCTCTAAGTCGGGCAGATCAGTGACTTCATTTGGCACCGGCCCAAAATGCTTTTTAAATAGAGAAACATGGAACACAGAATGAACCCTTGTTCCTACTGGCAGCTCCAACCTATAAGTCACCGTCCCCACTTTATCCAACACCTTATAAGGACCAAAATACTTGTACATCAACTTCAAAGCATTCCTTGGCACCACTGTTTGTTGCCTGTAGGGTTGTAGTTTCAAATACACATACTCCCCAACTTGAAAATCCCTTTCAGTTCTCAACTGATCAACATGATACTTCATTTTTTTCTTGAGCCTTAATCAAGATGTCTTTCAGCCTTTGCAACACCATGTGCTTCTATTGAAGTACCTTCGATGCTGTAGGAATCACAACATCATGATATGATCCCAATGAAATACCAGCTGGTTGATACCCGTACAAGGCCGGGTAAGGTGATATTTTTGCACTTGAATGGAATGTGGTATTATACCACCATTCAGCCAAGACAAGCCATTTAAACCAACTGCAAGGAGAGACCGGTTCAACCTCTCAATCTGTCCATCTGTTTGTGGATGGTAGGCTGTGCTAAGATTCAGCTTCACCCCCACTGCTTGAAACAAAGCTTTCCAGAAGTGGCTTGTAAATATCTTGTCCCTATCTGTAACAATAGACTCAGGCATCCCATGTAGTCTGAATATTTCCCTGAAAAACTCTTTTGCTACATCTTGAGCTGTGAAAGTGTGTCTTAGAACAATGAAGTGACCAGCTTCTCTATGAAGTCCACGGCAATCCCTTTCCAAGCTTGCTGTGAAATCAGCAAGGGTTGTAGTAATCCAGGATAGTGAACATGTTCCCCTTTACACTTCTAGCATACCTCACAAACTTTCACAAACTGTTCCACATCTTTTTTTTGGTTTTTCCAAACAAACAAGCTTCTCAATCTCTGATAGTTTTTTGACCTGAATGTCCACCAAGAGAAGATACATGAAAAATAGACAATAACATCTGCCTTGTTTCTCCTTGCTCTCGACAACTATCTTGCCATTTTGCTTTAGCAACCCATTGTAACTTAGGATGACTGAAACTATCCAGTGCGGCTGCTGCAATCAACTGTTGTACCTCCTCATCTCCTTTATAACTACTGGCAATCTGTTGTAACCACACAGGTTGAACAGTGGTAACTGCATTCAACTCCATCTCTGGAAAACTTCCTTTCCTGGACAAAGCATCAGCTGCTACATTTTCCTTTCCTTTTTTGTACCAGATTTCATAATCCAAACCCAACAATTTAACCAACCACTTATGCTGGACAGATGTAGTCAACTTTTGTTCTAACAAGTATTTAAGGGCTTGATGGTCAATTCTTATAATAAGATGAGGACCTTCCAAGTAGTATTTCCACTTACTGATAGCCATTACCACAGCCAACAACTATTTCTCATATGTGGAAAGTCCTTTATTTTTGCTGGAAAAGGCTTTGCTCAAGTAAGCTATTGGCTATCCTTGCGGCATCAACACTGCTCCCATCCAATCATCACAAGCATCCGTCTCCACAACAAAGTATTGGGAAAAATCTAGTAATCTCAACACAGGTAAAGTAGTTAAAGCCACCTTAAGTTGTTCAAAGACTCTACCAGCTAAATCATCCCACCCAAAGATCCTTTTTGCAACAACTTAGTCAATATCTTACTAATCATTCCAAATCCCTTGACAAACCTTCTATAATATCCTGCTAAGTCAAGAAATCCTCTCAACTCCTTAATAGTTCTTGGAGTAGGCCAATCAGTAATTGACTGTACCTTAGCAGGATCCATGTTCACCCCTCTATCAGAAATAATATGCCCTAAATACTCCATAGAATGTTGAGCAATAGAACACTTGGACCGTTTAGCAAACAACTTATTTTTCACCATAGCTTGAAGTACTTCTAACAAGTGTTTCATATGATCCTCCAATGTCAAACTGTATATCAAAATGTCATAAAAAACCACCAGTACAAACTTCCTGATGAAAGGTTTGAACACTTGATTCATCAAGTTTTGGAAAGTAGCAAGAGCATTGGTTAATCCAAAGGGAATTACCAGGAATTCAAAATGGCCATGGTGTGTTTGAAAAGCTGTTTTAGGAATATCTTCCCTACAAACTCGAATATGATAATATCCAGCTCTCAAATAAATCTTGGAAAAGAATTTGGAACCACACAACTCATCCAAAAACTCCTCTGTGTCTGGTATTGGATATCTATTCTTGACCGTTAAGGCATTCAAATGCATGTAATCACTGCACATCCTCCATGTGACATCCTTCTTTTTGGTTAACAACACTGGAGGGGCAAAAGGACTATCACTTTCCCTGGCAGTCCCTTTCTTTAACAACTCATCCACTTGCATTTCAATCTCATTTTTATGTGCATGAGGATATCTATAAGGCTTGACTTTGAAGGGTTCAGCTCCTGGCTTCAATGGAATGTGGTGATCCACTGACCTTTTAGGAGTTAATGAGGTTGGCTCTTCAAATACCTCAGCAAATCTATCCAACACTGTCTGAATCTCCACAGGCACTGTAACTTTCCCTTCACATTTTGCCGTTCATTAGCAACAAATTCCACAACATTCAATGTGAGTTGAGGCTCCCTTCTAACCCTCTTTGGTGCAGCTGGCCTCATAATATCTTGCATTTCATCTTCACTTGCAAAGGAATGACCATTCAACATGGATCTTCTTCCTTGCCAGGACAGCTCAATACAACACTGATCATAATCAAACAATATGGGACTAAAATGTGACATTCAATCAGTACCCAAAATCATATCTGAATTTCCCAACTGCATTAATCTAAAGTCAAACTGAAAATGGTGTTTTTGTATAGACCATCTAGCACCAGGTCAAATCACTTTGTTCTTCATCTTATGAACATCAGCTACTTTCACCATGTAAGGTTTAACGACCTTCCTTGTCAACCCTAACTGTTGAGCTAAGGCCTCATCTACAAAACTTCTCACAGCCCCAGTGTTTATCAATATCCTTATCATTCTATTGTTGACATAACCAATTACCACAATTAACTTCCTTGGTTCATCTTCTAATTCATCAATTGCATCACAATCATCCCAACAAGATATGACACATACCTGATGGATGGAAGTACCCTCTAACTTATCACTCAACCATTTAACATTCTCCAGATCCACATCATCATCAACAATGATGAGATTCAAATGTTCCATCTTGCAAATATGCCTTGGTCCCCAAGAACTATTACATTTCCAGCACAAATTATTCAACTTCCTGTACTGCTTTTCTTGAGGTGACAACCTTTTAAACATGGCATTTTCTCTATTGTTACCTCCTTGTGTTGGCACCTTACCTTTAGCATTATAACTTCTGCCATGATTTGCAGCCAAAGTTTTAGGTTTGGAGTTCAAACCTAGACTTTGCTCCTATGATTTAGCAGCTTGGTAAGGCCTTACCACTGTCTGTGGTTCCATAAATCTGACAAAAGGCTTATACTCTTCCTTCATACCACTAACAAAGCTGGAAACAAAATAAGCTTCAAAATGGGGATTCACACAAAGAAGCTGAGATTTCAGCTCCTTAAACTTTTGATAATACTCACTGGCACTTCCATTTTGCACTAGCTTATTGAACTCCTTCACAGGATCCAAACTAGTCAAATCCTAAAATCTTTTCAGCAATTCATCCTTATATAAGGTCCATGAAGCATACGGATGACATTTCTAAAAGTTTTGGAACCATATATCATCCTTACCATCCAAATAGAATTCCACTGATTCCAGCTTCTCTTTATCAATCATTCTGAACCTCTTAACATATTTCTGGCACCTTCTTAACCAATTCCTAACATCTTGACCATCAAATACTACCAACTCAACTTTAGGTTTTGGTTTTTAGTTCCTCCTAAAGGTTCAACATCTCACTATCATCATCACAAACTTCAATTCGAGTTTTCTGTTTATAATTTTTAAACCCAAACTTGCCTAACTCGTCAATTTCACCATGTTTAGTTCCCGAGATTTAAGCAATTAAAGGAGAAGCAAGAATCTTACCCTCACTGCTCAATGATCCTCTTCTAATTCTCTGATGTAGCTCAACCTCAACTAATCATTCGTCCAAGGCTGTGATTCTTTCCATAATCTTTGTTTGCCTCTCCTCTTGTGATTTCTCCATCCTCGACTCCATTGCATCGATACGAGCTGTCAGCTTCACAACCTCAGCCACCAGATCCACAATAGAACCACCAGATGAGACTCCGACGTCGTTAACCGGAATTGTGGAACAATTTGGCTCCATCGATCTCACAGATCCGAGAATCCATAAGCTCTAGATACCAAATGTTAGGTTTAAGGAATTTTTGAGATAATTTCATAAATAAATTGACTTATTATTGATCAATCCTTCGCCGGAATTGACGACGTCGTTAAACAGAGAAAACAGAGGAAACAGAAAGGCATTGCCGCCGGTAACAAACCCTAGCAAAATGGAGGTTTCTTTTACAATTCTTTCGATAATCCAACTCCTCAGCTCAGCTAACTATTTATGCTACTTAAGAAAAGAAATGATTTAACTCCTAATCACGTATTATGCATGCATGATCATCATTAATGCGGTTTGAACAGCTGCTGGCCAAATGACGTCGCCTCCTCCAACCGCCTCTTCTGAATTTGAATAAAAACCGCTAACCTAAAACTCGCGCGCGTGACAATTAAATGGACAAGCCCAATGACATGTCCATCAATATGTATAACCCAGCAATTAAGATTTCAAAAGTATACATATACCCTTATTTCCTCATAATTATAAAATATACGGTAAACCAAAAGCATGGATTTTATTTTTATTTTTTGTTTTTTGTAAAATATCTTATATAATTAATTGATGAACACCATGACCAGATGCAAGAGCCTTCAATTCATTCAAGATTTCTGCTCAACGCATTAATTTCTCATCATCATTCATTATTGCATTTCTCATCATCATGACCATAATGAATGATGATGAGAAATGAAAACCTTAGAGCAAAATATTAGCGTCAATAATTGGCGTCAATAATTGGCCTATAAGTTTTTGCCAATAGTTCTACCGTGCAAAATATTAGGGTCAATAACATTTTCGGGGAAGGGTTGGGAGAAATCCATCATGTATTGTAATGTATATTAAAAGTGAAAATATAAAATATATAATCGCTTCAGTAATGAATTAAAATTGAAAATTAACATCACATAATTTTTTCGTCTACATAGGAAAAAATTTGCTATTCAGCATGTCACATAATTTAAATTATTGTTTTTATAAAACTATTCCTTTTTTCTTACCAAATTTTGTGATATTAACTAGACTTATTATTTAGATGATGGAGGTGACAATATTTTTACAACGGGCAAAAGATTGAAACACATTGAGTGTGCCCTTTTAACCATCTTTCTCTATAAATACGGAGGGATAAACACTCTCTTTTTTCTCCAAAAGAACTCTCTGCCTGCCTACCGTTTCAATATGATCTAATTTTCCCTTTTTTCTCAACAAAAACAATGGATACATGGTTTTGTTTTCATTGCAAATGTGGTTATCAAACTCTAAGCGAGCTTAGAAATCACAATGTCACCCACCACTTTGCAAACCAACCAGCCTTAGTTGCACATCAACAAGTTAATCCACATGTGGTAGTCAACAATCAACAACCAGCTGGTGGTGGTGGACAAGGCAACGGAGAAAACCAAGGTGGTGGTCAAGTCGCCGGAAACAACCAGGTTGGTGGTCAAGTGGCCGGAAACAATTAAGGTGGAGGGCAAGGAGGGGGTAATTAATTAGAAGGTGAAGTTTATCTGCTTGAGGTTTAGAAGGAGAAGTTGTATTTGCTTATGTTGATCTACTGTTATTTCTACGGCTAGCTAGTGAGTGTTTTAAGAATAATTCTGGTTATTGAATCTAGTATTTTGTTTGAGGTTTTCACTGGTTGGGAAAATAATTGCAATTTCTCATTTCACCTCTTTTTAATCGTACGTACTTTTATCTGCGTTGCACGTTTAACAATTTTATATATTCCAACCTTTAAGCACATTTAATTGGAATGATATGTAGTAATAGGTTGGCCTATAAGTTTTTGCCAATATAGTTCTACAGTTCCAAATACTCCATCCGATCCTTAATGTGAGACATTTTGATTTTATTTTAGATTTCATCTTGTACGCATTTTTAATTGATAAAAAATATTAAAAATAAATTTTCACATTCGTTATATTTTCTTGATTGTTATGAAATATTTTTAAGATTTTTTTATCAATTAAAATAATACATACTAGATTAAACTTAAGACAAATCCAAATGTCTTATATTAAAGACCGGAAGGAGCATTAGGGTGAACATCATTTTGGTAGGGGGGATGAAAATTGTCATCGGTCATTGTAACGTGTATCAAAAGTTAAAATCTAAAATACACTATCGTTTTTTTTTTTTGAGAAGAAACATTTTCATTCATATGTTGAAAATTGTCCAACTGTATTTGACAATACAAAGAAATAGTCTAAAACACAACTTACAACAGATTACTATCATCATATTGTTGTGTTTACCATGAATAAACCTACACAGATCCATCTAAAATAAGACTAGACATATCACGTACCGAGATTCAGATCCGATTAAGGATATATTACTAATTATCATATGAATACTCACTACAACAAAAAGCACATATTGGGACGCTCTTTTCAGGACGCTTACATGTTAAGCGTCCCAATAAGTATATATTGAGACACTGTCATAAAAGTGTCCTATTAAATCACCTTAATGGGACACATTTATGCATCCTGACACTAAGTGTCCTAATAAATAGTTAGACGCATAAAACCGTCCGATTAGTTACTATGTTGGGACGCTTTAATATGTTCTAAAACAATACGTCCCAGCAAACGCTCGAACGCTTAAAATCGTCCCATTAGTTATAATGTTGGGACATAAAAACATCCTAATCGGTTTTGACATTTTAGTTTTTTTAAAAAATTCATATATAGTTCTACTTTTATTTTTTCATAATTGTACTATGACACCCTATGAAACTTGTTTATCTATCACTAGACTTCTTGAAATTTTAACAATACTAATATGGCACCCTAATACTTAATATTTTTACCCAACAACATTATAATCACTAATTACATTATGTTTCTATACTAAGTAAGTGCACGTTCGATTTAGAATCTTGAAATTGATGTATTGAAAGTATAAATAATGATCATTGTTTAAAGGTCCATAACAAGTGATTAATTATTATCCTATATATTTCCTTTTCTGATAATACACATTACTTTTCCTCTGTTTAATAATATACATTACAATTTGTGAATCGTATTGTCTTTAGTATAATTAGGCAATTAAAGCACGAAGTATGTTTTTAAGAAAGGAATACATGATTAAATTTGTAATCTAGTCACTTAAAGAATACATGATTAAATTTGTAATCTAGTCACTTGAGTCTAGTACATTCTCAACGTAGTTATAACATATAGTTGTTAATCTTTTATACTTTCATACACAACATTAGCCACTTATCGTTTATTATTAATTACTAATCACTATAATCTATGAGATTATATTATATAGACAGATGAAGAAAGTGATTTTTGACATAGTGACTAGCTACCCTATAATTTTTCCTTTTTTTTAAAAAAAAAAAATACTCTATACCTTATTCATTGTCTAAATTTATAAAGATATATAGCATCTTTAAATGAACTAGCAGTATTACCATAACGTATTAGTCTTCATGTCAAAATTAGAATGACCTTTCCACAGATGTATATGTGTACTTATTTGTTCTTTCCTTCATGACCTTATAATTACAATAACATGAATCTAATATATAGTTAATTATTCTTGAAATTCTTTATTAGATAGTTCCATCACTACTAAATAACCGTATTATTTCATAAATAACAAGTCTATGATTAATTTGTCATGGTTCACCAAAGAGTTGTTCCACTATCCCTCTAATTACAGGGAAAAAGGATACGAGTGAATTTTGTTAATTGAAAATAATGGTAACTACGAACTAATAATATTTTTATAATTTAAAAACTTAAAAGAATAAGAGCTAATTTTTCATAAAGAAGAAAAAAAATGAAGAAGTGAGACAACTTTTGGGCGAGGAGGGAAACTTCTCAAGGAGGAGGGAAATTTTATATTGGTCAAACACTTAAAAATTTCATTTCCCTTTTTAACCAAAAGGCCCGCTCAAATTCAGCCCACCTAAACCTCATAAAAAAAAATCTGGTTCACCTCTTCGATCCCATTTCCACGCCTCATTTCTATTAACCACCATTATATCCCTCTCTCCTATTTTTGCTCTCCCAATTCCAGAACCAACCATGTCAATTGATGGACCACATCCAGCCTTGATTTTAGCTCAAATTTAAGTATGCAGAAGGAGATTAGAAGGAGAAGAGAGGAAAAAATTCGGTAGTCTTTTTTATCGGGTTTAAAATTAGGGGGATCTAGGGTTTCATGATTAGATGAAAACTTTGCCGCTTGTTCCACCTATTAGCCATTTGTTCAGCTATTTTCAATTGCAAAAGAGTTATTTATGGATAAGATTCAAGTTGTTTGATGTAGACAAGTTCGAGGTAATTTCTTTTTCTAAGTTTCTGTTTAATTTTTCTTTCTAATTTTTCTTTTTCTGATTTTTGCCCTATCCAGAATCAAAGTAAAGTTAGGTTCATTCATTCTTGTTTTTAGTTTAACAGTATTTCTTTCATTTAATTGATATATTGGCTGATCTGTGTTTTTGAAGGAGCAAAAGAGTAAACTTTGGGGTTTAATGAGGCCTTGAAGGTTCTTCTTGTTGCTGCTCCGACGTTGGAAGTGGAGACCGCACCTATATTCACGAAAAGGCAAAACTTTTAAGTTGCAGATCATGCTAGCTTGTTTTTGATCGGTCATACACTGTCATCTGCTTAAGTTTTATTGGGTTTCCGTGAAAATTGATGTTTGATTGGATCTGTTTGAGCGTAGAAAAGGATTAAGTCATGTTTTGGAATCTTTTATGGCTTTTAAGGCATAGCTATTTTGGTATTTAACTGATCTTTTGCTTATATTGTACACGTTATGATTCCAATTTCTTTGTTTGAAGCAGCTGAGAAAGTTAAAAGCTAATATAGGAAGTTGCACCCACCTTTTGTGAATAATTTATTTTTGTGATTTTGCTAGTCTTACGTGCTGAATTGGTTTTCCCTTGCTATTTATTCAACTATTTTCAGCTGAAAACTTTCAAGACATGCATACCATTTGCTGAATCACACATTGCTTGGTTGTTAAATGCTATGAACTTGCTTTCATTCTGATCATACGTAGATGATTTCTTCGCATATATTTATATTACTATTATTGGAAGATACCATACCGGGCTGGAATTGGTTTTTGTTTGTAAGGGCTTTAACATGAATGATAATTGATTTTTTGTTTTGGATATGATGTACAGTAGGCTAATGCTAATTTCTCACCGCCAAAATTTTGAACCTACAATGTTCCTGACCTAAGCCTTTGTTCATGACAGGCAGTCGTCATTGTTGCTTGTTGTAATGTGATATCTTGATCTTCCAAATCTTGGACTAGAACCATAAATAGTCGAGATTTAGAAGAGGAGGTTCATTGGAAGGTATCAATTGCAAACCTTTGCTTATACATAATAGTCTTGAGTTAATATAATTTCTCACATTTTAGCGATTATTATACATGGCTAATGATGCTGGCTGTAATATATTCTACAGATTAAGTTTAGGAATGGTATCTCCAGATCAAGTTTAGGTTCTTTCCTATAATACTTGGTATTGAATTGTTTAATAAACTAAGGTGCTCATCAAAATTTATATTTCATTGTAATTTGTGCGAGTTTTAGTCCTTTGTTATAAGTGGATTGAGTGAGACTACTGTTATATTTACAATGGCCTTTGTGAATTATAGTTGGGTCAGCATAGTTTATTTCTATGTCCTTAGTACGATCTCAGTGTTTGTTTATGATAAGCAGTCATCGTTGTGTTGCGCTTCTTAAGTTCGTCTCTTTTTTCCTTGTATTCATGTACATTTGGATTTTTAATAACCACTGGTTTGCTTCAAGTGTAGGTAATTTTTAAGACGATCAAGTTAAAACTTTTATTCACTAGCAGTGTTGGCAATTGGGAGGTATTCTTTTGCTCTTTAACATACCACTTTTATTCGCTTGAAGTGTTGGCGATCGAGAGGTACGCTTATGCATTTGTTGTATATCTTTTTGGCTTGTTTGCTTCAGTTTTGATGATTTTGACAAGTTTTTTGGATCTGTTTTCTTTAGTTTTGATGACTTAGTAACTCTTTAAACCTTTTGATGTGGACTCCGTTGAGCTCATTCTCATTAACCTGCTGAAGTTATGGAGGCCAGACTATGTAGTTGGTTAGAAGTTTACTTATTTTGTATATTAGGAGATCATTGACATTAACAATATTGACCTTCTGTCCTTCTCCATTCTATGTAGATTTTTGTTTACGTTGTAACTTGAAAAGCTCAATGTTTTACATTGTATTTTGACAGCTGTGATCATCTCTGTTGTATATTGTTGAAAGATGTATTAGAATTTTGCCCAATATTTGTAATTTTTTTTTAATTATGTAGGCTTTTATTGGGACGCATAAAAGCATCCCCTTATACTGCTTTTTGGGACGGTTAAAAACCTCTCATTAGTTTACCTTATGGAGACGCTTTTCATTGTCATAAAAATTGAAATAAATGGAACACAATGAAACGTCTCATTAGGAATTTTCATGTTAAGTCACTTAAAACCGTCCCAAAATGGTAGTTGACTCGTCAACTTGGAAAACACTTAATGGGACGCTTAAGGTTACATGATGGTTTTTTGCGTCCTGAATACTTTTCGGGACGGCCATCTACAAGACGCATTTTTATGCGTCCTAAATCAATAAGCGTCCCGAAAAGTGGCTTGTTGGGACGCTTTGCAGCGTCCCGAAAAACCTTCTTTCTTGTAGTGACTCCAAATTACAAATCTAATAAATAGATTTATAATGACTTATTCTTATTGAAGAGTAAACAACGAGCCTGCGAGTATCACCAACCATATCACGAACATAACGAAGATTCTTGTTGCAGAGTGAACAACGAGCCTTCCAGCATCACCAATGACATCACGAATACTGCAGACAGCATACCATACCCTCAACCAGTAAATTCAATCTACTGGGGGAACATTATAATGAAAAGTACCTTACCCTCTTAATAGATCACCCGAGTTATCTATTGAAGGAACTTTTGATGTTAATCCGGTTTATTAAAACAGAAAGAGAAATAAAAATATGCTAAAATTAAAGAAAACATTATTTTCCTCATCCTTCCATGGTGGGAAGATGGGGAAGAATTAGAATTTTTTTTTTAGTAATGAAGTAAAATTGAAAATTATAAAATCACGTCATTTTTACGAGATGAAATTTTTTTAACATTTACACAGGAAACAATTTGTTATTCCCACTGTCTGGTTTTGACCATATCAAGCTATTCCCTTTTTCTTACCAAATTTTTTTGACATTGAAGGAATCAACTTATTATTTCCGCGAAATTAAAGAATGCTGATGTAATACTCCTTCCGCTCTTTAATAGAAGGCATTTTAATTTTGTTCTAAGTTTCACCTAGTATTTATTTTTAATTAACAAAAAAAATCTTAAAAATATATTTTTACATTCATTGTGTTCTCTCGATTGTTAGAAAATATTTTTAAGATTTTTTTGTCAATTAAAAATATATATTAAGTAAAACCTATGACAAATCAAAATACTTTATATTAAGGATCGGAGGGAGTATATCAAGAGGACTATCATAATTGACAATACATACTATGCCAACTCGAGAGTCAAAAGTACATATTGCAATGGCAATACGCAATAAATTAAACCAAATCAGAAAAGAAAAAGAAAAAGACGTTAAGAAAGATGAATGGGGTTGGTGCATTCTTTCATGAGTTGATATTTTTTGTTTTTTTTTTTCAATTGTCAGACTAAAACTGAGTCAGAAAAAACACAAATTTAAATAAAATCCCTTTTATAACGGAAACATTCAACACCAAAAGACAAACACAAGTCCACATGATAATATTTAGTTGGTCCCGTTTTAATTTCACGAGTTAAAACTAACGAGTATGTGTTTTCAAGATTTCTATATTTATGGTAAACAATAAATTTTCTTTAATTCCCAAAAATATTCAATACAAAATAGACAAATATAACCGCACTTGGTAGCATTTAATTGGTCTCATTTCACTTTTACGAGTTAAATACACGAGTACGTGTTTTCAAGGTTTCCAAATCTATGGTAAATAATAAATTTCTTTAATAGACGAAAATATTCAGTACAAAAAGACAAACACAAGCGCACATGGTAGCATTTAGTTGGTGTTGTTTTAGTTTCATGAGTTAAAGCAAACGAGTGCGTGTTTTCAAGGTTTTCATAGTTATGTTAAACAATAAATTTTTCTTTAATTTGCGAAAATATTCAACACAAAAAAACAAATACAAGCGCACATAATAGCATTTAGTTGGCCAAGTTTCAATTTTATGAGTTAAAACACACGAATACTTGTTTTCAAGGTTTCTAAATCTATGGTAAACAATAAATATTCTTTAATTTACGAAAATATTCAGCACAAAAAGATAAACACAAGCGCTTATGGTAGCATTTAGTTGGTGCTGTTTCAGTTTTACGAGTTAAAACGAGTACTTGTTTTCAAGGTTTCCAAATCTATTGTAAACAATAAATTTTCTTTAATTTACGAAAATATTCAGCACAAAAAGATAAACACAAGCTCATATGATAGTATTTAGTTGGTCTTGTTTCAGTTTTACGAGTTAAAACACACGAGTATGTGTTTTCAAGGCTTTCAAATCTATGATAAACAATAAATTTTCTTCTATTTACAAAAATATTCAACACAAAAAGACAAACATAAGCGCAGGGCACATGGTAACATTTAGTTGGTCCCGTTTTAGTTTTACGAGTTAAAACACACGAGTATGTGTTTTCAATTTTTCCAAATTTATAGTAAACAATAAAATTTTTCTTTCTCAGTACTACACTCAACAAATTTTGACTAATCAAAATCAGTATTGACCCATCAATGCTTCAATACATTGATGCACATGCACTAGCTTTTAGTACTAGCTGATGTGCCATATGCATAATACAAAAATAGTTATCTTTGTTTTCGTGCAGGCTTTTTCCCAAAAAAAAAAAAAAACTTTAATACTTCCCCCTTCAATAAAATAAAATAAAATAAAATATTGCTTGTGACTCAAAAAAAAAATCCACTTTTATAAGTTGTAAGTTTTTTTTATTTAATTTATAAATCACAAATTTTAATATAGAATATCTTAATAACTGGAATACTTCTTCTATTCCAGAAATATATCTACTTTAGAACTAATAAATTTTCTATTTCTATACTAATTCACAAATTAAATTATAATGTTATATATTTTTGTGAAAAAAAAGAAGTATTTTCTTTAGAATTATAGAGTAGAACTTCTACAAATTAATAGTGTTGGGATCACCCAAATTTTGGTCTTGTTTAGACAACGACAAATTATCTGGTACACCCAGGGGCACCGTGTACCCCCCTGCGCGTGTACTTTACTCTCTTAGAATAGTGTAAGCTTGCTAGATAATTCAACTTTCTTTTTTTTTTTAAACCTTCTGTGGATAACCAGTGTGCACACTATGGATAACTAATTAAATATAGCTGGATAACCAGTGTGCACACTATGGATAACTAGTTAAACATAGCTGGATAACCAGTGTGCACACTATGGATAACCAGCTACACATTATGGACAACCAATGTTCACAATGTGGATAACCAGTGTTGGCAATATGGATAATTAGTTATACACAGTTGGATAACCAGTATTGACAATATGGATAATTAGTTATACATAATTGAACGTACCTTATTTTCATCATTTGGCAAACTGCCCCTAATTCATTTTTTGTTCTCCATCATTTGGCAAAATGCCTCTCATTCAATTAAATACTATTTATGAAAGTGTTCGGCAGGGAGGGCGGCGCAGCCGGGTCGTTTAGTTTATCACGGGGGGATTTATACAAGTAATTTGTGTCCCCTCTTAACGCAATAACACACTCTCCTTACACACACACGAAAAAAGGATTACCTTAGCTAAATTGGCGTGTTCGGCGGGGCGGCGCAGCTGGGGCAGGTTGTTGACCTGAGATTCCGGTAGCCGCGGGAGTCGTTTAGTTTATCATGGGGGGCGAAGCCCCCCCGAGTAACATGTCGTTTGCTTCTTTACCTCTAGATAACCAGTTTACAAGTTCTGGATAACCAGTTTACACCTTCTAGATAACAGTTTACACCTTCTGGATAACCAGTTTACAACTCGTGGATAACTTGTTTACACCTTCTGGATAACCAGTTTACGCCTTGTGGATAACCAGTTTACAACTTGTGGATAACCAGTTTACACCTTCTGGATAATCAGTTTACCTCTTCTGGATAACCAGTTTACAACTTGTGGATAAATTATGGATAACCAGTAATTGTGTGTGTTTGTGCGTGAGGATGAAAACAGTAAAATGGATGAAAACCATTTTGTTTGTGCATTTAATGTAAAGGTGAAAAATGTTGAGCGCGTGTAGTGCGTGTGCTTGGTGGGGGTATATGGTATACCCGGGTGCACTGGATACGGACTCTAGACAACACCTATTTTGCTATTTTGTCTCATTTTACCTTTTAAAACACCTCTCAAGCACAAAATCCAATACTATCCAAACAACTTTTTAATTTACTTTTAAAAATTTATTTCAAACATTATTTTTACACCACCACCGGACCACCTCTGCTGCCGGCATCTGCCGTTGGGCCGCTCACCGTCGCTGGCCGGCGACCGGCCAGCCGGTTTTCGACGACTTGGCCAGAATCCGACCGGCCGGTCGCCGGCCGGCGGCAGCGCCGGTGATGGAGGCGGTCCGATGGTGGTCTAAAAATATTATTATTTTATTTAAAATATTGCCCAAAAAAATTTTTAAATTTTCTCTCAAAACACATTTTAAATCACATCTCAAAACCAAATAAAAAACTAAAACAAAAATAAAAACAAAATATTGGCTAAACAAACCCTTATTAATAAATTATTAATTTAAAGATTTTCCTTAAGAAACACTAATAAAACTTACTAAAATATATAATTTTCATTTATCTATCATCCAAATCAAACAAGTATTGGAGTTCTTTTCGATACTAAAATGTAAACGTAGTCCACATCATTATCTCATATTAAAAAAATATATTGATAATTCATATTTTACTAGATATTTATAAATATTACCATTACTTTTTTATTTAAGATATTTATTAATTTATGATATTGTCGGGACCTATAGATTTATATAAGATTTTCTGAAGTATCATTATTTTATTATTTTATTGATTTTTTTTACTTTTTGTACTGGTCCCAAGTTGGCACCGGAGAAAATTATTAATTATTAGAAGTTATCAATAAAATTTATTGATTATTAATTTATCTATGTTCTACTGTATTATTAATTTGATACATAGTATTCAGTCCAATCTATCTATATCTATAGTATTATACTAAGAGAGAAACCAGAGAGAGAAAACAAAAAAATTCTAAAGGTGCCACATAGGATAAAATCCTATGTGTCATTTTTCTAATGGTTGAGTAAAAAAATATTTACAAAAATTATATTAATAGTCCTTCAAATTTTATGTAAATAAAATTTTATCAAATGACATTTAAAACTATAGTTTAAAATAGGAAAATAAAAATTAATTAAATTTAATAGACGAGATTAATGAATATTAATGCACCGGAATTATTCCCTCCCCAAAAGAATCCCCAAAGTTACTACTGGACTCATTTAATTAATCTCTATCAAAAAAAAAAATCTCCCTCCCAATCATTTAAATCAATAGACTACAATTCAGAAAAAGAAAAAAAACCAATCATTCAACATTAATGTCATCTTTAAAATTTTCTCCCAAAAATATGACCCTGTATTTTTTGCTAATAAAAAAGAAAAAAATGTACAAAATTTGCCTTCAATTATTACTAAAAGGATGGGATTTAACTATAATTAAATGTTATCTTTTGAATTTCAAACCAATGCATTTATTTGTGTAATATCATATCTACCCAAATTAATATAATCTTTCCCTAATAATATCTCAAAAATTGTTATAAACTTTATCTTTATCACTAAAATTTTGGATAATTAATTATCATCAATCCCAATTAATCTCTATTTATACATGCCACACAAACCATGAGTATGTTCCAGTGCTGTAAAAATCTCCCCCTCCCCAAAACAACCCGAAATCTAAAGATGAAAAGGCAAAAACTTTAGCCCTATAGTTGGTTTGTTGTTCTGAAAGTGATGAACTAAGAGTGGGTCGATCGTGTGGCATGGGAGGTAATGGTTAATTAAGGTCATATAAGATATTTTTTTCCGTATATTCTTCTGCAAAATGATGTTTTAGGTTCTTTTTTAGACGTTACTAAATTTATATTTTTTTATCAATAATCTCATTAATTATTATTTTCTATTGTTGGTTTGTTGCTCTAAAATATTAAGTATTGGGCCAAACAGTACCATAGAATCTTTAATTACAACAAAATAACCATAAAAATTTTAAACTTCAGATTTCAGTCACACATAATCTACCATCTACTATTGATAATTACTTCATTATGTATTTTACGCGTACAATCATTTTATCTTTTCATTCAATATGTAACATTAATACAATCTTATTTATTTTACTCTGCTTATGAGTGTTATTGTCCAGTTCTTCTCCTTCAATAAAAATCAAGCGAACACTTTTATTTCAAATGATATGCATTATTTTAATCTTTACAATTACGCCTTTATTTAATTTTAGTTGTGTAATGTATCTTAATATGGACTCCAAATACATTTTACACATTTTATATTTTTTTTGTTGATTTTTTATAATGTATATAAACAAACCCCGCGCATCGCGCGGGTTTAACATCTAGTATATAACTAAGGCAAAGTGCAGAGAGAAAAGCCAAAGTAATATATCAAGGAATCCTATGTGGCTTTTTCACACATTTTTCCATTAAAAAAACACTTGGCAGATTTACAAATTAAATGAAGGATAATAATTGATAGATTAACCTACACTAATGTTTCTAAGGAGATCTTCAATCGTGATTATGCAAATCACATCTTAACCCAAAAAAAAAAATAACAAACAGCATATTTAGAGGATAGAGTTAGTAAAGATTTTAAAATCTTAAACCGTGTACAACTATGATTATTATTATTGGGGGATCAAATCCTATCTCATCACACCCTAATATATGATTGATCATATAAATACGTTGCAGGTTATGCTTCTGATCCATAATTCACTGGCTGGCACATCATCTTTTTTTCTTTGGATTTGCTTTCGCTGGTAATGATGACAGAAAGGGAGATTATGCCAATCATGAGTATTTTAGAATCATTAAAAGGATTCCATGTTAAAGCTTTGGTCACAGAATTAGCCTTTTGCTCCGCCCGCAGTTCTTCAATCCCTCCATCAAACCGCATCGAAAATGGTGTTCAAACGATATGGGGAGATCGGACGGGTTGCCCTTATCATCAACGGGCCAGATTATGGCAAATTGATTATCAGCGTTAACGCTGTTGACAAGAATAAGGCCCTGGTTGATACTCCAGACATGAGTTTTTGCCTAAAAAATGCTCCCCAAATTTGAGAAGACAGAACTAAGAATCGGCAGACGGGAATGTCAGAAATAGGCATGTCGGATTCCCAAAATCCGACTTCAATATAAAATGGATTCCTAAAAACCGAATTATGTTGGATTAGAAATTAATCATTTCTTAATACTCCCTCCGTCCCAAAATTATTGTCCAATTTGATATTTTACTTTTAGTACAATTTAAACTAAAAATGAACACTTAAACTGGACAATAATTATGGGATGGAGGGAGTAACATTTTGGCATTAAATCGGATTTTAAGATTCCGAGTTTTAAACAATAAAATATTATTTTAATTAAGAAATTTTAAATTACTTCCGAAAATTAAAAATAATTTACAAATCAGAATACAAAAATCCGATTTTAATAAAAACGGATTTTGAGAATCCGAGTTGTACATGGATTACGAAGTCGGCTTTTGAGAATCCGGATTATGAAGTCGGCTTTTGAGAATCCGAATTTAAATAGAACACTTAAAAAAAACTGGACTTTGTTTTAACCAGTTCAAACCTGTACCAACAGTCAAAAACCAGATTTTACCAAGAAAATCAACACAAAATAGCACAAAACGAAACCACATACTAATTCAAACATAATAGTTGTCTTAAAAATATAGAAGAGTTACAAATTCAAATTCCAAACCCTAAAGAAGTTCAAATTACAAGGAAAAATCCAAACCCAAAGCAAGTTCAAAATAAAAGGCAAAATGTTGCGCTTCCAATAGAATTCAAGGCGGAGTATACAATTTGGTTTTTGTACGCTTCCTAAAGCCTATCCGCCGTGCTTTCTTTTTTTGGGAGGATCCTTTAGGAGGGGGTGTAACCTCTTCTTCGCTCTCTCCCTCGCTTTCTTCGTCGCTCTCTTCGCCTCTTGTCTTTCTTCCTCGTCGACTATCATGGGATCACGAAATGGAACAATTCTCCGATCCGCGCTTGATTGGCCATAGTCGGTTTGTAAGGGACGAGGCATGCGTTTCTTTCTTCCACCTCCAATATTCTTTTTGGGAGCTTTCTTTTGAGGGGGTTGCGGCTGTTGGGATAGAGTCGGTTGGTTTCTACAAGTCTCTGACTAGACACCATTCTCAAAGTGTCAGGACCAATAGTGAGGACAGTGAAGGAGCTACTGAGTACTGAGTCAATCATCGTATTAAGCTCACGATCTCTGGTCGGATACTTGGTACGATGCTCATCAACTGTGTGATAAATATCGTTGAGGGTGTCCGCCTGCAAAAATATAATTGCAAATTAGTAATAAAAATATATGTATATAAGTAAAATGAATTGAAATGATAAAAAATAAATACAATCTCCTAATCAATAAGTAAAATTTATCAAAATACTTACATATAATATTTCGCGTTTTGAAATTGACTAATATCCCCGACTCCCATACCTGTACTTCTCTGGAACAATGATGAGTGTCACAAGTTTCTTATGAAACCAAGGGAGATAGCCAGTGACAGCTTGAGGAGGTAGGTCCTCAGTAACTTCTTTACTTTCTACCACATTAGAGAGCCTATTATCCCAATGGAGGTTGACATCACCATGGTAGGCTTTCAATTCCATGCCTAATTTCCCAGTCCCTTTACAGTCTTTGTGTAAAGCCTTCCAAACATTAATGTCGCAAGGGATCAATGGATTTTGGGGTTCAGATTGCCGACAATTAAACTGACGCACCACCCGGTTGGGCTCATGAGGTTCCTTAATGGATTGGAAGAAAATCCAACACCTCGTTTTCCAAACATGACTGCCCTTCTTACAAAAAACGAGAAGTTTCTCGAGAAAAGTCGTGTAAGGCAGAAACAGAAACTACATAAAATGAGAAACATTGGCGGGATTAGTTTAGAAATGAAAAATCACAAAAAAATAACATGAAAAAATCATACTTGGCAATGAGAAAATAGGAAAACAAACTTGCGTCACCATCCCTTACGAGGGCTAACTAATCCTTAATCGGAGGTAAACAACCCTTGGGGACATTCGCATAAGAGAGCGGGCAATTCCACCTATTTGGGCACAAATTACATATAGTTACTCATAGGAAATAGGAAAAAATATTAAAAGATAAATGTAAGAATTCATTACGTGCAAATGCTTTACCTATGAGCTAATGGAGCTTCCGGATCCATAATATCAGTGAAAGACACGATGTTCCGGATGGGTTGAATCTTTGGAATACACTCCCAGGCCCAAACCTGTAACAATTAACAACACTAAATTTAAGAATATTTGATAACGATAGCTGAAATCAGAAAAGAAACAAAGCCAAAAAAAAAAGAAAAAACCACCAAAGCATACCTGTGCCGATACACTGCAACCGGCCATGTCGTTATGGCCAAATTCGAGTTGTATCAAATAACACATAGGTACCATGTTCCCACTTTTATTCGTAAACAAGAAGGAAGCCATTAAATACCAAATAAAACCCCGAGCCCTCTTGTCATAAGCTTCATCATCATCAGGTAAGTTTTTTGGAAGTGCGAGTTTTAGCTCTTCTTCAAGGGACGAGGCATATATCTTATTACCTTTGAAATCTTCTAACTTAGGTCTAAAACCACACATGTTGAAGCAATATTCAATCCATTTAGGCCTATCATAGCCATACGCTCCCCAAAACAGCCGGACCATCCACGCGTAGCCCAAACAACACTTCAACATCTTGGAGGGTGATTGTGGCCTCGCCAAAATAGAAGTGGAACGTGTGGGTCTCAGGACGCTACCATTCCACCAAGGCAGTTATTACCGCATGGTCAAGGGTAATTTCTCCAACTTTCAGGATTTTCCCAAACCTGGCTTGGCTAATCCTGTCTATTACAGGTTGAGGGGCATCTTTTAGAGTTGTCCAGAATTGGTGATCAAATCTCCTACATTTCAACCTATTCGACCTAATTTTTGGAGCTTTATCTTCAAAGAGAGCTTTAGACCTATGCTTATCTTGAAAATATAACAAGTCCTTTTCAACCGGACCCGGATCAAGATGTTTGCGAGTGTGTTGCGAGGATGAACTCACCATATTCCTATACCTACACAAAGTTTTTTGGAGAGCCCATATTACTTACATAGAAAACAGAAAAAGAAAACCATGATAAAGAGATATAACCATGAACCATTTAAACCTATGATATAACAATGACATAAAATCCGACTGGACTGTAGTTGATTCCAAATAGCCAACGCAAAGTAACCGAAACAATGACATAAAATGAGAAGGGAATACTAATCAAGAGCAACGAAAAAAATGCCAGTTCAACCAAGTCATCCAACAGCTTCCCTTCTTTGCCTACAAAATTGAATGGTAGATGAACTAATAGTTCTGTAAACCTTGCTAACATGAACAAGACACCAAATTCTGTACAACCACGTATTCTATGCTCCAAACCATGACTATCAGTCCCAAAATTCCTAAAGTCACAGTTTGGATATTATCTAAACCTCAACTAAAAAAAAATTAAATAAACGAAAAGGCAGTACATGTGAGGGGAAGAGGAGGAGAGGGGAATGCCGGGAAAGGACACACCGGAAAGGACACGCCGGGAAGGACACGTCGGGAGGTAGACGCCGGGAGTCGAAGGTCGTTGTCGGGAGTCGAAGGTCATCGACAGGAGTAGATTGGAGATGGCTGGAGTCAATTGGAGACACCGAGAGTCGATTGCAGACGCTGGGAGTCGAAGGTTGTCACTGGGCTTGACAGGACAGTGAATCGGCGGGCTAGGGTTCGGCAGCCGATTTGGGGGTTTCTGTCACTTGGGCTTGACGATAAGAATGGCCGGCAATTCGGACGTGTTACCGGGATGGGAGCTAGGGCTTGGCGGGAGTCGATTGGAGGTGAATCAGCGGCTAGGGCTTAGCCGCCGATTATGGGAAATTTCCGGGTTTAATCGCGGGTCATGGCGGGTCGAAGAAAGTAGAAGAAAATAAAGTATAGGGTTAAGTCAACGTATATATAGGAGACGCTAAGTCAAATTCCTAAATTCCGACTTATGGAAATCGGATTCTTAAATTCCGGAAAAAAACAGAGAGTTTGGCCAAAATCTCCTATTTTTGTTGAAACCCGACTTCGGTTGGAAATCCGATTTTCAAGGGAAATCGGGAACAAGGAATCCGATTTTCCTGTTACTCGGAATCTTGATATCCGATTTTAAACCCTAGTCGGATTTTTTATATTCGATTTTAAACCTTAGTCGGATTTTTGATATCCGATTTGAAGTTCACACACGACAAAAATCGCTATCATGTGCAGCGTTTCCTGTGTTTATAAAGTGCAAACAACAAGAACCAACAATTTCACGCTAATACGATGTTCGTAGAATAGGTCGCAACAATCTCCCAATTTTAACAAAAATTTTTAAGTTTGACAAGAACTCATATATTGAAAACAATCACAATAACATGTCCAAATACTTCATGACTAGTTACCGATGACACCATCTCCATCCCAATTGATATTGATTCTCGTTCTATCGGCTCGGCGGTGTGATTTTGGGTACACAGCTGCAACATGATCTTGTGAGCCACATCGGGTACATTCTCCTCGTGCCTTGCGTCCCTTGTAATCCATTTGCATTTTGAGCCTCTTTTTTTGCTTTCGACCGGTCCAACATTCATGACGATCCGTTCATAATCTGGGATGAGATTCTAATGTAGCCGAGGCCATTCTTTCTCATCGGGGACCGGAGTAAAGTTCGCCCGACCTTTAAATTGTTCATGCCATGCCACTTTCCTGTAATGTGGATCCACTAGATTGATTGGTTGATCTCCAATGTCACAGCACACAGCTAGTGCGTGTGAGCAAGGCATCCTATACCCTTGCCACTTATTGCAAGAACATTTATTCTGTTGATACTCTTGCCACTTCTTGCAAGAACATTTTTGCTGTCACCTTGAACTTGGCATTCGGACAACTATCAACTTTGTGACCTGCGGCTCTCTTCTCATATTTCACAAAGTCCTCCCACAGCTCTATCGGGACCGGAGTGATGCATTTTATCGATGCTTCATATTCTTCCAGGAACAAAAGCACGATCTTGTGAAAGGTTGCTTCCACCAATGCTCTAATAGGGAGAAAACGGACACCTTTGAGTATGTTGTTATAACTCTCAGATATGTTCATCGTCAAATTACCCCAACGATGGTGTCTATCCTTTACAAGAGTCCACTGGCACAGATCAATTTCTCGAAGATAGCGATGGGCTTACACATTGAATTCACACAACTCTTGCCTGCGTTCTTTAAATTTTCTTAATGAAAGCTTTTCGCCCATTTTCCAACACAACCGCCGGATTCTCTTGCTTTTGAATGTCTGTACCAAGTTGCTGCGAATGTGTCGAAGACAAAACCTATGATATGTTTGACCAGGTTTATTCCATTCTTCCATATGGGTCATCGCGGCGATGATGCCTTTGTGCGAGTCGGATATAATACAAACAATTCTATCCTTCACGACCCGGTGTCTCAAATGTTTCAAGAAGAACGTCCAGCTTTCCTCGGTCTCCTCATCTACGAGCGCAAATGCAATTGGCAATATACGTTTATTCGCGGTCTTGACCATCGCGGCAGTTAACTTCCCCTTGTAGCCTCCACCCAAGTGCGTACCGTCAATACTAACAATGGGGGGGCATTTCCAAAACGTATCAATAGTAGGTTTAAATGCCCACAAGAATATTTGAATGTCCTTTCTTTCTAGGTCCAATCTTTTTGCCACTCTCACTCTACCATTGTGCCCGGATTGCTCTTTACAAGTGCTGCGAAGTACCTAAATGATAAATAAAACAGAATGTAATCAATGACACACAACTAAACAATCTAACATACAAACAGACGCATAAACACACAAAAAAGAAGAAAAACAATACCTTGGAAGGTCCACAAAATTTGAGACCCAATCGCCATAAACAAGCTCGATCACTTTTTGCCTTCTACGCCTTGCCCTCTTGTAATTAACATCCACATCTAACATTTCTTTCACATGGGCTTAAACTAACGCGACACTATAATCCGTGTCGACTTTAACCTTATGCCTGATAAGTTGAGCAATGAATGAAGCACTCACATTCCGATGATTATTCTTTTTGGTGGCGTTCAAACAATTGTGTGCATTGCTCCATTTCACCATTTCCCACAACCCGTGATCCTTCTACGAGGCACGAATCCGCCATAAACATGGGATACAACCTTCAATAGGAGGGTGTTTTAGAGATTTACACTCCACAGCCCATGTTTTCCCGTCAGTATCGTTAACCATATACTCTCTCTGTCTTGAAACACTCCACGCCTTTATAGCATCCTGCACTTCTTTCTTATGCTTGAAGCAAGTGCCTAACTTTATGGAATCAGGTGTCTCATCCCAAGATTGAATTCATCTCTATCAAAACTGGACGGATCCCATTTACCTATTTTGCTATATATGTGCCGCCCTGGTACGGAAGTTTCTAACTCTTCTTCTTCAAAGTTCTCGGATTCATAACCGCTATCATCACTTTCTGAAGACACTGAACGCCCTTCCTCGCTTTCACCACTTCCTACTGTGTAGTCCGAATCATTCTGATCAGTGTCATACATATAATCCTCATTAGTCGGATTCTCAAACACAACCCCACCATGACTCGTCCCTACCTCTAGATGATAACTTCCTGCTGTGTAGTCCTCGTAGTCTGGATCACTGTGGTCTTCCATGCAATCCTTATTAGCCGGATTTTCAAACAACGATCCATCCCGACTAGTCCCTGCTACTACATGGGACTGAGAAGTACCCATCCCCATTCGGCGTAAACCACTACCATGCACATTGCTTGTTGGGTTCCATGCCCTCTCAGAGTGAGTAATATCCTCTGTATCCACATACAAATCCAACCATACACTTCCAGAAAGAAAATACAAGACTTCTAATGATGGTTCGTCCTTGATGGTAGCGCAACGCCTTGACCCATTACTGCTACTATCAAACAATAGTGACATGTTCAATTTCTCAATCTCTCTATCCCATCCAGCTCTTTCACAAATCCTCCCAACCAATTCATTGTAAGACAATCTACGCTCAATCACCATAGATGCATCCGCCAAGTTATTAAAAGTATTAATAACGCCATTCTCTATAACAAACTTACTTGTCCAAAACACATTCAGAATGTATGGGCCGTTAAACGCCATTTACATCTGTTGATTAAACAAATAATCATTTTTCAAATATTATGAATAGTTTTATCCGAATAAACCTAAATCATAAACACAAAGAAACCGCACGTTAAACCCTAAACTCTTACAATTCAACAATGCATTGTAAATAAACAACACATAATTAAACCGTAAACTCAATCCAATCAACAATGATTTTATACAACATCCTTATTTATCAACAACAATACATTAGCCATTATAGAGACTAACATCTCAAAAATACACAAAATTTCAAATTCATCATCTTCAACACTACATGCATATCCATACATTCTTAAATCAACCATAAAATTTCGCATAAAACATCACATTTCTTGTACAAAATGGCAAGAAATCAAAATTTCCATAGTCAATAAACAATGGTTTTATGAAAACCATATGAATCACATAAAACATCACTCATTCTATTCAAAACCATAAGAATCATCACTAACCTCCTTTTGATGACGATTCAAGACTTTACTTCCAATAATATTTGGAGAAGATTCCCTATTCGCCGCCCAAAGAACCCAATTACACAAAGAACTCAACAAAATTTCGTTTTGTAAACAGTAAAACCCGTTTTTCACTCTTATATAATAAAATCCAGTTTTGCAACAAAAACGGAATCGGAGAATCCGAAATAATTATAAACGGATTTGTAAAATACGAATTTAGGTAAACGTCGGATTCTCTAATTCAGTTTTCTTAAAGTTGGATTTTGTCAATCCGTTGGAATTTATTGTTTTTTCCTACTGAAATCTACCATAATAAATATAATTCAAATTTTGAGAATTCGACTTCATTTAAAAAATTTCCCGCGTAACACAGCTGTATTTTCTTGAGATTTTATTTATTTTTTAAATATGTAATGCAAATCGAATTTCTCTAATCCAATTTGTATTTTTAAAATTACAGAAAAATACGGAAAATAAAAGAAAAATAATATTTTAATAGAAACATAGAAGTCGGATTTGTTGAATCCGATTTACTAATTAAATTAACAAAACGGATTTTGAGAATCCGATATGCCTAGAAAATGTCCACCTACTACAAGGCAGCCTATATATGTCTACTCTCAGTCCAGAAGTATTTTTTAGGTCAAGCACCCCAAGGTATGTGTATTTTTCAGGTTCTGCTTTGCTGCATTAGTTTTGATTCCTGGATATTAATGATGATCCACTTATGAACCTAAGAAACTGGATATACATGGTGGAGGTTGAACATATCCTCTTTATTTTTTGTGCTTCATAATTTAGATTAAAATGTCAAAGAGGATAGATAACTATGTTTTGATTTGGTTCTGACACTGGATTGAAGTTACAGTAGTATGTACCCCATGAATTTTGAGAATTTTGGAACGGAAAAATTCTGCAAGTTGCCTTTTTCATTACCATTGTACTACTGTTATAGTCACACTATTCCCTATTTTATATCCTTGATATTTTTCAGATAAGCAAATGATTAATCTGTGGGAATTTCAACAAGAATTCACGGGAAGGTGCTCTGCTCAATCTAACGAGGCGGCAATTTGAAGACATCAGTGATAGTAATTCAGTTGAAGAGTTAAAGGGTGAGTGAATACATACCCTTTTTTTTTCCATGGTTGTTTTTTTCATGGGCGATCACTTTCTATACACAATATTTGTTTATTGTAATTTCGTGCTTTAATGTCATGAAGATTGTAAGAGAAGGTGTTGTTACTTTTTGAATAAAATTGAGAATATTCTCTCTACTGATTATGACTCATAAATCTCTATTAGAATTTGAATATGACTTGCATTAACAAGTTGAAATGAATAATGGGTTGTTAGTTTAACTATTATAAAAATGAGGAAAATATGGACAGAATGCTTATTCTGGCCGAAAGTGCTGTTAATTAGAGCAAATAATTAATCAAACAAAGAGGCCAACTTTGTACTTTGGGCTGAACGTGAGTATTTTGGGGAGAGTACTATTCGGCTTGAATTAATTTTGGATGGGAATTATGGATTGGCGCATCTTTTCATTTTATTGTATGAAGTAAATTATTTTGATTCTTGAAGTAGTTTAAATGATTTTCTGTATGAATTTAAATTAAAAATGATTCATGAAGTTTGTACTTATAGTTTTTTTCGGATTTAATAAAGCTGTATATTAAATTTTTTTTGTTCAAATGCATTATATTCCATCCATTTCCCGACTTGGATTTGATAGCATAAGAATTATTAATTGTTATTCTCTTATAAAGTTGCTTTCTTTATTGATGTATACAATATACATTGCTTTTTTTGGGCATGAATGTTCCCTTCCCATCTCCATTTTCATCAATTTTTGGAAGTATTTTTTGTTTCAAGTAAGTGATCATCTTTGCCATTTTCATTTAAATATTATTTGCCATTTTATTTGTAATTTAGTATCCAGACCTCAGTTTACATATTTAAAGTAATTTTAGGTTTTTGTAGTACTATCATCATTTCACAAATTGGATTTTAGCAAATATGAGATATTGGATGCTCTAGACGAGGATAATGTGATTGGAAGCTAGGCCTATGGAAAGGTTTACAAGGTTGTGCACCAGGTTAGCTCATTCATCAAGAATTCCTTTATTTTACCCTGGCAAATGTTTCATTTTATGATTGTGTTCCTATGTGGTTCACTTACACTTGAGTTGCTTATTTTTTAGTTTTTATCTTTTTGCTTGTTGAATGCTAATTTGAAGTCCATTAGGTTGTTGTAGAATATAGATACACACTCACAGTGAATAAGAAGCGTATACAGCTTTGGTGTAGTTATTCTTAAGTTGGTGACAACAAAACTTCCAGTTGATCCTGAATATGGCGAGAAGGATCTAGTTAAGTGTGTTTGCACTACACTGAATCAAAAGAGAATTGATCATATAATTGATACAAAACTTGACTCTTCTTGCTTCAACGAAGAGATGGGGAAAGTCCTATATATGGGTCTGCTCTAAACAAATGCCCTTCCCATTAATTGATCATTCTATACTATTATACATACATATTATAATTTAAAAATTTTATTATTCTTTTGGATGATTTTTTTTATTTAGCCGATTTAAAATACAAGCGGCATCCCGGACATTTGCCGGGGTAAGTATCTAGTTAATAAGAGAGTTAGTACCTGCTTTAGTTCGTGATCAAGTTGGGGGGGGGGGTTGGTGGATAAAGAAGATTTAAAAACGAGTAAAAAAGTAAATATATTTTTTGTTTAATCTAAAGGATAATTTTTATAATTTTTTTTTATTTTTATCACATCAAATCTCTCTCTCTCTCTCTCTCTCTCTCTCTCTATATATATATATATATATATATATATATACACACACACACACACACTAGGTTCTCTCCCATGCACTTCACAAAATATATTAAAATTCATTATTAAATTGATAATTAGTTATGAAAAAAAATCACGTACTCGATTAATGGCTGATTGTGAATTAGAATCTAAAAAGAAATGGATGATTTAGAGAATAATCCAACGATAAAAATGGATGAAAAAGGATGGGTTGAAAATTAAATGCTACTAACATTATTATAGTTTAAATCTCTTCAAGTTTGACTATAAGAAGAAGGTTTTATTTGTATTTTTCTCGTAATTTTACTCGTGATATTTTAACTTTATTTTTTTATAATTAGATTGGTATTGGGATCATTGAATTTGAACATAAGAAATATGTGTTACTTGAACTTTTTCTCGTAATTTTACTCTTGGAATTTAATATTTTTTTAGTTAGAATGTAAGAAAAACATTATTTTAGAATTTTTTTTTATTTTTCTTATTGTAATTTTACCTGTAAAATTTTAATAATTTTCTTTTACTCTTGAGAACGATTTTGTTTGGGGTCATGAAGGAGTAATAAATAAATAATAGGCCAAGTTGTATTTTGTGATTTTGGTAGGCAAACATGTGCTCTGCCCAATCCACAAATATAAATAACTTAATGGACCAATCAGGGCCTCTTGAACAAGAACTAAAAGTTGGTTTCCTTCCAAGCTCAGTACACCGTCCGTATGAAGAAAAAAAAAAAAAAACAAATAATCACGATTCACGGCATCTTCTATCAATATGAAGGCAGAATAAGAACGGGGAAGAACCGAAGAAAGGCACAAATTAAAAAGATCAGTGCGTGCTAATTTATGCCAAATTTTGTGCATTATCTTTTATTTTCTATTTTGTGGTTTTGCTTTTATGCTTGATTTAATACGTTGACCATTTCGAAAAAGAAATTTCCATTTTTCGGCGAGAAAGAAAAAGGAAGAATTAATTCTGTCAAGAAAGTACTCCTTACGTCCCATAATTATTGTCCAGTTTGGTTTTTTTATTTTAGTACAATTTAAACTAAAAATAAAAACTCAAACAGGACAATAATTATGGGACGGAGGGAGTAAATTTTATTTGCGGCTTTGAGCATGAACACTAGATACGAAGGAACAAGTTGGATTCCCGGGTCATTGAACCCAGAGAGAAAATATTCAGAAGTTTTCTACATTATAATCTAGAAAACCAATCAGCCATGAATCCGGAACAGGATGTTTTTATTTTTTATTTTTTTAATGCTCTCTCATTCATGCCCACAAAAGATAGTGGCAGGAAGGATATCCATTCTGTCAACAAACTGGAACGAGTTGGAATCCCTTGTCATAATCTTGCCTTTGTCCCACCGATTGTTTTAACCCGGCCCGTTCAATAATTAGCTCAGAAAAGTTCGGCCACAATGTAAGTCGCACCATATTTCTCTTCTAATATTCAGTTTTAGAAGTTGTTCTATTTATTCACTTTTTAGAACTATATATTTCTGCTACAAAACTAAGGTTAAGCACGTTGCATGTCACTCCTAATCGGCCGCAAGTTGGTAATACCTCCAATTTCCTTACTTTTCCGCGGCTCTTTGGAGAAGAAGAGGATTGATTTGATTTAACTGGTTTTTCGGCCTGGTCCAGCCCACCTTATATCCAATATAATTGATTTTTGTTACCAATTTCACTTGGCCCAGCCCACCTTGCCTTCTGATGAACTGAGCCATCCTTTTTTCATTTGGGATGTAGATTTTTTTATTTTTTATTACTTTTAAATAAATACTGCATTTCTGAAATGTTTTTCTTTAAATTTCTCTTATAGTGATTTAATATAGTTTGTTATTTATGTGAAGTTCATAAATTCTGAAATATTCATATATTTCGAGTCTTCTTGATCAATAATTCAATTTATGTTAAAATGTGAAAAAATATTGATATTTCAAACTCAAAAAATGATTTAAAACTAAACATAAATTAAAGTGCCCAAAACTAAGTTTAACTCGATTTTACATCAAAGTGCAAATACTACTTTAACCGTTTTTCCAGTTCCGTATAATAGAGCACCTTCAACGCTCAATCCCTAGTTCCGCCCCTGGGCCGCATATCTTTTGTAATGAGTTCGGTTAAGAACCTATACATGATCGAAGTAATGATTTTGTTCTAGTAGGATTACAAATGATTTTTTTTTCTTGAGAATTAAAGAACATGACTAATAGCTTTTTGATTGATTTTCAGACGTTGAAAATAAAATGCCTAAAGTTAGATTTTTTTTTTTTAATTGATTATAGTATGCTTAAAGACAACTTGTAGTTCAATTTACCATCGCGAATCGTGCAATCATTTATTTTCCTAAATGCTACTATTTGCACTTGTAATAGTTTTTTTTTTTGTGTTGAATATTTCCGTTTATTAAAGAAAATTTATTGTACACCATAAATATGGAAACCTTAAAAACACGTACTCGTGTCTTTTAACTCGTAAAACTGAAACGGGACCAACTAAATGCTACCATGTACGCTCGTGTTTATCTTTTTGTGTTGAACATTTTCATAAATTAAAGAAAATTTATTGCTTACCATAAATATGGAAACCTTGAAAATACATACTCGTGTGTTTTAACTCGTGACACTGAAATGGGACTAACTAAATACTACCACGTGCACTTGTGTTTGTCTTTTGGTGTTGAATGTTTCTGTTATCTATAGTATTATACTAAGAGAGAAACCAGAGAGAGAAAACAAAAAAAATTCTAAAGGTGCCACATAGAATAAAATCCTATGTGTCATTTTTCTAATGGTTGAGTAAAAAAATATTTACAAAAATTATACTAATAGTCCTTCAAATTTTATGTAAATAAAGTTTTATCAAATGGCATTTAAAACTATAGTTTAAAATAGGAAAATAAAAATTAATTAAATTTAATAGACGAGATTGATGAATATTAATGCACCGGAATTATTCCCTCCCCAAAAGAATCCCCAAAGTTACTGCTGGACTCATTTAATTAATCTCTATAAAAAAAAATCTCCCTCCCAATCATGTAAATCAATAGACTACAATTCAGAAAAAAAAAAAAATCATTCAACATTAATGTCATCTTTAAAATCTTCTCCCAAAAACATGACCATGTATTTTTCGCTAATAAAAAAGAAAAAAATGTACAAAATTTGGCTTCAATTATTACTAAAAGGATGGGATTTAACTATAATTAAATGTTATCTTTTGAATTTCAAACCAATACATTTATTTGTGTAATATCATATCTACCCAAATTAATATAAGCTTTCCCTAATAATATGTCAAAAATTGTTATAAACTTTATCTTTATCACTAAAATTTTGGATAATCAATTATCATTAATCCCAATTAATCTCTATTTATACATGCCACACAAACCATGAGTATGTTCCAGTGCTGTAAAAATCTCCCCCTCCCCAAAATAACCCGAAATCTAAAGATGAAAGGGCAAAAACTTTAGCCCTACAGTTGGTTTGTTGTTCTGAAAGTGATGAACTAAGAGTGGGTCGATCTTGTGGCATGGGAGGTAATAGTTAATTAACGTCATATAAGATATTTTTTTTCCGTATATTCTTCTGCAAAATGATGTTTTAGGTTCTTTTTTAGACGTACTAACTTTATATTTTTTTACCCATAATTTCATTATTTCATTAATTATTATTTTCTATTGTTGGTTTGTTGCTCTAAATTATTAAGTATTGGGCCAAACAGTACCATAGAATCTTTAATTACAACAAAATAACCATAAAAATTTTAAATTTCACATTTCAGTCACACATAATCTACCATCTACTATTGATAATTACTTCATTATGTATTTTACACGTACAATCATTTTATCTTTTCATCCAATATGTAACATTAATACAATCTTATTCTTTTACTCGCTTATGAGTGTTATTGTCCAGTTCTTTTCCTTCAATAAAAATCAAGCGAACACTTACATTTCAAATGATATGCATTATTTTTATCTTTACAATTACGCCTTTATTTAATTTTAGTTGTATAATGTATCTTAATATGGACTCCAAATACATTTTACACATTTTATATTTTTTTGGTTGATTTTTTATAATGTATATGTGCGGGTTTAACATCTAGTTAAGTAAATAATCAATCATGTCACTCCAAACTCACTCCAATAGTCTATCTATAATAATAGTAATATCCATCCAATTAATTTCAAGTAAAGCTCGTACTATATTTTTGACACAACGGTTATAAACTATTTTTACCCGCCTTTCTTTCAGTTTCCGACGTGTGAATTTGCAAATGATTAAAACAAGGTTAAAGACAGGAGTCATACAGAAAGCTAGCTAGTCTGTTTAGTGCTAACTGTAAAGTCACACGAGAATCAATGATGGAAGAACCCTTAAATGAGTTTCACGTAAAAAGCCAATGGGGATTCTGGACTCCATGTGAATGAGGTAGGTAGTTCATATAAAAATGTACTCCCAAGTTTGTTAATGGCAAGTTCATCCATATACCAAAGGGCAAATTAATTAAAGGTCCTTATTTGGTCCATCAGAGTATATAGGCATAAGCTTGGGACCTTTTGTCTTCCTTTAAGGAATTGCAATTTTATAAGAATTGGAGTGGGTACTATATATGTATCAAACTAATAATACTATGATTCTAAAGAAAATACTTTTTTTTGTTTCACCAAAATATATAACATTATAAATTAATTTGTGATTTAATATAGAAATAGAAAATTTATAAGTTATAACCGGATGGTATATGTATTTCAAGTTCTTCCTTTAAAGGGGAAAACAAAAAATTCCCAATTTCACACCAATCACACTACACACATGCGCATGAGTAGGTACAAAATGTAATGTATATTATTTTGAAACGGGAATTGAAAAAACGAAAAGTGGACGTGATCACAATACGTCCATCAATCAATATATACATATATATATATATATATATATATGTACTACTATTGTATTATATTCATATCAACTATTCTTATTACTTTCCTATTTTCCTTCGCCCTTCCAAGTGAATTTTCAGAAGAAAAAAAAAAACACTCCTCCAAACATGTGCCCCAAGCTCCCGGAGGATATTTGGTTCTGTTACCACGAAAATGAAGATTTCAAGAAAAAAAATGACCTCCTAGTTCACAACAAGGCGGAGCACAAACACCACGATTATACCTGCCAAACTTGTCTTAACGTGTTTAAGACGGCGAACGAACTACGAGTGCATCAAGATCTGATGCCGGACAGCAACAAGAAGAAGAAGAATTAGGAAGTGGTGGGTGGAGTCGTGAAGAAAAATAAAATCTGAGCTCTTTTTTTTTTTTTTTTTTTTTTTTTTTTTCTTTGTTTTCTTTTGTTGGGCTCCAATGCCAGCTTTGGTTCAATTTTAGAAGATGGTTAAAAGGGCGGCACACTTAGTGTGTTTCAATCTTTTGGCCGTTGTCAAAATAATGTCACCTCCATCATCTAAATAATAAGTCTGAGTTAATATCACAAAATGTGTGTCAAATCTCTCTAAGCCCTCTAATTAATTACAAAAAGTCCAGTTCAGTATGAAACAGTGACAATTGAAAAAAAACCGAAAAATATCAACTCCATTCATCTTTGTTAACGTGTTTTGTTTTTTTTGACTCGGTTTAATTTATAGCGTACGACCATTGCAATATGTACTTTTGACTTTTGAGTTCGCATAGTATGTATCGTCAATTGTAATAGTCCGCTTGAAATATTACATCATTCTTTAATTTCTGGAAAATAATTAGTTGATTCATTCAATGTCAAAAAAATAAAAATTTGGTAAGAAAAAGGGAATAGCTTGATATGGTCAAAACCAGACAGTGGCATGCTGAATAACAAATTGTTTCCTATGTAAATTTTTTTTTTTTTTAAATTACTATGAGGAAATTACTATGGTTGAGTTAAAATTTAACTCAGTTAATTACTATGAGGAAAAACATGTAAAAGCATAAACGCTACAGTAAAAAGTTTATCTATACCCAACGTTATGGATAATTTATATTTCCTGACTCCAACGTTCTACGATTTTGTGTCCTAATCCAAGTTATTCGTTACTTTCTCTGAGTATATTAACTATTATTCATTTCGTCACATTGCAATACTTTATTTTACTAAATTAAAATAACACATTAAATAAAATACTACATCTGTTTGAAATAAATATTATTATAAAATTTGATATTTAATCCGGTTTTTTTTTTCATAGAAACGTAGTAGTAGATTAATAAAGTTGCGCGAGGATTGAAAATTAAGTCCATACGGTGTTGATTAGTTATATTAAGTTTTTCGTCAGCCCACTTGCATTTCACATTTTTTTCTATTTACTTTTTTATTTTATTTTTTTATGAATCATTCATGCTCCTGATGTTGATGTTATACTTACTTTGTCCTAAAATTATTATTTAGCTTGGATTCACTTTTTAGTTTAATTTATAGTAAAAATGAAAATCTGACATAGATAAATAATTTCGAAACGGAAAGAGTATTAATTTTAGGTCTTGATATGAGGGCACCCGGCACCCTTATATTGCCTAAAAGCCAAACAATAGACGAAAAAGATTAGTGTCAATCAAAACAAAGGAGCAAAAGTAATTATGCTGGCTGTGACACGATGAAAATTCAGCATTATGAAATTTTCTCAGCTTTTTGGTATCGGAAATGATGGCGTGGAATGGACAAACTAATGGACTATATCGACTGTGGGTATTTGGCAGCCGTGAAATTAATATTAAATTTGATTTAAGGATAGCACGAATTAAATACATAATCAATCATGTCACTCGAAACTCACTCCAATGATAATACTAATATCCATCAAAATTTCAAGTAAAGCTCGTACTATATTTTTGACTCACGGTTTTAACTATTTTTTCTCCTTTCTTTCAGTTTCTGACGTGTGAATTTGCAAATGATTAAAACAACGTTAAAGACGGGAGTCCTACACAAAGCTGATCTGTTAGTGCTTAATTACTGTAAAGTAACATGAGAATGAGTGATGAAAACCCTAAAGTTAGCTAATTGTACACGTAAAAAGCCAATGGGGATTCTGGACTCCATGTGAATTTGGTAGGTAGTTCTTACTGTAATCGTAATAAACATGTACTCCCAAGTTTGTTAATGGCAAGTTCATCTATGTACCAAAGGGCAAATTAATTAAAGGCCCTTATTCGGTCCATCAGTGTATATAGGCATAGGCTTGGGACCTTATGTCTTCCTTTACGGAATTGCAGTTTTATAAGAACTAGACGTTAAACCCGTCCGTTAGACGGGCTGAAAAATTTAATGAAAAATTATAAAATTTTGAACATAAAATGTTATATTACTTTAAATTCATTTAAAAAATAGTTAATACATGTACAAAAATGTGTATAAAAGTCAAACGTGATATGAAGATGATACGGATCAACACTCTACTCATCCAAAGCAAATGTAATCTCTATTATAGTGTATTTAAATTAGCCACAAATACAGATAATATATTGGGGTAACATATTTAGTAGCTAACAAAAGTTAAAAAATATCGTGTGGGTTAAATATTTTGATGACTCGAACTGAATCTTTATTTAGTAATCCCCTTTACCTTGTTAAAACAGAATACAGGATGATGATGTGAGAACTTCTTATAAAAAAATTTTTGACTCCAAATACATTATATTTAATAAACAATTCTGCTACGTGTCATTCCTTCTTGAAACAAAAAATAAAAATATACCTACTTTACAAATGAAAATTAAAGCAACATGATTAAATCCCTAAAATAGGGACATTTACGGTTTATATCAATATAATTAAAGATCATGAACAAATCAAACATATCTCTAATTTTTCACCTGATCAAGATGAAATTGATGCTGCTTTCAATCCTTCAAATCTTAACCCTTATCAACAAACCAAATCCACATGTTTCAATTTCAAAATCGGAGGATAAGCTCCAAGTCCAATCAAGTTTTACTCTTCCCAGTCACCTTTGATGCCAAAAATTGACCGCCGGTTTGAAGAAGATTCCCCTTTGGCCTGAACCTTCCATGGATCATCGAAAAAACCCAGTGGCTTGAAAAACTTCCAGATAGGTAATTTCTCTAATGCAGAATTTTACAATGCATAATTTGACATCAAAAATTTCCTTTTTTATTTTACAACGAATCTTCTTCACATTATCAAATTCTCACTGAACTCCTCAAGGCTTTTGTACTCAACAGTTCAGTGTGTCAATTGCTACTTCTGCTGCCTCACAATCTTTCGCTTCCTCAGTGACAATTAGATCACAACTTTTTGCAGTTTCTTCTTTGGTAGCCCTTTCAACATCATCAAAAGTTTGATCCTCTTCTTTAGTGGAACAAAATCAATACTGTGGGATTCATTTAATTATTTATTGCTGTTCTTTAGTGGAATAAAATCAATATTGTGGGATTCATTTAATTATTTATTGTTGTTGCATAGTATATTATTTATAATTACATATCAATGGGAAACGGCGAGTTGGCTTACACTATAGAATGATGTTCACCCTAATATTTGGAACTGGAGAAAGATATTGGCAAAAACTTATAGGCCAACCTCTTAGGGTGGTCAAAAGTTGGCTTACACTATAATTTTGATCCTCAATATCTGGGCTAGGAAGGTTTTTCCTAGAGCGTCTTTCTGAATTCTAAACATATTAGGAGTAAAAAAGAAAGTTGAGATCCAGAGGAGGAATATGAACAATAAAAACCAATGCAAAGCTAAACTTGAAACTCAACCTACTCTCAAATTCGAAACCAATAAGAATCCAGACAGAAATCAAATCTGTTGCAACTAAGGAACTGTGTGAACAATTTTTTGGCAACACCTTGAAATGGGTTGAGCTCATCGCAATTACATGAAAATTAGTGCTCCAGTTCAAAAAATTTGTCTCAAATATAAAATTCTACTCCCTCCGTCCCAAAAAAATAGTCCATTTTTAAAATATACAATTTTTTTTAATTTAATCAACACACCAAATGTGCAACTCATTTTATGCTCCTAACTTCCATTAATGCCCAATTTCTATAAAAATTAACTACATATACATTTATTTTACAACTTAAATTTGATCAAAATTTTTATCTTAAAAAATATTGACCATGAATTTTGATGGAAAGATCTTGTTACGTAATTTGGTGTATAACACATTTTTTAATTATTCATGTATTAAAAGATATAATCATTTGAAAAATGAAAAAAAAAAACTAAAAAAAAAATTGAAAATGAAAGGAAGTAGACCATGTTTTCCTTACCACTACTCTTTTGGATACTTAAGTCATTTCAATTCAATTAATTTTAACTTTTGTGAAACTAAATTATTTTTTTGGGGGCAAACTTTTTTATTAAAATGGACTATTTTTGTGGAACTGAGAGAGTAATAGTTTGGTTTTGCAACCGGTAGAAGAACATTACACTACATGAACTTCCCTGAATTGACAACAATATTTGGCAGCTATAAGGATGCACTACGAACTTTAAGGTTACAACCTTCAAGTTAAATCAAGATGGGTAAATTATAAAAGAACTTAGCAAAATCATCAAACTTGTGTTATGGCGAATACATACAGATCATGAAGGTGGGCAAACTATAAAAGCAATATGTATAATCACTAAACTTTGTGCCATGGAGAACACATATATGTTGGGAAAACGTTGGGGCAGATTAAAAATCACACTGATTAAACAGTAAACTGGATAGTCCCCACATTTGGATACACACTAGTCATAACTTGATTCAACTAAAGTCCTCCACCATGCTTAAGTATGCTACCTTTGGAGATTTCTGAGCCCTCAAAACCATCATGAATATATACAGCGGAGATTATTGGGATTAAGAAGTCATTTACAAAAGCCAATGAACATATCTTGGTTAACAATCTCCACATGAATCATGAATTATGTACTTCTAGGAAGTCCTTCATACTAGACAAGAATTGGCTGCCACATGCAAAGCAGGCAGCTTCTTCTTCTTCTTGATGCTGCAAATTTGCAAACTCCATCCACAAAAACTAACAATGGATATCAACAAGTCACAAAAGCAAACTACATTAGGGCATATGCAACCCAGGAAATTGAGAAAAGAAAAAAAAAACAATCACATCAAATAATTATTATGCCTTCATACGGGCCAAATATACAATACACCGTAGATCAGAATAGGTAATCTCATAGCATTTTTTCATGCCTCGCATTCAACTTGAATCCCAGGTGGGTATTTCCCATACTACCAAACTAGAGATTGACAATATAACAAGTTCTTCAAACCCCATCATTGTCAGGTACTACATATATTAATCCTCAAGTAAAACAGCTTCATATCTACCGAAGATCATCAAAAAAAAAATTCCAATGAGTTACTGTTTGACGTAACTAACAAGTCATAAAACATCATGATCAAGTAGCAAACGTTTTCTCAATTGAAAGTCCACAAAGAGACATCTCGTATGGACATAGAAAACAAGGTCACTTTCCCTGCGATGCCCCAATGCAGGTAGCTATTTAAGAATGAGATGATTAGCTAGATCACAGTAAGTCCTTTGGGAAGCCTCAGATTAGAATTGACATCAAAAACAAACTCAGCCGGTAATTCCAGATATGTTAAATATTTATTCCTCATTGGCTTCATCATCATTTAAGTAACCAAAACAAAACAAATCTCACTGAATATAAGTCAAAGCAACAAAAGAAAACGACAGGAAATCACCTAAAATGTAACATCACAATAAACGACCCCGTGAATGAACACATAAAATCAACCCATAGTCCCACAGGTTCCTATCAGATGTGAAACTCTCAATATTGGTCCAATCATAGCCTTTCTAGTCATTTTGAGTTTTCTACCAGAAACGTGGCATCAGAACTTGCAGTTCAAATAGGAAAATTATGCTACAAAAATTAGATTTGCAAATAAAAAACACTACTCTTTCCAAACCCCAAGAAAGAACAAAGAATAAACCTTGTAGATCAGTTCCAAATAACGCACACAGCTGGGGAGAAGACACGGGATCACAACTGATGAATCCCAACAAATAAACAAACTCCACAGAGAAGATAGAAATTGGCATAAGCGTTGGCACTTCTTTCTGCTGTTTTTCTAAAGTATCATATGGCACTTCCTATTCCTGAGATTTTTTAATCCTAGGCAGTAATCATATTGAGAAAAGAAATATACATAAAATTTAAGAAAAAAAACTGATGTATAGCAATGGGCCTCAGAGATCTTGGTGGATAGAAATCATCAACTAGGCTTAAATTGCCCATCAAGAGTAGCAAATATAACTTTTACATCACAAGCCCACATCACTTTTCCATCTCATGTTCAAAGGGATGATGTTAAAAAAAAGAGTAAAACGTGCATTCTTTTAAGTCACTCAATAGACAACAATCTTTTTTGTGGACTGAGTGACCACTGACCACTAAAAGGTGAAAAGGAGAATGGTATAATTCACAAATGTAAAAGCTAAAAATGCAAGTGCAACATGTGTGTGTGCATATATATATATATATATATATATATATATATATATATAAATATAAAGGTGTTAATGGTGAGATCAGAAGTAGCTGGTTACTTTGATCATCTATAAGATCATTGGGAATCCGTCTGATTGATTTCTTCATCCCCACCAGAAACACAGCTTAATCCTCCCTATTTCTTTAAATAAGTATACAAGCCAATCTAAAATAGGAAACAACAATGATTTTGAAGAAACAGACAATATATCTACCTTGTCACCGAAAAGCCCTAGCAAGAAAGAGGAATGATTCGGAGCTAAAGGCAGACTACACATTTTCCGGAATAAAGAAAATGTGTATCTAAAAAAATTTAGTTTATTATTGCCTAATGATAGATCCCTCCATCCACTCATCCCTTTGCAGGAGAGGGGGTACAATGAAGGAATTGCAATATTAGGCGGTGGCAGCAAACAGACCATTAAGAAAACAAAGAATAATGGGCTCACAATATCAGTTGTATTTCAGACTGAAGTTAACGATCGAAATCGGAGACTAAGCTCACACCTTTACGAAAAAATGATCAGAAATGTAAATCCAATAAAAAATAGCAACAAAATATCTCCAAATAAACCACACTCAGAGAACTTATATCGCCATCCAAATGTCTATCAGCATAATCAACTGACATCCCAATACATTAAATGCATTAAAACCAAGAACACTAGCAGTCTTCTCATTACAAAGAGCAATAAAAATTTAACAAATCACAATCAAACAAAAAGCCACTCTGCAAGACTGTTCACAGGAAAATGGAGCTTTCTGCTTCGGTTAATGACTTCGGATCAATGGAAACCATATCACTCTAAATACAAAGATATGGTTCGCAAAATCAAATTAAATACTAACACTAAGAAACTGGAATCCAAAGAAGAAGTAAAATATATAAAATCGAAACGAAAAGGAAAGCAAATTTCACCTTCTAATGCAAGCATAAAGCTAAACATAAAAACCATGACGGGGCAATGGTAGGAAATGGAGAAACCGCATGAAATTATGGGTATGCCTGGACTAGGAAAGGATCTCCCGTCCACTCAATTCTTCAACAAAATCAACACCATCTAAATCAGAGGCAGGGCAAACCCGAACCTCCGATTATCTTAAGGACGCCTCCGTCCGAACACCATAAATAAAGACATCTAACACCCTCACTCACCAGCCAAATACTGAAACAAATCGCGGAGGGAGGAACAAAAAAGACCATTCCTAACCAGGGCATACCTACGATTTCCTGCAGGTTTAGCTCCGTTTCCGCCATTGCACCTTACTCGGCTGCTTCTACACAAGCTCAGGCCGTATTAGTGCGGCTTCCCCTTTAGTTTGCTTTCATTTTATAGTTATGTAGCAGCGGCGGCTCTTCATTCTGGAAGAGGGATAAACCCTAATTCACAACCATCTTTTCATTTTTACGATAAAACCTCGCATGTTATTAAGAAAATACAAAAGTTCCCACGAATTGTGCAAAAGTTTGAATGGTGGTTAGAAAATATCCATTTTGTTTATTTGAAATGTTTGGTAGACAAGAAAATTGAGATAAGCAGTAATCTTTTTTTTCATTTATTTTAAATTATGTTTTAGATTACCTGTAAATTTATCTCAAATATTTTTTTCCCTTTTTTTTGGTAGTAATATAGATTTCCTACCTATATAATCAATCAATCCAAAAAAAAAAAAAAATCTATATTGAATTTTAAAATTTGTATTAAGGACATGAAAAATCTTAAAACTCAATATAGATTTTTTTTTTTGAGACAGAAGGATAATCACCATCTAGTTAATATCCAACTCCGAAGGAGTTCATGTGAGCCTAAAACTGCATAGTTTTTTATTATAATTTTAAAAAAAGATATACTTTTTAATTTAAGATGTAAAAGTACTAAATTACTATTCCAACTTTTTAATTATTTTCCCTTGAATGACTTATTATAATTGGGATAATGATAACTTCACAACAACTGAATCACAACCATCCATATTTTCAACTTGTATTTAGAGATTTATTAAGAATTAATAGATCGTTAAGATTTAATCATTTTATTATGTGTAAATTTTTTTGTTAAAATTTTCCTATATGTAACACTACTCTAATAATTGATAATGACGGTCTATAACTGAGTCATGTATTCATGTAGCTTAATGGATCATTGGACTGGAAAGAATGCTTCTTAACTTCAATTGGGCTAAGAGTATATTGAACAAAGGATACGTAAACAATCTGTTTGAATGAAAGTGAGATTTAGTTATCTGCCGGAGACATTAAAATCCACAATAAGATCTATGCATCTAATTTAATTATTTTTAAATTTCTGTTTATTTTAATTTAAATGAATTCAACATTATAAAATTTATCTCAAAACGAATAAGACACATTTGTCCCGTCATTTTTTCACTTTTCCGAGCATGTATTACTGATAATATAAATGATAAGATAAGATCTTACCAATATACTATTGTTTTCTCATTTTTTTTTTTGAATAACAACAAAATTTGTATAGTGTCATATGTACTCAGGACAAAAATATTTTATATTTATTTTGGGCATCGGAGCAATAGCGATAGTCAAAAAGAACTTAGGGCATCTCTAACCTAAAGCTCCTCTAAACTCTATATTTAGAGTTGAAATAGTGAAATCTCACTATTTTTACAGTTTAAACAGTGTAAACATCTCCAATACATTCCCTCTATAACATTCCTCTAAAAAGAATATTCTCAGCATATCCTATTATTTATTATTTTTTTGTAAAATGAAATTTTGTTATTTGTGTTTTATTACATTCTATTACTAAAATAAATTACATTTAAGAAATTTTATAATTTACGCATATGATCGTTAATTCAAATAATAATTAGTAATATTAATTATTAAATTTAAATTACATAATTTTTATGGTATTACTTAATAGTAATTTTTTCACCATATATTATGTCAATTAAATAAAATTATAAATAGTAAAATAGTAAAAACATTTGGCTCAATGATAATAATAAAACACCATTACTAATATTACATTTAAATCATTAAAAATACATAACAAATACAAGATGAAGGAGAAGTTCAAATTTAAAAATGGATTCAAGTTTGATCATGTTTGGGACACCCCGAGGACTTCCAACAATTTCAAGTCTAAATGAAGATTATTCTGAATCCATTAAGAATTTTAAATAATTTATGAATGGCTGACTTTATCAACCGAATTTATCGTTATTGTCTTTTTGGTGTTTGGTTTTGTGAGTTTAAATGATGTACTTTATTTTTTCTTATGGTATAATTTAAGTTTATAAATAATCAAAATAATGTATTTGTTTTGATTGTTTGTAGTTTCTTTTGATGTGATTTTATTAATAATAATATGTGTCTTATGATTTTATAATAAATCGACAATGGTTTCTTAGTCCATGTTAAAATACACATACATATATTTACAATTAAGACTTAAGTTCACTCATTAAAATGATAATTATGATTATTAATTTTGAGTTTTACAACTTAAATAATAATTAAGAATGAACTAGATATATAATTAAATTATAATAATTAAAATTAATGAAGATCTAAACTATTAAAAAGGGTTAATAAAAACAGTTCAAAATAAAACAAATTGGCCCAAGCAAATGACAAGCCCAGACAAGTCTTCTAGTTTGGCCTTAATTTTAATAAAAAAAAAAATCAAAAAAAAGGGCAAGGTCCTGCCGCTTTAGCGGGTGAACAGTCTCCTTCAAGATTGAAGGAGTAGCAGCCCCTTTGAAGGAGCGGGCTGCGTTGGAGAGCCCGCTCCGCTAAATCCAATGCGTCTGCCCAATTTAGCGGACGCATTGGAGATGCCCTTATATACAACTTTCGATGCGCGATGGTTGAAGAATCTCTGATAGACAAAAAGAAAAGGAATTGACATTTGGTTTATTTGACTTTTTTAAAGAAAATTTCATGCAAAATTATTTACTCGTATATTCCCCTTATCTCAAAAAAAAAATCAAAAAAATCCACGTCGAATTTTGAAATTTTTTTTCAAAATAATAAAATATGAAAATGCAATGTATACTTGTATGGACAATTTTTTGATTTGGATTGTGGAAATCTCCCCTCCAATTTTACAGTACTCGCGCGAGGTGTAACATCTGTATAATCGAAAGTTAAAAATCATTAATGTTGCCTTGAAACTTTAAAGTGACTTATTACTATTTTAAATTATATGTTGGAAAATCTTTTGAAATGGGAGTATAATTTATGAGGATGCTTAAGGTAGTTAGTTAATGTTAATCAATGACTTCAATTCACTATACATTTACCATTTCCTTAAGCCTACAAAAAGCAATAGAAATCTCACAACCAAAACAAAAAAAAATAAAAATAAAAATAATAATAATAATAATACTTTTCCACCATGAATTTTGTCATGGTAAACGGTTCACTCTTCTTCATCATTCTATACTTGTCATTTTCTTCGTTTCTTTTCCTTCATGTATTTGCAGCTCTTCAGCCATATGAAGTTCAAGTGACGAACAGCCTACCTGATAACTCCCCTTTTGTTAACCATTCACTTTGCCTCGAAAGATTACGACCTTGGATATCACGATCTCAAGGTCAACCAAACGTACCGTTGGGAGTTTAGCATGAATTATTGGGACACGACGCTGTACTTCTGTCACTTTTGGTGGGCGGGAAGAGATAGCGCGCTTTTGACGTGATGGGTTTTTCGTTTGCAAAACACCATTGCGGGGAAGATCCAGCTGGGAATTATTGTTATTGGTTCGTCAAAGAAGATGGTTTTTATTTCAGAGGCAATCATGGGACGCGGTTATACGGACTCCCTTAACAAAATTAAGAGATTGGTAATTTGGTATTCCCTCCATCCCAAGATTATTATCTAGTTTAAGTTTTTATTTTTAGTTCAAATTGTATTAAAAGTGAAATCTCAAACTTATTTTTAGTTCAAATTGTATTAAAAATGAAATCTCAAACTAGATAATAATTTTAGGACACGAGGAGAATTAATTTGTAAGACACCGTCCAAACGGCTCAACTTGATGTTTTTTGTTTCACGCCCCATCCATCGAGTACACTTAATAAACAAAAAAAATGGTTCAGTCATTTGTAAGAAAGCTACAAAGCTGTACTGAGTGTTTATTTATTCAATTGGGGGCGTTATGGTTGGATTGTGGTGAAGTAAAGTTATTTCCCTTTTGGTTGATTATATATTGGAGACACATATTTTTATTTACTCATAAGCATCGTACTAAGGTAAAACTTATACTCCTACTTTTTTTTTTTTTTACTCATAAGCATCGTACTAAGGTAAAACTTATACTCCTACTTTTTTATTTTTTAAGGAGTAATTGTTATATTTTATACTCTTTTCTGACGAAGGAGTAATTGTTAATTACTGTAAAATAGTTAATTACTGTAAATAACTTTGCTCATTGCGGTTATTACTATTAGTTACTCCTGTTTTTCTAATGATGATGTCAGTTAATGTGTAGTGATAATAACTCATTAAAAAGTAACTGTGCTGCTTTCAAATTCTGGTTATGAACATTTTTTACAACGTATATAATCATTTTTTTGTTTAAGTAAGTCCCTAGTAAGATGCTAATTGCAGCCCCAAACAAGAAATCCAAAACACATATTCTGGGCAGAGCATATGCATAAACGTCTTATCAAGTCATCAAAGGGCGTCACGGATAACTTCAATATAACAGGGCCGGCAATGCTTCACCTCTGCCGGTCAAAACGTCAGTGCGTTTTTTTTTTTTTTGGATACAACAAAGATATTCCAAACAAATACTCCCTCTCCAGATTGAGATTTTATTTTTAGTACAATTCAAACTAAAAATAAAAACTCAAATGGGACAATAATTATGGGACGGAGAGTAGAAAACAAAACAATCTTATGTAAAGTTCTGTAGATACACCTTTCAAATTGTAAATATAACAAAAATTAGAAGGCCAAAGAAATAGAGATTAATGAGTGAAGCAAAAATGGAAAAGAAATTACCGAATTTACCTTTAGGTAGAAGAAGAAAAGGAACCCAGAAACTCAAAACGGAATCCAAAACGTTGCAAACGGATGGGAAATGGAGAAAACTGCATGAAACCATAGGCATGGGTGGTTGAGGAAAGGATCTGATTTTAAATCAACTCATAAAAGTGTACCAGCAACCCAAATCAGTTTTTTTTAAAAAAAAAAACCCGCCGGATCTACCCAATCTGACACAAAAAAGATTCCCAGATCTGAAGGAAAAAGCAAAGCCCACGTGCTATTCGGATCCAGAATCCGTCACACACCACTTTATTTTCAGCGTTCATCTTCTACCCAGCGGGTAACTACCAATTCTCACCGGAAAACTACTAAAACCAGCCCAAAATTAAATACAAGAAGAAAAGAAAAAAAAAAGAAGAAAATTGAACTAGTAAAGATTCTTTCCCAGCCACAGCCATGCCAATAATTTCCTGCAGGATTCCACCGTTTCCCCGCTTGAACCTTTTCTCCTACGCCTCCTGCTTATTATAGAGAGGCTTTTTTCCCACTTCTATTTATAGAACTGATTTTGAGTCTTTGAGATTCGAAAGGCGGCGGCGGAGAAACCCTAATTGAGAGGAACTATTACTGACTGGGCCATATGAGCCCCAATCTGGATTTCGCACAACTTCCTGTTAATTGTAGTTTTAAAAAAAATTATATGGACTTTTTTTCTTTTACAGTGGAACCCGTAAAAGGGTTCACAGTGGAACCGTAATAGGGAAAAAACAAATCAAAATTAAATTTTAAAAATATTTACAGTGTTCAATTACTGTATTAAAAAAAAAGGATATTTAATTTAACTTTTCTAGCCATTCTTCACAATTTCTTAGTTATTTTCTCCATTCCAAAATAAGTGTCATCCTATACTAAGCACATAGTTTAAGAAACCCTTAAATAGGCTATTAAAGTTACTTGAATATCCCCAACCAATACCATTAAAAATATGTCCACCAATAGTATTAATTCTTTTGAGGGTAATTTTAGAAATTTTGGACAAAAATGCATTGAAATGTAAGAACCACACTTATTTTAAAATTTCTCTATTTTGTTAAAACGACATTTATTTGAGAACGGAGAAAGTATATTCTTTTTAGTTTACTAGTGCAAATTTAATACTCACCCCGTCTCAAGTTTCAAGTGGCCAATGCCTAGGAAAAGCAAATTAGCAACGGGTATTAAAAGACTCAACAGTCAACAAACCATCCTAAGCTTTTCTTTTATTAACATTTTTATGGAATATTCGTCGATATACGATATGAAGAAAGAGATCATTGCACATGTAAATTATTGCAACCGTTAGTTATATCACGTAGAATGATATAATTCGAATATCTGATTAAATAACTAAAAAAAAATTAGCTAATAAACTGGTTATGATTGTGTTATAATATTCTTTTCGTCCTAAAAAAAAGTTTGGAATAAAAAAAATTAGAATACGCGTTTAAAGGTACCAAAGGGTAAATCGACCCAATTCCTGGTAGCTTCCTTATCTAAATGGTGCTGGTCAATATATTGCTATAAAAATGGTCATGTGATTTTGTGATAGAAATGAAATGAAAAAACACACCGAAGAGAAAGGGGGAAAAGGCAGATTGATTTGCAGGGAGTTATAGGAATGGGGTGTTGGGAATGAAAAGTGATCCTTTTCTGGACAATTGAGAATTTCTTTCCCAGGCCTCCCATTCCTACAATTCTCTGTGATTCCTTCCTTTCCCTTACTCTTTCTTGCTTGCTGCTGTTTGGAGCTATCTTTAGTTCTTCTCCTTCTTCATCGTTATTCCTTTTCTGTGATCGTTTTTCCTTTTGATAGAATTGTGTTTTGCAACAGTGGACTCTGTTTTCTGATCGGGATTTTTTATTTTTTCTAATCATTTTGTGTTTTTATCCATTCAGGTTTAGAGATGGGAGTAAAATTGGGCCCAGATTCAAGATTTGTGAATCAATACCTTTATGATTGGGCTAATTGATTAGGTCAGATGGAAGCATGCATAAAAAAATAGTACGTATAAAGTAGCAGATGGTCGATCCGACCAGACTTCATCGGATTCCGAATACCATGTTGACATTCGATTAGATGTCCTGATTGTCTCGAGTTAATTACTCCATCGTCTCAGAATAATGGTCTTGTCGATTCTGAACCAACTTAAAAGGATTTTGGATCAATGATCATAAACCAAAAATAATGCTACAAAATTTTGCTCACATCGACCGTCAGTGTTGATACAAAAAATATCACTACTTTAGGGAATACGTTTTGGATCAGACGGCGTTCTTATAAATCTTACAAAGTCATTTCAATACATCATCCTATTGAACAAAAAATGGTCAATTTTTTATTTTTATCGGTTAAAGATTAGCAACGTGAGACTACAGTAGTCGGTCATTTCATCATAAAACATACTGCAAAGAGTAGAAATGTGAAATGTCGATGCGGGTCTTTATTCATTTGGAAATTTTGTGGGCAACATTTTCTGTGTAAATGCTGACCCAATCCATTGTGGACTGATGCATATCTTTAATTGGGCTTGAGATTTTCTGGAGGCCTAATTATGAAGTTATTATTAGTCCAGCACATTTTAGCCTATAGGAACAAAATTATTTTTTATTGGGTAAGATGGAAAGAATTTGTCATGGAAGGGAGAACCCGACTGCTATTTTTCCAAAGTTTTGGGGCCAAAGTGGAAGGATCGGAACTTCCTGGCATTTATTACTTTTCAGATAGTTCCTATTTTCTGTTTAAGTCCGTTTTTAGATATTTTTCCCTTCATTCGTTTTGAGTTGTTTTCTAGATCCTTCTTGGTAGAGATACTGTATAAATTCGGAAACTGTGGTGTACTGAAGATTTTATGGAAAATGATACATTTCAAACTCTTTCTCTCCTCTCATTTCTGGTTACGAATTTCCCGAATTACTTCGTGACAATTGTTCGCGAAGACCAACTTGATCATCTTCCTTATGGAATCCATTATAAGCGAGACAATGGATGATTTATTAATACATAATGAATGAGATTTATATAAATCTATAACAATTAACAACTCCATCTGTCCCATGCGAATAGTTATATTGAATTTTTAAATTTATACTAATTTTAATACAAATTTGAAAATTTAATATGAATTATTTTTTTTGAGACGGAGAGATTAATATATTAGGGTTAAGTATTAAGAGGTGGGTCTCCATAGCGAGTCAATGCAAATAGTAATTCACGGTGATAGTCGGTCTTTTAAAATAAGTAGAGAAACTCCAATGAAAACAATTAACAAGCTAGTTTGGGAGAGTACATCATCTTATAAACCATTTGGTCCCATTTAAATGTTTTTTCAGTGTGCACTTTTTTACAAGGTGCAATCCCTAATATCACAATTTGGAGTAAGGATGTAGGACTGAGGAGGAAATTGTAGAATGGAACGAGAGAAATATATATTTTATTACGTTTGTTCAAGAAAAAATTGAGTTACTCCTTCAGATCCTTATTATAAGATATTTTTATTTATTCTAAATTTATCTAGAATGTTCTTCTAATTGAAAATAAAATCTTAAAAATGCATTTATACTTTTATTTTCTCTATTATAATAAAATATATTTTTAAAATTTCATTTTCAACTAAACAAACATACCAAATGAAATTTAAGATAAATCAAAATATATTATAAAAAGGAACCGGGGAAGTTTCTTTTTTAACTAAAAGCAGTATAATGAAATACATTATTTTTCTGAGAGTATTAACTCTTGAACAAGAGTACGCTGGAAATCTTGACATTGTTTGGACATCTGAGAGTTTGGAAGATCGTACTATGCAATTCTACACCGACTTTCTTAGGGAATCATATGTAACATGTATCATTAGAGCAAACAGGTAACTAATTAGTGTTGAACTATTATTCCGAGATAATAATAATTCCTCTCCCTAAATCTCTAACTCTCTGATCTAATCTCCCACCCAATGATATCTAGACTCTAGTGTAAAATTATTTTAAAAAATTAATCTAAATTTCGGAGTCCAACATGATCTTTGATTTAGGTATTAGTGTGATGGCAAAAAATAGGGACCGTTCATCAATATTGGAATCCCTATTTATGATGTTGAATATGGCGCAATGATGATGTCATTAGAATAGTCCTTAATTACGAATCCATCCTTAATCAGCTTAGACAATAGTGACCATACATTTGCAATTAAGGACGGCTGAGATTCATCTAAAAATATCTTAGCTGGATGGAGATCAGTGGAGCACTAACAAAGGCCAAAAGCCCTAAAGCCTAAAAGCCAAAATGAGGAGGATTTTCAACCTTGAGCCCCACTCTTTTTTTACTGGGTATTATTACTTTATCATGAGGAGGCAAAACCCTTGGGAGTCAACTTTGTTGATTAATCAAATCAAAACATATTTTTCGATTTTCCACGAACGAACAAAAGCAAATGGAATACCACTAAGTAGCTTAGATCGCTATCAAAATTTCTAGTTGGTTTTGTGATCCACAAAAAAGTCCGCAATCCACGTCCAATCTTCCCCTTCCGCAACAGTGCCCTTGGAAAAATCATGCAATATTGGGACAATTATCTCTCCAAGTACTTTTCAAATTTCTCAATTTATAATCTTGCGATTTTATTCATTCTGTCTTTAAATGATTATTTTACTCATTGTTTAATCATGATCATCATCGTTTAATATTGTTAAAGCATCGTTTTAATGGCTTCACGCGATTATCAGTACTCTTTAAGTATTGTGTTTTGAACTAAACAGAATTTATTTGATCATGGATGAAGTGTCTAGCCCCTAGCGAAGTATTTTACTAGGTTTTATCTCTAAATTACAACTGTAACTTACATTTATGCATCAGAAATAGGATTGGAGTGAGCGTTCTACATGTTTTTTTTTTTTTTTTAAAGTTTTTTCTATCTTACCCGAAATACTATGCTTGGATTTATCATCTATGGTTCAATCATCACAAAATATTTTCTGCGACAGTTTATACTTACTTAAGATTTGTTTCACATTAAGTGGAACAAACAAATATGGAATGCATCAAGATAATTGCAAAAGAATTGTAAGATTCGTTTACGAGGTTTTAACAGCGGAAAAAGTGTAAAAAAAAAAAAAAAAAGGCGGATGAATGAATAATCAAAGAGGAGAGGACACAACACATCAAAACTTTTTGGTTGTCATTAGCAGCAGCAGAGCCACCAACACCCTCAATTAAAGTTAAATTTTCCATGCGTACCAAAATTAATGAATACATAAAAGTTTTTTTTAATGGTTCAATTATTAATCAATAATAATATTGAAGAGACTAGACAGTACTAAGAAAAGTGAGTGCATCATGATATATACGGGAGAGAATCTAATCGCTGACTTATGACTTTCCAACTTTTGAATCTCTCTATTAGCTTTGCTATTTCTTTTGCTTTTTTCATGTTCTGATGGATAATTGATAAATCCAAATCAACCCCAAGCAGTAGTACCAGACACACCAAAAAAGAAATAAATTAATATTAATAATGAAAAAAAAAAGTCACCCAACTACTCCCATTCATGTTTTTTTTTTAATGATGTCAATCAGATATAGTTTCTTCCTTCCAAAGTAGAAAATGTTTGCACCAAATCTAGAAAGCGTGTGCAGATTACTTGTCCTGTCATTATCTAATCTTGGTTAGACCAGAAAAATTGAGAAACGAATGCACAAATAAAGCGACTATTGCAATACTCATATAATAATAATGATAGGTAGAAGAAGTTTACCATATCAACATACATATAATTATTTAGAATCAAAGTCTATGTAATGAACTTGTAGTTAAAATGAATTTATATGCAGTCTCAATTACTTAACCAATGGTTCTAGAATTTATGTCATAAATCCACTTATTTAAATTTATTATAAATGAGTCCTTCTTTTTGTACAAAAATTTAAAGTAATTTTTCGTCTCTCCTTCATTGTAATGGTACCCCTAGCGTTCTGAATGCATCTACATATTGGGTTAACTTTTTTTGTGCTCAAATTTTCCCTCACTCTAGGTATAATGAAGGGCACACGGAAACAATTGCCTGGATCCGCCACTGGGAGGGAGTACATTATTATGTTACAGGAATGACCTAACACCATGGCAAAGCGTAGGTAACAAACACCTCACTAACTGGAAGTCTGGAACCATTTGGTAATCTTCTCTCATGATTCACATGCTTAGACCAAAAGCTCATCATCAAATAATGATTCCACCTTAATGCTAAAATAATTTCTTCAGTTTTACAATACGTATTGAATGCTTTTACTCTGTTTTTTTCATAAAATTTCCGAAGTCGTCCCAACTACTATTTTGCTACAGCAACATGAAAGGCTTGCCTCATAGGTAGCACTTCATCTCATAATACACAACTTTTTGGAATGACCTGTTGGGTTCAGTCTGTCCGCGTGCTGCTCTTGCTTTTTCCCATATAATTATTAACTAATATTTTTCTCTGAAGAAACATATTTCTTGTAGTATTATTAGTCAAACATCAAAAAGGGCAAAATTTTTAGAGCTTTTAAAATTCGAGCTCTAAAGAGTATCCTAGATACACATGCTCCCATAATCGAGCTCTATAATCTTCTCAAAATTTTCCTCACTTCTTATTTTCTTTCCCATATCAGTAACGCTAGGTATTTTATAACTTTCATATTTATTATTTCTTTCGTTCATAATAATAATGAAAAAATACTACATTATTTGTCCAATGATGATTGATGATGGGATGCTCGAACCCAAGCAAAACAAAACTCAGAAACATACATACAATTTAAAGGGGTCAGAAACATGTCTGATCTCAATTTTTCCAACCCCCCAGGAAAAAAAAAAATTTTGAATCGACAAAAAGAGAAAAGCAATTCAGTCTACCAACTTGCAAAATTGCATGCTTCCGGAATTCTTCTCTTCACGTAATACAAGGATGGGTAGAAAACTCATCATTCTCCAATCTCAATACCAATCCCACACAATTCCACACACAATAATAAGGCAATAAAACTAAAAAGTTGGTCATGAATAGACTTTTGTCTTCACTCTTCAACTGATCGATGAGAGTGATAGATTTCTAACAATTGGCCAACAAATACATTATGACATTTAACCCCTCCAAAAACAAAAAAGATGTCAAAAAAGGAGTCGAAATGAACCACGTTCCACACCACAAAGAGAAACCAAAAAAAACCTCCCCCATCAATCAAGTGCCACTTTTCTTCTCGTCCATGGGAATAAATATGAAAATTCCAAGAGCCTTGGAATTCGAGTTAGTGGAGTTTATTTTTCTCCATTCCCCACAAACATGCCCTTAGACTAGAATTTCCACACGATCTCACTCTTTTGTTTATTTAGTCCTCCCTTCTAGGCTTCTACTATGACTACCATTTTACAAATTCTTAAAATAAAAAAAAAAAAAAACTCCAATTTTCCATAATCAATACTACCAAAAAGCCACAATCTTGCCTTTATATACGACCCGTCATGTCCCCTCCTCTTGCATATCTATACGTTAACTTTCTCCTTCTTCTTCTTCATAGTCTCACTTTCTCACTTGGGCTATATCCTCATTTTGCTTTTTGAACTTTAATTCCAATTCTTGTTAGTTGGAAAATGGAGAGATCCGGTGGTTGCGGAAGGAGTGGACGGTGGCAGCAGCTGCGACGGAGGAAGAGGAGGAGAACCCTTTTCTAGCTTTAATGTAATGATGGGCTCATCATCATCATTGATGAAAGAGCTTATCATTACAAAATGAAAGTGACAACAACATCCCAACAACAAAGAAAAAGCTTTGCAATTTCCGCTCTCCTGATTTTTCTAGCCTTTAAAAAGAATGGCAGAGTTAGGAGAGCGATATCATTGCATTGCGGGGGAATTGAGGGTAGCGGTCCGAGTTTACCTTTTTTTTAAAAAAAAAAATTAGGTCTAATATGTTCTTAATCTCTTCTAGTTTCAACCTAGCTATATGCTAATCCTTTTATTTTGTTTTTGTTAATGGGTTTACATTAAAAAAAATATGGGATGTAAGAGATGCATGCGAGGAAGCTTTTGTTTTGGGGTTAGGAAATTAGGGGGATTCTATGGTTATGGGAATGGGAAGTCTGGATTTGTTATGATTCCGGGCATGCATCGCTTACACCCGTCATGTACTATTGTTTACTGCTTTTAGTTTCTACCTTTTCTTAATGCTATAATTAACTATAAATTATAAGTTTCACTTTCTTCAGTTGGCCTTCTTCCTGCTATTGATTTTTATCGTGTAAATCAGATTATTCGGAATTAATGTTGTGAGTGTACAGATATCAAATTTTACCCAAATGTAATAAAGCGAAATTAATAATATATAAAAGCTGTGTTTTATCTGAGAATGAAATGCAATTAACAACAGGTCATTTTTGTTTACTTTTTGGAGTCATGTCATTCTCTTCTCGTTTTCTTTTCTATTTTTTTTTTTTAGAGGTAATAAGTTTCTCTTCTCGTTTCCGACCAATGAAAATGTATTGAGAATGTAGTCAGGCTCTGTTTGGAAGGTTTTTTGATGGTTTTTTTCAAAATAATTAAATAATAATTTTCTCATCCCAGCATACTTTTTTACATTTTCAATACATTTTTTTATATTTTTAATATAAAAAATACTTAAAAATACACACTGAAAAACGATCCAAACATAGCCTCAGATTGGTAACTGATTCCTCGTGCATAATGCAAATGAAGTAGCCTCTTACGTCCAATTGATATTTCCCAATTCAATTTCTCACACATTAAACTTAGTATGGCTCATCCCAAAGAAAGGCTTTCTCCTCTTCAAATATTTTAATTTGTTTCGCCTCAAAACAATTGTTATGGAGCGAGAATTACAAAATTTGATTTTCTGGTGTTTCATTGTACTAGTACGAAAGGGTCATCTAAGCTAGGTGAATTTGGTGCCAACAGTGAAAAAAAAATGCCCCCAATTTTTTGTGTACTAGTTAAAACAGTAGTCAGTAGTACTTTCGAGTTTGTACATGAATTAATCTAGGGTAGATGAACTTTAGAATTATTAGGCCCTCCCGTCTTTTCAGGGGAAGAAAAGAAAATTCGTGTCAGTGTCCCCTAAACCCATATCCGTATTCTAAAAATGGGGTGGTTTCATACCAGCTATAGAACAAAGGTCTACTACACTATACACTACGGTCTACCGATAATTAATAATCTCCTGCGTGTACAGAGATCTTCTTCAAGTTGACAAAAACTTGAAATGCCAAAAAAGGCTACACACACTCGTCTTTTCCAAGTGTCCTGTCAATTAATTGTCATTGTAAAACCGTAAAGACAAGGAAACGTTACTGCTTACGTTACTGCTTTGTGGAGTGATGAATTAAAAGCTTTAACACAGCATGAATGCAAGTACACTTTTGCTTCACTTGCTTAAGATTATGTATAGTAAATTGTTTTGAACCAATAGTTTCTTTAAAAACTATTTATCACATTGTTACAAGTACGTACACCTTTTAGGCTAATTGAAAGACGTTCAATATCGGCCTAGAAATGAGACCTATTGGTTTGGAGACCACTTGTCTGGCACGTTTACAAGACTGTGAGCCGACGAATCAGTGGTTCCGAACTAGATGATCCAACGTTCACTACTTTTTTTTTTTTCCGACTTTTGTAACGATTTTTAATGAGTCAAAACGCTTCAATAAAATGTAGTGAAGATGATCAGTACGTCTAAAGCCTATATAGTAGTATATACTAGCAATATACATTAATAAATACAGCTACGATGGGACTGGGACTGCAGGCACTTTGGCACTGGCGTCTCTATGCTCTGTAATCTGCACTTCTGCATATCCATAATCTATAGGCAAGACCCCTAAACTACTACCAAATACTGCAAAGTACCCCTAAAATTGGGGGCAATTTGTCTATGTTTAATCAGCCTTTTTTCTTTCCGAATTCAGAAGCCCAACTGGTTTAATATAAAAGCTTTGTTTGAGCAGTTTTATCCAGAAACCAGAATAGCCAGTATAGTTAATTAATTAACTATGGTTCTATTTCTATCCTACTTACTACTGAAACAAGAAGTCAGAAAATGATCAGTGAGTAGTTTCAGTAGTACTGCTTTTCAAGATAGCTAGCTGATAGTATTAATTTTCTGATGCTTATTCTCACCAGCTTATTAGCATCTGGGAATGTGAATTATCACTGAACTGGAAACCCGTTTTTATTTAAAAGCTGGAATCTTGCCCGGAGATGCTACGGACCCAGTATGTATATAGCCACCCTGCTGCATGAAAGCTATTACCAAAAATCAACCAGCAAAGTCTGTTTTTAGCTTTCTGAAACCATAACGATTTCGGGTTTTGTACCCAATACAGAGTTTTTTTGGATTTTCTCCTTTTCGGTATCTCTGTAATCTGTATTAAATGATCTTGCTGTTTTCCTTGATTGCGTCCATTTCCCGGAATGATATTTACCAGCCGACTTCCTCAGTCCCTGATATTTGTATATTATTATCGTCTAATGTGTGACATGACGAGGTCTAATTAATATGGTGTCGCAAAATATTTTAACCGAAAAAAAAGCGCCTTTTAGTCCCTTAATAAAAAACCCCATCAAATAATTATACTTACATAAACAAAAATTCAAAAAAGGAGGTCACTCAATCTCACAACAATGTTATTAATTAGGGCAATCTTGCAAAATGATTGTTGTGTACATAAAGTGATAATCTCAAGAGAAGTAAGGGCATTGGCGCATCTGGTTTCTTATATAAGAACCATGATTAATTTCCTGAATTGTCAAATGACTGGATATTTTTCACTAATCTGCTTCTCCATGGAGAGAAGGTTGTGCACTATTTGCCAGGTTGTTAGAATGAAAATAATTTGTTGGTTTGATCAATTCACACACACACACACACACATATTCTCAGTAGTATGCTTTGAAGAAGTACTATTTTTCTTTAAAAAAAGTTTCTGAAAGAAATGTTATGGAAAATATCAAGGGGAACAGTGGATTAAAATGGAGAAGCTTGGTTAGAAAAACGAAGAAGGCATGTTTGCTTAATTTTGTCGTTGAGATTTGGGTACAGTATTCAACGTAAGCGTCACCAATAATAATCCCAGTTAAAAAAAAAACGTAAGTGTATACTTAGTGATAATCATAACGTGATATTAACTTTGGTTTTGTACCTTTGTTGATTTTAAAGAGGAAAACTGTGTAATTGTGTCATTTTGTTTGTTGCATTTTAGTTTGGAATGTTGGATTATTGCTTCGATAATGCTTCCATAATTCCAGACAAATATCATCAGTCCAAGATCTTGATTTCGACGCTCTTTCAACAACCCACTGTTTACCAAAAAAGATAGCTTTGATGAAGTAGCGTAGCTGTTCAAATGTTACCCAATTAAGTTATGAAAAAAAAAAAAGGATTCAAAGAGGAAATGTGAAGAGTTCGAATGCATCATCAGTACGAAAAGAAAAAGCCAGATTATTGGTCACCGATTCACTCCGTTGATTCAAGGAAGTTGGCAACTCTTATAAGCAGAAATGAACAAATTTATTGCAATCGAGATGTCGATAAAATTGGGTATTTGGAGTTGGACATCTAGTTTAGTGTCTGATAGAGATTCAGATGTTAATTGACCATGGACGTTCATGTTGTAATGTTTTTTTTTTTTTAATTGATTGCAAACATTATTAATAAATCGTATTGGCTTACGAGTATAAAAGAGCATGTTGAGGAAAAACACTTTTGTAATGGCCATTGCCAATGTTTTGTAATTCAAGAAGTTTTGTACTACTACTTTCTCAAACAAAATACTCATTTCCGTCCTAATTATAAAGCACAAATTAACAATAAAGTTAACATAAATTTGTGTTTCATTATGATTGAAGTGGTCTTAAAAGATTGTACAAAGGAAAAAAAGAAAAAAATAAAAAGAAAGAGAAATAATGGTAATATTTATCCAAAATCAATGGATTTCACGAAACATTCACAAAAAAAAAAGAAAAAAGGACAAGCATCTTGCCACAAAGAAGCTCCCTTTATTTATTAACTTTTCAAAATAGTTCTTAGTTCCAAATCCTATATATTTAGATTTTCTCTGTTTCAGAATGATTCTTCATTTTGAGATGGGTCAATATAAAGATTCACAAATTTCATGCAACAAGAAACTACAAACACCTAATCACCACACTACATTATTAACATCTTAGACAAAATTAAGCGACAGCTATGTGAAGATGATAACTACATATTATACTAGAAGAGCAAAGTAACGGTTTAATCACGAATCAAATCACAAGACCGTGTATTCATCATGTAAAACACCAAGATACATCATGTAAAACACTCGAAAGATGATACCAAAAGCAAATATTACAATCTCCTCCATGATCAATCCCTCCCCAAACAAAAACATACACAAATTGTTTGGACTTTACAACACAATTTTCAACCTAGACATCGGTTTTGATGGAAGCACTATAACCAGTCTCATCATCATAATACTTGGACCAAAGCATAACACCTCCATATTTGTCAGACCCCTTAAGAGCAGGAAGCACCGATGATGTTAAATCATTCACCGGAATAAATCCACTTCCGGCAGCATCAGGCGCGGCGGGCAATCCAAGAAAAATCTTGGTAGCCTGAATCGACGAAGTCCATTGATTCCATGAACCTTCGAGGTTGTTCAAATCCCCTGATTGGAACTGACAGGGCGGATTGTTGTAGAATTGAACCCAAACATAATCAAAAAGCCCTGTTTCCAATGCACCTCCAACCCATTGATCAGGAAAAGGGCACTGAGGCGCTGCAGTTAAATAAACTTTCTTACCAGATCTCTTACCATATTGATACAAATACCTTGCCAAATCACCCCAATATTCACTCCCTCCTCCTTCAATGTCGAAATCAATCCCATCCAAAACAGCGTCGCCTAAAGGGCGATTCGAGGATTTCCCTCCAAGGAAATTGTTCCATAAATAAGTCGCAACTTGTCTCGCGTCCTGATCCGAGTCCAGCGAATAGCTAACGAGCCCGCCTCCAATGGAGAGCATCACTTTGATCCCTTTATCCTGACATGATTTAATGTCGACGCTTAAGGCCGTGCAACCGTTGCTGTACGGATCGCAATGGCCGGCTAAGTTGATCATCGGTGTCCTGCCACCGCCAAATGTTGAGAGAAATGCTAAGTTCACGAACTGGTAGTTTCCAGTTGCGCAAGTATCAGCTAATGTGCCTTCGTTTCCATTCTGACCCCAGTAAATTGCGATTCCTCCACCTTCAGATTGTGCTACCATTATTACGAACATTACTAGAAAAATAACAACTTGTTCTTTCATTGAGGCCATTTTTTATTAAGATAGTCACACACAGAATATTTTGTGTTTTTGCTTGATTTGTTTGTTGAATTGTGTAACCAGCATTTTTTATAGGGGTAAATGATAGTATAAGGACAATCAAATTTGTGCTGCAATTTTGTGTCTTTTCATTAAGGTGCGTGGCAAAGAGGTTAAATTTAGCACCTAATCTCCTTCTCTGGTTTTTCTCTTCTGATGAATATGACCTCTAAAAATACATAATGAAACATTTTGACTGCTCCAGATTATGTTATCTGATTCAAATTTTCTTAGCTGTGTCCTATACTCCTATTCACACCGATAATTGCCAACTTAGTCATCTAAATAGGAGCTTGATGGCCATAACTTCTTTTTTAAAAAATAAAATATTGCATGATCATCATCAATTATAGACTTATATTTGATTTTAATCCATCGTGTTGAATTGGACGTATAACTCTTTGAACGCGACATTGTAGAGGTCGTAGACATAGTAATGTTCATTCTACATATAACTCGTTAGTAACTAGCTAACTTAACACGCTAGTAATTTGATGGATTTTGTGAAAATTTCGACTGCTAGAGGCCATTATTGACAATGGCTATGGCACGAAGGTGAATTGGGCTGCATGTACCCAGGCCTTTCGTATGATTGGATGGGAAACTAGTCCAGGCCTTTCGCATGTACCCACTATGTGACTGCGTGAAGCCCATTATATTGACATCTTTCATCATTTTCATTTTTCACACAACTGTTGGGCAAAGAAAAAAAAAGCTTTGAACATAGAACCAGGCATTGTTTATGAAAAGTTTGAAGACAATTCTTAGAGTTATACACCTTTAGCCCCCTCGAACCAATGTTTTCAAAATTGGGATTTCACACAGGATCGTTTTGGCATCTCAGGATTTGATCGAATTCTGGATCGGTGGAATCGTAACCACTTAAAATTTTATAATAATTCTGAAATTGCGAGTTTCAATTTGTTAGTTCAATTTTTGTTTGATTTTATGGAGGAGAAGTAGACTAGTGCCCACATACGTATTATTAACTCCAAATTTCAACTTTTATATATTTTCTAATCATTTCTCTCTCTTTTTATACAAAATCAACAACTTGTACAAGTATCGACAAAATCAATGGGATCATTGGATCGTAGGATCCTACGATCCGAATTGAGATTTTGAAGGATTCCATAAAATTCCACTACAAAGAAGGATTTCATAAGATCCAGGATTTATTTTCTAATTTCAGATCGCAGGATCGTAAGATTCTAAAATCCGGATCAGGATTTTGAAAACTATGCCTCAGAACGATTACCGTTTCAATTTCTCAAATTTGCAAATTGATTTTCTCTCTCATTTTAGCATTTGTGACTGAAGAATAGGTAAACTTGTCTCTGTTCTTGGCATTTATCTCATCATATCACATTCTGTTTATACTTAAAAATATTTGAAACGTTTTATGAATAACTAGTTAATTAGTAAATTAGTCGGAAAAATGAGATAGAAGTCGTGAAGAAGATTGATTGATTCTCAACTGAAGAAGCATTTTTTGGGGGGGAAAAAGAACCAAGTACTAATTGCTCATTGACCATGAATGTTGGAGTTAAAAAAGGAAAGTTCTAGGTAATTTGAAGGAGTCTATTATTCATAAGGCGTAATATCACGGATCGAGTGTTATTTAATCTAAAATTGAGATATAGATATGCATGTTTATAATTTTCTAAACGGTCTACATCGCTTGAAAACGAGTCTTAATGAGAGTAACAATTGATTAATGTATGACAGGCAATAGAGTATTAGAACGAAAGGACCACTCTGAAAATTGCTAAGCAAAAGAACAAACACTGAGGAGCCATTATCCGTGTGGGTCTCTCAGAAGAAGAAGAATAAGCAAAAAACCGTGTCCAAATCAAATAAAAGTGCCTCTGAAAGTTGTTCTTCGGCAACAGGGAGAATGGGGAAAAAAAAAATATCAACACAATTGAAGAAAGCGACCATATAATATAATGGTGGGTGAAATGAAATCGACTAGGTCTCTCCATACCTGGGGACAAATAACAAATTTTAAGCTGGCCCTTTATTCAATCTCTCCCTCTTGCTTCTACAACCACAAGGAAAAATCTTGCGAAAACAAAATGGTCCAAAACTCCAAACAGATTCGCTAAAGCCCACATGGATCAAATGTTTCTTCACATGGACACCCCTTTGGCAACATGTGCTGTATCATACACAAAGGGGCTAGAATGCTCTTATTTTTTGGGGGCCCTTCGTATTCGATACGAATGAAAGTGATGTTCTTTTTATCTCGCAAGCTTTCTTTATCAAAGCAGTTATTTTGTTTTTATTTCCCTTCCTATTCTTGATTTGAAATACTAAAAATCGTCAAAGATGCAAAAATGTGTTAGGAATACTAAAAGAATGATTTCATAATTGTAATTGCAGAGTTTTTGTGTTTTAAATTGTAATTTTGTTTGCTTGTTTGGTTAAGGAAGAGAAAGAAAACTGGAATCTTTTGTATGGTAGTAATAATTAAACTAAATGGGGGGAAGCTAAATAGAGAGCACCAAAATTTATGTGGTTCAGTTCTGTTAAGGAAGGAAAGAGGAAGTCTTTAATAACAAAAAAAAGATAATGTGTCGACTTTTCAGGTGAGTTACAAGTACAACTGAGTTGTCCCAATGGTTAGTAATAAACACTCTCAACTAAATGTAGACTTTAGCTCGTGTATTGCCAAGAACTTCCGTTTTTGGGATGATCTTGCAAATGAAAGATATATCTATAGTAATTCCCTCCTCACTAAATGTTGTAGCTCAGAACTTGCGACTTAATTGCTAGAAGTACAGGAAGAGACATCTCATCATTACGTTACACTAGGTGTGACCGGGAGTGATTTATGACAAGATTAAAATTTGAAGGTGAAATTAAATTTGTGGTTTACGATGTCTTTAACATGCGGCAAGGAACAAGCCACATTGGTAACATGTTTATTTTTATGCCGTGACTAAAATCGTTGTTTTAATCTAGCAGTTGTCTATTCGGTCACTGACTGCGTTAATTTTTATTCATTATATTTTGCGATCATCTTTTTGGATTTCAGCGCGAGATCTTAACGATCATACCATGTCATCAAAGGTCGTATTCATGTCAGGATCCATCTTTCGTACCTTGATAACTATGATAGTATTCATGACGATAATAGGTACAGACTGACAGAACAGTGTAAATCATCATAATAATGAAAGTGACAATGACATAAATAGTAACTACAGTTATTTGGCGCCATAAGTAGGTTTACAGAAATCAACAGTAGGAGTTGGTGATAATAAGGGAAGATGAGAAAAATCTGAAAAAAAAATTATTAAGGATACCTTTGTGTTCATCCAAGTCCTGTGATGAGTTAACTTATTGTATTAGTTGATTAAAAGAGCGAAATAATTAAAGTTTTACTCCTTCAACTTTAATGAATTTCACGTTGGTCCTTCAACTTGTTGACTTAGCTTCAGTTGGTGCACATTCTGTTAAAAATTAAAATATGATTAATTTAGATAAGATGAGACGATACATGTGATCTTCTATATCACTTTTCTATCACACATTTTGTAATACGTAGTATCAATTTAAAGTTTAACCCATATACACATTTTTATTTTCTCCTATTAATGATTCATCTACATATAAAAATATGTGATTATTTTTTTGAAATAGAAGTAATACTTAAACCATCTAATCTCAAAGAGATTGATTTATTTAGGTGTTCGTTAAGGGAGATTTTAAATTGAGAAACAATTCAGCGATAAGCAAGTGAGAATTGATTTTTAAGGGAAGGTGGTTTTGTATTGTTCGTAGTTATTGGGAACTGCTGATTGGGTCAACGAGAATGGAGGTCCGTATTCGAAACTAATTTAAATCCAATCCTGAATCACCATTGCCGGGTTTAGCCAAAAATCGCTTAAGCCAAAACAAAAGTTTCTATAAATAATCACCAACACAAAAAAAAAAATTAAAAAAAAATAAAAATTAATACTGGAAAAAAACCACTCTATTTATTCACCTCAAGATCTAACAAAAGGAGGGAGGAAAACTATATACATAAAGGTGGTGTTTAAAAAAAAAAAAAAAAGAAAGAAATGAAAAAGAGCAACGTCAATGAGGCTCTTCAAAAACCCTGTAGCCAGAAAGGAAAAAAGAAGAAAGTGGGCAAAAACAATTCCCACAAAAAAAAAAAGTCAAAGGTCAAAATTGACACCAACCTTCCACATCTATGATTTTTTTTTCTTTTTTTAATTAAAAAAAAAAAACTTCTGGAAAACCCCCAGGAAAAAAGAAGCCTCGTCGTCCTTCTTCTCCTTCTACATCTTCTTCCACATTCTAATCATTATCTTCATTGGGTGGAAAACCAGGCGAGCATATCCTCCGTCACGCGCTGACTCGTGAGAGACACGCGCTCATCCTCCACCAGCGGTTCCCGACAAAGCGGGCAGTCGAACTTGAGCTGATCAAGCCAGCCGTCGAAACAGTGCTTGTGGAAGACGTGCCGGCAGGCTAACGTGCGCACCCGGTCGCCGTCCTGGAACCGGTTCAGGCAAAAAACGCAATCCGTCATGCCGGACCGGCAACCGCCGTCGAAGTCGTAGGAGAACATCCGATTCAGATTCAATTGTTCGGCGAGCATAATAACTCCGGTCAGGCCGGACCCGACGAGGTCGCAGAGAGCGTTGTCGTTTTGATGGCCGTCGAACGTGGCTAAAGAAAAGCCCAAGGCTTGGAAAACTAGGATGAAAATTGACCGGAGGTAACCGACGCAATTTCCGATGAGGGCCACCATGAGAATCGGTAGCGACTCGGCGGAGAAATCTGTGAGCTGATTTTGAAGTCCCATCTTCTTGGGGTGGTGTAAAGCTGTGAAAAAAATGAATTGGGGAAGTTGGGGGAAAAAGGATGAGTTGTATTTATAGTGGGGGAGGAATTTAATTTTGGGGGAATGAAGAGAAAGAAGATGAGGGGGCGGAAGCGTCTAAACTGTCACAGCCAAAATGGGTCAGACTTTGAGAGATTATAATTACTTATCAGTTTTTCTATGGAAGAGTTTTGCAAAAGAAGATTCCGTTTTAGGCGCTACTTGCAGCATAGTAAAACGAATAACATTACAATTTGTAATTTGTGAATCATATAATGTAGATAATCTTATACCCTTTTAGTCTCAAAATTATTGTTTTGTTTGAATTTTCACTTTTAGAACAATTTAAATTAAAAAATTCTATCCGAGGAGACCCCACTTAAATATAAGTAAAACTCCTATTACAAACACCTTGGTGAGAATCGAATGGAACCTGATCTATTACTAAAAAAAATAACAACCTAATCACGAGACTATTATTCAATTCTCTTTCATTAAACGTTTTCATTCGCACCAAGTAAAACAAAGTTTATTATTATCGCATGAATTCGCTCGATAATGTTATTTGCTGGCCAATCTATTGTTTTAAGTGTATTTCTTGAAAGCGAAATAATCTAGAAAGAGTTTTGGTAAACCTCTAAAATTTTCTAATACTGAATTTACGTTTTCATTTTACCTAATCAATAAGTCAATTCAAATTTTTTTTCCCCTTTTTGATATGGTAATAAAGAGAGTTTAATGTGTGAATTGTCATTTTGAGTTTTGAGGAAAAGAAACGAAAGAAGTACAATATTTGCTGATTCCTTATGGATTTCATTCACGTAGATTCAACCTATGAGTTAGGGATATACTACTCCATGATAGAATTTTGTATTGCGTGACAACTTCAAATTTGAAACTGCTTTTCTTATGTTGAGCATTATTTGGCGCACTACTCCAAGAGTTTAGAGTGTTCTCATATTTGTTGCGTGTATCATAGTAGAAAACTATAAATAGTTAACTTGCAAATTAAAACTAATTTAATAATAATTTTGTCGTGTTATTATAAAGACAAAAGCACCGATTACATTTACAATTTTTATTAGAACATGATGGCCATGCCAATCTCTACTATTCTTCTTCTTCTTCTTGTCGGAGATTGGCTTTGCGGTGACAATCTTTTTTGTAATATTTCTTTCATTTTTTTTCAAATTTTTAGTAGTAGGGAGATATAAAATCTTATACTATTTATTAAAAGATAATTTTCATATTTATTATCTTAAAATAAAAAAAATCGCTGAATAATCATTTTAGAATAAAAACAGTATACATTATTGCGACCATTGTTGTTAGAAATAGAGGTGATATCAGTATCTTTGATGCACTTGACTGGAGCGGCCATATCACAATTGATCGTGATTACATTTCATAGCTGCTCGTCAAAGCAACAATAGCCCGATTGAAAGCACATAATTTAATAGCATAATACTCTCTCCTTCTCAGAAAAATTCTTCACGCTAAGTATTGAAAATTGTACAAAAAATAATATTAATATTAAAACTTTGTCATAGAGTTTTTTTTTTTTTTTTTGAACAGAAAGAATAACAAAAGAAGAATCAGATCATGCTTATAACCTAGTCGTTGAACTGGTGTCTAGCTCAACCATACGAAGATACGACAAGAACTCGTCCTTATAACTTGGCGAAAAGTGTTAGTTACAATTGTTGATGATTTTTTTTAAAAAATAAAAAATAAAATAAAAATTGTTGATGATGAATATAAAGTGAGATGAAAAAAAAGAAGAAAACTATTAAAATAGGAGCAAAACACAAAGCAATGTACATATGTAATGTTGGTTAGACTAATGTAACATATTATTAAAAAAATAATAAAAAATATCTAGATATTTTGCACCTTTTTTCTTGCGTAAGCCACATAGACTGACGCAAAGTGTCCATGTAGGAGTCCTTTGCTCCTAAGAAAGATTGGGTCGCCAAAAAAATTTAAAAGAATTGATGCGGACAAAATAAATTTATTTTAATTTTAGCGTATATAAATAGTTGTTTTGGATTTGACAAATTCGAGAGTCTAATTAATCGGACTTTTGGATTTGTCAAATCCGAAATAATAAAAAATAATAAAATATTAATTTTTTTATTTAAAAAATGTGTACAGTAAACTCGGATTTCCATTCTCCAACATATTTTTTCTAAAAAAAATTGAAGGGCGGAAAAATTTAAAATTTTATTTATGGTGGGAAAGTTTGAAAATTTAATAAATGAACAATGCAATTGGATTTCGGAAATCCGAACTGCCTTTTTTTAAAAAAAAATCTTTTAGTGCGAAAAACTTTAAAATTTTGAGTTTTGATCAGAATTCGCATTAAATTGACATATCCACTTTTAAAAAAATATAAAATGAAAAATATTGTATTAGATAATATTAATAAAATTTTGTATTACTAATAATTTATAGAAATTTACATTAAATTGATGAAAAATATATATTACTAATATTACATAGTATTAAAATTGATAGGAATTTAAATTAAATTAATATTCAGAATAATTGATGAAAAATATATATTACTGGTGTTACATAGTGTAATGTACTATTTGTACGTACGAGTATTATGTAGTACATTAATACTATTACCCACTCTACATTACTGGTACTAGTATTACTTATTACTGTTAAATTTGTTAGTCATTAGATACTATCATTAATTCGGTATAATTCATGTGTACTAGTGTTATGTGCTTTTTATACGTACTTGTATTATGTAGTATATTAATACAATTACCCACTATATATCACCGGTATTAGTGTTACTTATAACTGTTAAATCTGTTAATCATTAGATATTATTATTAATACAATATAATTCATATGTACTAGTGTTATGTACTTTTTAAGCAAATAATCGAATTTCTAGAATTAGAGTTAAAAAAAATTAGATTTTCAAAATCAGGCCATAGGGTTTAGTTTCGGATTTCTCAAATCTGAGTTTATCTCAAACTCGGATTACGAGAATCCGAGATGCGAAATCCGAGTTTAGCTTAAACTTGGATTTCGAAAATCCGACATTTAGGGTTTAGGGTTTAGTTACGGATTTCCCAAATCCGATTTTAGTTTAAACTCGGATTTAACTAAAAATTAGTTTTTTAATATCTGATTTAGTTCAAAACGTTAGATTTTAGGGTTTAGTGTTTTGTTCAATGTGCCTTGTGTGGGTATGAGCACCACCCGGGTGAACGCAAATCTGAAAGTTGCCATTTTCTAAACAACTCGTATTTCTCAAATCCGAGAGTAAGTACAAAAGGACTCGGATTACCGAAATCCGAGTCTCCTTCTTTTTATTTTTAACACTTAGATTTTTTTTTTCTAAAACTTAAAAATAATTTTTTATTATAAACTTTCGAATTTCCGAAATCCGAATTTTCATGTTTCGGATTAGACTAATCCGTTTATAGTCAATTTTTGTTTTTGAACACTTAGATTTTTTTTTCAAAAAATAAATATTTTTTTATTACCGACTCTCGGATTTGCAAAATCCGATTCTTGATTAGTTTAAATTAATCTTTTTTATTTAATTTAAGTAATTCTAGGTTACTAAAGTCTCGGATTACACTAATCCGAGTTTCGGTGGTCTCGAATTTGCAAAATCCGACTCTTGATTAGTTTAAATTAATCTTTTTATTTAATTTAAGTAATTTTAGGTTACTAAAGTCTCGGATTATACTAATCCGAGTTTTGGTGGTCTCGGATTTGCGAAATCCGACTGTACGGTAGTCTCGGATTTGGCAAGTCGAGAGAACTAGTATTGTTCGCCTAATTTAGATCCATATTATTTTTGTCAACGGATTTTTTTAAATAATTTTTTGGGTAAAAAACTCAAAAAAATTCCAATTAATTCCTTTTCTACTGGACACCAAATCTAGTAACTAGAGCCTCCATTTAATTTCCTGCATCAGTTTTTACTAGACTGCACTATTTCCCATTTTTCTTCACTTTGAAGGTTCTTGATTAAGTCACACATTGTTGGAGCAAATTTGGTTGGAGGGAAATCATACTTTGCGGAAATGAAATGAATTTTCTACTTTACCAAATAAAAACGCCAATTAACTTAGGAAAAGATCGTCCAACACGAGTTGGTGTATTGATATGAAAACAAAATTCTAAAATCTTTTGATACTTTGTTTTGAGAGTATTGTACTGCGAGATTAAAATAATAATTCAACAACTCAAGAATAGATGGACTGCATGTCCCACCCTAACTTTGTTTTATGGCGAGATACAAAATACATAAGAATGTCACATTCTCTTTATTTGCTAGAAAGAAAGCATATGAAAATTTAAAACGTCAAATTAACAACTGCGGATGAGAATACTGACTACATCGTATTTTAATTACAATTTAAATTTTTGTTAATGGGTCAATGATGCGCGAAGATCGAATTTTTTAACTATAAAATAAACGTAAATACGCTTTTACCATGTCCCTAATAATCCTCCTCAAGCCCTTCATTTCCAAGAATATTTGAAGTGGGTAAAATGAGGCAATACTTTTAGGTTCGACTGGAGTCCCTCATTGGATGGCCAGATACACATCATTTCGGGAATGATCTGAATACGTGTACAGTCTAACTTACACTTGGAAGCCGGAGGATGACTGGGGCGATCCTTGCTTCCTTGTAGATTCTCCAAATGTTGAAATATGGCAGCATTGTATCTCCGTTGAATGTCCCCTTCTCATTGGGTTTTCCAGTATATCCATCACTCATCATCATCACCATCATGTAGAGTTTAAACTTTTTGGGGCAATATTTTCAGTAGTTGCTACTAATTTGGGTATATTGGATCCCAGAAATGAGGATAATCATCATCCTCTGTGTGTAGCTTAATTTATTGGTTTTATAGATTTAAGGCATGCATACGTGATAACTTGCAGTCTAACAGATTTTCTTAAATTATATTTTCACAATTTTGATATGCGTGTGTTTGTTTTCTCTCTTATAGGTTTTAGGTTTATTCATCACCTTTTAATTTAGTTGCATCTAAAAGGTTAGAAAACACATTACTTGTGTTTGAATAGTGTTATATATATATAGAAATATTCTTAACACACTCGTGATATAGAAAGTTCTTAAGTTATAAAGATTTCTTCCCACAAAAAATAGGACATAAGTTTCTGCTTATATTACTAACTTTGTGCCCCACGTATAAATCTTTATCCATTAGGGCTATATATTGTTTGTTAGGGTTTTAGCTAGAAAGGCCTTCCATTTTGGCTAAGCAATTTTAACCTTTTAAGATCTAGTCTAGTTATTAAAATCCTAACACTAGTTGATTAGCATGATGGAGAAAAACAATGCAAGATAAATAAAAACATGTACAAATTTTAATGAGCATAAAAAAAGTGTGCCAGATAACATAAAAGCGTCACAGAAAATCTTACGTGTTTCTTGAAGAAAAGTGTAACAAGTTACTTGTTACTGCTACATGTTGTCATTGTTAGTAAATGGTGGTAAGCAGGTAAGAAGCTTAAGGCTCTGTTTGTTTAGTTTTTTTGGATGGTTTTTTCAGATTATTTTAATAGTAACTGTTCTATTTTAACATATCTTTTTAGGTTTTCAATACATTTTTTTACATTTCCAATACAATAAACACTTAAAAACACACATTCAAAAAAAACCCGAAACAAACATACCCTAAGAAAAAAGATAGCACTTGATTAGTTAGATAGGTAAATGATTAATAATAAAAAACGATTAAAGAGATTAGAAAAGCGCGTTAGGCCGGTGGAAGATTAGACTTATAGATAAGATGATTAGGCTTCTATATACAGTATATACTGCATACAATAATTACAATAATACAGAAAACCCAGAAACTGATCAGCCATATGATATCTCTGACCAAAAAGATTTGCCCCGCGATCTTAGACAACTTGAGCCTAAAACTACCAACATTAATCACCAAACCGAACAAACCAGTACTTATTTTAATACTGTATTCTTTTCTTAATACTTCTTCCTTTTAGTAAAAAGTTCAATCATTATTATTATTATTATTTGAAAAAGAGGGAATTTGATGAGTAAATAATACTCTTGCATAAATCAGAACCGTTTACTTAGATTTGCAAATCCACCGACCACGCTCCTATGGTCCAATCAAAATTCTTCTATTCAGACGCCAACAATTCTAAAGAAGTGACAATTTGATGTTGATTTTTTTTTTTTCCGGGTGTGTGTGGTATTTGCCAGCTGAAGGTGTTTTGATGGGTACGTGAACCATATCACACATATTTCGACATCCTTTTGTACACCCTTCTTCGATGTTGTATACCAGATTAGGTCCTTTTTCTTTTTTTTTTATTTTTTTTTTGTTTTAATATTACAGGATCTACAAGATTACAAGAAGAAGTAATTTATTATTGATTTACTATTAATTCTCGAAACGCAATCATTTTGTATGGGGTCGAAGTACTAATTAAGATGAATGATTATAGCCACCAGAGATTATATGTTCAAATTGGATAGGAAAATAGTTGTGGCCAGGGTTTACAAGGTCGTATTGTTAACTTTTACGAGATTAAAAAAACAAAAAAGATTACGTATTGGTATTTTGCTCAAAGCGAAATAGGAGAACATTCTAAGAAGGTTTCATAAAAGTAAGAAGTCTTCAAGGTTTGAGGTCCTTAATTATTAGAACAATCGAGATAGAATTCGTAGTGGGTGATGGTGACAATCATGACCCATTTTCGAAGATGGCGTATTGACGTGCACTTAATTATGTACCTACTATATTTTTCACAACTAAATTAATTTAACTTTTTTTTTATTAAAAAAAGACACTTATCCCGCAATTAGTATATTTATCCCTACGCATGGGACTATTGGATCCTAATAACTATTGAATTTCGGTACATTGGCATGTACTGTGTATTATACTCCATTTATGTGAAAACAGTACTAGACTTGAAGAAATAAAACCCCAAGTCTAGCGGTTAAGGTTTTCTCATACTTCGAAAACATAAAAAGGTTCGATTCACAATTATATCTTTCTTATATGAAAAAAATTTAAAATCGATCGTAACAGACTGATTAAGTAGGTAAGGCTTTGTTTGTTTAGTTTTTCTTTATTATTTTTTTAGATTAATAAAATAATAACTATCCCATCTAAACATACCTTTTTACATTTTTAATACACTGTTTTACATTTATAATACAAAAAATATCTAAAAACACACACTAAAAAAACGAAACAAACATATCCTAAGTGATTTTCTTTTTTCTTTGGAGTACCCAAGAGCAAGAGACACGTGTGCCCAGTCTGAATTGCCATAATCTCTTCCTATAAATAATACTCCTTCTGTTCCCAAAAAAATAGTCCACATTGATATTTGAGTTTTGTATTATTTTTAGTATAAATTTGGAAACTCAATGTAAATTATTTTTGTGGGATGGAAGTAGTATGTAATACTCCTAAAGTAACATAATTCGATAGCATATACAAACCTGGGAAGGGAAGCAGAGGCCAAATCTTCCTTAAAATACAAAGTCTAGCTATTCACCTTAACTGGGTCTTTTACTACTACTACTGCAGCCAAAAGGCCATCGGAGTTCAGAAAGTGACATCATTATTTCTCAATTTTATACAGCCCAATGGCTGTGGCAGTTCAATTAGTGGAAATCTTATATGGGGATTTGTTTCCGGTCCCAACAAGAAAATCCTCCCAAGTGCCTGGCACTGGTAGCGTGGCAATTTCCCCTTTTCAATGAGATATATTACCACCACCGCAACTACGACCAACATGAAAGGTCCTTAACCGAATGTGTAAAAGTGAGATGCCCATCAGAAGAAATTAAGGAGATCCAGAGCTCTGTCACGGCCTGAATTGTGCGTATCTCGTTTGCAGTCATCCAAACTATAAGGCACGATGTGGATAGATTTCTTGGTTTTCAACTATGGTGTACAAATGCATTATTGTTGTTAACATTGAAAATTGAAATGAACCATCAATTTTACCAGCTAAAACTCGTAGCATTCATTAAAGATTTACTATTACAATCACCTTAACCCCTTACTTGCAATCATGCATGAGGACACAAGTTGGCCACAATCAAACGTACAAAACCTTTGACTCGCCATAAAATTCATCAAACTTGCTATACGAAAAGAAAAAACGTTTTGCTCCACAGGTGGTTTTGCAAATGCAGGGCCTGTTGGCCAAAATTCTTACCATAAAACTACAAGTAAGAATCATGGCTTGCAAAAATGCAGCGCATAACGTATACATGCAAGAATTTACTCATGCAAGAATTTTTGCCAACAGGTCCTGCTCCTGCAGAGATGTGTGAGGTATCACAGGGTTTGCAAACTATGTCAGGTTGCAAAACGCACTTGCCGAAGCAGGCAGCCCGTGCAACACTTGAAGACATGCAACCTGAAACTTCAATAGCACTCTTTCAAGCAGGATAGCTTCATTCACAATTCAGAGTCTAAATGGTAACACAAAATGCAAGTTAAACAATAAGCCCATCTTCAATGCACCTTATATCACCTACTTAATTTAAATGTACAACTACCATCCTAACAAAAGGGTCGAGTACATGCATCTTCAGCTTCTCTACACAACTATCAGCATGAAATTGCTTCTGTAATGAGGATGACCTGAGCTATAAATTACAGACATACAGGATAACAAGAAAAAGTACTGCACAGCTCAGAAGCAACTTCTCTCTTTCCCTCAGTATATGGAGAACTTATGACATGCCGTCAAGCAGCTGTTTCTCGTGCCTCTCTTCTAAGAAGCTCCTGCAGCCAGAAAATACATGTAACAAATTATAACCAACTAAGCCTATATCCAACTATACAGCGCCAGCAGTCTAGTTCATGCGTCGGAACCGTGCTTACTAGAAACATACAATTTCAAACTATCCATTGAAAAGAAAATAAAAGGCAATTTCATTTCTTTACATTTGAATGTACTGACTAACATGCAAGCCATGTTCAGATAAATTAAGCCACAGGAAAACAACATTACAATGTTAACACCGGGCATTACCAATCTAGTGGCTTGAACAGACAAACGCTGCCTCTCCCTCTTCTCTTTTTGACACTCAGCACACCAAGATGAGCAATCCTTATGGTACTTCCTCAGCTCTCTGAATGTGGAACTGTGGTGGAGGGAAAATTGAGTATCAGATAAATACAAGATGATAGAGAAGTAATTACTGCTTCAAAACCAATAGAATCATGCAAATGCCAATCTAGATAGCATTGCTTTTGTTATCAGCATCAGCACATCTTTGAGTGTAATGCATAACGGCATTAGAAACTTTTCACCAAATACTGGCCATCACTTCAGACATACCAAACAAATTCCTCTTACGGACCAGGGAAGAGAACTATGTTCAAAGTGTTTAGAAGGTTAATGAAATTACCTTCTACACCAGAGCAATAAATTAATGCGGTTCCCAGATGTTGTCGCTCGGGCACCATGTCGATGGCGGCCACGATGAAGAATAGCACACCCCGGGACATGTGAGTAATCAAAGGATTCCTGCATGTAGACATAGAAGTTATTTCCAGACGTTAACCAACACATTCATGATTTAGATTAAAGAAACTAATCTGCTAAAATATGAACTCAATGAAGTATGACAAGCAGAATATGATTCTTTCATATTTCACATTACAGCAAGGCAAACAAAAATGAAGAAGAGCAGAGTATACAGACACTGGTCTGATCAGCACTAGCACATTTTAGAACATGATTTCAGCAACCAACATGCCTTTCGGCAGTTTGCTGCTTTTTCCAAGTTCTAGATCTGCAGTCAATCCTTCAGTCCAGCTAATATGTTCTTTTCGGTAGTAATTGGCAAAATAAATCTTCCTTTTATATAAATTTCACTTTCCTATTCTATATTATGACGAGTCTAATAGTAGACTCGATGGACTATTCACGAAGCCACACTGTGATAGAAAAAGAATCCACAACTTTCAACTAGTATGGATGGTTCATTCTAAAGCACAAAGATAAGGAATGTTTAATTTAGCATCTTATATTGTTTTAGCCATAATGTTCAGCATCTTCGTATATTTTGGAAAAGTAATGACAAATACCAACAGAGAGAAGAGCGTATTGGGTTGGGGAAAAACCAAGATCAAGGAATCACTCACATGAGGCTGGGTTTCAGTGTTCACATGTTTTTCACACCTTACACCACGGAAGAACAATTCTCCACCGCTGAATTGTTTTCCCAAGCATACATTCAGCGTAACTTCTGAGTCATCCACATGAAAACCTGTAATGAAAGCTCCAGAATGTCAGACAAAAATAACTCTGACGTGTGCTTAAAGGGATCATAACTATGCTCCTGTCTATGGTGAATAAATCAAGTGATATTCAACAAAAGAGTTGAGCATTTACAAATCATCAATGACCATAGAGCAGGAATGGAAATTTCTTTCATACATAGTCCAAGCACAATGTCTGCTTAGAAATTGAAAGATGTTCTTCATATAAAGAATATTCTTCTTTGCACAAGCACGCATCGGGGTAACAAGATATACGTAGTCATAACCATAATCAATCTTGGCTCCTCAAAACATATACCAAAAGAAAAGAAAACATAACTAAAAGCTGCACATTGGAAAATAAAGCTTAAATGTGATGAATAGCAGATCAAACCCTTACTAAAAGAAGTAGACTTGACACAATTGTACCTTAAAAGTGCTAGATCTGCCATTGCATCAGCAATTACTGTCAGTTAAAATTTGAGCTCAAAAAAAATATTCTTATTTAACACCAGATTAGCGAAGATCTTATACAAGATCAAACATAAGATAGTCAAATGCATATTGTCGATTGAAAATCCCAAACAAAGCCCAGATGGCAACAGTTTTTTTTGGGTTTTAAAACAGCCATAAAAAAAATAAAACATAAAAAAAAAACAATGTAATTTTCTACTTTATTATCGAGTTGGAGTATCTTACAAATTTGTCAAAGTTATTGCCAGCTTTGAAAAATTTGGTGTGCAGAATAAGAAAATAGCGAACAATAATCAGAAAAGTCGGGATGTGATAGCCTACCCAGATCAACATCTCTTTCCATTCCATACTCAACCACAAATCCATGATGTGTATCAAGTGAGGACCCGCCAACTTCAGGAAAGAACACTGCACGATGAAACATAGCTATTATTTTTTACTCACAGAGTCGGTTTCTAATTTGTTCTAACATAATAGAGTTACTTGGAGAAAGGGACATACCTCTCGACATTGGGCGTACAAATTCTTCCATCAGTTTGTCAAGCATCGTTTCCAGTCCAAAGTCATCAAGAACAGCACCATACCTGTTCATAGTATTGGGCCGCATGATTCTAAATTTCGTTTCATGTACCCACTTCTCGAAATTTTCTACCTATGCAATCAAATGTTATCAGAAAAGAAGCAGCTAAAATAAGAAAGAAAGAAAGAAAGAAAGAAGCCTTCATTTTAGACAGAAATGCACTAAACGAACCTCGGCCAACAACATTTCACAAAAGCGAGGCTGCAGCATTTCAAATGCAAAAATTCCAGGAGATGGTTCACGCATTATATTTCTAAAACTCTGCTCTGTGTTCTCACTCACAGCATTCAGAAATGAAGGAACAAAGAAATTCGTCGCATGCATGGTGTACAGATCCCTGTGGAGTGGCTACAAAAGGCAACTAAAATTTAGCAAAGGGATAAATATACATAAAGCAAATAAACAAAATGCAACCAGAAGATTATTCTGTTCACAAATCCCTGGGACATCTTTCCCCTGATACAAATGTCATTTAGCAATCACAAATCCAGAAAAGATAAAGATTAAGGGCTGAATTTGACATTCATCAATGACATCTCTAAACTACTTATTGAGAATCAAAAGATCTGTCTAAATACGACATCGCGTAAATACGTCCAAGTTACTTGTAACTCCAGAAAAAAAAAAACATTAAACAAAATAATTGTTGTTCCAAACAAGACACGAAGTTTCCACTTGAAAACTAAGCTATCTTCCTTCTGATTCCATGAGGATAAACAAAAGCAGGAACTCTAGAATCTTTAAGATGCCATTTTAGAGAGAACTCATACAGATCATCGCAACTTGTAAACAATCGAACAATTCTATTAGCATGTTATATTGTCTTTTATAATATTCAATGAACTCATGCATTGAAAAATTAGTATGGAAAAACTCAATTTGATATAACAAATCCGACCTATAGTTTCCAGAGAAACAAACCTGATAGTTTGATATAATCTTTTGCCTGTATTCCCGGTGTTTCTGAACCTGTTCAAATGAAGCAGATAAAAAAAATTAAGAATTGTTTGGACAGAAAATTACAGAACAAGAAACTTCTATCAAACAAATACAACAAAGAAGCCTAGAGTCAACATTTTTATGTTTGTTTTATATTTGATGATCTAACACTTTATTTGATCAAACCATTGCTGGTCATATTCGGTTGTCTAATAAAAATTCATGGGGTGTGACACAATTGCCGCTCCACTTCCCAGGTAGAAAAATAAAACTTATGGCCTTGCCACTGATATTTCATCAAAATCCTGATAATACCCTACAGCAAATCTATCAAAATTTTATTTCTTAACAAAAACCACCATTATTAATTAACATTGAATAAAAGGGAAGATAAACATAAAAACTACAGAGATTCTCTGTGACATTGAACTCCATCCATCCAGCACAACATGTCAAGCAGTCAAGGGAATAACAGAGCATAAACCACAATGTTAACTGTAATCCTACAGCACATAATACAATATGCACGTAATTTAACAGCAGAGCATGAGACACATCGTCAAATATGAGAAATACTAGAGCATCTGGGTAATAAACGGTCAACAGCCCAGAATCTTCGTACTTTCTGTCTTCACCATAGGATAACTATCATTTTAAATATCCACAGAATTAGCAATGCAATAAGCCCTAACAAAATTGTAACTTTTGCTACTCTTCTCCCGGTTCAAAGGAAACAATGACATTTTCCAAGTAAAGTTAAATTCAAAAATCACAGAAAAACCTATCCCAACTCTTCACATCTTATACAAACCTTAAGCGAATAAAAACACATGAAAAAAAAGAGAATTTGTGTCCAGAATTGAATATTCTCACCCTGATTTAAGTTGATCTGTTTCTTTTAATTGGTAGCACAAACCAGAATTATAACAAGAGGAGCACAAAACTGCAGTCTTTAATCATATACCATAGCACTATCAAAAACCGTCACTGTTCCATCTAGGCATTGTTTTTATGCCGTTAACTTACTTAAAAATAGAGATACGGTTTTCACGTTTTATACACGTGTCCTTTTCCACCGTTAAAACAGGCATAGTGCGTAAAAATTTAACCCCCCAAAAAAAAGAATCCACGTAACAACAGTCTTCTAACACCAGACAAACAAAGCCACGCAAGCCCTTGCCCTCAATTCACTACCCATCAACTGTAATCTCCCAATTTGTAAACATTTACAATAAGATTAATGCAAAATCAGGGGAAACCCCTGATTTACTTACCATCCCTAATTCAAATTCACTGCGCTTAACCCCAATTTACTCATTTGAAATGAGCCCAAGGTGGTTCAGAGATGGAAACGGAAAAGGAAAAACATGCATGTAAACATGTATTCAGATAAGATGGCTTACACGGGTACGGTCAGAGTCGGTGGAGTACCGCTGGAGGATCTCACGCATGTAATTAACTTTGGCCTCTCGAGACGAATTCAGGAGAGATGGAGGCAGATACCTTTCCAAGGAGCTAAAAAGCAAAGGACTGAACTCCAATGGCAAGTCCTCGTAATTATCCGGCTGGTGATCGGCGACAGGGTTCAGCCGCAACCGTTGGGTATTATTGTAAACAGGGTATAGCTGCGATGGCGGTGGAGGTGGCGGCATTAGCGCTCCGTTACCATTCCGGTTGCCCCGATCAATCCTGCTGGCGCTGTTGGCATTCACATTCCTCAATTCAGTCACCGGAGGAGTGCCTGAAGCCGTGATTCCCAGAATTTGAGGCTCGGCTCTTCGATTCACCCCCGCTGCGGCAGCTGTCGTCGAAGCCGAAGCCGTAGCCGTAGCCGGAGCAGAGCCGGATGCTGTTGCCGCTGCCGCGTCTTGAGACATTCCCAAATTTGTGATTTCCCGGGGGAGGTTTCTTTTGAGTCGTTTGCAATTGTACGGTGGGTATGGCGGGGCTGGTGAGGAACAATGTGAGATTAAAATTAGGTATTAGAGGAGCATTTTCGAAGCTGGGAAATTAGGGTTAGGGTTAGGGAATCGGGGAAAATTTTACCGTTTCAGGTTGGGATTTTGATGGTAGGGTGTGATGATGGGGATGAAGAAGGAGAAAGGTTAGGGTTTGTTTTCTAGTAAACAATGCTGACGTGTTTTTCTGTGGATATCTTCATTTCCTTTCGTTTTTTTTTAATTGGTTTCGTATTTATACCGTGGTCATCGAGGAAAAGATAAAAGAGACAAACATTACAAGGGGTCAATATTTAAAAAAAAAAAAAAAAAACGCGGCAAAGCAAGCACTCGTAAAAGTATATTCAAAAAATATAAAGCAAACTAAAACTTGATTTCATTTGATTTGTGTCAGATAAATAGAAGTCACGAGAATATATTGTTTATTATTAAAAAAAATTGTTTTAAGAATTTACTCGGAGGCGTGTTTGTTTGTCCAATAACTTATTTTCCGTTTTCACTCATTTTACCTCTTAAACACAAACTCAATGAAAAAAAAAAAATCATCCAAACAACTTTTTAATTTACCTTTTAAAATGTTGTGCTTGGTCATTACATTATTGTAAAGTCTTCGTTTTGGTCACTGAACTATTATAAAGTCTTCATTGCGTTTGGTTACTAAACTATTGTGAAGTGTTGCATTTGGTCACTGAACTATTATAAAGTCTTGTGTTTGGTTGTTGTACTATTGTAAAATCTTTATTTTGGTCGCTGAACTATTTTAATTTCATAAATGGTCACTATACTATAATACTTTCTAAATAAAAAACTAAACTATCTTTTAAATCTCATCTCAAATCCAAATCAAAAGTTAAAACAAAACGTTGTCCAAACGAGCACTAATAAAGATTCACGCGAAGTGATTTTGTATTGTTTTCATATTGATTTCGTGCCAAAGACGTATTGTAAATATTAAAAATACTACGTTACTGAAGAGTATGTATACTTGGGTGTTAGGAATACGTAAATATTAATTAGACATCAAAAAAACAAAATGAAAAAAAAAAAAGGGTTTACGTTGCTCTTTGCAAATGCCCTGATACTCAAAAACAATCTATTTTCATATACTAAACAAAACAATGTATATCACCATTTCATTTCAACAATTTATTTAATCATATCGTTCTAACCAAGAACATGAACCATTGAGACGAGATTAAAGGAGAGAGAGAAAAAAAAAATTGTTTTGACGACCGAAACATTGGTTTCCACAAACAAGATTAGGTTTTTGCTTTTAGTAATTATTTTTATGCGTCACAATGAACTTTTCTGGTTTTGCATGTTATTTTTTGAGGTTCTGACTTGGCGATTTGCCCTAATAACGTACTTATATCTATTCTTTTCAAAAATGTATTAACGCACTTACTCTGAATCCAATATACCCTCTTCAGAATATAATTCACTTTATACTTATTCTTAACTAAAAAGATAATCATTCAACAACTAATTTAATGTGTCAAATATATTTTATGTTCATCATTTAACGTACTCTATCCATTCTTAAATATATGTTGTTTCAATGTTTACAAATTTTTTTAAAATATTTATAATTTTATTTATGTATCGATCGAGTACGCTGGCGATATATGATACATATAACCAACCTTACTTTGTGGGAGAAGTGATTGTCATTGTTGTTATACTATCTCTATTTAGTTTCACCCGTCACTTTAGAGTTTACATAACTATTTTAAAAATAACGATTGAATTTTTAATATTTAAATGTGCTGTTTTTCTGGCACTTGATTAAAAGCATTGGAATTCTACAAAAAAATTTAAAATTAGATAGTTGTCATTAACGTATATTATTAAAGGTAGAGAGAGATAATGGTAATTTTTTTTTAAAAAAAACTGTATTTAATACTGTATTAGAAATGAAATGCGACCAAAAGAAAAATGAATTCATCCTAAAGCGACAGATAAAAGTAAGTGGAGGTAGTATAAAATTTTATAAAATTGAGACAATTTTTATAATGTATTTTCAATATTACCTTTGAATTAGAAATGTAATAATATTTAAAATGAGATTTTGATAGTTGATGATGAGTTATATGGACAATAAATGTGAATAATTTGTATTTTAAACAAATTATTTAATGTTCTATTAATATTGATAAAATTATTAAAAATACATAGATTTTGGAATGGAAGGAGTATTAGAATTATAAATGAGACTAAATTAAAATAAGTTGGTATCACTTATTAAAGATAAAGTTATAAAGTTAGTAGTCAATTTGTCTTGAAAACCTAAATGACTTGTATTTTGAAATATTATTTCCAAACACTAAACAACCTACATCTTAAAATGGAAAAGCACAAAAAAAAAAAAAAGAAGAGGGGAGACTACTATGGAAACAAACTCGAATTATAATCTAAATATCAAACGATTCATTGTAATTCACAATAATTAGGTTTGCCACCATTAGCAATAGTTTGAATTTAGTAAAATTTGATATAAATTCAAATTTTACATAAACGTCATAACATTTAATTTTTTGTTGGTCCTATTTATTTATTAATGAGTTATCTAATGTTAGTTTAAAATTGTGTCTTATAATTAAAATCAAAATATTGTAATTTGATTGCTTTCATTTTTTTTCATGTGCAATAGCTTAATAGAAAGGGGAAAATCCCGTTAAAAAATTATTGTAATGGTATATTTTGTCTAGTTATTATTATAATTGTTATTGTAATTAACCGTGTTGTTTACTTGATATGTAATACACAACAACAATAAATCTTATATTCCCTCCGGTTATTATTATAAGGCATTTTTATTTTGTCTTAGCTTTCACTTAGTATATATTTTTAATTGAACAAAATTTTAAAAATATATTTTTACATTCGTCGTATTCTCCTAATTATTATGAAATATTTTAAAGGTTTTTATTTCAATTAAAAAAGATATCATAGGTGAAATTCAAGACAAACCTAGGACAAATCAAAATACCTTATAATAAGGGCCGGAGGAGTACTTCACAAAGTAAATTTAGATATATGAATCAGATGTAGTATTAGTGATTTTTATGTTGCAATTAATCACGTTCTTGTTATTTTATGAGATGATGTAATTTCATTTAAATAAATAAAAAAAATTTACACTATAAATTGGACGATTTTCAAGTAAATACATAATAACTATAAAATGTCTGTTTTACACCATTTTGAATTATAATCTGATTTGTTCGACAAATTGATCTCGATTATTTCAATAACAAAATCATCATCACTAATAATACATTTTGTCATTTTGTGGGGGGTTGTTCCAAAGTTAAACCATTGCATCATAGCTCAGTCATAGAGCACGGTTGGTGAAGGCAGATATCAATGACGTGTTTCTGTCGTTCCCAAATAGGCAAGTTGGGATTATCAAACTTAGATGGTGACTAGTTTCATTTCATCAACCAAATTCTCTGTCTCTTTCTTTTTTTCTTTTTTTTTCTTTGGTTAAATATTAATTATATATACAAAATTCCATACATAAGAGAGGATTTTGCTAAGATATTTTCATTAAAGTTCTATTAACTTAGACATTTACATTCTTTCATTTGAGTGTACATAACAATAAAACATTATTCCTATTCCATTTGAATGTTGATAATCACGTTTTTATTTGTATAATTTAAACGTCTTCCTAAAGTCAATATCCAAACTCCTAATATCACATCTTTTTAAGCACAACATTGTCTCGACCGCGGCGATGAGTGCACTCATATACTTTTCTAAAGAGCAAAAGAAAACAAAAAACTTAATTTATTGTAATTTATGCATCTGTAATTTCATCTGTTTCTAAAGAGTAAAAAAACGTAATTTATTGTAATGTATTATGTATCTATAATCTCATCGATTTCATTTTAATAGTTCGGGGCCAAGTTTGTCACAAAAAAAAAAAAAAGAAAAAACCTAATGCTTGACGGCTGCTAGGAACCAAATTGGTATTTGGAGGCTCCGCGCCCGACTTGTCCTATACAGCCTACACTACATTTCATAAGCGGACTTCACGAGGCAACCAAAAACTACAAGAAGTCATTCTGACCAACTCCTCCCAGTCTGTTCCTATTTTTCTACTATTTCTTTAGTCCGACTCCGATTTCTCCTTCCTTTTCATCATTCGTAAAGACTATTTGGGGTTTTATATTATAATAGTAGCAAAGTAAAAAAGTACAGAGCAATTCGTCGATCATTCAGTCAATCGCGATGGCTTGCTCAAGTTTTGTGAAGCTGAATGCATCGTCTTCCTCCTGGATCGCTCAACAACCTCTCAATCAACGCCCTGGATCCGCCGCCGTTTTGCCCCCTCGCCGTGTTTCCTTTGTCAAGGCGTCCGCTTCTGGATCTTACTCCGACGAGCTCGTTAAAACCGCCGTATGCTCTCTCCCCCTTTTGTTTTGTTTTTTTTCCCCTTTCAATTTCGTAATTCCCTGATATAAGTGCTTTGCATCGTGAAGTTGTGATCTCTTTACTTTAACTTTCATGTTAATTTGATATGTCACCGGAATGTGAAAAGGATGATTATGATTCTTTTAAATTTTAATGAGTTGATGACTGTGATCGTTGGCGGAATTCTAGTTATTGGAATTAATCATCGAAGAAGATTATTGTCGGCATTTGATTCGGAACTCTGATTTTAATTTTTTAAGTACTGTGTATAAGAGAATCAAGTTTGACTTGTTTATTATGTGTTTGTTTAAAATTAATACTAGTATAAAAGAAGTTGGCTACGGAGTATGATGTTGCCAGGCTCTTTTACTGTTTCACCTAATTTCATTGACAGTAAGAAGTGATTATGAGCTCCCGGAATTCTTTTATGTCTAACTTCTTATCAATTCTAAACCCATAACGCACTTTTAGTTTCTAAAGGATTTTGACAACCTTTGAGGTATAGGAACTTTTCCTGTTGATAGGCAAAGTGCAGTCAATTTCATGTTTTTGCCCAGACTGGTTTGTTATGTTATCCATGCAGCTCTAGTGCCAGATTAATTTTCACCTGTTGATTAATTTCGTTCACGATTGTGTTCTTTGGAGTAGAAAACGGTTGCATCTCCAGGGAGGGGTATCCTTGCCATTGATGAATCAAATGCTACTTGTGGCAAGAGGCTGGCATCTATTGGTTTAGACAATACCGAGGTGAACAGACAAGCTTACAGGCAACTTTTGCTGACCACTCCTGGCCTGGGTGAATACATTTCTGGTGCTATTCTTTTCGAGGAGACACTTTACCAATCAACTACTGATGGAAAGAAATTTGTGGACTGCTTGCGTGACCAGAACATTGTACCTGGAATCAAAGTTGACAAGGTACGGTCGCTATTGTTGTTTTGAGTACATAGTTTTTCAACTGGTGATGTTCATATCTTGTCTTAATTTTCCATTTTTTTTTCTTTGATGGGCAGGGTTTGTCTCCCCTGCCAGGATCCAACAATGAGTCATGGTGTCAAGGTTTAGATGGATTGGCTTCTAGATCTGCAGAGTACTATAAGCAAGGGGCCCGATTTGCTAAGTGGTGAGCTACTCTTTTCTGTATTCCTTTAATTTTTAACGCTTGAGGCAAACCTTCAGATTCTTGAGAAAGACAGTGATCTTCCCTACCTTAATTTTTATTTCTTTAATTCTTCATATCAGGAGAACCGTTGTCAGCATCCCTTGTGGTCCTTCTGCTTTGGCTGTCAAAGAAGCTGCATGGGGCCTTGCACGCTATGCTGCAATATCTCAGGTACTCCCTTCAACTTTTACATAGCAGAAAGATAATATCTTCTTTTTATTTATGATTTTTCAGCTTAATATGTATACAGGATAATGGTCTAGTGCCTATTGTGGAACCTGAGATTCTACTTGATGGAGACCACCCAATTGAAAGGACCCTCGAAGTAGCAGAACGGGTTTGGTCAGAGGTCTTCTATTACTTGGCAGAAAACAATGTCATGTTTGAAGGAATTCTCCTCAAACCTAGCATGGTGACCCCCGGGGCCGAACACAAGGAGAAAGCTTCTCCAGAAACTATCGCCAAGTACACTCTCACCATGCTCAGGAGGAGAGTGCCTCCAGCAGTTCCTGGGATTATGGTAGAAACACCTGTCCTTTTCTCACTCCCATCGCATTCGCATTTTATATCTTTTTTTTTTTACACATTTTTTTTTTGGGGTTTGGTTTTGGGGGGTAAGGGAGGCTGATGCTGAGTCCTTTTTGGGTTATGGTATCTAATAGAAACGATTAATAGCATGATATTATGCATCGGAAACCTGCAATGGACAGAGAGAGCAGTTGTTGTTGCATAATTACTAAAATGAAATGGGACGGAAGGAAGTTAATTTGGGCTAGTTTGAGTCACAGATTGAGTTAGTTGAGTGAGAAGGATGTACCTGGGGAAAATCTCAGAAAACCCTCCATTAACAATTTTGATAATGATATGCACTACACTAGTTTAACACAGGGCAAAATTGGATTGTTGCTTTGCTGCTGATTTTATGCTTTTGAAATATCAGTTTTCCGAATTATTGGACATGAAAAATGTAAAATACTGAGAAGTTAGGCTTTTTGTCTATGCCTATTATAGACTTCTATTGTCCTGGGCATGATCGTTGAATTATTCTTTTCCCCTTTCATGTGCAAGATATCCTTGTGATCTTTTGGTATCTCTACATAAGTCATGCACCTGCATAATTGTGGTTTACTAACGGCATCCTCTTTTGTTCAGTTCTTGTCTGGTGGACAATCTGAAGTTGAAGCCACACTAAACTTGAATGCAATGAATCAAAGCCCCAACCCATGGCACGTTTCTTTCTCTTATGCAAGAGCGTTGCAAAACAGTGTGCTCAAGACATGGCAGGGACGTCCTGAGAATGCAGAAGCAGCTCAAAAGGCACTTCTGGTGCGGGCAAAAGCAAATTCCTTGGCCCAGCTTGGAAGATACACAGCTGAGGGTGAGAGTGAAGATGCTAAGAAGGGAATGTTCGTCAAAGGCTACACATACTAACTTCAGAGAGGCTTGCTGCTTGATACTCTTGGCTTGCAGTAACTGTGTAGTTCATGTTCTGTACTCGACATTTTGCTAGGTTGAACTTATGAGGAGAATCAGTAGGATAATGGCCTGTTTTACCCCCTCCCCGGGTGCCTTTTTTCTTTCTTTTTGTCGTGATAGCTAAATGTTTGAATAAGGAATGAATCTATCTAAAAAACGACCAGAGAGTGGTCATCTCAGTACTGAATTTATGAGAAATGTACGAGTTTGAACTGCTTCCCCATAATTTGCATGCATTCTGTGTTTAAGTGTTTTAACTTGGCAATCCAAGTATTTGAGATCAATGGCTCTTGCGAAAGGCAGTTTTGATTCATATGCTGCAAATGCAGAGATTTTTTTGAGTATCAGGCATAAATTTGTCAAAGGTAATCGCTGGTTTTTTATCTGAGTAATTTCAAATCCATCAAACCAAACTAGAATTTTAGAGAATTGCATATAATGCATGTCGTTGTAATAGTTTAAGTATTTTTCATTAATATGAATGTACCTTTCTGAAAAAAAAAAAAAGGAATTTTCTAAGCTTCGTAATATATAGACCACTAAATAAATAGTACTCCCATGCTTGAAACGGCTATTGAACTCGGAACGGGAATATTCAGCAGTTCAATTAAGCACCCTGTTGGCTCGTCGTATTCCGTCGAGAAAGATCAGACAAACCAGATTGTGTGTTCAGTAGTGATAGCTGACCAGTGAAGTGACTCAGAAAAAGGTAACCCAACATCAAACCGGCGTGGGAAAACAAGATAATCGACGTTTAACCGAACCGCTTCTCCGCTTAACCCAAACCCCCATTAAATCCTGCCGGACATATTAAAAAACCAACCAAAACCGCTCTCTGCTTTCCGGCAACCGTCTCCGTCCCCGTCTTTGTTGCAGGCGCTGCCACCTATTACAGTAACCATCGTGCATGATCCTCTCTTCTTTGCTATTATTTCCGTACAGTTTAAACCTTACAATCCTCAAACCCCCTATATTACTTTCTCCGCCGGTGAAAATGAAGGACCGGCCGCCGTCTTCGTACGGCGCCGTTTATGTTCCTCCACATAACCGCTTACGCTCCCTCATTACCGGTGCCAGCATTAATTCTGCTTCTCCTCCACATTTTGCTGATCCCAAGCCAGCTTTAAGTGCTACTAAACAGCAGAGCTCAGTTGTCAGTCCTAGAGACGCTCATTTAACTCACCATTCTAGGAAGAAAAGCTCAATCGATGAATTGTCATCCCAAGGCTCTGATCGAGACGTTGAACTTTCTGTTCATTCGGTACGCCTATTTTATAGAGTTTTATGGTTTATATACTCACAGAAATATTCATTTTGTATGTTGACGGCGGCGAGTAGAGCTTATATCGTATTTCAGATTCTTGATTTCGACTTTGCATTTTGCAAGCATTCCCTCAAATTTTTGTTTTCTTTTTTGGTTGATTGTGGTGGCAATTAGTTTTCTTTACCGGAAGCAGATTTTCGAGTTTGCCGTTGTACTCGTCTAATTGGTTTCAAGTTTACTTTCGGGAATGTAATTTTTCTTTAATGGTGTTCAAGGCTACTACACATATCCTGTGCCTAAGAATGCCTTGAACGTGTATTTGTTGTATGCTGCCCTAGTATTGAGTTTTTTGCCTTGAACTAGCTCAGAAGGTTTTTGGAGTCCTGGAAAAGTAATGCAACTCACTCTAATGTGGTGCATTCGTTTTTTATGGAAAATGAACTGAAATGTGAAGCTTCTAACAGCAGCTGGGATCATATAGTGAAACCTTGCATTATCTGAAGGCATTCAAATTCTGTTCTAAAGGAAAAATAAACCTATTGGAACTTGTTCATTCCATCTTTGGCTTGGTTTCCCTTTTACTTTAGAATCTTTGGGCTGAACCACAATAACATTGTTGGATTCTGGCTTAGTTGCATAATTAATTTTACCTAGTTTTAGATTTCAAACACTCAGAACGGCAGAGATTGTGTGCATTTCCGTTGAACACACATATTGAAATGGCGTCACAGTTGGCAAAGCAACAAATTTGATCTGTTTCTGCGATATAATGATTCTTTCAAGGCTCACTTTGTATTTCAGGGTGGTTTCACCTATGATACCCTTGATGCTTGGAAATGCAAATTGCAAGCTCTTGTAAGAGATAAGAATAAGCAAGAAGTAGTTTCAAAAGAGAAGAAGGCCAGACGTGATTATGAAGATATAGCTGCTATGGCAAGTGAAATGGGTTTATATAGGTAACTGAACATTATGTGGGACTGTTCAGCTGTCTCTTGGTGTACATTTAGAAATTATTCTGACATTATTTCCGTTACAGCCAGCTGTATGGAAAAGTAGTTGTTGTGAGCAAGGCTCCACTCCCAAACTACAGGTTTGATCTAGATGAAAAGCGTCCACAGAGAGAGGTATGTCTACACCAATGTTATTATTTTAGTGTTTCAATTTTACGTGTAGTTTGATGGCAAACTTAGAAAACTGATGCTCTTGCATCAGAGTTGTTTTTTCATTTTCATTCGATCTTTTACGTCTTCGTTAGTAGAAAAAATCCCTCGGGTACTTTCTGGTTTACTCTCTTCTCCTTATTATCTCTACACTTGCTGAGTTGCTGAAACAAATTCATAGGTGCTCTTGCCTCCAGGGTTGCAGAAACGTGTTGATTATTATCTGGGAGAATATATTTCCCAAAAGCCTAGGGGGATGGATGCGTGGATAATACCAAGCAGTGATGGTAGTATTGCTACTGATGAGGGGCTTTTTGAACAACCGGAACCTCTCGCACCCAGTAAGGCTGCTATGGAGAAAATCACTCACAAGAGAAGCCTGAAAATGCACTCGGAGCAGGAAACTTGGCAGGTTAAGAACCTTCGAAAATCTGAAAGATGACATCTTTTTAACAACTGATGCATTTTTTACCCAACTATTTGTGGAATCGCATATTACTGTGGATTGTATGCTGTAACGGAAATATAGAGTATTTAGGATCATCTTAAAGACTATAACTGTGTGCTTGCTTTACCTGATACTTTATTGAAAAGGGATAGTGACACTAAAAGAAGTTTGTTTTTCCTTCCTCCCTTGAATGGATTCCTCTGTTATCAAGTGATGTAGCATCTAGTAGACAATTAGCTTGGCTCAAGTACAGGCACACTGGATTTTCTTCTTTACCCGATTCCTTACTCGTTAAATTATGTAGCTTTTAGGGATTGTTCCTCCCTGGATGTTGACACATCTAGCTGCATGTATTAGTTTCCCTTTCTAATTTTAAACTTGTAATATTGCTCAGTTAGCTTAATATTTGCTCTTACTTCTTATCCTTGAAGGATTTGAGTGAGAATTTTGTTTAGGAATTCCCGCGTTCTCAAAATTTTTTGGTGTTGAAATTAGAAGAATGATAAAAGCATAATTGTCAAGGTTAAAGTTACATGAAGTCTCTGTCTATAATGCTTACTTGTCTGACAAAAAATTTGTTGATGACAATTCAAATGATTCATCAGGAATTGCTAAATCTGTTTTAGTGTTTCACCCAAAGAGTTAGGTGTTAGGAAGTATCTTCTGCAGTTGATTACTTCATGTAAATTATAGCAGTGACGAGCAACTAGGTAACTAAAGTCTATTAAACTACATATCGCTGCGGAAGGCATAATTAACAAAGAACTGAAGTCACACTGCTTTAGTCGTTTTGAGGGCTTATTTGAGCACAACAAGTTTATTCTGAAATAAAGCTAGTGCGGTTGTATACATTACAACTGAAGAACCAAGAAACGGATAACATGAAACTATTGTTATTTATTCTGATGAACTGTATTTATTGGAATTTAGTGCTTGTTCATTCTTCATGTTTCAAACATAAAAGAAGAACAATGTTGTTCGTTGAGGTGAGATGTGGCCACTGCAGCATGTTGCTTTCATGCCGTTTATTCTTTAATGTGCGCTCTCAATGACCAGGAATATTTTATATCAGAAAGTTCTTTCGTGCCTAATGCAATTTTGTGCTTTCTTGTGTTTTGAAGAAATTTTCATTTCCTGTTTCATTGTGTTGTCAGAAGAGTTCCGTGTTAATTGTTGACTACTTAGTTATCACGTAAAAGTTGATTTCATTTTAGTTATACTTTTGGTTGTTTACAGGAATCTGAAGAAGGTCAGAAGATGCTGAAATTTCGCAAAAGTCTTCCAGCTTATAAGGAAAAAGATGCAATCTTAAATGCCATTTCAAATAACCAGGTACATTTGGTCTCTTGAATCGCTCTTTATTTATTTATTTTTTAATGAATGTCCACACTCTGTTAAATTCTAGTGCACAATATGTTTTACGGACCTTGCTAAGGTACCCGGGTGCATTTTAGATTTTTAGGTCTTCCGATTGCAATTAATGCTTATATGTGTAACAATTTATTGGTGCAGCAATGAGTATGGATTTTCTGTTGGATTTTGTTTGTTTTCTTGGAAGTAATATTTCCAATTTTTTTGTTGACTTTAAGTTCTCTGTTTGCTGAATGATGATTAAATATGAGAAATTATTCTGTTCTGCAATGCAAGCAAGCCATTCCCTCAATTTTTTCTTTGCACTGTAAGATCATTTCTCTCTTACCATTGACCTGCTCTTGCCCTGTGATCAACTTCTTTAATTCTTGTTGGCCTTTGTACCAAGCCGTTGCGGCTTATTTTGCGAATGGTTGTTTTGAACTGTGCCTCGTGTAAAGGAGGGGGAGGTGTTTTTCTTGACTGCTGTTTTTTGAGGAGTGAATTGGACTAATCTTCTTTCGAGTTCCTTCAAAACTTAAATAGATATATTTAGTTATTATTATTAATTTCCCTTAATAAATATTCTGCATGCACAACTATTAGTATGTGTTCTTTACCATGGGAGCCACAACTTTTTGCTTTGGAAGTTTTATTTTGCTCGCAGGTTGGACTGTTTTTCTTTTGTTACTTATAGCTTATGGATTCACGCGAGACTTTTTATATCTTAGGTCATCATAATCTCTGGTGAAACTGGTTGCGGAAAGACAACTCAGGTTCCACAATTCATTTTAGAGTCTGAGATTGATTCCGTACGTGGTGGAATGTGCAACATTATTTGCACACAGCCCCGAAAAATATCTGCCATTTCTGTTTCAGAAAGAGTTGCCACAGAAAGAGGAGAAATGCTGGGTGAAACTGTAAGTCTCATTCCATGGAGATATCCTGTGAAAATGCTGATGAAAGTTGAACTGACATTAGTGCAATCTTCATAGGTTGGATATAAAGTCAGGTTAGAAGGTGTGAGAGGGATGGATACTCGTCTGCTATTTTGCACAACTGGCATCTTGTTGAGAAGATTGTTGATTGATAAAACCTTGAAAGGCGTGACACATGTTATTGTTGATGAGGTACACGAACGCGGAATTAATGAAGGTAAAAGTTCTCTTTGTAGACATGGCGTTGATGATATCAAGTGAAATTCTGACATCTATTTGTTTTTTTGTAACAGATTTCTTGCTGATAGTTCTAAAAGATCTACTTCCCCGCCGTCCAGAACTAAGGTTAATTTTGATGAGTGCAACATTGGATGCAGATTTCTTCTCATCATACTTTTCTGGGGCACCCCTGGTTCACATTCCGGTGAGTTTATAGACAAAGTAAGAATTTTTGAGTTTTTGTATGACCCTGGTTGACTGTATGCTACCCTTTGTTCAGTTATTGTTTCTTTCATTTTCTGCAGCTTCTCTGTAATGTTTACCCATGTGTTTGTGTGCATGGGGACGCTTGTCTAATATTTGTCCATGTTGAAATCAGTATTGCTAATCCTTGGTGCTGGTAGGATGCTATAGCTGACATAGTAGTTTGACAGTCTTTCAGCAAATGGGATCGTAGCTGATTTACTTTCATCTCATTTGGAAAATTTAGTAGTAAGGATTACTGAATCAGAGCAGTATAGAGTTGAGGAAATTCCGGTTGAAGTTTAGCCAAGATTTGAAATTCTTAAAGAGGATACATAACACCCCGAATTTCTTTAAGGATGATGATATAATCTAGTGCCATGTAGATTTTGATTATTACTATCATAGCTTTTTTCCATTCCTAATCTCCTCAATTGTGAAATGTAATAGGTGACTAATGGCAGAGGTGACGAAATTAATTGGTGATCTTAGGTCGTGCTAGAATGGAGTTGTTGAAGAGGCAATGCTTAATGAAAGCTTACTGTTGCAGTTAACAGATTAGTTAAAAACTATAAGTCTTGTTGTGCCTTTTAAAGAATTGGGAAATGTGTTGATTGTTACTTTAGAATTCTCAGTCCTATTATAGCCCTTACAAGAATTTTCTAAAAGATTTATTGTCAATCCACCCCCCTCCCCAGTCCCCTTTTAAATCACCTTAGTTATGACTAATAAGCCTTCGTGTGAGATTATCGTAATGTTTCCAACCCTGGTTTATGTCTTGGACACGATCTTCAGGTCTGACAGTATGATGTGTACAAAGCCTTCGACATTAATTTTCTACAGAACTAGCATGTGGAATTGTATTCTACTGTATTTGCAGAAATTTAATGTGTGAATAAAAGCTTAAACTTTTGAAGACACTGTAGCTTTTGTTCAGTTTAGGTGAGAGAGTAAGATAACTTTGAAGGTAGAGTTTGGCCAGGTAGCAATCTTTGGGGAAGAATGCGTTAAACTCTTCTGCCTAATAGTATCCTAATTGTATGAATATATTCTGTGGTTACTAAAATTTTTGTTGTTCTCTGTCCCTTGAAATCATCTTTCTTTTGAGGAGACGCGTTATTGTTATTTCTGGTCAGCTGGAATGGATTGAACTATCTTACCTTTGTCTTCATTGAGTTGTCGGATGGCATCCTTTCCTGTTTACATTAACATTGGATTTCAGCATTCAAACTGTGATGAGTGTGGCAAATTTCATTTGTCCTGTGTAATTTGTACAAGTGTCCTTTCACATACCACATGATATATTCTCTTGGTAATATTTGTGTTCAAGGTATTGTGCTTGTTTTCATTATTGATATTGTTGCCTAAACAAATGCATGTATCAGGTTTAATGTGGTTTTTGGTTAAGATATGTTCCAATAGTTTCTGGGTTTGTCGAACCCGGGGAGGATAATTTGTGTCCAAGCGAAAATGAAGTGAAAAAAACCTTTTATGTAGGATCTTTTAATCAATTTGCTCTTGTTTTATTAAGTGATGTATTTTCTTGTGGAATTGTGGGCAACTCAGTGAAACTTGTTCGGTACTTGTGTTTTACCTAGGGCTTTACATACCCTGTACGAACTCATTTTCTGGAAAATGTTCTGGAAACGACGGGATACAGGTTAACACCACACAATCAGCTTGATGATTATGGTATAGAGAAATCATGGAAAATGAATAAGCAAGCTCCAAGAAAGCGGAAGAGCCAAATTGCGTCTGCCGTTGAGGTAGTGTGATTTGTGCTCAATTCTCTATGATCCTAAGTTGTTCATTCATTTTTTGACTGTTTTTTTGTTGGATACTCTTATCAGGATACTATCCGAGAAGCTAATTTTAATGATTATAGTCCTCAGACTCGGGAGTCCTTGTCTTGCTGGAATCCTGATTGTATCAACTTCAATCTTATAGAGAACCTTTTAGACTACATTTGCCAAAATGGTAAGCCTGGTGCTGTCCTGGTTTTCTTGACTGGCTGGGATGACATTAGTGCTTTGAAGGAAAAGCTCCAAGGACATCGTATACTGGGAGATACAAGTCGAGCTCTTCTATTAACCTGCCATGGTTCTATGGCTAGTTCAGAGCAGGTAATTGTAATTTAGCAAAAGAGTTTGTATTGGTGATTGTTATTGTATGGTCAAGTAATTGAGCATTGTTTTCCCACGATCTACCACCAATTGTCATTTGCAGCTTAGGAAAGTAGTATCATAGGTTGTTTTATATATCAACAACTTGTGACATTTCAGTTTTCATTGTGTATGAGGGTTAGGTTATGCCATTCATGGTTATGCTTGAAGATACTCTCTCATCAATATATCAATCTTGATTGATTGCAGAGGCTTATATTTGACAAGGCTGAAGATGGAGTGAGGAAAATTGTGTTAGCTACCAACATTGCGGAAACAAGTATCACAATTGATGACGTTGTGTTTGTGATTGACTGTGGAAAGGCAAAAGAGACGTCATATGATGCATTGAATAACACTCCTTGCTTGCTTCCATCCTGGATTTCCAAAGTTTTGGCCAAACAAGTACTGTATAACTATTTTCCACACAGATACTTTGTGTGTTTTTGTGCGTGTGTTAGACAGTATGGAGTTTTTTCAAGTTATCTTTAACTACAGTTACATTTTAATAATATTTTAGAGAAGAGGAAGAGCTGGGCGTGTCCAACCTGGAGAATGCTACCATCTTTATCCTAAATGTGTCTATGATGCTTTTGCCGACTATCAACTACCAGAGATATTAAGAACACCTTTGCAGTCACTTTGTTTGCAGATCAAAAGTTTAAAACTTGGTAGTATTTCTGAGTTTCTATCTAGGGCTTTGCAGGCGCCAGAATCCTTAGCGGTATATTCACAGCTGTGGATTTTATTTTTATATAGTGACTGGTCCGTCCATCTTGGGCCTTTAGAGAAGTGCCAGTTGTTTATTAAAAAAAAATATATTAGCTAATTTTTTCTTCAATTTTCTGTAGGTACAAAATGCTATTGAGCATTTGAAGGTTATTGGGGCTTTGGATGGGAATGAGAATCTGACCCCTTTAGGTAGTTTATATCACCCAGTGTTTGATCATGCACATTGATGGTGTTGGAGTTTGTCTGATATCAGTTTGCTCATTTTGTGGACAGGGCGCTACTTAACAATGCTTCCTATGGAGCCTAAACTTGGAAAGATGCTTTTACTTGGTTCCATGTTGCATTGTCTGGACCCAATACTCACTATTGTTGCCGGCCTGAGTGTTCGTGATCCATTTTTAAGTCCATTAGAGAAGAAAGATGTGAGTCAAGACTATTTCTTCATGATAAATAGTAATTGCTGTGTGAATCTTTTTCTATTACTTTTCATGTTAGTTATACAATCTTGTTTAAGCATTGAAGTGTGAAAGAATTATGCATTTAACTCTTGCTCCATATGTGATTCTTGCCTCTGTGTATTTTATGCAATCTGCGTTTTGTTCACACAGCAATGATTTTCTATTTGGTGTCTGCTTGTGATACTTTGGCAATTGATTGCATTTGGTTTTTCCGTGTTTCCAAATTTTCAATGAGGTTGTGAGTTGTGCATGCACGGGTTGAATATTCTAGGTTTCTGTATTTTTGTCAAGGTTTGTTTGAGGTATTATTTCTACTTTCCCTCTTTGATACATTTATAAGTTCAAGATCTTCTGCTTTGTGCATACTAAAGTTGATGACTGAAATCCTGTATTCTTATTCTGTGCATACATTGAAGTATTCATTAAATGAATTGTCGCTACAAATTTCTTTTGTCTTGTATCTTACAGCTAGCAGAAGCTGCAAAAGCGCAGTTTTCCCATGATTACAGTGATCACCTGGCACTTCTGCGGGCATACCAGGGGTGGAAAGATGCTGAAAGAGATTTGAATGGATATGAGTACTGCTGGAAGAACTTTCTGTCAGCTCAATCTATGAAAGCTATAGATTCTCTTAGAACGGAGTTCTACCTGTTGCTGAAGGATACAGGTCTTGTAGATAGTAACTCTGCCATTTACAATACTTGGAGCTATGATGAGCATCTTGTCAGAGCCGTCATTTGTTATGGCTTATACCCAGGAGTTTGTTCTGTTGTGGTATGACTACGTTCATGCAAGGAGTCTTTCCATTGAAATTTTATCAAATTTACCTTTAAAAGGTCGGGGGGTTTGGGAGATATTTTGACAAGATGAATTGATCGAAGCATAATGATAAGCCTACTAAAAGAATCCGGAGAGCATAATTTTGTAAGATTTGATCTTTGACTTTCTAATTTCTTGGATGTGTTTTGCAACAGCCAAATGAAAAGTCATTCTCATTGAAAACAATGGAGGACGGCCAGGTGCTTTTGCACTCTGTAAGTATCCTGTTAACTTGAATTTTCCCATTTCTTGTTTTCGTGTTGTTTCTGATCTTTAGATTTCATCTCTAGAACTCAGTAAATGCACGAAACTTCGATATAGCATTTCCATGGCTAGTTTTTAATGAGAAGATCAAGGTGAACTCTATTTTCCTTCGGGATTCAACTGCCGTGTCCGATTCGGTGCTACTCCTATTTGGTGGCAGTATCCAGAAAGGGGATGTGGTAATTTCTTTTGTTACACCTTTTAATCCTGCCTCAGCACTCTGTATCTTATCTTGAAATGAAGTTGAATGAAGGATGGATTTGTAGGAAGTTATGCTTGTGTTATCTTCTCTTTTAAATAACTTATCGTGATTTCTATTATTCTGCTTGTTGATAGGACGGGCATCTGAAAATGCGTGGAGGATACTTGGAGTTCTTCATGAGCCCTGGTCTAGCAAAAATGTATCAGAGCTTAAGGAAAGAATTTGAAGAGTTAATCCATGCTAAAGTATGTTAATCACTCCTGATTTATAATCTTTTTGCCTTTCTTAGAACTTCTGAATTCAGTTGTGTGCTTTTGATATTGTCATTTTTTGGTTTTAGATTGTAGCGTCTTCAAGTAGTGTATTTGTTAATGCTCATAAAGTTCTTTTGCAGCTCCTGCACCCCAAAATGGGCATACGCTCGCATCATGCACTCTTGTCTGCAATAAGATTGATGATTGCAGAGGATCAAGGTTGTGGTAGATTTGTATTTAATCGACAAGTAGAACAGCATCTGAAGCCACCTGTTGTAGCTGCAGTAACACCACCGAACTTGATCTCAAGGACCGACAGTGGTCCTGGAGGTGATAATTCAAAGAGCCAGCTGCAGACGTTGTTGGCTCGAGCAGGCTATGGAACACCAGTTTATAAGACTAAGCAAGAGGGCAATAGCCAGTTTCGTGCGGCTGTAGAATTCAATGGTTTGCAGATAATGGGACAACCATGCAACAACAAGAAGCAAGCAGAAAAAGATGCAGCATCTGAGGCTCTGGAGTGGCTTTTGGGACATCAGCAGAGAGATCAGGATTATATTGAACGCATGTCCATGTTCCTCAAAAAGAGCAAAAGAGATCACAGATAAAATTGATGTACCTAATTATGACTGGACTGTGATTTGCAGATTACCAGAATGATGCACATTCAAAAAGAAAAAGAAATGAAATGAAGAAAGCACATGAAGAGCCAAGCTTCTGAAGCACAGCCTTGCTCATGGCGCTGGTCTTTTACTGTTGTGTTTGTTTACGGTAACGATCATGCTGACAGAACTAAGAATGGATTGTTGCTATGAACATAGTGGAGTAGAAGTCATTAGCGGACATTACAGGAGGCTATTAAACTATTGCATGCCGTGTCGACCTGCTTAGAGGCGATGTGCTTCACTAAGAAAACCGATCAAGCACCCGAGATGATCCCGATGAAAATATGCATTATGCATAACGAGAGATTATCTGCGTAGTATTTAGCTTCTTGTAGAATCTCAGGGTTCAATCATTAGGTTTGATCCTTGTTTGTAAATAGCCCTCCGCAGCCGCCCCTTGAATTGTACATCGGAATGACATTTATTGCGACACTTATTATAGTTCGACACTTTTTTTTAATAGATACCAACACTTGCAGTGAATATGAGCTACCATTTGGATTAGTTTTAGATAAGAAGCATAAAAATGTTTAGATCTTCCGTAAGGCAGAATTATGAAAATGTGACCCGTTGAATCCGAGTGTCTAATCTAGCTATAGCGTTAGCAGTGTTGTTTGCTTCCGGACCAGTTGGATTATTGATCCACTTATTCTCCCATCCAGAAGTTCTACGTTAGTGTTCTCAAATCACATGATTTAAACCAGAAAAAAAAAGGGGGGATCGAAAGGTGTCCTCGAAGTGCGACATTGATCTGGCTGTCGGAATCATGTATAATAGATTAGGTAAAAAAAGAAAATGTAATGGTGAGAGAAATGGAATCTGACCAAAGAGATTGAGACAACTTGGGAAGCTCTGCTCCTTCTTGTCTTGAATCCTTAAAAAAAAAAAATTGTCGCATTTAGTAGTTCTAAACGTAGTTCCGCATCATTAGGCAACAATTTAGCTAGTAAGATCTGCAAATTTGCAGTGTTCTTGTCCTCTCTAATTAAGGTACTTAAACATAATCATGTAAATTACATCCATTTATGAACAACCATTATTTATATGATGAAACTGAAGGAAAAAATTATATACTATATGAATTGTCGCTTGAACCAACATATGGCAATTTGTCGTATGTTGCTGGACTTTTGGCCACAGTAGTAGTAGTTCTATGACAAAACCCAAGTGGAAATTGACCTCAGATGTTTGCAATTTCTTTAAGAATTGAATTGACAGCAAAGTTTTAGGGGACCGACCGACCGATCCCTTTTATAGAAAATTGTTTTTTTCCCCCGAGTTTATTTATAGAAAATTAAGTTAGTGGATGAGAACATAAAATTATTTACGGCCGTCCTATATTAATAATAATTCACTTTATTGACTGTTGATTAATTCAAGACTACAGGTAAAAAAATAAAAATAAATTTTGATTTGGATAAAATAATTTTATTTTTATTTTTCATGAGAACTATTACAATTTATAACAATTCCGGAAGTAGAGTAGAGTGTAGCTCACCTGGGAAGACCCCTTTTTTTTTCCCTCCCAAAGAACTCAGGATTTGTGTAAGATTGTTTAGTGGTCTGAAGGTTTACATGAGTGCGACGTTTACCCGATTTTGATCAATAAAGAAAAACTACTACAACAGTCGAGAAATATTATGCAAAATGCACAAAAAAAAAAAAAATGTAAAAGTTGGAAATGAAATCATGGAACCCTAGCTAGAAAAAAGACTCTCCTAGTCTAGCTAGTATGAGAGTATTCCCTACATGTGTGTGTATATGTATGGTCGCAGGCTAATGGTTTTTATCTTGTTGTGTTGCCTTTTGTTTTTCTCTCTGGACCATGTTGATTTAGATCGTAGATTTGTGTGATTCCCACCAAGCTCTAATATAAACCAATAAATATGGGGTTACACAAAACATATGGGGAGGCTCTGCATGGGACGGCTTGTCAGCTCCCTAAAATCCATTTATTTATTTTTATACCTTGTTTGGTCTTAGATCGCATATTTTTCTTTTGATAAATTTGCGATCAAACAAAATTGGCTGGATTAGAGACCTGTTTACTTGTAACGCATGTAAACATTTCAGGATTAAAACTACGTACATTCTATTTTTTAAAATTCCAAGTTTCAATCAATTACACATATTAGTAAGAAAGTTGTCAAATAACGATTAGTTAAAGATAGATAGATGTATATGTCATAATAATGTACGAGCTAGTTCTATGAGAAATTCGTTCAGTCACTAAACTTTCAAGATACGCATGGACACAAAACTCGATCTCACCCATTAGATTGCTTATTCTTAAAACTAAATTTTAGGACACTATTAGCCAAACAAAAGAGTTAGTCCCATTTGGTTTCCCTTGGTCACAATATAGAATTTCTCATGTGGGGGAAGGGGATGAGATTAAGATGGGTTGATGCACAAAATTGTCTCTTTATGTTGGAATCGCTCTATCTCTTTTGGTGGAGTCAATGTTGACCGTGGGTTATGGTACGTTTTTTAACAAAAAAAAAAAAACGCATAGTTTAAACAGTAGTTTAATAAATGTTTTCTGGGGTCCAACTGTAATCAAAACGTTATATGATATCCTAAAGCCGGTTCTTTATTATCTGTCCCTCTGAAATTCCAGTTTTTGGCTTTTACAAAACCTACCAATTTGGACCACTAAAGTTTACAGTTGTTTGTAATTTTCGTTATTTGAAAATATGGAAATGTATGTTAACGGCGAGACTGTTGATCTTGAAGTTGGATTAATTTAAAGATACACACAAAATTACACCCCCTATCATGAAATTATTATTCTGTTTAAATTTTTATTTTTATAACAAATTAAACCAAAAAATAAATAATCAAACTTTAAGATAATTTTGAGACAAAAAGAATAACAGTTTTACTTCTATTTCGATCTAGATTTGAACTCTGATCACGTAAATATAACTTTTTTTATTGTCACCAACCTTTTGCCATATCTAAACTTGACACTTAATCTGTTCCTTTCGGTTTCAATGAATAAAGATAGTCTCAATACAATTATTAAAACAATTAGAGTATACTTGAATTTCGGCACAAAGATTTGAGTGATCTTGGTAAATAATTTGACCAATGATTACAATGCTAATAAAGTGCATGCTTAGAAAGTTACACTGAAGAACTTCATTGATCACATAAACTAATTAGAATGTTGTGAAGCTTTGGAGAAATCAATTAATCATGCTTAAAGAGTCCAAAGAAAGTGATTAAGATTGATCATATGGAGGTCCCAAAAGAAAGAACATGCCAAAGAAGAGCATCCCATCTTTCTAAATCTTTCGTGGTGGATAAAGCAATTAAGAAATCATATCTCTATATGAACGGTTTGATCTTTAGTCATTTCATTCTAAAATATGCAGGTTCAATTTGGACTAACAATAATAGATAGTGAAAATATCAGATACCGAATATCTATTTATACGTGATGTTATTCTTGTGATTTTATTTGTCTTTATAAACTTCGGAGTGTGATTATTCAAAGATTTATGCAAGATTTCATCTCAAATGCCATATGATTACTCTGGAATGAGAAGTAGATAAACTAGAGTGGCTCCAATTCCATGCTTGGGAAGCCCTAAAAATTATGATTATTTCGGGAGGGGAGGGGACCAAAATCAAGACTAATATTTATTGGATTCTTTGGATCTCGTTTACTTTCTCTAGACTGCCATTTACATATTTGACTGTTCAAATGCATCATCTTCCTCAGAAAAATCTTATCATTTTTCAAAAAATCAATAAACATTATGATGATCGAAAAATGCATGTGCAAAATGTTTTGAAAACTCATATGATCATCCGTCATATTGGCCCTTCAACTTGAATTCATACTTCAATTTTCTCTCACATTCAAAATCACTCAATTTTGTCTCTCCTCATTTCATGTACAACAGAAACACAAAGTGATTTGACTGGAAATAGGAGATAAAGAAATTTTCCACCAGGGAGCTCCCAAGTTTTTTTATCTATCAAATTAATCAAGAATGAACCTGTCGAGTGAAGATTGGTTAAGTGTATTTCTTTAATTCATGCTGAAGTATTTCTTGACGGATTCTCTATGTTATTTAATCCTATATTTGAGAGTTTCTGGCTTCAAAACTTTTAAAGATATGCACATCAGATTAACGTAGCCAACAAAGGAGTTAGTCCCATTTTGTTTCCTTAAAGACCAATGGAGAATTCCAATTACGTCTTTTCATTTTGGAAATTAAGTGAAGATTCTTTTTTATTTTTTATCCCGCACTTATTGATTTTTTTAGAGATACTTAGACTATTTCAACATGTAGAACCTATAGGAAGGGAGTAATATTACTACAAGAGAACTTTGTTTGCGTGCGCCTCTTGTTCTGGATGTCCACTCTTCCGTGATTAATGATTGCAGGTCTCCTGTCTGTTTAAGCTACCTGCTGATCACTTACCTGTTTCTTACGCCTAACCACCAGGGCGCGACTTGTTTGCTTAAGTGTTTTATTAGCACTATATTGCATGAGGAATGTAATTGGTGCTGCATGATGATCTTCCATGTAAATTATGAATGTAATTATGCCAAACAGATAATCAAATTGCCTAAATCAATTGATACATATACATATAAAATTCAAGACTCGATCAAAGTTGCAATCATGAGGGCAGCTGTAGCTGTAGTTTGGTAGTGCCACAGCATGAGCAAAGCAGGGAGAAGATCAATCAAAGACACATCATTTGCTATTCATAAAAAAGAAAAAGAAAATCAAAAAGAAAAACAGATCATTTGCTTCATATCAGATTTTCTGTCCTTAATACATTTATAATATTAGTACACATTTATTACTAATAATGATAATACAATTTCCAATTTAAGGACATTTATGTTTCTATAGCTTAAGATAAATTTATGACCATAAACAAAAATTCCAATATTCTTTTCAATTTGTAATACTACTACACAAAATTTGGTACCAAAAGAAAAAAAGAAAGAAAAATGAAAATTCCGCACCTTCAGATTTATAAATAATAAGGTTGACCCTTTTGTTGGTTGATGCTGCATGATTAAGCGAATATGCTCCAGAAACTAAAAGGACACTAAAGCCATCTTCCTTAGTCCATGTCTCTAGATAATTGCCCACCATGACTCCAACCTTTTTTTTAGTTTTTGTTTGATGTTGAGCTTTATTTCTTTCTTTTGTTTTTGTTTATTTTTTGGGAGCTTTTTTATTTCTTTATTATGGATATGGATGTAATCTGGATAAAAGGAGAAGCTGGATAGAATTATTCTAATTGAGCTCGGGTAATTGGACAAATTTAATTTGATGGTAAATTGTCATGAGGATATTCCAGACATTTCTAAAACAAAGTCTGTAAAATATAAATGGATCGGGAGAAAATTACCTTGCGGCTTTGTTTGTTTCCTTTTTTTATGGTTGTTTCAGAATTATTAATTAATAACTGTACCATTATATCATCACATCACATTGGATGACTTCATTGTTGTCTTCTTAAATTTCTCATTTATTTTTTTTTCCTCAACTTTTGCTTGATAATTCTCCCAACCAAAAAGGTTTTTTTTTTTTTTTTAAAAAGGTTTTGATACCTTGAGTATGGAGGAAAGATTTAAACTAAAAGGTAATAATGATATTTTTTGCCCCCTTCCTTTAAGAAGTGGAGAAATTTACATCATCAGATAAAAAGCTGACTTAGCAGTGATATATATCACGAATCATCATAACCATCATCATCAAATTCATGATAAGCTAATCCCTTAAAAAATCATGCTTGGATTAAAAAAAGAGCAAGAGTCAGAAAATAGCAGTGATAGTCGCAATTAATCCGAAAAGAAAAAAACACGCACACACACACAGTCACCACCGTCCTTTTTCTCGAACTCCGTAATCCAACACAACACACACACACACACACAAACAGAGAAAGAAAAAACATTAAAACAAACACAAAACACAATCTTCAAACTTCAAATTACTCTATCTTTCTTTGACCGTCGTACACTTTTCTACAACACTCCACTTTCGGGTTTGTTAATTGGTTTTCTCTTCTCCCTCCCTCTTCTTTCTCCCTTTCTTCTTCTTCTTCTTCTTCTCCCATAAAAAAATTGAAAAAATAAAAAAGAGATTTTGGAGAAGGGGGAAAAAGAAACCCAAATAAAGGAGCGACCTTTACCTATTTATTCTCTCTCTGTGAGTTTTACTATAAATGCAAACGGCAGCCTTTCAGTACAACAATCTGATAGAGATAAAAGGGGCAGTTGTGGTTCAGACTTTCTTATTTCTATATAGCCGAATGCTAATGATTTAAAGAGACCCCTTTATGTGGTTTTCTTCATTGCTGCTGTCAAAGTTCTATGAAAGTGTACCATTTTTTTGCACGACGGATTCGATTTTGATCCATCCTACGGCCTCAAATCATTCCGTCATTTAATCCTACGGTTAGGTACCCAACTCGATTTTCCTTGTGCTGCTGGCCAAGCTGTTCTGTTCAGCGCGTTTTAGAACTCAATGCCTTTTCTGGGTTCAGCTCTGTTTCTTCGCTTTTGCTTTATGTCTACTTTTACAATTTGCTCTTATTCTTGTGCTTATATTATGTGTCGTTGAGTTTTTGAACTGTAAAGTTTTCATCTTTTCTATCAATTACGTGTGGGGTTGGCAACTTGGCAATGCTTTCTGGTGGGTTTTTTCCTTCTAGATTCCCGTTATTTTCCCGAGTTCTCCCAACTTTTGGATTGGAACTGTTACTTTTTATGTGATTTTGATCGAAATTTGTTATGGTTTCTGATCACATGCAACGAGAAGTGCCCTTCCATTATTATTGTGGGGTTTGAAGTTTGGATATTGTGCAGTAAATCGAGGGACGATAACGATTTGAATTGAATTAGAAATTGGTCGCATTACTTTGGTTGGCACTTGTTTTTCAGCTTCTTAAATGCTACTGTTCACCTATGTAATTGGACGCAATCAGGAGGGAGCTTTTTATTTTTCAGTCTTCCATGTAAACTGTTTGAAACATGTTAAAATCTGGAATGTTTTAAGTGATTCTTTACGTACTTTTGGAACTTCAAACTGAATTCAGCTCTCAAGAGTTATTTCAGTTTCCCTATGCATTGTGTATAATAATGATTTGAGATGAATTTAAGTTCTTTTTGCAGTGGTGGTGTAGTTGAGATGCAGAGTTTTTCGAGTGAGTTGAAGTTTTGTTTTGTGGGGTGTGTTTTATTGGGATTTGGATGTTACAAGGGCTGTCTTGAAAGTGATATACAATCAGGTTACAGAGCAACTGATGATAAGGCTGTTGAAGTATGGAAAGTTTACCAAATTTTTTTTTAACGCACACTTAACCTTATGATGCTAAGCCTACTTTTAACTATGTTGATGCTAAAGGGGTTTTTCATGTTCTATATTTTCTTCATGGATGTCTTTGGGGTCTATGTGTAAGTGCTGCTTCTTCTGCTTGCAACTTTTTGGGATTTTACGATCTGGTACCTGCAAGTGCTCTGTTACATTTGGAGTTTCTATGGCATTTTTTTCAAAGGGGAAAAAAGTAGTAAAGAAGTAGACAATCTGGGAAGTAGATTTTTTCTCTCTTTTCATTTGTGTGTCTGTTTGTTTTGGGGGAGGTGATTCTCAGTTTTTGTGACATAGTTTACCTATATTTTCTTATCATTTTGGTCAATGGTTGGTTATGATGATTGCATGTATGTGGAATGCTGATGATATCTCTAAGCTCTTTGTTGAGCTTCATCTGCTTGTCCAAAGTACTGAATATCATTGTCATCTTTTTCACCATGTTTGTAACATGGTGCTAATGTTTTTATGTTTGCTATTATAGTTGACCCCATGTAGTGGAATAAGTCTGTTGTTGTTATTGTTTCCTTTTACTTTTTCTTTCTCAAAACTTTCTGTGTGCATTTTTCCACAATAAGTGTTTTATATTTATGCTATTTTTCTCCTCCTCTCTGCGCCTCTCTCTCGCTTTTGTTTGGATTTGTTGCTTTGTTGGGCTCAAAAGAGCATCACAAGTTAAGCATTCTGATGCCTTTGAGTTTGTGATTGACAGTGGGTAATCTGAAGTCTCCTGGAATCTTGGCTATGTATCCTAGTGATCATAAGAGAGCTAGGAGAAAGGATAACGGGCTGAAGGAGAATGGTAATGCGAGCATATCCAGTTTTGATGAGCTGGATCCATGGACAGCTTGGGCATATAAACCTCGCACACTTACATTGCTATTTGTTGGTGCCTGCTTTCTCATGTGAGCAACCTATATTCGTATAGTAGAACAGATCAGTTTGGTCTTGGGAATTAGTTTTCGTTTTTTGTTAAATTTGTAGATGTCTTTTGGAATCTCATCTATGGTAAAATCTATTTAAGTTTTCTGCTGTAAAAATTAATTCTGAGCCTATTCTCAATTGTGACGGTCAGTCTTTGATATAGATGGTATTTTGCATGTAAAAACCTTGTGCCATAATGACATGGCACCACTTAGCACATGCTGAAAACATAATGTGGCCTGTTTCAGCTTCAAATGTTTTAGCTTAATGTGGGGTCCGTGGAGCTGAGTTGTCTGTTGATGTTCAATTTCTTTCAATCTACATGTTAATAGTTTTCCTCATTACAACCTGTACCTTTAGGTTTTGGAATCAAACAAACTTTCAGTTATGCCTTTGTTTTTATACTTGAATTGTACCCAAGATAAAAAAAAATAAAGGGTTGTAATCTGATCATCAAGGAATTGGGGAGATTTTATGGTTGAAATGTTTCTTGCGGAAACTGACATGCAAACCATAGGTCACCCCCTCCATCTCTTGATACACACGCATGCACTAACACACACTAAACCTTTTATCTTGTCTTTATAAAGTTTCTGTTATCTGCCTTGCCTTGAGATTTGACATACTGGTTATGTCTCCTGGATGGATACTTTTGTAGTTGGGCAAGTGGGGCACTGGAGCCTGAAAGCATATCAACAGAGGAGAGTGTTACATCTGTGAAAAGGTATGTCTTTGCTTTATAAGCCTTGCTATCGTGTCAACGATAATCTTTTCCAGGTTTGTATCTTTGACATACCAATTTTGCTATTTACTGTACTTGATAGGGGTGTTTGGGCAATGGTTGCAGTGTTTCTTACTTACTGCTTGCTGCAGGCTCCTGATACGTAAGTAATATACTTTCCCTCTAAGTATTGTTAGTTGAATTCCTTCAAAATCTAAATGAATGTGTGCGAAGAGATTGTCAAATGATGTCTGTACTCTGTATTTTACACTCAAAGATCACATTTGATCTGAAACAATCATATATGTCAAGGGGAATATGCTTCATAAAGAATCTAAACCTTCTTTACTAGCTAGATCATATGTCACCAAGTTGAGAGTTATTTTTGTTATAGGAAGAAAACTAGTTGTCAGTAATGCCTCAAGTAGTGGCAGCGAAATTGTTAGATATCGTTTATTGTTTTCTATATCATTCTGAGTGAAGATTTCAATTGCTTTAAAATTATAGAGTAATATTTTTTTTTCCTCATTGCTTCTTATTGTTAAAATGGATAAAACTTATTTTCAAATGAAGCAACTAGAGGTAGATGATATATCAGAAGTTCTTTACTTCTTGCTGTGGTCCCTTATGTTATCCTACGTAATTCTTTCCTCTGCAGGATACTTATTAGGCCCCACCCAGCAATTTGGCGTGTGGTCCATGGGATGGCCGTTATTTACCTTGTTGCCTTAACATTTTTGCTTTTTCAGGTATTTTTCCTCTATAATTATTGTTTTTCAACAAGTCGCCCATCTCTTGGGTACTTGTTTAAGCAAGGGATTGGGTTTTAAGAAGTTAAGCTGTAGCTAGGTTGAAATCAATTGCGAATATTGGTTTCTGTTTTCTTTAGTTGGAAACTGATTTATGGTTGTCTGTTGAAGTAACTACAAGAATGCTAGAAGTGACTGTGTATGAATAATTAGTCATGTTGCATGGAAATAAGGGGCATGAACAACTGCTGTTTATTATATCTCTATATCATTGTGTTCCCTCCATCCACCACAGTACTTGCACTTTGATTTTGTTGTTTAATAGCTACATAAACATATTTACATAGACACGGAGACACAACAATATTTGCTTTGTTCCTTATTGAAATACGTTTCTTTCTGCCACTCCAGAAGCGTGATGATGCTCGACAGTTCATGAGATATTTACATCCTGATCTTGGTGTTGGTAATAAACTACTACTTTTATCTTTCACAATTAGCATCTTCTCCTCATCCTTCTAATTTATGGAACTTTTTTGTTCCAGAACTTCCGGAGAGATCTTATGGCGCTGATTGTCGTGTATATGTACCTGAAAGTCCTACAAGGTTTAAGAATGTATATGTATGAATTCTCCCAATTCTACATAGATTTAGCATTACTGCTTTGTTTTTGTTTTTCTAGACTTTATGCAAGCTACAGAATGCAAATTTATTCCTCCAATTCTTCTTGATCCACTTTCCTCCAGGATACGCTTTTTGATGAATTTGTTTTAGCACATATTCTCGGCTGGTGGGGAAAGGCTATAATGATCCGTAATCAGCCTCTTTTATGGGTATTATCTATTGGATTCGAGCTAATGGAGGTGAGAGCCTTTTCGCTAATGTCAATGATTTCTATTTTGTTTTTAATCGGTAACATGTTTGAATCTAAACTACTTCTTTCTGTTGGTGTAACCAGCTTACTTTCCGCCACATGCTACCAAACTTTAATGAGTGCTGGTGGGACAGCATCATTCTTGATATTTTAATCTGCAATTGGTTTGGTAAGGAACTGGATTCATCTCTTTTGCTTTGTTGTTCATGTCTTATGGCGGATGCTTTTATAACTACTAACGAGTAGACAGTAGGGTTCTACTCGTTAGTAGTTTTTAAATTGTAGGGTGGTGTTTTGGTAATACTGCCTTTTGATAGAGTTCTAGTCTTTTCTTCTGAACTTAGGTTGCTTAATCTTTCAGTATTCTGTCACGGTCTTATTCATGGCCTAATGAGTCATTCTTTGTGGTTTCATTCTGTTCTTTAGGCATTTGGGCTGGAATGCGCACTGTGCGTTACTTTGATGGTAAAACATATGAGTGGGTTGGGATCAGTCGGCAGCCAAATATCATGGGTAAAGTATGTTTTTCTGTCTACGGATACTCTCTGTTCTCTGCGTTGACATTGTTTGGTAATTCTTAATGGCAATCGGATTCTTTTCCAATTTCTTCACTGTTTATTTTGGTGGCACAAAATTATTTTTTTGTCAAAAGTTTGAAGGGTAGTTCCTTCTTGTAGAACAATGCTCTTCTCAAATATTTTCCGGCTTGTATCATCTTTTCGTGGCTCCCCCTTCTGCTGCAGTTCCTTATGTTGCTGGGATTGTTGTAGCAAGGATGCGTAGCTTTCCCTCATTTATATTGATTGGGAATTGACAGGTCAAGCGAACACTGGGCCAGTTTACACCTGCCCGGTGGGACAAAGATGAATGGCACCCACTTCTTGGACCGTGGCGATTCATTCAAGTTCTGAGTCTTTGTACTGTGTTCTTGACTGTGGAGCTGAATACATTTTTCCTAAAATTTTGCCTTTGGATACCTCCTCGCAATCCTTTGGTAATCTATAGGCTGATATTGTGGTGGCTTATTGCAATACCAACCATTCGTGAATACAACTCTTATTTGCAGGACAGGTAATACACGGCTCACTACAGAAATGTTCAACTTTAATGTTGACACTTTCATCATTAATATTCTCGTGTTCTCACAGTTAACTCGAGTTCTCTAATGGATTTTCAGGAATTCAGTTAAAAAGGTGGGATCATTCTGTTGGCTTTCTGTAGCAATCTGCATAGTTGAACTCCTGATTTGTATCAAATTTGGACATGGTGAGTTAATTTTCTTATTTAACATCTGCAATATTCTTTTCAGAAAATCAATTAATTTGGAACCAAACATGACCTAAGTAAGACTTAGATGCCATGATTTTCGACCCATTTAACTAAACAGGGTTCATATCCTGATAAAGGATCATAGCCCCTAAATTCAAACTTGCTGGACTTGAATTATCTGGAATACATCATTTACTTCTCTTTGCGTTGTTGCGATTGAATTTTTCAGGATTATTCCCCAATCCGATGCCAAAGTGGTTGGTGACGTTTTGGACATTTGCTGGCATTGGAATTTTGATGTTCTTGAGTACATGGACATGGCTAATACATAGAACCATGAAGAGAAAACAGCAATAGTTTTGATTTGTTCTTCTTTCGTCCATTCTTTGGTTCTTTTTGTTTAGTCTGGTATTTTAACCATATTGTAAATATGCATTACATCTGTAAAGTGAAATGCTTGATTTTAGGTTATTTTCACTTGTAGTCCATCAATTGTTTTTTAGATATATTTTTCATTTTATGATTGAGCGGAAAATTAGGGGTGCAAAATAGCAAACCCAAAGGTTCAAGCTTTGTCTGTTGAATTTAAAATAGCACTTCTTCTTCTTCTTCAAAAAAGAAAAAGAATTTAACATGATTTTTTTTTTCCCTTTTTGTTGAGGACACCGGGAATATTATGTTCGCTACTCCATTGCTGAGGGGGAAAAAAAGAAAGACTTCAATTAATTTTGTTTGCCTGTGAAATTGAGGGTTGAACCCTCGAGTAAAAGACACGAAATCCTCATTAAACTTATGGTCATATTATCATATACTCTTCTTCTTTTTGGAAAAAGAAAGGGAAAAAAAAGGAAGAAACTATTCGTATAAAGTATTACCAAACTTAATGATAAAATCTGCCTGGTGTACAAATGTGTGTAAACCGATAATTTTTTAGACTCCTAAAACTGCACAAGTCTACATCATAGCCTTTCCGTCCAAAAATGATGGTTCCGTTTATTATAGTATTCGACAATTGATAAATACAAAACTCTTTTGTTATTTTAAAAGCAAAATCTTTTCAATTACCAATAATATCTTTATATAAAATTTTAACACATCTACTATAATTAATTTCGTTTCTTTTCTCCCTTCTTTTATGGATCAAGTAAAAGCATATCCTCTATTCCAAATAAAAAAAATAAACTTGCCTCATTTTTTTTTCTTCTCAAAATTAAAAAAAAAAACTTGCATAACTTTATTCTTCTCATTTTCTATAATCTTGAATCAAAACTTTGAAACATGATATTTAATAATTTTCTTGGAGAACAAATAATCATCAATATAAAATACTCAATTCGATTCCAAGCAAATAAAAAATTAACATATGATATTTTCTGTTGATGATTTATTTTTGTTTTAGTTAGACATGAAAATTCTCAAAATGTCAATAGTTTTTTTTATTCGGTTTTAATTCAAGATCACAAGAAATGAGAAGAAAAAAATATTGTGCAGTTTTTTATTTTTTAATTTGGAAAAGGAAAAAAACTTACAATTTTTTTTTTTGATTTGGAGAAGAAAAAGAAGTTTCTTCTTCTCCAAATAAAAAAAAAAAAATTTATCCATTGGAAATGGAGCTAGAAGAGTCATTATTAACAATTCTTTCAGTTTTGTTTTAATAATGGATTAGATCAAAATGGCTCATTTAAATTCCAACGCTTCTTAATTTGGTGAAGTTGCCGGAAATCAATATATTAATGCACCAATGCATCTTGGATCGTACTACTTAAACAGCCTCTCTGTATTGAAATACAGGGGTAAAGCTGTGTAAATCTTGACCCCCCCAAACCCCAACCGAGTTGGGAATATATTGGGTATGTTGTTATTGTTGTTGTGGAGAAGAAAAAGAAGTTATGCTAGTGTTTTTTTTTATATATTTATTTGGAATAATAGATTGGTTTTTACCTGATTCATTAAAGAAAGGAGAAAATAAAAGACATAAATTATAGTGTGTTAAAATTTTATATAAGGGTATTATTGATAATTGAAAAGATTTTACTCTTTATATGACAAAAGGGACCTCTGTATTTATCAATTGCCATTTCAATATAACAGGAGTATTAATCTAACAATGTGGTCTTTCTATGTCTTTTGGCTAGAATTCTGGTAAAAAAATATTTTCTTTTTTACATAAAATACAATTGGTTCATCATTCCACAAACTGAAGTTCAGGCCAATAGAAAACAGATTTAAAGTTTTCTTTACAGATTGCTTTGTGCAGCTTATCTTGCTTCTTGTTCATAAGCTGATTTATTGATCACGGAATGGCATTATCCCATTGCTCTTTTTTTTCTCCAATAAGTTTTTCCTCTCACAATCTCTTCATTTTTGGACTCCCCTTTTGCTTGAAGAAGATGTGTATAACTGAATGGCTCTGGATTTAAAGACTGAAGCAGTTCTTTGCCTTCAATGATACCTGAAGACAGTGAAAACCCATTGAGTAGACTGATCATGTTGCTTGGTTGAACTCCATTTGTTATTATTCCAACTTGACTTGGTTCACACAGAGACTGAACATTATCTGAAATCCCACATTCTCTCCTGTACTCCAGAATGATATCAGAAAGTTGGTGATTCTCCAAGAATTCATCTGGAATTCCCTGCGAAAAGGAACTGATTTTGTTAAAAATTTTGAACTTGAATAGAAAAGGTGGACAGTTAGATATTGAATTTTAAAATACCTCAAGCATCCATCTAACATACTTGACATTGTTAACATGTTGGTTCATGTCCAAATCACTCCTTTTTGGCTACAAGAAAAGATTGAATTGATTTGATCAGAATCAGTTTTAATCAACCTCCTGTGGCCTCGGCATAAGAATATTCAAGTTTACTTATTCACCTTCAATCCTGACTTGACATATCTTGCATTACTATCCAACTTGTGTATCTTTTCAGGGCAGTCATCTGGGATTGCTTGCTTTTCAACGAACCAGGGTGCAATTTCAGCCCTGACCTCATCTGGCATCTTCGAAAGGCGTCTTGTCTGCTGGTTCATCATCACCCAGGTACTGTTCGACAAATTCGACCTTTTAAGTGAAAATGTAGGCAGGAAAAATTATCAATGGTTGAGATTTTTAGGCCTGTTTTTACCTAGTTGCACGGGCGAAAACTAATCCTGTGGCTTGACTTCTGAGCAGCCAGTCTCTCCTCATGCCATTTTTCCCTGATGCTCCGACCCATGTGTCGATTTCCATTACTTCACCCCTGTATTCAAGAAGCAAAGGATACTAAGTACAGGGAATACAAAATGTTAGCACCATATTTTTTCCATGGAGGCAAAGATTTCGAGTTGATAGCCTGCTAGTTTGCATTTTTAACATAGGGAAAGTGTGGATAGTGATCATTCTGAACTCAGCAAATCCAACTATGGAACTTACCATATTGGATAATGATCAACCTGAACTTGCATTCTTGATACAACCCATATAAGATTGTTTCGCATCATACCATGTGTAGCTCCAAATCCATCCCCAAGAAGGCCTGACATCCAGACATGGTTCAATGCTGTTTCCTGCAGTTCTTTAGGCTTCTCCTGAGTACATTCATCGAATTGTATACGAATGATTTGAAGTAAAATGATAGTACTACCTGAAGTAAGTTGAGGATACTTTCGATTGTCGTGGTTTTATCAGGGCCAACTTCATATGATCTGATCACAACAGTCTGCCTATAACCAACTCCCTCTTCAACAATTTGACCTTGGCGAAAAGGATCTACGAGTTGTTTCTTTGTTGGAATATTCTGACGAATTTCTTGTGCATTGATGAGTACATTCTTCGAAACAGAAATTGTCGAACCGCCTTCCTTGTGTGTCAACACATCACTCTGAGGAGCAGAGGAGAGGCTAGAAGTTCCATTGACTTTGATCCCATTGATGATATTCAGCCTGTTTGCCTCATGGCCATCCCTGTTGATTGAGCACTTTACAGTGAAAAATGCCAACTTGGAGATGGAAAAGGATGCCATATTTTCTGTTGTTTTTGTAGGGATTGTAAAAGTTTGAACTTGTTCCAGCTGTGGGAATGCCTTTATAGCCCCCTTAACCAAACAAAGACACAGCTGACAAAGAGACGATATTAACAAAAGAGGGAACTTTGTTCAATAGTAACTCCTGAGGCTTTGTGACTAATATATCAAAGGGAATTCTGTGTCTCTTCATGCATTTTCTTGAATACTAAAATGGCAAGTTTGGTAAGTATCTGGCTTAGAGTGATCGTCTGTTCACATAGGACCAAAAGAATGCAAATTCTGTCGGTTTTTGTAAAAGTTAAAGCTGTGTTGTTTTTGGTGAGTGAACTTACGAAACCAAAGGGATTCTGATAATAATAGTACCATTCATTTTAAGAAAAAAAATTCCAGCATTGATCCAGGCTATGCTGCTCAAAACAGCTCAGTAAGTCCCACAAAATCTCCAGCTTTACATTAACACACTTAGTTTAAGCAGTTTTTAAGATGTTTCTGGAGGTTCAAGTTCTTGTAGTTATGTGATTCAATTGATTGTAAGACCTTTTTTTTTTTTTTTTAATTTTTAACTGCAGAAATTCCATATTTTGACTTCCAAAAACATAAAACCGGATCAAACTTAACTAAAAGTTATTATTCAGAATTGTGATACAAAACCTCTCTGAAGAGGCCAAAACCATGTTGCAGCTAAAATGGTGGTAATGAAACCGTATAATATTTTCTCAAGACATGTAGCTTCAAATTTTAGCTCTTTCTAATTACTCACTCTGTCCCAAAAAAAAAAAAAAAAATACACATTGAGTTTTAAATTTTGTACTAAAAACAGTATAAATTTGAAAACTTAGTTATCCAAAAAAGTTTATACAACGTGGTTCAAAACTTACTTTATTCTTTATTGTTATATTCGTCTTAATAGAGGGGAAATTACTTACATAGCTCCATAATCAAGTTACAATATCATTAGGAGCATTAACGTCCAGTGAAAAAAACCTTTTGCTTTAGACTAACGGTACCAAAAATTCGTGTGAAGCGTGCGATTTGGATTGATATTCACGATCTTGTCTTGGTAGGTAATTCAAGTGTCGTTAATAGAAACGATACTTGAAGTCTGATGACTGATTTACAGTTTTTGCAAAAACCATTCTCTTCATATAATGGTAAGCTCTTTTAGCTTCAGAATTTAGGAGATGTGTCTTCTTTCCCATGTCATAGCTCCACCTTTTCTTCTGTATTGTAGGTTTTCCAGGTGAGTTTGAACATTGGCACATCGAACTTATCTACATCTCAGATGCTGCATGAATTTTCAAAAAACGTGAAGCACTGCTTTTCTTAATTGTCATTGTCAAAATCTACGTAGATTGGTTTGACATCTTTTTCTACTCATTACCAAATTTCAAGATCATCTGCATGGGAAGAGCGATTCTAACATGGAAAATTTGCTTCGCGAACATCCCTAACGAGGAAGTTTTGCCATATACAGAATCACATATGAGTTAGTTTTGGTCACCTTGTACTAAGAGCAACACCATTGGAGGGCAAAAAATTTCCTCATTCTTTCACATCAGCGTCAAACAGAGATGATGTTACTAAATAGTTCGCATCGTAACTTTCATCACAGAAAATTGAAATTTTGTACTGTAATTGTCTGTTGGAATGGGCTTCTCAGTTCTCATCCTACAAGTAAACGACCAATTTTGTGAATCTGGGATGTTTTCTACATCCACTTTCTTGGACTTTGACAGGAATCCAATTGGACTGGAGGTCTCAATCTAAGAATCTATTACACCGCCTAGCCACAAATTTAACAAAAAGTAAAAGAAAAACGGAGGAAAAAACTAGAAATAATGACCATAGTAATAAATACAGACAATTTAGCAGCAATCCGATGATTACCCAAACAGAATTTGAAGTTACACCATATCTATACAGCAAAATGCAGGAGATTCACTGTTTTCATGGAACCAACTGACTAGTAGATTCTACCAACTTCAAGAAAATGAACCGGCCAAAGAAAAGCCAAGGAATCTTTATTTAATTCAAGAAACATATTAATTTATCAAAGAGAATCTATCACTATATCTTGGACGACAACCAGTCAAAAAAAGAAAAAGGCTGATTATACCAAGAAATTATTGGAGATGAATCTTATTTGAAAAGTTATATACGAGGGACTCCTCATTCAACTACCATTACATGTAAAAACTAAATACTCTAACCTAACGTCTTGCCTCAAAACTCATTTGCCATTTGGAGATTACCCGTATTATGGGACTTGACAGTATTGGTGGCAGAAACTTATTCCTTGAAAGGAAATATTCTTTGCTGCCCCTTCATCCTTCATTCTCCATTGTAAAAGCCAGTGTCTGAATGACAATTAACTGTTGCAAAGGAGATGGAAGTGTTAGAATCATTCTCATACTGATGCTTAAGTCACATACTATACCAAACGAGAGAATCATTAAAAAAGAAAAAAAGAAATGGAAAAAGTTGGTTCAAGTTAGAGTATTAGGGAAGGCTAACTATACAGGACCAACAAAACAGTAACAACGGCACTACACCGTCAATATGAGGAGAAAAGTACATGCATTTATAAGGGATACGTTGCTTCTAAACTCCACCGGGCAGGGACAAGCTAATTTAAAGGGGTTGGCATTAACCAGTGACCACTAAACCCACCACAAGATTCAAATAGAACCATAAGTAACTTACTTGTATGAAAAACGTTCATTATGGCCCACATCAAAACAAAATGAAAAAAAAAATGAAAAAAAAAACCTTCTATGAATGGCAAGCCTTGTAAAATGTGTGTAAAAGGGAGCATTCAAATATCCACCTCCAGTTTATATTTATGATTAAGACACTAACTGTAAATTCATGTAGCACTTGGGGACCAACGTTGCACAAAGACCATGGCCTTCTTTTTCTGACCACGACCTAAAATGAGGATTTCACATAAAAGTGGCACAATTTGAGAAGCTCATTATGGTTGACCAACAAATAAGCCTTTGCAAACATACTAAATATGCCGTGTACTGATCATATCAAGCCTCGTCAACATTAAATCATTCCCAGTTTGCCAAGCATAACCTTCACCATAGAAGGTCCCAAAACTAAAGGCAAAAACTAAATATCAAAATTTACTCCAATTATGTACCACTCATATGTATCCTAAATGGATGGAGTATCTGATAAAGTTTAGGACGGTTGACTAGGTAAAACCATCGAATGATGAGAAAGTGCCTAACTTTCAGAACCTCTACAATTAAAAGAAACTAATAAGAAACTCCTCGTAAAACAGCATCAATTTTGGTTATTCTGTGAGTTGGGCCAATTTAGAAATTATTCCAACGGCATGCAGAAGAATGGGCACAATAAATCACACGACAAATTAAGCCTTTGCAAACATGCTAAATATGGTGTGTACTGACCAAGTATCAAGCCTCATCAACATAAATCATTCCCTTTTTGCCAAGCATAACCTTCACCAAAGATAGTCCCAAAACTAAAGGCAACTAAATTTCAAAACTGACTCCAATTATGTACTATACATATGTATCCTAGATGGATGGGGTCACAGAGGGAGTATCTGATAAAGTTTAGGAGGGGCGACTTGGTAGATCCATTGAATGAGGAGAAAGTGCCTAACTTTCAGAACCTCTACAATCAAACGAAATTATTAAGAAACTCCTCGTGAAACAGCATCAACTTTGGTCATTCTGTGAATTGGGCGCAATTTTATAAATTATTTCAGCAGCATGTAGAAGAATGGGCACAATAAATCAAGATGCAAGCTAAAAGTTGTAGTCATGCAGGAATTAGAAATGGTAGAGAAGGTGTGATAAGCAAATTGAAAATGGTTGAAAAGAGGGTAAACCTTCAAAATTCTGGCTTTTGTGGCGCAATTGAAGTTCTATAAAAGCATAAAAGTCGTCTCAGAATAAGAACCAATTCCATTCGCCAACTGTGGAGATCCTGTCACGCAAGTTTCAAAATTGAAATTGCAGTAACGTAGCAGAGGAAATTCCAATATATCAAAATAAATTGAACAATTTCATACTTACAAAGAAAATACTCGTTTGATCGAACAATTCATGGCTTATCTAGGAAGACATCATCTGGGATATGCTGACTTCCTGCATACGCAACAACCTATTCTCAAATAACAAGAAAACCAAATAGATAAAGGAATTCACATTCTCGTTCCCTTTCGAAAAATTCATTAACAATTAACTTAAGAAAATAAATATAAAAGGAAAACCGAAGTTTCCATTACTGACTGAGAAAGAAAGGCAGTAGTATATATCACGTTACAATTACTTGTAACAAGTACAAATATGAGAGGAATCTTTACCTAGAGTAGGAGACGTCCACTGAAGTTCAATTATCCAAGTTCCACGACAGCCATCAAGCAATATTCCATCAGGTAACTAGCCCTTCATGTTAAAAGAAATAAAATATAAAATAGAAATTAAAACATGTGTCATCCAGGGCAAACAAAATGTTTAACAAAGCACTTTACACTTAATAGCATGGTAACCAGACAGTTATATCAATAACAGCAGCCTCTACTGTTTGGAGGAACATCTGACCAAAAAAATGTCACAATCGATGAGAAGGCTTTGTTTCAAAAATCAGTTTATCAAGAAGAAAATCTTGTTAACAGAAAAATAAAATGAATAGAAGCACTCATCTTAGAAAACATAAGTAATGTAGCTGTAGAAAAGACATTGAACCATGTCAATTTCATTCTGTAAATGTCAAAGGCTGAGAAGGTATGGGGAAGTGGAGAAAGAGACATCAAAACGGGGCACACGCTCTTTGTTTTATTGCTATTACTACTGTTATTATTTGCAGGAATCTGTAACTCTTTCGTGATTAGAATGCAGTTTTAGATGATCTCTTGAAGGTTTATTTCTTCCAATCAAATTGTGCTGGCTTCATAATAAACGAGCATTGCACTTGTTCTTCTGATATAGCTTGTGTCATATTGGAAAAGTAGATAGCCAACAACAATTTGTATAAAGAATTTGAGAGCTATAAACACCTTGAAACACTAAAGAATTTTCAACCTAATGAGAAAACAAAGGATCGAAAAATCCACACAACCTACACATAAGTTAGCCAGAGGAACAGATAATCATTTATATTTCAAATCTTTGCGATGTAAAGGGACTACACAGCCAACATAGACAGAATGACTCTATTCTATCCTTTCGACTAACAGGTGTATTTTATCATTGAAATAATGATTCTGCATGAAATATATCATATTTATGCACTTATATCTGCAGCCAGCCTAAGCAAGATATAAAATAAAAACAATGAGGACAAAACAATATGGAAAGATATATAAGGTTTCTTAGAAACTCTAACTACACCAAAATTCAACAAATAAAATTTGTGTTCAGTACCTCTTATTGAGACAGCAATATGATCTCATCATGCCAGACATCTTCAGTGTATGAATATGCCACTCATCACAAATATCCAGTTCATACAATGCTTAGGACAGGGTCATGTATTATTTTCAGCTGTGTCTTTGTTTCCCAACAACATGCTCAAGAAATTGTACTGCATAGTACTTATAGTCAGCCTTTAGATCTTTAAACAAAGTGCTGTACGTGCAAGAGTCAGGCTGGATTCCACTATCCAGCATTTCTTTGTACAGAAGCAGCGCCTCTGACCAACTACCCAAGACAAGATTAGTATTTATCAGAATCGTGTAAGTATATTTATTAGGTACTATTCCGTTTGCTTTCATTTCCGTAAAGTATGTGTAGGCCTCACCAAGCCTTCTGTGTTTGCAGAGACCATTAACCAGTGTGTTGTAAGTTATGACATTTGGCGAGACCCCCTTCTCCTTCATCTCAAAGAAATACATAAATGCTGGTCCTAGCCGTCCTCTAGAAGCATATGCATGAATCAATACCGTGTAAGTTACAACAGATGGAGACAAGCCATGGCTCAGCATCTCACGATATAATTCTCGGGCTTTCTTAAGATGCCCATATTGCTGGTAAGCATGAATAATGCTAGTATAGGTGACATGATCAGGCATAAACCCCTTACTTATAATTCTTCTCAACAGTTCACATGCTTCAGCCAAGTTCCCCAACTTACAAATTCCATCAACATAAACATTATACGCTATTATATCGTGCGGGAATCCATTCCTACTCATCTCCTCCAGCAATGTGCATGCATTGGATGTGTCACCAAACTTTACTTCAGCAGCTATTCTAGTTGAGTAGGCAAAATGATCAGGCTGCAAACCTTTCTCTATCATTTCGTCAAAAAATTCCTTAGCCATTGATAAGTTTCCTGCCTTGAAAGATCCCCTAACTAGAATTGTATAAGTAATCACATCAGGATTAATGGCATAAGCAGCCATTGCATCCTTTAGTTGCCTGGCATCCTCTAGATTTCCAAGTCTGCAAAGTCCATCGATAATTGTGTTATATGTGACAACAGTTGGACGAATATTCCTGCACTTTAACTCATACAACAGTAGGATGGCGCTCTTCAAATTTCCAAGCCGGCAGTGGCCATAGATTAAAATATTGTATGATCTAATATCTAGCAATAAATTCTTCTTCAACATTAAAGGATACCATTGCATGGCATCGCCAACTCTCCCCTGTTTGCAAAGGGCATACATGAATGTATTAAATGTTGATACAGTTGGAGAAGCTCCTTTTGTTTCCATCTCTCCAAAAAGACTCAATGCCTCGACGAGCATTCCATTCTCGCAATATCCAGAAATTAAGGGATTATATGTGCAAGCTGAAACTTTTAAGCCCTTGTTTAACATCTTTCCTATCAACCCTTTTGCCTGATCAAATTTTCCTTCCTTTGACAGATCATTAACCAATACATTATGTGTAACATCATTGGCATAACACCCTCTCCTCTCCATTTCGGACAGAAGTTCCAGCGCTTGCTGCACTTTCCCTCCTTTACAAAATGAATCCAACATGGTGTTATATGTAACAATTGTTGGTTCAATGCCAAACTGTCCCATCATTTTATATACATCCCGTGCTTTTTCAGTGAAACCCCTATTTTTAAGCACCTTAAGAATCCTATTGCAATTCTTAACATCTGGCAACCATCCATTTCCCACCATCTTATCAAAAACCAACAAGCAAAAGTCAACATCCTTCTTTTTTGTGCATATACGAAAAATCAAATCGAGAACTTTAATCGAAACCTTAGCATTTGCGAAACCAGCAATCAGAACATCCACAACACCATGCAAATTCACTTCAACTACCCTTTCCACCACCAAATAAGCAGAACTCATAAAACCATGTCGCACTAAAACGTCAAGTAGGGTACATAACAGGAACTCCGAATACTTAAACCCGGGTTTCACCTCAGCCCACCTGAATAATCTAAGGGCCATCTTAGGCCGTCCCTGGATTGAATTAAGAACCCTAATCAACAGCTCAGTATCAGCGTGATAATGATCTGGAAACAGCCACAAACTATTCCCAGCAACAAATGGCTTCTCCAAAATTGCCCTCAAAATGAAGTTCTGAAAGTAACTATCTGAATGCCTACTAATGGAGTATATAACAGGAGATACATCTTTGAAATTAATGTTCCTCAAATCAGCAGTATTGCCAATAAAAACATGACGGCAATGTGTTTGATGGAAAGAATCAAAAAATATTAACCGGAACTTGAGCGTAAAGGATTTAGGACAGACGATTGATTTAGAAGCTCTAGCATAAAGGGTCATGGTATATTGTATAAAGAACAAAACTTGATGAAGAAAAACTGGGAATAGAATCACATGCATCTGTGTACCGGAGGGGATAAAGCAAATGGCGCTTGCTTTACGGGTTCAAATGGGTCTCTTCTCCTTTTGAGAAAAAAGATGCTCCGATCTCCGGGCAGCTGCATATCAGTCGGTGAAGGCCGGGGGGCAGTGACGCAGGTAAATTTGAAGGCAGCTACGGGCGGCGGTGAATGGTGCTGCGTGTTTTAGTGCTGACTACAGAACCTTTTCTCACACCCCATGAGGCCATTTTTTGGGTGGGTCGGGTGTCCTACATTTGTCCTTCGGATCTTCATTTATCAATTAAAAAATAAATAAATTTTAATGACTTATTTTCTACCAAAAAAAAAAAAATCATATTGCACTTTTCTTTTAAGTAACCAAAATAAAAAAGAAGAGGAAAATTTTCTAAGAGTAACTAGGTTCTCTCCTGTGCGTTGCATGTATTAAAATATATTAATAAAATAATTATTAGTTATGAAGAAAATACTACGTACTCAATTAATGGTTGATTATGAAATAAAATCAAAACAAAAACGGTGAATAATAAAAAATGAAATTAAAAAAGACGGTGTGAAAATTAAGTGCTATAAATATTATTATAATTTAAATTTTTTTGAACTTAAATATAAGAAGAATGTTACTTGAATTTTTTTTCGTAATTTTACCTATTAGATTTTAACAATTTTTTTTAATAAGATGGATATTACAATAATTGAATTCGAATATAAGAAGAATACCTTACTTGGGTGTTTTTTGTCATTTCACTCACGAAATTTCAACTTTATTTTTTTTAAAAGAAAATATTGTCATTAGAGTGATTTATTTTGAATGTAAAAAGTATATTTCATTGGATTTTTTCGTAATTTTACCCGTGAAGTTTAAATATTTTTTTTTACCATAAACAGCGTCAGCTTTTTTTTGTGAAAATAAAAGATTTGAATTAAAGCACACATAATTGAAATTTCTCTATCTGAAAATAAAAGAAGCTGATTTTTATATACATTATAAGTGGAACCTTCTTTTATGTATATGTTGAATGTCTTTTTTAAGCAATACGACATAGTTTTCACTTAAGATGTTTTTGGAGGGAAAATTTTTAATCACAACGCGCATTTCAGTATTTTTCTTCTATTGGACTTCTCTCTTAATAAGATATATTGATTCATTAACCTCGTGGAGTAGTATCTTTTGGGATGACAACATGTTCCTCTGGATTTTGTACAATTATAAATTTGATTGATAAAAGGAATTAGTTTGTAATATTAGAGTCATTGAGTTTGATTATAAAGAGAATATTTTGCTTGATTTTTTTCCGTAATGTTAGCTCGTATAATTTCAATTTCTTTTTTATATTAGAAATAGAGTCGTTTCTTTTTCAAACAAAAATCACATGAAAATGCCGCACATTATTAAAAGTGTATCTTTATGTCGTGTGCGAGTAATGTCACAGGATTTGTATTTGGTAATGATATAATAAATAAAAAATTGAGGATTTTTAGGCCAAAAAATGAATTTTAAATTTATGAATATTACAATTCATAAATGAGATTAAGGGGTCAAATTTCGTACATTCAAAAAATGAATTTTCTTTTTAAGAGAAAATGATATTAATTTCGTGAAAGTAGGAAGAATTAAAACTAGATTGCTCATTAGTTTAAGAGGGGCTTTTCTTTCTTTCTTTTCCTAAAAATGGTCTTATGTTTTTGGCGGGAAAATAACTCACAAGAGTGTGACACCTCAGAAAAATTCTCTCTTAGACAGTTATTTTAATAGGATATATTGAATATTGATGAGCAATAAAAAAACATGACCATACTAGATTATTTATGTCTATTTTTATTGAGGTTGAATTCTCTTATTATCAAAATAAATAAATAAATGAATAGTAACCTTTTTGAGTGACGTTAATAGAAATGTCAAACATTTAAATTTGTTAAAATAATACTATATTTGAAATAGGTTACTTCTACTGTTACACCCCGATTTTGAGACATCTCTTCATAACTGTGGGTAGCGAATTGAGTAAAAATTTTATTTAAGCTTGTTAGTATGTAATGACGAATTAATTTTAACAATAGGGGTATGAAATATCACTACCAGTGTAAGCTAAATAAGAGAATTTATCTGTAATGGTGAGATCAGAAGTAGAGCAAGAGAAACCGAAGGATTAACTAGTTATACCACCAGAAACTATGAGGCTATTTGTAGAAATAAAAAATTGTTATCCAAGCCCCTCGTCAATGCTCTAAATTCCATCTCAAATCCTCCACGTTTCTCATCTCCCAAAATCGGCAGCCCCCTATATATCAGTCTCTGTTCTACTATTTCACTATTGGTTCCCACTATATATCACTCTCCTTTTCAAATACTTTGCCTCTAAATTGGCATCCATTTGCATCATCGACAAAGGTGTATTAAGGTCCGTTGATTTGCAGCCGTAATAGGTTAGAGTTCTGAACATTTATTTGTCAATCTTTATGTTGAACTGTGTTATATAATTGATGAGTTTGGAGAGTGGGTATTTTAGACTTTTTGAGTTGCATCTAGTGTAGGCCTGTATGGGATGTGAGAGAGGTTGTTTACACACAGTCTGCTCTTTTGGCGCCATTTCTAAGTAGCCCTTAATTCCTCCTCCCTCCCAGTCACAGTCCACTTTGTCAAGGGAAGCACCAAAATTCGATAAAAGTTTCGGTTTTTGGGAAGTAAAATCGATAATGGGTCTCAAAAATCCGGCTGAAATGGCTGTCACCCTCCTCAGATCAAGGCTTTGCAATCCCAATTTCGTCTTCTCCCTCTTCTCCGATTCTCCCGATAGTAATTACAGGTACAAATTCTTCTCAAGAAAATCCCAAATCGCTCCTTTTTTTTTTTTGTATAAATCAAATCATTTGTGTTTGTCATCTCCATTTTGTTTCATGATTTCGTAGCTCTATTGATTTATTTTTTTGGGTCTGTTAACTGGAACAGCAAGTTGAAATATATCATCTCGAGTTCAGTGACTGAGGCGTGTAATAATTCTGTTTTGCTTCTGGGTCCACGAGGCTGCGGAAAGATTCCGGTAGTAATAGTTACTTCCCCAGTGAAATCTTTGAAGGTTGATTCTTTCCTTTTTGTTCAATTTTTGTTTTCGGCTTTGATTTTCTGCTTTGTTTTGTTATTAGGTTTTGGAGCTTGTCCTTGCAGACTTATTGAAAGAGTTCCCTGATATGATCTCTGTGGTATTGTGATTTATTTTGAAATTTTCTTTTATGTACTTTCTGCTGCATGTTATTAATTCAATAACTATGCAAGAGCATTCAGATGCGCAATTGCAATTTTTATTTGTTTGCCCTCATTGTTGATACTTCCAGGTTAAGCTCAATGGGTTATTGCACAGTGATGATAATTGTGCTTTGAAGGTTTGCCTCTATGTTCCAACTTTTTGAATTGAAGAATGTGTCACAGTTCATTTCGAAATTCTGTCCGAACTATCTTTGTCTAGTTCCATAATTAAGAAGGGATAAATGTGAATCAAATTTACTGGTTACCCGAATAATTGTGTTAGCCAAAGAGTCTTAATTGATATTTTCTCCTTCCTATGCTCGAACTGAATGGAATAAGCTGTTTTGTGATGCCAAAGATAAAAGTAATAGTGCAAGGAAACTTACTTGTTCATGGAGATCTATCCTACTAGCTGATTACGACTTCTTGTTGCAGTCCGTTGGTTCCTAAGTATCATTGATATAAGCAAAGAGTATTTACTGTTTCGGATTTAATTGTCTGCTTTCCCGAACTGCACAGGAAATTGCTAGGCAATTGTGCATGGAACATCAATTGGTTTTCTCAAAGATGGTAAACATCCCCGGATAATCCTTTTTTGTCAATATTTTAGGAAATGTACCATATTCGTTTAAATATAGTATGTTTTGTAGGCATCATCTGATGATAACTCCCAGTTCATGATAGCTATGCTACGGTAATCCCAGAATTACTGAACTAGCTTTGTTAAGTGCTTTTCTCTACTATGTCATGTAACAAAGATCAGCGACCTTCCCTCAATCTTACTGGGAACTTTTCTGCTTTGTTCTTTTATTCTCCAGGGAGTGTGGGTTAGCACATAAAACAGTATTATTTGTTCTCGATGAGTTTGACCTCTTTGCACAGGTGAGGTTGTATTGAAGAAAGATGCTCAAAACATTCGTTTCCGTCTGAAATTGATCTTCACAAGTGTAAAACTCATTTCTTTTTTCTTGTTTACAGGGTAAACAACGATTACTATATAGTTTACTGGACGCCATGCAGTCAGTGACATCACAAGCTGTTGTTGTAGGCGTGAGTTGCAGATTGGTATGCTCTTTTACCATTTGGCATTTCTTGTTAAGATTTGCATTAGTTGATCTCGCAATGTCATTACTATATTAAGTGGTTTAAAGGTATGGATCTTAGTTTCTTTTCAGGGACCATCAAAATGTAGGGCTTATGACATCTATATTGGACTTAAGTTTATTCTGTGCTTAGACTATGCAACACAAATGACATCCAGTTTCCTGAACTTAGAAAATGAGACATTTGTGTCAAGTGTTTGCAAGCTGGAAAGAGAAAGTATAACACTTAGGTATTCGGGCTGAACTCGTTGTTTTTGCTATCCTCTAGGCTGTGTACTGTACTGCAGCTGTTGTTGATATCATATGAAAAGGAATGTGTAGAAACTTGTTGCATTACTTTGGTTTTTATTCCAACTTAATTTGGAGTTTTGCTGGGGCTAAAATTGATGAACTAATTAACGAGTTTGGTTATTCAGGATGCAGACCAGCTGTTGGAGAAAAGAGTACGATCTCGTTTCTCACATAGGAAGCTGTTGTTTCTTCCTCCTGTGAGGCAAGATTTGCAGAGGTGATTTCAATCAAATTTTGATATTGACCTCCAATTCTTTCCCCAGAAGCTGTTGTCTCAAAGTTAAGTTTGTTATGCAGGCTCGTGGAGCACTGTTTGCTGTTGCCAACTGAGTCAGATCTTCCTTGTGAATATGTTGCTGAATTTAACTCGAAGCTTTCTGTATCCTTAGATGTTTTAAAGTTCTTCTAGGCATACAAAACTATGACAAATTGACAAGGTTTACAGTTACACCGTTTTTTATGGTTTACAGTTTAACCTTGACTATTTTCCTAGAACATCTTAGCTGATAAAAGGTTCACAGAAATCTTAGATTTAGTATTTAATACGGACTCAACTTTCAACCATCTGCTGAGATTCCTGTAAGTTGATTCTCCAAAATCTTTTATGCAGTTTGTCATGTCGAAGACAGATTGTTTACACATAGCTCTACATTTAACCTTGTGTTGTAGGTTTTCTGCTCTTAGTCATATGGATTTCAAACCAGGCTACCTCTCACTTGAAAACTTCAAAGCTGCAGTTTCGAGGATTCAAAGACACCCAAAGCTGGAATGTATAAAAGGTGCAAACATCTACAAACTTTCTCCATGATGACCGTGCAATATTGTCCATTATCCAATTAGTCACATTATTTTAAGAGTTGTCTCTTTGTTATATTTCTCAAGGTTTTTGGTTAAGTGCTAATTTCTTTTTTGACACCTTAGTTTGATCTAATCACTCCGTTCTTGTAAATTTGCTGCATAGTTTTGCACACAGATCCTTCTATGAAAGATTCACATTTTCCAAAGTTTTGTTTGCCAGGCCGGATAGCATTTCACATTTTCCATCCTTTTTGGCCTTGTTCATTTCCAGCAAAGTTTAGCACATATGAACTTGTGATAGTTTATTGAATATTGAAAAGAAAAGTAAGTTCGCTTTTCATACAAAAACCAAATGACAAAGACTGACTGTATCTTAATACCAAACAGGGCAAGAGAGTATAACATTTTCTTTTTCTTTTTTATGTAAAAAACTTTGGGAGGCTACACTAATTCTCTTGGATCTGAATATAGAATTGAAAAGCACTTCAAATCTTTGGTCCTTTAACATTTAACCTGAACTTTCGATCATGTAGGGCTCAATTTTTTCAAGACATTCATAAATTCAACTTGTTAATGCAGATTGTTCTATATTGGAGCTATATATTCTTGTTTGCATGAAGAGGATGGAAGTGAGAGAGCAAGAAGTCTGCAATTTCAACTCTATAATGAAAGGTCTCTAGCAAAGTGTAACTTGTTTTAGTAGTATGTTATATTGCAGTCACTTACAGCTCCTCACTATTTACTGTTGCAGAGTACAAAAGTATTCATGATTCATTCCAAACATCCGATTACTACGCGAGGGGTGTATGCAGACGAGTATGTGAGATATTTCGAGTGAACTGTTTGTACTCTACTTAGTCCTTTTTGTCAAGCATCTTCACTAAATGCTGCAAATGCAATCTGTTGCAGGCATTTGAGCACCTTCTTCAACGTGAACTGATCACCTTCTTGGACAATAGAGGCCAGGGCCTAAGTATAGAATATCGGCAAGTTAAGCTGCTTATTTCTTGGCATGAACTCCATCAAGGACTGAAGTCCCACCATTCTTGCCCGGTAAGTTACTTAAACAGGATTAATTACTGCCCAGGTTCCTCTCTAATGTGTTTGACAAACTTACAAGTTCTGCCTATCTCTGTTTCTACGTAACAATGCTTCAAGACGTGTGAAAACACTCCGCGCATTGTTGACTATCAAATTATTTCTATCTTTAAATTCTGTCTTATTGGCATTTCAGAGTTTCTTCTCTTTAGACCTGGCAATCCACTTACTAAATTACAAGATGCTTTTGCAGGCAATACTTCATAAACTGATGGATCGTGAAGGTTGAAAATGCATTCTGACATTCTGACATTTGATTGTTTAAAATGTCTCATCGCTCTGAACTACAGAGCTTTGTTGTAACGTAATGGGATTTAACGTCCCACAAAAATGTAGGAGAAAGTCACAAAACTATTGTAAGTGTTGAGAGGAGTTATCACTTATCATCAGATAATTCTTTTTTCTGAGTATTGGGTGACCACGTTAGTTAGCTCCGAATTCAGTCAATGTTATTATCTCTATCCCAAAAACAAGGTTAGTATTGAGATTTGCACTCTTTTTTTTTTTAATAAGTTTCGAAATATAATGTGGTCATTTTTATTTTTCAGAAAAGAAAGAGTACAAGAATAGGGCCAACTATAACAAGTAAGTGTAGGGGTTTCTTTTGAGAAACGTGTTTAGTTTGTGCTTTCATTAGGAACTCATTACCCTCTTAAAAACCAATATTATGGTGGGAAATTTACCGTACAAATATCATTTGTTTTTTCACCATGGAAAAAAATTAAAATAAAATTGTGCAAGCTATGGACTGATGGACTCAATTAATCATTGAATGCACGACATAGGCCATTTTGTCCGAAACATTTTCACGATTTGTGCAAGTATACAAACCACGATAATACTTCCTTCCTCTCAAAATAAATATCAAAATCATTTTCCGAATTAAAAATAAAATGTATAACTTGAAACAACGCAAATCAGTACAGTAATTTTTTGAGTGGAATTTTAGATTCGCAAACACAAAAAGATCTAATTATTTATTGAGATTAGGGAACAAAATAATTAAAAAAAAAAACACAGTAATTCAACAGGTTCATTTCCGCACCTACTTTTTCCAAGGCGGAGTAACATTAACAGCAACGATATGAGGTTTTAATTTGAAAAGAAAGGGATACAAATCATCAATTTAGCTTAATTACGATGATCACTTAATTAAATATATATAAGGTAACATCTCCAGAGCAAAGCATACTTCTCCAGTTTGAAAAGATTAAATTCTGGTCAAGATCGGATTAAGGGAAAATTATTTTAACTAAGCAACCCTTTGAGATTTGATACGGAATGAGATTAATCTCCTTTACTATTGTTACTAACTAATCAAGATCGTCCACAGTTAGTCAATTTTTTTATTTTTTATTTTATAGAAAAATTCAGGACGGTACCTGGTGAGAGGACCTTGATTTTATTAATTTAAAAATAAGAGTACAAGAGACAGTGTTTAAGACTTACCCAAACAAAAAAGAACCGTCTTACAAAAGTTTTTCTAAAAATTCCATGACGGTTCATATGCAAAATACTACTAAGTAACTGCCTTGCAAAAATATACTATAATCCCACGGTAGTACTGAATGAAAAAAAGAAAATCAAAGCTAAAAATTACCTTACAAAGACTTGACTACAAATCCCATGATAGTTCTCCATAATGAAAAAGAAAAATATGTTATCTATTACAATCCCTATTCTTTATTTGTATTATATTTTATGCGCAAATAGGGTGTGGATTATTGATCAAGCAACAACAATCCACGAGCATATCCAGGAAGCTGAGATTGATGTATATATAAGAAAGAGCTTCCTGATGAGGCAATGCGTGCCAAGAATCAGCTACCGCATTAATCTCATGAGTCCACAGTTAGTCAATTAACAAGGACGAATTTAAGAGAAAGAACATCGTGATGAGAATTAATTTGCATGATATCGTTCGTATCGAGAAACGAAGTATCCATCACAATATTCTATGTACTCCTTCATTCATGCATTAATTTAATACTCTCTCCGTCCTTATTATAAGTCATTTTGATTTTATCTTATATTTCACTTAAAATGTATTTTTAATTAAAAAAAAAAACCCTTAGAAACATATTTTCACGTTCTTTGTATTCTACTCTTTATTAAAAAATATTTTTCAAGTTTTTATTTCACTTAAAAAGACATCTTATGTGAGACTTAAAACAAATCAAAATGCCTTACAATAAGAAATGGAGGGAGTATTTGAAGAAAAATGAACTACCTTTGATGCTGTTGTAAACAATATCGTGGCCATGGGTACCTTGTAGAGCAAGGCAATAAATAATAATTAAAATAATTAATAATTTTTTTAATCGACTTGATCTTGCAAGTTAATTGGAAGACTACAGCATTACTTCTCTAAATTGATACTAGACTAAAATATGTAACTGTAACTGAATGATATACTTGTGAAAGAGACAAAAACCCTGATCAAAAGAAATGGACCAGAATTTGTTAATTCTATTTAACTAATGTTGTGAATCAAACTGCGACGTACTTTATGTTCTTGTATTGCAGGATTTCTAATTTTCAATATAAATTGAATATTTCAAAGATTTCTTGGAAAATGGTTGATGCACGTAAATTTGATAGACATTTTCCCTCACTGGACATTTGATGATCTCTAATTCTCTAGTAAGTAGTAACCATTCCCCAACTATCAAGAAAAGCATTGCATGCATGGCAACAGTGCAACTTTCGGGTGATTTTCCCTATCCTATTTGGTAAGCAAAAAACGTTTTTATTTTAATACTACTAAGTAAAAGAGTTTTATTCTAACGTTTGCTACTAACAATTACAAGACTCTTGTATATGGGAGTATTTAAACATAACTTGAGGCGGTGGGAAAAAAAATAAAAATTCTAAATCTCTCTATACAAAAATTCCAAAAAAAAAAAAAAAAAAATCTCTCTGCAAAAAGTTTATTCCAGACATAAGCTCAAGTTGCGTGATGGATAAGCTTCATGAAGTTCAATGACCTTCCCTCAGTCCAGATGGCCCTTAGATTTTATTGAAGAGATGCAGATTGTATGAGTACGTGGTTGGAAGTGAAAGAAGCAAAATTTGTATTTGTTGATCAGATTAAGTTGGCAGAATGGTTTGCATTCGATTCAAAGTCATGGCACTATATATATATTAAAAGAAATTAGTAAATTCTTCATTTTTAGGGTTTGAATTGAAAAAAAAAAAAAAAAACTCCGTGGCTGGTACTGTAAATACCATTTTTCAAATTGATGACTCATGTTAAAGCCATAAGTCCATTTACCAAGAACTTTTTTTTTTTTTTTTTTGAAAACCCATTTATCAAAAACTTCGATATAGCACTGGAGAAAGACAACACTTGGAAATATAATAAGCTTTAAAATTGGGTCGTCGCCAAGATTAAAATAAAAGTTAAAATCAAAAGTCACAATATCTCAAAACCAGATGTACCCAGAGACAACTACAAGTTTTGCCACAGATATGTATTTTATTTTAACAGAAATAATATTATAATGTCCGTTTGGTTAATTCTTTCCGGTGATTCTTCAATTTTACTATCAAAGCAACATGTTCTTTCTCTTAGCTTCGTAAGCATTCCCATTATTATTGCCTGGAGATCATTCGCCTAAGCCGTCAGCCACAGTCTCTCCCACCAATTAATCTCCTCTTGCTTCTCTTCAGGATCTATTCTAACGTTTCTTCGGTTTGTGCCTTTATTAATTCTTTCACGGATATTGGCTTGCTCAGGCATAGTAGATTAACTAGTTAATCCCTTCTATCCGAATTCTTCAAAATAAAAATACAAAGTAGAAAATCAGTAATCAATTCAGGCAAAAACTCGCTAATTCTTTTTCATTTGCAATGGATTTTGATTTCAGCATAGCTAAACAATTACCCTTAATCCATTGGTGGAAACATAAGATTAAGAAAGCAGGGGGAAAAAATGAATTTTTTCGTTACATATATACATTAACTTTGTAAAAAAAGTGAACTCGTCCTTACATCATGAATATTTCAAGGGAGGGCAAGCAAAACACTCCGTATAACTGTAATACAGTACTATTTAATATCTCATAGGTTAAAGAGATCTCATACGACATACGTTAAGTTTTCTTTTGAAGAAACCCTAAATGTAATACTCCCAACTACAAAGTATAAAAGTCTTGCTTCCTTAAATCAAATGACAGATTACACATATGTATTATCATTTTTTTTTGTTGTATACAGTACTTTATGTTTTACTTTACTGTAACTTTCAAATATATCTACTTAATATAAAGCGGCAATCCGTTTTTTTGGCACGGTTAAGTGCAAGTTCCAGGTTATTTTAGCTGACGTGGCATTTTTCCATTCGATCTCTCTTATTCCTTCTGCCGTTTCCCCCAAGCGGTGCCTCCGGTTGCCCGCAACAACATCAATTCTGCCGGCAGCACTCTATCGTTTCCGACGCCCTGCTCGCCGCCAATTCGAAGTCGCCGTCCAAGTCAACAGAAGAAGTCATCAGTCGCCGGCTTTATAACCTACCTCCATCATCGTTGTTCATCATCACCGCCGTTCGCTGCTCTTCTTCTGTTCCGCCTCCACCATCCTAAATCGCGGCCGGGTTGCTGCCGCTGCTGTCCGACGCCCCACGTGCTCGCTGCTGCCGCCGATTGTCCCCTGTTCGTCGTTTATTGCTGGGCGTTGCTAATCCGCAGTCGGTTCCCTCCAATTCCGGCGCTCTCTGCTTCTGCCGCCGTTCGTTGTTGCTGTTGACGACCACCATCATCAATAGGCGCCACCCTTTACTCTGTTGCTGCTCCGTGCTATTCAGCCATCATCATCGCTGTTGTTCCGGTGCTCAATAGTCGCCGATTGCTGCTGCTGTTCGGTTCGCCAATTTCATCACCGCTGGAACGTCGCTCCGTCAGTCCGCCTTTCCCCTGTTGCTGCCGCCGCCAGCAAGCCCAGAACCATCTTTAATCCCTGCATTGCTGCAATTCAAGAGCATCGTCGACTGCTGCGGTTGCTGAAATCCATCAAATTCCGGCGTCCTATTCATTGCCGTTGCTACTTAGCCGCTGTCGCTGGTTGCTGCTACTCAATCTCCCATTGCTTATTCCTGTTTGTGTGCACCACCACCATCAACCTGCTGCTTCAACTTTTGTTTCGCTGCCCGTCGACCTGAGAGCAAAATCATCACCAATTTAAATCTGTGATGTTTCCTTGACCTTCGACTCTCTAATTTACTTTATTGATGCTCTTCAAGAATCTGGAATTGCATTGTGAATTGTTTAAGTGATTCAATTATTGAAGTTTCTCGAGTTAATCTTGTGTCGGGTCTCAGTTGGTGGTTGATTTGCATTTAGCAAAGTGATAAGTACGGTTTCGGTCAATTAGTGTATATAGAAGGGAATCCCCTTTTTGTTGCACGGTTAAAGGAGGGTTCCCGGTTAAAAAAACTGACGTGGCCATTGGGCATTGGATCGCTTTGTTAAAATTTGCCCTTTGTTTGGCCTCCCTATCAGAAAACTTCTTCTCCCCGTTGCCCGATTCTCTTTTCCTCTTTACAAAGTTTGGTAGTATAATTTCTTTTCCGCTGAGAAGAATAGAATAGAGTTTTCCAGTCTTCTTTTATCTTCGACTATCGAATTTGCTTCTGGATTTGTCATCAGCTATCCACATCTAAAAGGTTAGTGCTTTTTTAGGCTATGTTTGGAAGGTTTTTTGAGTGTGTTTTTTTGTATTGGGATGTAAAAAGGTATATTGAAAATGTAAAAAAGTGCATTGGGAATGTAAAAAGTTATGCAGGGATGTGATAGATATTAATTAAAAATTATGAAAAAATGAGTGAAAAAAAGAACCAAACATAGCCTTAATTTTTGAAATCACCGGATCTATTTTGGACGCCACATGTATTCTGCTTCCTGTTTATCTCTCTGTCAATTTATGTGGCTTTGTTATCAGTCTTGTGATAGAACAACAGAGGGAAGTTATGGTTAGGGTTCTCGGGGAAAGAAATTCAAGGGTTCATTACACTTAAACCTTAATCAGGAGACTTTTTCTTCCCTAAAAAAATCCGTTCCAGTAGAATTACAGATTAAATATTACACTTTGGCCGGTAGACATTATTTGGCCGTTTTTAGGCAAAAAAAACTGCTTTGCTTACTCTGCATGCCGCCAAACTTCCAAGGTAAACTGATCTAGACCAGAAATTGCAAGGAAAACAACTGATTTGTGGTGACATGGAAATACTTATTAGAAAACATAGCTTTGCCCTTTTGTGTGTGTATGAATGAAGTAGAGAGAAAGCTACCAGTTATCGGATCTTGACGGAGAATGCACCAGCTCTAGAATTAAACAAAAAGGTTAGTCTGCCTCTTCGATTTAAAATTGTCTTTGCCTAGAAATTTACTCCGCCGGTGCTTCTGTTCGGTTCGTCTACTTTGTTCGTGGGTGTTTTTGGTTTTTTTTTTTTTATTGAAGAATTTCGGTTGGCTTTGAGTTCTTTTGGTTTGTACTTAACATCAATACAAATACCTTCTATTTTTTCTGGGTTTTGCATTGTATCGAACAAAAAATTGGCTCTATTATATCTTAATATTGAAGTTTAATTAGTTGCATGTAGAGTGTTTGATGGTATGCACCTTAGAGATGGCCGAAATAAACATTGGTGACTCTGATGCGCATGTTTAGAAACATCAGAAATCCCTCTTTTGCATGGGTTCGTTATTCCGATTAGTCATGAACTTTTGACATGGAGGGGTGGGAGGGAACACTTTGAGAAATGTATTCAAATCTCTTGCCTTTTTTTCACAAATTGTTAATTGGTAAAGGAACACATGAGTTGTTAATAGCTTACACATTTCTTTGTTGTTTTGTTAGCTTGAAAATGCAAGGTGCTTCTTTGTACATTTTATTTGATTTGGTAACACTTAGCAGTGTTTAACCTCGGAATTGAAGGTGCTACATGCAGAGTCATCATGATAGCTGATACTACACTCTTTAGCCTCTTGAGGTGCACAGATTTTCTAGCTTTCTTCTTCCGGGGAAATTTGATTTCCACAACGTCATCACCGGCTTTTGCAACTTTATCATCAACTACACTACTAACTTTGATTTCTTCATCTTCACCACTGGTTTTTCAAGTTGATGAAGAAAAAAGGTCAATAGATGCTATGCCAATACAAATTATATACTTGCTCCTAAATAATACTATTTGTTTTACAAATAGATTTAAGAAGCCATTAGTAATCAGTCCATGTGCCACATGATCGAATTTGGTTCAAAATTTCATTTTAGTGTATGTATTTGACTACACGATCAATCATGGGTAATGATGTAGCCAAAAGAAATGATCTCACTATAGCCATATATAAGCTGGCTCCGTTTGTATACTTTCAGTTCAGGGAATACATCATTTTGTCTTAATCTTGGAATATTTATTTGCCCTTAATACTTATGGTCCTTTTCAATTATAGTACTCACTATTGTACTTATTAGAATCGGAGGAGTTGTTATATTCCAATTTTCAATTATAGTTATCTCCAACTTTTCATCCGCTGATTTCGAAGTTTGCGATTTGGAAGGAAACAAGGAAAAAGAAGGAAGAAGGAGGCTCAACGAGAATGATCAGGTATGATTTAATTTTCCCATTGTCTATGCTCATGAGATTCTGTTGGGTTTGATTTACCGCTACCGAGATTGTGAAAATTTGTATTTATTACGTTAAATATGGAGGGAATTAAAGTTTTTAGCCAAAGGAGGATACATCCGCGGAAAATTAATGTGGGTTTGAGCATAAAGAATGTATCTTTACCTTTGCATTTGATGTCTTATCTCCTTGGCATAAATTTGAAGGAAGTATGCTTGATTTTCAGTGTTAATATTTATGGAGTTGATATGCAAGTGGATGATTGCAGGGAATTTTATTGAGGCAGCTGCTAATTTTGCATACAAATGTGTCGTTTTGGTTGCATGTTAGTTAGGTGTTTATTTTTGGGTTAAGGTGAACTTTTATGTGAAATAGTTAAAAGGACAGAAAAATATTGTTCTGAACCTCTATAATATTTTCTGCAATCAGTCATAATGCCATTGTTGGTGAAGCTTTTTTAAATTCATTGTTCCCTCTGATTTTGCCTTGGTTCATTGTCTGAGACTCTTGAGTCTTTAAGGTTTCTGGATTGATTTTGTCTTGTGTGGCAAAACTTTTCTTCAAAATGTGTTAGGTAACTCATGCTACCTGGTGTCATTCGCAGATTATGTTGTTCCTGCTATCAAAGGCCAATGTACAGATGATTGAACAACAGAAGAAACGGTCACCTTTTGTCACGGCTCTAATGTTCAAGGCCTAGAAACCACTGCAACTCCACAAACAGATGAATTTGTGATTCACAGTCGTACATTGACTCTAGCAAAGTGAATAAAGCTGACCTGTAGTTTAAGTTAAGTCCATATGGGAATACAGAGAACTTGGAGCATATGGTTTTAGTTAGCTGCTTCGGCATTTGTTAGAGCTGTATTCTTGAACCTATTACTAATTTATTTGTTTCGTGATTGTAAACAGTGCTCCACATAGAGCTACAATAAATAAAATTCTACCTATCTTACAATATTTATTTACTTCATATATTAATATTCATTTACTTCAAATATCAAAACAAAAAAATAAATCCTGGGTCACACCACACACACCGCACTTCGTGCGGTGTCCCTTCGCTAGTGTATATATATATATATAGGGAGCGACTATGATCCAGTCGCCTAAATGGTTCAGTCTACTTTGACAGCCGTTAGATGATTAAGATTAATAACAACCATTAGATTAAAATAGGGTGTTCTTCAATTTATAAACACCTCATTGCACCTGATAATTACAGTGTTACCGGCAACCTATCAACCTGGCTGCATTACCCACTACATAAAACAAGAATTTTTATCCGTCTCAAGAACACATTCCATACAGATTTAGAGCTGCATAGCAAGGCACAAAAGATGAAGCGGGCTGGGAATTTGTGGGAGGGAGCATTAGTATTTAGCAAAAATTGCAGAAATGGAGGTACGAAGACGAGAAAAAGCTCCGCATGGAGGAAGGCATAGGTGGTGGTAAAGATGAAATTAAGGGTAGGGAAGAGAAAAATTACGGAAAACTTATTAGTCCGAGGCTACGGGCTTTGTCAAGGGCATAAGATTTTGCAGCCTAGATCCTAGTTTTATGTGGATGTGGGAAGGGTTTCGTACTTTCGTTTGATGGCCATATTTTACCTTGGACCTAATTACCTAAACAGATCAAGGTGTCTCAATGTGTTTCTGATTGTCTATGAACTTGTGGGGGGATTGTAGGTTTCTTCTCTTTTGTACGACTAGCTCTGTGTAATTTTGAACGCCTTTATATGCAAGATTTCAATTACATAATCATACAAGTTTTTAGCCATTTGCTTTCTTGATTTTCCCTTCTTAGCAAGTTCATCCAATTCCAGATTCTATTCGACTGCCTTCGCGGTGCATTTTTAATTAGCCTGGTCGCTTAAATTATGTGCCGCATCCCTCACCCACTATTAGCCCCCTCTATCACGTCTGCTTCAAGATTTTGATGGTTTACAACCTGTACATGCTGATTGGGAGAGATTCTGGCCATTGATCTTTGATGAGTGCTTTTTAGTCCAGCCCGAATATTGTCCGTCCAATTATTGGGACTTCTTTCAGGATTCTATGTCAATTGATGCCAACTTAAGACCCAGGAGAATGAGTTTCCAGAAGTAGATTTGAATCATGATTTTTTTTTTTTTTGCTACTACACTTTAACACAAAGTCCTCGTATTCTCTGAATGAAGTTTGACATTTTGGAGATCTTTGATTTGCTAAATATAAATTTGTGAAACTGATTGTCATAAAAATGATTAAATTAGTCCTCTTTTAATCAAACACTTATCAATGTTAATCTAATTTCATTAATTCATTAAAAATAAATTAGTAAATTGCTTATTTAGGAGGTCAAAATGGATTTGGTATGGTGTTGCATACCCCATAATTAGATATAATGTGTCAGATTTTTATTGGATGGACTTAAACTGGATGGTTCAGTCAAAAAATTATGACTGGACCATAGAATTTTCCATATATCTTACTATATTAGAAACAAAAACCACACTTAAGAGAAAGCACCATCATTTGCCATGTGGTATTTTCACATCATATTTTTAAAATAAATTTTTATTATCACATCTCCTAAATTTAAAAGACAAATGCAGTCTAAATTCACTTCCACATCCTATTTTCGTCAGAACAAAAAAAAATCACGGGTTCATAAAAAACCCAAATCCTCATCCCCATCTCCACGACAATCAACTCCTTAATCAATCTCTTCTTCATAATTAAAAAAAATAATAATAAATTCCTCATCAATCATCAATTGAGAATATGTGGTGAAATATACTCCTTTCCTATTAGCATGTTCAATCTTTTCATTAGTGATTATCAACTACATCTTAATCGGATAAAATTTCAATTTCAAAAAATATTCTCTTTACCTCTCTATATAAATACAAAGAAAAAAAAATTCTCATTGATCTTGCTTCGGCCGTTGTGGTGGTGCCATTACAGGTATTAAAATTTAAATGATTTTATTTCCACAGATCATTGGTTTGGCTTTTATTATTTTTGTTTTTCCCGTTAAATAATAGTGTGATTACTATTATTTTTATGCGTCCATCCGTTACAGCTACCGTAGCCGTTGTCAGGTAGTATGATGTGATTTCTTATTTGGTTAGTTAGCCTAGAATTTTTGTATGATTTTAGTTATGTTTGGATTGAATTGATTGATTGGGTTTTTGTTACAAAGAGTAGTTTTTTAAATTAGTTTTTTATGTTTCATTCAATTAGAGTGGTTTTCTTTTTTTAATTATGGAGTCTCAGGTTTTTTTTCGTATATGGCCAATTATGAAGTGTGTTTTTTCTTTGTTTAATTGCTTTGGATTTTGTTTCATACTCCCAGTTGACCTATTATTATTATTATTATTATTATTATTATTATTATTATTATTTTATTTACAAATGAAGCACGTTTCTTTTTTTTTGTGTTCGGGGTTTCAAGAATATACTTTTTTGGATTTGGTTTTTGGACTTTTTTTAGTTCCTCATCATATCAATAATTTAGGTCGCTTCTTTTAACTAATTTATAGGGAATCCTTTTATGAATTTGAGGTGGAGAGGGAAGGAATGATGTTTCTACGTTTATTTGTGTTTTTATACATCATTTTTACCGACAGAAAAAAAAAATTCTCAAATTTTAATGGGCTATCTTTTACTTTTTTTTTTTATTTGCCATGGTGAAGTGAGTTCTTTTTTGCTATATCTTAAAACCTATGCAAATTTATATTATTTTCATTCTCATATTTGTGATCAACCAGTTTCAACAATTAACCAGTTTCAAAATCATATTTTTGATATTTTACTACCTATAAACTTTTGGAAGAAATAGTTCCAACAATTAAGCGTATACCCTTTGGAGGAAGCTAACTACAAAGCTATTATAAATCTCCGAAACTAAGTATTGATTTAGCACAAGCAATAGAGAACATCAATAAATTATCTTACTAATATTTAAACTTATTAGGATGCTTTTATATTTTGTCTAGCATTTACTTCAAGACATATATTTGATCAAGTTTATTTATATTTAAGAAGTAACACTTATAAAATATTTCTAAAATCTTCAAACATTTCTAAAATGTACCGAGCCAAATATATTTTATTTTTTTGCCAAATACAAACATCACACTTATAAAATATTTCTAAAATTCTTCAAATATTTCTAAAATATATCAAGTCAAATACAAAATATTTTTTTTTCCAGATACAAATATTTTTAAGATTTACAGATATATTAGGTCAGGGTCGCGTATTGCGCGACCAGACATCACTAGTATATATATATGGGGAAATTCTAGAGTCCAGTTATTCTTATTTGACTGAACCATTCTGTCAAAATTCAACCAATTATAATTGAGGACACAACATGTTACATGGGACGAGAAACATACTAATTAAATTCTTTTCAACTCTAATCTGCTTAGCAGGTCAACTGCAACCAAAAATATTAAATTAACTTTTATATATAAATAAATAAAAGCTAAGAACAACTTTTAATCGATGAAGAATAAAAACAACCCTGATATACCATTTCTTAAATATCAATCGCATAGGTATTCACTATAAGAAGGGGCAAAAGACACTGCTTTCAATTAATAATGAAAAAAGGAGCAAGAATCAAATTCATGAACCAAAAAAAGTTCAGAAGAATTGGAACAACAAAGATGTAGCTTATACAAAGCTCTTATGCTCTAACAAAAATTCTGAACAACCGTATTCTAGAATGAATTTACCAATCCAAGTGCAAAAATACATCTAAAACATCAGCTAAGCTCCATTGCAAATGATAATAATAAATTATTAATTTTAGCGACTAAAAAAACTCCAGTTGTAGCTTGCTATTTTGAGTCTGATTCTTCGTTCTTTTAGGCATGATCAATATCAACCTCAGAAGTTCATGATTTAACACACTAATAATTCAGGTTCAAAAGCCTCCAGTCTAGCTCGATTAAAACTTTTAAAAATGAAAATTCACTATAATCATGCTGTCTGAAATTTTCAGAAAATGGGTGATAAAATTGCTATATTCCTTATTAAATTTTCAGTTATTTCTCTGTTATTGACCAGAGCAATGGCTGACCAGATGCCGATATTTTAATAAAAATTATATGTCGACTTAGTCGTAAAGCAGCCAATATCATAAATCCTCCTGCAGGTCGATCTTTTTGCATTACACAAAGATTTGATTGCTGCCACTAGCATGAAGCAGTCCTACAAACAAAATCTCACTATTATCAACGAATATTTCCCTCGTCAAACCCTTAAAGTCCTGTCGAACAGGGATATTTGATTAACAGAACCGGACTATTAGTCCAATTTTCCCACCAAAACTTGATTCAATGACCATTCCCCACAAGCCAATGTTACCATTGTACACAACACACTCCCCGCGTTGCCAAATCTCCGTCAACATCACCAACGCTCTCAGAAATTAGAGATCTGATATCATAAGATGAGGATTAAGCTTGTACCTAGCTAACAAACCTGAGCAATTCGATTATTAATCAAGCCCCATGCTACATTCACTAACAATGCCTCGTTCATCTTTAAAATTCACATCTGTTAAATGCTCTTCCTTCTGAGTTTTACCATGAACAAATAAATAGAAAATTAAATTTTAAGAGGGTAAAAAGGAGGGGAGGGAACGAAGAGGTGATAACAACATGGTAGCAACTGGCTAAGTAAGGTATTGGCCATTTGGGAATTACATTGTGTTAGAAACTCTATTTTTCTTTATGGTTTGTTTTCGTTAATCCAATGGATATAATTGATTTCATTGATCTAATGGCTCTTATTATCTGACTGAACCATCCAGTCGACTAAACTGTAGCCGCTTTCTATATATATATATATATATAATATCTTGAGAAAACAAAGAGCTGTTAAAATGTTATGGATAGGAAGAAATAAAAAAGTTGCAAAAATAAGAATCAGGTCAAAATTCGACTCCCTGATGAGTTTAGAAAATTCCTAAATAATTGTTCGTCAATACAGGCCTTAATTTAAAATTCGTCAACCAAACATCAAATTAAAAGTTGAATTATTGCATTCTCCCGTTCTAAAACCTACCAAACAAAGAAACTTTTAATGAATGATGTAATAAGTGGTGTAGGATTATGATGGGGGAGATCTTTTGCCTTAAATTAAAAAGTTTGGACCTACATCATTTAAAAAAAAAGGTTTGGACCTAAATTCATTTAAAGGTCAAGGATATCAATATTAATTTCTGTTTATCTGATATTCATGTTTTCATTGTGACATTTGGTATCATCAGATTCCATACAGGACAATTTTATTCTGTTTTGGTTTTGGTACGTTGGAAATTATTAGTCTGCGTTTGCTCAGCAGTATATTTATATTGCATTATTTATTTGAAAGATAGGAATGTCGTAAAAAACCAAAATTGAAGATCAATGATCAACATTTTCATACATGCATGTTGGAAAAGTACCGATATCTATTGCAATCTAAAAATCATACTGTATTTTCCCCTTATTTGAGAGTATTACAAAGAAAAACCTATGGCATTCTTAATTCAACAACATAAGAAACAAAACTAAATCGTACAAGATCGAGAATTAATTACCGATTTTCTCTTAATTAAGACACAAGGAATCTTATATGTATTAAAGAAAATTTAGATTAATTAAAAACAATAAAGTAATCTATTAATATCTCTTCTCAAGATCAGGAAACTTCAAATCCCACAACCTTTGATGGAGAACAATGAATTCTTGATGCAGATCATGAAGTTCGACCCCCCAAGTTTTGCATATCTTGAGTATATACATTCTGACTACTCTCAAAGGTTCGGTGCGACTCGCTTCATGCATGTATTTTCTAGTCTCTGTAAGCATCCTTTGCTTCACTTCTATCATGGCTTGCAATTCTACAAGTCTTTCATTGATCCGAGTCTCTTCGTCAGCCATAATATATAATCTGCTTGATTATATTAATAATAATAATAATAATATTGACCAATTAATCAAAAACCTCCTGCCAAAATCCATCAAACAAAATAAAAAAAAAAAGTGTTAGTGTCACAACGAAATAATATAATAAAAAATCTTGTTTTAAACGTAGTACAGTATACTCATAATCCATGTTTAAGTTTTTGAGAGATTTGTACTGGAGACAGACGGGAGTATATAGATATAAGTTATTCGCACTCTTGAAAATTGAAATCAAAGTAATAGATCAAACCCCAATGCCGGCCAGATGAAAAAATAAAATTGTTTGAAATCTCACATATTCACCATATTGGCAATTATTTGTGTTTTGGAGAATTTCCCCAAAAAAGGGGGACATTTCCATTTGAATTTTATTATTGTGAATATACACAAGTATTAATTACTGTATAAGTAAGAACTTATCGAAAATTTTGCTGGAGGAAAGAAAAGAAAAGTAAAAGTATTTTGTTGATATCTCTGATACGGTGAATATTAGTGATAATTAGGTCGTGTCTTGTTTTCTCAAAAAATACACCACTTTTTTCCCTTAGCCCTCTAGTTTCCTGCGAAATTATCAGCTCAATAACTAAACGATTCTCATGATTTAAAATGCCATAATGCTGTTAGAGAAGTTGTGCTGCCCTTGCCAAATCATTGGTGCAAACTTGCAAAATAAAGCGTGAGTCGCACCCACTTTTGCTTCTTAAAAATAAATAAATAAAATTATAATACTACTATTATTTTAAGCGTAAACTTCAAAACTCAATTTACTTTATTTTAGTATTATCTCAAAAATAAGGGGTTACGTTATAAAACGAATATTTATTCTTATTTGCTTGGTGCATGCAAAATGTGGATGCTACAGTGCGATAGAAGTCTGTTTGTTTCATTTTTTTTTTTCAGATTATTTAACTAATAATTGTCCCATCCAAACATATCATTTTATATTTTCAATATATTTTCTTACATTTTTAATAGAAAAACACCTAAAACCCCACACTAAAAAACGAAACAAATCCCCCTCAAAGTCGGTGGAACCCCAACGTCTTCGGAGTCTGGGAGGCCTAAAATGAAAAAGATCCACACAAATTTGTTATGGAAAAAAGGTGAGCGATATTAGAGATACATCATCTCTTAAATTTGACTATCGACTCTAACATTATTATCTCACGGTGCTATAGTAGTAATTATTATTATCATCATCAAGTAGCTAGAGAATCATCCATTGTAAATAATTATCTTTGAGATTTTTATCCGGTGTTGCATTATGCTTAATGTATAATTCATGTACTATTAGTTGCCCTGTCCGCCCTAAAACAACAACGCGTGCACAGAAGTTTTATTAAGAGATTGATTTTTATTAAGAAAATGCTAAACAAAAGTGGAACCATCTAAATTCATTAACCCATGCCTGGTTTTGATTTGATAACGAGCAAGCTAAATTAATTGATTTTATAAATTTATTTCTTGTTATATGTGAATCAACAACCATGGTCATTTGTGGTATCACCAAAATATGGGGTTGTCTTTTAATTAGGAGTGTGTACGGATTGGTTCAAACCAGTCAATCCGAACGCGATTTAATTTTTGGATCGATTTTAAAGCTTGATTTTTTTTAAAATCGGTGGTTTCAAAATTTAGAAACTGGAAGGAACAATTTGGTTCACGGTTTCATGTTCAAAATTCGTAGACTAAATCGGATCGGACCGTTTTTAGTATTTATTATATATATTATATATTTTTAAATTCATATATATATAGAAAGGTGCAATATTGATCACAAGTGTGACATAGAGACTTGATTAATTCAATGTCATGTCCTTGTTTCGATTCCCTTAAACCTCTCTTTTTGGGTTGTTTTTCTACATTTTTTAATATTTTTTTTTTCAGATTTCAAAAGCTATCCTCTTGCGTTTTTTTCCCTTCTTTTTTACATTATTTTTTTGTTGCCTCTCAAAAATTTTTCCAACGTTTTCTTTTTAACATTTTTTTTGACTTTCAAAAGTTAAAGCGTAATTATTGGAATTCTTGTTTTTTAAACTATAAAATCAAAACATACCTAAACTAAATAAGAACTTTAAGAGATTCAGAGTTGTTGATCGTTAGTTTTTTGTATATGTTGAATTGAAATTGGTAGAAAAGGCTATGTTTTTTTTGGTTGCAAATTAAAAAAAAAACTTTATTTTTTGCCAAAAAAAAAAACAAAAGGCCCAGATTTTGACATAGAAAAATAAGGAAAAAAAAAAGCCTAAAATGAGAGCAAAACTGTGAAATCGTAAAAACTAAACCATTATTTACGCATTGGTTTGGTCCGATTTCTAAATGCAGACAGTTTGGTTTTTTATTAAAAATTTTTCAAACCGTTCTAATGATTTAATTTATAGTTTAGATTAAAATCGGACCAGTCGACCGTGCACACCGGCGCACCGCAGAAAAAAGAGTTATCTTTCACTAGGATGCGCCAAGAACTAAATATCGCCCAAAGCTTCAGCAAAACCAATCAAAATCCAATTCTCACTTAAATCTATTAGATTTCCACTCCATTTTTTTCCTCATAATTCTCAACAAACGAATCCAATCGAGGAGCCATTTCGGACCCAGAAAAGGAACCTGTAAATCATTGTAAAATGGGGAGCACAAGTGCTAGTGCCCTCATCCATAATCTTCACCTGAACAACACCAACTACTATTTCAGATGCTTAAATTCTAAAGGAATTCCCAGAACTTCGTTTCTTATCAACCAACGGAAACCCGCCAAGTTGAAGTTTCTAAGTAGCAAAGAGTGCAGGAAATTCGGCAGAGTTGTTTGCTGTGCTGCTGAAGAAGATGAAGCTCAAAAACAACGGGAATTCAGTGGTGGTGTTGGCTCAGCAGTTGAAGATAGGCCTGGTGAAGGTAACCTTTTTTCAGCTAAGTTTTCTGCGTTTTTGCACTGAAATTATTGATGGGTTTTCGGGTTTATTTTGGATTAGTAGCTTCGTTGTTTTAAGGGTTGCTGCAACAAGGATGACATTTAAGTCATCATATCTTTTTTTTGGGATATTTGTGTTTGGTGTTCCTTTTATTTGAATTTGATTTTGTGGTGACTCACTTGTTATGAAAGATTGAATTTTGTTGTTATTGTTTGGATATCTGTTTAGTAATTTGGTGAGGTGGTGTAGTATATAGTCTTTTGTTCAGTTCATCTTATAGGTTCCCTGTGGAATTGAACTTAATCTTAGTGGTTATTGAATCTCTTGCAACTTACTTTAGGATTTGCACAAGATAATTGAAATTCGGAAAGGAGTTTCATGAAACCTACTTTTTATCATTTGTGGCAAAACTTAAATGCTAAATCATTCATGATGGTTGGAAAATGAAGAATGTCAACATGCTGAGAAAATTTGTTTGTCTTTGTGCTCTGATTTCTTGCTAAAGCTTCATTATGTTAGGTTTCTATTTATTTTCTTTTCATTTTCACATGACATTATTACAAAGTTGATCAGACCGTCTTATGTGATTCCATCTTCTTTTGCTAATCAGCATGACCTATGCTTGAAAAAGAAATTTGGATTGAATGAAGCATAAGAAATATGATGTAATTTGGTTAATGCTTAAGATGATGTGTGAGTCATTCAAACAACATTTTGCATGTGCATATAGTAGCTTTCCTCTTGTTCTTTGTTTTTGTTACTTTTTACGAGTCTTGCAGTTATTTTGTCTTCAACTGGTTATCGTATCCAAACTGGAATTTGGTGGAATGAAAGAGGAAAGATTTAGGTTTTATTGGTTTTAACTAAACCTGTCACTCATTTTCCTTTACACGGTCTACTATTTCATTCATCTGTAAAGTTGAGGTGATAGTTTACTTTCCCAGTTTTGCAGTAATGCTAAGAAAGCTGTCATTCTTTCTCTGTTACTTGGAGAACTCCATTAAAAGCTTCTTTTCAACTTTACCTATTGTCTTCCTTTATAGCTTTGATTTTTCCACTCTTTCCTGGCTGTATATTCAAACTCTAGCTGAAGTATCTGGTGGCAAAATTGTTACTGAACTCTAGATTTTAATGATGTTTCAGAAGAAAATCCGTTTCTGAATAATGAAGCTGATGATGAAAGCAGTCCTCTTTACAATTTTCTTTATCCAAGTAAAGACCTTCTCCCGGATGATAAAGAAATGACCATATTTGATCATTTGGAGGAGTTGCGAGAGCGAATTTTTGTCTCAGTTTTGGCTGTTGGAGCTGCTATTTTAGGTTGTTTTGCATATTCAAAGGATCTCATAGTTCTTCTTGAAGCTCCTGTTAGAGAGCAGGGTGTTCGTTTTCTCCAACTAGCCCCTGGAGAATTTTTCTTTACCACATTAAAGGTGTGAACCTGATTAGAATTCGAGTGTTTTATACATGAGTTATATACACTGAAAGTAACTGTATCACTCTGATGCAGGTTTCTGGTTATTGTGGCCTCCTTTTAGGAAGCCCGGTAATTCTCTATGAGATCATTGCCTTTGTTGTACCTGGTTTAACACGGGCAGAAAGACGATTCCTAGGTCCAATTGTACTAGGATCCTCCGTGCTCTTCTATTCAGGCATTGTGTTCTCCTATCTCGTTCTCACTCCAGCAGCCTTGAATTTCTTCGTTACTTATGCTGAAGGAGTTGTGGAATCACTGTGGTCTATTGATCAATACTTTGAGTTTGTCCTTGTTCTAATGTTCAGCACTGGTTTGTCTTTCCAGGTAAAAGTATCTCATTCAGTCCCTTCCGTTTGCGTATCTGAATTTCCTTGTGACACTGTCTTTTAACCAGTCTTTCTGCAATTCTGCTTTTCAAACATTTATTGCTTAAGCAAAAGGTTCTTTGAATTATGTAGTGAATAACCAATGCTTCTATACACCATAGAAGTCAATTTGTGTATGGCGTACAATAATACAGAGTATGGTGTGTTTTCCATGCAATATCAAAAGGAAACACTTGCATTTTATCTGTTAGTGAAAAGAATTAAAAATATCTGTTTCAGCAATATGACGTCAATCCTTCTTCTTAATTAGGTCCCAGTCATTCAATTGTTGCTTGGGCAACTTGGTTTAGTATCAAGTGAGCAGATGCTCTCAATTTGGCGCTACGTTGTGGTTGGAGCTGTAGTTGCTGCTGCAGTGCTCACACCATCAACAGATCCTCTTACTCAAATGCTTTTGGCAGGGCCCCTTTTAGGCCTTTACCTAGGTGGTGCATGGATGGTGAAGCTAACTGGGCGATGAATTGGTAGCAATGACTCTGTTCATGGACAGAGTTTGAAAGCCCAGTAATCAGAGCTATTGTGCATATATCTTGTAACACGGTATTAATGTCAGATTCATTTTTCTAGCTGCAGTTGCACAGTTCTGTATAACATGACAATATGATAACATAATGATTGTATATGAAGGAAAAACACCGAGTTTTCTGAAGCGGAGTATAATTAGAATTCCATATCGCCATAAACACAAAATGTGCACCAAATGATGTATAAAGATTTTTTGCCCCCGAGAATGATGTTCTCACCCAGAGAGTTGGAAGATTGTTGCCCATTTTCTAAAATAATAAAAATTTGAAGATTGAAAATGCAACTTTCAGGATATCACTTCAAGTTTCAATAACCTTAAATAACTACAAAGAGAAGGTTGACAACTACTACATATAGTTCTTCGTCTCCATCATCTTCCAAAAGTGGTGGCTGTACGTAGTTTCTTTAGGATTCAATACCATCCGTGATGTTTACATGCCCCAAAGTTACACATCTCACTGTCAGTTAAAAAGTTCTATATATTAATAAAAGGATTAAACTCTACGGAGATCTTCTAATTAAGGTTGCAAATCTACACACCAAGGCTCTCAATATGAGACACTAAATCAATAGCATTGGAGCATCCTAATTCAAGATCTAACTGTCTCATCAAACTCTTCAGATTAGTGCATGCTTGGACAAAATCTTCAGAAGAGCCTCCAATTTGTTCCAAACCCACTTGAATTTCATCGATAGTGGCAGAGATTTTTCCTAAAGCCGTTTTCATGACAGGGATTTCCTGTGGGGGGTAGAGACAAGCTCCAAGCTCCTCAATTTGTGTTTCAACATGTTGACAGAACTTGACCAGTCTTTCCAGAGAGTCAACAGAATTAACCAAAGCTCCTTGTGTTTCCTGCTTCAGCAATCCTACAATGGAGCGAATAAGCTTATTTATTACCACAAGGATTTCAGAGACGACGACAGAAGTCGCCTGAGCAATCTTCATATCTTCAGGTGAAAGGTCATTCCCCAAGTCATCAGCATCAACATCAGCGTCACTCTCTTGCATGCCGTCTCCTTCACCAGGGGCCTCATCGTTAATTTCCTCACGGGGATCAGAGGAAGCTTCCTTCAACTCTTTCATTTCACGAAGAACATCCTTGATTGAGACAGTAACCTGTGTCATTGCTCGTCCTATTGCAGTGACATTGGTTGATGGGGTCTTCTTAAGAGCAGAACAAGATTCCCAGACTGAACCAACCAACTCTGGAATTGGAAGAGTATGTTTTCCACTGAGAGATCCTGAATGCAACAGTTCAAATGGGGCCATATTAACTACAGCGAGATTAATGTCACTGTGCACACACACACAGAGACACACAATCAAGATCCTCACATCAACCAAATTACATGAGAGGCACACAAACCATGTGGAATTCGTTAATATAAGCAGCAAGATAAGTTTGAAATATATACATAATGATGATAAGTCATCCACAAAAATTGCAATTCTTCCTTCCAAAAGAAAGCTTCTCCAAATTGTAACCTTAAATTTGTATTTCCCTTTCTTTTAGATCCGGAAGTAACATAGTAGTCGTAATTCAGGAAGTATACATTATCTATCATGGACAATACCGTGGTGCGTTTCCATTCAATGCAATTCTTTAATAATAAAAGAAAGTCAGCCATATAATTTCTTTTCTGATACTTTCTTTTGTGTAAGATAAGAAGCAACAAAATTATTCAAATATATGAGCTAAAACTCCAGAGGCGCACAGCCTTATCAAACATTAACAAGTGCAGCAAAAATGAGTACATTGATAAAAAAACAAAAACTGCATATTGATGTTGACAGTGACTACCACACAGCCCAGAGATGAAAATGGAGCAAAGAGCAAGAGGATAGGAAAATTACCAAAAGACGAAACTGACTCTTTCATCAGAGTGAAACTTCTATCAACAACTTGCTTTGCTGATGTGTGAATGCAAGAAGCAAGGGTGGGTCCTGCGCCCACAGTACTTCCATGAGCAAGCAAAAGGAAACCCTGAAGTGTATTGAAGAATGAGGCCATTATTTCTTCCAGGGATTTTACTTGTGGTTTTTCTCCAGTCCAAAGCATTCCCACTGCCATGCAGATTAAGAAAAAATCAGACACTGTAAATATTGATTACAGAGAAACAACTTTCCCTTCTTGGATGTAAAAAAGAACTTGTTGAGATACCCATCGATTTTTATAGGATTCATCTCAATATCTTCAAATGAGCTTGGGAACAACCGTTCGTAAGCAGATTGAAATGTTATCAGATGATCATATCGCAGTCACTACCAGCACAGAGTACATAACTTTAAATGGCTTATTTGATTTCACATTGATAGAATCAGATGAACACCGCATTCTTTCTGATTAAACCTCCTTTACATTTAGCAATTTCACCCCTTTCAAACTATGTCAAACATAATATTTTGCCCATTTAAAATACCATAGTAAGGGCAGACTGATTAGCACATTACTCTAATAGTATGCACAACTATCTATCTACCCAACGAACAACCACGCACACCAACCAAAACCATCACAAAGTATATACATTCTTACAAACACCCGAAACAAGATTCTGTCCACGAAGGACAAGTCAACATGAGAGCCCAAAATGGTTCCATAACCCTCAACAGAAAGCCTATATGGCTAATATTCATAATACAAAGCAAAACTAACACACACCATGACCAACAATTATTAGCAAAAATCCGAAAAACCCAGTTCTTAAATTTCAAATTAATGAAGGGCAAAGGAAACACAAAAAGAAGAAAGATGATAAAAGGAAAAGGAAAGAAAGAGGAAGACCCATTGTAGCTTCTCTGGAGAGCTGTTCACCCACTTGAACAACTTGATTCCAGCTCACTTTTTCAAGGGACGAAGCTGCTGTTTGATCCAATACCTGGAGTATAAATCAAACGGTTAAAAATAAAGCCTTTTCAACAATTTTAGTAAGAACGGAGAACAAATAAAAGTCGAACCTGAAGAGTTTCATGAATGGAATTGAGGTAGTCGACCAGAATTCGATTCAAATGTTCTTGCTCTGATGAACTTCCCATCGTATTCTTCTCTCCCAAGAAGCGGATGTTTGGGCAGAGGGTTTATTTCTGGGTTTTAGGCTTTTTTAGGCTTCAGAAATTAGCACCCTTTTATACTCGATTTATAATTAAAAGAAAAAAAAAATCAAATTGACATTTTTTTTACCCTTATTAAAATGAGTAATGATAGGTTTCTCGAAAATTTTAACGCGAAATACGCAGCTTGACTTACTTGTCTAGATCACATGTCCATACCACGTCAGCCTTTCCAATTTTTTACTTAATAATTTTTAAAATTTTTTGTTTAACAGAAATCGCAGTTAGGCTTGGAGCAGTTTCTCTCCTCGGCAATTCAATTCTCCGACCATCGTCACCACCGCACAAAAAATTCCAACTCGACCTCTCAATCTTGATTTTAAGATTTCTGATTAAAGCCGGTTGCTTTATCTTTAAATCCTTCAAAATATCATCAATATATCCTTGGTTTATGATTGTTTTATACAACTCGAACTTATCTGGAAAGTTAGGCGGATCAGAGAAACAAAAGGACGATTAGTACTATTTCTCATTAAACCACCAAATCATCGGGTGATTCAAGCCCCTCTCCGGACAAAGCTCAAGAAGTAATAGCCCAAAAAAGTAAACATCTTTCTTGTAATCATATTCAAACTCTTCAAACTCTTCGCAAGATGATCTGTGGCAATACTGAATCATTTGATTTCATAATAAAGTTAGCCCCTCAGAAGTTTAAAATCTCAACATGGTTCAACGGCAGGATCATCAGGCATGGAAATAGAGCTGGTGAAGTATAAAAAGTGAAATATGGAATTCTTGAAAGGGATTCTAGACATACAAACATAATCGTTAATCATTTGGAGGCCTTAATCAGAATTCTTGAAATTAAGATTTGAGAAGCCGATTTGGAATTCTGGCGGTGGTAGGACGATTGAATTCCTGGAGAGAGGACTGCTCCAGAGCCTAATGCGATTTTAGGTTTTTGTTCTTTTTAATTTATTAAATTAAATAAAAAGAATGGAAAGTTAACCTGGTGTGGACAGGTGGGTTGACAAGTCATTCGAGTTGCGTTTCGCGTTAAAATTTTCGAGAAGCCTATCATTACTCTATTAAAATATATTTATAAATATACAACGTTCGAATTTTTACTCTTTTCAATGTAACTTTTTTTAGTTATAGTATCTAATAATGAAGTTTACTTTTTACTAGTATCTATCTATCTGTCTATCTATCTATCTATTCTATAGTATAGTATATGTATATACATATATATATCTTACTATATTAGAAACAAAAACCACACTTAAAAGAAAGTACCACCATTTGCCATGTGGCATTTCCACATCATATTTTTAAAATTAATTTTTATTTACACCTTTTTCTAGACTTAAAAGTCAAATGCAGTCCAAATCCACCTTCATAAAAAATAAAAAAAAAAACCACGGGTTCATAAAAAATCCAAATTCTCATCCACATCTCCACGACAATTGACTTCATAATCAATCTCTTCTTCACAATTAAAAAAAAAAACAAATTCCTCATCAATCATTAATTAAAAATATGTGGTGAAATAATACTCCTTTCCTATTAGCAAGTTCAATTTTTTCATTGGTGATGATCAACTACATCCTAATCGGATAAAATTTGGACTTCAAAAAATATTCTCTTTACCTCTCTATATAAACACAAAAAAAAAAAAAATTCTCATTGATCTTGCTTCGGCTGTTGTGGTGGTGCCATTACAAGTATTAAAATTTAAATAATTTTATTTCCACAGATCATTTGTTTGGCTTTTATTATTTTTTGTTTTTCCCGTTCAAGAATAGTGTTATTACTATTATTTTTATGCGTCCATCCGTTACAGCTATCGTAGCCGTTGTCAGGTAATATGATGTGATTTCTTATATAGTTAGTTAGACTAGAATTTTTGTATGATTTTAGTTCTCTTTGGATTGAATTGATTAATTGGATTTTTGTTACAAAGTGTGGTTTTTAAAATTTTTTTTTTTATGTTTCATTCAATTAGCGTGGTTTTCTTTTTTTAATTATGGAGTCTTGGTTTTTTTTTTCGTATATGATCAGTTATGAAGTGTGTTTTTTCTTTGTCTAATTACTTTTGATTTTGTTTCATACTCCCAGTTGACCAATTATTATTATTATTATTTTATTTTATTTGCAAATGAAGGGCGTTTTTTTTTTGGGCTTTCAAAAATATACTTTTTTGGATTTAGTTTCTGGACTTTTTTAACTTACTCATCATATAAATAGTTCAGATCGCTTCTTCTAACTAATTTATGGGGAAGCCTTTTATGAATTTGAGGTGGAGAGGGAAGGAATGATGTTTCTACGTTTATTTGTGTTTTTATACATTATTTTTACCTACAGAAAAAAAATAAATTTCTCAATTTTTAATGGGCTATTTTTTGCTTCTTTTTTTTTATTTGCCATGGTGGGGTGAGTTCTTTTTTGCTATAACTTGAAACCTATACAAATTTACATTATTTTCATTCTCATATTTGTGATCAACTAGTTTCAACAATTAACCAGTTTCAAAATCATATTTTTGATATTTTACTACCTATAAACTTTTGGAAGAAATAGTTCTAACAATTAAGCGTATACCCTTTGGAGGAAGCTTAATACAAAACTATTATAAATCTCCAAAACTAAGTATTGATTTGGTACAACCAATGGAGAACATCAATAAATCATCTTACTAATATTTAAACTTATTATGATATTTTTATATTTTGTCTAGCATTTACTTCACGACATATATTTGATCAAGTTTATTTATATTTAAGAAGTAACACTTATAAAACATTTCTAAAATTTTCAAAGATTTCTAAAACGTACCGGGCCAAATAAAATTTCTTTTTATGCCAAATACAAATATTTTTATGATCACACTTATGAAACATTTCTAAATTCTTCAAATATTTTTAAAACATATCGGGGCAAATACAAAATATTTTTTTCCAGATACAAAAATTTTTAAGATCTACAGATATATTGGGCCAGGGTCGCGCATTGCGCGACCAGACATCACTAGTATATATATATATATATATATTTATATATATATATATATTTATATATATATATATTATAAAGGAGAAATCAGAGAGAGAAACTGGTAAATCCGTCCTAGAGTGCTACATAGGAAAAAATCTTATGTGGCATTATTATATGAATTCAAAATAAAAGAAGTTTGTGTTATAACAAATAAAGTCCTCATAAATTTAATTAATACAATTTAAGTATAGTGTAAATTTGTTTATTTTTTTCATATCGTATAAAACATAATATCACCACTAAGATTAAATTTTTTCACAATTTACACAATCTTTAATTTGACGTTACATACAAATTTATATTTTTATTATATTTGTGAGTAGCTCTTATAATTATATTTGTATTTTTATTATATTTGTTCTTATAATTATATTTTTATATTTTTATTATAGTTGTATTTAGATAAATTCCGTATATCGTACGGGTTTAACATCTAGTTAAATTGAAAACAAAAAATATTCAACTCATCCATAGAAAAGATTGAGTGTTGTAAGAAAATTTCATTTCCGTTTTTGTAGTGTAAAAATTGAAGTGAATTTAAACAGGATAAGACAATTTTTATTTTATTTTTTAACGGACTTCAAATTGGTATTTTCACATATTCATTTTAAACTACGTATAATAATGATTTATTTTTTAAAAATAAATTAAAATAAAATTGTAGAGTAGCTTACAAGATATAAATCTGACATATGAATTTACAAAACATGACTAGTTTTTAAGGACTAAGCCAAAAACCCAAAGCAGAACAACAAATCTTTGTTTCAAACTCTTCTAGAACTAAGATTTTGATGTTAACGTTCAAGTTTAGGTTAAGTCCTTGTTCTTTTGTCTCCAGCTTCAAGCAGCCATCAAATTGTAAGTCTGCTTTACACAAACTTTGCTGCCATTCTCCATTTCAGCTCCCAATTTCAACCGAAAATCTCATCTTGTGAAAGAGCTCTTCCACTCTGATTTCTGCTCTTCACAGCAACAGAGTAACTTGAACTTGTTGGCTGAAATTTCATCTTGAAACAATCTTTCTTTTGTGCCTCAATGGCCTGCAAGATGAAGTTTAAGACTCACTGAAGAATGATAACTCAAAAGAGTAAAAGAGGCATGATAATGGAAACATTGTAGACAGAATGCACAAAAGTTTCGACCTGTGGATTGGGTGGTAGAATCATAATCAATATGCCTGATTCACTGAAGTTCATATGACCACCACTCAAGACAACGATTACAATGGAACTCCAAAAGTTATGTGGAAACAATTTGAAATGCTGGAACTTGTGAGCATGGGAGTGATAACACTTTGCATTCGGAAATTTAAAGTTTTCCAAACTGAATCTAAATCAACTTTGTTACATAGCTCAAAACAATGTCATGCAGCACATTCTATAGCTTTACTCAGAGGTTGCAAACAAGGTGTGTAGTAAGTCTATGGATCATAGAATAACAATACAACAAAAACAGATAGTATCACTGAAGGATTGAAATGATTCAGGATAACCACGGCATTACCTACCACATTACTCCATCCAAGCACTTTTGTGGAAGAAGCTTCACTTTTACTGTTAGTGTAACTACACATAACCAAATCTAAAAACATTAATATTAAGCAAGAATTTTCCCAAAAAAAAAAACAATATCGAGCTCGTGAGTATTTCGAATTTTATTATTTCTATATTTTCAATACACGATACATATATTTTCCAATACAAGGTTTCTTTAATGTTTCTATTAGAGGTTTCTGTTCTTTTGATTGGAAGCAAACCAAAACTGTTATTCTAACTCTCCTTCTGTTAAGAAAAGACCATGTCCACTCTTATTCAACAGCAGGTCCTTGTTACTGCCTCCAGCTTCAACCAGCCCATCAAGTTCTTTATCTGTTCTACACAACTTTGCACCCAAGTTCCATTCCAACTGCCAAATGATGAGTTAAGTTCAGTTCTCCTCCGAATGCCAACTGAAACTCTCAAGCCATCAAGAGGCCTTCGTTCTCCCCTTCTACCCTAACTCCTGCCTTCACAGCAACAGAGTCGCTCGAACTTCTTCTATTCATTGTATTAGTTCACTGTCATCTGAACTTTTCTCTTGAAACAATCTTTCTCGCGCCATAGTGGCCTGCGACACGAAGATTAATATTCATGAGAGTCGAAAAGTCAAGAGTAAAAACCATACATGAATGAAGATACTGTAAAAGAAAATGTTTTTTTCCAAATCTCAATGTAGCATTCTAGCTCAAGGGGGTTATAAAGATTATAGGCAGAAAACCTGTTTTTCCCAATTTGTGAATATGGTAATGACGCAAAGCAAGAAACTTTGTATAGTGGCACCAGATAGTATTCCAATCCAAAGACCTTTCCCTCTTAAGTTTGTCATAAAGCCTAACGTGAGGGCAATAGGAATCCCAAAGAGATAAAATGAGGCTAGATTAACATAAGCTCCAACATGCTGCCAGCCACATCCTCTGGCGACTCCTGAAAAAGATAGCGCACTAATAGTCAGACATTCCATCGATGTATAAGACTCATAAAACGAAGAGAAAGAACCCAAACCTGAAAGGGTTCCTTGTAGGCTATCCATTAACACAGACAAGCAAACAAGAGGAGCAATGGTTGTGACATAATCCACAACTTCCTTGTCACTGCTAAAGGCGTATCCAAAGACATGCCGGCTGGCAAATAGGGCTGTATCAACTATCATCACCTCAGCAAGGGCAAGAATCATTACAGTTAGTACAGATACCCGGGCACCTTCCGAGTTCCCTGCCCCTAATGCATTTGAAACTCTAGTGCTGCCAATAAACAAAATTTAAAAATAAAAAATGCAGCGGTTAGTCATTTGCATAGTGTCATCATGACAAGAAGCATTAAGTACAAAACATACCTTACAGCAGCAGCAAGTCCAAATGGCGCTGCATAGAGTGTCGTGAGAATGTTGAGGCTGCTCAGAAAATTAAAGACAATTAAACAAAGTTGTCTAATGAAGATTGACACATTTTTATTTCCCCCATGAGGTTGATAATGGAACATACCAGACAGACAGCACTGAAGTTTCAAGCTGCGGATTCGGCAGAAGGCCTGATGACAAAATGAGAAGTTCATATGACCACCATTCAAGACTGCAATTAGAATGGACCAATAACAACAATCATAAGTTCAACATGTCTGACGAAAGGGCACTATTTACATAAAAAAGAATTTCAAGTTCAATAATATTACCAAACCATGACAGCAGAGGGAATAGCAAAGCGGAAAAATTCTCTGATTCCCTGAAACACTTCCCTTGATAATGGTGCACGGGTCTTTTTGCAGTCAGAAGAGAATTTCATGTAGAGAGCGAGGATAATCACATTTAACCACATGGAGAGGCCCGTAGCTAATGCAGCTCCATGATTGTGTAGTCCAGATTTATACACCAGTGCCCAACATACAGGTATGTGAAAACAAATTGTAACGCAGGAACTTATGAGCATGGGAAAGATCATACTTTGCATTTGGAAATACCGTATGAGGGGTTGCAGGGTTGCAAATCCAAAAAGAGCAGGAATATACCATGTGGCAAACTTTCCCGCTTCATTTGAAATCAAAGGATCTTGTCCAATAAACGTGAGTATTCGTCCCAAGTAAATCCATAAGATTGAGAAAGGGATACAGACAACGATGAGAGAAAAAATTGCAGTATATGTCTGTGTTCCAACTTTTTGATATTGCTGAGCTCCATAAGCTTGTCCACACAGAGTTTCCAAAGCACTTGCCATCCCTAGCTGATTGAACATGACATAGTAACTATGTACTTATAATCATTTTAAGATCATTTCATAATTGCCAAGTAAATAATTATATTATCTTTAAATATACAAGACATTTCAGACTAAATCATACAAAATGCAGTGCATGTACAGAACAAAGTTGACATCTTTCAACACCATTATATTAAGCAAATACTCTAGCTTAATCAGTTACAATTGTGACCATTTATTGAAAAGCCGATGAAATTACCATTGTCACCTGACAGGTAAATCATGTCACTTCAGTGACAAAGTGTTCCATTCTATCTCGTTTACAATAAAGCTATGTACTCTATCTTATTCCCCTTTCTTACTCTGCTAGACTTCACAATTCTCATGAACAGGCCAATGCATTAATGAGGTTGGTCAACCTGAATAATAAATTGACCAGAATTAACCAAAAAGGCCAAATGATTATCATCACTTTGATCATGACCTTAATCATTTTAGTTGAAAAGTAAGCATAGACTCTATTGTACCTTCGTCAAAAGTCATCCCCTATTTTGATGAAGTGAAATTTTCCAAGTTATTTCTTCTACTACATTTCAGTACATTTCTCCTAATGTAGCTATCCATGGAACCATAAATGTATTCTCCGTTGCACATGATTAAGTACCTTCTGCCTTATTAAGGTCCAATTTTGTTCCTGAACTGTATTTCAAGCACATACATTATATGTATAAAGGTGTAGTATATTCCTACAAGCCGCCACCCATATAATTGTCCATCGTCTTCATAATAATTAATGCAAATAAACAGACTGATTGGGCACTATAGGTGTGATAATGCAGTTAAACAGGCTGATTGGGCACTATAGGTGTGATGTAGACTATAACAACAAACTGTACTTTGAGACAGGATAAAACACTTGAATATAATATGTTCACTCTTCTCTTCCTATCCTCCAATTATGTGCAAAAACTTGTATAAAAAAAGAATTTTAAAAAAAAAACCATATTGAAAGAGATTGGTTTCATGGAAATGAATTCCGTGGTGGCCCTCATTCATTGGAGTAGTTGCTGAATTGTCAATTTTGTCATCATGTTAGATGAGTGTTAAAATCAAACACATCCTCCTGATCATTTTTGGACCAACAAGTAGTAAAAATTTTGACCAACCCCCCAAAAAAAAAAAAAAGCCTGAACTATTGTAATCAATTTAGTGCTTGAAATTTGATCAAATCACATCATGGCCATTGTACTTCTTACTTCAATATATAATCACTATAGAATCATAAGATCTGCAAATTGATCTTTAAAAAAGGAAGCATAAACTTCAAAGCAGACTTGAATCTGTTGCAAATAATTGAGGTCAACCAGAAACAGGGGGAAGGGACAGAGGAAAAAAGAAAAGAAAAACTCACAATAAGACTGAAGCCTGTAACACCACAGAGGGAAACAGCTATGGCGGTGCTGGAAAGTGAAAGTTCACCCAAATGGCCAACCATCATTAAGGATATAACTTGAAGCAAGAACTGGGATAAAGTTACAGCCACCATAGGTCCGGCTATGTAGCACAAACTCTTGGCCTCTGCAACTATAACTCCCCATGTTACCCTTTCTCTCTTCACTTCCCTCTCTTTCAGCAGCAACCCTTCTTCCATTTTCGCTTTTTCTGTGTAATATTGTTGAATTTTAGAACTGGCTCAACTCCAAACTCCAAAGCCTAACCAGCCCTTGTCCAAGAGAATGATTGTTCCCTTGGGGTGTGTGTAGGGGTTAAGAGAGAAATAGGGAGAGATATAGACAAATAAGACAAGGAGACTATATGATTTTTCTTATATATATATAAAGATTTTCATGCAATACGACAAGGTGTGGCAATTTTTAACCTTTTTCTTCATAGACTTCATAGAAAAAATTTTGAGGGGCTCAGGAAGCATGTGACCCGAGAAAACAGAAAACAATTCGAATCTTTTGAGATTGAGGATTTGGGTCAGGAAAAATGAATACTTTGTGGTTAAATTATCTTCGAATTTACAATCGTTGAGACATAGTTTCATCTAAAATCAAATAGTGCAAGAACTCTACTGGGTTTGCAGTAATTTTTCTTTCATGGTGATCTCCCAAGATCTTCTCTTTGGGAATGGATGATCACCGAAGTTAAATGATCAAAATTTCTCTTAAATGATCAAAATTCAAACATACACATGACACTGGTAAACAATCAACATGGCTCACATTGACCTTGTCTTATACTCTTTCGCTGTCTAAATTTTTTATTAACTGGTGTAGTTTCTTCGTTGCCTTTGGTCAAATGGATCATGCTTAATTAGCTGAAATGTTATATTCAAGTGGGAACCACTATCCATTTAAATATTGCAATTTTACTACTAAAAAAACTACTATCCCTTAAACTATTTGATCAAAAGACTCCATCTTTATTACTTTATATTCATGGAAGATTGTTGTTTGGTAAAACAAGGGAAATGGGAACATTTGAATCGAGTTCTCGAGGCCCTTTGCTGCAGAGACAGGAAAGAAGCCATGGAAATGATACTGGGGTACCTGAACGAGGTTTTTGTACTGGGGTGATGATTGAAGAAGTTAAAAGGCAGCTAGGACTAGCATTGCCTTTGATTGCAGTCAGCTTTCTTCAATATTGTTTACAGATCATTTCAATCATGTTCGTTGGCCATCTTGGGGAATTGCCTCTTTCGAGTGCTTCCATGGCTACTTCTTTTGCTTCGGTCACTGGCTTCAGTGTATTGGTAATGTCTACTTCTCTGCAATTTATCATTGATAAAATGACTCCAGAAAAACCATTTCTTTAATGGATGAAAATTAAATCTTAAAAGTCTCTAACTTTGCTTCCAAATATGCTGAAAGCTAGACATGAAAACTGAGATTTAATTATCTTTGTGTATTCTATATTGGTATTAAGGCACAATTTTTCTATAAATTATCAGATTTGTCTTCGTTGTGACTAGTACTTAGTTATCCTGATAGTTAGGTATGGGAAGTGCGCTGGAAACGTTATGTGGCCAAGCTTATGGAGCCAAACAGTACCATATGCTTGGTATTTATACTCAGAGAGGAATGTTAGTTCTACTGCTCCTAAGCATTTTACTTGCATTTGTTTGGTTCTACACCGACAAGATTCTCATGGCATTTGGCCAACAAGAGGATATATCCATAGAAGCTGGAAAGTTCAATCGAACAATGATCCCTGGCCTTTTCGCCTATGCCCTCCTTCAATGTGCCAACAGATTTTTACAGACACAAAATATTGTCTATCCTATGATGATAACCTCTGGAATTACAGCTTTATTTCACATTTTCTTGTGCTGGCTTATGGTGTTCAAAGTTGGATTAGGAATCAGAGGAGCTGCTATAGCAAATGCAGCCTCATATTGGATTAATGTGCTTTTGTTAACAGTTTACATCAAGTTTTCTCCAGCCTGCGCTCGTACTTGGACAGGCTTCTCAAGAGATGCTTTGCATGATATCATCAGTTTTCTAAAGCTTGCAATTCCTTCAGCAATTATGATTTGGCAAGTCTGGTCCTACTCTTATGTTGGTGAATATCAAGAAATAGGAAAACAAAAAAGAATTAAGAGTTCAGAAAAAAGAAAAGAAAGCTCAAAATACTGCAAAGCTTGAGGGATTAGAACTGAAGGGTTTAATTTGTTAAATAAAAATCAACAATTCAAGATTTGGAAAATGAAACATTTTATCATTGATCAGTCTATTTGACCTGTCACCTTTCTTTGTGTGACATGAATAGATCGTGAATCGATTGCTATAATTTAATTTGACTATGTATATCCATGTTCCTTGAATCACAGTTTCGAATACTGGTCATTTGAGATGGTTGTTCTGCTCTCCGGTCTTCTGCCAAATCCAAAATTAGAGACATCAGTCTTATCTATTAGGTATGCCTCTTCTAAAACCAAATCAGACCAGTTGAAAGCTATTGTAATGTTACCTCAAGAATTGACTGTTCATGATAATGAATTTTTGAACCACTTTTGTCATTCGTTTATTTTACAGCCTCAACACATGCTGGATGGTCTATATGATCTCCGTTGGTCTTGGCGCAGCAATAAGGTTGCTTAAAACCAGATCTAGATCTTTGATGACTGGAATGTATTCCCATATTGTACCAAAAGCACAATAGATACAGAATCAGTATCAAACGAACTTCAGGCTAAATGTTTATTTTTGTGTCAATGTTGTAGCACAAGAGTTTCGAATGAACTGGGAGCTGGAAATGCAGAAGGTGCGCGCCTAGCATTATGCGTGGTTGTTGTAATAGCAGTGGCAGAAGGTGCAATCATAGGCACAGTAACAATCTTGGCCAGAAATATATGGGGAAAGCTCTACAGCAATGAAGAAGAAGTGGTTAAATATGTTGCTAAAATGTTGCCTCTGCTTGCTTTATCTGACTTCTTGGATGGATTCCAATGTGTATTGTCAGGTCAAGAAATTCTCTTATGAACTCACAATTTTACTGTAGAAAGGATCAGATGCCCCCTTTTCACTCTCTATGTGCTGCTGATTTCAGGTGCCGCGAGAGGATGTGGATGGCAAAACCTCTGTGCTTCTATCAACCTTGGGGCATATTATGTCATCGCAATACCTTCTGCTGTTCTCTTTGCTTTCTTCTTTCGCATAGGAGGAATGGTAAATTTTAAACCTCCCCAACTCATTCCACTCATCATATCTGTGTGTGAAAATTTTGACACCAACACTCTTATATCACACCAGGGACTTTGGATGGGGATTATTTGTGGGCTATCAGTTCAAGTTGTGGCGCTTGTAACAGTGAACCTGTGCACCAACTGGGATAATGAGGTTAGTGGCTGTTTAGCATGTTTTACAATTTACTGTTAGCCTACAGACAATTTCATATGGGATTTGTCAATCACAAAAAAAAAAAAAAAAAAAAAAGGCCAGCAAGAAAACTCTGATCTAGGGACTGTTGAAATTGAACGAAAATCGCTTCAGAAATGAAAAATGAAGCTAAAATAGAGATGATTGTCTATAACCACATAATTTTGAGTAAAAAGAGAAGTTATGCAGTAGTTGTTCTTCATGTCACCATCAGAAAGATGGATGGCCAGTAGGTACTTCATATAGTTGGCAGGATACTGCATACTATACTTTCAACTTCTCTTGATATCTTCCATGAAGCCCTGAAAATGGAACATCCCTCCAAGTTTACATTCCAAGCATCAGCTTTGATCAAATCATAAGTTGGGCTACTCTTACCTTTCGATCCAATTTTCTTTTCTCTGTAAACAGCAATAGAAATCCCCACTAAAACAGGCAGCACATTAGCCTTTTCTTTTCCTATATGTGACTACTTGATTTCATCAATCTATTTTCCCTTTTTGACTTGTTGCAGGCACAAAAAGCCATAGACAGAGTTCGATGTTTCAGGGCGAATGAAGAGATCACAAGAATCAGCGACTAGGAGTAACAAACTCAAGAAAAGAACTGATACCAGTACAGTTATCAGTAGATGGAAAGTCTAAAAAAGCGTATAGAAATTGCACAGGACCAATATCTAGCTATGCAAATGTACTAGATCTCCAGGAGGGTATCCTCTACAATGTTTGAGAGATGATCTTCTTCAATTCACGAATAAAATTATGAGTTTAACTATTCCATAAATTGAAGATAAGTGAAAGATTTTCTCATTCCACTCAGTTCACCTTTCCAAGTCTTTTGGTATTTGGGTGCAGACCCTCATCCTGCAGCTAACTCTTGTGCAGTAAGTTCTTAAGAGTCCAATCAGATCGACAGTTTGGGGTGAGAATTTTATTAGAAAAAGGCATTTGGTACCATTGTGTTTGCTCTTGATGTATATTAGGGAAAAGAAAAAAAGGAAAAACTGAAAATAAGAATGCGGTTATAAAATGGGGTAAAAATAGTAGGGAACCATCAGCTGAATTGGTAAATATAGGAGACAAGTGTAGTGTTTTTCTTTTAAAGCTTTTCCCCTCCATCTAACAAAAATAGTTGACATTGTACATTGTGAATTGTGCTATTTTTAGTACACTTCACAATTTACAGCATGGACTATTTTTGTGGGACGGAGGGAGTATATTTACAGCCAGATGAAGAAGCTGAAATAAGATCTCGAATTTGTAGAAAAATCATACCACGCTTGGAAGTACGAAAAGGGGCTCGTTTTTTGTTTAGGCATTTAAATACCGCCTTTCTATATGCTGTACTGTTCAGTGAGAAGATTTCACGGTGATTTCTGGGAAGTTATAATCAGAACTGATGCATCCATCTGACTTGTCTGCCCCATTTGAAGTCGAAGAATTTGCAGCAAGTGATGGAGAATATGAAGACTCATTTGCCAGATCACATGGCTGATGTATTGAGTTAAAAAGACATGTAGTCTCTTTTAGAACTTATCCTCAGTAACGAAACAAAGATGACTGTCAAACTGAAATCGCAACTCACTTTTGTTTCAGGTGTAGCTGAAATGCTGAATAACAATGCTTAATTTCTTGCTGCGAGCAATAAAAGAAGCTACCAAAATGTCTACATAAAAAATGATACAAAATTGCTACTATCATCGAACACGTCAGGTTCTAATGCATAACGTTGTCTAGCCAAGTCTGAAATTTTCATAAATCAGATTATCCTACTTGCAACCACAACCCAATTAAACACAATCTGATAAAACTCGCTATGATTGTTTAAAAGCCACTAACACTGTCAACAATTACCCCTAGTTGTGAAGATAGCATTGCGCAGATGCTCTTCAGTGAATCAGAGTCGTAGCTAATTCCTTAGATGATGCAATCATTAACACAGAGAAATCAGATAATATATGTGGTTACTGCACTAAAAGTGTCATCAATCTCCTAAATGTATGATTTTTCTTTCGCAAATACGGCCAATGCTCTAACCCATCTACCTCCTAGCTCTTATGAGATATATTTCACCAAACCACCACCCAAGGCTCAACACATTCTAAGAAAAACACTGCACCCGACTAAGTACAAACAAGCGACATGGTTTCACCACTCCATAACCGAAACTTCATATCTACATTAATGACAAGATGGAAATCCTGCTTAAAGCAACAAGTACAGAACCAAATACACATCAACAGAAACACACATTGGAAAGCTCTGAACACAAAAGAGTTCATACCATAAAAGGAAGCATAAGAGTTCAAATAAAATTTGAAAGAAGTAGCTGAAAGCTAATAGAAGTTTCTTTAAGACAAAATGTAGAACTATGTACAAATTTTGAGTACAAACCTAAACATTTGTACTACAATCCGAAGATAGGAACAGCAAGTGTTAGTGGAACCATACGAAGGTGTCCACTTGAGAATCCCTTCATTGACATGACAGGCACCCCGAAACCACCGACATCAAAACCACCAGCTGTTCCCACATATGGATCATACATCATCTCAGGATATTGACCAACAGCACCATTCTGCATCAAATCCAGCTTCTTCATCACTGCTTCATCCACTGCTAGCCCGAACAGCTTGTAGTTGAACGCGCGAAGCGCAAACTGCGCGGCGCCCAAACCCCGTTGATAATTCAGAGCTCGCATTGCAGCAAAGAAACAATCCAGGGTCAATAAACTATCTGACCCGGCCTGATGACTCTGTCCAGCCCTTCTCTTCATGTTCAAATTCTTCGCAACCTTGTCGAGCCCGCATTGCCATCCGAAAGGTTCAAACTTTACAATCTCTTTGAGGTCATAAATCCGATCACCAAGACACCTTGTTACCAACTCCAGAAAATCTGTCAACTTTTCAGGCAAGTGTCTCTGGGTTAGCATCCTGATGAAATAACCAATGTCATAGTTGCAGTGGAAAAAAACCCAATTCACATTCGGATTGAATCTGGAGACGAACGCAGGAGCCAAGCTCCATCTCAACGAAAAACCCAAGTCAGATGAAACGAATTCCCTGGCAAAATCCACCGAACTGATCCCTTCTTGTCGGTTGGTGTGGAAATCAATCCCCTGTTTCTTCAACATGTTAATCGAATCAACATCCCCCAAGTCTCTTTCCAGATCGAAGTCCCTGAAATTGAATTCCCAAATATATGTATTTTTCCCAGACTCGTCTGATACAGTAAGACCAAGTTGGATTAACTTGAGTTCGTTCACGTTCTTCCTCATCAAACCGTAATGTTCTTCCCCACTCATTCTGAAATAGGGCTTCTCTGATTTGTGATAAATTCCAGGGAATTCTGTATCCACAGCAACAAACGAAGTATTGTTCTTCCGTAACACTGAATTTATGTTGCGAAATTCATAGCGCAGATTACTCGAGTTCACCACTCGAACAGTAGGAGGCATTCTTTTTTTTTTCTTTTTTTTTTTTCTTTCTCGTACGTTTTTTAACGCTTTTCATGGGGAAGAGTTAGCGTTTGGCTAGGTTTATATATATAGAGAGAGGAGAAGCCAAATCCTGTTTCCCTAGTATTTTCCAATCGGAAAAAGATTTTCCCCAAAAGATTAGGAAACAAAAGTATTACTCTTGATAGAGTCTCTTAAACCCCATTACTTTTCGACCAAGTTAAGGTTGACCTACAGAAATAGGAAACAACAGGCATGGGGCCCACTTGATGACCACTTTAGTTTTTAAATATTCATCCTTCTACCCAAATATATACCCCTTTAGGCAACCAGGACGACAGGAAGGCGTGATTCCTTAAACAATAATGGTTAGCGCCTCCTGCGTAACTTTTTTGTAAACTGGTCTTCTGAATGAGAAGGCGCAACAGGAATAAAGTGCAAATTTCCGCGCCTCCACTTTAACCAATTTCTCTTTTATTGCTTGGTAAGGGTTTTTTTTTTAAAATTCTTTTTTGGTCCGAAATTCAAATAAGGTCCTAAATTCTATGTAATGTAGCCGCCAGGGAATTACCTCTCAAATTTGTGATTTAACCAAGAGAAAAAACCACCCAACATAAAACAGACAATCTCAGACAATCTATTTTGGAACTGGATAGTTGTTCCTCGAAAGTAAGAAGCAAGACAGACCATGATCATCTTTTTTCTAACTTAAACTTACGCATAAAGGATTTGAAAATTAAATCAAGTAATGAATACTACTACCTCCGTCCCAAAAAAATAGTCCACATTAAATTTTTAAATTTGTACTAAAAATAATACAAAACTCAAAACTCAATGTGGACTATTTTTGTAGAACGGAGGGAGTAATACATTAGGCTGCGCTGTGAATTGTGAATACTGGAAAAGGCAAAGTTTTGCAACATCTTTATGAAGACTTGAAGCAGCTAATTGCAGAATAAACCAAAATTCACTCATTTTCAGTCTGTCTTCATGTGCATTCACTCTTCAGGAACAGGCAACTAATCCTTTTCGTTTCCACTTTGTGATACCTTGATTTCAGTGTCGGCTATTTTTCCTCTTCTGGCTTCTTTGCTGCTACAAAAAAGCTGTGGACATGTAGTCCAACCTCCACATCTGTAAGAGAAATGAATGAATCATTAGAATCAGCAATGAAGTAGTAATGAAAGCAAACATGTAATAATAGTGCAAGCTTTTAACAAGCTTTAAAAGCTTAGACTCCAGAAGACAAGACTAGTGCTCCTTTTCAACAATAGTTACAATATCATGAAATGATGTTCTCTATTTGAAATTAGAAAGGCTGGCATCCATTAAGCTCGTAGAAGTACCTACTGTGAACGAGAAAGGAGACTATGAAGAAGGCATTCATGAACTTACTAGTACCTAAACATCACAATAAAATTTAAACACAAGTCTTACACGATGCTCAATAATACTGATCAATCCGATCCCAGGAAAATGGCTCGATCTTTATTCCAGAATCCAGCCGAAACATTCCCAAAAGATACTGAAGAAGTTATCCCATTTGCCAATTTTGCTGAGAGTTTTGTTCTCTATGTTGCAACAGAAGATGCCTTCCATCAAATGGTCGACTCCTTCAGTCTAATCCTAAATATAATTTCTCCACCATTCATGCATGTAGGATGCATATGTTTTATTATCGACCGCGACAATGGTGTACCTTCATAGTTATACTCGAGCAAATTAATGTTATACACTTTCGACCAAGAACAATTCTCCTTAAGCATCCATATCCCCAAGACTGAAGTATTCTGCATACTTCTCTTGTCTGAAATACACAGTGACTGATCAAAAACCATAAATAAAAGTACATCCTTGTAACTTTTCAATGGCCAACTAGCTGGTCGAGATAAGGTGCTGAATGTATCATTCGCAATGTCAAAGGAAAGGATGAGTTCCTCAGTTGTACGGAGACGATGAAGAGGGGCCCCGTCATCAATCTGCCAATAGATTCTCCCACCACAAGATATAGTTGGAGGTTACACACCACGTGGACATCTCAAGGGCTTCCAAGAAGAAGAACTAATATCAGTATTATCAGAAAGAGTAAAGATCTCACATTGCATTCCCTTATTTTTGGTATCACCTTCTGTCTCAGACCTTTAACCAGGAGCAATGCTATTTGGAAACAAGCGCACCACTTTATATTTCCTTACTTGAGCTGAATACCCAAACCCAAGTCTGGTGCAATATAAACTGGTTGACGGTTTAGGCAAGGCACAAAGTTCACCCGTACTAGGATTGCATAGACAGATGCCCCGGTAAATTGTAAAGCACATAAGATCACATGTTATAGGGCAACTTTCATCATACCTCAATGTGAAGCTGCATAGCTTGCTACGCTCGTGTCTTTGTCCGCAGATTGAATCAAATGACAGAATTGAACTGTATTCATCATTAGGACATACACGAGATGACTCACAGAGAAATTTGATATTCTTCATTGATTGTAGGCGGTGTGTGTTGACAAAGACGGTCAGAAATGACGGAGTGAAATGCTTTTGAGATGCACTTGAGCCTGTGGAGAGTCTTAACATCAAGTCTCGCCAGAATATCAGATACAATGTCAGCATCAAGTTTGAGATTAAAAGGAAGCTCATCTTCGTTCTCTAGTTTCAACTTCTTCATCTTAAAGGTAAGGGAGGCTGTGAAATATGAAGTTGAAAAGGAATAAAAGAACGTTAATTTGGGTTATGAGCCTCTTTAAATCCACGAAGCGAAAAAACTAGATTTCAAAGTATCAGGTCACCAAAAAAAAAGACTATTTGTTAAAAAATTATGAACTGCATGTTTTATTCATATTACCAATCTTACCAAACCCAAAATTGAATTATTCCAGCACCTTAACACACATTATTTAGTTTAGTTTAATTTAGTTGCAGTTCAAGAGCTTCAAATAAACATATCCGTACAGATTAACTAACCAGCCTCCCCCATTGGATACTATATAGCATTCAGGCTGTGAAGAGAGCAAACACTCACACCCATGGAAATCGCAACTTTCAAACTAACAAATTCATACAAGAAAAAGTAATATGGGCAATCACAACATAATCAACACAATAAAAGAGCCAAACATCATCAGTGGGGAAGACCACTTTCTACAAAAGAACAAAAAAGAAAAATCAACTCTTTGAGATAGTCTACATTCAGTTCCACGTGGGGTTAACAGAACAATCTCCATTGACAAGAGCATTCAAAGAACAAAAGCAGTGAGCTCATCCAAGTTTGAATGAAACAGATAGAATGAGACCTCTTTTCAAACCAATTCACACCAAGATACAAACTTTTTACCAAAAATTTGCTGAGGAGAGTGCCAAAACCTCATCATCGGCAATGCACACAAAGTAACATAAATTTCGAGTAAGGAAATTTGCCAAACCACAACAATGTGAAGAAAACTGACATCAATTTGGGGATTCCCGGAATGACCCAGATGCAAATAATGAATAATCTCAACAACAACAACAACAGTAATCACTAAAAGTTACAGATTTTCAAACGGGAAACCTAGCAAATAATGTATCTTGTAAAACCTAAATAGTTTAATTAAAAAAAAAAAAAAACAAACAAACAAACAGATGAATCCATGAAAGACAGAAAGAGGACCCATCTGAAAAAACATTTCGTTAACATAAGAAACCCAGAAAATCAAAAGAAGACTTACATTGACCTTAGAGGGAAAGAGACTCGGTTCCTCTACCGGTCTTCAGTGTTCTAAAGAAATAAAATTAAGCGGCAAAAGTTATAGGGGCTTTTGGCATTTGGGAAATGGGGAGATGTAAAAATCGGGCGGCATTTTTCACCTCGATAACGGGGACAATTGGAAGGCGCGATTCTTTAAGTTTGCGCCTCTTGCGTGACTTTTCTAGTAAAAATGTATTAAGTGAGAAGGCGCGCCACAAATTAAGCCCCAAATTCCGCGCCTCCCATCCAGAAAACCACAATCTGTTTTGGAACTTTCTAGTTGTTTCTTAAAAATTACAATTACTACTCCCTCCATTTCAAAATGTAAGTCCCTTTAAACTCTGACTCTTGAGATAAACTAAAAAAAAATCATTCAACAATTAATTTATACGCTAAATATCTATTTTACCCATCATTAATTGTTTTAAAACTATAACTAAGACTAAATGAAAAGTGGTTAACATCAATTATTGGAGGACAAAGTTGGAAAGTTAACCTTTAATTTGTCTTGAAATTCTAAAACGATCTACATTTTGAAATATTTCTTTAAACCTAAAAAGACCTACATTTTAAAATGGAGGGAGTAACACGCAAGAAAAACAATGATCTTCTTTTTCCGCCAATTTAATAAAGTACTACTAATAGATTAGGTTCTTATATTGATCAAATTTTGAATACAGGAAAAGGCAGACTTTTGCCAAATCTTTTGTGAAATGGCTAATTTCAAAAACGACCCACACAATGTGGTTCACATGAAACAAAGTCCTTTCATTATTCCAGTCAATGTCTTCATGTACATTCACTTTTTTTTTCTGGAACAGGCCACATAATCCATTTGGCTTCCCTTTTATGATACCTTGATTTCTGTCTGGCGGATCTTTCGGCTTGTTTTCAGCTACAAAAAGCTGGGGTAATACAGTCCAAACTCTAATCCTACAGGACAAAGGAATGAATAATGAGAATCAACAATTGAACTCCTGAAAGCAAAACTGTGATTATGGTGCACAGTGATTATGACAAGTCCAATACCAGTAATCAAATTTGTTGAAAGGAACTCCAGAAGCTGGCTGCCGTTCTTTTCAATTACATTAGTACATGATGATTTCTTTACGCAACTAGTAATGCTGGCATGCAATATTCTAGTAGTATCTACTATCAATAACAAGGGAATCAATGAAGAAGTCATTTCTCAACCTAATAGTAGTATTTAAACATCAGAATGAACAAAGAATATAGGAATGGAAGTCTTACACGATATTGACAATACTGGCGAATCAGATCCCAACTAAAAGGCTGTATTTTGATTCCAGAATCCAGCCTAAACAAGCTTTCCCAAAAGATACTAATGGAGCCACTCAAATTGGCACATTTGCTCATAGTTCTGTTCTCAATGATGCATGAGAACATGCCCTCCATCAAATGCTCTAGCCGATCCACCTTAAATACAATTTCTCCACCATTCATGCATATAGGATGCATATGTTTAATTATTGACGGCGTCAATGTCCTACCGTCATAGCTATAGTCGAGCAACTTAATGCTATACACTTTAGTCCAAAAGCAATTCTCCTTGAGCATCCATATATCCAATACCGAAGTATCCTGCATACGTTTCTTGTCTGTAATACAAAGCGACCCATCCAAAACCATGAATACAAGTGACTTCTTATAAGTTTCCAATTCCCAACCAGCAGGTCGAGGTAAAATGCTGAATGTATCATTCGCAATGTCAAACGAGAGGATCAGTTCCTCAGTTCCTCCTGTACTTCTCAAAGTACGAAGAGAGACCTTGTGGTCTATCAACCAGTATATTCTACCTTCACAAGATATAGTTCGAGGGTACACACGACGCGGACATCTCGATGGCTTCCATGAAGAAGAACTGATATTACTATTATCAGAAAGGGTAAAGATCTCACATTGCATTCCCTTATTTTTTGCATCACCTTCCGTCTTAGACCTTTTACCGCGAGCATAGCTATTTGGAAACAAATGCACCACTTTGTATTGCCTTACATGAGCTGAATAGCCAAATCCAAGTCTGGAGTAGGATAAACTAGTTGCCGGTTTAGGCAGAGCACAAATTTCACGTGTACTAGGATTGTAAAGGCAGATACCCTGATAACTTGCAAAGCACACTAGATCACAGGTGATAGGGCAAATATGACTACAAATTAATGTAAAGCTGGACAACTTTCTGAGCTCATGACTTTGCCTGCTGACTGAATAAAATGACAGAATTGAACTGTACTCATCACGACTTACACGAGATGTCGTACACAGAAATTTTATATTCCTCATTGATTGTAGGCGATGTGTGTTGACAAAGACAGGGTCAGAAATAAGGCAGTGAAATTCTTTTGAGACGCACTTGAGCCTGTAAAGAGTCTTAACATCAAGTCTGGCCAGAATTTCAGATACAATGTCAACATCAAGAGTGAGATTAAAAGGAAGCTCCTCTTTGTTATCCGGTTTCATCTTCTTCATCTTAAAGGCAATGGCTGTCAAAGATGAAACCAAAACGAAGAAATGCACGTTAATTTGCATCAACGGCAGATATTATCCACTATGTTAAAAAACTTAAAAGTCAAAGTATCCCCTATCACCAAAAAAGAAAAACAAGTCTACCTGTTCAAAATTAATTAACTGCATATTTTATTCATGTTACTAATCTTATGTAACCTGAAAGCTAATCGTTCCAGAACATTGGAACATTAGTTTAAATTCGTAACTGTTCAGAAGCTTCAACTAAACATGACTGATATATGAAATAATGTCACTAACCAAGGGCATTCAGGATGTGCAAAAAAGAGCAAACCATCCATCCCAATGGAAATTGCAACTTCCAAAAGTAACAACTTCAATGAAGAATAAGTGATTAAAGAATCACAAAAACAAAGATATTCTGCATGCATCATATTTTCCACTTAAAGTCAATACACAGTGGCCTAAAAATCCAACACAACCAAAGATCATACATCATAAACAGTGTAGATCACTTGCTACTGAAAAAAAAAAAGGATGAATTGTATGGTTGAAAGAACAATTTCGATTGACAGGGGCTAACAGAAACAAAATCAGTAAGCTCGTCCATGCAACACAGATTGTAACATCCTCATTTCATACCAAACCAATTGATACCAAATCACAACTTTTTACTTATTATTTTCTTGGGAGAGTACCAAAGCTTCACCATCAGCATTTCACACAGAGAAACATACAAATCTAGTAAAGTAATTGCCTAACCACAACAATGTGGATAAAACTGACATCAACTGGGGAATTCCAGAATGACCCAGAAAGTAATTGATAATGGTAATAACAATAATAATCTCAATAAAAACAATAGTAATAACCAATAATCACTCAAAAAAGTAAGGATCTTTGATAGGAAAACCAAGCAAATCATCCGGGGCATCTTAAAACCTAAACAACATGCAAAACGAAAAATGAATTGGAGAGTTGGAACAGGACCCAGAGGCTAGAATCGGAACACACATAACCCACAAAGTAAGTAATACGAAAAAGGACTTACATTGTGATAAGATGGAAAGAGACTCAATTCCAGTGCTCTGGGTTTGGCAATGGAGAATTGGGAAATTGGGGAATTGGGAAATTGGGAGGTACGTGGGAAACGGCCATTTTTTACCTCCATAACTGGGACGTTATAAAAGGCGTGATTTAAAAACCTTTACAGCTGGCGCCTCTTGCATAGTAGTTGGGATTAAGAAGGCGTCCCCTCGATACACGTGGAACTTCGCGCCTTTGTTCATGTACATTAAAATAAAAGTGGACAAATTTAAATTTTTAAGAATATATGTGCACATATATATATATATATCCTACGGATTTCTGAAATCTGTGTGTTGATTAAAATTAAACCTTCAGATTTTCGAAATCCGAATCTACATATAATATTAAAATAATAATTATATACATTTTGTGGAATTATAGTAAAAAAATCAGAAAATGAATAGTACCATTCGAATTTTGAAAATTCGAATTCCAAAAAAAGAAGGTAAATGGAAGCACGAAATTTTTGAACTCAAATAAGGAGTCCAGGTCCTGGACTACTTAACTAAACAGTTCCATTCGGATTTATAAAATCCGAATTGCTTAATAAATCCGAATTGCTTAAAAAAAAAAAGAGAAAATTGAGACGCGAAATTTTTGAACTTAAATAAGGAGTCTAGGTCCTGGACTCCTTAAATAAACAGTTCCATTCGGATTTACAAAATCCAAATTTATTAAAAAAAAAGTAGAAATTTTTTTAATCCAAAAAGTCAGAATTCCGTAATCCGGATACAGATATTCGGATTTTAGAAATCCGAAAATTTTTAATTTTGATTGGTGGAAGTAGGCATCTACCATAAATTGGAGGACTAAAAAATGGAATAAAAAATCCAGAATTGACCAAACTCGGGATTTCTGAAAGCCGAGCATAAGGTGATTTGGATTTAGAGGATCCGAGTTACTTACAGATTCAGATTTCGGAAATCCGAGTTTAGCGTGCTATAAAAGAAAAAAAAAACCAGACAGTTCTCATTCGAGAACTGAATTGGATTTTCTGTTTTCTGGAGCTCTTGGTTGGTGAATTGGAGCTTTTGATGCAACCTTACTCTTAGATACGTGGGAATCATTATTTAAAAGAGGTTAGATTGCAAAACCATGTTATTTAGTTTAGTTTTGTGTTATTTTGATTGTTAGAATGATGTATGATAGATTAGGGTTTTTGTTTGTTAGTTGTTTGGATATTTTAGGTGTTGATTTTGATGTTAGAGATGATAAATCATAGTTGTTCATGAGATATGGAAGTTGATTTATAAGTATTTTAGAATTTTATAGGTTTTTTGAATTATGAATGGAGTATGTATGGTGTATTTGTTGATTTTGTTATCAAGAAATGAATAGATATTGATTTTTTTTTAAACCATTATCAATGGCATGTAATGTAATATACATGCTTAATTTGTATCATACAAGCAAGTATGTGATAGAAAATGGTAGCATCAACACTTTTTCGAACATGCCGGATGATGGTTTGTTTGTTGAGAAAAGGTTGTCATATGATGAATTGATTAGTAAGATTTGTATGACACTTGGTTGGGATCCCACACACGTGAAACTCTACCTTTCTGTGATTTTTGATAGTCCCGGTGGTAGGCGTGTAATGAAGATCAAGAATGATTCACATGCAGAGTTCACGAACCGTGTAGCTTCATGTTTAGATTTATACATAGATTTGGAAGATATCACTCACGAAAAAAGAGAAGCGAGTTTGGAAAACAACGTGTCATTTGGTGGTTTTCCAAGAGAAGAACGTGCTAGTACTTCTCGAAACCGTGATGAAGAGGAGACATATTTATTTGTACAAGATGACTACATAGAAGAGCCGGATTCCGACTACATAGCTCCAAGCAAAAGCGAAGAAGACAGTGATGTTTCTGCAGAGAGTGATTTTAAAGAAAGTGATTATGAATTATTGAAAAATGAGGAAAGGGATCTTAATCCATTACCCCGACACCGTGTATATAGTAAGATAGGGAAATGGGATGCCTCGTGTGTGGACAAAGATGAGTTTGCTCTTAAGATGTGGGATGAAACCCCCGAAGGAATGGACATTGGTGTTTGTTTCAAATCCCAATCAGAAACAAAGCATGCTGTGAAATTATAGAACATCCATCATAAAAGAGAATATACGGTCGTCGCGAGTAATCCAAAGACGTGGGTTGTGCGGTGCAGAACATTAAATGTGGAAAGTGAGGATGATGAACCACCATGTGAGTGGAAGATGCGTGTGTCTTTGAAAGATCACGGCCTTCATTAAATTGTAAGATGGCATGACGCACATAATTGCATGACTCTCGTGAATGATAATGACAATCGGTGTGTGGACGTGTCTTTGATTGCTAGACTCATCAGGAGAAAGGTTGAGGACAATGTAGATTATACGGTGGCCTCGGCACAGAAAGATGTGAACACCTAATTGAAAGTAGATGTACCATACAAAAGGGCATGGCATGGGAGGAGGAAATCCGAATTGGTAGCTAACTGGGAGTTCCCAGTTTTCAGAAAACAGAGCATATTCGGATTTCGGAAATCCGATTGTATCTAACTTCGGATTTCACGAATCCGTATTTAGCCGAAGAAGTGTTCTGGATTTTCAAAATCCGTATTTATCTGATTTGGATTCCCGTAATCCGAATTTAGCTAAAATTAATTTTCCAACACTTGTATTTTTTTCTTTCCGAAAATTAATATTTTATTAGCATATTCGGATTTAGAAAATCAGTAGTATCATTAATTACACTAATTTCTGTCATTAACTTAATGTCAAATTTACATTACACAAACTGGGATTTCGATAATTCGAATTCTACAGGATTCAGATTTCTAAAATCCGAGTGCAACCCTGATTCGGATTTCAGAAATCCGTGGCATATAGTTTTGTTCACAAAATTTCGGGAAGGTTTATTTTTGTCGAGGTCCTTAATGTGCAAGTATATTTAAGGAAAAAACTCCTACTATTACCTATGTCCTTTGATTAAACTTAATTTTAATTTTAAATTGTGTGTAAATTGTGTGTAAAATATAAATTGTGTGTTTTTAGTACTACAATTTACCAGTTATAATATAAATTATGTACCATTTTCTTTGAAGCAGATACAGTACTTTATAATTAAATTAGAGGAAAAAGTTACATCATTAAGAAAGAAAATTAAAAAATGGACGATCTAGTTTTGCTTAGCTACACGAGTCATTAAGTTATTCATTGCTGAATGTAATTTGTAATAGTATTAATATGAGTGAAATACATGTTTGTGAGATGGAACTGCGAAATGAATACACTGTTTTTTATTATCCAACTTAAATCAATTATATTTTCATTCATTGAGTATAAAAGAAACATTAACAAATATTAGTAGGATTCAATCGTGGCGGTTTCCAACTACTTAATGCAATTCTCGCTTTTTTCTACCCAACAAATAATAATTTAGAAAAATCACCAAACATCTTGTAAAATTGTGATTATATGGGGACTAAAAAGGACTTACCAACTATTAGTAGAGTATTTTTGTGAAATTATATTTCAGGATTTTTATCTTTTATTTCTCTTATAGGATTTTTATTTTTCGCCTTTTAGGGTTTAGGGTTTAGGATTTTAGGGTTTTTTAGGGTTTTAGGGTTTTTTTAGGGTTTAGGGTTTAGGGTTTAGGGTTCAGGGTTTTTAAAGGTTTAGGGTTTAGGATTTTTTATTTTTTCTGTAGCAAATTATGTGATTTGAAAAAATTATAGGGGTAAAATGGTCTAATTCTAAAATATGTGACTTGATAAAGGTTGGTTTTGAAAATAAACATAAAGAAGCGTAGAAGAAGAAGAATACATTTAGCATTTTCACCATCATCTCAGTTGCAATCGCGCTTCTTTCAAAAACCGGTTAGCAGACATTTTCCAGAGATCAAGAAAATAGAGAAACCCACCCAATTCCAAATGACTTCCACTCTTCAAGATTCTGAGATCTCGCCGGAATTTCATCAAGAAACCAACATTCCCAATCTTGATTCCGCCGCTGCTCTTCAACTCATGGCGGCGCTCCAACTCAATCCCGGCTATTCTTCCATCAACTACGGCAACCACCAGGCGCCTGCCACGCCGCAATGCACTAACTGCGCCTTTAACAAAAGGCAATCCCCTTGTGATTTCTCGCCTGAGCAACCCTCTTCCAAGAGGGCTGCCATCCAGCAGCAACCGTCTTCCTCCGCCGGTTCCTCCGGCGACCAGCTCCTCCAAAATGGCTTCACCAAAATCCCACTTCCATCTACTGTTCTGAGCCAAACACTTTCTGCTCCAATTCCCACCAAGAATCTCGATGATCAGATTTCAGATGGTGCTTTGGCCGTTTCTTTGATTCGTAATCCCTTGCCTGAGGAGATTTCTGGGTTCAATTCTACTCCTGTTCCGACGCAGCCGTATCAACAAACTATATACCGTACATACTCTGAACCCATTCCCGAGGATTACCAGGCAGTTGCAACTTCGGCCACGCGCAGACCTCCGGCAGCTGGGAAAGTTACGCGCCGCCCTGGTTTTAGTCTGAAGACAAAAAGTCCTGATACTAAGGTTGTTTCTTGGTTCTTGATACTATCTTATTTTGTTACGATTTCTCTGACCTTTTTCCGGAAGTTCTCTCAATTTTCTTGCTTAATTGAATTACTCAATTAATCTTATCTTGTTAATTTTGCAGAGGTTCAGAAGAATGAAAGAAAGACTTAGAGAAATGAAGAAATGGTGGGATGAGGTCATCAAGGAAGGTGAAGAAGAAGAGGACGCTGATTCTGGAAATAACGATCACTGCCCTCCAAAGGTACCAAATGTAGATCATAATTACTAAGAAAAAAATCACCTCTTTCGTCCAATTTTGTGAATCTCTTTGCTATTTGTTCAAAGTGTTTGATTTGTGTTTCTCTGATCTTTTGATTTTCTTCTGGAAATGTTTTGATGACTTCAATTTTCTTCAAGGATTCAACTTCTTTGACATGAATTATATTTCTACTATATTTCCTTGTCTTCTCGGATTTTGATTCAGTTCTCTGTGTTTGAACAGGATGATACTGAAGCGAGTCAAGGATGTGAAGCTGAAGAAGCTAGTCATGATCAGGAAGCTGTGTGGGTAGAGAGGAAAGGGGAGGTTCTGATTCTGCATTTCAAGTGCCCCTGTAGCAAAGGCTATCAAATTCTTCTCTCCGGGGATAATTGCTACTACAAGCTCTCCACTTTCTGATCTCAGAAAGCATTTTTTGTGATTGATCATATTCATCTTTGTGGTCTAATTTTGGAAGTGTTTCCTAGAATTAGTTTTTCATTTTCTGCAAAGTCCATTCAGTAAGTAGTCTTCCCTGCGTGTTGTTTGTATCCAGAGTTGTTTCTAAAGAATAGGAGTAAGAATAGAGGACTGTTGAGGATATATAGTTTTGTATTCACAATACAGGGGATATTCAGCTGTAAAGTTACAATACTATTCAAATTTATTTCTAATGATAATGCAAAATATTCTGTTGATAATGAGAAAATTTCAGATTTTCTTACTCGTTCATTCTTGCATTTTAAGGAATATCCAGAACAGCTAAGTTTTTTACATGATTATGTCGAATGATCAGGTTGCAGCCTCATTATTTTGGTTGATGTTACAATAACTGTGCTTAGTTAGAAAGCAGGGGATGCTATTGATGAAGAAGCCCAATGCCCCCAGCCTTAAGCATTGGAAAACTCAGGGTTGCTGAGAAATAAATTGATGGAAGGCAAACCTGTAAACTCGAAAGCACGTGTGGTTCATTCCACTGCTTTTTTTCTGGATCCTGGACCAATTATTGGCCTGGGGATAAGAAAACTATAATAGCACAATACTCCAAAGAGAAATTCCAACATGTTTATTCCGATTTCAAATTTTTGTTCTTTCCTTAGCATATATGTAGGTTCTGATTAGAGGACACTCATGATCCCGTCATCATCAAGTTATATTTCAGCCGTAAAAGAGAGCAAAAAGTAGTACTCCAATTACAAACTTCAACTTCTTCTGCATCTTCTATGAAATGGCCCACAAAAAATATAGTTTACACAGCACGAGATCCCTTCACTTTCCAGTTCCTGTGATGTCTTCGTGCACATCCGCTCTTCTCTGGAACAGCCAACTTATAATGCATTTTGCTTCATCTTCGTGATTAACTGCTTGATATCGTCTGTCTTCTCTTTTCGCTTTTCTGGCTTGTTTTCAGCAACAAAAGGCTGTAGATAAGAGTCCAAAGTCATAAGTCTTAGGAGCAATGAACGTGAGAATCAACAGCAAATCAAGTGAAAAGGAAAGGAAAAAATCAAAGAGTGGTGCACACACTGCACGGTAATATGCAAATGGCAAGTCTTCAAATGCTAATGTAAATTTCTCAAAAGGAACTCCAGAAGCATAGATTGCCATTCTTTTCAACTATATTATGAAATGATGCTCTCTTTATGCAACTAGTATTGCTGGCATCCAATGCTCTAGTAGGACGTATGAATAGGAAGGGAGTCACTGAAAGAATGCATTTTGTCAACCTGATCTTTACTATCACAATGATGAAAAGAAACAGAAGACTTACACGATGATTAACACCGATACTGGTCAAACCGATCCCAAGGAAATGGGTGTACTTTTATTCCAGAACCTAGCCGAAACAAGCTTTCCCAGAAGGTACCAATTTTGTCACGGCAATTGGCAATTTTGCTCAGAGTTTTGTTCTCTATGTTGCAAGAGAATGTGACTTTCATCAAATGCTCAATTCGCAAACCCGTCTCAAATAGAATTTCTCCATCATTCATGCATTTTGGATGCATATGCTTGATTATCCATGGAGACAGTATAGTATTGCCATAGCTAAATTCCAGCAAATTGATGCTATAAACTTTTGTCCAAAAACAATTCTCCTTAAGCATCCATATATCTAAAAGTGAAGTATTCTGCATACTTATCTTGTCTATAATACACAGCGACTCATCCATAACCATAAATACAAGTGAAACCAAGATTTCATTCATGGCATCATGCAAAACCTTAGATGGATCCGGGAATTTAAAAAGGACCTTCAGGCTCTATAACCTGAACAAACATTTCATTTACATTAAGGAAACTACACCCAAAGAAAAACACAGTGAGAGAGAGAAAGAGAGGAAATCTTACATTAACAATAGATGGAAAAGCGACCAAAGGTTACACACTGCGGGGACATCTCAAAGGTTTCCAAGAAGAAGAACTAATGTCAGTATTATCTGAAAGGGTAAAGATCTCACATTGCATTCCCTTGCTGTTGGAATCACCTTGAGATGTTTGTATTTACGAATGCCATCATAACTAATTTAGATTTACAAAACATTAATTTTCTTTGGGGTCCTTAGGGTTTATGGTTTGCCATATCGACGCGAATTATCCACAACTCTCAAAGGCTTAACAATATGTTTCCTTCGTGGTTAAGTGGTTAAAGTATTGATCCTAAATTCTTGAGATGTAATATTTCATATTAATAAAGCGACAATGCTAGACCAATCAAGTAGTTGAAGAAAAGGTTAGTTACGCGAGTAGAGTCTGTTTGATAAGTCAACTTAATGCTTAAAATTATTTGATTTATCACTTTTTTTAATTTAACATGTTTGATAACAAAAAATGAAACTCTTATAAAGAATTAAATGGTGTTTAAACTGCAGCATAAAATATAAACAATAAAAGTTAATTTATTATTTATTTCGTAAGTGCTTAATGAATTCACCATTTCTAATTCAGTATTAAATATTCAGAATTAAACACTAATTTTTATCAAAAAAGCTATAAGTGTTTACAACACCGCCACGACATCTACGATTATTGATCGTTTGATAACAAATCCTTATGGTCATATATGTACCACGTATACGTATAGAATTAGAAAAATGATACTCCCCCCTTCTTATAATTATTATCCAGATTGGATTTTTATTTTTAGTACAATTTGAACTAAAATTGAAAATCCAAACTAGACAATAATTTCGGGACGGAAGGAGTATGAATAATATTTTAAGTATAACGAAATGCGGTATGGAAACTGTTTAAAAAATTATATTTTCAAGTTTTGTGTTTTTCATTCATTGTTTAAGATTTTACCCATATGCACTCCATTGTAAAAGATCATCATATGTGATCGTTACATCCGAATAATAATTACTTCACAAAATTTTAATTACCACATCTTGAAAAGGATTTATAGTTAAAAGTGGAATACTTGTGACAATTTAACACAAAATATATATAAAAAAAAACATAAAATTTTAAATTTGTACTCCATCCGTGCCACAAAAATAATCCAGTTTCAAAATGTACAACTCTTTTAATTTAGTCAACCCACCAAAATACAACTCATTTTAAACTAAAACTTTCCACTAATGCCCCTAATTATAAATTATAATCCATATCCACGTCTTAAGAATCAAAACGCAACCGTTGCCGGAAAACACAGAGCAGCCGAAACTTTCTTTTACTTTTCTTCCTTCCACCAGAAAACAATCTGCTGCCAAAATTCTCCCTTTCTTCCCAACCTTTTTTCGGCCGGTTGTTACTCAAGAAATGCATTCATTGCATTACAAGCTTGGAAAGAAGCCATGTTCTGATCCCAATAATTACACTGGCAATTGGGTAGGATCTTATGTGTGTAACTACATTGATGTTTACTGTGCTCCGGTGTTGGACAACCCCAATAATACCACCGTCGCCGGAATCGATCTCAACCACGCCGACATTGCCGGGTACCTCCCGGAGGAGTTGGGACTCCTCACAGATCTTGGTCTTTTCTACATTAATTCCAACAGGTTTTGTGGGATAATTCCAAAGAAGTTCAAGAATTTGAATGTACTGTTTGAATTGGACTTGAGTTAAACCGGTTTGCTGTGGAGAAAAATTGTTCATGGTGATTGTGGGAATGGCAAGGTAGTGGCGGCAACGGCAGCGGCGGTAGTTGGGATATTGGATGATATTTGGGTCGGGTGGTGAATTGGTGGGTTTGTTTTTTTCTTTTTCCATTATTGGTGTCATGAGGATGTTTAAGTTTTATTTATATATATATATATATATCTTACTATATTAGAAACAAAAACCACAATTTAGAGAAACCACTACTATTTGTCATGTGGCATTTCTATATCATATTTTTAAAATAAATTTTTATTTACACATCTCCTAGACTTAAAATGCAAATGCAGTCCAAATCCACCTTCAACTCCTATTTTCGCAAAAAAAAAAAATACGTGTTCATAAAAAACCCAAATCCTCATCCCATTTCCACGACAATCGACTCCCTAATCGATCCCTTCTCCACAATAAAAAAAAAAACAAATTTCTCATCAATCATCACTTGAGAATATGTGGTGAAATATACTCCTTTCCTATTACCATGTTAAATTTTTACATTAATGATGATCAACTACATCCTAATGTGATAAAATTTCAAATTCAAAAAATATTCTCTTTACCTCACTATATAAAACAAAGGAAAAAAAAATTCTCATTGATCTTGCTTCGGCCATTATGGTGGTGCCATTACATGTATTAAAATTTTAATGATTTTATTTCCGCAGATCATTTGTTTGGCTTTTATTATTTTTTGTTTTTCCCGTTCAAGAATAGTGTTATTACTATTATTTTTATGTGTCCATCCGTTATAGCTACCATAGCCGTTGTCAGGTAATATGATGTGATTTCTTATATGATTAGTTAGCCTAGAATTTTTGTATGATTTTAGTTCTGTTTGGATTGAATTGATCAATTGAATTTTTGTTACAAAGTGTGGTTTTTTAAATTTCTTTTTTATGTTTCATTCAATTATACCGGTTTTCTTTTTTTAATTATGGAGTCTCAGGTTTTTTTCGTATATGGTCAGTTATGAAGTGTGTTTTTTTCTTTGTTTAATTACTTTTGTTTTTGTTTCATACTCCCAATTGACCAATTATTATTATTATTTTATTTTATTTACAAATGAAGCGTTTTTTTTTTATGTTTGGCCTTTCAAGCATATACTTTTTTGGATTTGGTTTTTAGACTTTTTTTAGTTCCTCATCATATAAATAGTTCAGGTCGCTTCTTCTAACTAATTTATATGGAAGCTTTTTATGAATTTGAGATGGAGGGGGAAGGAATGATTTTTCTACGTTTATTTGTGTTTTTATACATCATTTTTACCTACAGAAAAAAATAAATTTCTCAATTTTTAATGGGCTATCTTTTACTCTCTTTTTTTTTAATTTGCCATGGTGAGGTGAGTTCTTTTTTGCTATAACTTGAAACCTATGTAAATTTACATTATTTTCATTCTCATATTTGTGATCAACCTGTTTCAACAATTAACCAGTTTTAAAATCATATTTTTGATATTTTACTACCTATAAACTTTTGGAAGAAATAGTTTTAACAATTAAGCGTATACTCTTTGGAGGAAGCTTACTACAAAGCTATTATAAATCTCCCAAACTAAGTATTGATTTGGCACAACCAATGGAGAATATCAATAAATTATCTTACTAATATTTAAACTTATGAGGATGCTTTTATATTTTGTCTTGCATTTACTTCAAGACATATATTTGATCAAGTTTATTTATATTTAAGAAGTAACACTTATAAAATATTTTTAAACATTTCTAAAATTTACAGATATATTGGGTTAGGGTCGCGCATTGCGCGACCAGACATCACTAGTTATACTAAGAGAGAAACCAGAGAGAGAAAACATAAAAGAATTCTAAAGGTGCCACATAGGATAAAATCTTATGTGTCATTTTTCTATTGGTTGAGTCAAAAAATATTTACAACAATTATACTAATAGTCCTTCAAATTTTATGTAAATAAAATTTTATCAAATGGCATTTTAAAACTATAAGTTCAAAGTTATGAGTATTCACCGGGATTTTTTACCCCAACCAATTCGAATAAAAAAAAAAATCCCTCTACAAAATAATCCCTAAATACTCATAACTTTTGCTAACTATCTATAGTATACTATTATACTAAGAGAGAAACTAGAGATAGAAAATAAAAAAAAATTCTAAAGGCGCCACATAGGATAAAATTCTATGTGTCATTTTTCTATTGGTTGAGTCAAAAAATATTTACAATAATTATACTAATAGTCCTTCAAATTTTATGTAAATAAAGTTTTATCAAATGACATTTAAAACTATAGTTTAAAATAGGAAAATAAAAATTAATTAAATTTAATGGACGAGATTAATAAACATTAATGCATCAGAATTATTCCCTCCCAAAAATAATCCCTCCCAAAAATAATCCCAAATTAGTATTAATTAATTGATTTACATTATAAATTCAAAGGGATAAGGCATTTATTATTTTCAACGTTAATTCATTGGAATTTTTTACCCTAGCCAATTCGAATAAAAAAAAAAATCCCTCTACAAAATAATCCCTAAAATCACTAGATTGATTTAAAACTTAAGTTCAACGTGCGAGAAAGAGGAAATTCATTAGTAATTAAAAACTAATCAAATTTAATTGAAAAAGACTAATCAACATTAATGCAATGGAAGTCATTTCTCCACCAATCTTATCCCTTAATCAACGTGACGTTATCATCTTTATTCCATAGTTATGAATTTTACTTTAGTTACTGGTTATGATATCTCATTCAGACATTCATTATAAATATCCACTTCGGTCTAACTCTAGCATGTACAATGACAACCGGTGAAACACTGAAGCGAAGCATCTTATATATTTTACAAAACATCTTTGCGGCGACGACCTCACTCCGATCATGTTTTATTTAACATGTAAGGTGTCTCTTTCTCCAATTGTGTGCAATCTTGATTAACATGCGTTTTCAACCGTGTAGACATAAATTGCTTTGATTTATATGACATGTAACATCTGATTTGTTATTTTGATGGTCTTTTTTACTTTTATTTGTATATAATCCTTATACATATTCTATTATTTAATTACATTTTTGGCATACAATTTATAAAATGTTGTCATTTCAAAGTATATATAAAAATTTTATTTATTACGATCTAATTTAATTTTAATCATATATTTATTAATACAAACCAGTTACTTTATTTATATTAATCACATTTAAAATTTAAAAATATATTTTAATAGATGTATATGTATAAATCCCACACATCGTGCGGATTTAACATCTAGTTATAGTTAAATTAATTTTGACTTTTTTGAAACTGAACTATTTTTTTGAAATAATATTTTTTGTTAAATTAGACTATTTTTGTGGGAGGGAGGGAGTACTTGACACATTTTTTTTATTTTCCCACCCTAAAAAGATGAAAAAGGTGAAAAGAAAAAAAAAAAGAAAAAGGAGAGGAGGTAAATCGCGTGAAAGGCTGAAACAGTAAAAAAACTCAGTCAACCCCACAGACGAAATTAACGAAAAAGGAAAAAGAAAATTTCAGTTATCCAGCTCAGTAACTCAGTAAACAACGGTACACGCACTCACACACTAGCCTCACTCTAGAAATGCACCCATTTCATCCCACACTCAAACCCTAGTCCCCTTCTCTCTTTATCTCCGCTGTACCCTTTCTCTCTCTAAAGACCAAATCTTCTCTCAACCATGGCCTCCCGGAGGCTTCTAGCCTCACTCCTCCGTTCATCTACGGCCAGTCTTCGCCGCGGTTCGTCATCATTTAACTCTGTTAAATCCACCGGCCGTTCCGGTGCTTCCCCGGCTGGCTTTTTACTGAATCGGGTCGCCCAATACGCCAGTTCAGCGGCGGCTCCATCCGCTCCCGCATCGTCGTCTACACCAGCTAAGCCTTCAGGCGGGGCCGGAAAGATCACTGACGAATTTACTGGAAAGGGTGCCGTCGGAAAAGTGTGTCAGGTGATCGGTGCCGTCGTAGATGTGAGGTTTGACGAAGGATTGCCCCCGATCTTGACCGCGCTCGAGGTCCTTGATAACCAGATCCGCCTTGTGCTTGAGGTCGCTCAGCATTTGGGTGAAAATGTTGTTAGGTGTATTGCTATGGATGGTACAGAAGGGCTTGTCCGTGGTCAGCGCGTGCTCAACACTGGGTCTCCCATTAAAGTAAGTTTCTTTGGAATGAGATTTTGATAACTGTAATCAGTTTGCGCGTATTTGAGATTTACAGTTGAATTCTTATCAGTCTGTGGGTTTTAGAAATGTATCTGGATTTTAAAATCTAGGGGCTTTTGTTTGAGATCTATAGTTTTGTGTCGTTATAGGATGGGGTTTGTGAGAGAGTTTATGTTGGATTTCAGGATACAGTACTTCTATATTTAGATTTTTGGTAATCTGACAACTTTTTATGCTTAAGTGACGACGATTGTTATGGTTAAATCTGAGACCTAATTGGATGTTTTTCGAACCCCATAAATGAATGATACGGAGTTGTGTATGATTCACTTATGAATGATACAGAGATTTTTTATGATGGGATAGAGAGATGGTACTAAACAGTAGGCGTTGTCAAAATCTCATTTCTTTTTGAAGGTGACTAAATGATAATGAATTAGAATTATTTGATGAGATTGTGCAGGGATCTTGTAGTGGAGCACTTATTTATAATCTTGGTTTTCCAGCATTGGTGTTCTGTAGAATTTACGCTCGTTACTGGCTGTTGTGTGTTCATTCCAAGTTATCATTTGCTCAATGCTAATGAGATTATTGACTTAAATTACCTTTTCTGTAATGCTAGGTTCCTGTTGGAAGAGCCACCCTTGGCCGTATCATCAACGTCATTGGAGAACCTATTGATGAGAGAGGCGAAATTAGTAAGAAAATCATCACTCTGTAGGTTTGTTCTAGTTCCCTCGGCTTGAAAACCCTGGTCTTACCAGTTAACTGACTCTTGCAGAAACTGAGCACTATTTACCCATCCATCGTGAGGCTCCAGCTTTCGTTGAGCAAGCCACTGAACAGCAGATTCTTGTTACTGGTATCAAGGTAATTTTCCAAAAGCAACTGCCTTCCAAATTCGTTATCTTTCTGTATGTTTGTAGTGTGTAAAATTTGCTTTGGTTGCATTACTTAGGTTGTTGACCTGCTTGCACCGTACCAAAGGGGAGGCAAGATTGGACTGTTTGGTGGTGCTGGTGTCGGAAAGACTGTGCTTATTATGGAGCTGATCAACAATGTCGCTAAAGCTCATGGTTGATTATTATTTTGGTTAATTTATTGTGTTCAAATGTTTTTGTGCTCGCTTATCTTAGTTGTTGAATCGTCATTTTGTTTCTCCAGGTGGTTTCTCTGTGTTTGCTGGTGTGGGAGAGAGGACTCGTGAAGGTAATGATTTGTACAGAGAAATGATGGAAAGTGGTGTCATCAAGCTAGGTGACAAGCAGGTAAATATTTGTAGACTATCTGGTGTATTTTAGTTATTTGAATTTATTTTGTAATAATCATTTACGGAATGGATTAATTGTATATGCCAGAGTGAAAGCAAATGCGCGCTGGTCTACGGTCAAATGAATGAGCCCCCAGGTGCCCGTGCCCGTGTTGGTCTTACTGGTTTAACTGTTGCTGAGCACTTCAGGGATGCTGAAGGCCAGGACGTGCTTCTCTTCATCGATAACATTTTCCGTTTCACTCAGGTAGAAATTTCTTCCTTGGTTGATTAGGTCTTTGGTTTTTGGTCATGTGCTGTATGTATGTGAATAAATGAATTGCTTGTTACTTTGTACATAGTTCCCTAATGCTTTGCCAATATGCCTTTTTGATTCGCAGGCCAACTCTGAAGTGTCTGCTTTGCTTGGTCGTATCCCATCTGCTGTCGGTTATCAACCAACTTTGGCTACAGATCTTGGTGGCCTTCAGGAGCGTATTACCACCACAAAGAAAGGCTCCATTACTTCTGTCCAAGCTATTTATGTGCCTGCTGATGACTTGACAGATCCTGCACCAGCAACAACGTTTGCTCACTTGGATGCCACAACTGTGTTGTCGCGACAGGTTGCACTAGTTTTATGATGTGCTGCTCAAAATTACCTGGTGTTTTGTCTTTCATCTTATAAGAATTCAAAATATTGTTCAGATCTCTGAGCTTGGTATCTATCCTGCCGTGGATCCACTTGATTCTACATCACGTATGCTTTCCCCTCACATTTTGGGAGAGGATCACTACAATACAGCTCGTGGTGTCCAGAAGGTTCTCCAGAACTACAAGAATTTGCAAGATATTATTGCTATTCTTGGTATGGATGAGCTCAGTGAAGATGATAAGTTGACAGTGGCCCGTGCCCGTAAGATTCAGCGGTTCTTGAGTCAGCCTTTCCATGTTGCTGAAGTGTTCACTGGTGCTCCTGGAAAATACGTTGAGTTGAAGGAAAGCATTGCCAGTTTCCAGGTAAACGTCACATCCATTTGCTGATCTGCCTTTACTATGCATTCGTAAAACTTGATTTGTAATATATGGCATGGTAATTTTATGTTTATGAAAGCATTTGTTTTTGCTAGAGTTGTATATCAACTTTTCTTTTAATATGTGTGTTGGTTCCTGAATAAAGTTGCGCATATTCTTGTAATAGTCATTTCCCACTATTTAGGTGCTGATAATGCTATGTTGGATTATATGCATCTTGATGAAGTTTTCATCATCTTCATGCCCTGATACTTTGTTCAATCCATTGTTTCCAACAGGGAGTTTTGGACGGAAAGTATGATGATCTTCCTGAACAGTCATTCTACATGGTTGGTGGCATTGAAGAGGTTATAGCCAAAGCAGAGAAGATTGCCAAGGAATCTGCATCTTAGACTTCTGGAATTTTCATTTTTTGGTTTCTCTTTTTGACAGACAAACGATAATTGCGAAAATCAATAATTTACACTATTGGCTTAGGCCAAGATCAGGATTTTTATAATTATCTTTTCTTGGGGGAACTGAGGGGGTGGACCAAGTTTTCTGGTTTTTTGTTGCATATTGACTGGAACATGTGAAAAGAACATGGAGCTGAGGGAAAGGCCTCCTCCTTGCCGAAGTCCCCTTTTGGTTTGTAATGCCAAGAATAAGGGTGGCATTCAGGAAGGCAGAACTTGTATATTTCGCATAATCTTTACTATATTAGAAGTTTGGGATGATGAAGCTCTATGGAATTTTTTTCAGTCAACCACCCCTCGCATTCATTTGTTCTTAATTCATTGATTTGTTCTTAGTTCATTGCATCAAATCCATGCCAAAGTTGCGGGCTTACTCGTGCCTGATTTCTGTTTGACATCGACTATTGGTAGCTGAAATTCGCCGAGACCTAGTTTTTTGACGGATGATGGTCTCTCTGTGGTTGTCCTGCACTTTGTTGGAGCTCCTTAGTTGTAGAGTATTCCTTTTTATGGTGTTCCAATTTCCAAGTTTGTTGGTGGTTTTCTATGTTGTTTATATACCAAAAAACACTACAACTATAAACACAACGAGTTTCGCTGAGTTTGAAATTAGGAAGCCACTCCATGGTTGTGATTAATGGTGTACTTGGATCCGACCAATCGTACTTGGTTCCATTTCTATGTTGATCTGAAGTGGAAATTGCAGAAATTTTTAGAATGCATAATAATTTTGAGTAGAAAATGTCACCAAGGTCCCACTCTTTATCAAGAGTGACACGTGGGGGCTCTCCATTGATGTCTGCTCTACACCCCCCAACTTTCCTTCATCCTCCACCTTTGGCGGCGGCGGCGCTTTCTAGTCTCCTCCACGACTAACTCAAACTGAAAGAAACAGAAGAGAAAAAAAAAGAAAAGGAAAACTATAAACCTCCGTTTAAATCCAGAAAGAAAATGTCCATAACCACTTTCTCACCAGCCGTCCCTCGAAACCTTCCTCACCTCTGTTCCCATGCATCCTTCCGCACCTTACCATTTCCCTCCTCCCCTCCGCCCATGAACCTCCTTCGACTCAAACCCCATCCCTCCATCTTCCACCTCCTCCGCCACCGCCGCCGACCTCTTTCCCTTTCCGCCGCAGCTGTCCGGCAGGACACCACTACCTACACATCCGCCCCCCTCGTCGACGTTTCTCCTGCTGCCGAATCTCTCTTCCACGTCACCGTTGACGTCGCTGATTCCCCTGATCTTGCGGCTTCTTATACCATCGCTGGTCAGTATCTTCAGCTCCGAGTTCCAGATTCTGATAAGCCGTCTTTTCTGGCCATAGCATCTCCGCCGTCCCTTGCCGCGACTAAAGGCGTTTTTGAATTCCTCGTGAAAACCGTCCCCGGTTCCACCGCGGAGCTTCTCTGCGGGCTGCAAAAAGGTGATGTGGTGGAATTGACTCAGGCCATGGGTAAAGGATTCCAAATCGATCAAATTTCCCCGCCGGAAAACTATCAGTCGGTACTTATATTCGCAACCGGAGCTGGAATTAGGTAATAACTTCATAAATTTAATCTTTTTTTCCCTTTAATTTTCTTAGAACTGAACTAATTTGCATCTTCCACTTGATCAGTTAGTTATCCTTGCACTGTTTTCTAATCGCCAAATTGATTTGGTTTTAGCTGTATCTGATTAGCGTAGGAGCTGACATGAAAATGCCCTGGAGAGAGTGATCCGTTCTTTTCAAATTCTATTAAATTTATGGTTTGTGCTTAATTTGTGCTTCTCCATCAAAGAAGAAAATGCGAGGAATTCAGCTTGTACTTGTATGTAAGAACTAAGAAGACGATATATAATTTTAACATGGAAATAATTGTCCACTGTGTGTTTAATATCTGGATCATTCTATAGCTGTAGAAGAGTGTAAAAATGGTGCCAAACTAACTTGCTGGGGTATTCCTCACCTTTAACCACTTCCTGGGAAGCTTCTCCACTTAAGAATTGAGTGTCTTGAAGTCGCTCAGAGCCTAATCCTTCTAGGTCTCAAATTTACCTTGTATAATGGGCCAACTCAATCTTAATTTAAAATTGTTCCGTAACATCCACTAGCTGTGTATTTGGTTGCTCTTGTGCTTCGCTAGCCAACACTGGGGCAGATAGAGAGAGAGAATTTGGTAGAAAAGGAACAAAGAACATTGATATTCTTAAGCGAAACATATTTTATGAGAAGTGTCAAATGTATGCTGAAGAATTCACTGCAGTTTGTGTCGGCAATTTCCTCTCTTAGTCAATAAATTCTGAATTAAGGACTTGGAAACTCTTTTCTTCCTCCAGATTTTTGGCACAATATTTCCATGCTCCTTGGACTCTTTGTAATGAAACTAATATCCTTACTCCTGCTTTTATTACAGTCCTATCCGTTCGTTGATTGAATCCGGATTTGGTGCAGATAAGAGATCTGACGTTAGACTCTATTATGGTGCTAGAAATCTTACAAGGATGGCTTATCAGGTTTACTTTGTTACTTATCAGCATCATTCTTTCTGTAAAATCCTCTACTGTCTCCTTTGAAAACAAGCTGAACTATGGAAAAAAGCGAGTGTTCGCTGTTCAAATTGTCTCAATCAAACGGTTACTTGTCTCCTACAGGATAGGTTCAAAGAGTGGGCATCTTCTGGAGTTGAAATAGTGCCAGTTTTGTCTCAACCCGACCAGAATTGGACTGGAGAACAGGGATATGTTCAGGTAGAAAAATATATAACCGATAATTATGTACTATGTCTGGTTTTGATGATAGAGTTTTATCTGTGTAATTCATTAGTAAAGCATAGCTTTTGGAGGATATTTGGTGTGTCTTAATTAAGTGGCCATCGCAGGCTGCATTTGCTCGAGCAAAGAGAATATTGAGTCCTCAGTCTACTGGGGCAGTGCTTTGTGGGCAAAAAGCAATGGCGGAGGTAAAGTTTTGTTGTTTCGATTTGCAAATATCGCTAGGGATCTTTTTTTGCATAACATCTCTGTCTATATGCTTATTTATTTCATATCTGAAGAGTGCATGCTTGGCTATCTATCTGAGATTTGTTCTGATCTTTGCAACTTTGAGTTTTAAGAATATCTATAAATATGCCTGCTGAAAGTTATGACCCGTGATTTTTCTATATATATATCTGGAAAATAAATTAGTGATAGAAAAAGTTGTCTTTTGGAAACAGTTTCCTAGATTAGCTATGTTTTTTATTATCTCTCATTCTGTTGTGGAGATATCCTGTCTTTGGTGCAGGATTGTAGACTTGAGAATATGTGAACTATGTAAATGAGTAGATCTCTTTTGAGTGTAATGAAGTTGCTGATTGTTTCTTCCTCAATAAGCTAGATGAAGATGATTTCAGATTTATGCATGGGGAAGATCTTCCTGTACTGCTTTTCTGAACGAACATGTGTGGAAAAGTTTTGGGTGGCAAGCATTTTAAAAATTCCATAGACAGAAAAAGTCTAAAAGCTTCAGTGGCAATAGACTTCTTTAAGCAGATGAATGCATTTCCTTGATTCGGAAACTGATTATCATGCTTCTGGCAGGATGTTACCTCCCTCCTGGTTTCTGAAGGAGTATCAACCGAGAAGATTTTGAAGAACTTCTGATTACAAAAGTTCGGGAGATGGATTTGTTGTATTACGTTAACTAGTTGTCAGGACCATTCATTCATTTTATTTTACTGACTGGTGAGATCCAAAAATTTGATTTCTGATCATAAATAATCCTCTGTCTGTTGGATATTTGCCTTGGAGCCTTCAGAGCTGGGTGCATCTGCTATCGCTGGAGGTAAATGTAGCACGTATAATTAGAAAGAGAGCTCTTATTGGAGAGGTAGAAGAGAGCTGAAGTAAATGAGTCATCGTTAAGTTATACACACGGAAATTTTGTATTCATTATTCACTGTGCAGTTTGCACAAGTTATGTGGCACTTTACCCATATATTGTAGTGTTAATGTAACATTCAGACAGTAAGATGTGCCTTGTCCATTTGGGCACTTTTGTCACCAACCCTATTGAAAGTGCATCAATAGTCGATCAATTACTGATTAAAAGCTACAGGAGTAGGATTCTCTCTTTACCATTGGAAAATGCCTTTGATTTAGAAACTAACTGTAGATCGAGGATGTGCACTTATTGCTCTTCTTATCTTTGTTCAATATACAAGATATATCAGGTGCTGAAACTCTTTTAGTATTGAACTAAAAACTCATTTGAGTCCTTAATTTGTTCCTCAACAATCAAAATGTTGAAGATAGCCTTTAAATATCAACTCTCGGCTGATTTTCAGTTCCAAGAATTTGAAACGTTTCCTCAGCTACATTGACACTGATTGATCAATGAAATGTTTTTAAATAATTTATTGAGCAAGAGTAGGTGAAACAAATTCACAGACAGGACAGTCTTGCAAAACACCAAATTGGAGGTATTATTGACGCCAAGAGACTAAACGTCAATCAATTATCAGAGCGCAATAAAATCAACAATTACGGTTCAATTCAGCAACAACACCGGTAAAAGAATTGTTTTGTCTGAAAGTTAACACAATACAGAAAAAGATCCATTAGTTTTGCTAAACTCAGAATTCACTACCACCATGACCATTTTCAGGATTCCCATCTTGCAAACCAGATTTCCCATTTGCTTCTGTTGGCTTCCCCGGCTGCTGAGCATCCATTTTCATCTCATCAGAGTGGTGACTTCTGTGACTGCCATTGTGGTAGTGGTGGTGACCATGTCGGTGATGATGCCTTCTATGGTTTTCTTTTCTATCAGAGTCATTATCAGATGACTTTCCTATAGATCTGCTCCTATCACGTGAATGGTCCTCTGGATCTGAGGACTTCAAGTCATGGCTCTGAGACCGGCGATGATGCTTGTGGTGTTTTGCGCGACTCTTCCTCTTAACAGTGTCATCCTCACTTGATGAATCAGAAAAACTCGAGCTTGATCTTCTAGACCGTTTGTGATGCCTTCTTCCACGAGTTCTTTTTTTCCCTGAATAATCATCATCATCGGTTCCTGAGTCAGAATCACTGGAATGTGATCTCTGATGGCGTTTGTGATTCTTTACACGATTTCTCCTCCTAAAAGCCTCATCATCATCTCCCGAAGAGTCAGAATCAGAGGAATCTGAACTAGAATCATGATGTCGTCGCTTTTTGTGGGCTCGTCTCTTTCTCCTGTCCTCTTGCGAATCAGTATCATATCCGCTGTAATCATCATCATCATCAGAGTCAGAGGATCTCTTCTTAGGCTTGTGCTTAGATTTCCTCTCCTTCTTCCTCTCGCTGTCCCCTGAATCAGAGTAATTCTGCTTCCTATGCTTCTTATGGGACTTTTTGGGTTTCCTTCCTTCATCACTGCTGTCACTGCTATAACCATCAGATGCTGCAGGAGATCTTTTCTTGTGCTTAGTGCTCTTCACTCTTTTGGCATTGGCTTCGGCATCAGCCTTTGCCTTGGCTGCAGCTTCAAGTTTCTGCTCCCATTTCAATGGGGCTTCTTTCCTCTCCAAAATTCGCTTCTTCTTTTCCTCGAGCAACTGGATGAACTTCTTTGCATCCATGTCGATGTAAAACACAACTGAATACCTGCATTTTGGTATGAAGATGACCAAAAGTGCATCTCAAAAAGAGAAAGGAAACAATGTTAGTTCTTCCACCAGAAAAATCAATTCCAAAGAATTACTGAATATAAAAAAACGAGAAGTAGAAGTTCCCAACTCGATGCTGTTGACCTCAAAAACACCGAATCAGCAAAAATTCCTATGAAAAAAAGAAGAGACTATCTGGGTAAATCTTCCCCAATGTCACAAAGACAGACCTCGTTTAAGCAAATTCAACACGGAACTACTTCCTACAGGAACCAAATCTTGTTCCTAATCTCACGGTGGTTCAGTAAAAGATTATGAAACTCAAAAGGATGCATAGCATGTGGACACGATAAACTTGTATGCTCAGTGTTCTAACAGCTAATTGAGAATTAAAATCTTCACACTGGTAACTGTTAACACATCTTTAATAACTCCAGGCACGACTAAGCAAAATTACTCCATGACAGATAGAAACAGCATTCTATTCACCAAATCAATTGGCACTGGAAATATTCTCAGACAAAAAAGTTGAGCTCTAAGTCTTCCAAACTCACTCTGGCTAGAAATTAGAGGCTACTACCATAATATCATACAAGTTTTTAACAAACAACACGACAATGGAACCTAATAAAGCAATGCATAAAAATTACTTTATTTATGCCCGGCCTACTTAGATAATGGATTCTAACGCAAAATATATTCAACCAGTACTCATTTTTTTGGGGGAATAACTTTACCAAGAGAGTCAATTTGAAGAATGGACTTTATGTCCCGATTTCAAGCATAACATAATACGCAACAAGCCATATAAGTTCCTAGTCCTACCCATGGATTCCTCACATCTACACCTTTCATCTTATCTTCTCAATAAATTACTATGGGAAAGGAAGTTTAGGTTAAGCTAGCAAGCAGCAGCAAGCAAGTAGACACAGCTTTCACAACCACATACCAACAGAAGGGCCTATCCCCAAATATGGAAGCATAAAAGATAGAATTGCAAACACAGACAGCTAAGAGGATCCGAGCCAGGTTTCTTACCTTATAACAATATAACAGTATCAGAAAGCCACAATCCTGAAGGACCTCACTTCCTTTCAGAAACCCGAACACCAACTGGTATTAAAGAAAGTCTTTCTCCAAAATTCTGCAGTACAAAATCAAAGCCCAGATGAGGGCCCAACAATTTTCATAAGAAAAAGAAACATGGTACCACCCGTAATGAATCAGCAGCCAAAAAATTCCAGACTTGCAAGTTGCAACTATATCACAAAACCCTTTAAAACGAATGCAATTACGATTGCAAGGATGCAATAATGCACGCAGTCAAAATTGAACCTTGAACAAAACACAAACCCTAATCTTGGTTCAAATAAAACCCAGCCGACGAATAGGGAAAACCAAAAAAAGGAGAAATTCAAGAGCAATTAATTACACACCTCGAGTAACACAGGAGCTTGGACAAAGAACACAGAATCGAAGAGAAATGCAAGGCGGCTTCGGACTGATAAGCAGCTGCAAAGATGAGAGAGGTTAACAAGCTTTCAAACAGCCCTCTTTCTCAAATCTCTCTCCTCCTGTGCTAGCCCCCAATCTGTGAATCTCTAGAGAGTTCGGAAATGTGGGCTGGAGCTATTTTTTTATAGACCGCTTCCTGTTAATCGAATATGCGTGTAGGTTACTCTACGCGCTTTCTTTATTCTCTCTTTTTTTTTAAAAAAAATATATTATTATTTTTAATTACTACAAACAGGTCGGTTGTTCTGGTTGCCTCGAAGGCTCGAACCTATTTTCATTATTATGCTGACTTTGACACAAATTCTTTTTTTATTCAATTATTCTCATTATCATCTCTTTTGTTTTTTTGGGTTGACTTTGATACAAATTCTTGTTTGATTTTTCAATTCAACAAATAAGCTCAAAGTATAAGATCTAAACTAAAATTCTATAATTGTAATGGAATTGTATCTTGTGCCCTCTAAGGTCTTCCTAATGTAGGTCTAACATAAATTTTTCATTAGGTATATATATATTTTTAATTTATATACATATTTTTACATTTTCAAAATAAATAAACTCTTATTACAAACAATTCTTAACATTTCCTATAATATGTATAATGTATAAAATTTTCACCACGAGTTTGTTAATCTAACACTAGAAGTTATATAAGGTATGATCAAGTGAGTTAACTGTTGAATCTTTCATTTTTATCTTTATTTTTTTTGGTTAAATTGAGTATTTCATTTTTGATATAGGATGTCGATATAGGAGTAATTTTTTTTCTCTTAACTAAAGCATAAATACTTCTTCCGGCCACAAATATAATTCACATTGAATTTTGTATTGTTTGTAGTATAAATTTGAAAACGCAATGTGGATTATTTTTTTAAATTCTTATTGCATTGAGGAAAAGTCATAAACCTAAATCGAATTAAGAGACATTTGATGCAACATAACTATAATAATGATGAAAAAAAATTCTAGTTGCCTCTTTTGAAAAAAATAAAATAAAATTGGGCTCTATGCCTTTGTGGAAAAAAAAAAAAGAAAAGAAAGCGGAATTTTACTTTAATTATTTCTTTACAGTGCTCCTTGTAAATAAAAATGAAATTACACGTAAATACAAAATTCACGCAGTCACACCGAAGCTCCCATTGACTTGTGACTTGTCTCTTAAGAGTTAAGTCTCTTTTTCTTTTTAATTTTTTCTCCGAAACCAGAAAATATATAAATTCCCTGGACCTCCGATATAATCGAAATTCTTTCCTTCTCCGATCACCACCACCACCGCCGCCGTAACCATGGCAACTCCGTCGTCCACGGCGGCAGCCACAACGAACATTATGCTCGCAATCTACGAGAAGAAAACCAATTCATTAGACCTCTACCGTCCTATACGGAACTACATAGTGATCAATTACGGGGAGCGAGAGGCTCAGAACCTGGAGGATGATCTCCAAACCCTCAAAGAACTCCGTGCTGATGTGGAACGCGGCCCCACGCCCGCCGATTCGTCTCTCACTGCTCGCCGTGATCTGCTCCAGAAGTACTTCAGAGCTCTCTGCGCTGTAGAGTCTCGGTTCCCGATATCTCCCGATAAAGAACATATCCATGCTATTTCCTTCACTTGGTTTGATGCTTTTAAGAATAAACAGAAAGCTTCTCAACAGAACATCCATTTAGGTATCACTCTTTGAATTTTGGAAGAATCAAATTTGTTAACATTTTTTATGCTACACTCTTTCTGCCTAGATACCTTCGATTTGGGTGTTTTTTTTTGGCCTGTATCTTAAATTAGTTTAAATTTGCTCTTTTTTTTTTTTCAATTTTGTTTTTGATGGATTTCTAGGGCAATTGATATATTTTCTTTTCCTTAAATGTACGGGGTCTGGTTGGTAATGGAACTTAGAGTATCATTAGCAATGGGGTACGATGAATTGTGACGTCGTGTTTCCTTTGATCATAAGTTTTGAAAATGTAATAATACATGGTCTTGCTGATCACCAGACTGTAAAACAGTTGGTTCTCTGGAAAACATGCGGGATATGTAGGATTTTTTAGCACAATTGAGTCTGGATTAAAGTAATATGGGTTTTCAAACTCTCCTGTCAGTTGGAACGTTCTGTTTTTCAGTTAAATTACAAGATAACCTGATTTAAACCATTTTTTTTTCCCATTTTAAAAACCAAAGTTGTGTTTGAAGGTTCATTGATTTGTTGAGTCGACTCATGTTGCAACCATTTTTGTTTCAGAAAAGGCTGCAGTGATGTTTAATCTAGGGGCTGTGCATAGTCAAATGGGTCTGAGTTTTGATCGGTCTGGGGTTGAGGGGCGGAAGCAGGCATCTCATGCTTTTATAGCTGCTGCTGGGGCATTTGCCTACCTAAGGGATAATGTGTCTATGAAAGCATCTATGGGTAGCTCAACTACACTGGATGTTTCTGTGGAGTGTGCTGGAATGCTGGAGAGACTGATGCTGGCGCAGGCACAGGAATGTGTTTTCGAGAATTCTATTGCGAAGGGAAATACTCCTGGGGTCTGTTCAAAAATATCAAGACAGGTATTACTCGGATTCTTGGTGCTTATATGCTGTGTTTGTTGGATCTGTTTGTTGGTTGATGTTTGTTAGCTTTTGTGTGAAGTTAAATCTCTGTCCCTTGTTGATTTTATTGGTATTATTGTTGATATCTTCTATTGGATTTATACCTCTTTAGACTAGGCTCCTTATGTGCTCTAGGTGGTCTAGAACCTTAACTGATGAATAATTGTCATCAAGGGTTAATGAATTATGCTAATTCAGTTTTTCAGTACCTGTAATGGTGAAAGGCAAACATAAAAGAAGAGTTTCTGGTGGGATAAATTTTGATTTCCATTATCGATTTCTTTTTCTTAAGCTAAGTTAATGGATGTTTGAGATGAATGGTACTCTGACAGCTAGTGTTCAGAGGTAACGAGTGGTTTATGAAGGATGGCAATAGTTGAAATCCTACCCTTGGCCTCTTCGATTTCTTCACTTGGAAAGATCACATCAACCGTCATTACTGACTACAGTTTCAGTTCCATCACTTTCTCTGTTTAATTTCCAGTAATTTTTATTTGAAATTTATTGAAGGTGTGCGGTTTCTAGACTTTTGTCTGGTTATTCAGTTTCTATGGCTATTAATTCTTTTGCCTGATGTTGATGCTTTTTAACAGTATAATGCATATATTAAGCATGGTTTCAAAATCTAAGCTCTCATTTTCTTCACTACAGGTAGGAATATATTATGAGGAAGCCTTGAAAGCACTTAGTGTTGCTCCTCTCAACCAGCATTTTGACAAGAATTGGCTGGCTCATGTTCAGCTTAAAACCGCTTTGTTTTTTGCTGAGGCTTGCTTCAGATATAGCTTAGAGCTACATGAGAAGGAAGAGATAGCTGAGGAAATTACCCGATTGAGGAGTGGTCTTGGTGCTTTGTCAGACGCAAAGAAGTCATCTCCTAAGGGTGCAGCTCAGCAACTGGTTGATGCAGTCAGTAAGCTAGAAGCCACTCTGAACCGTAACTTGGAGCAGGCTGTGAAAGAGAATGAAAGGGTCTATCTAATGAGGGTTCCAACAGCTAGCTCATTAGCTCCACTTCCTGCATTTTCATTGGTCAAGCCAATGCCAATGAATGAGGTGCTGGATGCAACTAAAGAGAAGATGTTCGCAAGTCTTGTTCCAGACAATAGTGCCAAATCTCTTTCTAGGTATACAGAAATGGTGGATGATGTTATTAGGACTCAAGCCGAGAAATTACAGCAGGCTAGTGAGCTTGCCCGAGTTAGGCTCAAGGAGATGGACCTGCCAGAATCCATTCTTGCTTTGGAAGGGAGTTCTAGTTTGCCAACAGCTCTGAAGGAAGATGTAGAGGCTGTTCAAGTTTGTGGGGGACCAGCTGGTTTGGAAGGTGAACTACTACAGCTTAAAGATTTGAGGAGGGTTGACCATGAATTGTTAGTGCAAACAGAGGAGCTCTTGCAAAAAGAAGCAACAGAAGACGCTCAGTTCAGAAATCAATTTGGAACACGGTGGACTAGACCACAATCTAGTACTTTGAACAAGAACTACCAAGATCGTCTAAACAGGTTTGCCGCAAATTTGAAGCAAGCAGCAGAAAGTGATACACGGATAGAACGATCCGTGAGAGAACATGCAGCACTGATGTCAATCCTAGACCACCGCCCAGTATGTTCCTCTCAATGATTAACCATTTTCTTGGTTGCTGTGATTATAAGTTCGGTTCAGTTTTAACACAAAAAAATAAAAATAAAAATAAATAAAGTAAAAAAATTAATTGGCTCACTATTTCTCTTTCTCGTATGGAGTCCTGTTATATGAGCTGTTGCTGTCCTTGGTTGTTTTTGTTTGCTTTATTGGCAGTTAGGACCCTGGTATCCATTTACATGGATGTATAAGTCCACGCTTCCTCCACTTGACATTGTTCACAGTTTGTGTGCCCTTGCATGTGCTATGCAGCATCATAAGTTTACAAATTGTACTTGCATGTGGAAATATTGGGTGATAGAGGATTTATATATACTTCACTGAAGTTATTATTATGTTGGTTGGAATGTGATAGATTTATTACATTGCCAAGTCCTCTTGTTGAATAGTTAAGTGATGCCAGTGTACTAACTCATTTCATATATAAGTTCTTTTTGGCCTGTTAACAGAGTATGTTTGTATCATTTTATAAATACGTAGCTTTTTTTTATTTTTTTTTATTTTTAAATCATTCTTTTGTTTGTTATAGCCCCTCTGCATGTGCTGAACCAGAGTGGTTTTTGCAAGTTTCCGTGTAAAAAATTGAACTGATCTTTTATTCAATAAAAAATACTTGTCGAGAAGAGGGAAAACTAAAGAAGATCAATGAGCAAAGCAGGCTTTCCCATATTTGAAACATGAATTTTCTTCATGGAACTCTTTCATTAAAAGGATTTTTGTTTTCTTGTGATTGTAGATAGAATCTGCACTACCAACACTGTCAAGGCCGATAATGTCCTTGGATGCTAATGAAGATGCTGTTGTGGGAGCCTTGAAGCAGAGTTTGGTGAGTGACATTTATGCTTTGGATTTGCAATAGAAATGTGAACTGCTGGTTGTTACATCTTTTTTGTTCGTGGTAATTATCAAGTTAGCAGTCTCTGAATGCAATGATTAGATTGCGTAAAACATTGCTAATCTGAGTTGACCGTCCCTTTTTTAATGTCTTAAAGTCAAAAGGGCATGTGGATGTTTTGGTGTTTCAACATGTATGAATGCATATTTCTAAATTTTTTAAGGGCAATAATAGATTTGAAAGCGCACTTGGGTTGGTTTAGTATCGTAGTGCATGAGGAATTTATATTAACATGTACTTGGGAAAACTATTGCATATGCAATCAGTACGAAGACTGAAAGGAATTACATTTTTTGTCCTCCCAAAACTGTATGCAAAACAAATGGATTGGTTCTTCTGCATGTTAATTATTCTGAAAAGGGAGCTGGCGAAGCATTGCCTCATTGGTAACTTTGAAAGGGGAATCATCCCTTATGCTTTTGAAATGTAATATCCTATTTGGTCTTTCTGGGCAGAAACATCTGATCATCTGAAGGACTGATTGGCTTATATGTTTCCATTTTTATTGCAGAGGCATCTGGAGTCTCTTGGTGCTCAAAGAGCAGGCTTGGAAGACATGCTGAAAGAGATGAAGAGGAAGGTAATAACAATATTAGTTGATTTCTTCTCTTTTTTTCTCTAGTAGGTGCTAGGCAGACATATCCTTTCTTTAGAGATAAAGCTGATGTTACAATTGTACTGTGAGATTTCTTAGCCTTCCTTTTTCCTTTGTTGGTTAAAAGATTGCAAAGTATTTGTAATATTACTGTTTCTAATTATGCCCAATATGTTGTTTGGTTAGTGTTTAGTGGCCTGCTGCAGATGTTGCACAAATTTACGTTAGAATACAAGCTACTGATGTGGCAGCCGGATTTTTTTTTTAACAAGCTTCTGATACATTTTTATTATACTTTTTTTTTTCTTTGGTACATTTTTTTTTGGGTATTAGAACAGTGTATTTTTATTTTTCTTAAAATTACGTGCATGAATAATGTATTGTTCTGTTCAACTGTTGATACCGTGTGGATTTTAATACTTATGTTTGCGACTCAGGATGACATATTACCCAAACTGATGACATCCAGCGGCTCTCACGAGGATCTTTTTAGGAAGGAAATTGCTAAATATGATCACATTTGCCAAGAAATTGCACAGAATATTGATGCACAAGAGCAGTTGTTGGTGCAAATTCAGGTACATATGCAAGTATCATGGACTGTGATCTTTTGTTGCTTTTGGTTTTCCTTTATTCATTATTTGGTTGCTCTATTTATTCCTAGCCACTTAACTTTGGGGTTTGGTTATACACTGAACGAGGTGGATTTTCCATATGCTCCCTCCGTCGTGTTTTTAATAGTCGACTTTGTTGATTTAAAATAGTACAAATAAAGTGGACTATTTAAGTTGGACACAGGAGAAATAAATGAGTCATTATACGGTCAATTTGATTGTCGTAGCTTTAGTAGTATGCAGTTATGGGGCACCCTTTTCGACTTGGAACAGTGTATTTTTAGTGCCTTTATGTCCAGGACCATGAACTTTTTTCTTGAAGAAGGGAAAACAGGCAACAATTATGCATTCAATTTCTTGCAGACAACTGTTAAGGTTCTATATAATTTTCTTGTGCTATCTCCCTGCGCTGTTTCATGAATTCTTATTTGTAGTTTGACGGGTTTGAAATGTAAAATATTCCAGAATGATGATCTTATATGCGATGCTCTGAATTTTAGCGCTAAGACCACAGTCGATTGTTCCTGTTTACTTCTTAATTTTTGGTGGAGAGGTTCATTTTTTTTTTGTTCAAGAATTTGACAACCTAGGACATTTTTGGGATGGGATGAGTGAGTGGTGTCTTCTAGTATATTTTCTCGAGAAGAAAGGAGCATATAGTTGTTTATTATTGTCATAAATTTTTTGCATTCTCTTTTAATTTATGGTGAAGTCTCTTGTTGAGGATGTACATTGACATGGAGTCGAGTATAAATTTGGAAGCCTTATGAAGCGTATCTGTAAAAGCTGTTTACAAATGTTTGCTTTTGCTAATTTTAAACTCTTGAAGGTTTTACAATTATACGATAAATTGCTGATTGTCTTCCCATTTCACAGGTACAAAATGATAATTTTGCTGCTGTTTTCAACCTCGAAGACTACAAAGGTACTTTTTCTCTTGAGTGTTTAGTTTGTTAAGCCTCTGTAAAACTAAATCATGTTTAGGTGGTTACTTTTCGAGCTTGGTGATTGTTAGTTCTAAAGTAGTTTTTGTGCGTTTAATAGAGCCATAAATGAAACCTACTTCAACAGCTTCTTTATTCTATTTAATTACTCTACTATTTTCTTTAAGTAATATTCACTTGGTCATGCTACACGCTTCTCTTTTAGAGTTTATGTAATTTGATGCCAAGTTACTCATTTCCATCTGCTGGTAGTGGCATGTCATCATTAACCATCTAGTTATCATTAACCATCGAAAGGTTAATAATTGTCATCATTAACCATCATTGACCATCCATATATGATATAACCTACCCCACTAGTGGGAAAAGGCTTGTTGTTGTTGTTGTCGTTGTTGTTGTGACGACGGCTGAGGAGTTTGCAAAGAGTTCACTGAAATTGGGAACTGAATAATTTGGCTATTTGCAAATTTGAGAAGTCAATTTGGTGAAACTTATTGCTGCTCTTGGATATCGAGTTACTCCTATAGCCTTCTTGCTCTAATGGCAATTGTTCCACATCCAAATATATTAATTTGTTGTTGCACCTTTATTTGTTTGGCTGAAACTTTCTTCTTCATTTTAATGTTGTGAAATGTCTGTACTCATAATTTTCTAATTTTCAGCTTCTCGGGAAAAGTGCTATAAACAAATTGAAGCTGCAATAGCAAAATATCGAGAAATTAAAGAGAACATTAATGAAGGATTGAAGTTCTATGTTACACTTCAGGTATAATATTTTCTTCCTGCATGCTCTTGGTTTCCTTATTCTTCTTCCCCCAAGGAGTCAATGCACGATTGTTCATTATCAATGAATCAATGAAATATTATACAATGCGGGCATGTGGTTCCCAGGTACATTATCACCTATGTGGGGAACTGTTCTACGAAGGGGAAAGGGTAGAAATCCTTATGTTCTGTTCCTGATGCATGGCTTAGCTGTCGCTAGGGAAAACCCCAGTTGTTTGGGTTACTATATTACCAAAGGTGGGGAACTATTGGTCTATGTCAGGGAAGGGTTTCAAACCCAGATGCTAACCATATTTTGTTTTACCTCGGGTTTGATTGTCGGGGATTGTGAGTGCTATATCCATTGTTGGTGCTAGTGTTTGCTCTAGTGCATGACTGTATACTGTAGTTAACAAAGTGCTTTGAATTTGTGCCTGAAGTTTTGGCCTTGATACTCTTTCGTCATGCAAGAACCAATGGGTTTGATTGTCGGGGATTGTGAGTGCTAGATCCATTGTTGGTGCTAGTGTTTTGCTCTAGTGCATTACTGTAGTTGACAAAGTGCTTTGAATTTGTGCCTGAAGCTTTGGCCTTGATACTCTTTCGTCATGCAAGAACCAATGGGTTGTGGACAATTTAAACCTTTTTTTTTTTGCCATACATTTCCATGTCGTATATAAAGAATTTGAATGTGTCTTACACTGCAGGGTGATGGTTTTTTAAGAATTGATTCACTCATTTTCAACTTTCTTTTTGAAATAGGAGGCAATCACAAATGTAAAGCAGCAATGCAGTGACTGGGTGATGACGAGGAATATTCAGTGCCGGGAAATGATGGAATCTGTTCAGAGACAGTTTTCTGGGCTCAGTTTTCAGGATGGCAAAAACACAGGTGGGTATAACTATCCTTCAGTTGGACAGCCCCATCAACCTCAAAGATCAAACTCCCAACAGCAAACCGATACTTCGAATATGCCAAATCAGTCACAAGCTCCGACTCCTCCATACCAGCCTCCACCGCAACCCAATATGCCAGGTTATGCTCAAACTCCTTCACCCTATGTTTCTCCTCCTCAACAAGTGCCACCCCCTTACCATGTACCAGCTTCAGGTCCTCCATACCCGCCTCCCCACCAACACCAGCAACAGCAGCCCCCTGTATCTCACGAGTATGGACAACCTGCATATCCTGGCTGGCGAGGACCGTATTATAATTCACCTTCTCAGCAGCCAGGTTCTATGCCTAGGCCTCCTTACACTGTTCAACCTCCATACCCTCCCCCAAATCAGAGTGGCTATTATAGACAGTAGTCTATCTTGTCAGCTTTTGCCGCATACGAAAACTGTGTATTTGTAATTCCTTTTTTTTTTTTTTTGGGCTTTTTACCCCGCTGGCACCAAGGAAAGCCATATCTATAATGTCTATTATTGTATCTATGTATACTCTGCGCAATTGCAGTTTCTGCAACTAAACCTGCTTGGTGATTTCCTGGACGAGTAACATAATTTATTTATTTTTTCCTGTTCAATTTCACAAATTGAGCTAGAAGATACGTGTGATTGACGCACAGAAAGTTGAACTATTAGTTTCGTTTACATTTCCTACATTTATCTGCACATAATATTTTGTGGTTATTTTGTAAGATAGCGTACATGAAGTTGAATACAGTGCTATATGGAATAATTTCCGCAGCATCTTAGGTCGGTGCTTAAGAATGGCCAGTTTGAGAAGATTTTTGATTAAGCAATGTTAACAAAACATAAATATATATATATATATATATATAAACCATTTATTTGATTAAAGACTGTTAAAAAGTGGTAGTACAAATTTTTAAGCAATAAAATTTACTTTAATATTTGTTACTTGAAAGTCTTCTTAAACCAATCTATTAATTATGGTGGACTTTTAAGAGATTGCATCCGAACATTAATTTATTCTGAGAAATGCACACTGAATTCGGCTGCATCACAGTTCCACTGCCTTTTTTACCATAAGAAGTCTTGATTGCTGGTTCCTCCTCTTTCTATTTCTATCGCATTCCAAAATGCACTTGATCGCCAGCTCCACAGATGCTTGAAGGCATTGGGTTACGATGCATTCTTCTGGTCTGTTCTATGAAGTTTCGTTTCCTGCCCTAGCTGTTCCTCATCATTGTCATATTGCTTCTTCCTTGAGCCTTGTTCTTAGTCTGGTTATATCACCACCCGAATTCGATGGGAATTCTACCTGTAACCTGCCATTTCAATCAATGTAGTATCCGTCTACTCTTAACCATCTCTTCAACTATTATGAACCTTTCAGCTCCTATCCTGAAGAGACATTGCCATCCTGGTAGTACTAACCTTTTCCCACTCTTAGAATTAGAAGATCTTGATGTTTCAGTATCTCCAATTGTATGAAAAGTAGAGCATCATTGAAAGAAACCCAAGTCCTCTACATTCCTTTTGGTCCGCTAATTTTCTCTATTTTGCCCAGTGTATCCTCCGTTTTCCTTGGAGTTTCTTTGAACAGCCATACCTTCAAATTCACTGAATATTGCTAAAAGTCCTGAATGAGCACCATTCATGGACAGCTGAGATTCATCTATGCATTGTACTTTCCCTGTATCAGCTTTACAGAAAAGGGGAGTTACTCATAAGCAAAAAACATATCAGCAATTTCTCAGAACATCACGGCGAACCATTACACAGACCGCAATGAAGGGTACAAGAAACATGTTGCCAAAAAATGTGAGACCTAAATGCTCATGGATCTTATGGACAACCTATCATCAGCTGCTGATTGATACTAATACTGGTCAATTGGTGAGGGAGAGTTATTACACACTTTGGCATAAGGTTTCCAAATATGAATTTGCTTTCCTCGTTTCCGTTGTACATGTCATGCCAATGCTTTGATTTCTTGAATGCTTGTCGTGGAACCTCAATATTCTTCACCATTTTAAATTGTTCCCATGGATCAATAGGAAGTTCGGAGCAATTTTGCTCTCTGTAAGCTTTCTTAATTCTCAAATCAGCTACCAGCGCGACATGATCAGATGACCATTGAGGTGTAGGCAGTAGCCTCTTCTTTCCTATGCTTTCATAAAAAGGTATTTCAAACACTCCATCAACTTTCAACTTATTTTGAGGATAAAAAATGTAGTCCAATGTCTCATGTTGGTGTGCATTTGGTGTCCCTGAATATGCACTGGTCAGATTCATGGAATGATTCAATTTAAGATGTCTGGATATCCCTAAAACGTCTTTCTTTTCCTGTCTATAATAACCAACTTTACCTTCCAGAAGATAAGTATGAGTATCGCTTCCTGGAGCAGAGTTCATGTCACCACAAACTAAAACAGGAATCCCCAAAGAATCAATTCTTTTGAGCCCTTTAATCAGATTAACCACTTGAAACAATCTAACGTCTGACACACCCTTCCCACCAGTTAGATGGGTATTCGCAACACATATTCTCGAATGAAAATTGTTGATTTCTTCAAGTATCGCTACGGTGGCAATGTTATCCTTCATAAGACGACTTCTAGCGAGGCCCCTTTGTTCATATTTTAGCCGACTAATCATCAGTTCTGCAATTCTATCATATTCAACTTCATAAGTTTTAACCAATTTGAACTTGTCGCGGCGAAAAAATGTGGCACATCCGTCAGTTACATATTTTGCTTTACTATCAGATAACTCTTTCGTCTTTCCCTTATAAATTGACAAGTATCCGAATCTAGCAAGTTCGGGTTCAAAAAAATCCTTGTAGTGATCACTCTGAACTTCTTGAAGACACAAGATGTCAGCCTCATAAGAAAGTATCTCCCTTAATAAATTCTGGCTACGGTATTCCCATGTAACTTTATCTCGAGGGCAGTAACTATAACTATCTCTACCGCTATTAACATAAATATCTGCCAGTAAATTGTAAGACAAAACTCTAAAACCGCCATTTTTAACGACTGAATGTGGTTTCCCTAACCTTTTAAGTCCGGAGATTGTAGGGATGATTCTACGAGAAGAAGGGCTTAAAGTCAAGGGCCTAACCGGACTAGTGACAAGAATAAATGTGGAAGACATTTTAACTCCATAAGAATTAACTGCATAAGATACTAACCTCAGACAATGGCCGACATCATCATTTGTCGGAACATAACTGGGTGAAGATCCCACCACGGTCCAAAATTTTGGCTGGTCCAGATGAAGTTGTGTGGCTGCCGAAGAAGCCATTCCTATGAAGCCCTTAATTTCTCTGGACCAAGTAAACATGATTTTACAATCGGGGGGACTAATGTTTGTACCGGCGTAATACACAACGGAATTTGGCGTCAACTTGACTCCAACCTCCGGGAATGGATTAACAGAGGAAGTAAAACCAATTTCGAGATGCCAGGGATCCATTGCTACTGGATCAAAAGATACACAAATCGAACAAAATATACACTCACGAGTTTATTTTTTCTATACTTCAAAAAACACCTTAGACTAACCTATTTCGAATATCGCAGGTTGCTCGCTTGTGGTGTATATTTATGTAGAAGTCAAGGCGGGATTGAGAAAGCTTTTTGGATTAATGTTTCCAAAACCCAAATCAGAATTGGATTAATTACCAAAAGTATGTTGGATTGGGACTTATCAATATTGTTTGTATCCTATTTCCAATTTATCTCGGACATCACTTTTTTGCTTCTACGTTTTTTTCGCCCCTTTTGTGTTGACGACTGGAATTGTAAATAATGAGTAAATTGGTTTTCAAAAGAGGCAATTTTTCTTAAAAAATGTTTCTTGTTTTCAAAGTAAATTTTTAAAGAAGTTTGAAGCAGATGCTATGAAGCCAGTTTTATCATTTAAAGGCAATTTAGCAATATCAGAGTAGACTGAACCCACATGCCAAAAACTTTAATAAACCTGATATATATAGAAGGAGGGACTAATATTGTGTGAATTCCTTGCGCTTAACCAGAACAAACTGATGGGCAGTTTTCCCAACACGGGTAAAATCTAGTCTCTGAAAACTTTCAAGCTTGTGAGGGAACTTGCCGAAGATTTCATCTGTCAACTTTGGACCAAAATGTTCACAGACAATGCCTTCCAGGAGTGCTCTATAATGTACATTCAAAATCCGTATATCAATACAGGGTGGAGACCGTATTTCTTGCAGCTGTTCAATGGTCAGATACTGATCAAAGGAATCCAACACTTGTTGAACTTCAGATAGTGTCGGAAAGAAGACCGGAACATTGAACGAATCCACTAAATCTTCTCCAATTACGCCCTGACTAGAGATCCAAAAAAGACATTTCATTCAAACACTCTTAAATAGCTAAAAAATGAATGTTGAATATTAAGTATCTCTTTGAGTAGATCAGAAACTGCATCACCTAAGCATTCGATGACATTAACAGGAATCGCCTCGGGAGGCAATGTACCCTCAGGCCTGCCCAACATTAAGATTGCGAATAATCCACCAGGAACTAGTTCCTCTGATCTGGCTTTCAGGAAATCTTCCAAGTCACTGAAAAATTGATCTCCGAAAGCATTGACCACCTGAGTGGGACTCTTCGCATATGTGATTCTTTCCTTGTTCCAGGAAGGGGAGTCCTTGTTCATAACTCCCTCAGGGACCCTTCGGAGCCAATGAAGCGAGCTGGATGAATGGATTAAGTTCATCGATGATTTTGGGAAAAGCCGGCCGTAGAAAGAGCCTGGAACTCCAGCTGCCATGTATTGCCTATCTGAAGGAAGTGCTTTGAACAGGGTATTGAAATCATTACCGACTTGATAGTTGAAGAAGACATGGAACTCAGGGATTTCAATTTCATCTCCGACCTGAGTATTGTACTTGTGTTTGACTGCTTCTATCATGTTATTAACGCAAGAAAATGCATTCGGCCCTGTAGAGCAGCCAAGATCTGCTATGGAGAAAATCTTTGGTCGATTTTTTCATATCAAGTGACTCTTCAATGCTGTTCATCAGGTGGACCTTAGCACTTTCCAAAACTCTTTGCTGTGATGAAAATAGATGTAAGCAATTGTTTGTGCGAAAATAATCAATAGGAACTGACGCACGCTTGCAAAAAATATCAAACGAAAATGTAATTCGTGAGATCCAATATTCGGCTAGGCATGAAAAAGAAAAGGGATAAAGCTTGTAACAACTTGAATAAAACTGAATTGAGGATAAATATGAACTTAAACGAAATACAATGAGTAAATCGAATGGAAAAGACTTGTGAAAAAAAGAGTACTTGAAAAGAAAATAGGGTATTGAAAAGAAAGACAAGAGCTTTGCAACTTGTGTTTGTGTGTGTGTTGATGATGATTCTTTGTGTCGCTCTATTCTTTCTCTTTATATAGGGCTCGGTAATCGTCTAGGGTGGTGCGATCTCCGATTCCTACTCGAACTCGGTATTGCCGATTTAGAATTACAATTGACTTGTGTTTCCGATTTCTTATTTCTTGCCGTAAATTGTAATTCTTCTTGGACTTGGATTTGGCTTTCTCCTGCGCCGTGTTGGGCTTTCGACGCGTTTCCTTTCACCAATTCGAGCATGGACTCCGTTATTCCGTGTCGGACATGGACTTCTTGCAATACTGGACCGATTTACCACTTTTGTTTGGCTGACTCGATTTTCAATTAAAATGGGTGGTAACATAAAGCCCCCCAAGACACAGCTCATTTGAATGTGGTGTGTCTTGAATATTCATTGAGTCAACAATAAATTGGCCTAATAAACAATAGCCCAAAGATGAAAAATGGTAAGCCTCAACTGAATAATAGTAATGAAGGTGCTGCGAATGGTGAATGGTGAATGGTGCTGTGTCGGTCCAACCTCTTTGTCATAATCGTAAGCCTCAACTGAATTCGTTTGGGCGGTGAATGATGCTGTGTCGGCACTGATAATTTCTGGACCGTTCGTTCTCCAAAGAATAATAGCTTGGTGTAAAGAAGAAGGCATACAATAGGCTGAATGGATCCAGTCACGGCCTAATAGCACATTGTAAGATGCTTTCGTATCTACCACAAAGAAAGCAGAAACAATGGATTGTGACCCAACAGTGACTTCCAATGGCAAGATTCCTCGAATACTGGTAACGTCGCCAGTGAACTACTAACAAAGATCTCTGTCGAGACCAAATCTTGCATGTGCTTGCCTAACTGGCACATTGCGGAGAAGTGTAAAACATTAATAGCTGCGCCATCATCCACCAAAATCCGCTTCAAAGGAACACCATCCATGGTAGCACAAATGAATAGAGGACGAATATGAGTAATAGCCGTGTCACTCGGCTGTGTAAGCATAACAATGGGCGACTGTCCAGGCCATTCTACTATCTGAATTACATTTTTCTTGGTGTCCTCTGGAGTCGTCGATGGTGTAGAGGAATCAACATCAAAGGTGTCAATCATTTCAGCATCTGTATTGGATAGTGGTGGGTCAATGACTGGCGTGTCAGAGGTCATACAAAATGTCCGTGGCAATACATAAACCATATTAACTGATGGATTATGATCAGCTACTTTGTGCCAATATTGCCTCTTGGAAAGATGGTTTCATTGTTTAGGCGGTGGCCTTAGCGACATCTTTGATTGGCGACACAACTGTATATCTTTATAATAACTAGCTCTCAACCATTGCCAACGCCGTTTCTGAGTATGAGTAAGTCCTGATGGGAACAACTGGGAATTTCTGATGTTGGTTATGATGCCAATGAGTGTCACTAACCACTTTTGGCTTAACCATTCTAGGATTACACACAAGAGTCGGTGTTCTTGGTTTAGATAATCGATCCCATACTGATGTTCCGGCAGAGTCAGATGATTTCTTTGACTTAGGTATGGTTTCTTGTGTTCACACTGGTATAGGCTGAAATCCCGAGGGTATCGTAGGTGCATGCCCATGAAGAGGAATGCCAATACTAGATGGTTGGACTTTTGTGGGCAAAACTGGATGAGTTTATGGGACTAGTGGTGATATAAGATGGTGATGATGGGGTGTCATTTGTTGAAGATGATTTTGTAGAATCTCGCTTGGTGCCGGTTTGTGAACCCATGTATGTGGATGACCATCTACCATGATAGTGACTTCTTGCTGTTGTACCGGCTGATGATAATGCCTGCCAAACCGCTGCTCTAACTCTGTCAAGTGATGCTTGAATCCACCGAGAACTGCATCACATTGCAAACAACCTGTAGTGTTACATGCCACAGGTATGTGACTATTCAAGACAACATTGTTCATGCGAAGTGAGTGTTCTGTGGGAAACGGGTTAACGTTTATCTTAACTGGATCATCGACTTTAACTTTTCCCTCATCGATCATCTTTTGTAAGTAGTTTCGGAAAACTACACAATCGTTTATACTATGTGTCCATGAGATATGATACTTGCAATATGTTTTCCCAACAATTTCAGATGGTATCGGCGGCCGGTAGCCTTTTTGATATCGTACATGGCCAGTCTTTATCACATCATCAAAAATTTCTTCTTGTTGAGTAATATCGAAAGAATAAACTTTAGCAGAGGCCGCGTCGGATGTTTTAGCCGTTCCTGAGGAAGCTATCCCATAAGAATACGCCTGTGACATAACTGGCCTTCGCAATGCCTTGCATGTATATTCTTTTAAATTGATAATTTCTGCAGCATTGACACTATCCCAAGGTCGATCTTAATCATCGGAGAAACTCCAAGCAACATTATTAATTTTTGCAACAGGTTCTTTATGAAACCAAGACTTTGGTTTAGTTGGCTTTACTACTCCTTTTGCTCAGATAACCTTTTCAGTGTTATGAACGACTTCCATGAGCTGTATCAAGGAACGGATTGGATGTGACGTTACTGCCAACTTCAATTTGAAGTATTGAATGACTGAGATCGCCATCTTTACTATGGTAGATTCCTCATATTTATCAGAGGTAACCCCTAGTATCTTTGCGTGCATCTGTCGGAACCTAGCAAGATATGGTTCAGCTGTTTCGCCTAGTTTCTGCTGGACTTGTGACAAATCAACGATCGACAATCTTGGTGTGGTACGGTGGAAATTGTGAATAAATACCCACTTTTGGGCATTCCAATCAGCAACAAATCCTGGTTCTAAAGTATGGTACCGGTCTAATCCTATTCCAGCTAATGAATAATGAAATAATCGTAACTTCAAGAAAGGATTATGCCCAGCTTCACCACATTCTAATTCAAAGTGGCCAATATGATCTTTAGGCTGTTGATTATCTTCTGAAGTAAACTTCTTAAAATTTGGCATTTTGTAATTCTTTGGCAGACGTTCAAACTCAACATATTCTGGATACGGCTTTCCCATTACTTCAGGAACCTCTATTCCTAATTCCTTGCGTACCATATCTTCCACCATTATTTTGAAACCAGCTTCAGTAGTAAACGCAGGTGCGGTCTCTTCTTCTTGAGCAAAACCATCTTGTCGGAAGTCTCTCTCAGGTTCTTGATAAAGCTGTGCGTCCGGTTGATTTTCCCTTTGTGGATTTCTAGCATCTCTTCTCCGAGTATTGTTCCTTGCCCGAGTCCGATTCTATGCCTGATTTGCTTCATACTCAATCCATTGTTGTTCTTCCAGCAATTCTTCTACCGTAGGAACGTGTCTTGGCAAAATTCGCGGTACAACTTCTTGCTATCCTCCTTGTTCCGGGACTACAATCCCTACTCCCTGCCATGGTGTCCTTTGAGAAGTCGGCATATTATTAGTCAAGTTTCCCTGGTGATTACCATATGTGATAAACCTTTGGTCATTGTTCGGGAGAGGTTTAGCTGTAGGCGATGTATTGGCTACCACTGGAACCGGCCGAACATTCACTGGAGTTAGTATGGCTTGAGTTTGTGCACTTTCAATATTCTGAGTCAAACCGCTCTGCCCACCTAGAGGATTTGGCAGAATTACAGGTCTTGGTGGTGGCACTATTCCTCTTGGAGGAATAAAACTTCCTGTTAGTGAATAACCGGTAACTCTTGGTGGCCATCTCATAGCCGAAACAACTGGTGTAGTCCCATAATTAGATGCTGACCCTTGGGAATTTTCATAATACGGTAATGACCGACCATCAAAGGTAAAATTTTTGACTGGCGGGATAAAAGCCGACTGACTTGGTTCAGCGTGCTAATACCAACTAGGGTTTGGTATCGGTGTATTTTTTGGAACCACTCCTGCTTGACTTATTCCACTGACTGACAACCCTTGCACCAGTGTTGATGAATTAGAAAACAGAGGGTTATCATAAGTAAGTGCTGTAGAGGGATTCAACAGCGATACCCTTAATGATGCATCGGGGGTTATAGGTGGAGTTTCGGGTGCCACGCCGCCATTAGGGTCAACCTTTTGAAGAGACTGCTCTAACGCCGGGATACGAGCCAGCATGCTTATGATGGTATTATTCTATTGGCCTATAATGATTTGCTCAAGACTATTACGCCGATTCTTTAGTACGTCCCCATTGGTCTAACCCTAATTGAGCGTTAATCCATGTTGTTCTATGTTCCACAGTTTGTTCCACGCCTTGATTGTGGTGACTTTGAGAGTGATAGGAACCTCTCAACACCTGTTCTAGATTTAGATTCACCGGTAGAATCGATATTCCTGTCGACAGCAACGGGAGTGTTGGGGTTATTCCTGCTTCTCCGGTTGATTTCGCCGCCTCTGTTGTTGACGGATTGTAGGAAGTAACTCTCGTTTGAACATAAGTTGTTGTTGTTGTTGTTGTTGTTGTTGACATAGCTTAAAACCTGGTCGAGACACGCAAATCAGTCCCACTGGGCGTGCCAATTATATTTGTGCATAAATAATCAATAGGAACTGACGCACGCTTGCAAACAATATCAAACGAAAGTGTGTAATTCGTGAGATCCAATATTCGGCTAGGCGTGAAAAAGAAAAGGGATAAAGCTTGTAACAACTTGAATAAAACTGAATTGAGGATAAATTGATGAACTTAAATGAAATACAATGAGTAAATCGAATAGAAAAGACTTGTGAAAAAAAGAGTACTTGAAAAGAAAATAGGGTAATTAAAAAGAAAGACAAGAGCTTTACAACCTGTGTTTGTGTGTGTGTGTTGATGATGATCTTTTGTGTCGCTCTATTTTCTCTCTTTATATAAGACTCGGTAATCGTCTAGGGCGGTCCGATCTTCGATTCCTACTCAAACTCGGTATTGCCAATTTAGAATTACAATTGACTTGTATTTCCGATTTCTTATTTCTTGCCATAAATTGTAATTCTTCTTGGACTTGGATTTGGCTTTCTCCCGCGCCATGTTGGGCTTTTGACGCGTTTCCTTCACCAATTCGAGCATGGAATCTGTTATTCCATGTCGGACATGGACTTCTTGAAATGCTGGGCCGATTCACCACTTTTGTTGGGTCGACTCGATTTTTAATTAAAATCGGTGGTAACAGCAATATATCAATGGAGATTTATTCACATAAGAATTGATTTTTTTAGGAATTGCAGGCAAGATATATTTGAATAACAGGTGGAGCTTGGAATTTCTGATTGGTCTACCTGAGCAAGTTTTTAACATCGCAGAAGCAAATTTTATTATGCTTATTAAAAATTCAGAATCCTTTTTTTTTTTTTGGGGTTATGTTGTCTCATTCAATACATAAAACAATTGTAGAAAGGCCAAAATGTCAAGAATCTCTGGGTGGAATATATCCCACAGAATAGAACTAAAGACAAAACCTACCTCACCGAACCACCCATTTGTATCATTACTAGGTGGGGGAGGCTACACGTAGTAAGGTGAATAGTAGCCCAGTAATTTGAGCCTTTTCTTTTACCTTTGTTTTGAGGGATTGGAAGTAGAATATGGGCATCATAAGTCTACCTAAATGTTTAGCATTATATAATGTACTTAAGGTTAGTAGAGTGGCACATCAAAACACTTGTAATGTAACATCTTATCTGTAATTCTAATATAGCATGATATTTCCAGGAAAAAAAATGCAAAAGAATAATTTAAAATTAGTAATTTTATTTATATAATTGTACATATACATGATAATAATTTACTCAATTATACATGTAACCTAGTTGACTAAGTGTGTAGCTCAGTCATGAAAGTTTGATTGACAATAAAATTCGAGTTAGAAATTGCTGTTAATCCTCCACCAGAACCTCTGTATCTCAATGGGTACATTTCTGAGTATACGATTCAGGGGACGTAAAGTCCCAGTAAAACAATTGCCAAAGATCCAATCTTGCTTGGATCATACCAGATTCGCTGCTCAGTTTCGCACAAAATCGCTAGATATGCTGCACGTGAACACTGAAAAATACGCAGCAGTTTCAATATCACAATCAGTTAGTTACAGATTCACAATGATCAAATTTAACTTTTCAATAGTTTCAGTAAATCGAAAGCAAAAGGGAGGAATGGGAGCCTACACAGTCAAGTCCATTAGAACAAAAAGCCAGCTTGGTTCTTTAACCTGCTAACAACTCGTAGAAATAGCCTTCGCAATAAAACCCATTGACAAAGGATCATTTTTGCAGAAAGCTTAATTAAGGAATAAACCTTTTAGTTCAACTATTGATTCCAGAATGAAGTTTTTGAGCTGCCAATTAATGTCCTTCAATCCTGAAGCCTGCAACCTTGTTGCACTATCAGTGAGAGTAATTATTGATTTACATCCCATGTATTTGTATACATGCCTATATAAGTTTTTAAGTTTTGAGAAGTACTTTTGCTTATACATTAATTGATGTTACTGATAATTGATAGAATATATAAATACGGAAACCCTAATTAGGGTTTTCGATAATCACGGCTAGGGTTATTGTAATCTTATATTATATATATGATGTTGTACACATATAATAACGCACGAAAAATATTCTTTCATGGTATCAACCGCTTTCCTGGGACGCCAATTTTCTTAGGGTTTTCTGTCGCGCGCCGTTCCCCTCTTCCTTGGTCGGCGTTGATTGTCCCTTCTTCTGGCGACCCTATTCGTTCCTCTCTTTCTTTTAGCTTCTCTTTTGCTGCAGTATCGTGGGCTCATCTGTTGCCTCCGCCGCTTCGCCGCTGTTACTTGCTTACCATTACGGCCGTCCCTTTACTTCCTCTGTGTTGCCTTCTTGCACTGTTTCTTGCCGCAGTTCACCGTTTCTTGCCGTTGCTGGAGTTGTTCTTCGTCACTGCAGTCGTCATCTCTTGCCATTGCTGCAGAAGATTATTCTTCTCCAGTTCGCTCCTAACGCGACTCCGTTGCTGCCTGCTTGCCGCCGTTCGCTCCAATTCGCTATTGCCGCCGTTCTCATTTCCAGTTCGCTGTTCCTCGTTGCTGCTATTTACGGCTATCGCGGTTTGTTGCCACTGATTCTTTTTTCTTGTTGCCGCTGTTTACTGTTTGTTCATCTTCAATCATCATCCTTTGCTGTTTGCTGCTGTTGTTGTCTGACCGGCAATTCTTCGCTGTGATTTTTCTGACCGGCACTTTAAAAAAAAAAAAATTGTTTGATCTTCTTCGTTTGCCTTTCACGTCCCTGCTGCTATGGCAAATTTGGCCGCCTCCGGTGTCACAGGAACTCCATCTTCTGATCACCTTCAAACCACCCCCAACACCGCAACCCTGCCACCCTCTTCTTCTCCTCATCCGGCCATTGGCCTTTCAAATATTAAGAACTACATCACCCATGTTCTTGACTTCACCAACTACATGCTTTGGAAGGAACTCTTTCTTCCTATTTTCCGCGGCCATGCCGTCATGGGTCACATTGACGGTTCAAATACTTGTCCACCGGCGACTCTCGCTGCCTCCGATGGTTCTTCTACTCCCAATCCAGCTTTTCATCCTTGGACCCAAATTGACTCTATTGTGCTCTCGTGGATTCAAGCCACTGTTTCTACTGAGATCTTGCAGGCTATCGTTAAGCCCAATTCCACACTCATAGCCCGAGATGCCTGGCTTACGATCGGGAAGCTGTTTTATGACCAACTTGGCTCTCGGCTTCTCCATCTGAAGCTGCAATTCCATAGCTTGAAGAATGGTGATTCCACAATCAATGATTGTGTCACTCAATTGAAGATGTTGGCCGACTCTTTGACCGCTGTCGGTTGTTCCATCTCCGACTCTGATTTGGTTCTGCAAATTCCCGCTGGTCTTCCTGCTGATTATCAATTCGTCTCCACCACCATCAGCCACAAAGTCCCTCTTCCTACCTTCGTTGAGGCTCATTCGATGCTGTTCTCGCATGAGGTGCTGCTTCAGAACATGGCCCCTCCTTCTTCTCCCGCGGCAACCACAGCCTTGGTGGCGGCTGCTTCACCTGGTTCTTCTCAGCAGCCGACGTCCGCTTCTCAATCTCCTGTTTCACCCAGTCGTGGCCGTGGAAGGGGTCGCAGCTTCCAGAATTGAAGAGGCCGAGGTCGCGGGCGTGGTCGCAATCAATATTTTGGTCAGTCTTCTTCTCCGTTTTATCACTCTTATTCTTCTTATCCGGCTCCCATGTTTACTCCCAGGCAGCGCGCTCCCTCTCTTCTTGGACCGCCTCCTTCTTCCTCGTCCAATTCGGGTCCTGTTCGATGTTAATTGTGCCACCAGTTTAATCATTCTGCCCGGGATTGCTATCAATTTCAACAGCCCGCCTATTTTGTTGATCAACATAATCGGCTTTCTGTCCATCCGTCTGTTGATTCTTCTTGGTATATGGACACGGCTTGTGGTAATACTATGACTCCCAATCAAGGTACTCTTACTAATTCCAAACGCTATCTTGGTTCTACTCGAGTTGTGATTGGTAATGGTTCAAATTTACCTATTAAATCTTTTGGTACACTTCCTTGTTCTCATTTCGCTTTCCTAGGATTTATTATGTACCTTCACTTACCAAAAATCTTGTTTCTGTGCGTCAATTTGCAACTGAAAATCAATGTTCTATTGAGTTTGATCCCTTTGGTTTTTCTGTGAAGGATCTTTGGACGAGGAACCCTCGTCTACGTTGCAATAGTGTTGGTCCCCTTTACACTTTCCCATCCACCCTTTTGGCTCAATCTCGCGCACCGTCTTCTTCATCATGTCCGGCGTTCGCTACTTCCGTCTCTTCTCATGTCTGGTATCAACGCCTTGGTCACCCCAATTCCTCTGTTTTATCTACATTAGTGTCACATCGCCGCCTTCCTGGTTCGGTGGTTTCCTCAAATAAGTTTAGTCTTTGTCAGGCTTGTCAAATTGGTAAGTATCATAAGCTCCCTTTTATGCCTTCTACTTCGGTTACTTTCAAAGCTTTTGATTTAATCCATACCGATGTTTGGACTTCTCCTTGTCTTTCATTTAGTGGTTTCAAGTATTTTGTCCTTTTTCTTGATGATTTTACTGATTATTTATGGGTGTATCCACTTAAACACAAATCTGAGGTGCCTCACAAATTTATTAACTTCTATACTCTTGTCCAAACTCAATTCAATACTTCTATAAAAACTCTTCAATCTAATGGTGCTGCTGAATATGTTCACTCTCATTTTTTTCAATCTTTTCTCAACTCTAAGGGTATTGCCATGCGCATTTCTTGCCCATACACTCCTCAACAAAACGGCAAAGCTAAGCGCACGAATAAGACTGTCCTCAATATGGTCTGCACCCTCCTCAATCAAGCTCACTTGCCACCTGAATTCTGGGTAGAGGCCTTAAATACTAGTGTTTATCTGATAAACCGTTTACCTACCAAATCCAAGAACAATTCTGTTCCCTTCTCCCTTCTTTTTGGTACTCTACCTAATTATGGTGTCTTGGGGGTCTTTGGATGTTCTTGCGGGTATCTCATTTAGCTACTCTACCTCGGTCCACTCCATGTATCTTTCTCGGTTATCCCGAGTCTTATAAAGGTTACCGTTGTTTTGATCCTGCTTCCAAGAAAATTTACACTTCCCGTCATGTTGTTTTCGATGAAACCTCTTTCCCGTTTCCTCAACTATCTTTGGTTCCACCACTCTCTACTCCCAACTCCCGTTTTAAACATCCTTCGTTTCTCATTCCACGGTCCATTCCCACTTCCGTGATACCTTCACCTCCTCAACAAAAAGTGTCAACTGTTCCTTCTGTACATTCAGACCCTACACCTTCTACTTCCTTGTCAACTCATTTGGGTCCTCCTTCTTCAAACCCTCCCACTCAGGATAGCACCCGTAAACCTAAACAGATCCTCTCTCTTACTACTACTACTACAATATCTTCACTTCCCCATGAACCAAAATCTTTCACTGAGGCCAATAAATACCCTGAATGGTGAGCTACTATGACTGATGAATATAATGCTCTCCTCACTAACCATACATGGGATTTGGTCCCTCCTCCTATTTCTGCTAACATTATTGGCTCAAAATAGATTTTTCGAGTTAAGCTCAAATCTGATGGTTCACTTGATCGATGTAAAGCACGTTTGGTCGCTCAAGGTTACAATCAAAAGCCTGGTATTGATTATGATCAAACGTTCAGTCCGGTGGTTAAACCAGTGACAATTCGGATTGTATTAAGCATTGCTGCTTCTCGCAAATGGCCCGTCAATTAGTTGGATGTTAAAAACACATTTTTGCATGGTCATCTCAATGAAATTGTCTACATGAAACAACCTACTGGCTTTGTTCATCCAGATCATCCTCACTATGTCTGTCGATTGAACAAAGCTCTTTATGGCTTAAAGCAGGCTCCCCGAGCTTGGTTTCACAGATTCACTGCTTTTCTGTTTTCTCAAGGTTTTACAGCCAGTCGCTCAGACTTTTCTATGTTTGTGTATTCTGCTAGATCAGACATGGCGGTTTTGTTACTTTATGTTGATGACATTCTCTTGACAGCATCTAGTAATCGTCTGCTCACCACTATTATTCAGTCGTTGAAGGGTGCTTTTGCTATGACTGATCTTGGTCCAATCAGCTATTTTCTCGATGTTTCTGTTGCTCCTCACTCTGGTGGTTGGTTTTTACACCAACGTAAGTATACTGAGGAATTGTTGGCTCGTAGTCATCTCACTGATGCCAATCCTGTTGCAACTCCCCTTGCTCCCGCTTTTCAGTTTTCTGTTGATGAGTCTCCGCCTTTTCACAATCCAACTCTCTATCGGAGCTTGGTGGGTGCCTTAAAGTATCTTACCTTCACCAGACCGGACCTTCAATATGCGGTCAACCTTGTCTGTTAGCATATGCATGATCTCCGGGAACAGCATTTTCAAGCTGTCAAACGTATTCTAAGATATATTAAAGGCACACTTCATTATGGCATTCATCTCCGCGCTGGTCCTCTTGATCGCCTGGTTACTTATTCTGATGCTGATTGGGCCGGGTGTCCCACTACTTGCCGTTCCACCACTGGTTTTTGTGTCTTCTTAGACTCCTCTCTCATTTCCTGGTCCTCCAAGAAACAATCTACAGTTTCCAGATCTTCTGCTAAGTCTGAATATCGCGCGGTTGCTTCTGCTTTGGCTGAAACGGTTTGGTTAGAGAATCTTCTGTCAGAACTTCATATTAAGCTTCCTCAGCGCCTAGTGATCTTGTGTGACAATGTCTCTGCTACATACCTAGCTGCCAATCCTGTTAATCATGCTCGAACCAAACATATTGGTCTAGACATTCATTTTGTTCGTGAACGTGTCGCTGCTGGTCTTCTTCGAGTTCTTCATATCTCCACCCAGTCTCAACTAGCAGATGTGTTCACCAAATTCTTACCTAAGGATAAATTTTATTCGTTTAGAACCAATCTGTGCATGATTTCCTCTCCTGCTCCGATTGCGGGGGGATGATAGAATATATAAATACGGAAATCCTAATTAGGGTTTCCGATAATCACAGCTAGGGTTATTGTAATCTTGTACTATATATATATATATGATGTTGTACATATGTAATAACACACGAAAAATATTCTTTCAATAATAAACACTGAAGGGATTTCATATTCACTCTTGCAAATGAAATAGAACTGTCATCGACATATAGGATGCAAGCAAAGAAAATATATCACATTTTCCAGAACTTCAGTTCATCTCAGAGAATTCTTTTTTGTTTTCTTGTGAATGTAGAAAGGGGTTTCAAAATCCGATTTAAACAATAACATTGAAAAATATGTCTACAGATGATGAGATAAGTGTCAAGATACTTGATGTAGGCACTTGGAAACCAACTTATGACCCACGAGAAAGTGACAATACCTTTCAGGGGATGCAATTCTTTCATGTTTCGAATGAGAATGGGCAAGAAGTTGCAGCCTTTGATGAGTTGATCCATTGCCAGGGCTTGCAGTGAAAGTTGAGGAGCCGAATTCTAGTGTGTCTTCTGGGGATGTCATCCTTTTACACTCACACAAAGCGAGTGCTCGAGGAGTTTGACCATTCAAAGCAAGTAACTCAATTCTGTATGAAAGACATCAAGCCCGCTAAATTTCTAATGAAGGTAGCATGCTAAATATTATCGAAATATGCAATAAGGAAGACATATAAACTATCATGATTTGACTCTAATATTCACAACCGAGCAGCACAGACTACAGCATTGAAATCGCCAAAAAGCAGTTTAAATGTTTCTTCTCTTACAACAGAGTCTCATTTTGACAGGTAAAATAAGATATAAAGATATCAAAAACTATAGGAATTTTGGCTGTGTAAGAAATAGATTTGCCACTGGTAATCAAAAACACACTGAATTTATGTTCTTTACTCAGAGAAAAGTTTAACCCAAAAGGGATAGAATGCTACCTAAATGGACCTTAAGACAACTAATGTCATTCAACTACTAAACCAAAATACAATGTATAGATTGATCACTAATTAGGGAATAAGACCTATCCCTATGTAGGATAACAATGAAGTTAATAAAATACAAAATTTACAAATAAATGATCCCCAAATCTGAAGATGTGACATCAAAATATGGAAGTCATCAAAGAAAAGTTAAATTCTACACACTGAAATTTCAAATTGTCATTTTATGTGCTTTTCTTGTTTCATTTACATATAACGGAGTCAATCAAAGTTCTAATCTTTTGAGGTCATCAAATAAAAGTTAAATTCCACGCACTCAAATTTCATATTACCATTTTATATGTTTTTCTTGTTTCATTTATATATAACGAAGTCAATCATAGTTCTAATCTAAACGTTTAACACTCAGATAAAGAGGCACACACACAAAAAAAAAACAAACACTTTTAAGTGCACATCAAACACCCAAACGGGAAAGTCGGCGGATTTGGAAATTTCTTTAATGTCACACGATAGAAGACGCTTCACCACAGAGGAGTGGTTTTTTTTTTTCGGAAACAGATGGAGGGGAAGCTCAGCAAGATTTCAGAGAAGGGAAAACATACGAGACAACACGTGCGGGGCTAACTATGATTGATGTTTTGGTTAACCTTCAAGCCAAGTTTCTTCTACTCAATTGTCACCAAATTTCAAGCAGCTGCTATATATGAAGCCTGCCCTTGTATAATTTCAAGTTAATATAGCAGCAATATCAGAGGAGAATGAAATTTTAATAAACATGATACAAGGAGGGACTATCACTATTGTTTTTGGATAGCCAAAATTAATTCATGATGGAACATCCTTGCGCTTAACCAAAGCAAACTGATGGGTCGCTTTTCCAGGACGGGCAAAATCTTTAGTGTTCATGAAACTCTCAAGCTTGTGAGGGAACTTGTCGAAGATTTGCTCAGTGAGCTTTGGACCAAAGTGTTCACAGACAGTGCCTTGTAGAATTGCTCTAAAATGCGCACTCAGAAACTGCGCATCAAGACGGCCGATTGGCGCATCTATTTCTTGCAGCCGTTCAATGGTTAGATACTGCTTAAATGAATCCAACACTTGTTCAACTTCAGATAGAGCCGGAAAGAAGACTGGAAGATTGAACGAATCCACAACATCTTCACCCATCACGCCCTGGAAGCAGCATATTTCAGCCAATTTTATTGCAGCAGTCTTAAATTACTAACTGAAATTGGCGAATGTTGAAGAACAACTAGAGTACTTGAAATAATTACCTCTTTTACCAGGTCAGAAGCTGCATCACCTAAGCACTCCATGGTATGAATATGAATCGCCTCAGGAGGCGATGTGCCCTCAGGCCTGCCCAACATTATCATTGCCAATAATCCACCAGGGACTAGTTCCTCTGACCTGGCTTTCAGGAAATCTTTCAAGTCCCTGAAAAATTGATCCCTGAAAGCATTAACCACCTGAGTTGGGCTCTTGGCGTATGTGATTCTTCCCTTGTTCCAGTAAGGGGAGTCCTTGTTCATAACTCCCTCGGGAACCCTTTGTAGCCAATGAAGCGAAATGGATGAATGGATCAAATTCATGGATGATCTCGGGAAAAGCCGACGGTAGAAAGATCCCGGAACCCCAGCTGCCATGTATTGCCTCTTTGAAGGAAGTGATTTGAATAGGGTATTGAAATCATTGCCGACTTGATCGTTGAAGAAGACATGGAACTCAGGTTCATCATCAGGGCACAGAGTATTATCATACTTTTGTTGGACTGCTTCTATCATATGATTCACGCAAAAAAATGTATTTGGTCCTGTAGAGCAGCCAAGGTCTGCTATGGAGAAAATCTTTGTTCGATTTTTCAGATCAAGTGACTCTTCAATGCTGTTCATCAGGAGGATCATAGCACCATCCAGAAATATTTTCTGGTGATAGACATAGAATATCTGAGCTATATATACTATCATTGGATCATTCATCATTAATCAAAAATTATAGAATCTATCATTCAGGAAAATTGCAGGCAAATACACGTAGAAAACGAAACAAACAATTATAATATTCCATGATATACCTGGAGCTTGGAATTTCTGAAGTAACTTTTGGGACCTTCTCCACCATTCATAACAATCGACCCTTCCATCCCCTTCTTCTTGTGCTGCTGCTACTCAAATTAGTATGTATAGTTGCAAGTTTTGGGTAAATATACCTTAAAATTATGAGAGACAAAGTGTATCACACAGTAAACAAGATGTCCATTGCTCTGATTGGTTTGCCTGGCCAAGTTTTAACATTATCCCAATTTCATCAGCAGAAGCAAAATTTAATATGTTTATTTCAAAATTGAGAATCCTTTTTCTTTTTCTTTTTTTTTTCCCGGTTTTGTTGTCTCATTGAATACATAAAACAATTGTAGAAAGGCCAGACTTTCAAGAATCTTTAGGTGGAATATATCCCACAGAACAGAACTAAAGACAAAACCTACCTCACCGAACCACCCATTTGTATCATTATATTCAGAAAACGAGAAGGTTATACAAATGAATTTAGTTATACAAATGAATTTAATTATATCATTTAACGGATTTGTTTACATTAAAAGACAACGCTTTTAAATATAACACTTAGTATAATGAATTATAAGTCTAATATACCGTGACGGGTTTTAAGATTGTCACATTGCGAACTTGATGTAATACACCCAATTCTTTACATGGACTATGATTATCATAATTCAACTAAAAACTATATACAATCCAAATTCATTAAATGTTTATTTACTTACTTTTCTTTTGTAGAAATCATCAGGTTTAACATTTTTTTATTCTATTTAAAGCCAAAAAAGGGGTTAGTTTTACATAATTAGACTAAAAATTAAACGCTAACCTTAAATTATGTTTTTAAAAAAATCAAATGTTGAAATTTATATTGTGAAAATTGTTGACACCAAATTTTCCGCTTAGAAAATCTGACAAACTAATCGACGAAACAAAATAATAATTTTTTTTTTCTCATAGTTACACAATTAAAAATCTGTGAATAAATTGAAACATTATAGTTGAGAAAGTAAAAGATGTAATAAATTTTGCTAATAAAAAAATATAAACAGACGACAAAGTCGTCGAAAGAGGATGTTTGACGCTGTCTTTTGCAACCACGACATTTTTGAACCTTTTAAAATAAAGAAAAATATAAGTATTAACCCATCGTCGACTAAGTCGTCGAGATATCAAAACAGACGGAAACGTCGGCGGCTTTGAAAATTTCCCAAATGTGGCTATTGTCCGCCAACTCACAGGATGAAAGACTTCACCACAGTGGAGTAGTTTTCTTTGGAAAAATATAGAGAGGAAACTCATCAATATTTCAGAGAAGCGAAAATATACGAGATCACAACAAAATATGATTGATGTTTTGGTTATATTTGAAGCCAAGTTTCTTCTATTCAATTGTCATCAAATTTGAAGCAGTTGCTATATGAAGCCATTAATGTGTCATTTCAAGTGAATATAGCAATCTCAGAGTAGAATGAAACCCACACACCGGAAGCTTTTAATAAACATGACACAAGGAGAATCTACAACTATTATTTATATGGTTCCAAAGCTTTTGGATTTGCCAGTTGCCACCCTATTCATAATGGATATTGCCAGTTACCATCCATCCTTGCGCTTAACCAAAACAAAGTGACGGGCAGTTTTCTCAACACCAGTAAAATCTAGTCTCTTTAAGCTCTCCAGCTTGTGAGGGAAGTTGTCGAAGATTTCATCGGTGAGCTTTGGACCAAAGTGTTCACAGAAAATGCCTTCCAGAGCTGCGCACTCAAAATCCAAACGTCAAGACAGGCTGGCAACTGTATTTCTTGCATCCGTTCAATGGTCAGATAGTGTCAAATGAATCCAACACTTGCTGAACTTCAGATCGACTCGGAAAGAAGACAGCAACATTGAATGAATCCACATCATCTTCTTCTATCACGCCCTGGAGCAGCACTCTTAAAATTACAAAATTTTTTAAAAAATGAATGAATGAAATTCTGAAGAACAACTAGAGGAGTAGCAATTAATGAGTACCTGTTTGACCAGATCAGAAGCTGCATCACCTAAGCATTACATGGTACGAATAGGATTTGCCTCGGGAGGCGATGTACCTTCGGGCCTGCCAACCATTAAGATTGCCAATAATCCACCAGGGACTAGTTCCTCTGACCTGGCTTTCAGGAAATCTTTCAAGTCTCCGAAAAAATTGATCTCTAAAAGCAATAACTACCTGAGTTTGGCTCTTGGCATATGTGATTCTTCCCTTGTTCCAGGAAGGGGAGTCCTTGTTCATAACTCCCTCAGGGACCCTTTGTAGAAAATGAAGCGATGTAGCTGAATGGATCAAATTCATGGATGATCTCGGGAAAAGCCGACCGTAGAATGATCCCGGAACTCCAGCTGCCGCCATGTATTGCCTATATGAAGGAAGTGCTTTGAACAAGGTATTGAAATCATTACCGACTTGATCATTGAAGAAGACATGGAACTCAGGGATATGATCAGGGGCCAGGGTATTATTATACTTTTGTTGGACTACTTGAATCAAGGTATCCACACAAGAAAACGTATTGGGACCTGTAGAGCAGCCAAGATCTGCTATGGAGAAAACCTTTCGTGGATTTTTCAAATCAAGTGACTCCTGAATGCTGTTCATCAGGAGGACCTTAGCAGCATCCGAAAATTTCCCCTGTGATGGAATACAATTTCTGAGCTATACAATGTGTCATTGGATCATAACTCATTCAAACAGAAAGAAGAATGACATTCAAGAATTAAAGCAGACAAATCATATTCCATAAATATACCTGGAGCTTGGAGTTTCTGAAGTAGCTGTTGGGACCTTCTCCAGCATTCATAACAACAGACCCCTCCATATCATCCCTTACAGCGCTGCTAATTAATCAAGTTTTGTGTGTACATATTAAATTATAAATACTACGTTTTGTCACAGAGTAATCAAGAAGATGTCCATTGCTCTGATTGGTTTGCCTGGGCGACTATTTCATCAGCAGAAACAGATTTTCTTTTCTTGTTTTTTTTTTTTTTTTCTGTGTCTTTCTTTAATGTATTATACATGTAAAAGAAAAGTAGAAGGCCTGAATGTCAAACTTTTCGAGGTGGAATATATCCCACAGATTGAGAAAAGGCACCTTTTGGTTTAAAAAAGTAGCAGTCATTTTCTTATGACAGTCATTTTCATTTAGAAGTAGGAGTAGTTTCTTTGAAGAAGTTTATAAATTTGGTGATTCGAAATGGTAGCTTCGCAGTTTCGCATGTCAAAAACAGGACGACTCATTGGCAGCTGATTATTTGGCTTCATGGGCAGCTCAAGTTGCAGGTGATTTGATTTGCATCGGTTAGAAGCTCCATCACCAGGGTTAAACTATGGATGGAGTAAATCAAAGGGGTTGTGATGGAGTGGTAAAGACTCTTCCACGTTTAATCATAGGTAGATGATTTGAACTTCATCATGTGCATGGAGTAATCTTTAATCCTTTGGCCAGCTCTCCGACCTATCGAGGTGCCTATCATGAGCGAGAGGATTAGTCACTCTTACGGACCGTGGACACCTTGTAAATATAAAAATAAAATTAAAAAAAAAAACTATGGATGGAGTATATAATAATCTATATCTATATCTATACCATACTAGTGATGTCTGGTCGCGCAATGCGCGACCCTGGCCCAGTCTATCTGTAGATCTTAGAAATATTTATATTTGAAAAAAAATAAAATTTTGTATTTGTAGCGATATATTTTAGAAATGTTTGAAGGATTTAGAAATGTTTTATAAGTGTGATCATAGAAATATTTGTATTTCACACAAAAAAAAAAAGAAATTGTATTTCGCCATGTATGTTTTAGAAATATTTTATAAGTGTTACTTATTAAATATAAATAGCCTTAATCGAATAAATGTGTTGAAGTAAATGTTAGATAAAATATAAAAGCATCCTAATAAATTTAAATATTAGTAAGATGATTTATTGATGTTTTCCATTGGTCGTGCCAAATCAATACTTAGTTTTGGTAATTTTTAATAGTTTTGTAATAAGCTTCATCCGAAGGGCACTTAAAACAAAGTTGGCACTTTGTAACAAAAACCTAATTGATCAATTCAATTTAAAAAACCACTCTAGTTGAATGAAACATAAAGAGAAAATAAAAAATAAAAAAAACGTGTCACGTAAAGTGCAAAGGAAAATTTAGTAATTTAGTTATGGTTAGACAAAAGAGGGCAATTTAGTACTTTCCACATGCCACGTGGCAATCATATGAGGTGTTTGAAAGGGAGGTTTTTATTTCTAATATAGTAGGATATATAAAAAGGCTCGACCTGCCGAAATGAGCCTGTTCACGCCCGGTTCACCGTCCAATAATGCTGACGTGTCGAACCATTATTGTTCTTGTCTCCACGCAAACTGGGAACTTCCGGTTCGCTCTCCTTCAGTCGCTTCGCCCGTGGTCGTTCACCAGCACCACCGCAAGACTCAGTGCACGATTTCATCATATGATGCCAGCGGCGGAAGTTTGTTCCACCAATCAATTATGAAGGGCGTTTTAAAAGCAGAAAATTGCTTCCTCAACATTGATCGTTTTCGAAATCGAATGGATTTTGTCCATATGAAGCCCTGTTCTTATCCTTACCACAACAAAACCACCACCGGCGACGGTTCTGTCTTAACGGACGACTTTCGGGTTGTTCTTGTGGTGGTAGAGTCATACAGAATTTGGGCAGATCCATGGCTGATTTCAAACAAGGAGGCAGCAAAAACACTGGCACGGTTGGTTTTTGGGTAAAATCATTAGCCTCTTACTTTTGATTCATAGGATTTTGAAATGAAAATGTAAATTGGACATTGCAACTTCAGTTAAAATTGTGTGTGAATCTATTGGTTGCTTGATAACTATTTAGAGGTCATGACTAATCTTTAGACATTGGTAATCTTTTGGCTAATCTTTTACATTTTGGACTGACGATTGTTTTCATCTCTCATAGATAATATGGTCTCATTCCGTGATTCGGGTTCCAATGGAAACTGAAGAGATTTGGTTGTATGTAACCTGTTTGAATATATGCATCTGTCAAAATTCAAACCATGGATGCACAATTTCTAGGGTATATTTATTTCTTTCCATTCTCATTAGACTAATTAAACATTGGTTTCAGTGCACCCGTAGGTTTTCCATAGAAATAGGACACCGTTGCTATGTTATTGTGGCCGATTTTTAAATTTTATAAGTTATCATCGTTGTTGATTTCATAGACAGTTTTGTACTTCCAAATTATGGTGTTCAGCTCTGTAATGGAGTTCTCCCCCTTTTTATCTTGGCGAATTTGTATCCTGCAATCATCTGATTTTCATTGTATTTGGCTGCATTATTTTTCAGGATTTCTCTGATATAATACCGAAGGACACTCTCCTCTGGAAGTTGAAGCTTCTCAAATGTGCTGCTGCTTATGCTAATTCCTGTCTATATATGGTAACTGCTGAAGTGCTTTTGCTTGCAAGGTGATTTTCTCGCTTAATTTCGCCTTACATGCATTGTTGGAGAAGCTTGACAGCAAACGGAAACTGGTCCAAAACCACATAGTCATGCTATGAAGTTGAAGGTGGTCTAATGATTATGAACTACAGGCCTTCTCAATTACACACCCTTTTTCCTCAAAATAAAAATAAAAAATAAAAAAAAACAGCTATCTCCTTCCAGACTCATTCTCTTTAAGCAAAGTGAATTTCCGCAAGCCTGTATCTACCAGAATATTTCAATTGATGCACCAATCATTTATCAGTAGATTTTAGACAGTTATGTATGAATTGAATTACATGTTGTGTTAACATTAGACTATCACGTAATTAAACATAATTGATCTTGTGTTAATGGTGGATACTCCCTTCCCCTTTATGTCTCCGGGTCAGACCGCACCCCTAGTATTGGGTAACATGTCTCGTAATATACTACTTGTGTAATTTCTAGACCCTTGCCTCATTATTAAAAACAAAAAAAAAACAATAAATTAGTTTGAACCGTTCTGTTTTATCTTTCCCCACACTTCTTTAGAGTCAAACTCATGGTTCTCGTGTTTGCGGACTAATCATCTAAGAAATTATATTCTATTTTTTTGGCATTCTAATATCAACAAACTCGGTTGACGATGATTGATAAAATTTTTTAGTACTCTTTTTATCTCAGACCAAACAATCCGTTTCAAGACAGAAATAATACATGCATTTTTTATTATTCCTCAACTTGTATGTTGCGCAATCAAATCAAAACAATTTAGATACATATAATAATATATATTAGTGAAAGTAAAAGGAACACATAAATAAAATATTTTCCGTGTAATATTTTCTAGTTCGTTGTGACATCCAAAGCCATTTTGATATCACTATTTCAGTGACCCATGGACTTATCCTTGAGCTTTAAGTAAGAGAAACAAGTTTACAACATCAGTACTACTATATTGGGTAGCCGCGACTGACAAACCTTGAAGTTTCTGAGGTAACCTGTTGAAGATTTCATCTGTGAGCTTTGGACCAAATGTTCAGAAACAATAATTTCAAATACTGCTCTACAATGTGCACTTGTGATTTGCATGTCAGGACAGAGCAGCTGAGAATGTATTTCTTGAAACTGTTCAATGGTCAGATCCTGATCAAATGAATCCAACACTTGTTGAATCTCAGATAGAGTGGGATAAAAGAGAGAGGCAGATTGAACGAATCCGCGAGATCTTTGCCTATTGTGCCCTGAGAGAGAAACCAGAATAACATGATGATGACACCAGAAGAACATGTTGATATAGAGAGTAGTATATATTCATTACCTCTTTTGCTAGATCAGAAATTGCATCACCTATGCACTCAATGGCAATAATGGAAGTCGCCTGGGAAGGCGATGTACCTTCGGGTCTGCCAAACAATAGAACCGCCAATAATCCACCAGGGACTAGTTCCTCCGACCTTGCTTTCAGAAAAACCCCAAGTCCCTGAAAAATCGATCTCTGAAAGCATTACACACCTGAGTTGGGCTCTTGGCATATGTGATTCTTCCCTTGTTCCAGGAGGGAGAGTGTAATATCAGAGTTGAAAAGAACTAATATAATGCAAACAGTTCACCTTCTCAGTAACAAGGATCTATGCCTTATATGTTCTACATCTGGACCCTCTCCCCAATCAGAGTGGCAATTACAGGCAGTGAATGATCTCTTACTTGTCAGTGTTGCTCAGCGTATGCAATTGTCACATTGCTTATTTCTAAAGCCCTTGGTGTCAGCCTGGCTATAATTGGTGTCAGCAGCTATGGTGTATCCCACTTGTTGATGAGATTTCCAACACCACTTGGATACAAATAGAGATAAAATTGCCCATTCTTGTGGAAAAATACTGAAGACTTCTCAAGAAATTATCTTTGTCGAGAACATCATTCATGGACATCTGAGATCCTACTTGCCATGATGTATCAGCGAACCCACAAGCATTACATATTCTGCAACATTTGGACAAAAAATAACAGACCACATTGCTCATGGATTTTATTGACAACCTATCAGCTGCTGATTGATGTTAACACCTTCCAATTTGATGAGGGAAAATTTATCATACATTTTGCCATTAGGCTTGCAAAAACTGATAGGTTACCAAGTTTTTGACATGGTACATGCCATGCATCTCTCTGTTTCTTGAACCTTTGCTTCCAAACCTCGAAATTGCTTACCTTCTGTTTCTTGAATAGTTGCTTCCAAACCTCCAAATTCTTTAGTTTAAACTTTTACGTTGGAGTAGGTTCCAGCTTATTGAGCTCGGTATGGGACCTTTTAGGCTCCAAGTTGTCTACCATAATGAATGTTGATCCCACAAGAAGAGCAAAAACTTCATTAAGAATTGCAGTGAACCTCTTTTGCTAGATAAGCTAGTGCATAACCTAAGCATTCGAAGAAATCTTATAAATCACCTCGGAAGGCAATGTCCCCTCGGGCCTGCCCAACGTCTGATTCACCAATAATCCTCTTGGAACAAGTTCTTGTGACCTTGCATTCATGAAATCTTTCAAGTCAGTGCAAAATTATATCTCTAAAAGCATTACCCACCTGAGGGAACTCTTTGCATACGTGATCCTCCCTTTATTCCATGATGAGGGAGAGTCCTTATTTGTGATCTCCTCAGGGACACTTCGGAGCCAGGGAAGCGATGTAGATGAATGGATCGAGTTTACTAATGATTTTTGCAAAGGTCAACCATAGAAAGAGCCTGGAACTCAAGCTGCCAAGTATTGCCTTCCTAGAGGAAGTGATTTAGATAGAGTATTTAAATCATCGCCAGCTTGATTATTGAAGAAGACAGAATTCGGGAGTTTTGACTTCTTCATCATCAGGAAACAGTTCTATTCTTGTGTGGACTGCTTCTCTCATGGTACTCAGGCAATAAAATGTCTTAGGACCTGTCGAACATCCAAGGTCTGCTGTTTAGAAAATCTTTGAATGCTTTTCAAATTCCAGTGACTCTTCAATGCTGTTCATCTGGATCTTAGCGCCATCCGAAATTTCTCCTGTGATGAACAGATTAGCATTATCATTTGATTTTATACATGCCAAGACATGATGTCCAAGAAGTGCAAGTTTTGGCTGCACACATAGGAAAGTAAAACAGTACCTGGAGCTTGGAATTTCTGGTGTAGCTACTGGGACATTCTCCACCATTCATTACAATTCAGCTTTCTATCCCTTCTTCTTCTGCTTCTCAAAATGTTATTCCCTTTCTTCCCTAATTCCAAGTTTTATGTCTGACTAAATATGTACTTCCAAACAACCAAATTTCGACGACACCTCTTATAAGGCAGAAATGAGACCAAGTTACCAACTAAGCATTCTGCTGAAATTGGTTTGGTTGCCACAAAATCCAACCGTGGGGGGCAAGGATGTTGAGCACCAAATCGCATCGACAAGCAATGATACCCATGCTTTATAATTAATTTCAGAGGCCGAATGCATTGCTTTTAGTTTTTGTAGGGGTGGCTAAGAAACCTAACACTTTTAGATTTAAGAGCTGACAATACTCGTCACTAGCTAAAGGCCTGTATTACTTTGAAACTAGTAATAGAGTAGAGTACCTGTTCTACCAGATCAGCTAGTCCATCACCTAAGCATTCAATGCCATGAACAGCATAAGAATTGCCAATATTCCACCAGGGAAGTTCCTGTGGCCTGGCTTTCATGAAAATTTTCAATTCATTGAAAAATTGACCTCTGAAAGCATTAACCACTTGAATAGAACTCTCCGCTCATGTGTTTCGGCCCTTGTTCCATGAGGAAAGGTGCTTCTTCATAACCGCCTCGGGGACCCTTTGGAGCCAATGAAGCCATGTGGATGAGAGGAACAAGTTGAGAATCTTCGGAGAAGTCGACCATAGATAGAGCCTGGAAATCCAGGTTTGCCTTTCCTAAGAAAAAGAAAAACTCATTTTGTCCAGAGAGCACCATTCATGGACAGCAAATCTATTCTATGCATCATACTTCAGTGCATCGTCAGCATATTAACAGATGAGTACTTTTTTGATCTTTACACAGACTGCAACAAATCTTTCAAGTGTCAAGACTGCATTGCTCATAGATTTTATTGACAACCTACCAGCTGCTCATTGGTGTTAACACCAGCCAATTGACGAGGGGGAAGCAGCAGACATTTTGGCATCGGGATTTCCAAATTTAATGTGCTTTCTGAATTTATTATGTTGTTCATGTCAGGCCCTACCTTCTGTTTCTTGAATGTTTGCTCCCAAACTTTGAAATTATTTACCCTCTCCTTCTGTTTCCTAAATGGTTGCTTCCGAACCTTTAAATTCTTCACCCCCTCCTTCTGTTTCTCGAATGGTTGCTTCCGAACCTTTAAATTCTTCGCCCGCTCCTTCTGTTTCTTGAATGATTGCTTCTGAACCTCGAAATTCTTAAGCCTCTCTTGTTTTTGGAATTTTTGCTTCTGCACCTCGACTTTCTTATCCTTCTTTAAATGTTTCCATGGATCAACAGGAAGTTCAGAGCAGTTTTGTTCCCTGTAAGCTTTCTTAATTCTCAAATCAGCTACCAGTGCCACATGGTCAGATGACCATTGAGACGTGGGAAGAATCCTTTTCTTACCTATCCTTTCATAGAGAGGAATTTCAAACACTCCATCTACTTTCAACTTATTTTGAGGATACAAAATGTAGTCCAATGTCTCATTGTCATGTGCATTTGATTCTGCCGAATATACACTGGCCAGATTCATGGGATGCTTCAATTTAAGATATTTGGACATACCTAATACGTCTCTCTTTTCATGTTTCAAATAATCAACCTTCCCGTTTACAAGAAAATTGTAGGTATCACTTCCTCGAGGAGAATTCATGTCACCACAAACTAAAACAGGAATCCCCAAAGAATCAATTTTTTCCAGTCCCCTGATGAGATTAACCACTTGAAACAACCTAACATCAGACACGCCCTTCCCACCGAGCAAATGAGTATTCGCGATGCATATTCTCGAATGGCAGTTGTTGATTTCTTCAAGTATCACCACGGACGCGATGTTGTCCTTCTCCAGACGACTTTTGGCTGGGTCTCTTTGCTCAGAATTTAGCCTACTGATCATAGGTGCTGCCATTTTCTTATACTCAACCTCATAAGTTCTAACCAATTTGAACATGTCCCGGCGAAAAAAGGTCGCACATCCATCAACAATACACTCCTTACCTTTACATGTTTCTTCTCCCTTTCCCTTGTAAACTGATAAGTATCCAAATCTAGCTAGTTCAGGTTCAAAGAAAGCCTGGTAATGGTCACTCTGAACTTCTTGAAGACACAGAATATCAGCTTCATAAGAAAGTATCTCCTTTAACAAATTCTGGCTACGGTATTCCCAAGTGAGTTTCTCAGGAGGGCAGTAATCATAATTATTTCTACCGCTTCTAACATACATATCAGCTGATAAATTATAAGACAAAACTCTAAAACCACCATTTTTAACTACTGATTGGGGTTCACCTAATCTTTCCAACCCAGAAATTGTCGGTATGATACTTCGAGAGGAAGCGCGTAAGGAGGTTAAGGACCTAACCGGATTAGTGACAAGAATAAGGAGTGAGGACATTTTAACGCCGTTAGAATTAACGGCGAAACAAACTAACCTCAGACGGTGGCCGATGTCGTCCTTTGTCGGAACATAGTTACTCGAAGACCCCACCGCCCAGGATCCCACCGGAGCCGACGGAGGGATTCCGGTGAAGACTTTAACCTCCCTGGACCAGGTGAACACGACGGTATAATCCGGCGGGCTAAGATTGGTGCCGCTGTAATATACAACAACATAATTGGGTTTAACTCGACTCCGACCACCGGGAATTGATGAGTATTGTCGATAAACCCAATTTCTACATGCCAAGCTTCCTCCATCATTGTTCGATCAAAACTACTACTATACACCCAATTTCTACAGCTTTCTGTTTCTTCTTTCTTCTCCGCTTTTCTCAGCTCGATTTGATTTCAAATCCGGTCTGCTATCTATATATATATATATATATATATATATATATATCTCTATATGTTGTATTCAACTACCCCATCGGAAACCGTCTATGCTTCCTAGCACCATCGCACCGGAAAACAGTCTACACTCTACAAAGAGAAAGTTGAGCGGGATTTCTTAGAAAAAAAGGAGCAAAAGATAAGTAAGGTCAGGTATTGTTTCAATTAATTATCAAGAATTGAATTTGATTTGGCTGCTGACTCGAATTCTATGACTGATTAGTTAAAGCTCTATTAGGGGATAGAGCATGAATGTTTCAGATTGGTGGTAGCATCAGTGATATGGCGAGTGGGTTGACCGTGAGAGAGCATAAGCACGGCGGCTGAAAACGGTGAAACTAATGGTAAGTGTCCATTGCTTTAATACCTTGAGAATTGAGATTAAGTATTTGGACCAGAAAAATATACTAATAAACTATCAAGGTTAGTCATTTGTCTGTAACTTGATTGATCAAGTTGTGTTGACAATGTACTTGAAGTGTTTGACGTTTGGCCCAAAAGGTACTTCTTCTTCAGAATTAGTATAATTTGAGAGTTATTTTATACTCATAACTTGAAAACTTAGGAAAAGATGATTATCGTTACAATTGAGCTCTCAAAATGTGCTTAAAATGCTCCCTTTTTGTCCAAATGACTTCAATACAATAATATATACTTGAACAAATTCCTGCTTTCCCAATTGATTAAAAGAACATTTTAACTCTTATCACCTTTCAATCTTGAATTTATTGTGAATTTCTGAAATTTGCTAGATGTTGTGCAAATAGCGTCCATAGATACTCGGGTGTTATTCACCTATTTGTTTGTCCCTACTTTTATGGTATTTTCGTCAATACTTAATGCAAATTGAATTCTGACCTGACAATATGCATTAATCTAAGATGGTTCTTTCCCTTGAATGCAACAAGAGAAAATGGAATCATCTTAACTCATGTGCCATATATGTTGATCTAAGATGGTTCTTTCCCTTGAATGCAACAAGAGAAAATGGAATCATCTCGACTCATGTGCCATATATGTTGAAAAATTATGGTACACAGATTCGATAAGGATTGATCCTTTAATCTGTTTGATAAGTTATGGCTCAGCTGTATAGTGTAAACTTGATAATGATTAATCGTCTAATCTGTTTGATAAGTTACATTTTTCTTGCTAGAAAACAACAAGAAAGCTGTCGAAATGCAGGTTGTGTAAATCCAAGTGAGGTTTTGGCTTTAATGGGGTCTTCTGGAAGTGGGAAAACTACCCAGCTAGGTGGCAGATTGAGGGAATCTTCAATCACATACAATAACCGGCCATACTCCAAGTTCTTAAAAAACAGGTAAAACCACTTATTCAGAATTCTGAAATTTGAAGTTCGTTAAATCCAAACATCTTCAGAAACCTCAATCTCAGGTTTGATGAATGTGTTGTAGTATTGTTATTGGCACCTCACATTTGGCAGGATAGGGTTTGTAACTCAAGGTGATGTACTTTTTCCGCACCTTACGGTGAAAGAAACATTGACTTATGCTGCAAGATTGAGATTGCCGAGTACATTGACAAAACAGAAAAAGAGAAAAACGTGCCTCTGATGTCATATACGAGCTTGGATTAGAGAGGTATGTTTAATTTTTCATGAATCTTGCAACTCACTCGATTCAATCTTATGTAAATCTTGTTTTAGAAATAACAATGTCCTCAGTTTGTCATTTTCGCAGGTATCAAGACACCATGATTGAAGGCTCCTTTCTTTGGGAAGTTTCAGGTGGAGAGAGCAAGTGTATTCGTATAGATTGGTAGTGTAAATTCAGAAAGTGATGCTGCATCCTGCTTTGGCAACGGAAATACAGCAGCACTGCTGCTCCATTGAGCTTAGATCATTCCAGCATAAAGCAAGAATGTACAACATCTTAACAATAGATTTAAGCAAGATTATTTTGGGCAACGGTGATGAAGGAATTATAACCTCTTAGGAACTTCAACTTGAGAAAAGTTGAAAACCAACATGCAATATATGTTGATGTGAACAATAATTTCAGGTAGAAGGAAATATCATGTATATGTCAATGGTCAAAATTGGTTCTCTGATGATCTCTCATCCATATGTAATTTTCGAGTTTCTTAGATAATTGATTGTCTAGCTCTTGCATATTTGTATCATCATTTATCTATTATTATTATTTATTTTGATTCCATACAATTCTCGAGTCTTAAAAAAAAATCCGGGCTATCTAGCATTCACCTGGGCTGAACCTTGTGATGCAGCAGCAGCACCTAGTCTATATGTATGAAAGGGAGAGTTGGACCGGGACTGCTCCCGTTTAGGTACGTTAGCAGGTTAAAATTTCTATACGTGTCATTTCCTTACTGGAAGAGGTTTTGTTTGTCGGCCTTTCAGCTGCTCCTTCCAGTTTCCTCTTCTATCCATCTTTCTCTCTTCAGTCTTCACCCAACCCTTCGGTGCCAACGAACCAAGCCTCCGGCTAGAAACCTTGGAATTAAGCTCTCCCCGAATTCAAAATTGGGATTTAATCTCACTCAATTGTCATCTTTCCAATTCTCCACTCAATTACTCACCCTTCTTAATTTCTTTCTCCTCAATTTCGTCAACGGAGGGTTTAATATGAAAAAAAGCTTTGGTCTCGTCATAATTACCGGAGGACACTATAGAGCCAGAACCAATGGCCGGAAGGTGACGAGAATCGACGACCATGACAATTCTCACTACATGTGACAGCCTTGCCTGAACATGTTAAGCAATTGTTTTGGGCCTTTTGGCTCCTATGATGCCTGCGGTGGCGAAGATAAGTCGCATGACATCAAGATGCAACAGGGGTTCGAACAAATAAACAGCACAGTAAGCCCAATGCTCACTTTTCCTTCTAATAATATTCACACAATTCTCTGTGTTTTTCACTTCTCAATTCATTAAGAACAAAAAGATTTCAATTTATATGATTGTTTTGTTTTCTTTTGGTTAATTTTAATTCGGTTAAATTTTATTTGATCCAGATGAAATCTATTGTTTTTAGTGGGCCGATCCTAAATTGGTTTTCATAAAACTACTAATGAGTTGAGGGGCATGGTAGTTTAGGTTCTGTGTGAGCTACTATAATAGAAAGAATTTTGCCGATAAATTTTACTCTTGTGCACATATCTCACAGTGACATGCTTTGCTTGATGAGAGTTTTAAGTTTATCTTTTATTTTAATTTGGATACGAGACTAAGCAATTAGGAAAAAAGGGTTCTAAACTAGGCGAAGTTAAAATTGGTGAAAACTCCTATATGTTTGCATGCTATCTGTTTGATTATTTGTCTCTAAGAAAACTGATTTCTTCTTATTTTATACTGTATTGCTCTTTGTGCTATTAATTTTAACGGGAAATTTATTTTCGGCCATGGTTCTTTTTATTTCCCATCTTATCTAGAAAAATTTGCATACATAATAAACATGAATTTGTGCTTTAAATGGAACAATGAACCATTTCTATTAATGAGAAACGACACTAAAATGTATGCATTTGAATGTCGCGTTGCCATTACAAAGTCCTTCGGTAGGGTTTATATTTCTAAGAAGTATGATGGGTGCATTTTTTTTCAGAACTAATTTGTGAGGGGGAAGACCTTTTAGTGTTAATGAATGAAATACCTCTTCCTGGTCTGGTAATTTACAAAAATTTACACTTTCATCATAACTTAGATATATTGTAGATTCTCCTGAAAATTTATCAATTATCACATTATTAATTTCCTCTACAAATTCGTTTCTTGTGGTAAGTATAGCTCGTCTGACAAAAGATGTATTATTACAGTCACTACTAATATTTGGAAATACTGCTTCTATCAATGTGTTCAGTGATGTAACGTCATTTTCAAAAAAACATATTAATTTCTGATGAAATTTTAATCTCTCCTTTTTCATTCACTTTTTCAATCCCATTACCAATTCTTAGTAAATATTGTGAAAAAACAGGATCAAGTAATGCATGCATATTAAGCTGAAGTTTTAATTTTTCAAATTGATTCCATAAAGGTGACATAATGATAGATACATCAATCATATCATCTTTTGTGCCATGAAGAATGACAGGCAGTGTCTGTCGGAAATCACCACCAAAAGCAACAATTTTGCCGCCAAATATTTTGTTTGGATTGATTATATCTCTTAACATTTCATCAAAATTTTCTATTAAAGTCCGCTTTGCCATTGTAGCTTCGTCCCAAATGATTAATTTTGCTGCTTTGAATAAGTACGCTAATGTACTTTGTTTGCTGACATTACAAGATTTGGAATCACTTATATTTAGAGGTATGTTAAATCGTGAATGTGATGTACGGCCTCTTGGAAGTAAAGATGCTGCTACACTAGAAGTAGCGGTAGCAAGTGCAATTTGTTTATTAGATCTTATAGTCGCTAGAAGCGCTCTATATAAAAAAGTTTTTCCTGTACCACCAGGACCATCTACAAAAAACACATTATGTATATTGTTATTTACATACATAATACGGTCCTAGGCAAATTTTTGTTCTTTATTTAGTTGTTGAATAGCTGCAAGATCTTCTTCTGGCACTATAACATCCATTTCAGATTGCAATTCTTTTGCTAAGTTATCTCTAAAATTTGTTTGTGGATTATTAGGTAGGAAAGAATAATTTTCAGGTCTTTTAACCAGTTACGTATAAATAATAAGTTACAGTGTTTGCGGCTCTTTGCATTATCTCATCAGTAGTAAGAGATTTATCCTGAATGGTTTTCTGAGAGTATATCTTTATATTTTGACCACAAATCCTTGGGACTTTTAGGATTACAAAATTACTGGGTTATACTTGACCTTGGGCTGCACAACGTTCAGCACTCACTCCCTAGTAGAGAGAGAAAGAGCGAATTCGCGGTTTTAAGAAAGCTCTGGTATGTCTCCTAATCCAGATCGGAACAAAGTTCTTTTGGGTTAATTACCAGATTTTATTCCTTATTTCTTATTGTTATATCGGATGATTGACCGAAAAAAATTGTGATATCATTTATTTGTAATAATCAACTCTACAATAAAACTGCTTGTCCTTATTATTTTTCAGATTTTATTGCCACGCTGCATCCATTTCATTATTTTTCTTTCTAGTATTTTACACGCAATGGTTTTTTTTTCTAGTACAAATAAGGAGGCAAAGCCTGAAAACTAAGTCAATACAGAGCGTTGGTACATTTATTTAAACAAATTTAAATTGTACATTCAAATTATTTGTTTTTAATTCAAATTTAAACAAATTCTAATCAATAAAAAAGTAAAACAATCATTTATTTGTTTTTTTGTGAAAAAAATTGTAAAAATTCAAAAAAATTGTTTTTTAAAAGATAAAATTAATTTGAGTAAATTAAAATTTGAAGCATGTCTTAATTAAAAATCAACGCAAATACTTGAAACTTCTTTTATACTCTTCCATTATGATGCACAAATTTTTTTATCAGTTTTAAGTTATGCACAAAATTTTTATCAGCTTTAAGATAGTAAGATAATTACCATTAAGCCCTTTCACCAATCAAGAAGCATAAACAATAGACGGGTAAATTCCTTCGATGATAGCTTCAAAACGAGAGAAGTACAATACTGCCTCACCGCAGCATTTCATTTTTTAGCTAATAAGTTGTGAAAGGAATTTTAAACAAACAAACAAAAAAAGAAACATAAACATTACAAGGCATTTTCACGCTACCGTGCATCCTTCAAGCCTGAGGTGGCGGTGGCGGTGGCGGGGTGGCCGTCGTCACCTTGTTTAATAGACGCTGTAGCGAAGATATAACTTTCTGGGTTTCAGCACCGCAAGCTCCAATAACACAACCTGCGGCATCGACCCTAACTTTTCGCATGTTATCTTCCCGTGTCCAACACTGGAGATCAGTTGTTCCACATGCAGTAACACGTTTGATGCTCTCCTCCAGGCATGGAATGGAACACGGTGGTAGTAATGAAACCAGTGATAATCCTTGTGCTTCCGCTGAAGAAGGTACTACAAGTATGTTTGCTCCAAGACAAAGCAGCAGTAGTAGTAAAGCCAGTGGCAGACTGCTTTTGTTGGAACAACTTTTCTTCCAAGCCTTCTTCTTCATCAGGTCATAAGCTAAAGCCATTTCTTTCTTCTTTTTCTTTTTATTTCTTCTTTTTTTTCCCCTTCTCAAGAAATAATTTAAGAAAGGGGTATTCGATGGATGGATGAGATGGTACTGAAAAAACTCGAGGAACTATAATTTATAGGCTAATCGAGAACCCTACAGCCTATTATATCACCACAAATTTCAAAACTTAATGTAAACTATTTTTCTCGCACGGTGTAGTTTAATAATAAGAGTAATGTATAATTTGTCAGCGCGTATCTTCAAATTAAAAGTGAAACACAAGCATGTGCACTATATATATATATATATACTAGATACTTGCCCCGAGCGAATGCCCGGGGTGCCGCCTGTATTTTTAAATCGATTAAATAAAAAATAAGAATCATTCTTAAAAGAATAAAAAAAAATAAAAAAATAAAAAATCGATTGAAAGGACAGGAATTGAGTTATTACACATAAATATATGCCCAGATTTATAACATTTAATTTATAACAGTTAACTTATGCCTGAATTTTCATAAATCATGAACCAATATCTACAACAGAAGAATAAAAAAAAATCATCCTTAAAAAATTAAATTTCTTTCATGACAGCTTATTTTTCCTCTGTCATAGAAAGAGATAGATTGATAATTGATGTCAGATTTTAAGTAATTAATTTAAAGGCCCGGGTGTGAGAGAGGAGCGGAATGAAAGAGATTCTTTGAAATTGGGGATTGGGAAGATATTACTAATGTTTCATTTGATTTAAGAGAATTTCCTTACATTTGATTTTATCAACTAAATATTATTGTTTTAAGGGATTAGTATATACCTATAATTAAGAGATTTTTATATAGCTATAATTAAGGGATTTATGTATTTATCTATTCTATCTTTTTTTTCCGATTAGTTAGAGTCCCAAGTGTCAAAAATGATTTTGTACTGAAAATAGCTTTTGGCGGGAAAATTTTCATTGTGGTGCTGACACATGTCCTTTTTGTTTACTGGTTTAATTAAGTACTATAGATATATATATATATATAGCATATTAAAATAGTTTAATTTTTATTTTTAAAATTTTTTAAAATTTACTTTTCAACTTTCAAATTTGACGGATTTTTAACCGATCAATTTTTTTTTTCCAAAAACAAAATAATAATAATAATAATAAAATCATACTTAATTACTCTTTGGTTATCAGAATTAAAAAAGTTTGAAAATTCATGATCACAAATTTCCGTTAATAATAAATTTATCCTTTGAATACGTACGTATTGAATTTCCAGTTCACTCTACCTTTTTCTTATTAATTAAATCGATCAGCATTGTGATTTATTTGAGATATATTGAATTGTCAAGTGGACCAGAAATGTTGACAATCTGTACATACTGAAATAATACCAAATGCGGACTTCCAAAGAAACAAATTCAGGATCAACAATGTGACTTCCATCATCAAGGTGAGAATTGGTTCAAGCTCTGTCCATGAGTAACGGCTTGTTAAATCAAACCATGCGTTACCTTTCAATTTTACACTCGAATTTATCACTCAGCGACTTATTTAACATATTTTACCTCACACTGTAATTTTACAGAGATGAGTGTTTGTTTTATCCCTATACTAGTTGTACTATATTAGTAAAGTAGACAGAGAGAAAGCGTTGAGAAGGTCCATGAGCTAGCTTCAGTCCTTTTCAGCTCCCTATCTTCTTCAATCAATTAATAATAATTGCCATGTTGGTCAAAAAAAATAAAAATAAAATAAAAAAAATCATTGCCATGTTTTCAATCGAGGAAAAAAGAAATGCCTCTGCCTTAATAGTCGACGACTACTCCTTTTAATAATGATTGCCATGTTTTCAATCAAGGGAGTATCGTTTAATGACCTGTCGATGGACTGTGAATGGAAAAGTCAACTTGTAATTTCTTATCGATTCAAGGTACAATAAAACTTCCTTAAATTAATTCTCTATTAAACAATATTCTTTTCTGGTCTCAACAAGAAAAAATACAAAAAAGATTTGAATTAATAACTCTATAAATTAATAAATTTTTGGAGGCTTAAATATATTAGTTAATAGGGATTTTACTGTAGACTATTTTGTTAGGACAATACTATCATTTTCTCCTTTAAAAAAATAATCCATACTAAATTTTGTATTTTGTACTAGTATTTCTTAGTAAAATCTTAAAATTCAATGTCAATTGCTCCATTTTATTAGGACAGATGGTGTAAATGTAATAGTCAACTTTTTTTCCCGCCATCGCTGATGCAGTATTTTACTCCCTCTGTTCTAATAAGTGTTATTTTAGAGTTTGCGCATAGTTTAAGAAACACTTAAATAGAATAGTTAAATTACTAGAATATCCTCAATCAACCTCACTAAAAAAATGTTTACCCTTTTTTTGAAGGTATGTTTGGAAATTTTGACAAAAAACACATTAGAATATGAAAACGGCACTTATTTTGGATCGGAGGGAATATTTGTAATCTCAACAAATCAAATGAAGATTACGTCGGTGCATTTCATATATGTCCTTTTTTTTTTTAATTAATTCATCATCGCCAATGGGCTGATGCAGTATCCTACTTGTAAATCTCAACAAATCAAATGAAGATTACGTCGTTGCATTCTTTTATATATATATATATATATATATATATACAGTAATATTTTTTTAATTATTTTTTTTAATCAATTCACCATCGCCAATGGGCTGATGCAGTATCCTTCGTGTAAATCTCAACAAATCAAATGAAGATTTCGTGGGTGCACTTTTATTATGTTTATAACTTTCTAAACTCACTTGGAATTCTTTTGCAAGTTTTTATCAGACTATCATCAAATTAAAGAAAATGAAACAACATGGATATTCGTACATATTCGAAATCTCTGGAAATTTTGTGGTTTTGGAAGTAGGATTAAGTGGTAGCTCACTTTAGGAGAAAGGAATCCCAAGGGAGTAGTGTAAGAATCCCGCAATTTTGATGGTCTGATTGCTCATTTCATTATCACATTAACTAGCATCATGTACTAAATAATAAACCTTGAGTATGGGGAAAACATTTTTTGGCAGCTTTATCCCTGGTGAAATAGACTAAAGGGAAAGAAACATATGGACTTTGTTTAGGAATATGACGATAAAAAACTTAGGTACGGTGAGGGTAGGAAGTCACTATAAGAAATACTTAAATAATGTATATAAATTATTATAATATCCTTAACCAACCCTATATAATTAATGCTTGTGGATAATACTATTTCTTTTGAGGGTAAGTTTAGAAATTTTAGACAATAAAGTGTATTGAAATCAGAAAACGACACTTTTTGAAATTTCTTTATTTTGTTAAAAGAACACTTATTTATTTATTTTTTATTCATAGAAGGACACTTATTTTGGAATAGAGAGAATACTAATAAATAGGTTTATACGACACTGAGACAATAAGACACAATCGAAAAATGCTTTTTAGTCACGATAGATGTATAAGACATTAAGAGTGTGTTATTAAATCAACCTTTAATAATACACTTAATAAGTTTTAATGATACACTTAATAAGTGTATTGTAAATGTGCAGGAGACTTAAACAAAGAAGACACTTGAAAATGTCCTAATAATTACAATATTATTAGGACACTTTAAAGTGTCATAAAAAATACTATATTATTAGAACATTTTAAGTATTTCAATATATATAGAGCTATTGGAAAATTTTAGACTATCCTAATAAGTTTTCAACGATTATTTAAATTTAAAACAGGAGAAAATGTAATTATTTTTATAATTCCAAAATTCTTGACATAGAATCTGAAGGTATCAATTCAGAAACCAATTCACAAAACGGTTTTAGAAGCTACACTTACAGTACAATAAAAATATAATTACTTTGTCATATGATTACAATACTATGCAAAGTTTTCAAGCCTTCTTATAAACTCTCCATATTTTTACTATGCCAAGTTATCAAACCATCTTTATGGGAAAAAATCGCAACCATGGTAATCGACAATGATCCCACCTTCTTTCATTTGATATTCTAGTTCATCACATCCCTGCAAGAGAATCCCAGCATTTCCTTATCAAATCAGACAAAAGTCAATCATGACAATGTATTTACTAACCATTTGATAAAAATTAATTTGGTCTTAAATCTGAAATTTGAATAATGAATCATAAGTACTGAACAGATTAAATGTGTCTTGTTTGATAAAAATCAAAATCTAAAAACTAAATAAAATGTCTGAAATTTGAACACTGAATTTTAAAATATCTCGATTTATAATTTTATCTAAAAAAAAATAATTGATGTATATGAAACTCTGATAAGAAAAATAATAGTATTATTATAAAATCATGTAAAAAAAATATTTAAATTTTATTATATAGTTATTTCTCCGGTTAATAATAATATCATATTTTTATCATTATAAAAGAAAATCATATATTTATGGTAAATATCTATTTATCATGGACTTTAGTCGTATTTTAATTTTTTATATTAATATAAATATTTATTAAATAAAAATAAATTTTAATTTATAACTAAACACCAAGATTAATAACAATGTTTCAAGATAAAGCATCAAAACTATAAACATAAAAGTTAATGAATAGGGAAAAAAATAGTCTCAAGAATTCAGTCCAGACATAAATGATAGAGCTATCACTTATTTTTAGACTCACTTTTGTACTAGATTTTCAGACTCACTTAATTTATTAAAATATGCTACTTTGAGTTATTGAACGCACTTATGATTAGTTAAGTTTTTAATCGATTAAGTTGTTATAAGATTGTGTTATCAAACAGTGTTATTCAATTAAGTACTTAATCAATTAAGTTTAAGTACTGAATAGGTTTATCAAACAGACAAAATGATAATAACTGAGCATAACCCAATTGCCAATAGTTTCACTTAAGAGCATAGAATCAAAAATGCCAAATTCACCCAAGCAAAAATAAGACTCCAACTACCAAATGGGGGAGGGGGATAAGAGGAAGAAAGAAAATAACCATTCACATATGAAGCAGATTTTATGCTCTTTGAAGATGCACCGAAAAGAATTCAGTCAGTTTGAAATTAAGGGACAAGAATTTTTTTTGTTTGCTTGTTTGTTTGTGAACAGCTACAATCTTTCTGAGTACCAACTCAGCATAGCAAGACGTCGGAGAAGGCAAGGGAAAATTAACAAACATAACAAAGCACAGTATTGGAGTGATGTTTAATAAAGAGTTAGCGAATTAACCAGGTCTTCGTTGAGGACGTAACACTCTAAATTTTTCATCCAACACCCATCGTGCAAGTTCTTCTCCTTCACGGATGAAGCAAATGACTTGAGTAAAACCGTCAAAACAAAACTTAAAAACCTTGAAATAATGGATGGAATCGTAGAAACTCTTCCTACCAATGCCCCTTTCTCCTCCAAACCAATAAACCACCACCACACACCTTCATGGAACCCAATATGAATGAACGCAGCTACTGTTTCTGCTTCTTGATTGATAGAATCATAGAAAGGGAAAAAAGACCTGATTAATAACGTTGAAGCACGTATTTTCCACATTATAATCTATATAGTCGACCATGCACAGTAAACAAAAAACACCAGATATCTTTTGTCACATCGCATCCATTGTTCCATTTCATTGTTTTCTTTTTCTTTTTTTTTTTAGGGGTAAAATTGACAACGTTGTGAAAAAAAAAAGAAAAAAATATCATTTGTGGCATTTTCGATTGATGTTTTTAAGCTAGTGAGTACTGCTTTTTAGTAAAGTAAACAAGTGTTTGCCCTCAAAATCATACTGCAGAGAAAGAGAAAAAAAACTTCAATCAATGTTCTATCTCAGCTCTTTAATGTAATGCTGTTCGTCAGGAGGCCCTTTAGCACCATCCAGAACTAATTACAAACCCACCGAAAAGAACTAATCACAACACCCATCATTTGTTTAACCAATCACACAATTTCCATTCAGAAGTAGTTGCTTTGAAGGACCCTTACAGATGCTGGTTTGAAGTGAAATCACAGTGCAAAACCTTATATCATCCAAGCCACACTATATATGTTCTCTATTAGCAGAAGTTTCAAAAACCAAGATATATCATGGAGTGTTTGCAAAGAACTTACAAGTTTGCAACCACCACACAACTGCACACGGCAAATGTGTACAGGTATCAAAATTTGAAGACTTCTACAGTTAGAGGACATCTTGCATCTTTGTTTCGCGACATCATTCATGTGATTACATGCATCACAACAGGATGAGGCGTGAAAACCCTTCTCAAGGCTTATGTTCTGCAGAGATTGACGCTCGAACCGCATGTTCCTGGGACAAGGCTTTTCCATTGACAACTAGTTGTTGTAGGAAGTCTACACGCACTGATTTGAAGTGGTAGCTCTGGACGAGAAAGACATAAGAGACAAAAAATTTCACCACCCAGTAAAATCACCATATATGCGGGGAAAAAAAAAAAAAAAAAAAAGAGGAAGGAAAACTGATAATGACATTCATGGATGATATATGCAGAATTGATTATCCAGAATGACAACAATAACAATGTAACGTAATGATTACAAATTTATTGCTATAGTTTCACCAAAATGTTAAAAACGCACCTTTCCTTTCCATGAAAAATCAACATTGCGGTAGTAAGGGTCCAACAATGTGATCTCATCACCCTCTTTCACCTATAAGAAACAGCATCATCAGTCATACCCATTTACACAAAAACAAAAACAGTGAGAGGAATGTCAGATCATGTATAAGTGTCAACAAGAGTCTCCCAGTCAGCTGTAGCAGAAAAGCTTTGAACTGGGACCAACAAAAAGATGAAAAAGAAGACGAGGGATACACAGACATAGACACATAGAAACTTCAAAACACTTCTATTTTTCTTTCCTTCAAAACTCTTTTCTTTACTTGATTTTGGATCTATTTCCATCTCTTCCCCAATGGATAAGTTTGAAGCATTGGTGTCAAGCTACTGAGCATTTGCAACTGACTGCAAAAAAGAATTAAAGGATGTAACCTCAGAGGCTGCCATAACCTTATTTATTACTTTTTAAAAAAGCTTCTTCTGAGTTAAAAACTTTATCAAAGCCTACCATGACTTCATTTTCAGTAATCTCAAAGTTCAAGAACCCTTCAGTTGTGTCCCGCTTCAAAAATTATATGTCACAAAAGAGACCCAAGAACAATCTCACGATATTTAGAAACACTAATACCTTTATGCAGTCATGCGGTTAGAGTGCCTCCTAGAACCACAACAATAACAAGCCTTCATTCAACTATGTGAGATTGGCTAAAAGTGCCTCCTATAACCAAGTAGAGTAAAAACTCAAATTAAATATTCCTCCCTATTTGCTGCTACCTTCTTAACCAGTAATACTTACCCCATCATCACGTATCCTGTAGACCGTTAACACATAGCATCTTTGGCTGGCGTCACACAGCAAATAGTATCTGAGAAATAATATAGCTCATTTAGAAAAAGAAAAAAGTTCACAATTCTGGTGCAAGTGTTATGCATATCTTCACAGAAAAAGTAATATATGGAGAACTCACAATGGGGAAATGTTCTGGTGTTTAACAAAAAAGAGAACTTTTCCTACCACGGCAATCCCTTTATTCAGACCTTCCAGTAAATGATCTACAGTAGCTATTTTGTACGAAGGGTTTGCTGCAAAGAGATAAATGACCAAACCAGAAGAAAAAGAAATTAGCTAAATGAGAAAAGAAGAGAAATACTATGGGTTGCGTCTTCATCAAGATCAACAAAAAGTCCAAACTTGACCTCAGTCATCAAGCTCATATGCTCAACTAAGTTCTCTCTTTCAAAAAATTCAAAAGAATCAGTATTCTGTCTTACCATTCACATTAGCCAGTGATGATGTCAGCGAAGCAAGTCGTTTGGCCCTAGTCTGCCCCTGTGGTATACATCTAGTTAGGACTGGAAATGGCATTCGAGATGGCACATATATTAACAGTTTGACCAAAGAAATAACATAAAATGTCCAACATAGTTGTAGTAAGTTAAGGAATCATGCTTATTGAAATTTATCAAGAATACAACACTTGCTTCTTGAGACGCATTGTACTATCAAATAAAAGAACATGGAGATCTTGTGTAACTAATTTAAATATTCAAACACTATATTTTCAGAAGATAAAACTTCACGGAAGGCTATTTTTGGCAGCATTTTCTCCGGAGAAGTTACTTCAAAGAAAGTGAAGGACTGCACAGAGATTTTTGTGAAATTATAATTGGAGGTAAAAGAAAAATGTGTTGGAGGGAAAATCATTTGAAATCAATAAGAAGAATTTGAAGCAAATTCAGAGGCTTGCATTTCTCCTCAACTCCCTTAGTTCCTCAACTTTTATTGGGTTTTGTGGAATCAAACCCATGTCATCAGTGGGAAGCGAAGCCTATGTTTGGGAGTATTTTCTCTGAAAAAGTTACTTCAAGGAAAGAAAAGGACTTGGAGGAGATTTTTGCATTGGAGGTGAAACTATTTTGAACCATGAGAAGAATTTGGAGGTTTTCATTTCAGTTCTTACACTTTTCTGGGCAAACCACAACAATCTCGAAAACATGAATTTGCAGACAAATCTATCAGTATAGAACAACTAGATAGACAGGATTGTGCACTATGGTGGTTATTTGGGAAGCATGAAATGATCCACATGATTGCACAGTTTCAAGTTTACAAACTTACCTTTAATAAGCTCTCCAATTTATCAAGAAGATGTACTATCTTCTGAACCTCTTCAGTTGCACTGAGACCAGGATCCTTGGTTGCAGCTGCTTCGAATCCACTAAGGGCTCTCTCGTAGTTTTCCAAGTATTTGTTCACCTGAATAACTGAGATTCAGAAAATTTGGATCCCAACTAGTTGCAGCAAGTGTTACTGAAGAATTTGAGATCTAGATTGTAGACTCTAACGACAAATATTTCACAAGAGAAAAGCTAGAAGTATCATAATTCAAAACAAACTTAATAGACAGTGAAGTGTGGAAACTACTTACAGTTGCACAATTAAAATACAGATCTGGATTGGAGTTCATTTTCTCATCTCTTTCCTGATTTGCATCACATATGTAGAATAAGTTCCGGGACCAGAAATAATTAGAAAACTATAGAAAGCGAATGTACAATGCCAATAATAGGTATGGAATAGAGATTGTGATCTGATACTCACCGCATTTTGATACGCTTTCAAAGATTGCAATAGTTTACCATGATCCCATGCTCCAGTGACAAAAAATGAGGTAAGGCACGCATTTCCCAGGTTATCTGGTGGCAGATAAAAGTTTAAAGTCATTTTAACATAAATTTGAGTTCATGAAAAGGTCAATGAAACTCTGTGGAAATTTCACTAACCATTAAATTAAACAAAGAGTTTTCTAAATTAGCTGAGATTTAAAATTAATTTAAGTTGGAGGGTGTAGAAAAGTTCAACGATAAAAGCCACAGCACGGCCATGACGAGGAATGCTTTACGGCATGGCAATAGCTAAGATCTACAGTTAATCTAACTTTGAGGCAAGTAGACAAGTTCAGCAATAACAATTACAGCAGTGCAACAACAAGGACAATCCACGAACTTGGCTTTCCTGCAGTTTCATTCACTATAGTGCATTTAAACATAAGAATTAAAGATATCACAAGAATTAGCTGCATATACATCAATAACATCTTCAACCTTGCAAACATAGTTCTGTTCCTCTATAAATTGAAGAAATGGAATTTCCTACGTGCCAATAAATACTTAAGTAAAATTAGTGCCTTACACCAGGAATTTCCATCCCGGACATCAAGCGTTATAGCTTCTTTTGCATGCTTGATGCTCTCTTCAACTATTTCTGCCTCATTTTCAGCACCTGAAAAGGATAATGAATGTGATGAGCAGAATAGCAAATGAGGTCATCAACCAAGACGGAATAATGGTTTAAATAATTCTTCCATAAAATATCATAAAAACACGGGTAAAATATTACACCAGAAATAAAGAGAGATAACTAGAAATCAAATTTTCAACAAACGCTACTCTGCAAGAAGAATTGTTGTATCAGTTCTAACCGTAGGGCTTGCAATAACTTCGATAAACTATCTAGTCACAGGGCAGAATACCATAAGAACAACCAAAATCAAATGTACTTGCCTTGGGCCATTTTCCTTTCGAGCATGGACAGCTGACAGAGTATCCTTTTGTTCGGACCCTGCACTCATCACAGCATAACAGTTAGCATTTGACTAAGAGGAATAATTAAAGATTCCGAACCATTGCGACTAGTAAATTACCTTGCTTAAAGCAAGCATAAAGCAATTTTTCGCCTTAGCCAAATCACCCTTCTTCCATATGCAGTTGCCTAAACTTAGCCATGCATCTCCAAGAGAGGGATTCAACTTAACCTTTACCAGATAAAGATGTAAAACAAGTTTTAATGCCACTTAAAATTCGCAAAAAATCCAATGAGTGAAATCTCAGGAGAATGAAACAAATCAATAAATTAGAACAGCCCTTCACAAAACAACAAAAATATAACTCACAGCTTTAGAGAGATGGTCCTCTGCATCTTTTCTATAATCATCAAAGACATCCAACACTTTGCCCCTCAAATACTCATACATTGCTCGTTGCATAGGCGTCTTCCTGTTTTCTGCCCATTTATCACAAAAGAATTCTCAACAATAACTACATTATAAAGAAATGAAACTTCACCCAGGATTCCCTAAACTTTAAACAAAAAACACTTATGACTAGAAAATCATACCAGGAGGGATGGAATTGAGGTGTTGGAGAGCAAGATCAGATTCAGACTGCAATTTGGCAACTTTTTCATTTGGGTCAACAGGAAAATAAGTATCTCGAATGCTGTAAAGTTCATCAGCCGCACTTGCAGCCTTCTGAAACAAATCCTCCTCCATTTGCTTGTGATTCTCAGCTCAATTTCAAAGATTTTGGAGGGAAGAAATGAAATCGGAATTGGTTTTTGTGTTTGGATACGGAAGCTGAAGAGTGAAGAGGGCTCAGTAAATGCTCGACTAAATTACGCTCTGTAATCTATAATAATTAGTAGTAATAATTTTTTCTCATGTCACCTTTTGATCCCTGTAGTTTGTAGTCCTTGTGAAAAGACAATCTGAATTATTTTGTCCATTCGATTTCACCCCATCCTTTTTTCCTATATCCATATCACCCCATTTTTAGTATCTCTATCTTTTTTTCCCGCCGAAATGTAACATGAAAAAGACTAATATCAATGATACAATTAAAATATACCACAAGTGAGCTTCATAAATTACTTGTACCATTGTTCTTTCACTTTTAATAGTTTTAACGTGAATGAGTTGGCACCGATTGTCTTCGAAGTATTCTTCTGTTAGACTGTTTACTTGAATTACACTTGAATTGCATTTACCGGTAAATAACTAACAAAAAGATATTATATGACAGTTGAAGCAATTTATCAATATTATATCAACTCATGGATTGTTTTGCGCATTCTCTTCAAGAATATATTTTTCTTGCAGTAGTGTTGAGAGTAATCCCTCCCTGATGGAAAATCATCGTATAAGTCTTATAATTAAATACTGCTTCAGTCCTAAATTAAGAGATTTGTTTGTGCAAATAAATAATAAAACCAACCAGACTCTTACCATCTATCACTTTAGTAGCTTTGATTATAGTAGCTAAGTTGAAGTAAATGTCTAAAACTGACTTGAACTCAGTTGGAAAGTGAACACTCATCGATTAATTAATAACAAGCTGGTGCTCCTCCTACTTATAGAATACATACACTTAAAGTGAAAAATGTTGACAATTGAATTTTCTTATTTCCTTACCAGAATTAGAAGAAGACAAGAAATTAAATACAATAACGTGGCCATGCTGACAAAATATATTTTACAGCTGCACACTATTCCTAGCTAAATTGTCAAAATTGTGATCCGTTATGGTTCTTCAATGCTGACGATCAAAAGAGGTTAAGCCACCCTCTTCCCCATGGGGACGGGGACGTACGTACCTCGTGTGTCTTTCCGTTTCAATTTTTCATCATTCACCTCGTTTTTTTCTCCATCTCTATTTTTTTTTTTTTTTTTGGTATTCATATATACCCATTTCTTTTGTACAAATAATGCAAAAATAGTTGTAAAGACATAGAGCCAGATGGAGATGAGCTTCTTCAAGATCTTGTTATTTCTCCATTTGATCATCAATGCTGGTTTTGCAGTTCCAGTGTTTGGTGGGAAAGTACCAGCGGTTTATGTGTTTGGGGATTCGATTTTCGATGCTGGGAACAATCACTTCAACAGGAATTGCACTGCTCAAGCTGATTTCCCTCCTTATGGTTCCAGTTTCTTTCACCACCCCACAGGGAGATTCACCAATGGCAGAACTGTTGCTGACTTTTTGTGTAAGTACTTGAATCAATTATTCGTTCCGTCCCAAAATAATCTCAAATTACTGTGTATACTAGATTTTCTAAATCTAATTTATATCCCTACTTTTTGTAATATATACTTATATTATATGCTGATATAACCTAATTTCATGATTTTAACATATGTTTTTTTTTTTTCACTTCATTTTGCAGCTCAGTTTATGGGTCTACCATTGCAAAAACCATTCCTAGAGGCACAGCTCGATATTATGAAGCGGAATCAAACCAATTATCCTTCCAACGGCATCAACTTTGCTAGTGCTGGAAGTGGCGTTTTAGCTGCAACAAACCAAGATATGGTATGCCTCTAATTTCTTCAGAACATTTTTCCCCAGCAATTGAAAATATGTAACAAGATTCTTCGAATCACATTGTCAATTTATTTTTCTGTTAGATATTCGGGTTATTTAATAACAACGAATGTACGATTTGTGCTACAGAATGTTACCCCATTAGGGATCCAATTGCAACAATTCAAATCACTTGTTGAGCAAAACCAGATTCAAAAGAATTTAGAGAAGGAGTCGCTCTTCTTCTTGGAATCAGGCTCAAATGACGTCTTCAGCTATTTTTACCCATTTCCGGCCCCAACTCTTACCCCGGATGCTTACGTACAAGCCATGTTGACCCAAGTTACAAACTTCGTTGACCAAATTTACAAGCTCGGAGCTAGACGAATCGCCTTGTTTTCGCTTGGACCTGTCGGATGTGTTCCGGCCAGGGCCCTTTTGCCCGGCGCGCCGGTTAACCGATGTTACGGAAAGATGAATAAAATGGTCAAGAATTACAACATGGGATTAGAAAATATTGTTAAGGCGATTCCTACTAAATATCCTGGAGCAATTGCTGTTTATGGAGAGGTTTATAGAACCGTCCAAATTTTCAGAGCTAATCCTACCCAATATGGTAAATTTTTATTGCATCGTGTTTTATATAATAATCACTCAGGGTTAAAATTATTATTTCGTTTAGATTTTCAATTTTAATTTAATTTATACTAAAAATAAAAAAAATTTCGACACAGAGAGAGTACATGTCACATTATAGTTATTGAATGCATTAGTAAATGTGCATGAATAAATTTTTATTTATTTTTTAACCGCGGGGCTGCAGGTTTTACTGATGTGACAAACGCATGCTGTGGTTCTGGAACGCTTGGAGGTTTAGTGCAATGTGGGAAAGAAGGTTACAAAATGTGCGCAAAGCCAGATACACATTTGTTTTGGGATTATTTTCATCCCTCAGAGCGCACTTATAAGCTCATTTCAAAGGCTTTGTGGAGTGGAGGCCCCGCCCAAATCCGACCTATGAATGTGAAGACTCTGGCTAATACTACTTCCAGCAGCTAGAAATTGGAAAACACCACCTTCAAATAAGCACAGTTCATTTTCTCACTCTTCCAAGTTTCAGAGAAAATTAAACCCTTGTTTCGTACCTTTGAGATTTGTGCAATTGTGTGTGTTTTTTGTGGTTAAGTGGATATAATATCAACATAATATGTTTGCAACATAGTATGGTCGCAACCTTTTTCCTAATAATTTCTTCGTTAACATGCTGTAACTTGTAAGGGACTATTTTCATTATTCCTATCATTAAAAAAAAAAAAGCAAAATTTTGTAACAAAAAATAGTTCGATCAACATAAATTTGCACTTTACTTTCGGTTTATTCACTAAGAAATGTGGGACTTTCTTTCGGAGGAAGTACTATTACTTAAGAGAAAGGTAAAAATTCCTTATGGTTGAAGAATTGAGTTTTGGAGTTCTATGGCTGCAGACAATTTAAGTGTAATTCTCATCTTTTCTTTTCTGGCAAAAAGGCTAGTAAACTTTTTCCGTTTATAACAAAAAAGGACTGCCATACATGTAAATACTTCAATGATTAATTAATAGTGGCTGAAAACTTTTTTCTTCTCTAAAGACTAACAAATTTCGCTTAATTATTGGCGCATATCTTAGTGCCTGTAGTGGCTAAGTTAAAGTGGATGATTAGTACTACAACTTAGTATTTAAGAGCATTCTAGAGAGGTCATCAGCAGTGGCAGTACGTAAGTAGACCAATCAAAATTAATTGTCTGCGGAAATTATTGAGAAAAATTATATTCCACTTGTAAGTGTGACTCTAAGCTCTTGACTTCCACTTGTCTCCGGATATATTTATTTATGATAAATGATGATAGAAATTATTACATGGTATTTGTGCAAAAAATCACATGCAATCTACATATATTAGTCCCTTTGTCTAACTTCTTATCATAATGTAGACCGAGAGACTAAATTTCAGTTTTTAAAATGCATCATGCATGGCATATGATTTTAATTGCTTTTTATATACATCATCCGTCTCGAAACAACTATTAATATATGATAAACACATTAATACTATTATTAGCGATTCTTTTATTAGATCACACTAACACCTAGTTGTTTCATACTTTCATTAACAAACAAATGGAAGTTTAAGACTCAAATGTTCTGTTCTTTTTTCCTGTTTTTTTTTTTTTGGGGGTGGTTAAAAAAAGCTGCGATTTTTATTTGTTTACTTATTTGAAAACCACTAAGATTCGCTTATGCTGTCATTCATGAAAATTAAAAATAAAAAAAAAAAAGGAAGAAGAAGAACGGGGATGGGAAAAGGAACCCGTAACAAAAGTTAGTGAACCAACCTGTTTCATTTGATGTGATAACCAAAGATAAAAAGTTTACGGAAAGAGCTAATCAGAAACTGGTTGATTAACGTCAAGAGATCAAGTAATTATTGTAGGGTAAGCTCAGTAACCATACGTTATAGACTATACAACATTATTTTATGAAACAATCTATTGTCTACTTTAAGCAACAGTATAGTAATTTTATTGAATTGTATAAGTATCAAAATAAATGAAACAGGTGATCAAACGAATTTAAAATTACTTTATATTATAACGATGATTTCAACATTTCATATTTGATTAAGGATGGATGAGTGTCTGCTGAGTTAAATCGAAACTCTTCTGTTAGTTTATATAGTAATTTATTATCCAGTAACGTGTCAAGGAAAGATTAGAAGAACAATCTTTGTCTGCAACATAAAAAAAAAAAAAAAAATGAGCACTAAAATTGAGCACAAAGTCACGCCGGGCCAAAAGGTAGAAATGGGTAATAATTGCCTAATTGGTGTGGCTGCTTGCTGGAGTTGGACAGCAACTCCCCACGATTAACTCTTGGAGCCTAATCTCTGCTGCATCCAAGTTGATTAATTTATATCAGTAAAAAAAAAAAAAAAGTAATAAGAACAATGATGAAAGTAGTAGGAATATACATACACTATTGTTGATGTATTACTGTATTACTCTAGAATGTGTCAAACATATCATCTTGAATTCTGTTGCCGCTGCATATCATGTATGCAATTTGTAATAGCTTGTACTCCTCAAGACATATACAAAACCTGTGTTCTTTATGCGTTCTAGTAGACTTGAAATTGTAATCCGACTCAAATTCGGATTAGTTGGATTAATAAATTAAGGACACTGAGTGTATAATATATTCGAAAAAAAAAAACTTGAAATTGTACATTAAAGGTCGTTAATTTAATTCGATCGACCAGGATTAATTTAATTAGAATCTTGTATGAACAGAAATCTAATTTTTTTTAACCCAAAAAAAAAAAAAAACAAAAACAAAAAACAAAAGTTTTAATTTGAAAACATTCTACTACGTTAGTCCTTTTGAAAACTTTTTACTTCCATATCTATCCAAAATTCAAAACAAAAACAAAAAAAAAAATGTTGTCTGACTTTTCCTTTGCTGAGTGAGCCTATGTAAATTATAGTGATTGCGTCGTTTAGTGATTATAAGAGGAAGATGATATGTGGCTTCAAGTGATTACACTGCACATTTAAGACTTGAACAATTCAATCATTCTATGATGTAATCTCAATGTTTAAACCGTGGAATGAACACTTCAAAAGTACGATTAATTAGCATGGCGTGTTCCTATCCGTTGGGAGGCAAAGATCAAATAGGCAAACCAAACTAACTACTTAAACACAAGCTAGTTTCAACACAGCAGAAACAAATCAAGGCCTCCCCAATTTGCAAGAATTTAATAGGAGCGAAAATAACAACTATATCAAGTGGAAGTAAAGCTACCAATGAAATAACAAGAAAGCAAAAGCAACATACAACACTAATTTATGTGGAAAACCCCCTTCAGTGTGAAGGAGTAAAAACTAAGAGACCAAAAAGCCTATCAAATCTACTATCACTAAATAAGAGTAGGACTACATCAATCCAACAATACAACAAGGATATCTAGTCCTCACCCAAGCTAAATCAAGCTACAAAGGCACTAGAATATCAATACAAGATTAAAAGATCAACTAAACATCCACAAAACCAGCAGCAATTTCAAAAGTACAATACTCACAATCCAGGGGACGAAAACCAAAACCCTTTTGTGGAAATAAAAATTGATGAGTCTTGTAACTCCAATCTAAATTTCAGGACCAACGAACAAAGATTGCCCCTCCAAACTTGAAGAATTCAGACGCTGCTATAGTTGAACCCTTGCTGAAAATTTTTAGCTCCCTCTCTCTCTTTTTGGTTCTTGTTCTCGTAAATGGCACACACTCCTCATCCTGATTTTGGTTGTATTTTACTACCCTTTTGTGGACTCAAACCTTGGGTTGATGACATAACACAAGTTGGGCCAAACTTACTTAATTACTTGGGCTTTGACCTACACAGTTGGGAGCCCATCCCAATAAATCTCCCCCCTCCCGACTATGTGGAGGAAACTGCAATCCTAGCAATGGCACAACAAACTTCAAACTTGCCCATTGGTAAAACCTTAGTCACTATATCAGCCTCATTATCATTCGTGTGAACATTCTCAAGTTTAATCAACTTTCCATCCAACACATTACGTATACAATGATACCTCACATCAATGTGCTTAGACTTAGAATGAAAAGTAGGATGCTTACCAAGATGAATTGCACTTTGACTATCACAAAGTAAAACATACCTTTTCTGAGAATAACCAAGTTTTTTCAAGAACCTCTTCAAATACAATAACTCCTTGCACGCTTCAGTTGCTGCAATGAACTCAGCTTCAGTTGTTGATAGAGCAACACACTTCTGCAACCTAGATTGCCAAGAAACAGCTCCCCCTGCAAAAGTAGTCAAGTAACCTGAAGTGGATCTTTTAGTGTCAACATCTCCAGCCAAGTCAAAATCAGTGTAACCAATGAGAATTGATTCACCACATCTAAAACAAAGCTTTAAACTTTAGGTGCCATGAAGATATCTCAAAATCTACTTAATTGCATTCTAATGCTCTCTGCCAAACTTGGAAAAAAACATGCTCACTACACCAACTGCATGAGCAATATCAGGTCTTGTACACACCATCACGTACATCAAACTACCAACGGCAGAAGTTAAGGAACATTCTTCATTTCTTCCTTTTCTTTATCAATAGAGGGACTCTGGTTAACACTCAACTTCATATGTGTCGCCAAAGGAGTGCTAATAGCCTTAGCCTTCTCCATTCGAAATCTCTCAAGTACTTTCTCAATGTACCTCTCTTGTGATAGCCACAACTTTCTTGCTTTTCTATCTCTAGAAATGCTTACTCCAAGGATCTTTTTTGCTGGCCCCAAATCCTTCATATCAAAGGACTTGCTCAACTCTTGCTTCAACCTGTCAATCCTAGAAGCATTCTGACCAACAATAAGCATATCATCAACATAAAACAATAAAATGATAAAGTCATCATGGGAGAATTTTTGAACAAACACACAATGGTCACAAGTAGCCTTCTTGTAGCCCTGCTGCCTCATCATAGACTCAAACTTCTTGTACCATTGTCTTGGAGCTTGTTTCAAGCCATACAAGCTCTTCTTCAACTTGCACACATAATTCTCTTTGCATGTCACCTTGAACCCTTCAGGTTGCTCCATATAGATTTCTTCATGCAAGTCACCATGAAGAAATGCAGTCCTCACATCCATTTGCTCAACCTCTAAGTCAAGGCTTGCAGCACCCCAACACAGTCCGGATTCAAGACATCCTCACAACAGGTGAAAAAATCTCATCAAAATCAACCCCCTTCTTCTGACTGAAACCCTTCACAACCAATCTGGCCTTGTACCTTTGTTTGAAAGAATTCTCTTCTTGCTTCAGTCTGTAGACCCACCTATTCTTTAAAGCTCTCTTACCCTTAGGTAATGGCATCAACTCAAAAGTATGATTATCATGTAAGGATTTCATTTCATCTTCCATTGCATGAAACCACTCTTGCTTGTCTACACCTTCTGCGGCTTCTTCAAAGCACTCAGGTTCTCCCCCATCAGTCAAGAGGACATACTCATTATGGGGATACCTAGGAGAAGGTATTCTCTCCCTGGTAGACCTTCTGAGTTCTTGTGGATCATCATTTTCAGGATTATGCAAACTCTCATCTTACTGACCATCAGCAAAATCATCATGCTGCAACTCATTCTCACTTGTAGAACCACCAGATGTAGTAGGCAAATGTGGTATTGGCTCTGGATCAATGTCTGTAAGGTCATCATCAATATGAGAATCTGGCTTCTCTGCCTTCTCAATGTCTACAATGGTTTGGTCTTCACAAAACACCACATCACGGCTCTGTATGACCTTTTTCTCAACTGGATCATACAAGTTGAAACCAAACACATCCTGGCCATAGCCAAAGAAGATGCACTGCCTAGCCTCGGTATCTAACTTAGACCTCTCATCTCTAGGAACATGAACATAAACTTTGCACCCAAACACCCTCAAATAATCTTAAGAAGTGTTTTTACCTGTCCAGACATTTTGTGGAACATCACCCTGCGAAGTAAGTGTAGGAGTCAAATTAATAACATAAGCAATAGTATATAAAGCCTCATCCCAAAATGACTGAGGGAGCTTAGACTCCAACAACATGCATTGAACCCGATCCATCAATGTTTTGTTCATTCTCTCTACCAACCCATTCAATTGTGGCGTCTTGGGTGGTGTTTTCTAATGTCTGGTCCCCTCTTGCCTACAATACTCCTCAAATGGTCCACGGTATTCACCATCATTGTCTGTCCGGATGCATTTCAACTTTCTTCCAGTCTGTCTCTCAACTAAAGCTTGAAATTCCTTGAACTTCTCAAGCACCCGATCTTTGGTCTTCAAAGCATAGACCCAGAGCTTCCTGGAATGCTCATCAATGAAAGTCATAAAATAAGATGCACCTCCAAGTGTCTTCACCTTCAAAGGACCACAAACATCTGAATGCACTAAGTCTAACAAGTTTTGCTACCTACGAGGAGGATGAGTCTTGAAGGATACTCTGGTCTGCTTTCCTTCAAGACAATGTGAGCATTTATCAAAGTTAGAATCCTTAGCTCCAGGAAGAACATTCTTCCTCACCAATACATCAAGTCCCTTGGCACTTATGTGACTCAATCTTTTATGCCACAACTCTGGTGAACATGTCTTATCCACCACATTAACTGAGTCAACCAAAATTGAAGCTGGCAACACATACAAGTTTTCCTTTAATTTTGTTCCCTTAGCTAAAATCACGGACCCCTTGCTGATTTTTCATATCCCACTAGCAAAATTGTTGCAATAACCATAATCATCAAGTCTTCCAATGGAGATCAAGTTCAATCGAACTTCTGGAGCATGCTTTACCTCTTTAAGTAGCACTGTAAAGCCATTGTTCATCTTTAGATAAACATTTCTAATGCCAACAACCTTGGCAAGACCATTGTTGCCCATCCTCAAGTGACCAAAATCACCTTCAGTGTAAGTGCTAAAAAACTCCTTTCTGGAAGTAACATGGACTGCAACCCTTGAATCATTAATCCAAGTAGAATCAGAAGCAACCAAATTAACATCACAGTCATCATACACAATGATAAGATCATCACTGGTAGCTGTGACAACACGACCAGAAGTACTTTCTTCAGGCTTGTCTGAATTGCAACTCCCTACCCCCTTTTTGCTCTTCTATATCAAAAAATATGTCTTGATGTGACCAGACTTTTTACAAAAATAGCGCTCCACATTTTTGTGTTTTCCTCTGGACTTGCTTCTACTCTTTTTCCTGTTGCTACGCCATCTACTTTGTTGTCTCCCCCTCTGCTCTGTAACCAAGACCTTAGTCTGAGATGACATCCCCTGAGTTCTTCTTCTAATCTCCTCATTGAGGATTCCACTTTTGGCATAATCAAAAGATGTTCATGAGCAGAATTTGTATGTGAGACCCTAAAAGTCTCCCTAGAGTCTGTCAAAGTATTCTGCAACCATAAACCAAGTATCTCATCTTCAAATGTAACACCAACATTAGACAATTGATCCAACACATCTTGAAACTCATTCACATGGTTAAAGATAGGTGTACCCTTGGTATACTTCAAATTGGTCAACTGCTTCATGAGATACAACTTGTTATTACCTGTCTTAGAAGCATACATCTTCTCAAGTGTCAACTAGAGTTCTTTTGCATTTGTTTCATTTGCCACAAGATTCCTGACGTTGTCATCTACCCACATTCTGATGAAGCCATATACTTGCTGATACTCAAACTTCCATTCTTCATTTTTTAGAATCCGGTTTACCCGAACCAAACACAGGTAGATGCATACTTTTAACAAACAACAAATCTTGCATTTTACCCTTCCACGAGTGATAATTCATACCAGTCAAAGATACCATCTTACTACGAGTAACATCCATGGTTTTAACCTCTAAAATTCAAGCAAATCAACTCAAAGCTACCAACCTGTGGCTCTGATACCACTCTGTTGGGAGGTGAAGACCAAATAAGCAAATCAAACACACTAGCTACTCAACACAAGCTAGTTTAAGCACAGCGGAAACAAACCAATACCTCCCCAATTTGCAAGAATTTAGTAGGAGCGAAAATACCAACTACACCAAGTGGAAGTAAAGCTACCAATGAAACAAAAGAAAGCAAAAGTAACACACAACACCAATTTATATGGAAAACCCTCTTCGGTGTGAAGGAGTAAAAACCACGAGACCAAAAGGCCTATCAATCCACTATCACTAAATAAGAGTAGGAGTATACCAATCCAACAATACAACAAGGATATCTAGTCCTCACCCAAGCTAAACCAAGCTACAAAGGCACTAGAATATCAATATAAGATCAAAAGATCAACTAAACATCCACAAAACCAGCATCAACTTCAAAAGTACAATACTCACAATCCAGGGGACGAAAACCAAAACCCTTTGGTGGAAATGAAGATTGATGAGTCTTGTAACTCCAGTCCAAATATTTCAGGACCAAAGGACAAAAATTGCCCCTCCAAACTTGAAGAATTCAGATGCTGCTATAGTGGAACCCCTTGCTAGAAATTTTCAAATCCCTCTCGCTCTTTTTGGTTCTTGTTCCCGTAAATGGCACACACTCCTCATTCTAATTTTGACTGCATTTTACTATCTCTTAGTGGACTCAAACCTTGGACTGATGACATAACACAAGTTGGGCTAAACTTACTTAATTACTTGGGCTTTGACCCACATAGCTGTGAGCACATCCCAACACAATCAATCCATTTGGGGACTTAAAATCGGTAACATCCACAACAAAAGTATAAGAAAGAAAGTGATCAACTAGCTCTTTTAGTTCATGTGGTAAAAGATACCGAACCGATTTAACTGCATAATTAGATTTTGACTATAAATACGTAATAATTAAAAAATTAAAAATATTTTATTTTCTTAAAAAAATCTATTTAACACGAATCGAGATTAGTCGAGACTGTAATTTTGAACAATAGATAGTTCACAAGTCATAAACAAACCTTCGATATCGATCAATATGTCATCACGGGCTACAATTCGAAGCCCCCACACGGACACGGAATACCGCTAGAATGCTCATTTGACAGAGACCCTTACTAATCTTCTCCGAAAGGCCTTTTTGTTTAAATAATAGAGAAGAGACTTCTCAGTCCAATTTTTCTATATTCGTCTTTTTGCATAAATTTCGCCTAAATTACTAGCAGACCTATGGTCAAACTATGCACACACAACTCAACTCTATTTCTTTTCTTCCACATGTATACCAAACATGTTGTTAGTTTATTTTATTTTTCTTTTCAATTTGAATCTTCTTAACGAACTCTCCGTGCAATCCTAGTTAAATACTCAAATTTTAAGGAACCTTCTTATTATCAAATTTTCACCATCGAAATAGTAGTCTACAGGTTAATTAGTAATCTAATTGGTTTATTATATTGATTTTTTTATTAAAAAAAAAAGGATACCACAAAACATGTTTCAATTCGGATAATTCTTTTGAATATCAGACTAGCTACCTTTTTTAGTTTGTGATTTCTGCCATACAACTCAAAATGTCCTCTTTTTAAGTTTTGGAAACAAGATAAGTAGAAAAATGATAAATGGGCATTTTGAGTAAAAACTTAATTACTCTTTATATCTAGAAGAATATAAATCCAAGTTTTAAATCCCTACATCTTATTCAAGATTTTCAAATTTAAATACTATTTATTATAGTATTTCCATTTTTATATACTTCTGGATATCTGTTTCTGGAAAGAAAAAAAAAATGTCTATTTGTTACTTTTTAGGATAAGGGAATCCTATTCATTACATTAAATTTCGTATAATGAATATAGTACTAAAAATTTTGGTTGTTATTCCTAGAAATATTTTAAATTAGATTTCTTTATCCATTTTGTTACCTATGATATATATATATATATATATATATATATTTTGGTTACACCGCACACGTAATTATTACATTGATTCTTTCATCCACACGCAAAACTTATGCATTTTATCAGTACTTCAAAATAATTTTAAATAAATTCGCAAAGCCCTTTATATAAAGCACCCTTTCTCACAATTTTCACACACACACACACACAAACATTTCTAAAATTCCAATTAACCGCAGCTTACATTTGGTTCTTCTTTCAAACTCAACATGGGAAATTTGGTGTCATGCAGTAATCTTCCAGCTCCCCTGATGAAAGCCGCCAAGGCCGCCAGGGTAATCCTCCCCAGCGGCGAAGTACGGCAGTTCCGGCAGCCAGTGAAGGCGGCGGAGCTCATGCTGGAATCACCCAACAGCTTCTTGGTCAACTCCAGCTCTTTAAAAATGGGGAGGAGATTCTCAGCCCTTTCCGCCGACGAAGACTTGGAGTTCGGGAATGTTTACATTATGTTCCCGATGAGGAGGGTGAATTCCGTCGTCACCGCCGCCGACATGGCGGTGGTCCTGATGGCGGCGAACACGGCTTCGCGGCGGATCGCTGGTGGGAAGGTGAAGCCGGAGGTGGTGGTGGCTTTAGCGCCGGCGGCGGCGGCGGCGGAGGAGGAGGCGGAAGACGGTGGTGATCGGAATAATAACGAACGGTCGAGATTGAATTCGGGTCACGAGATTGAAGGGTTCCAGGATATGGAATACAGATTCAGGTTGTCATCATGCAAATCGAGGAAGCCTTTGTTGGATACAATCACGGAGGAGCCGATCTTTTCCAGATAAATTGAAATTTTTTTTTTAAAACTGTAAATACATCATATTTGAACGTGTTGATCGGTAGAATTAATATCTGTATTTTCTTTTTATTTCTTTTTCTTTTCTTTTTCTAGATATATTAATCAACTAGTAGTGTTTTTTTTTTTTTGAATTTGTTTTTCTGTTTTTGTTATCTTTTGGTTGGGTACATATTGAGGAGCTTGACTTTGTCAAAAAAAAAAAAAAAAACTGTTTTAACAAACTGGGTCGTACTTCTTCTTTCTTTCTTCTAAGAAAACCCTTTTACTTAGTTATTATATACTAGGTCAGATTTCTTTTTTCCAAAATTAAAAAAGCAAGTTATTCGGATCCACACGTAAATTTTGAAAAGGAAATTTGAAAATTTTTCGCCAATGGGAAACTAGAGGAAGTCATCCCAGGATTACAAAGAGGATGTTTGGTCTTATAATGACAACTCGGGAACAAAGGCTTTAGTGTTCAAGTCATGCGAACATTGTGGTATAGGTTCGATTCTTACTAGTAACACATTTTTGCATCGGATCAAGTACTTGAATAAGAGACGTACTCCCTTCGGTCCTTATTATAAGACATTTTGATTTTGTCCTAATTTCATCTAATATGTATTTTTAATTGACAAAAAACCTTAAAAACTATATTTTCACATTCGTTGTATTCTCTTAATTCTTATGAAATATTTTTAAGGTTTTTTCGTCAATTAAAAATACATAGGACAAATCAAAATGACTTATATTAAGGACCGGAGGGAGTATATATTAATGCAATTTCAGAACAGACATGAGAATCGGAAATGACAAATTGATGGATTTAGATTGAGGAGCCCTTCATACAAAATTACAATTTGTTAATACCGCCTACATCGCCTAATTGACTACACTAATTAAAAAGAAAAAATCAGTCTCTTTTTTTTTTAAAAAAAAAAAAACGAATTAGAGTATCAGATTAATCAAAAGTAGATGAGTCTCTATCATCATTTATACTGTACATAAAAAAGTTCTGCTTGTGACATTATTTTCATTCACTAAATATGATTTTTTTTTCCCCGGTTTGAGAGGTTAGATATTTTATGTAGAGTTGTTAATCATCTGTTCTTTCGCCTGTTAATCATCTCTTAATTAGAATGTGTGTTTGTCGGACCGATAAGAAATGAATGCTTTACAAATGTTTGAGTGAAATGTGCTATGTTTGGTTGTGAAATACAGTATGTTACCTTGAGATGGACAGCGTTTGAAGAATTTGATTCAAAACAGTGTTGGATAGACCGGGACTTTCATGAGTTTCAACAGGATGCTGCTAGTCCAGAGAAGAAGTGAAGGCGTTGAATTTGTAAGGACTTGTTAGATCATCAGACGGATTGCGTACATGCCCTCCAAAATACAGGACCATTTCTTTTTTTTTTTTTTTTTTGAAAAAAATGAAATACTTTTATTAATACGAAAAGACACAGAGGAAAATAAAAACAAAAATAAAACACTCAAAATTGGTAATTTTTCTGAAGGAATATTAAAAGTGACCACGAAAAAGTTCATCGTAAATAATTGATGTAAAATGGACATGCCAATTTTTGTGAGTTTTTTTTTTATTGGGTGAATAATTCAAGAAATCGTCTTCTGTCAAATCGTAACTACAATACATCAAATCGGAACTAGAATATATGTTAATTTAATGCTTAAGATTGTGCCATATCACATTTTTTTGTGCAATACAAAAAGAAACATATTTTAGGGGGCAAAAAACGAATAAAAATCATTAGCAAAAGCCCACTGTGTTTGGTTTGTTTCCCCTCTAACATGATACTGTTCACGAAATCTAACAGAATTGCTTCACAACAGGAAAAATGTAACAATTTACTACGAAAATTAACAGAATGTGAAATACTGTAAATTCAAATGATGATGACTTCCAAAAACGAAACCCGCAATTCATCCTCATCATCATTAATAATCACTATGTGAAATCAATCTCTAAATTAAATGAGGATGTCAAACATTGATTATCTCGTATCTTTATTTTTGCGGAATCATGAATTCATGATAATACTAATCACAATCAACCGCAATCCTAATCAAATCACACATTTGATTGTGAGGGCTACTGATAATTACTACTATAAATTAAGGTGCAAAGCTACTACAGTTTCTTCACCAATTGCAAAAACAATTTTCTTCGACAAAGTTCCTCTCTTAATTTAATCCATGGCGGATAACAATAACAATGTGCATTATGCGGTTAGCCCTTACCGTTACTACGGTGGTGGAGAAGTTGAACCGGCGGCGAGGCATCATGAAGAAACAAACAGGTATTATTCCGGCGATCGGAACGGGACTTACGTGAGCACAACAGAGAAATCGAGGGTGTCAACCGGAGAAAGGGTTGTGAACAGATCAAGTGGTGAAGTTGGGTACAAGGATGAGTACAAGGTTAGCCACAGTGTCCGTATTAGTGACAAATCCAGTGGGAGCTACACCAAGTATTCCGTTGAAGAGAAGTATCAAAGGTTTAATTACGGCAACAAAAAGTGATCGATGCAGTTTTTTTTTTTTTTTTTCCTTTCATTAGCATTTCCGTCGATCACAGTGATTAATGTTTCGTGAAATGGTTAAGTCTATTTGGTTACTTTTGAGTTTTTATTGAATAAATGAGTTTGTTTGGATTTTTTTTTTTTTGTTTTTGTTTTTCTTGATTTGTTATGGGCCAAAATGGTTTTAAGCTGAACTATCTATATATTTTTTGTATGGGAGACTTTTCACTTATTTAGCTAAATCCAACATTTGGTGGTCCACGCCTTATATCATTTGTGAGGCCTTATATTAGAGGGTACGTTTGGCAGCCCCTACGAATCAACCAAGGGTACTCCGTCCTTCCATTATATCAAACTGATTTTTTTTTTTTTTAAAAAAAGTGATTATTAAAATAAATACCACTCCCTCTCTCTCCAGAGTATTGTCTAATTTAAGAATTTTTATTTTTAGTACGATATATTAAATTAAATACTACTTTCTCCATCCCAAAATCATTCTCCAGTTTGAGATTTGTATTTTTACTGTTGTACTAAAAATAAAAATCTAAAGTAGACAATAATTTCGAGAGAGTATTTTTTTCTCATAATAATACAAATGATGTTTAGTCTATTTGGTTACTTTTTGAGTTTCCATTGAATAAATGAGTTTGTTTGGGCTCTTTGTTTTTGGTTAGGATCCAAAATAGCCAAACAGCCAAGTTGTATTTTAGGATCTATATATACTAGTGATGTCTGGTCGCGCAATGCGCGACCCTGGCCCAGCCTATCTGTAGATCTTAGAAATATTTATATTTGAAAAAAATAAAATTTTGTATTTGTAGCGATATATTTTAGAAATGTTTGAAGGATTTAGAAATGTTTTATAAGTGTGATCGTAGAAATATTTGTATTTCACACACAAAAAAACAGAAAGAAATTGTATTTCGCCATGTATGTTTTAGAAATGTTTTATAAGTGTCACTTATTAAATATAAATAGCCTTAATCGAATAAATGTGTTGAAGTAAAAGTTAGATAAAATATAAAAGCATCCTAATAAATTTAAATATTAGTAAGATGATTTATTGATGTTCTCCATTGGTCGTACCAAATCAATACTTAGTTGTGGTGATTTTTAATAGTTTTGTAATAAGCTTCATCCGACGGGTATATGCTTAAAACAAAGGACACTTTGTAACAAAAACCTAATTGATCAATTCAATTTAAAAAACCACTCTAGTTGAATGAAACATAAAGAAAAAATAAAATTAAAAAAAAAACGTGACACGTAAAGTGCAAAGGAAAATTTAGTAATTTAGTTATGGCTAGACAAAAGGACAATTTAGTACTTTCTACATGCCACGTGGCAATCATATGAGGTGTTTAAAAGGGAGGTTTTTGTTTCCAATATAGTAGGATATTGGAAAAAGGACAAACAGCCCAAGTTATATTTTAAAGACTAATCTACATTATCTTGACATTTTTTATAAAAATAACTAGATGCATGCCCCGGGCCAATGTCCGGATTGCCGTAATGGAGAGTTGATCATCTTTTGCTCCCCGGTATTGATCTCCCGTGATAGCATGATGGAATTTCCTTGATTTTCCCGTTGCAAGGTTTTAAGTCTAATTTTAAGGGTTGATGTCTTCTTTGGAGCAAAAATATTAAGGGGATCGCTTTCATTTTCATTGAGCCAATTGTATTACATTGAATAAAAATATTTGATTGAGGTATTATATATTTGATTGAACTAATTATATGTTGGACCCAATTTTCATTTAACCATTTTGTACTTACAGAGATTGAGGAGGCGTTACTTGCAGTAATGTTTCACGTGATTTAAGGAAATTCTATACATTTGATTTTATCAACTCAAGTTTTCTATTTTAAGGGATTAGTATATAACTATAATTAAGAGATTAGTATGAATTTATAATTAAGAGATTTATTTGTTTATTTATTCCAGTTTTTTTTTGAATAGTTAGAGTGCAACATGTCAAAAAAGATTTTGTACTGAAAATGACTTTTAGTGAGAAAATTTTCATTGTGATACTTACACATCAGCAGCTTGTAGGTTATTTTAATGAAGTACTATAGATTATCCTTCTTAAACTTCAGTCAACGGCAAATGGGACATCTGATTGCATAATTTACCAAAAATGTAAGAAAATTCAAAAATACTTTTTTTTTAGCTGAAAATGATTTTTCGTGCACAAATTTTACCTTTTTTAAAGGCCTATTTTGTTTAACAAATCGCCGAAGAATTTATTTAGGGATAAGACATTTACCAATTTTTCTTAAGAAATTACTTCTTTAATAAAATAATTGAAGTAAAAACTAATTTATTTATGGTTCGATTTTTAGTTTGAGAAAAAGGATATAATTTTTACCATATTCATATTTAATTTTCAATAACAATGGACAAATTTGAAATTAAAATTACGCCTTTTTTAGGATAAGTTATATCAAATTTTAAAAATAAAATTCAAACCTAAATGAATTAATTTTTTTAAAAAAAAAAACTTTTAACAAAATTCGCCAAGTATCATTATCCGTAAATAAATTGTTCAGCAATTTGTTAATAAAAAAAGGTTATTGAAAAAAAAAGAAGGTAAATGTGCATAAAAATTTATTTTTAGCTAAAAATAGTATTTTTTTATATTCACACACATAATTTTTGTCAATTTTGCCGTTGACAAGCGGATTAGGGAGTAATTATCCTTATAGAAAATGTTAAGGTAATATTAGTATTTGAGACATAATTGAGGAGGATTTTTATCTTTTCCAATATATATTTTGTATGTGACACTTTGGTGGTGAATATCTAGTGCTTGTATGTTCACCCTCCCATTTTGCCTTTTGTCTCATTTTTCCTCTTACATATAAAACCTAATGTAAAATAAAACATTATCTATACAACATTTTAATTTAACTTTTAAAAAATATTTTAAATATTATTTTACACAATTTTCATCCACTACCACCGGACGACTTCCACCATCGGCTCTCCGTTGCTGGACCGCCCCCTGCTGTCGCCGAACCGCCGCCGGCTGGCCAAAAAATCCTTCGAGTTGGCCAGAAAGCGGCCGGTTGGTCGTCGAGCGGTGGTGGCGGCGGTGGCGGAGGTGATCCGATGGTGGTGTAAAAATAATATTATTTTATTTAAATACTGTATATAAAATTTTTTAAATTTCCTCTCAAAACACATTTTAAATCTTTTTCAAAATCCAAATAAAAAAACGAGAAGAAAACCGCTATACATACATCTCCGAACCTGATATCATATGTGAGACCTTATACTATAGGTTATTTTGCTGGCCCATACGAATCAATTAAGGGTCCATCCTTCCATTATATCAAACCGGCATTAAAAAAATTATGTTAATTAAATTAAATACTGTATGTGTCTTGAAAAATGTTCAGTATCGAGTTTTGAATTTTGTCCAGAAAATTATACAAATAACTTAAAAATCGATGTAGACTACTTTTCTACACAGGAGAAATATACTCCAAATAGGTGATTGATTGAAAACTTTTATAAGATGGAAGAAATAACTCTTGGATGATAGATAGTGTAATTTTAATGATGTGTTTAGTTGGGTTTATCCAAGTTAAGGTGAAGTGAGGCCCTCAATCTTGAGGGAAGGTCCCATATTGATTCTTGCTTTTCACTTTTTATATTTGCTTCCTCTTTGATTCCCTTTGCTTTGGGTAAACAAAAAGAAAGAAAGCGATGATCTCAATATGAAATTAAGAATAACAATCAATTTTAATCGTAAATAGCTGTCTAATATTTTGTACCTGCCTCCATTATTCATACTCTTGAATCAGGATTTCCCACTTGTACCTTCTTGCACACGTGTGGTACGTCGTCGTTGTAAATTAAAGCACTAATTAGTGATAATCCTAAGGTCTAATTAGCCATGGACAAATAAGCGTGTGGCATGTGAAATCATGTGTGGGCTTTTGAATATAGTTAGGCAATTTAATTAGGATTCCCACCGTAAAGTTGTTTATTCTTTAATATCGATAGCATCACATAGTGATAGCATCATACAATAGCAACATCATTGTTTTCCGTACTGAAATGATTATCTGATTTAAATTTTGATACTTAATAATACGAAAGCAAAAATCTAAATGGGACATATAAAGTATTAAAAAAATTTTGGAGAAAATAAAAGCAGAGTTTTCCATGAGACCTGTGGCCTCGTTTCGTTGGGGATATTGTTTAGTCGTTTACCTGAATTTAGAGAATTGTTCATACATCAGAATCTCAGAAAGACGAAACCCTGAAGTTTTGGCATATGGGATTCCTCTTCCCTCCGGCTATAGAGAGAATATACCACTGGCCATGTGATGATGGGAAACTCCAAATCTTGCATCATTTTTATTTGTTCTTGTTCGGCCCCCGAAGCTTGCAGATTTATGTACACGTACGTTTTTCTAATGCAACACAAAAATATTAGGAGAAAATTGCTTTATAGGTTTTGTTGGGAAAGATTCAGCTCGATATATTGCACGATCAAATTTTTTCCGCTCTAAAATTCGTAGTTTTATTATTTTTGGTACAAAGAAAGAGATTAAATGGCAACATCACATTAAATTAAATGTTTTGATTGATAGGAAATCTCAACAAAGTCATGCTCTAACTACTGTTTACTCTAGACTGTGAGTTAATAAATCACTGTACCTCCACCGAAAAGGTCAAATGTTAATGATATCTAATACTTTCTGAAATCTAAACTGAACAATAATTTTGAGACGGAAAGAGTAATTCTTTGCAAAACTCAGACTCACAGAAAATGTCTAATTTCCACGCACCACACTCCCGACGAAGTAGATCACAAAGTCCCCGAACTCACGGAAAATACGTCGGATTCCCGTGGTTTTATTTGATTCACCATTACTATATATCGTCCCGATTCTCGCCATTTTTTACGCTTCGTAAAAAGTGAAACGCATGAAAATGGTTGTTAGCGGGTAAGCCCGGAAAACTCTATTCGGTGCATTATCATCACTAATCATCTCTCATCTCACTCTCACGTATAAATCAACGTGATTTGACAGAATTATTTTTTTTAAAAAAAATACAACCTTGTTGAGATAATGATGAGGAACAAATAGTTAGGGCTTCTGAATGATGGTTTATTTTAGTTTTTGGTTTGAATTTGATATGTGATTTAAAATATGGTTTTAGAAAAAATTTTAAAAATTATTTGAATACTTTTAATTAAAATAATATTAATTTTTACCACCACCGATAGCTACTTCTGCTGCCGGACCATCCTTCTCCGCCGCCGGACCACTTTCGGCCGCGCGATCCGCCGGCAGATTGCGGCAAAATTCCGTCCAACCCATCGGAATTTGGCCGGCCGGTCGTTGGCCGGCGGCGGCATTGAACGGTCTGGTGGTGGCGGGCGGTGGTGGAGGTTGTCTAGTGGTGGTAGACGAAAATTGTGTAAAAATAATTTTTTGAATATTTTTTAAAAGATAAGTCAAGATGTTGTTTGGATAGTTTTAAATCCTTCATAGTACCAGAAAAAAATATTTATTTAAATAGTACATTGGGTTTTGTACTTAAGAGGTAAATTGAAAAAAAAAACAAAGTAGAGGCCATCCAAATAAGCCCTTAGAGTTTGTTTGAACAAAATGCGATCAACATCCTAACTCAATGATAAGTAGACACTCGATATATACTCACGTCTTAGCTTTTCAAGTTATATTCTCCCTATCGAAATGATTGGTTTAAATTTTTATTTTAATTTAGTTCAAATGATATTAAAAGTAAAAATCTAAACTGTACAATTATTTTGAGACAACAAAAAGATGCTAAATTTTTCTCCGTATGCTGCATAGAAAATGTTAAAATATAACATTAAGTTAATAATTTGATATAAAAAATTAATTACGTTGCATCTCAGATTTTATTTTCTCACTGATAGTTGTTTAAATAATATTACATTAGAGTCACTAAATTTGAATATAAGGAAATTTTTTATTTTGAGAATTTTATAATTTTACATGTAAAGTTTCAATATTCATTTCCAATATAAACGGTGGGTGGGTGTCGTGCAAATAAATTATTAAAAAAAATTCTCAAACAATTATTTTAGTAAAAACTAATATTTTATGTATTTAGTTAGAATTTTTTTAATTAAAACTACGTAGTATTAATTTGATATGTTTTAGGCAGAAAAGCTAGTTATATTGTGGTATGTATCTTTCATTTTGCCACATTTAAGCTGTTTTCATAATAAAATAAAGATTTTTATTTTTAACCAAAACGGCGTAATTTTAATTTAGAAGGAAAATATTTCATGAGAGCGCGACACCTCATCACTTTTTTACATTTGAATTTCTATTTTTAATAGGGTATATATAATATTATAAGTTTTTATTTCTAGTTCAAATTGTACTAAAAGTGAAATCTCAAATTGAATAATAATTTTGGGACAGAGAGAGTATTACATTAGAGTCACTAAATTTGAATATAAGAAAATGGTTTTATTTTGAAATTTTATAATTTTACCTGTAAAGTTTCAATATTCATTTCCAATATAAACAGTGGGTGGGTGGCCATTTCTTTTAATGGTGAAAAGAGGTCTCATGGAAGTGCAAATAAATTATTAAAATTTTTTGCTCAAACAATTATATTACTAAAAACTAAGTTTTGATGTATTTAGTTAGAATTTTTTTAATTAAAGCTACGTAGTATTAACTTGATATGTTTTAGGCAGAGAAATTTGTAGTTACATTGTCTTTCATTTTCTCGCATATAAGTTGTTTTCATAATAAAATAAAAAAATTTATTTTTAACCAAAACGATGTTATTTTATTTTAGAGGGAAAATATTTCATGAGAGCGTGACACTTCATCACTTTGTTTACATTTGAATTTCTATTTTCAATAGGGTATATATATTGAATGTTGATTGTACTTTATCCATTTGAAAATTAAGAGAAAAAAATCACATTTATTGAATCGTTTTAGATATTGAGATATATTTTTCATTTAGAACACAACAAATATGTAATATCAACTTGCAACAAGTATTCTAGCCCTTTGTTCATCAATTAAGTAACCTCATAAATCGGAGCAGCTATCTGTATAGTGAAAATTAAGCAAAGTGGGATGGTGGCATTTCTATTACTTTCACCTCATCTCACAAAAGAAAAGAAAAGGTAGAGAAAAAACTTTTGGCCAAGTTAACAATTGATCCAAGAATCTTAAGTTGTTTTGGTCACCCCACTTACAAAATTCATAAAGATATTTATTTTGTGACGAGTAGATGACCTAAAAATGAGATAAATAAAGTTTCACGTACTGAATAAACTTAATTTCACTTTTGCCAATTCAAGAGAACCAAAAAAGTAAAAATATAAGTAACGAAAATTTCATTTATAAATTAGAGAAATTTAACAGAACGAACCTTAAAACTACGTGGTGGTAAATTGGTAAGGGCATTCAAGATGTCTAGAGTTTACTTAGGTTTGGATGTGCATAAGAAGAGAGTAAAGGAAGACAAAAGTTGTCCCGAGGAGGAAGGCAAGGCCAAATGAACGGCCGACTAAAGCCGCAAGCTCAACATATTCCTCGACCAAACCACGCTTCTTGTAGGTTTCATCGTACCCCGCCGCCTTGTACTTCCATCCATTGATCTCTTGATAACCATCAGATCCATACCATGTTTTGTTCAACTTCTCCTTCATTCTCTCATGCTCGATTCTTTTCCTCAAAACAATCATGTTTCCATCCACTATATTTTTATTATTTGCTGGCTTTCCTGCCAAAAAACAATAATTAAATGAATAAATAAACAAGTTCCTCAAGAAGATGTAGCAAGAGGATAACACTTCCACCAATATCAAAAATCCCATTAACCATGCATGAAATAAGAAAATAATGTCTTTTTCTATCAATCATTCATAACAACATCATACTTTTTTGGTATCAAAACATATATTCTGTATTTTCTCTGCACGATCGAAAAAGTTGATGGGAAAAATGGAAGCACATACCTTCATCACGAAACCTTTGGGATCTAATAACCGGTTGAGAGTACTTTGGCTGCATCTTATAAGGTGTTGTGAATGGTAATGATGGGGTGAATATCTTGTTGAAATAGGTTCGAGTATTGGAATTCATGGTTTTTTTATTGATGAGAGATAATTTTTATTTTCTAACTCAATCTGCAATAGCTGCACCTAACCTTTGTGATCCGTTTCGTAATGGTATCTCTTTTATATATATATAGAAAACATGTCACGTATTTGAACGTGGCAGCCAACCATTTCGTTCAGTTTTCTTTGATATTTGGTCTATTTTGTTAGGATCTGATGAGGCCTTTTCCACCACAAGTATTCAATAGTTTAATCTGTTATGAATATGTTAATATCTGACTAGGACAATAATTAACATAATAATATGACTCTTGAACGGAGAAAAAGTTCTTGTTGGTAGGATTCCTTAAAAGCATTCACAATGATTTATATAATCGTGGATAGAATATAATTATGACTTCAATATTACTTATTAATTTTATTTATACTTTTTCATGCATTGATTTATACTATACAAAAGTATTAGTATAATAGAATTACTATTAGATTATCACAAACTACATTTAAGTAAAAATTAAATTAAGTCCTGTAAACCATGTTCCCAAGGAAGTTCTAATGTTAGACTTTTCATTATAGATGTCAGAGTCGCTGTTCGAACAAGATGTAGTAAGTTGGAACACTTGATCATTATTTTATTTTAAATTTAGACTTGTGTCTTCTTTATTATGCCAAAAAAATTAAATAAGTTAAACATAAAAAGAAAATTTGTCCCACAAAATTTAGGTCTTGTTTGGCTAACCTTTTGGTTTGCCTTTTGTCTAATTTTACCTCTTAAAACACAACTCAAACATAAAACCCAATACTACTTAAGCAATTTTTTAATTTACTTTTTTTAAAATTTATATCAAATATTATTTTTACACAATTTTTATCCACGACTACCGGAACGTGCGCCGCCGCCACCGTCCGTTACTGGACTACCATCGAATGGCGACCAATCGGCCGGATTCCGGCGAGTTGGCCGGAATTCGGCCGGCCGGCCACCGGCGGCGGCACCGGCAGTGGAGGTGGTCCGGTAGTTATGTAAAAATATTATTATTTTATTTAAAATACCACCCAAATAACTTTTAAAATTTTATCTCAAACCACATTTTAAATCACATCTCAAACTCAAAACAAAACTAAACTAAAAACTAAAATAAACCATTATCCAAACAAGCCCTTAATATTCTACAATATAAAAAATTTTACACAGTTATAAACTATTAACACTCTGTATAGTGGTGTAATATGTAATTAGTAAGATGTTATTTACCACTCCTAAAGATACCCTAAGAATTGAGTGTTATTTGTGAATATGTACGTAAACCTGGAATCTGTTTTAATCTGCCTATATTATGTATTAATTCATAACCAACAAGTATTAATTTATTTAGTTCGGGTGTGGTAAAGGTATTCATCAATTCCGCTCGGATTAGCCGAGAGAATTATATGTACAGTAGAACGTCGGTAAATAAATAATCGATAAATTAATAATTTTTAGCAATTAATAATTTTTTCTGGTTCCAACTTGAGTCCAGTATAAAAAGTGACAAAATCGATAAAATGATAAATAATAATATTTCAAAAAATCTCCTATATATCTATAGGTCCCAACAATACTGTAAATTAATAAATATCTTAAATGGCAAAAAAAATACTAATATCTAGGAAGATTTGTAAAATATGAGCTTATTAATATTTGTTTTTTCTTGAAATTCAAATCCAATAAAATTTCATCCTTGATTTATCTAATTGCCCTTGAGAGCTCTGGTGTCGTATTCTCAAATTGCAATAAGAAATTCTGAAAAGTTATTGCTGATTTGAATGCTTCTTTTCGTGTGAGTGGTGTCAAAAGCACTGAATCATCATCAATTGAATTATTTTCAAGGACACTAGCCACAATATTCTCAAATAATTTGACCTCTGTAGATTCATTATTTTAATCTGAATGATCCACCAACTGATTGACATTCATCTTATTAGGTTTGAGTTTATTATTAAAAAGAGTTACATTTCTTACTTGTTTTGGATTTTATAAAAACGATAGAAAATTATGTATTATAGTAGGGTTTTTAAAGAAAAAAATCTTTAAATTAATAATTTAATAATTTATTGATTATTTAATAATTCGCTAAATTAATAAAATTTGGTGGTCCCAACTTTATTAATTTATGGAAGTTCTACTCTATAACAAACCAAAAATGTTTGAGTATGTTAAAAAAAATTGAAAAATAATATGAGTGTTAAAATTATCTAGTTGGGAAGGATCTATAGTCAATGATCAAGTATTTTGAATGATAAATTCGGTGAATTTTATCTCATATCTCCTAACGAAATTCACTGGTTACATTGTCGGTTGTGTTTTAAAAAAATTGTTTTGATGTTGAAGTGTTTAGATTTGTATTACTAACATTTACCTTTATATTATTTCTGTCACATAAGTAATTTATATTAAACTTTTTAAATTTATACTAAAAATAGTATAAATCTCGAAATTCAAAATAAACTATCTTTTGGAACATAGTGGATATCATTTATTTTTGTGGTCGTATCTAACCATCTTCAATAAGTTTCAAGTCATTGGCTGTACCTAGCAAGTTGATTTGGTCAAGGATTAATTAACATAATGTGTGACATAATTATAGGTCTCCACATTTATCTTGGAGAAATCGAGGAAATATTATTTTTTCCAGTAATTCTAGATACATATATATTAAAGTTCTTCATCGGACAGAATAAAGAAGGCGACACAGATATCGTTAGAGATATTAAGATGTAACTAAATCAAGTTATAAACTTACGTATCACATTATTAAGGTTCAAAATCACAATGTGAAACAAGTTTGCCTTGCAGTGTAATTCAATCCACAATTGACAATACCAAACTAAATAACTAATTCAATGTATATCGTAGGATAGAGTTTTCGACCGAATGATTTAACTCGCGAGACACTAGTAAATATAAAAGGAAAGGTACTCTTATTCATATGTGCCTGAAAACAGTTCCGGGGTGATATAATAAACTGATGAATGAAACTTGTGAATAGTTTAAACTTGTACTCCATCCGTCCCATAATTATTGTCCACTTTGCCCAAAAAATTTTGCCCCAAAATTATTGTCCAATTTGACTTTTTATGGATCAAGTTACACATTTGTCCTTAGTAAAAAATATTATCCATAAAATCTTAGTGGTTAAACAATTACTTATGTAAGCGTATATCCGATTGTTTAAAGTAAAATATAGGTAAGTTTAACCAAAAATAAAATCTTTTATTTTAGTAAAACTGGACAATAATTATGGGACGAAGGGAGTATGAAATATAAACATGATTAATATGAGTATGGTGTGTATTTAATTGATTATATCCGAGCTAGGATTCTTGTACCACCTAAAACCAAGAAAAAAAAAAAAAAAAACCCCGCATTTTTATTCTCTTATCTGCCCATTAATTTCCACCTTGCATTATTTCACAAAGTAAGTAATGAAACAGATTAAATCTAACCGATATGTTTAGAATAGGATATTGTTTCTATTTCTTGAGGACGTTTTGTAATATTCTAGCCATTTAGGTACATGTCTCCTTTATTAAAAAATAAGTGTAAATAAAATATGAGGATGTGGATCCAAATCCCATATACCATTATTTATACGTTATAAATACATCTTTGATCATAGTTAGGAAGTCGTAGCGATTAGTTGGACCGCGGCATTAAGTGAATTAATAATTGTAAGAGTCAATTTCATCGGCTTTGATGGTTAGAAGAAGACTAATACACATGTCCAATTGCCTATGACGAATAAAAATGGAGGGAGTATCAATAAGCAGCAGCTAATTTTTTTACCATTATTATTATGAAAATCTACAAGTGCATACAATCAGGTCCATCCCCACCTCTAAACAGTGAGATTTGGATATTAGTTAGTGCTACTTTTTTTAAACACATTCACGTAACTGTATTCTAAGTATATTTATGTACGCAGTTTGTCCACTAATTACTAGTATTGATCCATCCACTGATTAACTTTTATGTGATCATATGAATAAAAAAGAATTATTGTTCTTTTTGTCACTTCATTACTAAAGCAAAATGAATATTCCATTGAGCTGTCATACAACATACAGAGGACGCGAGTGGTATGAGGACAACTACAAAATCACAGTAACTTTTCTTCGCATATTACATAATGCTAATATGGTTACTTTTAGTCAAATCTTTGTACAGTAGGACACAAACATTAAACTAATTATGAACTAAACACGACATTATTATATTATATAAGATCAAAAGGGGAACTTAAAACTTTTGCTGGTTGACTAGAGAATTTTGAGACCTTCTCATCCAACGAACAAAGCATTTCATCAAAAGAGTTATGACGACACACCTCCAAAACAAGAAACAAACTTCCTACTTAACCCCATTTCTACAGATAGATTACACACATCGAAGTTCCAGTTCCGAGACCCTAGAAACAAATTTACACAACGAGATGTTGATAGGTTTGATCCTGGTAGAATCTACATATTAACAACAGCTTTTTACTCAGATGTCCATGCCGTCAAATATCTCATCATCTGCATCATCATAACTCATTCCATCCGCCAGAAAACTTTCAACTGCCAAGTTGCTATAATAATAATTCATGAACAAAAACCAAGATTAACCATATGCAGAGTTGAACTAAAACATCATGGATATAAATGGCAGTGGGATCACCTTAGACAGCTGAAACGGAAGCTTACTACTCGCTTTAATTTCCTATTGTAGAAGAAGAAATGGTACGACCATCTGTAGAAAGAGAAGTCATGTCAGTTGTACAACAGTAGAGGAAAAAAGGTTAAAAGGAAATGTATAAGACGAGTTTACATGGCTCCTCTCTCAAGGGAGGGATCTGCATCAGCCTCGGCATTGTAACTATAGATTTCGCATTCTGCAAGTTTCACGACCTGGACCAATAACATAATAACAAATTGTTTCACTTCTTTCCTCTTCACTAACTGATATTTATGTCCTAATATGAATTAAATGCCCACCTCGTCTAAAGCCTTGTATAGTATCTCCAAGAGTGTACAGCCCTCATTTGTCTCAAGCCATTCCTGCAAGGAATATCATGATTATGATACCCAGTTGGAACAAAGAAAGAAAGATCCCAAACATCTTGTAAGTTTCATTAAGCAACGTAACAAAGAACAAAATACTACAAAAGGAACAAGGACCCCCAATTGGTAGGAAATATAAACCCACAACCCTTGGGGTTATCCTGCACTAGGAAGAAGTAGAAAAGGGAATAGATATTGTGATAAGTGATTCTTCATTGTAGTAAATAGGGAGAAGGGAAAAAAAGAGTAAGCATTTTTTGTTTTTGGACAAAACGATTGGGAATAAACCCACCCATGATGGATCCACAATCCACTGCCTTGATCCACTTGGCTACATCTGCCACTTAGATTTTTTACTAACATTTTCCAGTTTAATGATTTAAAAATTCAAGCCAAAAAAAAAATGCATTTCAAACATTTTTCTTTGTTTTCTGTTATGTAAAACTTAAGTTCTCTACTGGAACAAGTGTATAAAACATTCCAAAAGTAAACACTGGAATTCTAAAACAAGTCTCAGGTTGTTCATTATACCAACCAAAGATGAACATTCAATTACGAACCGTCACAGAATAGTGGTCTACAATTTAAGATATTGCTGCAACCAGCAAAGAGGTTCGGCGACACAATAAAATACCAGACGTGGGCCTCAGCAAAAAATAAAAAAATTAAAAAATGAGAGTGCTACGAAGGTCAACGACATGGTTACCTTTGATGCTTCAAACATGTAGACATCAAAAATCTGCTTAAAGCTGTCCCAGGTTTCTTCATTAAAGAATTGGTGAGCATTCACTGCACTGTTAAACCACAATGTTTGCAACTTACACCACAATCAAACAAGAGAATCCACCAGAGTGTCACTGAGCACAAACCAGTAGGAATACAGCAAATAAAACAAGCACAGTGGTTTTGGTTTTGGGAAATGGAGAGACTTGAACTCTCAGCTCCGCTAAGAGCAACAGCTATCTAAACTGTTTGTCAAACCTTCTGACAGCACTCCCAAGGCTTAAGGGAGGTCTATATAGTGGGATGCCATGTCGCCAGGAAAGCTGACAATGGCACTGCCCATAAACCTCCCCATCAGCAAAGTCAATAAGTCATAAATCAAAAGTTACAGAGTTACCTGAAATCATAGTCTGGATATATGTGATAAAGAGTAAGAAGCAGATATATCAGCGTCCTTCGGCTGGTATCAAAGTTGCAAAAGATTGGTTACGACAACTACGGAGACAATCAGGGATTGATCAGACATACATTTATGATTAAAACAAATTAGCACCTGGATGTAGGCAGATATTCAACTGGCGAGGGAGAGTCAGTGTCAGACGATTTCCCAAGATAGTCAAGAATCTGAATCATTCATATTAAAAATAAAAATAAAAAATTAAACATTTACTAAACACAAAATCACAATGCAGGCTGAGTGACAATTCAATCATAAGCAAACAAGAAAACAATGAATGTATCATCTGAACTTGCTGTTATAGATGCAGCTTGTCATCATTTTCCAAGAAATGCTCATGATCATGTGAAACGTAGTGTAAAGTTTAGAAGAAGAATTGTGATGACTGGTTTCAGACTAGATCTAACCAAATTATTAGAAAAAACACACGCCTTTTCCATTTCCCCACACCCTCACATCACATCTCGAATGTGGCCTTTAATTACTCATTTTAGTATTAGCAATCCTGTTGCCTGTTACTTTACTACCCAAAAATCAAAAAAATGTATCCATAGACCCCAAATTAAACATTTCTCGTAAACTTTAAAAGACACAAGAGACCATTAACCAGATACAAGGAAGCATGAAATCGAAGAATTTGAGTTAATCTTTTGGTCAGACAGCGCATTTGACTCTTAACTCTATGAGTAAATCCATATATACACAAGGGTATTCAATTCACATTACCTCACTCTCCAAGCTGAGTGACAGCTTCTTATCAGTTCCAGTATGTTTGCCTGAAAAGAACAGTGAAACAATTTTAAGATCTTATTGTACCTACAGATTTCAAGAAGCAAGATATTTACAATTGCACTCACAAGAGTAAGCCTCGAGACATCCTTTTATAGTCCGCTCTCCAAGATTCACCTGACTCAAAAAGTCATTGATACTGGAAATTCACATGCAAAATATAATTGTTAGTAAGGAAAAGGAAGCAAATCCCGAGCACACCAAACACAAACTGCAAATGAAAAAACATTAGCACAATTATGACACTTAACAAATATAAAATCAGGAAAAACAGTGACCATTTTCATCCACCAAAGAAGACTCACCGATCAAGAGGTGTATATTCCAAGTACTTCATACTGAATGACCAATTTTCCAGAGGATGCTTTTCCAGTATTCTGCAGTTAGCAGAAAAAAACTTGAAATGATTATGGAAGCCACAAAAAATGGGAAGATGGGAAAGGGCCAAAGGGGGAAAGAAAAAGAAGACAGAAAACTCTGCAACAAACATTCAACCTCCATCCCCGAAACACGGGCAGAAGATAGAGTTTCTAACTTGTGACACTCTTCCATTCAAAAGAACAGGCATTAAAAACCTTGACCACTCAAACAAGTCGCGGATATACTCAAAAGTGCTACATGAAATTCGCAAGCTGGCAAATAAAACATACTTGAATCAAATCTTCCACAACTAGGTAGACCAACCTACATCTACCAGCCCACTAATAACAATAACAACAACAACAAAAATAATAATAACGGAAAGTAGAAAATCAGGGTTACTCCATCACGGATCATGCGTACATGCCACTAAGGAAACTTAACAACACAACAAACTCTTCAGAAGGCAATAAATGGTGCTCAATGCACCACAAACTTACTAATGCAGACAAAGAAGGGCCTAAGAACTCTATCTTTAGGGTACTCCATTCTTATGCCCAGGATCAACATGATCCAAGGAAGGAACCAAAGTGTTAGGAAAACAGCAATTAATTTAATTAGCTTAATATTTTCAGTAATAAGTTTTAGGAAAGGGTATTTTAGTATATTAGCTATGCTGCAGGATTTTCTGGAATAAAAAGGAAATTAGGTGTGAATCCTAGTTGTCTTTGGTTTTAGGTTAAGCTTTAGGCCTATATATATGTACCTCGTTTGAGGATTTTAGACAGTTATCAGATGAATAAAAATTCCTGCGAGCTTTTGCTTTCAACAGTAGTTGTGTGACTCAACTAAACCCTTGGTGTGATGCCAAAGGGCCCTAAGAGTGATTCTTAGGTTTTCCTCTCTTTCCCTACCGATGATCTTTGTTTCCTGCGATTTATAAGATTGTTCCCTCCAGATTCATTTAGTTTCTGCTGCATACTATTCTTAAATGAACCTACATCTCGATTTTCTTAACCACCACGTTTGGTGCTGCGTCACTTACAGATCCCACTAATTTTTTACATGAGTATTCGAGCCATAAGAAATCGTTATGTAACAGACATTTGCTACCATTAACATTTTCGAAGAATCAAGTGATCCATAGTTCCCAATAAATCCAAACTGTATACATGCAAATAAAACCTGTGCAAGGTTACAATAAGTCCTCAACTTCTCCCAATCGGACTACATTAACATAAAATTTCAGCATCAAACTCAATCACCTCTTAACAACCTTGTTTCAGGTCACTCATCAAAATATAATCTTCAGTTTAACTAAAAGTACAATACCCTACCTTAATTAATAACTTAACTCAAAATAGATACAAAGGATAAAATGTCTATCTCATCTCACAAACTTGAATGATAAACGAGTAAAGGTACCTCTAACATCAATAAACTTAACTCGTTTCTTCAAATTTATTATACTTCCTCCCTATTCCCAACAAGTCCATGGATATAAAATCAAAATCAAAAGCAAAAATCATAAATCGCAATCAAAACGATTCAGATAGCAGGCGTAGAGGACAACAAAAAAAACAAACACAAAGCAGAGGAGACTCTTAATTCCTGAAAATATTTAGCTAGAAATACGAAGATTGCCCTGTGCACAGATCACACTCATAATTATCGTTAATGAACCAACAAATTCCACATTTGAAACCGAAACATAGCACCAAAAAGCGCTCAGAAACTCAGATGCAAGACAATATTTTACTGCATGCATTACCAATCAGAAGATTTAGAGAGAGAAAAAAAAACCAAAAACAACAACTCAACAGAACAGATCCGTGGAAATTCAACACCCTAAGGCGCAATTCATTCAAAATTGAACAACAATAAGAAGAGAAAAGCAGGAAGGCGTACCTTTTTTTTCTCCGGGATGCAGAGAGGGAAATTTCACACGGTAGTTTGAAGAAAACGGATTTTCAACTACTGGGGGGTCTCTTAATATATATATATATATATATATATATATATATATATTATGCTTTTGTTATTAAAAATAATAAAATTCCTTTCACGAGGTAATTATTAGTTCATATAATACGACGGAGAATGAGAGAACCCTAATTTGGAATATTCGAATAATGGATTTGGGGCTTTTAATTAAGCTGGTGTTGTAATTGAATTTTTTGAATCTGAAATTGCGAAATTTCGCCTTTTTTTTTTTTTTCGATAAACAGTACCGACGATGATCGTATGGATCAGAGATGGCCAGGAGGATGTGTTTAACCTTATCCACTTGATTTTGATGCGGAGGGTTAGTTTGGGAATTTAACACGATAAACAAATTTGGACCATTTCTCGATTGGTCAAAATTGAGGGACGGAACGAATAAAGCATAAATTAGCTAGACTGTCTAATGATTGATTATTGTTGAAACAACGTACAATGTTCCCGTAATTGAATGACAAAAAAAATTCTTCCTACATTTTAAAATAAGATTAAAATGATTGTTGAATTGTTTTCATACGCCTAATCAGATATCCCCAAAGTATTTTTTTATTAATTTTCTTTTTAATTATTTTAACTTATGGTGGGATGGGAATACATTATTGTGATAAGTAATAATCTTACTCAAATCCCAAATGATTTTGGTGGTGCATCAACACATGTTAATGCTTATTCCGATGATGGACTAATTAAAATTATTAGGCATTTACAAGGAAAGGAGTGCGAACACTATACTTTCCATTCCTCCATGTAACTGAACCAAATGCGTATCCATTCACGATTGCTGAAGAATTGTGTATGAACGTCATTTCATAACCTAGCTTCTTCTGGTTCTTCGTAAACACCAACTTAGTAGGATTCACTCGGGCTATCACGTCGTTGTTGGTGCTACCCATTTCCACACTAGCTACGTATGCAGCTTCTTCGTCGTCCCCAACATTTGTCACCGTCCTTTTAACTGTTTTCTCTTTCAAGGAATTGAAGTTAGTGACGGTTATCGATGGGTAGTTCATGTTGGCCGAATAATCCTCGGTACTTGAGTTACTTGGGCAACTAAAGTTTGCGGGAAGCTTTGATGAGATGAGTCTGATTCTCGACACGTTGTAGCCTTGGTTGCAGAGGAATAATATATAATCGGCTGCTTCTGTCTCGTAAATTAACCCGGGTTGTAACGGACCTGTCAATGTTACTTGTCCAGCCCCCATTTCGGTTGGGTCTCCTGCATCCCCTATAAACGTTGCTATTGGTTTCTTCAAATTATTTGTCGGATTCGCTGCCAAAATTGTTCAAGTTACATTTATTCAGATTTCAGAATGCTCAAGAAATTCAAAATAAGAATTTGTTTCCTAAAATGTACTAACCTGAAGTCATAAGTGCTGACTTGATAGCAGAAGGGCTCCAGGAGGGATATCGGGATTTGACTAATGCTGCGACGCCGCTTACATGTGGACATGCCATTGAAGTACCCGAGAGAATGTTGAAGGCTTCGTTTGTTTCGTTAGACGGCCAAGCTGATAGAATGTCGACTCCTGGTGCTACGATATCAGGCTGCAACATTAATGTCGTTAGTTTTTAACTTTAGAAAATGGCGTATCTTGATGGATTTTTTTTTTTTTTATGGTGTACACCAAATTGGTGTTTACCTTGATGAAGTAATTGTAGCCATATAGAGCGCCTCCCCCTGGGGATGAGAAGAATGCTACCTCTGGAGCTGGCTTGTAGTTTGGTACGACTACAGTTGGTAAAATTGTCGCCACAGGATTCCTTGACGATGCAATTTCAAGTTTTCCATTGAGATGGACATTCATTAGTTCCAAAAACTCTTGTTTTAATTCTATCGCGCATGTTTTTGATCAGGAATTTTACCTGTTCGAGTCGATATAAGATACAACCAGATCTCCGTCGTCCCAGCTGATTGGGATCCGCGGAATAGAATCAGAAACCGATGCTGCTAGTTGTATGAAACGTTTCCTGTATATCAGTGCGGTGCCTCCCAGACGTTTTATAACTTCCAACTGCTTGGCTGGTGTTGTTTCTTCACGGCTGTCTTCACAAAGAACAATCTTTCCCTTCACTTTTTTCCCATCTAATGCATCTATCATACAATTACTGCAAATAACAGAGATTCAACTAGGTTTCAATTTCGTTTCTTCTTTAAATTTGGGATATGTCTAACTAGTTTTTTTAGTAAGTATCATAATTTGTCTTTCCTCATTTTCCAATACTATACTTACTATGCATCAGAAATACTAGCTCCAGGTTTTGCAGCTGATTTGCCATAGGTCAAGGGGTATATTGGAGTTTCTTTGAGTTTAGCAGAATGAACACCTCCGCCCTGATTGTTATTCATCAATCACAAAACACGACAATTAGTCTGATATTCTAACATGTATGAAATAAATTATCACTAGTTCTTTCATGATTTCTGAAGAGAAATGGAGCAAATTAGTTTACCTTGATCACTTGTTTGCCTCCCAGTACAACATCGGATTCGAAAAACCTATCAATGGTGGTGGCACCAACTGTTAGAATCCAAGGAGCAACATTTATTGCATATGGAGGTTCTTCATCCAGGGCATTATCCCCGGCGGAGCCAACTACAAGAATTCCATTCTCAACAGCATGGAATGCTCCAATGGAAACTGGATCTCTGGTGAAGTCAATAAATTCCAAACTACCAAATGATATAGATATAATATCCACCCCATCTGCTATTGCATCATCAAATGCTTTCAAAACTATAGAACTCATGCAATTATCATCATCATCACAAACACGGTACGCCGCAATCCTTGCGCCGGGAGCTCCGCCCCGCGCGACACCAGTAGCCAGGCCGTGGTAGGATGCGCCTGGGACAGGCCTTCCGGCTGCGATTGCTGCAACGTGAGTGCCGTGACCATTGTGGTCTCTCGGTGAAGTAGAACTGCCATTAGTGACGTAATTCCTTGCTCCAATCAATTTCCTGATACAAGTAAAACAAACAGGGGATTTATGTCAATTCCCAGATTCCGCAAAATGCATCGTGCATTACATAAATTTAATTGGCGTATAAGATATATCTACAAACCTGTTACAGTTAAAGGGCTTAAAATCATGTCCTCCTATGCATTGTCCCTTCCATTTCTTGGGGATTGGACCCAAACCATCATCATTGAAACTCTTTGCTTCCGGCCAAATCCCTGAAAATTAACTTCATATACAGCATTAGCGATCAAGCAAGAGTGCATTTCAACTTTCAAGGACAAAGAAATGTTTTTTTTTTTCCTCTTTTAATGTGATTGCCTTGAAGGAATATACTACTACATAATTAACCTGTATCAAAAATGCCTATTATGACATCTTCATCAGAGAGAGAGGAAACATTTGATTTGGGAATATTCTGTCGGGCGGGTGCGAATCCAGCACTCTGTTCCATCAAAAAGTCCCATGAACGTGTTGTGTGGAGACGATGGATTCGATCAGGAAAAACGGATACAACTTCAGGCCTTTGGGCTATTAATTTGGCCTCTTCTTCTGACAACCGGGCTGCAAATCCCGAAAATGCATGATTGTACTTGTGTATGATCCTGTCTTTCCAACTGGGCAAAGATATGAACAAAATGTACATTAATTTTCAGGCATTAATATTCTTCCATTTTCCCAGATTAAGACTAATCTTACCTTTTAATGGATGAGGAGCTCATAATATGATCGGAGTGGAACCCATTTGAGGAAGCCAAAGAAGCTGCTCCTGTGTACACAATGTAGACTTCATTGCTTTGTCCTGATTGAGCTTCTGCCTCTGCTTTCGGTACTAATACCAATTGGGATGAAATGAGTAATAACAAAGATAAATAACAGAAGCCATTAACTCTGTAAAAACTACTCATACTCTTAGAACCAAATTTGGCAGCGTTAAGATGATAAAGCTTGTGTCAGGCATCAAGATCCAGGCGAATGAAGTTTTATAACGAGTGGGAAGTGGGAAGTGATGGGTGTTAAATTATTGAGGATATGAAAAGAAAGATACCCATAAAGGCCAAAATCGTAAGAAAGCTTCAGCTGGTCAAATATGGACTGCTCACAATCATCATTGTTGTCAAATGCAGCCCCAGTCTGCGGCGGCGGAAACCGGCAGCCCCCACCACCACCACCAAAAAACATCCAGATTACTCACTCATTTGGTCACTATTCAACTTGCAAAACTATATGACAAATTCAATGAATAGGCCATTCTAAATCAGAAAAACATCTAGATATCCTATGAAGATAATATTGTGGGGTAAGTAGCGCAGCAGCCATGGCAGCTGTCACCTCTAATCTATGATAAGTATGAATTTGTGATGGGATCTTTAATGTCAAGAAGATGGTGATGTTATTCCATAAACTGTAATTTTTTAACTCTTAACAAACACGAAAAGAGTCTGAACATGCACCAATTTATTGGTGGGAGTATTAAGGAAAAAAATAAAATAACAAAACGAGTCCAATTGTGTACATAATCTGGGAAGGATTATGAGGATACTAAATCATAATTTTCATTCATCTTGAGACCCTGATCCTTCTATCAATGAGATTCCAATGAGAGAGTCATATTAAACACCCCCAAAAAAAAAATGAAACAAAAAATTTGTACAAATCCATTACACCTTAAAAGGGATAAGGGACTAGGGAGCGAAGGTAAAGAAATATACTATAATTTATATTAATTCAGATATATGAGTAAAATTGGTTTTCGTGATTTTTGGGTTTTTTTTTTTTTTGTACAATAAAGGAGGCTTTGGCTAAAGCCTAAATAACAAATACATTCTGAAGATGGATATTCTTAACGAATTCCATCACATATGTGTAAACAAGAAATAGCCTTATCGTAAGAATAGCTCAAAACACTATTCAACTTGTTCGAAACAACCACTTGAACATTCCAAACGATTGAACTCATAAGGAAAGATTGATTGAGATTGGTTTTCGTGATTTGTTAAGCAAGAATTGACGAGTAAACATGTTCACAAACAAACTAATTTTACAACAGATTTTATGAATTCGTGAGTTTCCTTATCTCCTTATGGCATAACAGAGACTGTTTGTTTTTTCTTAGTTCCGCCATAACGTTCTTGAGGCCTTCTATGGTTATGGGCTCACATCCAACCATTTTAAATTTGGGTCAGATGGGCCTGAAAATGATCATACATTAAAGAGCCCAGCATAACTAGAGCAAATGAAGACAGTATAGTTCAATTTTTTGTCGTAATTGAATAGTTCAATTAATCATTCAAATTATTCGATCACATTTCATCTATTTAAAAAGCATTATAAATCATTGTCTAAATCATTTAGTCAACAACATGTAAATTTCTTTAAAAATTAATTTGATTTTCTAAATGGAAAGAAGTCATAGAGTCCTTTTTTTTCTTTTTTCTCTCCCCGCATTTTTAAAATTTCAGTATAATGTATCCAGCAATAAGATATCTCGAATATAATAAGATGCTGAGGAAAACCCCATTCTGGTCTTCAATACATTTCAAAACACACTTTTTGTTTACTGATTATCTAAATCTTGATATACATATGTGACTGAATTTCTCATTTTTAAAATGTGTTTTTATTCTTTACTTGTTTCTGTTAACAGACCAAAACTTTCATCACCCTCAAACTAAACTTTGCGGAAAATTATACTCCCTCTAGTCCTTACGATAAAGCATTTTGATTTGTCTTAAATTTAATCTAGTACATATTTTTAATTGACAGAAAAACTTAAAAAATATTTTGTAATAATCAAGAGAACACAACGAATTTGAAAATATATATTTTAAGGTTTTTTTGTCAATAAAAAATGTGTACTAGATGTAATTTACGATAAGTCAAAATGTCTTATAATAAGCAACGGAGGGAGGGAGTAGGTCACAGAAGTGCGATGTTATATGATTTGTCACTTGATTGTGGCGAAGGATGTGCTTTTACGTATAACGATTTTCGTAATTTACACCAGACAAACACTAATTAAATAAATTTTGGTAGGTTGAATTTTCGATTACAAACATAACCATCTGATCAACAACTCTTTTGACCAAAATTTAAAATTATAATGTGATTTAGGAGAAGTTTTATTGGCATACTAATAAAATGGGGACATAAAGCATAGATTAGCTCCTGATCTCTAATAATTACTCTGTTAGGTAGTTGTTTCTCCTAAAGCATTGGATTACAATTTGCCTATGGGATCCAATCTTGAAATACTTTATTTCCCCCTAATTGAATAAAAAAAAAATATTTCCCGTCCTAAAATTATCATTCAGTTTGAATTTTTAATTTTAGTACAAATTAAACTAAAAATAAAAATTCAAACTAAAATGAACAATAATTTCGGGAGATAGAATACATATTTAGATAAACTAGTTTCTACCTATTGAGACGCTTACGAAGCAAAAAAAGACAAACTGTATTAATGAATATTGTTGAGGGTGGGAGATGTAGAAATATGCAAAATGAAAAAAAAAAAAAAAAGAAAAGGCAAACACCAGAAAATTGTATGATTAACCACCCAATTTGAATCTTCATCTACCCTCTAAGTTCTCGCCACATAGCAAAGAATCTGGTTCTCTTTTTTCCTCCCTTTTTTTTGAACAATTTGAAAATCGTTTTGCAAACCAACTTATTGTCTTGCATTCATAATGCATGCAATTCTAAATTGGTGGTTCAACCATACTAGTTTATTCCACTTAATTAATATACAATATTTGCGACATGTAATAAGAAATATGTACCAATGTTTAACTAGTTATTGGAGCTATTTAATTATTATTTGGAAAAAAATTCCAACTTATAAATTAAAATACTCTCTAGTCTTCTGATTCTCCATGTTTTTTTTTTTTTTTTTTTGCTACCCTTATTTGGTTGTACCGTTGTAGGCCTAGAGGAAGCAGATAAGAGCTCTTATTAGCTGAAATTGTATCCCGTGGCCATGAGTCACCATTGAAATTAAAATTGAATTAGCAAATATTGAGAGCAGAAAAAAGGAAAAAAGGAAGAAAAATCTAGAAAGAATGGGGATTTAATGCGTTGCAAAGACCTGTAAGTTTATCAAAATAAAATTTTAATCTAATAATCCAATTTATCGAGCTAAAATGTATTATTAAAATGAGACGGAAAGTATATATATGTTTGATAATTTTGCTTAGAATGGAATTTGGACTTTTGGAGGCTTTTCTGGTTCATTAATTTGGTGTTTGGGTTGGGGGGACGAACAGAAGTAATCAAATGGGGAGGTGACATATTTGACTTTTAAAAGATTGGAGGATTCCATATAAGATTGGTTCGAGAAGTTTACCAACCAAACCAATGAAAATTTAAAGGTTTGGAAGCCAACATCACCATTTCAACAACACACACAAAATGGTAAACGAACTGATCTATCAAATTAAACTTTAACTAATCCATAGCCATAAACAGTTGCAGCCTAGCCAACAAATAAAGGTTTCTTAAGGATCACAAGTCAAAGATCTCCATTTGACAAATATTCAACACGAAATGATTAAGAAATGAGGATTGTATTTCCCTTTTCCTCATACCCAACCCAAAGTGAGAAAATACAGGAATGAATAGTTTATCAAGTACTCCCTCCGTCTCATAATTATTGTCCAGTTTGAGTTTTCATTTCTAGTTCAAATTGTACTAAAAGTGAAATCTCAAACTGAACAATAATTTTGGGACAGAGGAAGTATTTTTTAGATCGTTGACTCATGTACGCATATTTTGAAATTTCTCATCGAAAAATATGTCTGTAGTATCTCTCTCAAAATAAATATCATGTTGTCTATCCTTTATCTTTGTGTTTTTTTTCATAGTAAAACCATTGACCAAATTAAATCAGTTTTGCATGAGCTTCATTTGCATTTTGAAAGGTGTTTATGGATTAGGGTTTCACAAGAAGACTGTGAAGATGACCTAAGAGTTGAATTTTAAGCCCCAAAAATATTATAGATCATTCAAATAGAATGAGTCATCCTCATATGGAATGAGGGTATCAATTTGCATCTTATTTTGATGACATTTGGCAGTTTTACTTGGTCTCATGCAAGGTATAGAATATGGCAACACGTTCATTTTTAGAACCCATTTGGACCAGAAAATGGTCATTTTGACCAACTCCTCAAAAGCCCTCCATTCCAACGATTGCTGCTTAATTTTTACTGATTCGTATGCTTCAATATTCCTTTTTTTTGGGTCTCTTCCTTAAATTTTATTTATTGTTTGGGGTTTCATAGAAAATGGAATTTCATTACTGCCTTACGGCTCCTGCCGCGATTAGAAGGTGAAAATAATAAGAAGAATAATATGTCAATATATATATATATATATATATATATATATTACAAATGGTCCGATCCTAATTGCATTATTCTCGATCAAGAACGGTTTTAAAACTACCAGGAGGGAAAGTATAAAATAAATATAATACCAAATCATGAAGATTCAGTCTTTAATCATTTCATTACTATTTTTTCTTTTATTCGGAGAACTATATTAGGCTTTTATTTCCATTAATCGAACCTTTTCGTACTCCTTTTGAAAACATATGCATATTTTGAGATCCTAGATGTTGACATTGGTTTTTTGTTTTGTTTTTTTTTTAATATATGTAATTTTAAGGTAAACTAATAAATTGTGAGAATAAAAAATGCAAAATTTTCGTCCACTCAACGATTTCTAAAACATACTTCACCATGCACGCTAATGCCATTTGGCACAAACTTTGGCCTACCAAATATTGTCGGAATTAGCCAATGAATTGGTTCCAAAACTTGTTAAAAGGTTTCGACCAATCCATTTCTGTCATTTTATTTGATAGATTCAGGTTATAAAAGGAATTCAATTTGTCGTATTAATATTTGTTAATATTATTCAATGAAATAACAAACAGAATACGTACTCATTTTGAGACATAATCGATAATGTAACACGTTTTAAGTATACCCATACTCGAACATCTATCCATTTTTTGGGGGCATCAAGCCTTGATCTTCTCATTCTTCCCTTATAGTTTCTCATTATTTTAGAAGAAGCATTCAAATTATTAAAAATGGTACTCACGATGACAAAAAAAAAATTAAAAATTATGAGTTTGTCTTTCAATTAAATGAATGATTGTGACACCTATATGTACAACAAACGATAATAACTACTTTAGCAAAGTGAACATGGGTGGAAGCCAACCTATTTTACGGTAAACGATTTTAATAAATTAACCAGAGAAATTAATCACTGCCGTGGAAAGTGAATATTTTCGGATAAAAGAATGAATAAATATTAAGAGCGTTACCAATATTTTTCATTTTTTCTACGGATATTGAAAATGCAAAATTCTTGTGAACATTATAGTTATAATGTTCCTCTTCGGAAATACATCATCACACGTTCTATTACAGAAAAAAAAAAAAAAATGATAACCTTCACTCATTATCGTGTACGCATGTAATCTAATGATGACATCAAAAACATCACTTTTACTAAGACGTTAATTGCTTGACATTTGACAGCAATAGAGCATTTGGATGTTACGTTTTAGTGTTTTTACTTCGTTATCTTTTTACTATATAATAATTTCTTTTCCTACTAGTTAAGTTAATGAACGGACCGGCAAAGATACGCTAATAAATCCATCAATTACAATTATTTTGAGAGACGATCCTAAAATCAAGTGTATCAAATTACACATCTCTCAAATACAATTATTAAATTTAATATCGTCAAAAACTAAAAATTACACCCTATCCCTATTATTAACTTTCTTTTTTTAATATAAAATCCTCAAGGGCACAAAGAAAAAAGCAGTAAAAAAAAAACATGAAACTAGACCTTAAGATACTCATCAACAGGTTGTGCATTTATCATAGAAGATCATGACAAGTAGATTGTAATGGCTTTATTAATTATACTTGTTCCCCTCTAATAAATCTACTGCTGACTAATAAATACTAGGATAACAAAAAAAAAATCTTTTTGGTGGTTAATAATCTTCCATGTTAAGGTTGTAGTAAAATGTGGAGTTCCGTGAGGTTGTCCATTCCCTTTGCGGTTAAAAATAGTTTTTCTTCTCCTCTTCTTCTTAAATCTCTTTTCTTTGTTTTTTTTCTTTTGGATTAAATTATCATTTCATTTCATAGAAAAGATGATTAGGAAAAGCCCTTTTTCTTCTTCAATCTTTACCTCAAATTTCATATTTGTTCTGAGCTAAAAAGAAACACATTTTCTGGATATGGATAACAAAGGGTTTAAAAAGAAACCAAAATGCTGGATGTTTCCAATTTTGAAATGGGAAATGTAGACGACCTCTGGATGACCAGACCAGAAAGAGACACATGTTCAAAACCTCAGTTTTGAGGATTACCCCACTTCCCACAGTTCCACCATTATTCTATTCTTGGAGACCTTTTTTTTTTTTTAACACTTAAAAATATGTTTTCTTATTTACTTGAGATTTTTTGAATTGAGGAAGTGTACAGTTTCCTGAGCTTTTTGAAGCCTTTATATATTTGTATTTGTAGAAACCCAATACGGGGAATTAGTAGATGAACGTGAATTTAAATCCTTGAATGTGCTGACAAAGACCACACTCAATCTCTTGCTTCATTCCAAAAGGACCCAAAAACAGAGATTCTTCCTCTGAGTGTTTGCAGAGGGAAAAACCCCATTGAAAAGGGAGAGAAAAGCTTTCTTAGCTTGAAGATTATCCGATCCCCTTCTTGTAAGTATCCCCTCTTTCTTTCTCTGCATATTCTCTTAAATTCGACACTTTCTCTTGTTGGTTCTCGTCTGTTGCTGCTAAAGATAACTTTTTTCCATCTGGGATTCGTTTCATTACCTCAAATTATTTTGCTTTTTGTTGGTTCTTCCTTCCCTCTGGATGCTCTTGCTCCTTTCTCTTTTCTTGCTGTTGTAAATTTTGTTATGTTATCCTGAGATGAATTTTTTTATTGGAATTTGGCTGTCTGAAATTCTCTTTGGTTGGAATGGTTTAGTATGGAAAATTTCCTTCTTCATCTTAAACGGATAGGAAAAGGTAAACACGGCTTTGATCATGGGCAGCCGTTCTTTTTTGCTTTCTACACCAGACTCTATTGTAGGCAAAAAATTTTATTTCTTTTTTTAACTAAATGCTCTTCAATTCTAAAATTACTTCCCTTTATGGATCTTAGCGTACACTTTTGGTAAAAGTCTTCGCCCCTTTTGGACAAACTTTTTTCTTCTTCTTCTTTTTTTTTTTTTTCCCTTTGAGGAAATAGGACAAACTGTTAGTTTGTTTAGTCATTTGTTGTCCATTTTGTTTGTGGGTTTTGATTTAGTTCGGAGAGAGCCCATTCGTGTGTTGTTTGAATACTTCAGCTGCCGTATCTGTTATTTTGGATTAACTTCTATTATATAGACGTTGTTGGTTGACTTATTCAAATTACAAACCTTTGTGGAAGAAATGAAAATTTTTTGTTTGTTCCCTAGTATTGTATTCATAAATATCGCTGGAGAAACTTGGTCTCATTCTTCTAACATATGTAAATTTTTTTAAACAAATTCCTATCAGGGGAACCTGCTTGTTTTTGTGTTTCTGAGCCATTGTTAGAGACTTGCTACTGAGGATGGGGGATCATTTTGTTTTATTGGTTGACCGTTTGCTTACTGAATCCACTTTGGAGGCTGCACTTGAAAGCCACAACCGATTGATAGGCTTGAAAACTGATGATTTGGAAAGTGATTTCAAGTTGAAGGATTATGGAGATGACTTGACTCCAAGGAAGATGGTAGAATGCAGGATATGTCAGGATGAAGATTGGGATTCTAATATGGAAACTCCTTGCTCTTGTTGCGGCAGCCTAAAGGTTGGTAGTGGATGGTTGTTTTTTGTTAAAGTGAGCTAGTCCTAGTTTTAAATTGCTTTAATGATATCTGTGTTGGCTTAGTTTCATATGTCTAAATGCAATGGTTTCTTTCCATTACTCACGTTTGCTTGTGCTCATGAGGTCCACATTCTAGCAGTTTAAGCTTTTGTAATTGATTTTTGTATATTGTGTTGCAAGTCGAGATTTGATTGCTTCCCTCGATCAAATCTCTAGTAGCTTCAGATGCTATTTTTAGCATTTTGTTATTCGATGCGGTTGACATTCCAATGCACCAGAGAATAATCGGATTTTCTTTCCCTGCTAGATGAGGAAGAATATATGTAGAAAACAGACCTTTTTTTTTTCAGTCTGATTCTTGTCTTCTTATTTAGGGTGCATTTATGTATGTATACTGGGGTAGAATAATATGACTTGCTCCTTCATCTGTTTCTAAATTCCAACCCGCCCAATTGTGTTTTTTCTCTTCACCTCTTCAGGCATCAATTAGTTTGCTTGGTTATTTTTGTTATACGTTCCAATGTGCCGAAGAAGTGCAGGATGTTCTCCCCCTGACAAAAGAGGGCGAATACAAAATGTAGAAAATAAATCACCTTTATATCTTATATTTATCTTAATTAGGATGCATTTATGCTGGTGTAGAATAATATGATGTTATAAACTGCAAACGATCATAAATCCAAGTGTCGTTGTCTTATCTTGACTTCTGATGCAGTATGCTCATCGAAGATGTGTGCAACGGTGGTGTAATGAGAAGGGTGACACGGTTTGTGAGATCTGCCACCAGGTAAGCCACTAATTTGCATTTTGATTATTACAAAGTTCTCAACTCTCCATTGGCCTACAATTTCTAAATTGGTTTTATTTTGAGAAGTTGGCTTGGATAGGTGACTTAACTATCTTGAACTTTCACTATTGCAGAATTTTAAGCCAGGTTATACAGCACCCCCTCCCATTTTCCGACTAGGGAATATACCGATGAACTTCAGGTACTTGAACCTTTTTGTTTGATGAGCTCAATTTCTTTCCCTAAACGGCAAAGTTTGGAAATAATCTCCACCGTGTGCCCATGATGATATTTTTGGTGGTTCTATCAGAGGGAATTGGGAAATTGCAAGACGTGATGTGAATAATCCCCGCCTTATTACTGTTGTCTCCACTGATCGAAGTTACCTTGATTCAACCAATGAGGAGATTGCAGTTGCCACTTCCAGAAGCGTGATGTGTTGTCGCGCTGTTGCCGTCATTGTAAGTATCTTTCTTCTGTTTCTAGTGGATGGTTATACTCTGGCATAGAAAGTGTGCATGTCTTGAAGTGTTTGAAGTCCTTTCTTCCAAAGTCAAGATGAGAAATGGTCCCTGTGTTAAGAGTTTATCATATGCCTGATTTTAATTCAATATGTATCAAACTTTATCTAGACGTGATTTCTTCTCAGTTTTGAAGAACTGTTGGTTCCTAATTAGCTGTTGAAGCTGGTAGGTTCATGATATCATTTTGATACGTATGCTAAGTCATTTTGGCTTTTTTCTGCAGTTCATGATTCTTCTGGTTTTGCGGCACACTCTCCCAGTTATAGTGAACCGAGCTGGAGACTATTCATTCCCATTGATCATGGTAAGATATTCTAGCTCATGAGATATAGCAGATTCGATAATATACGCACAATCTTAACTCCTCATTTTTTTAATTGCTATGACAGCTACTGCTTCTAAGAATAGTTGGTATTATCTTACCAATCTACATTATCATGAAAGCAGTGATGGGGGTTCTTCATCGTCGACACAATCAGGTGAGTCTAGTAACCACATGGCCACGATCCTTAGCATAGATCAGTTGGAAGAGTTTTGTCCATGTTTCACTGCAAACGTGTTTCTAATGTCTTATTTGTATGACCCAACAGGTCAATCTATCCCTTGGTTCTCCAGACGAGGAATCAGGCACAAGTACAACTACGCAGCCCCAAAATGACCCCATTCCTGTTTAATGAATGGTTTCTGGAGCTGCGGTAACCAGTCCCGTTTTCCACTTGTGGTGAAGCTTGACTTTAAAAAGTTTTAACTCAATTGCCCCTGCAACTTTGTTATGGTATTCCAGGACAAGTGCGAGGTCCATCGTGCCCGCCTCCTGGATAAAAGTGAATATACATTGAAAATATTTGTCTCAAATAGTTGCGGTAAAGTTGATGATGGAGCCGTTGCCTCTCAGAAGTTCCAAAGTATATATAGTTAAGAATATCCAGAAAGCAGCCCATTTTGGTTCTTCTGGATATAGGCTTTGAGGTGTGGAATAGATAAGCACACCTCTTTTTTACATCAAAGCGTTTCGAAAAAAAACTGTGTACATATAAATTTCCAAATTATGCTTGAAAGAGAAAAGCATATGGCTTTCTGCCCATTTTTCTTTCAGCATTAGCCAATTATAGATGTTGGGTTTTTTCCTGAGAAGTGAGAAGGGTCAAGAACTCGAGGGGTTCATGCTCAATGATGGCATAATCACTCGGAACTTACAAAAATCATCTTAATTTTCCTCTCTATTAGCACCGTTGAAGAGTAGAAATCACCTCAGAAAATCTACTGGCAAACCATGAAAGAGATCTTTTTATTCATGTGGTTGGTTAGATTTTTCAATTAGTGAGCACAGTAATGGAATAGTTCACTCTGTGACTGGATTATGGAAATGGGATGAACAGAATGACGTACAGTATATTATTTGCGCCTATCTTGAAGGTCGGGAGAAGGAAATGCAAGTTTTATGAAAGATTAGTTGGCCAATTGCAAGGTTAAAAGATTCACGTTCAAAGTCACATGAAAGCATATGCTACAGTCACGTCGCCACACAAGTTATTGATCAATCAATCAGTATGGCGAAACTTTATCGCAAACCTTTTAGGGTGTGATACTTCATCAAGTTGTCGCTGAAGCCCAGCATGACCAGGTCATGTTGAATGAACCTGTCAATCTCATAGATGGATAACTGAAGTATCTTCAGCCAGAATTCGTGCTCATCAATGTAGCTGTAACGTATAAATTACAGAACACTGGCACATTTCCTTTGATACTGCCTTATATTCTAGAGCACAGCCGACATTCTGTATCACAGCTACACCATCGGAGAACTTTAACAAGGAAGTGTTTCAATTCTCAAGAACTTTCTCGCAACCCAAAATAAGAGGCGATTCTAGCCCTTGTTTTGGTACAGGAGTACCTATATTTAGTTAGTTCAAATGGACAAGGTCACATTTCAGGCAAAATTTGTCCATATCACATAAAAAATACAAAAGGCCGACAATTATGCGACCTTCCTATTCAAATTTCATCTAATTTTCAAACCTATACACTCGAAAAAAAGATCCAAAATACATGTAAAACTGAGTAGGCTATACTATTAAAATGTGTAAACTTGGCTGAAATCTCGTGATTCACTTGTTTACCAGTTGCAACCTGACAGCAATGTGCAGATCTACCCTGAGCATGAGCTTAATTCCAGCTTCTTCTTTGCCTGAAATGTGTGCGAGAAACAGTAAGAATATCAACCCCCTACATTTACAAACCGATCCCATTCCAGTTTCTTTTCCAACACCCTTCATGTATTGCTTTAATTTCTTTTTGTTAAAAAAAAAAAACAAAAAAAAAACAAAAAAACAAAAACCTGCACCTCATTGTAAGTGCTACTTGCATTTTCGCTAAAGATTATAATTCTAAATCGCTTGGATATTCTCAATGATCAAATGGATTTCAAAGGATGATGTTTATACTTTCTATTCTTTTGCCGCGACCGCCAGAACCATGCGAGTCCACCAAATCCGCAGCTTGCGACAGCAATTGCAAATGCAGCTCCAATGGGCACAACGATTGCATTTGTTGTCGCTACCACATCCTTCACTAAAACTTTGTTACTCACATCATTGAGAAGTTCTTCTTTATCCTTGGACAGAGAAACTAGGGTAGTTCCGTAGTAGCTGACCAAGAACTTGAAAATCTCGTCCTCATCCCAATCAATCTGTCCATCGTCATCAGTCTTTTGGGAACGGTAGCATGAACGGCAGAGCTGTTTCGAGGGCCATACAGCTTTAGGAAATTTCGGATCACCACTTCCAAGAGATGCTTCATCTTTCATAAGCCTCTTATTGACTTTGTTATGTGCGTTCCACAACCACAAAACAAAGTCCCTCGTATTCTTAATAGGATTGGAAACACTGCATGAGAACATACTACTTCAGACTACGGCAACTTAACGAGCAAGTTTAGACAAGATGAAAGTAAAAGTTACCTTGAGCACATTTCATAGAAGTGTTGCCGGCAATCTTCACAGACGAAGAAGTTGTGGATGAAGTCGCAAGTAGCTGTAAATGCCATCTCGCTTTCCCCACTGTCAACTCTCACAGAAAGTGAGTGTAACAAAACCCATAATCCACAACTGCAGAGGAAACAAAACAATGCCAGCCAAATTAAGACCTCCGAGGCAAAAATTTCAGCATATCTGCAATTTATTTCCCTAAAAAAAAATGCTTTATAGTAGTATCTAAGCTAAATCCACATCACTGAATACAGGTTCCAGACTGAAAGAAACAAATTGCAGGAACTTAGACATGTCACAGAAAATCAAACAGATCACTTCCTCTAAATATGGCTGCCACAGAAACAAGAATAAAACAACACAAGGGCAAAAATTTGAACAAATAAGAATCAACAAGCCATCGCATTACAAGTCTAAGAACAGCTAGCTGTAATCTGTTTATATACAAAATGATTACATAAGCAAGATTAACGGTAAAAATCACTATATTTCACTTCTTTCTACAAGTCATCATCTATTCCATGACAGCAGTTAAAACTTCAAACAAATATCGCATCAGATTGAAATCTTTACCCTGATCCTCTGTGTTCATATAATGATAACTTAAATACGGAAAAGTGATCAATCTTCAAAGAGAGAAATATTAACAAAGAGTGAGAAAAAGTAATCAGAAGAGAACTTGAAATGCCACTGCACTTTACAATCCAACACTTATTCTATAAACCAGAAAAACTCGGATCCCCGAGTTATATGCAGACATGGTACTTCAAGGTAATAGCACAGCCTAGGTCATTGTGAACATGCCCGTGTTAATATTTTTAAAAGAAACAAGGTGCTAAACCTCCAAACCAAGAGCAACCGCAAGATAGAAAAGTGGTAAAGTCTGAAGTACCTAAAACCCCGGGTATCATTCCTGCTCCCGCGGCAAAACATCTGCAAGGGAAAGTCCATGGCAACATCAAAACAACTGAAAAAATTGCGAGGAAAACTCTAGGTAAAGCACTGACTATTGCTAGAGATTTGCATGAGTTTTCTCACAGACTACAATAGGTTAAGGTTCAGGTAAACCCTTGCCATTTAGTAGGCTTAGGAAGCACATCTCTGAAAACTAATCGAGAATATAACATTTTAACAAAATTATTTATGACATTTAACCTAGCACAATTGTACAGCCAACTAGCTGACGCCTCATAGTGGGATAAAGGCTTATTCTTGTATAAATGCACAGCCAACACTAAGAATAAGCACTTTGACATTTAAGAGCATCAGTGATAGTGATAACAAAATAACCCCATCATGCATCAAGGAGAACAGATTGCAAATCATCTGCAACTTAAAAACATTGATCCCAGGCCCTTTTGAAGTGCATTTCGATCATATGAAAATTACCAACAAGGTAAATAAGCAAATTTCCATTACTTTGCAGCAACCTAAGTAGCAGTTCCTTAGACCTACCCAGTATCCGCGAGGAACCTCTTTTCCGCAAATATGGATATCATGAAGAACACTCTCTTTGCCAGAAACAATAGGTTGTTCTTTACTGTTTGACAATGTCTCAGATGGGTAGAAGTCATCAAAGTTCACAAGCAACTCTGCACTTCCTTTTCGGCACCTAATAATACCAAGAGTTTCAGAAATGTAAAAATCACGAACAAACAGTCTCACTTAAAAGAAATATATGATGATATTCACCGTCTAGATGGATGATGGGCGACTATCAGCTGAAGAAACTTAATCAAGGATGCCCGAGTTTCTGATTTTATCATCTGCTCTTTAACCAAGTATATCAGCATCCAGGAAAAAAAAAATATATAAAAGAAGTGGGATGGATGGAAGCACGTCAGAACTATGCAACTAAAGAACTCATTACTTCACCTTGTGCTCCAATATGATTTCAAAAGCTGTGGATGTTGCTTCCTCCACATCATATATAGCCCGTGCAATCTTTGCCAACACAAATGTAAACAAGTTAGGATGTTCCTCATAATATTGATATACAAGGGCTTCAAAACAGAGAAATGCTCTGGAAAACCTGTTCGGCGTCTGATGCATTGGCTTGAATATTCTCATTTTCGAACTTCTCGTCGTCCAAGCCATATGAACTGCAAGGATCAAGAGAGACAAGAAAAAGAAAATAACCGGTGATACTATTTCTTACGAAATCAAAGACAAAGGATAAGCCACTGAACGATTTGCAAAGCGAGAGTAAAAAATGCTCCTCTATAAGATCTTCCAGGGAAAATAAGGGCTTTCTTCAAAAAAAAATAAAAAAATGGGCACTTTTTCTTCTATGAGAATACAAAGTGTGTTTCACTGTGGGAAAGAAGGATTATACAAACAATCCACGTACATTTATGATTTTGTCATATCTTCATCGAATAGCATCTGTACCAGAATTCTTCAGAACATAGAAGACGCTACATTTTACTTTGATTTTTCTAAATCAAAACATTGTTAACATATCCAAGAATGATTGAAAAACCAGGAGTCAGGAATCATATAGTCATTATCAGCATGTGAACATAGGTTCTCCAATGATAAAATTTTATTACATGCTAAAAGTTTGTATTGACAAAAAGTACACCCCTCTTGATGCTGGTATGAGTCTAAAATGACAAAGTACAACAAAGTTGTTCCAATCTGCCACAGATGTTTTGAACAAGACCCTCAAGAAAGGCTGCTGAAAGATATAGTAAATCAAGATAAGTATTAATACCTCCCAAGTTGCTTATTTATCCAATTTAGCAGGCGTTCGGCTGTCCTCCCGTCATCAATTTGACGAATTTCACTATTTTCCTGATTAGGTGACCAGCTACCACCAACAAACTTTGAGGGTTTGCCCCAAAAGAGCATAGGGTAGTGTGATACAGAAAACTTATCGCAAAGTTCTGTGTTTATCTGTGCTGCCAAACAATTGAAATTGATGAAACAATCAGTTAGAGAGATTTGGTCGACAGGTCGTTATTAAATTACAGCATGATAATTGCAAAAGGATCAACAACTGTTGCCATAGCTAGAGGACCTATTCAATAAGGGCTGACAAGTGACAAACATCAAGAAACCGAGACAAGAGAATGCAGAGACTTTAATACCTTCAAAGCACAGTCAACCCTTGTCATCAATACATGCCCCGGATGAACAGCATCTGCTCCATTAAAAAGCCTGGCAACTTTTTCATAATGATGCTGCAAAATTATTGCTCAAGGCATTAGAAACTCTTTAAACCAGGACAACTACATACTAAACAAAGAAAGATGTATACAAGTACCTTGTAATTTCTACAGGCAGGACACCTGGAAAAATTGTAGCGCATTCAGTATCACAAAATTAAGGTATAGAATCTAAAACCATTTTAAAAAAAAAAGGAAATAAGAGAAGGAACAACAAAATTCTAAAAATCTGGTTTTAATCTTTTTTTTATCATTTTTTGACAAATTACGAGTTCTTTAAACTTCATATCTATGGCCTAGGGATCCTAGTGCCTATGCAATCCTCTAATTGCCATGTTTATAGTCATACAAAAACTCATTTTCTACCCTAACATACACGCAAAACATTAAAAGAAAAAGAAAAAAAAAAGAGAGAAAAAGATGACATCTTTAGTGCTATATATATAAGTGATTAAAAGGGATTACCAGTGGGCGAAGAACTCAACGATCGCATAAGTAGCCGGAGTTTCTCTAAGAACCTCATCGAAATTAGTAACGTTCAATTCCACGCCATAATCGCCTTTAATCTCATCCGTGCTAATATCCCGGAGAATCGATCTCCGAGAAAAAGAAGAAGATCCGATTGGAGCAGGAGATGAATTCGAACTCCCAACAAATAGAGCCAAAAATAATACAGAAATGATTGAAGAAGGCATCGAAAAATTTCGAGAATCGACAAGAACAAAAGCCCCCCTCAATCGAAAATTTAAAAATTTCACCTGTAAATCATAAACATGTGAATGATGATGTAGATTGGATATCTAAATATGAAAATTTCGAAAACTATAGGCTTTATGGGGTTGGAATTCAGCTCCGGCGATTGTGTTTGACGTTTTGTTGCATCGGCGATTCGGCGGCGACTGATTGATTTGCCGAGGAAGAGGAAGAGGAAGACCAATGACTGTTTGCGGGTTGCTAGGGAGTACTTTTAATCTGACGTGGATATGTAGCTGTTTTGACATTTGACGTTGTAGAGTCCAATCAGATTACATTAATTTGACCAAAAAAAAGAAAGAAAGAAAAAGAAAAACGCATTTTCGGCATTCAATTTTTGTAGTAATAATAGTATTATTTTAAGTTTGCCATTTGATCCTCTATTATTCTCTTTGTCTAAAAGCAAAAAGGTTTATTTGTTAAACTTAAAGTGATAGCACTATCGTTATTTTGGGACGAAAGGTATAATATGGAATGAATTTTGGTGTTATGGCATTGCTGTTAGAGATAAATAACACAACTCAATTGGGTGATTCGACAGTATAGTTGGGTTGGGTGTTGGGACCTAAAATTCGTTGAGTTGAGCAGTTGGTTGCAACAAAAGAGTTAGAAAAAGTACTATTTTGTAATCCTACAGCTAGTAATGGAATCAAAATTGACAGTGGTTATTATTGCGCTGAATCTGTAACTTTTTGTCGGGGTGATTTCTGGTAGTACTACCACTGAAATAGCCTCTATGTTTTGGGATTTGGATTTTGTTTTATCTTTTGAAACCGTGTTATTATCATTTTTCTGTAAAATTATTATGAAATTACCTACACAAATCAACTTTTAATATTCAAAGTAGATTTGCTAATCGGTCCTCCCTAGGGTTAAATTTGAACATTTTTTTTTTTTTTTTGTGAAAATACATTGGAACAATTATTGAAGCAACATGTGAAGAACTTAACACTTCTACTATTATAGTAGATGGTAAACTTAACACATTTTGATACCCCCCAAAAAAAAAAAAAGCAGCCCACAACTCAAGTGTTGCTTCGCCTCATCTTGAGCTTGGCAGATGTGAAAGGACAAAATCTAATCTCTTCTAAATTAGATGTAGATCTTTCTCCTATCGTGTTACTATTGTTGAACCTTATTCTACTCTAATCTGAACATCTCCTGGATTAGGGTTTCTAGGCGAGGAATCGACGACGTTATTCCTGCAGCTTTTCTTACCATTGCAGCTACTTTTAATCCGTAAACTAAACTTCGCAAACACTTCCTCCCTTTGGGGGCGGTTTGCATAGAGAATCCACAGCGCGAGACTGAGCATCACTCCTACAGAGATCATAGCTAGTCCTGCATTTACAACTCCAAGGTAGTGCTCCAACGGGGGGCAGTAATTCAGGGTGATGTTGCGGAATGTATCACGAACAAAGTTACAGTTCTGGAAACTCAGCAAAGGTGGAGTATAGTGATCGAGAGCGTAACTGATGTTAACAGCGGCTACCATTTGCATATACATCTCCGGTGTCAACCTCCCAGGACTGGTGCACAGCCCTTCAGGTGACACGTTGCAAGTATAATTTTGCCAAACCTGATCAGAAGTAAACAATTTGTTCAGTGCATAAACCTAAAACAGCCTCAAAGGCTGTAATAATGCAGAGGATGAGATAGACTGAAAGGAAACAGAAAGGGTGATTTTCAAAAAAAATTCCCAGAAAAAATCATGAGAGTTTTATGCATTTAACTTAATAAGCATCTAAGTGAAGTCAACTATGTTTCTCCTACTAGCAAATGCAACGTACTACTCTTTTAGACCTCGTCTTATTCATCATTCGTTCCCCACTAGATTACAAACTTACAAAACACGTGACTTCAATTTAAGTGCATGAGATAAATGATCATTTTAACACAACTTACCGCAGAAGCATTTGCCATAGAAACCTCTTGATCTGAGCAATTACGATATTGCAGAAGGGAATCATATGGATGACAAAGATGGGGCACCAGTGGCCCTGACTGATTATAATAAGTCGTATGTCGATGTCTACGATTTCGGTTAGCATACGAGTCTACAAATCTGTTGACTATATTTACAATATCATCGACAACTTGTTTACTCTTCCATAGAGTCTGGTTTGTGGTTGACTGGTCAACACAAGGAAGGATATTACTTAGTGCAGTTTCTGCGTGAGGGTTATCAACCCATTCGTCCATTGCCATACAGGTGTCTGCGATTGCACTGAAACACAAAATCATTTACCTTTAGTCTCACCGCAATTATCAAATGTCTGACAAAAATATCTGTAACTTGGAACTGCTGAAATACAAGCACATTCAAGAAAACATTTTACTCAAAACAGTCCTATGTATGATGTTGTAGAACAGGTATAAAAGCATATTTCGTTCCAACAATGTTGAGGTGAAAAACAAATAGAAAGAACTCCTGAGAATGGAACACTAGATCGAAAGTTAATGCTTACTTGTTCAGGATAACAAATACTCCACAAAGAATGAAAGTAACTGCCACAAGCAACCATCCACTGAGAACAAATCTGTACAAGTAAGCCAAGTTGTGAGAATACTAAATTGACATGAAAACCAGGGACATGCTTGTAATAATATGCATCAGATACAAACGAAACAGTTTCTGGAGAAAAGAGGGAAAGCTTACACGTAGATTGCATGTTGATACCCGAGTACAGAAAGGACTGCAGAATACATTATAGCATCAGTAACACAAATTGAAGAAACTATTAAGGTTGGACAATTTGTTTATCATTTTGTTGGTTCCTTTTCTTTCCCTTTGCCTCAGCAAACAGAAAAGGTTCACAATGAAAGAATTCAACACATACCTAAACCCAGTAGGGAAATTACAAGCATCAAAACAGCAACAGCTATCAATGCAGATCGTCTGGAAAAAAAAATGGCAAGAGATCAGAACATATTAAAACATAAGTTAAATGGAATAGAAAAACAATATCAACACTTGGATATCATACATGGTGTTGAACACTTTCTCTATTTTCTCTGAGTTCTCAAATGTTTTTTCATTCAAGGTATCTGCTGCAGCATTTAGTTCAGTATTCAAACGATCGATGTCATCTTTGACATCAGAAGGTAGGAAAACCTGTGCAACATTGACAGTTTTTGCAAGTTCCATGTATGCTGTGACATTTCTTAATGTATCAACTGTGTAGTCAGACTGATTGACAACATACTTCAAGGTGTGCAATGCCTCTTGGCGGAAGTCACCCTGTCCTACTGCAAGAAGTATGCATCCAATCCTGGTAGCAGGGAACTATGTTAGGTTAAGGCTGAAAGAACAACTGATAAAATAATCAGGAAACATGAGATTATGGGATGGACAAAACCATAGATCACAATGAAAGGGACATTTTATAAACGCATTAAAACAACAATCTTTATCTTTCTTAAGCTCCAATAAATTTCTCAGAATAACAAACGCAAAATCAAGATAATAATGAAACTGCAGACAGAATGAAGCAAAAGTTGGCTGTAATCAGTGAATATCTTTTGAAGGGGACCTAACTAGAACAGCACATGCCTAACATAGCAAAAGAGGACAATGAATTGGGGTGACTAATATCACAATTTTGTTGGGTACCTTTTCTGATATGAATGTGGTATTACAAAGGGGAAGGTTAAAGTGGAAAGAATAATTTAGTTTGAAACAATTCTCCAAAAAGACATGATTGGTGAAACTTACGCTGCCACACATGTGAAGAGAATGAGCAACATCAAACAAACTCTTTCTGACCGGCCAGATTCATTGCCTTTGATATCAATCTTCCATCCACAGAAATGACGTACCAAAAGAGCCAAACCAAATGACATAAACCAGAGCATAGCAAGAATAAAACCAGCAGCGCCAGTGAACCCAACAGACTGTATCAAAACGAAAAAACTCCAGATTAAGCATAAAAAACACCACTTTGGTTTTGCTGAAAATGAAATCATGCACAGCAAGTTAACAAAAAGAACATATATTGACCGGGGTGGAGGCTACTGGGCACTGTTAAAGAACCAGCTTCATATGCACTGTAGTTCTTCCAAGCAAAATGTGTTAATGTTCTTTTATGTTTCTGAGGGACATGGGGAGATTGATGATTCAGCGTTTGCCCCACCAAGAGTTCATTTTCTATCCTTTTCTTCCAGTTTAACATCACAATGAATGAATACATGAACATTGTTATAGTTTATACACAATCCATAACTATTTCTTGAAAGTGACACAGAACATGATATTTTATCTAGACACATATTTTTTCACACCCATCTTTAAAAATCTCTAATGCGATTGCAACACATTACCCTTCAGATTACATGTTATTCACTAAAGGGTAAACTCTGTTCCATATGAGACAACTCTTGACTTCATTTGTAATAACTATAGAACTGAAACCAAAAATCTTCTTGGCTAATGTTTCCCGAAAACAACTTTTCTATGCCTCATCAACTCTATGGAAATAATTAACCTTTCTTTTAACTTAACAAAAGAGGGAAAAACACAGTGACACGAAGTTTAAATTAGAACCAAGGGGAAGAAGGCCCATTTACTGCTCTTCTGTAAATGATCCAAGATTATATTGATAATCTTCATATATCCTAAACTACTGAATGTCTCTCATGAATCAGAGAAGGATTGATGACTTTCATATCTCATATCTGATGCAATTAACAACAAATCTTAACTACAAAATGAGGAAGACAACATCAAGGACGATGATGGAGCTTACAGCCCAGTAATGCTTGTTGCCAATGTCCCATCCACCTCTATATTTTCTAAAACCAGAAAGAATGTCTGGTCTCTTTGTTCTGATTGCTGCCAATATAAGCGTGCCCGTAGATTGATCATCAGAGGGCCCTGGTGCTTGTGCAGCACCTGCGCTTAATATTCCATCCTTCCACAACCCCAAGTTCTCTTGTCCTACATATTTCAGCATATCTACATCAGGAAACTTCTACAAGGGAAAAATGGCTAGCGGACTGAAGAAGGAAAGAACAAAAGTAACCAACAAATAATGCTTAAGAGAATCAAACAATTTGCAACAATTCGAAATAAGAAAAGAGTTTCATTTAAAGGATCCTATAATTCTGAAAGAACATGTCTCCAAAAATTTCAAAATCACAAAACTTGAGTTGTGAAATTTAGTCAAATCAAAAGAAGCAAGAAGCCACACATTTGGAAAACTCCTCTTTTTGAGTCAAATCTCAAAATAAATCCTTTTCTTCCCCCCCAGAAAACAGCACTAGTTTTGCTGTTACTAAGATCATACCAAAATATACAAACATTCATAAAATTGGCCTATTAACGATGTCCAATAACCAGCACGTCACCAGGTCAACAATCCGCAAAAAGAATAACAATGATGCCAGATGCAAGACAAAGGGAAACAACAAAGGCTATTTTTGTGAGAAAATATTAACACCGCCAAGAAATCTTCTAAAAAATAAAATGAAGTATCAAAGTTAGTTTCCCCTCTAATACAACCAAAACGGCAAATTCTCTAATTCACGTCATTATCAAATACTCGAAATTTTGACGGACTACTTTCCACTCCGCAAATACTAAAGTATGATCATCAACACATCTAAAACCAAAACTTTAGACATTTGAACAATCCCATTTTAGTATGCATAAAAAAACACCCAGATGGTCACAGTTAAACAATATGTATAACCCCAGCTTTCTTCAAAGATAAACAATAATTCATCACAAGAAAACCATTACCAAGAAAATAACAAACCAAGACCAAGACTTTTACCTCGTACAAAGAGAGAAAAAAAAAAAAAGAGAGAAAGAAATAACCCGGTTATCAAAATCACCACAAAAGCTAAAAACATTCCAAGAACCAAACTTTATCAGAAGCAAGCCCGAAAACAGTCCAAAATATAGTAGCATTGTGAAGATGAATGAAAAAGAACGAACCTAATATAGACTTGAAAGGGTCATCATTGGAATAAGGATGAGCATCAACAGAGCAGAGAACAATGGACACGCTGAAAAAGAAGAAGAAGAAGATGAAGACGGTGGAAGCCCTCATGATCTTTCACATGTGGTGGGTTCACTCACTGCAAATCTCACTGAAACAGTAGATTGCGCACATGAAGTGTGCTGCAATCAGCAAAAACAAAAAAAAAACTCCTTAATTGAAGAATTTTTTCACATTTATTAACGGCAATCAATTGATTTTGCACCCCTCATTCTCTCTGCATATTCTTCTTTTAAGAGCCTAGGAAATTCATTTGAGTAACAAAATCTGGAAAAGGGTCCCCAAGAAAAACAGCAACAAAAAAATAAGTTGCGATTATGGTGCCATGAATTTATAGAGGAATGAGAGGCAGAGTCACATGGGGGAAGTGATGAACTGATGAAATTAAAAAGGCGGGTGTGAATAAAAGAGAAGCAAAGGAAGTAAGCTGAGCAGGGGAAGTAAACTAATAAAGCTCTTTTTATAATTATTATAATAATTATAATGAAAAAAAAAAAGAAAAGAAAAAAGAAAGATCTGCTACAAAGATTTAGAAAGGTCACAAAAGAGAATAAAAACAACAGAAATACATTAAAGAGAAAATCAATGGGAAAGTGGGACTGGTGGGCCCAATTGAACGAATCTACGCGATGAAGGTGGAAGAAAATATTTTGTACTTTTCTTCTTTTAAGATCTTTTTTTTTTTTTCTAATTCAATCAATTATTGGAATTAGGTATTTTACCAATTAAGTTTTGTTAAAGAGAATAAACTAGGTTTTTGGGGAAAATTCGCTAAATATTGTAATTTTGGTTGCTTTTTTGTTCCACAACCACATTATGATGATTTTCATACTATTGATGTGCTTCTTTTAAATGATGAAATTTCAATAAAAATATTCCAACGGTCAAATGTAGAAGATAATAATGCAAAAAATAACGTTTTTCTTGGCTTGCAAATGAGGATTTTGCGGCGGAAAAATAGGTTTTTGCGCTATATTTCAGGAAACTAATGAAAAGATTTTAGCATTTTACAAAAAATGGGGAGAAAAGCAAAGCACTTTGCAGTCTCCAACGTCGGGTTACTTTGATTTGATGGAACGTTACATCAGTGCATTGCAAATATAAATAACCACTAAATTATGCTTATTGATCGAATGTGTTAGAAGAAATAAAATTGTAGTGTTTTTTTACCCAAAACAAATGATGCAAGCCATTGTGATTATGCTATATCAACTGGTCCTCGAGTTATATACGTTCATGCATTGCAATATTTTCTCTACTTTTGTTACTTTTGCAATCTACTAATCCCTATCGCCAAACAGATGCTATTTTATGCATTTTTAATTAATTATAATATTTCACTATCCAACGTCCATTAGATACGATTGATACACAAATTGAATGAATATTTTCTACATTTGTTGAAAGTTGAGTCCATTTGACTGATTTTGTTGATGTGAAGCTTAACAAGTTACAACTTTGCACTTACAAGTGGACAAAGTTGCCTTTGAAGGTGAAGAAGATCTGACTGAATAAACTCTTCAAGTTGAAGGACATATGTATGAGCTTTTGCGCCCTTTCAAGTAATAAAAGGGATCTCTAAAACTAATTAATAAAACACGCGTGCAAATTAAAGTTTTGTGATTAATTTGAGGGGACTAAAACAGAAGTATAGCCTTTGAAGGAATGGTCGAATTCATTGTTTAATTTTCGGATTAATGAAAACCCTATTACCCATACTTTTACCTTTATATAGCATTCTTTTAGTTTTGTGTTTAGGAACTAGCTAGGAGAGTAGATGCAATTAGTGAACAAAACCATTTTAATTAGGGATCATGAGTACTATATTTGGTGTTATAGTGCAAAAGCTACATAATATTTTACGCTTCCAATATCATTATTCTAAGAGAGAATAAAATGTGTTAGGTCTGTGCCATTTTTTTTTTTTAAATTTTTTGAAGTTTAATATAGTGGTCCCCTAACAAATCTTTGAAGCCTCCTTCCTTAACCGATTTGATGGATTTATAATAACATCTTTCGTTGTCAAAAAATAGTTATGAACTGGCTACTTTTGGACTGTTGTTTAATTTTGTATTTTTGTCATTGTATTAGCTTTGGAATTTTTATTTTTTTTCCCGGGTGTAATTTTCTCTTGTCGGATGAGTAAACTGCATGTACGACGTTTGGAATGGTCGTTAATAATAATAGTAATTATCTAAGGATATGTATAAGGTCTGATTTCCGACAAAAACGATAGTAAAATGATGTTTAAGTGAGGCGCACTTGTGCTACGTGACAAAATTTTATTCCTTTACCCAACCATTATCAGAAGAAAATTTGACGGAAATTATTGCTACTTTCGTCCCAAATAAATAGTTCACATTGAATTTTTAAATTTATATTAAAATAATACTATTCTGTAAGGCATTATACGTTAAATTGCAGTTTGCAAGATTGATAATTTGATTAAAAAAAAAAAAAATTCATTTAGTTTGCTCTTCTTACGCTAGCTAGACACTTCTTTATCTTTTTAATAAACACAACTTTGATTCAAAATGGTTTTTGAGTGTATGATGTTTATGTGGTTTAAAAAGTTTTAAAAGTTTTGAGCAATTTGGCATGCAATTAATTAGTCGGAGTGGAACGAAAAGGTCAAAAAGATTATGGGATCAGTAAATTTGGTCCAAAATTATTACACTTCGCAAGATGAAAGGGTCATCATTTTGCAAGCGGTTCGCAGCCGAAGAAATTGACTTCTGATCCCCAATTGTTCGATATGATTATGGCGTAGGATGCTGCGACTCCTCTTCTAGTTTTATTGACAACGTAGCCGTAGCGATCTTGATCTTGTTCAGGGTATATTTATTTCGTTTTTTAATGCGTCTTTTTATGTATTGAAAATGTAAAAAAATATGTTAAAAATATAAAACGTTATACTAAGATGAGACAATTATTATTATATTATTGCGAAAAAACCATGAAAAAAATAAAACAAACATAGCCTTAGTGTTTTTTCTTTCTTTCTTTCTTTTTTAACCTGTTAAGATTAGAATGAAATCATTTATAGTACTTCCCAACTAAAAGCTCTCCTCAACAGAACCAATTAATTGTACGAAAGGACAAAAAAACTCTTACGTGTTTTGATTTAGTTGTAGCGGCACGAAATTACGTGTATGTGTCTATATCTAAAGACTATAGAAAATGATCTACTGTATAAAAGACAAATTTTTCTAAGAATAGCATGAAAATTCAGAAGCTTACATGAGTGATCGCCAGTTTCAATCAGGTGCTTGTGAACCCACAACAAGATATACGTTTGATTACAACAAATTAGTTAAAAGAACAGAAATGGTTTTCCTCTGTATGATTGTAAAGCTTTAATGCCATAGAGCTGTCACTATGTCTATGTGGTCTCCAACCTGAAGGGAACAAGATCATGGCCACAAAAAAAAAAAAAAAGAAGAAAAGGAAAGGAGCTGATAAGATCCAATTTTCTCAAGCTCATCCAATTGATTCATTCTTAATACTATTACGTCTCAAAATAAAAGTCATGATTATTGAACTATTTAAGATGAATATATTGAAGTTGGATATTCTCATACGAGTAACATGCATTACATCACAGAAACAAAACTAGTCTATGTGATCATTGAGGGGGATTGCAGGATGAATCATCAACAACATCAAATTAAATTGGACAAGTGTATAATAATGAATAAATAAGAAACCTGAACTTGCACGTATACAAATGAAATGGTCACGTTGATCACTATCTACAAGCTTAATAATGTCGCATTCGTTTTCAAGAACTTAATTAATGGGAGACAACAAAGTTAAAGAAAAAAAAAAGCTCCCCAATTTGATTGCTTTATATATGCAACATCTTTATCTATCTGATTCAACTTGGCCCTTTTGATTTCGTTTTCTTTCCATTTGTAGTCACTAATATACGTTGCATATATGCACTACTACCACTATAATATTTCTCTTTGCTTTTATTAATTGTGGCTGAATTTATACGGAATTACGTTCCGACAATACTTTGCTTCCTTCTTTTGTTTTGCGGTGCAATTTACTTCATTTTTTTTTTTAAAAAAAAAATCCACCCCAGTGGATCCACTTAAGTATGAGTAAAACTCTCCTTACAACTCCTGGTGGAAATCGAATCCTGGTCTATTACCAGGAAGAACATCAACCTAATCACTAAAAATTGTCATTCAATTCTCGCAAATTATTTCATTTTTCTGTGCATCAAAAGATATATACCATCGTTCTTCCGCTCCATAATCCATATTGTGTATCTTTCTTGTTGTACAGAAATATATACGGCTGTACAACAAACAAAACAGTAGTACATTTAGTTTGGGCCATAAAGACTCTATTACTAATGTTAGCACTAAATATGTGTATTTTTGGTTTATTTAGAGTTAGAGTAACACTTCAATTAAGGAAACTTCATGAGGTGGTTTTAGTGTTCTTATCTAAGAAGAACAGTGATTCACGTAGGTTTTACACTTGTAAGGTTTTTTTAATTAGGACTCAATACATGGCTATATTAATTTCCTACTCCTAATGGGATTTGGCCATCAAAGTTTATCACACGCGGGCACTATATTCTTTCCAAAACTGCAGGAAGTTTTGTACGTGAATACTACTTCTCCACAAAAAAACCACGGTCACTCCCTCTTTATTTAAAGGCAGCCGCGCGCATCAACGAAACACAGATCACAAATCATCATATCAATCGAGTCTTTTATTTTCTTTCTTTTTAGTCTTTTACTTCATGTCTTTTATCGTTCTTTCCTAGATGTAGTCTAACATAGATAGGTGTTTGCCTATTTTCTTTCATAAAAATTGGTAGTAGTTCATGGATTCTACTTCAGTGAATTCGGTCTTTCTCTGTAATAGCATATCATCGGCAACTTCTATGGTTAGTCGGTGCTAATATCTCTGTCTTCTGTGTCATAGCGTGTCATCGACAAGGTCTAGTCGGCGCTAATATCTTTTGCTTCCTTGTAATAGCGCGTCAACGACACACCACCAATAATTTGCCAGTGCTAGGGTTTTTTTCCCACTATTAAGAATTGAAGCCATTAGGCTCGTTTCCCCCTCATTATCTTTATGCTTTTTTTTTCTACAAACCAAAGTTAACCTTAAGCCCTTGATTCTAGGTCCGAGGTAGGTTTTGAACTCATCCACAATTGCTTGGTTTTGTATGTTTTAGGAAATTTTGCCTCCTTCTTTCTCACGGTTTAGGCTGATTTTTTGGCACAAACATAATGGCACGCTTGATGGGACCAGATTTGGTTTGATTCCTAGATCGTGGTGTTTTTTCTTCCTAAAATCTCTATTTTTCAAAATCTCTCTTTTTTTTAAAAAAAAAAAAAACTTTTTGCGAAAAATCTTTATTTTTCTTTCTTATTATGGATTATTCTAATAGTCATATTTATGGCCTTAGTTGCCCTAGGGATCTAATCCATACTTCTTCTTTATATAATAGGTCGCCGAGTAATCCTCAATCTTCATATTCTTATAATTCGTCACCACTTGGTGGATATATCTCTCAACAGCCCGTAGTTTCACAAGTAGCACATAATTCTTTTGGGGCTGAAAATAATATCGGATGGCAGGCTACCCTTGATGGCCGCTTTCCTCAATCCTATAGTCAATCTGGTGCGAAACAACAATCTAGTTCTGTCGACAGATGGCATGACGGGTCTATGGTACAAGATTCCTCAGGATTCGGGGGGCTGGCCGTAGGTGGTATTCCAATGGTTACACATAATGGTCAAAGTATGGTACAATAGGTGTCGATTCAGCAGCAACAACAGGTTTTGTCAGTGCAGTATCAGCAAGTTTTGTTGCAGGCGCAATCACAGCAGGTTCTGTCGCCGCAGCATCAACAAGTTTTGTTGCAGGTGTAACCGCAGCAGGTTCAAGTGCAGATGCAGGCACTGCAACAACAGGTTTTGTCACTGAAACATCTCCAAGTTCAGATACAGGCGCTGCATCAGCAGTTTCTTTCGTCACAATATCAGCAAGTTCTGTCGTCGACGCAGCAACAACAATTATTGCTGGGGTAACATCAGCAAGCAGAATCATCGACGCAACAACATCAGTGTTCGTCGGAACAATATCATGAGCAAGTATTACCGCAGGTACAGAATTTGCAGGTGGTACAGCAAATTCAGTAGACACAAGAAGCAAGTGAAAGTTCAGTTGCGACAGCAGATCAGTTGCAAGAAAGGTCTGTGACAGATTTATCGTCGACGCCTGGGGGGCTACCTAGTGATTTTGATGGTGAATGTGGCAAGCTTAGGGAAGGCCTGTAGACATAGTCAGAGCACCCTCAACAAGCGTTTGTCGCTACAAATGAACATGTGTTGCAGCCACTAAATATAGTTTTGGCGTGTGAATCATTACAGATTATTGAAACTATAATTGTTACTGAGCATTGTTTCCATACTGATTCGTTTTGTTTGTCTAATGAAGCTGTTATTGTTGAAAACGAGTTTGTCGACATTGATTGCAAGAAATTTTGTGAGTCTTCTAGCAGCGACAATGATATTGAGGAGATTATATGTGACAGCTGCGACAAGGTTTCATCTGCAACTGATAATTCTGTTTGTCCAAGTGTCGACAAAATTAAGAGCGAGCAAGAGCAAGGCCAAGTGGCAACTCCTGATGCCAATTTATCTGCGACAGCTAAACCGACACAATGCTTAGTTACTGATGTTCCAAAAGAAGCAGCAGCAGACTAACAGGTTGCAGTTTCTAATGATGGCTTCCAAGATCGGCGGTGCAATAGTAGTGCCGAATTGGTCAATGATGCAACAGATTCCTTGCCGGTTAAGCATGGCTTTATGATAAGAGACATTCTGCCAACAGAAGAAGCAAGTGAAGTAAAGGGAAACCAATACCACATGGTTTTCACTTTGCAGAAAAGGTTGATGATGGTCCTCAATTACTCGGCATTGATTTTGATGGTGGCGACAACAATTATGCCTATTTGGATTATGGTGCTGCTGTAGAATGGAAGATTGATTTGGCTAAAGATCGTGAGTTGCTGAAATCATTAATTGGCCGAGAAAAGAAGCGTTCTGCAAGAGATCAGTCGACGATGCTTACACCTTTTATTATGCGGCCTAGCAGAATCAGTGCATTTGAGCTCAAGGTTGTCGATGCTAAGTCCAGCAATATGTCGGATAGGATTAGTAATGAAGAGAAAAAGTCTGTTGTTGAAGTTTCGACAATTGATGATAAGGCCGACGATGATCAAGAGGGTTCTGTTGCAGATATTAGTAAGTTGTCGACGATTAATGAAGCAGTTGAAAGTATCAGCATCACATCAAGATCTCGGGTTCGAAATCATAGTGGGTGCCAAAAAAGTGGTTCTCCTGCACATGAGAGTCAGTTCCAGCAAGCTCATAAGGATCGTAGCGGCAATGTTGGCAACCATACTTGGCGTCGATGCAGTTCAAGAAGTTCTGGCAAAACAGTCGATTTTTGAAGGAGATATCCGTCATCTTGGCAATGTAAGCATGCACCTCGCTTTGATCATTATGTTCCTCATTCCGCATGGGTGCCGTGTTACTTTATTGTTCTAGCAGGTTGGCATTATGTCGATGTTAGTGCTGTGCCAAATGCATGTTATTGGTGACAATATGTTTATCAACGTCCACATCTCATTCCATTCCATATGGACGTTCGGGGGGCTTTATGTTAGTATAAAAATGTGTATTTTTGGTTTATTTAGAGTTGGAGTCAGACTTGAATTAAGGAAGCTTCATGTGGTGGTTTTAGTGTACTTATCCAAGAAGAAAAGTGATTCACGTGGGTTCTACACTAGCAAGGTTTTTTTTAATTAGGATTCAATGCATGGCTATATTAATTTCCTACTCCTAATGGGATTTGGAAAGCAAAGTTTATCACATGTGGGCACTATATTCTCTCCAAAACTGCAGGAGGTTTTGTACGTGAATACTTCTTCTTCACAAGAAAGTCACGGCCACTCCCTCTTTATTTAAAGGCTGCCGCACGTATCAACGAAACACACATCACAAATCATCATCATCGATCTATTATCGTTTTTTTTCTTTTTCGTTCTTTCATTCATGTAATTTTTTTCATGTTTTTCTAGTGTAGCCTAGCCTAGGTAGTTTTTAGCCTATTTTCCTTCATAGAAATAGGTAGTCGTTTATCGTGTTCTACTTCAGTAAATTCGATTCTCTTTGTAATACCGCATTATCGACGCTCTCCTCCCCATTTTAATGAATTGATGGCCTCCGCTCTTGCCTTGTCTCACTTCTTCCCTATATTTTTCTTATCATTTATTAAACCAAAGTAAACTCTAAGTCCTCGATTCTATGTCTGAGGCCGGTTTTTGAACTCATTCACAATCGCTTTATTTTGTATGTTTTAGAAAGATTTTCATCCTTTCTTTTTCACAGGTTTAGGACGATTTTTTTTGGCACAAACAACTAAATAAACTACGTGTAGAGTAAAAAAAAAAAAAAAACTACGTGTAATATGAAGTAGAGAGATTCACCAAAAAAAAGGTATGAGAGAAATGTGAACAAGTCATTGATCAAAATGTATATTATGCAAAAATACATCTTTATCTATTTGTTGTTGATAATTAGTTGATGAATGTATTATCATATTGTGATCTATAATTAGGTACCCTAGCCATAAATTAAAAGTAGTTGGCATTTTTTTCTATTTTTATTTATTTATTTATTTTTGCATTGCACAAAAACATAGGGATGTCATCATCTACCCAAAAGATGAAGTGATCATCATGCAAATTTTTATGAGTGGAAATAACTATCATAGGATCCTGATAAGAAATGTCCGGACAAATCTTGCATGGTATGATGGAGTCACTTTTTTAACTTTTGACTTTTAGAAAAAATTGCGTGTCTTTAATAATGCTATTTGATTTCACTTTCACCGTTCATATTCCGCAAGTCCAAATCTGGCCATTAGTAATTAGTTTGTTTTTTATTCAACTCAAAATGATATCTTGTTCGTGTTTTGTACAATGAATATCAAGATTATTCTTTTAAAACAGAGAGTAATTTTTTTAAACTAGTATTTTGTAGGTAGATTGTTGATCTGAATATCTTCAGCGTTTTGTAGTGTTCCTCTTACCCTAGACCATCCATATCCATTCTTATTCATTGTTACTATTTCAATTTATAATGCAACATAGTACTATAAATTTTTATTGAAATGACCATTCTTTTCAAAAGAGATATATCTTTCTTCATATCAATTTTATAGGAGACCCGATACTAAGCCCTTATTGCTACAACAAAAATTTGATTTTATTAACGATACAGACCGGTGAGTCTGGGCAAGAAACATGCATGGTGCTTCCTTTACTAATCTCCCTCACCATAGACGGATAGACCTACCGATCTATATGGTATAGTCTAGGTATTCCGATGAGCATTGCTAAATTTAATTTTTTTCATTACAATACTATATCAATAATAATGATTAATTTTTTTGTTGAGTTATAGGGACCTCGATGAATAGGACAACAGCTGACCAAAGACTTTAAAGATGATCTATGTCCATTGTAAGTTTGGATCCCTCAACATAAGGATTTAAAAGAGCCCTCCAACTCCATCACGTAGACAAACCATTTGATTAGTAAATTTTTTTATCCCTCTTTTTTCTTAAGTCATTATAGTTTAGTATAATCTCGCCGTATCCTATAATCTGTGTAAACTGTAAAGCATAGCTAATTAATGGGTCGTCCATGACCATGCAATTCATGTGACCCGGCGAGTTGGAGGACCTTGATGCCTTAACATTCGGTGGGTATCTTCGGGCTTTGGGCCCAAATGATCCACAAAGTTGGTGGTAAGTGACAAATACGGATAACATCATGTTAGATTAGCGCATCTGGCTCCGATTCATTCTACTCTTTCCATTCTAAAATAAAAATCATATTTATTATGCCGTTTGCAAGTCTTTTTCTCATCAAGTAAAATTGGGTATATAGATCATATGTTGCCGCCACCATGCTCGACCTTCACATAAATCATAAGCAACCGTTTTGATTTAATAAATATTGGATTTTGTTTTGAGGCAGAAGAATAAATCTGTTTTGTTAGTGGGAGCAGGCTTGGTGTTTTAAACTTTACCTCCCTTGTATGCTAATGATTGTCGTTTGCTGCAAACAAATTTGAAGAACTTATCTGCTGAGCAAGACATAAAATGCTGCATTTAATGTCTAAAACGTTTGCTAATTTTCGTCTACCTAAACAGATTCAGAACAGGAAGATTACTCGGAATTGAGATTTCCATGGAGAAAGCAGATTCTTATGGTCGCCTTAGAGTAATCTGATGATGATTTCATTTTGATCATTTTGGAAGGCGCTCGAGTTCGATTTATTTGCTATGCAAACAAGTCTAACGCAATCAAATGAAATTTTTATTATGTGACTGCATCATCAGCCGAATTAGCATTCTTTATTGTCTTACAATACTGATAATGCTTAGGGAAAAAGAAATTTAAAACACTCAAATGCAGGGGTACATCTTTTCCAAGCACCAATACTGGTTATGCAGTACAAAAGATTCAGTTGTAGCTTTTACTCCATCAACGTTTCTGAACCAATGGTATAGTGCATGTGTTTTGTTCTTAATATCCAGGGTTGCGTGTCCATAACTCGCTTCTCGGAAAGCAGAATAATCTGGTTGAGGCTGTATATATCTGCCGAGCAAAAAAAGAAAGACTCATCAAGAATTGTACTACTATACTTGCAGATTTAACTGCTGGCTGAATTAGCTTAGCATTTTAACAGCTGAAAAATTCTCACGGACTTACTTTCCGGCAATGCCCTCCTGATTTCCGCCATCGCCTATGGTAATGTAAATAGGAGCCGATTTGTCTGGGACAGGATAGCAAGGGCCAGTTGATACATTGTAGTTTATGTTCGAGATGCGATGCTACAACATAGAAATTAGAACTCAGCAACAGGTAACAACCAAATGTCGCAAACTAAGATATTGTAAAGAAAACAGGCGAAGCAAAACCCAAAAAAGGCTAATGAAACAGGACTAACCGATCTCTCATAAGCGTGGACATGGCCTGCGAAGACGACATCAACTTTATATTTGACAAACCAACTCTCAAACACTGATCTCATGCTCTCCCCTTCCTTGAAGTGAGCATCATTACTATTGTACCAAGGAACATGCATCAAGACAACGAGCCAAGGAGTCTTCGTCCTGTCAACATTTTTCAGTTCTCCTTCAAGCCACTTATACTGTGGTGTATATTTAACTGCCATTTGAGTTTCAAAGAGTTCCAGTAAGCAATGCACTAAATTAAGCAACACACTTTGTCAAGTAAAAAGATCAATGATTAACAGGTGAAGTAATTCAGCTTAGATTACCATAGGGAGAATAACTACACAGGACTATAATGTGGGCCGATGCACGCCTGACTGCGTACCAAAGAGGTTCGCTGCTGTTGGAGGCCTGATAAGGTGTAGGATACCTTGCAGTATATGTTTTGAATGGAGTAACTTCCCCCTAAAAAGACATATTGGTGAAGAGAACAAAATGGAAATCAATAGTGAAGTGGAAAAGTAGGACTAAATTTCACACAAAGTTGTCATGCAAATGCAATTTACCATGTAGGGGAGGTACTCGATGTCGTGATTCCCAGCAGACCAAAGCCATGGCTGATAAGCAGCAATCTGCTCAGCGAAACGTCCCCATGAATCCCACCGCACGCTAATGTCATTATACTGATACCTATCAGCATACGAAAGATCACCAACAAACAGCACAGTTTCTCCTCCACTTTCCTTATAATGCTCAATGGTGGAAAGAGAATTAAAAGTCTGACCAAGATCACCTGAAAAGTAATAGAAACGAAACAAGCCATTAGCATTTCGAAGATACAGTTCTCTTATAAGTCTCTGTCTTCTGCATTCATGCGCTGCAAATATTACCTATTATTCCAAATTTGTAAGGAGAATCTGGACCAACTTTTGGAGGTGTCTTAAACCAAAACTTCCGTGCAGAACCGCCTTCTCCAATCTTGTAAAAGTACTTCTTATCATACTACACACAAGAAAACAGAATGGCTAAAAGTCAAGGAAACCAAAAAAAAAAAAAATCAATTTGAAAATTTTTTAAAAAATGTAAATTGCTCACACCTCAAGCCCATCAACATGAGTGTGATGAATATAGCCAGACTTGTAGGTATAAAATGTGTAGTTTGTAAATGTGCCCTTTGCTGTATATTCATAGTTTCCCTCTGACAAACCATACTGAACTAGGCTGGATCCTGGTTCATCAGGAGTCACCCATGAGATTATAACCGCCTTACCGTCGTAGTCTCCCTGCGTAATGTGCACCTACACAACAGCAAAAAATTCATAAGTTGTTGCTGCATTTGCACCTGAACTGATTGAATGTACAGTACAAAATTTGTGGAAAACATTACTTGCTGGGGAGCATTATATCCCTTGGGAACTGCGAAAACTTCATGATCAAGAGGGATATCGACAGCCGGGAACTCAGAACGAATGAACTCACTGGTCACTCCGGCAGTTCCATTGTGTATGAAACTAAACAGGAAAGCCAACAACAACAAATATCTGCACCACATTCTGTCCTGCATCATCAACCGACTTAACTAATCAACATTTCATGCAGGGATAAGTTTATTTTCCAAAAATGGAGATAAATAGATTCAGGAAAAAAAACTTTACCTCAAATCGTCAATAAGGAGAAGCTCTTGATCAAGAATACGGGCTCTTCAGGGTCCTTAAATAATGATCAACTGGAACAAAGGGGAGGCTCGGATTGGTTCCAGCGGGTGGTTTGGATTGCTTGGCCTGTCACTTTAACCTGGGAATCCTGCTGCAAATTTTGTCAGTTACGTGAGGAGATAGAGGCTGAAGTGTGGTGATTGGATTTCAATGGAGGATAATTTAAGCATGTGTCGAAATTCGGTGACCTCTTCAGGCAATCATTTGAGTCCATAATTAATATCTGTACTATGTTTCATTGTTTTGTTTCACTGGGATTCGAGCAGATTCGCGCCGTCGCAATCTCTTCCCAATTCTCATGAACCCTTTTCAGATTCATCAAAACATTCTTCTTTTCTGAAACAAGAAAAACAAGATTGCTGATTCATGAACCAGCAACAAGCTAAGTTTTGAATCATGAGTTACCTTGTCCACAGTATAAAGTTGGCTTTTTTAACTCTCCCCCAACCCACCCAGTCCTTATTGTCCCAATAAAGATTCCCTCCATCTAAAACTGAAATTCATAAAGCTAAAAAATTGAACTGTAGCAGTTGGACTGGGTTCATCTTCTACCTCTTTTTAAAGGGCATAAAAAGCTAAGACTTTAACCTGCTACAGAACACATCAACGTTGGTCCTCAATCACATCCATATACAATAAAAAAAAAACATTTCCTCGCTTTAGCAACGCGATGCAATGGTGTTGCAGCCATCAAACAAATATTTGTGGAACAATTAGGGTTCAAAATCAATACCCCTTTTCCACTTCCAACCTTAATGTGAGCCATAGCCTCAGGGTCATCATCCATCCTAAAAGCAGAGCTATTATCAACAACGATAGTCTCGTTTTCGGCCGCAATAGGACCAAATTTCTTACTTATAGAGGCGCCCGCGCTAAACAGGACAATATCCACAGTTTTTAAGCCATGTTCAGTCAATCCTTTCAACAGTATACGTTTTCCCTACAAAGCGAATTTCTTTCCCTGTTAAGAATGCAGATCAAACGATCAATGACTTACAGCAGGACTCGAAGTAGAGTTCGTCAGCAGCATACATGAGACTATTACTCTGTATTTGTGGGTCGACAAAATAAGAGTTTGCCACAAGTTATAGCACACCCATAAAAATTACACCTCTACATTCTACACATGAGTTTTGGCAATATATGTTTGTCACAAAATTGATGATGATAGTATTTTAAAAAAAGCAAATGGTAGACTAACTACCACATACTTTCTTGACTCATAGATAACTTACCATTTGTTTTCTTAAAATACCATTATCATTAATTTTGTGTAAATGGTAAATATACCCTTCAATCCATAGGTTTAATAATAGGATAAAATGTCCAAGTGGTCCCTTACATTTGGATTTACTTGAATTTACGTCCCTAACATTAACATTTCAATATCATAGTCCCAAACAATATGTTTTCAAACTTTTTGGGTCCCATTTCACTGTTTTCGGCCGTTGACATGCCGGAATCAGTGGTATTTTTGTCTTTTAATTTAATTTGAACTTCTATTAAAATTTAAATCATTAAAAATATTTAAAAATTCATATTTCATTATTTAATTATTAAAATATTATTTAATAAAATATTATTAAATTTTAAAATTTATATTATTTTCAAAATTACTTTTTCCATTTACCATTTAGTTTAAGTACACAGTAATTGGTAATTATATTGTACTTTTAACTTTGGACCTACTGTAACTTAAAAATTTTACCAAATTTCAGTAAATAATTCAAAATTCAAAAAATTTTTTAAAAAAAAGAAAAAACAAAACCAAGATTTTTTTTTTACTTTGACAGCTACAGTAAACCTTAAATGTTAATTATGTTGCACTTTTAACCTTGGACCCACTGTAACTTAATAACTTTACCGAGTTACAGTAAATAATTCAAAATTCAATTTGTTTATTAAAAAAAGAGAAAAAAACAAAACCAAGATTTTTTACTTTTGTAACTCGGTAAATTTTGAATTTTGAATTATTTACTGTAACTCAGTAAATTTTTTAAGCTACTGTGGGTCCAAGGTTAAAAGTACAATAAAATTACCATTTAGGGTTTACTGTAGCGGTCAAAGTAAAACAAATCTTTGTTTTGCTTTTTATTTTTTTTTAAAAAAATTAAATTTTAAATTATTTACTGTAACTCGGTAAATGTTTTAGGTTACTGTGGGTCCAAAGTTAAAAGTACAATATAATTACCATTTAAGATTTACTGTAACAGTCAAAGTAAAAAAAAATTCCTGGTTTTGCTTTTTTTAAAAAAAAAATTAAATTTTGAATTATTTATTATCACTCGGTAAATTTTTTAAATTACAGTGGGTCCAAGATTATAAGTGCAACATAATTACTATTTAGGGTTTACTGTAACAGTCAAAGTAAAAAACATATTGGTTTTTCTTTTTCTTTTTTTATAAAAAAAATTGAATTTTAAATTATTTACAATAACTCGGTAAATTTTGTAAGTTACAGTGGGTCTAAAGTTAAAAGTGCAATATAATTATCATTTACTATGTACTTAAGTTAAATGATAAATTAAAAAAGTAATTTTGAAAATAATGTAAATTTTAAAATTTTATAATTATATTTTAATAAATAATATTTTAAATAACAATGAAATTTGAATTTTAATTTTTATTTTCGCCCTGCAAATATTTTTCTTTAAATTCCGCCCCCGTTTCTTGTAATTCCTAGCCCGCCCCCACAGAAAATGTTCTTTCGTTTGAATGGTTCCCGGGGGGGGGGAATTTGTTCTTTTCGTTTCTGTGGTGAACGAGAATTGTTCTCACCCCTGTTGGATCGACTTCTTGTTGTAATGTTGCAGACCACCAAGATTGAATTTATGGACATCAATATCTTCAAAAAAAAAAAAGAAAGAAAGAAAGAAAGAAGAAGTTGATCATAATTAATTTTTCGTTTTTTTTTTTTCTGAAAATCCAATGGAAATTTAAAGATGGATGTACCTTCCACGTGAAAAATGAGTTAATGGGACGGATTCCTAATAGAAAATCGATTAAAGATACTCTTTAATTTTACAGTGTCACATGGTAACCAAAAATACTTTTGGTACTAAAGAAAGACGACGAGCAACTTTTTGGTAGTTTAGGCACAATTAATTGTTTGAAGACAGTGAAGTTCTGATTGTTTACCATGTCAGGACACATTGGAATGTTTCTTAGTTTTCCCCAAACAAATGACCGCTGCTTCTGCTCAGTTTATTTGCTCAATCACTCCAGCAAAGTAGCAACTTCCCAAGTTTCGACTTTCCAGTACAGCTACTAAAACAAGAATCATATGAAATCACCATATGCCAGTACCAACATTACTTGATTAATCATTATAAAAAAATCATACCACAAGCAAAATCAATTACAACAATTTTATCCAGCATCCATGATGCTTCTTCATTCATGGAAATTTTCTTATTACAGATGATACAAGAATCTGAAATAGTAATATACTTATAACGTTAGATTTTTCTTTTGGAAAGGACAACCTTTAAGCCATGTTTCATCTGTATGATAATGGAATCACTAGGGGAGACAGGATGAGAATCCACCAGCCGGACATGGTAACTGTAGATGATGGAAGCCGCAACCATTTTCATCTGAACAAACGACATCTCCTTCCCTAAACAAGTTCTGGGTCCGGCGTTAAACGCCGGGAACTTGAAGGACGGTTCGTGTCTGATTTTTCCGGTCTCGGAAATCCATCTCTCCGGCTGGAATTCCAAACATTCTTTACCCCAAATGGACTCCATTCTTCCCATTGAATAGAAAAACAGAACCAATTTCGAGTTGGGATTTACAGACAGCCCACTTGGCAGAACGTCGGACTTCGCCGGAGATTTATGTTCCAGAGCCACCGATGGATATAGCCGGAGAGTTTCACACAGTGCACCGTGGAGGTAAACCATCTTACGGGCATCTTCCGTACTTATTAACATCGGTTCATTCTTCTTCAACTTTTTAGTTTCAGTGATTTCTTGGAGAATTTTGGATTCTACAGAAGGGTTTTTGGTCAGAAGAAAGAAAAGCCAAGTTAGAGCCGTACTTGTGGTGTCTCTTCCGGCGAGCATTAAGTTCAGGAAGACATCCCTGAGGAAGGATTTTGTGTTGCTGGAACTCGATTGGATGTTTTTCATGGCGGATTCGTAAGCTGTAATGAAAGCGGTCAGGCAGTCATACTGTTCGTCGGAATTACCATGACAAGAAAGTTGTTGCTGCTTCCGATCGATGCAAGGGTAGATGAATTGATCAAAAGCATCCCATGCTTCGCTAAGCTTCTTTTCTTTCCCAAATTTCATCCATTTTTGGAGCTTCCAGCAAGTTTCAGGCAATATGTGCCTCTGCAACAGGGCTTCCACTGTTTGATTAAAAGCCTTCTCACATGGGATGTTTGGCAAATCCATTGACAGGCTGTTTGGATCATAATCAAGAACCAATCTTGAAATGCTGTCAAAAGTTAGCCTCTGAAATATATCCTGCAAATCAATTTCAGCTCCTGAGTTACTGTAATTCTCCAAGATTGGGAGCAGCCCTTTCTCTAGTTTTTCCAGCAGAGTCTTCTCCAGGAGTGTGAGGAAATTGGGATGGTGCATGATGGAGAGGGTGACTTTTCTATGAACTTCCCATAATTCCCAATCAGCGTTGAAGATGCCATCTCCTAATATCTCGAAAATCTTCCGAAATTCGGGACCTTTAGGATAGTTTGAGAAGTTCTTGCTGAGGATGTAGTGGATGTTGGCAGGATCACAAGTGAGGACCATGTCAAGATTAGCAAACCAAGGCCCTTTGAACTCGTACGTCCCTCCGCTTTCGATGAGAATCTCTGTACCATATTCATGAAGCCGGTGAGCATTTCGGAGCAAAGCCGGGAGCATACCTACGACCGGCCAGTTTATAGGTAGAGAAGTATGGATTTTCCCATTTTTCTTCAAGCTCCAAACACAGTAGTTGTAGTAGATGAAGAAACAGTATAGAAGAAAAATGAGAGTGCAGGACACGTTTAGGAGTGTTTGAAGATATGGTTCCATCATGATGAAGATGGCAGCCATTGAAGAACTCTGAGTTCAGCTGCAGAGGATTTTATAGCAGCTTTATGTTATGGCTGAATTTCAGACAGCACTCTATCCAGAGTTTTTAGGCTTATTAGAAAAGACAATTTCGATACGTATTATCAATTTTTGTTGTGTTTCTGGGCTAGTGGGGACTTTAATTCTCCAGCATGTTTCTGTTAAAACTTAAAAAACACAATAATTGAAAAGGACCACACAATGACTTGCATGGTTACCGAAACAGATTGAGTTGTAGTACTTGTTAGTAACTTTTGGTGTTTGTTAATAATTGATTACTGTATGAATTGAAAATGATAAGTCTAAAGAAATACTTTTCTTTCAAAATCATTTAACAGTCCACTTTAATCATTTTTTAGTTCCAGAAAATCGACTATTAAAATGGGACCATTGGATTTTTTTAAAAACATCAATTGTAAGAACTTCATCAAAATTTGTGGATATGCATCATGCATGCATGTAGATTTGCCGGCTTAATTAATATGCCACTATCAATTAAGTTTCGATTAAACATGCCATGCCAATTAACTAGAAAGTAATGAATAATTCGGGTCTTATCACGTTTCAATGCCAACATGTGAATTGCGACAAGCCCACACTACATCCATATCCATCTATTGTCACACCAAAATGTTGCAAAAGATTCCTTGGCCATTCTCGCGGGACTACTCCTGAACTGTATGATGCATGGTACGTAGCACTTAGTACGAAGCACCCAATAAGGAGCTTCACAAGAAGATATCTGATCATGAATTAGGTAATTAGGTTTGATTCTGGTGACGAATTGGTGTTAAGGTTGATGCAAGATATGGATGGGTTTTCAGCTGAAGAAGGAGATGATGTTACTTTCTTGGGCCTACAAAAGCTAATGCACAGATTTGGCAAACACAATTTTCAGCTTTTAATCGATGTATGCATATTTTTCGTGCTGTATAAAGAGATTTCTGTTGAAGTTTAGGAACTTGTTATTATCACTTAAACAAATGGATTCATAGTTCTATAATTTAAGTGAAAATCTACCAAAAAAATAGCAAGGAACAAAAATGAACTAATGCCCCCATGAATCTAACTATTGGAACAAGAGTATAAGAATGATTAAGTTCAGGAGGATGCTGATAGAAGCTGATGCTGCCTTGATTCCATGTCCAAAACTGATTGGAAGCATTGTAGGAAGCGAACATTCCTCCCCATTGAAGTAAACTTTGGTGGGAAATCCATCTCCGCGGTCTACATGGACTCCAGGCGTGTATTTCTTGGTAAACTGTATAACAGATTGCATTGAACCCGGGATCGGAGGATGTTTCCGCGGGTTGTCTGAATCTTTTTCTGCTAGAAGGTAATTTTTGCCCGGAAGACCAAAGAAGAATAATGTGGTGTTGTGAGAATTAGGGAGGATGCTGCCATTGAATAAATAGGTTTTTTCGAAACCAGGCACGACTTTGTCCATTTCAACTGCAGCAGACCAGTCTACAATGTCCTGTTCACCCCAGTTGAAAATGGTCATTCTTGCTGTCCATCCATCTTTATAATCCGAAAGCAGATGCCAGTTGATGCTGACTCCACAGTTATCCCCGCAGGGTAAAGGATTGGGCACGTTGTCGTGGAGTAAACGCGCATGAGCCACGGCTTTTTTAGTCCTGTTGTCGAATGGGACCAGAAGCATTTCGGGTGGTAAAAGAAGCGGTGGAGCTGTTGCATCGCAAGTGTTGGTCTGGTTTGGATTGCTGCAACCACAAGCGCAAGTGTTGCATGGAATGACGGATTCATTGAAGAACGACGAGAATGATACGCAGCAGTTTGGAGGCTTCTTTTCAGAGGATTGTTCTGCTTTTGTAATGTTGCATACAATTTGCCAGCTTGCAACAGCTGCAACCTCGGAAATTAGTCCTTGCGTGTGGGGGAAGAGGCTCGCGCCCACGCGAATTGGCTGCCCACACACATAACCAGGTCCAGATGTGCTGTTAATCTTCCAGTTCTGTGGAGGATTGATGGCGCTGCTACTCAAATCTGGCTCCATTTTGAAAACTTGCATCTTGAAAGAGGACTTTGACTTGTTCTCATCCAAAGTTGTTGGAAGAATCGTGCCATTACGACAACAAAATGGCACCAAACCAAGGCTAGTGTCATTAGTTTTATCCAGAGGGAGGTCAATGATTGTCGGCCTTTTGTCACAACTCAATGCTACTGAAAAGTCCATCTCTTTGTAGTACAAACTCTGCGGACCAAAAATGCAGTCGGCCGTGTCCACAACAGCTGGATACGCCCCTCTCATCGCGTAGATGAATTCGCCCCGCATCCATTCCCATGTAAGTTGCCAATGGTCTAGCCTGGCAATGGGGTTCTGGTTGGATATAGTGACCTGTGCCCAGTAATATGTGGGAGAAGCACTTATCACATCAAACATAATGCTTAAATCACCATCTTGGAGAGGGGAATTATCTGTGGTTAAGTTTGGTGATGTTGCATTCAAGCTTTTGATGCAGCACACTTTTGTCACATTCTTACCTAGATTGAAACTTTAAATATCAGTCACCATTGAAAGAAAACTTGCAGGCAAATGACAAACTACAGACTCTTGATGTCTATATTTGCAGGCTGGAAGCATATATTTTATTTAATTTTCCAACATAAGATAGTCACAAACAAATAAGGACGTCCAAAATTAAAAACCAAACATATCATATTTTAAGTAATATGTTTCAAAGGTCAGAGCATTTGACCATGTTCTTGATGAATTTTTTAGTCTGATAACCATTTCTAGAGGTCTAAAGAGTGAGTTGCTTAAATTCTGAGCATATGGATTGTTCAATTTATAATCTAACAAGGAAGGGGAAGATCTGCGTGATCGAAAACACGAAGAGAAGTTGCTTACTTTGTGTCATATTAGCCTGGGAACATGAGAAGCCATCATTGACAAGACTAATGTTGGAAGGCATGGGACTATTTTCTGGTGCAACACCAAATTCTGTTCCCACCAGATTCACCACAGCTGTTGTCTGTTTACGATCGCCTGCGGTCTCAACCGCCGTCTTAAGATCAGTCACAGGGGAACCTGAAAAGATGGTGCCATTGCTAACATTCCCTGGCAAGAAATTTCCATCTGCAAGCACAGCACCAGAGGCAGACACTAGGTATTCTCTATGCTTGAACCCAACAAAAACCTTCCAGTTCTTGAGTTCTTCAACACCAGCATTCTGAACTTCTAAGCTGGATTCAAACTTGTAAGGTTGTTGATTAGGGTCAGACTGAAGAAGGGTTGGATCGAGTTGTTCCCCAGAGGTATAAGTATAGGAGATTATTATGCCATTACATATATCATTGGTAGTGTTTTGAGGTTGCTGAGACTGAGAAACCGAACCGAGAAGGGAGAAACTGATTAGTACTAGAATCAAAGTGAAAATTTTCTTGGCCATGTTAGAATTCTCGATATGAACATTGGGATGTGAAGTAGAAAACAAGTTGAATTCATGGAGGAAAAGAAGATTTTTATTGTTGTATTATATCGCATACGTCTAACTGAGAATGACATTTAAATATTCTTTATGTGTTTTATGGCTCTGCAGGCGTTGAGTTGTTCTAACATTGGGCTGGCTGGAAAGAGAGTCAAACAAGAAATGACGAACTCATTTTTACCTATTCCACTTGACCTCTTCAGACTCTCCAATTTGAAACAATCTCCTCTCTTAAAACTACTACTTGTCTCCTCTCTTTCTTCTTTCTTTATTTTTCCGGGTTTGTTATCATTATATTTACATTGGGAATATTGACATATATTATGTACAACTTGAGGAATTACTCCACGGTTTGAAGACAAATGTACGAGTTGCGTGATTCATCAATTGTTAGATTTGAGTGATTCAAAGAAGCAGCAACCAAACCTAGTAGATTTTGCACCAGGGAAGAATAGTAGATGCAGGAAAAAAGCATCAAGTACAAGTTTATATGATTCGAAGGGATTCGGCGAACATCTATGGTGATGCTGAAAATGCTGAGAAACTTTGTAAATGCTAAAATTTCACTTACAATCACGATCTTGTGATATGAATATCGAGGCCGTCCACTTGTTCTCAAATTTCTTCAGAAGATACCTCAGCAGATACACTGCTGTTGTGCAACTCAACTAGCTGCAAAGTAGAAATTTCTCCACGGTATCTCCTCCAAGAACTTGCAAGACCTAAAAAAATAGGTCCCAATCAGCAAGTGCTTTAACTATCGAAATCCTTCTTCAGATGGCTCCCATTCTGATCCTCAACTTACGAACTCAAGACAAGGCAGCAGGGCAACATAGATAATACTCTTCCATGGCCTGTAACTCCCCACTTAATATCAACTTTTGGAGGTTAAGAGGCAAAATACCTGGAGCAAGAATTTTTTTGCCTTCGGTTCATTGAAGAAACACTTCAGTTCCAAGTTCATAAAGGTAGAGAAGATTCTGGATGCACTTGGATAAGCAATCGGATCAGATCATCTTCGGTTTCACACACTCCAGATACTAAGATGAAGCACAATGGCAAGCGCTTCCTTGGTACAGTTGGCAAATGATATTGTCTTGGGAGCAAACGGACATCAAGTTCACTGTCATACTGGTATGAAGCTTTCTTAACCAAGGCATCTTCCAGTACTACAAGAACAAAGCTGGGACTTCCCAATTATCCTGGCTGATCCAGGGACCATGAATGAGTCGTGTTCAAACTTTGAACCTTACCTGAGAAACCGATTTTGGAAGCTCAAATGCAGCTGTAAGTGCTAGTTACCTTGAGAGAACCAACGTTATCATTGGAAAAGGAAACTGTTCAAATGCTTAGTAATTTGAAACCAACGATGGTATCAGGATCAAAATTCTAAACTAGAGCTCATGGAAAAACACAGAAAAGACCACATAAATGACATTGAAGGCACTGTTCGAAAATCATGACAAACTTTTGACTGGAAACTTATACGATGCTGAATGCTTCCATTGACGGGTAATACTTCTGCACCCTTTCTTTAGACACATAAGACTTAAAGCCTGAGCTTCCTTCACGCAAATTCCAGCAAGACATCATGGCTGCAACAAGTTTTCGTTTTGTCATTAGAACTTCTCTTTCCAAGCAAGAAGTGAGCTCTTAGAAATAAGATGATCCAAATAATACCCTGCTAAGTGTTCCAGAGCTTTGGGTCTTTATAATTCTCAGTAAGCTGTCCCAGAGCTTTCGGATCACCCTTATGTTTAGCTGTACTCATCTCTGCTTCTGATGCAAGAAGCCTTCAGCAATCCACAAATTAACCAACTTCTCAGCCTCAAATTTAACAATCTTCAGGGAAACCTCCCATGTAAAGAAAACAGGCTTTCTGACAATGAGGCAAGTGGCTGAACTCAGAGAAAGTATTTTTAGTTCACCATTCTGGATTATCAGTGACAACTGAAGTTAGGCTATCACCAATACTCTTCCGGAATTCAGTTGTCCTCCTGACTCGAGAGAAGACCAGCCATATTAACTATAGCTAGGAACACAATCCAACAGATCTCCAAGAGTTTTCTTTATCTGTTCTTCAACTTCTGTATCTTCCTGGGTATATATGAACTTATCGAGTTCCCTATTGGAACCTCTGAGATTGTAAGCTGAATCCACATCATCTCCTCAAGTGTTATAAAAATTTTCTCAAATACATAATTAGTATTGAAATCTTCAATTGCCACTTTACTTATACAAGCCTCAATAGTCAGTTCATTGATTTTCAAACCAAAATATGGGAAACAAAACAGATGACCAAGTGTTTCAACAAGACAAGTGAGAGCAGCATAGGTCATCCGAAGGAGCTTAACTTTCAAGCCATTGGATCAGATGATACTTCATACAATTGATGTTTATAAACATCATAAACCAAGACAGGTTAAAAGCATTTCATATAGCTCAAAAAGATGAAAACTTGAAGATCAAGCATACAGAGAACCTTTTCACGGTACATTGAGAATTGAGAGAGGTAGCCAAGTTAGGTTTGTGGGACAAGCCTAATTTACAGTTGTTCACTTCTTGTCTTGTCTTTTGTTCACGGTAAATCCGTAAACTCTAGTTCCTAAATGAAAAGATTTTTTAGCAAAGAATTGCATAATAGTGTTATTAAATCAGAATGCATTGATTTGTAAAAAGCATTTTTTTGGCATATCTTCCCCAACCTTTGTGACTGTTGAAGACCTGGTGAGGTCTGATTTTGTTAACAACATATCAATAATAACAGTACCAAAAGAAACAAATGCACTCCCACTATCAGACCCCGTTCAACTGGGAGTCCACTTGGCCTCAAATAGCTTATTCTGTCTAGTACGGGAAGTTTAAAGAAACATGATGCCTGGCTTCAAGTTCAAGTTCAAATTCTTTTCTACCATCATTTCCACCAGTCTTCGCTCTGATACAGTAAGAAGCAAAGATTTTACAGCATGCAGCACATTGATGTCCTTCAACCATTTGGTGTCTTAAATTCTGTTTTGTTTTTTTTTGGGGGGGCTTGATAGAAACACCCAAGCAACAATTCTGTTTCTTATCAATGAGATATACATACTAGAAATGAACTGGAAACTCTGCAGTATTGCATCAATGAGATCTAAATTCACAAATAGTGGCATGGGCTATTATATATAACCAATATGCTGATTGAATCAGTATGAAACATAATATCAGCTTGGTAACTCATAAATGAAACATTTTGACAGCCAAATATCAACCTTGAAACTAAACAAGCAGCTGTAACTAGTCTGCAGGCTCCCAGTTTGAAACAGAAGTTCCAACAATGGCATAAAAAATGCGATATCACAGAATTGCATTATATTATCGCCAGTAAACTAAAACATTTCAAAAATCTATCTCTGAAATTCATAGTCATATGAGCAAAAAATGCACTTATTCTTATCTATTTTGTTGATCGAGATCTTTTGAGACTCCATTTTACAATTTCTGTTAGCATAGCTATAACAAACATTTGCATTGGCAAAACCACAAAACATATAGCTGGAGTTCACTTACAGAACATTCGTTGCAGATACAACAACAGATTAATAAGGGTGACACAACTAACATTGTAATTTTAAGCTGGACAAGAGGAACAACACAAGAATTCACACAATGTATTTCTTCCACATAAAGATCATACTGAACATCCCCAAATCCAATGATAAACCAATGAACATATAAAAGCTATCCAAGAGTATGCACATACAGCAGCTGGCAAAGGCTGTTTTTACAATAGGAAAATCATGTCAAATTGTGCACGATTTCTTATGAGTTTGTGATTTTTTACATAACAAAAAAAATAAAACACATGATAAAGCAGTCGCCAAGTAAGTAGAGTGATTTCTGAACGAACTGAAGCCAGAGATCCTTGGGGCAGTACATAGATGGGGCTTACAGTCTAATGAATTCATGGGCATATATGGAATATACAATCCCCTCCAAAATTGTTAACAATGATATTTAACTATACACAAGCTACATAAACTCTGAAACCACAACTGCATATGCAAAGCTACCATTTTCAAAACCTGTAGCTCTTTGTCAGGGTAAGCAAAAATATTGCAATAACATCCGAGTATCAAAAGCTTAAAAGTTTGAATTCCATTGCAACAAAATGCCAAGAACTCAAAACAACAAAAGGAAGAGAAAATAAGTAGAAATCCAGGGAGCATCTAAAGAATTTATGTTATTTCACCGAATTGTGCCCCAAGACAATCAAAATTCATTAAATTGGAACAATAGGAGAGACAATGCCAACTTTCAAAATAACAAAAAGAGCCACTGAAAACCTCCCTCCAATCTAATCAAGAGTAAATCTTGCAACCTACTAGATCCCCTAGCATGTCAGCTAAAACTAAATAGATAGAACTAACAGGAAAGCTACCTCCGTCTTCAAGTTAACTTATTGGTCACCCGGACACCATGCTCACCAGCAACAATCAAAGTTGTCGCCATGTCGAGAAACATCCCGTGCTCCACAACACCAGGAAGCCTCAAGATTGCATCGCTCGCAGCCTTCAAGTCCCCGATATCCTTCTTAAAATACAAATCAATAATGTAATTCCCATTGTCAGTAACAAAAGGTTCCTCGGAGTCCCCAAACTTCCTCAATTTACCCACACAACCGGCTTCCATAAACAACATTTCAAGCCTGCTAAGGGTGAACTTCCAACAAAACTGAACAATCTCAACAGGCATAGCCAATCCACTCCCTCCAATATACTTCACAAGCTTGGATTCATCGACAATAACAATAAACTTCTTACTTGTAGCCTCAACCATTTTTTCCCTCAACAATGACCCTCCTCTGCCCTTGACCAAATTCATATGAGGGTCCACCTCGTCCGCCCCATCAATGGACAAATCCATAATCGGATGCTTATCAAGATCTGAGAGAGGAATCCCAACGGAAATTGCTTGATCCCTCGTCACGTTAGAGGTAGGAATCCCAACAATGTTCTTCAATTTACCCTGTTTCAAAAGCTCCCCAATTTTATCCACCGCGTGTTTGGCTGTGGACCCTGTTCCCAGGCCTAAAACCATGCCCGATTGAACGAATTTAACAGCTTCATAAGCCGCTATCTTTTTGAGCTCATCTTGGGTTAAAAGAACCTTGGAAGCCCTGTTCGTCGGCGAGGATGATGGTTGGGTAGAAACCATCATTGACTCCACAGATTTGATGGGCTTCTCAGAGCTCAAATAATGCTTATAGGCGACAGCCATGATAAGGGTTTGTATTCAAAACCACAAAAAATGAATCTTTTTTATTAAAATGAAAAAAAGAATGGACTTTTGTTAATATTTGCTGGGGAGGCTAGATCATTATTATCATCTAATATAGGAGATGGGATAAAGGGTTAGGGTTTGAAAGGGAAACATTCATGTGGGTCAGTCGGAGAAAAAAAGAATTGGGGGAAAAAAATATCAGGAATCCATAAAAGAATTGAATTGATTTCTTTTGGGAAAGATGAAAATCTGGAAAAATGTGCAAAAAGGGTTATTGTAGTTTTGTGAGGGAGAAAGAGATTTGTGGACAGGAAAGGGATGAGATTGGCGAATGTGGTGGTGGAAGGAGGAGGAGGAAGGAAAGAGAACAAGTGCAAGTGGAACTCATCCATGGGTGGCGGCATTTATAGATTGAAGATTGGGAGGAATCTGGAGGGTTTGGAATTAACGCGGGGAAATGGAGGAGGGATTTGTGGGGTTTTTGTCTATTTTTATTTTTCACTATTTATTGTTTTAACTTTTTCATTGATTTTTTACAACAACTTCCAAAATTACATGGACTACCAATTATCTGTCAACCATTGACCCAGAGAGACCAGTATTAAACAAATGACTCCGCATGTCTCAAAAAAAAAAAAAATTTATATTGAGTTTTGAGATTTATATTAAAACTAATATACAAATTTTAAAATTCAATATGAATTATATTTTTATAGGACAGAGATAGTATGAATTAGTCTAGTATAACAGTATTAGATAAATGCAAAGTGACTATTATTAACTAATTTAATTTATTGAAATGTTTTTAGTTTAATAAGTCGATTTTTTTTAGGCCACAGAGTATTCACCCAAGAATGATTCTGTTCCCGAAAAATAACTAATATGGAGTTTTGATTTTTGATATTTTAATACAAATTTAAAAATTTAATATAAATTATTATTATTTTTTTTTTTGACAATGGCAGTACGTCTTTACAATTATTTATTTATTTTGGTTAAATACAATTTTAAGATTATATGGTTGAATCGTATCAGAGAAATTGGCCTGGAGGAGAGAGGTGAGTGGTGGAGAAGGGAGGCGGATGGGGCAACAGAATCTTTAAAGCACTGAACGAATCCAATTGGAAAATTGTGACCTCTTTAATTTGGAGTATGTGAATTGTGAAGGATATTAAGGAAAAATCGAAGTTTTTCAAGCAACAATTTTTTTTAAAAAAATTATTTGTTAATATGTTACGTACCACAAAGGTATTTGTTTGGTATAAATCTTGAATTGTAGCCGGATATGTTGTTTTTGCCAAGTAAAAATTCTTCAATAAATTATTTTTTTCTTTTTTGATAACCAATTCTTTATTTTTTCAAATAAAATATGAATTAGTACGCTAATATGCCTAATATGTCTGTTTGAAATATTAGTACATTATGATTTGAACAGTCAATTCAAAACTAATTATCAATACGTACAATAATACCAAAATCTGCGTTATCCTTCCTTTAGTCTGACCAGGAAAGGAACATAAAGATATAGAACAACTGACATTTCTCTGTTCATTTTAGGCATGCCTTGAAGCTAGAATAGTAACCGTAGTTATTAGTTTTTTTTTAATTAAGCTAGGTCAAGTAGTAAATAATTCTGTTTATTCTTTTCTTAAATTTGTTCCGAGTTCAAATCTGGATAAAATTGATCACTATAAACTTCTATTTTCCTACGAGAACCTTTTATAGAAAATTTCGCTTGGAGTTGGATTCAATGAAAATATATGATATTTGTTGATGGTAAGTCGGTCCATAATTATATTGAAATTATATATATATATATATATATATATTTTTGAAAGAACGAATTTTTCATTAAATTTGCTGGAAAATATAATTAAAATTATCTGGTAAGAGGGAAGAAATATGATGATGGCATAACAATCAATGTGGTCTAAAAATAGGCATGGCCAATTGACCTGTGACCACCTCTTTCGATGGCTACAGGGCCAAGATGCATTAGCCTCCGTTGAAAAAAAGACTGTTAAACACAAAGAATTTCAAAGTCCAAAAGGCAACTCAGCTTAAGTCGTCAAATTAACTTTCCTTCCACCTTCATGGGTGGCGCACGTATTCTGTGTATATATCTCTGTCACTTTTTTTCTTTTTTTTTTTTCTCTAAAAGTCGTAATAACTGTAAAATGCTAAGGTAAAAAACGTAAAATATACAAAGCCAACTGTATTCCCATTTTCTCCTCTTCCCCTCTTCATCTTACTGGAGGCCGCGTCTCCCATCTTTTTTTTTTTAATTTTAATAACCCAATCATGATGAGTCGTTTTCATATCATACTGTTATTTATCTTAGAACCCAAAATAAAACATATTCTTTCAGTTCCATTTCAGAAAAATATAGCGTATTTTGAGTTTTAAAGTTTATAATGTAAATTATTTCTTTTAAAACAGAGACATTATTTGTTATTCAGCTCATCCTTCATTTTAATTTCTCGTCTCTCTAAACAGATTGCTTGACCAGATCAGGTCCATGATAATAAGGATCGATAGAGTTCACAAATTAAAAATTAACTCCTCTGTTTTTTCAATTAAACACGGTACACATATGTTTTTGTTAGTGAAAATAAATTATATTATTGAAATGTGATATTAAATCGACTAGGATTGGAATCATGCTAAGTGTAGGAGTAGATTGTATAAATCGTGGCCGGTAAGCATAGAAAACCCTAATCATCCTCATAAATACCATTATAGTTTTAATAATAAAAGCTCAAAGTAGTATTAGAGCGACTACGCTTTTGAGTAAAGACATTAGATTTGATTCCAAGAGAGATATCATTGTTATATCGGACACACGACCTTTTTTGGTACTACATGACATTTTCAGGCCTTCGTTTTTTTAATAGCCTCTGTCAACCTCAACATGTGTGAAGAGAATCATAACTGCTTTAAATTATGTACGATGAAAGTGGGGAACAAAGGCATGGATTTTGCCTTTTCTTTACCAAAATTCTCCTCATATCTTTTGATCAAATGGCAATGTCATCATCTTTTTTGTTCAATTCTTCATAATTAAATGTCTCGGGATGATATATTCAGTTCTTCACCTACTATGATCTAAGGCATCAAGGTTTAGAATATTCTCAAGAAAATGCATTTTGCTTAGTTTTTCTTGTTTTCCTCTCACTGAAAGCAACCACCAAGATTAATGAGCAATACTATGCCAAGCATAATCCTAATGGAAGTTTCCTAATGGACTTGGCTGAACAATACGAAACAATTAACACTTACCGTAAAAATAATACTTCTTTCGTTCTATTTTAATAATGGATCAGATGCACTTTTCGTCCCCCAATTTTTTACGATAGCAAGATCAAGTCACCATGAATTTTTAATTGACAAAAACAATCTCCTCAAATGTTTTTTTCTTCAATTTTAGTTAATTTAATAGAAATTTTCTAAAATTAACGGGAGAATGCCACATTCCGTCAATCTTTTTTATTATATTCAATTATATACTGTTTGTGGGACCCACTATTTGACCAGCAAAAAAAAAAACAAAACAAAAAATAGAATAAACAAAAGAGGAACCAAAAAACGGACCTTTTTTTTGCTCTACCCGTACTCCTCGCCACTGCTTCTCCTCGCCGTCGCCCCCGGAGAACCCCATTTTTTATTCTTGAATCTCAATCGAATTGTTCAATTGATTCTCTCACGACAAACACAAATTTGAATTCACCCGTTAACCTAATTTCTATTGTTCGGTATTCTTTTTCGTAATTCTAATTTTGATCATGAACTTTGAAGCCATGTTTGGTGGTGGTGGTTCTGGTTTTGGTCCTTCAGTTATAGGATTCGGCCAACCTGCCGCATTTGGGCAAAACACGGATTCAATTAATCGTAATCCGTTTGCCGTCCTGGGGCTATCCACAAACACTGTGCACCACCTTCTCCACCTTACTTTTCACAGCCATCGCTTTGGTTATGGCTTTCTGAAGCTTCCCTGGCGCCAAATCCCTAGTTTTTGGATCCAAAACGACGCATTGCGCCATGAAATTCTCAATCCCGTCCACCACGTCTCCCTCGTTCACAATTACATAATCCTTTGTTTCAATTTCATCATCATCCTCCACGGAAGAAACAGAGAGTTGGTGACCGCACCCGCCGGAATTCTTCAATTCCCGTCGAAGGTCAGGCAGGCAAGATTCCAGGAGTTTGAGCTTTCGTTCTTCCAGTAAAATCCTGAGGCGGCAATTCTCTGTCCGCAGGGATTCCAATTCCTTCTCTTCCTTGATTTTTTTCGCCGTCGGCGCCGGTGTCGCTGTATGGTGGCGGTGGTGGAGATTATGATGGCGAAATCCCTCAACGACCGTCCATGTAAAGTCGGCGACTTCCAACACGGTCTTGGCCACCTTCAACGGAGTAGCGGCGCCCACCATCGAAATCGAACAAAGATGAAAAAATATTTTTCGTGTCTTATTACATGTGGACAACATCATATATATAGTACAAGATTACAATAACCCTAGCCGTGATTATCAGAAACCCTAATTAGGGTTTCCATATTTATATATTTTATCATCCCCCCACAATAACCAAACGTGCTTTACATCGATCAAGTGAACCATCGGATTTTAGCTTAACTCGAAAAATCCATTTTGAGCCAATAATATTAGCAGAAATAGGAGGAGGGACCAAATCCCATGTATGGTTAGTGAGGAGAGCATTATATTCATCACTCATAGCAGCTCGCCATTCAGGGTATTTATTGGCCTCAGTGAAAGATTTTGGTTCATGGGGAAGTGAAGATGTTGTAGTAGTAGTAGTAAGAGAGGGTATCTGTTTAGGTTTACGGGTGCTATCCCGAGTGCGGGTGACCATATGATGAGTGGGAGGGTTTGAAGCAGGAGGACCCGAATGAGTTGACAAGGAAGTAGAAGGTGTAGGGTCTGAATGTATAGAAGGAACAGTTGACACTTTTTGTTGAGGAGGTGAAGGTATCACGGAAGTGGGAATGGACCGTGGAATGAGAAACGAAGGATGTCTAAAATGGGAGTTGGGAATAGAGAGTGGTGGAACCGAAGATAGTTGAGGAAACGGGAAAGAGGTTTCATAAAAAACAACATGACGGGAAGTGTAAATTTTTTTAGAAGTAGGATCAAAACAACGTTAACCTGTATAAGACTCAAGATAACCGAGGAAGATACATGGAGTGGACCGAGGTTGGAGCTTGTGAGAAGCTAAATGAGATAGATTAGGAAAGCAAGAACATCCAAAGACCCACAAGACACCATAATTAGGTAGAGTACCAAAAAGAAGGGAGAAGGGAATAGAATTGTTCTTGGATTTGGTAGGTAAACAGTTTATCAGATAAACACTAGTATTTAAGGTCTCTACCCAAAATTCAGGTGGCAAGTGAGCTTGATTGAGGAGGGTGCGGACCATATTGAGGACAGTCTTATTCATGCGCTCAGCTTTGCCATTTTGTTGAGGAGTGTATGGGCAAGAAATGCGCATGGCAATTCCCTTAGAGTTGAGAAAAGATTGAAAAAAATGAGAGTGAACATATTCAAGAGTACCGTCAGATTAAAGAGTTTTTATAGAAGTATTGAATTGAGTTTGGACAAGAGTATAGAAGTTAATAAATTTGTGAGGCACCTCAGATTTGTGTTTAAGTGGATACACCCATAAATAATAAGTAAAATCATCAAGAAAAAGGACAAAAAACTTGAAACCACTAAATGAAAGACAGGGAGAAGTCCAAACATCGGTGTGGATTAAATCAAAAGCTTTGAAAGCAACCGAAGTAGAAGGCATAAAAGGGAGCTTATGATACTTCCCAATTTGACAAGTCTGATAAAGACTAAACTTATTTGAGGAAACCACTGAACCAAGAAGGCGGCGATGTGACACTAATGTAGATAAAACAGAAGAATTGAGGTGACCAAGGCGTTGATGCCAGACATGAGAAGAGACGGAAGCAAACGCCGGACATGATGAAGAAGACGGAGCGCGAGATTGAGCCAAAATGGTGGATGAGAAAGTGTAAAGGGAACCAACACTATTGCAACGTAGACGAGGGTTCCTCGTCCAAAGATCCTTCATAGAAAAACCAAAGGGATCAAACTCAATAGAACATTGATTTTCAGTTGCAAATTGACGCACAGAAACAAGATTTTTGGTAAGTGAAGGTACATAATAAACCCTAGGAAAGCGAAATTGAGAACAAGGAAGTGTACCAACAGATTTAATAGGTAAATTTGAACCATTACCAATCACAACTCAAGTAGAACCAAGATAGGGTTTAGAATTAGTAAGAGTACCTTGATTGGGAGTCATAGTATTACCACAAGCCGCGTCCATATACCAAGAAGAATCAACAGATGGAGGGACAGAAAGCCGATTATGTTGATCAACAAAATAGGCGGGCTGTTGGAATTGATAGCAATCCCGGGCAGAATGATTAAACTGGTGGCACAATTGACATCGAACAGGACCCGAATTGAACGAGGAAGAAGGAGGCGGTCCAAGAAGAGAGGGAGCAGACTGCCTGGGAGTAAACATGGGAGCCGGATAAGAAGAATAAGAGTGATAAAACGGAGAAGAGGACTGACCAAAATATTGATTGCGACCACGCCCGCGACCTTGGCCTCTTGAATTCTGGAAGCCGCGACCCCTTCCATGCCCACGACTGGATGAAACAGGAGATTGAGAAGAGGACGTCGGCCTCTGAGAAGAACCAGGTGAAGCAGCCCCCACCAAGGCTGTGGTTGCCGCGGGAGAAGAAGGAGGGGCCATGTTCTGAAGCTGCACCTCATGCAAGAACAACATCGAACGAGCCTCAACGAAGGTAGGAAGAGGGACTTTGTGGCTGATGGTGGTGGAGACGGATTGATAATCAGCAGGAAGACCGGCGAGAATTTGCAGAACCAAATCAGAGTCGGAGATGGAACAACCGACAGCGGTCAAAGAGTCTGCCAACATCTTCAATTGAGTGACATAATCATTGATTGTGGCTTCACCCTTCTTCAAGCTGCGGAATTGCAGCTTCAGATGGAGAAGCCGAGAGCCAAGTTGGTCATGAAACAGCTTCTCGATCGTAAGCCAGGCATCTCGGGCTGTGAGTGTGGAATTGGGCTTAATGATAGCCTGCAAGATCTCAGTAGAAACAGTGGATTGAATCCACGAGAGCACAATAGAGTCAATTTGGGTCCAATATTGAAAAGCCGGATTGGGAGTAAAAGAACCATCGGAGGCAGCGAGAGTCGCCGGTGGACAAGGATTTGAACCGTCAATGTGACCCATGACGGCATGGCCGCGGAAAACAGGAAGAAAGAGTTCCTTCCAAAGCATGTAGTTGGTGAAGTCAAGAACATGGGTGATGTAGTTCTTAATATTTGAAAGGCCAATGGCCGGATGAGGAGAAGAAGAGGGTGGCAGGGTTGCGGTGTTGGGGGTGGTTTGAAGGTGATCAGAAGATGGAGTTCCTGTGACACCGGAGGCGGCCGAATTTGCCATAGCAGCAGGGACGTGAAAGGCAAACGAAGAAGATCAAACAATTTTTTTTTTTTTTTTATAAATTGCCGGTCGGAAAAAACACAGCGAAGAATTGCCGGTCGGACAACAACAGCAGCAAACATCAAAGGATGATGATTGAAGATGAACAAACAGCAAACAACAGGAAATAGCAAACAGTGGCAACAAACCACGATAGCCGCAAATAGCAGCAACAAGGAACAGTGTGAAGGGGAAACGAGAACGGCGGCAACAGCGAACTGGAGCGAACTGCGGCAAGCAGGCAGCGGCGGCGTCGGCGGAGTCGCGTTAGGAGCGAACTAGAGAAGAACAATCTTCTGCAGCAACGGCAAGAGATGATGACTGCAGTGACGAAGAACAACACCAGCAACAGCAAGAAACGGTGAACTGCAGTAAGAAATGGTGCAAGAAGGCAACACACAGGAAGTAAAGAGACGGCCGTAATAGTGAGCAAGTAGCAGCGGCGAAGCGGCGAAGCGGCGAAGGCAACAGATGAGCCCACGATACTGCAGCAAAAGAGAAGCTAAAAGAAAGAGAGGAACGAATAGGGTCGCCGGAAGAAGGGACAATCAACACCGACCAAGGAAGAGGGGAACGGCGCGCGGCAGAAAACCCTAAGAAAATTGGCGTCCCAGGAAAGCGGTTGATACCATGAAAAAATATTTTTCGTGTCTTATTACATGTGTACAATATCATATATATAGTACAAGATTACAATAACCCTAGCCGTGATTATCGGAAACCCTAATTAGGGTTTCCGTATTTATGTATTCTATCAAAAGAGATAAGAGTTCCATACGATTTCAAGGGTTTTTGGTTGATGATTGATGAAGAGGAATAATACTATGGCCAAATTAAGGTGGCGAAGACGATGGCAATGGAAAGTAAGGTGGAGAAGGCGGAAGTGGTGGTGGCGGTCAGTGGTTGTGGTGGTACGGCCGGATGGTAAGGGAGGAGGAGGAAAGAAAAGTTTTTTCTTTCTTTTTATGTGAGTTTTTTTTTTAAGTCAAATGAATGTGGGACCCATAATCGAAAAAATTAATAAAATATTTTATTATTAACGGAGAGTAGATTTTTTCTGTCAATTTTGTAAAAATTTTGTTAAATAGACTAAAATTGATGAGAAAAATATTTTTAGGGGATTATATTTGCCAATTGAAAATATCTGGTGACTCGAGTTTGCTACCCCAAACCTGGGAGACCAAAAGTGCATTTTGTCTTTTAATAATTTACTTTATTGAACTAAAAAGTACAATCAAATAGGCTATTGCAACGGGATTGGAGGGACTAACAATAATAATGTAAGCATACTATCATTGCTCATTCTACATTATTTCACGTATCTTCTTTTCTACTAAAGCAACTGTATTGACCTTTTTCTGCGGAAATTTCCTTTGCATTTGTCTCCAGAACTTGTCAAACTCTGTTCCTCACCATCAAATCGAATGCAATACCACAAGCTTCACTTTAGCTACCAATCGTATCAGTAGTAGTTTTCTCAAATTGTTCACCCTTTTTTCTGCTAACTCCAAAAGAGGAGAAAAAGAAAAGAACTCCGTAAATATTTGCATTTGTAGCTAACCTCATCTTTAGACACTTAACGGATGTACAGCTATGTTTTGAAAACTGGACCAGAAGGCGAACCGGCAACCTAGTTGTACATCAGTGGATCACTCACATTTCCACAGAATGGAAGCAATAAAGAACTTTTTTAGACCTGGAATGTAACTGCCCGCTTCTGGCAAGTGTATATCAAAGACAGAATTCATGACAAAATATATCAGTAATAAGCTTAATGTTTTGATCCCTAACTCGGTCAAATTTACAAGTATTACGAAACTTTTGACAGGACGTACTGCAAGTGACTTAAGAGCACTAAACAAGACGAGATGCGACACAGGGTGTCTCCTAACCTGTCATCCTGTCCCTAGAAGTACCACTTGTCATAAACTAAATGCTTTCGTATAGAACAGGCTAGTGCTTCTTTGTGTCTACAAATGCTTCATCAACTTCAACCATGGGAAAACTTCTCTTCAATCGTTTAACCGAGTCTTTTGTGATGACATGTTTTTTGTAAAGGATGCTTGCGGTCTCCATGGCCTCAGCTGGCCATCCTGCAAATCCTATCCCTTCAAGCACTACAACGTATGATGTTTCATTCGGGAGGCAGCCCTTCCGAACCATTTTGTCTATCATTTCAATTGCATCATCTATCCTATGAGCTTTGCATAACCCAAGAAGCACAAGATTGTAAGTACTTACCGTAGGTGGGAAACCGCTGCTTTTCATATCTGTCAACAACTCAATAGCCTCATCTACCATTCCATCTCGGCATAAACATGATATAAGTGTTTTGAATGTAATTTCATCAGGGTCGATTCCTTTACTAATCATCTCAGAAACTATACTCAACGCCTTGGCTTTATTGCCAATATTCCACAATGCGCTAACCATCGTGTTGTAAGTGCTCACATCTGGAGGACACCCCATGTCTGAAAGATTTTCGAATAGTATCAACGCCTGATCCGCATTGTTATTTTTGCACATTGCAGAGAGTAGTGTGTTGTAGTTGACTATATCAGGTGAGCAACCACTAGAAATCATGAAATCCAGAAAAGCAATTGCCAAATCTATTCTTCCTTCTTTGCAGAACGAAGAAAGCAATGGATCATAGGTGTAACTATTAGGAGTCAAACCATTATCCATCATGAGCTTTAGTAATTCAAGGGACTCTTCCAACTTGCCATCTCGGCAAAAAGCGTTAATCATAATGGTGTAAGTAACAACATTTGGTTCAATATTTTTAGAAAGCATCTCAGCTACCAGCTTTTCTCCATCACTCCATCTTCCTTGATTCAACAAAGCCCTCAACAAGACATTATACGATACCAAATCTGGTTTGCAACCCCTTTCCGGCAAGCTCTTAACGAACTCAAAAGCTCGATCCATCAATCCTTCTTTACACATTCCCCTAATGATTGCATTGTAAGTATACATGTCAGGTTGAAGTCCCTTGGATAACATCTCATCAAAAAGCTTCATAGCTTCACCAATGCCACCTTCAATTGCAGTTGCTTCAATAAGAATTGTGTAAGTAACCACAGTAGGCTGACAACCATCTTCCATCAGCTGATCAAAAACCTTACGGGCTAATCCAAGTTTTCCCCTGTTACAAAGACTCCCTATCATTATGTTATAAGTGACGACATCCGGTGAGAATCCTCTAGCTCTCATCCTATTCAAAACTTTATTCGTCGAACCAATCTGGTTCATTTTACAAAAGCCACTAATAACGGCATTGTAAGCATAAACATCCGGTTCACCATATTTCTCCAAAATCTCCATGACCCTAACCGCTTTTTCGACATTTTTCACACTAAAAAATCCTTTAATGAGCTTTGTACAGAGAATAACATCTGGTTTGAGACCCTTATTCACCATGCACTCAAGAAAATACAGAGCTTCACTGTATTTTCCAGCTTTGCAAGACAAGTTAAGCAATTTCCCAAAATTGGGTTCTGCAGAATCATTTGAGTGCCAGTGGGCTGATCTAGTTTCAGTAGAAACCTTAACTTTCTGTGAACGCCTGGATACCCTTTCATCAGATACAAGGTTTCTGCATCTGGCTAGAGTCTTTCTAGGACAAACTAAGGTGGGATTTATTCGAGTAACATAAGGAAATAACAGAGGGAAAACATCAGCTGAAAAGATGGTTGTCATTGGCTAGCTAGTAAATAGCAATAACTTGGTGGAGCCTAATGCTCATAACCATCATCTACAGATGCATATATATTGATTCAGAAACTGAGGAATGTACCTGTAAGTTGGTGGTAATTTTTGCATCAAACGGCCAGATATTGGAGTCGGATAGTTGTTGGTCCAATGGAGTTGTTGTTTATTTCCCTGCAATATTTTGGCTTGTGAATTGTAGTGGATAAGATAAAGCAAGCAATGGATGGCTCATAAAGAAACGGATGGCATCCTTGGGGAACTAGCTACACAGCTTTGACACTTCCACGAGTAACACAGAATGTGTTTTATCATTATCTTATTTCAAAACTCCTCAATAATTCCTTTATGATTATTAGGAGCTGACTTACTGTGCAGACAAACGCCTAAGTACTTGCCATTTGACCTTAAACGATTATTAGTTGTTTGCGGTAACATTATTAAGTGTATAATAAAGGAATACTTAAGATAGTTTTACTTTTGTTATTTATCTTTCGTCCCAGTAAAAAGGGTGTTGGAGGCATTTCCTGGTTAGGAGCTGAATTTTTGATGATTCCTTTATGATTAATTGCTGGTTTACCGTGCGGGAATACGACCTTCATATCTCCATCTCAATTCTCAAATGTCCTTTGTCTTTTTCCTGCTTATAGTTCTCACTACCATCAGTGATCAGACTACCAAGCTTGTTTCTTACTTTGTTTTGTAATAGTTTGTTGAATAAACACTGTCAGGTACCATAAAATGCTTTGAAATGAACAGCAAAAGGTATTTGGATTAAAGATAAGAATCCAAAGGAAAGAGAAGTTCACCATAGCATAAAGATAAACTACATTCCACAAGGTCAACCAGAAACAAGCATCCACAGCTTGCTTTAATGCAGAAGAATCCAAAGGAAAAACTGAAGTTGACAGTTTAATTAAGTAATTTGATTTCAGAGAGCCATCGTATTCCAACTTATTGAGAATCAATAGAATATCAAATGAAAACTGGAAACCAGAAGAGACACCAAGTTGATCATCACTGTATAAACAGAACAGCAAGGAAACAGGAGAAATTTAGTGGATAGCCGTATATAGAATACTTCCTCCATCCCAAAATGATTGTTTTGTTAAGATTTTCAATTCTACTACAAATTGTATTAGGAACGAAAATCTAAACTAGTCAATCATATCAGGACGGAGGGAGTACATTTTACGATCTCAAGACTAATCAGCGACAACCATTCGACGCGATAGAACATTTGCAGACCACTTGAGTTTGCATTACTACAAATTGGTCCAAAACCATTTTTCTAGAAAAGCATAATATTGAGGTCATACCAGAACCATTTATACTATTTGATATAGGAAACAAGTGAATTCACAAATAGTAAGTTAGAAACTAAACCATACTATAACTTTGGACACTCCTTAGGATGAAAGATATACTAACACAGGTCGCTGATGAAGTGAAGTAAACAGAGCAACCCAGAGAACAGACAAGTGGAATCATGTTAAAAGAAATTTCAGGCAATTGAGTTCTAATCACCACAGAATACTAAATGTGAAGTTCATCATGGTTCTGAATAACAAGAACACGCAGACTAGCTTCGCTCATACATTGTAACCATTATTTTCAATCTCAGACACACAGAAGAAACAAAATTTGAGAGGACATGGGACAAGTATACAACTACTCCCACTGCACTTGCATTTGAATGCTGAAAGCATGCCAGAGCTAATAGCTTAAACGAATCAAGAATGCGCATGCTGACTATAGCATTCCAAGGTTTTCAAATTGAATCCTCAACCTCAAACATGTTACAAAATTTTGAAGTACACGATGATATACAACGAAAGGGTGAATAAGGCAAATAAATGCTGCCAGAAGAGAAGTGCTGAGGACTCACTGACAGCATAACCTCTCAAGCTGGCAATTGCTCCTAGCAAGATTGCACTTGGTGTTGTATATTGCAACAATAGCACAAATCTAAACATTTTATCACCAGCAACAAGAAGATGTAACTTATCAGCCAGAGCCACAATCCCAATCCCAAATAGGGGGAGTATCAACAGCCTTGCCACCGTAATGCCAACCATGGTACGCAGCCCAAGCTCAGATTTGTAAGGACCCTCGGCAAGCATACCCCCAAGAATAAGCATGACAGAAGGAACCATTGCACGAGCTAAGATCTCCAAACTGTCCGTTACAAAAAACAGAGGAGCATCAGTTCCAAAGAAAAACGCCTTCGCCTGAGGGACCATGCCAATTACTATGGCAAGCAAAGAAGCAATTGTAGGAGGTTGAAGTATGCGTCGTATTGGGGTTCTTTCAGCAACAACTTTGATCTTCCTAACAACTTTAGGAGCAGCTAAACACTTAATGGACCTGGGACTATTTGTAGTCCCTTCCATTGCATTTTCAACGTCAGAAAGAGGCATCTGTGGTATATTTGACATGCTGTTGAAAACATTAGCAATAATGGGCATCTTGGACTCTTCAGTCCCTTTGTCCTCAATGCCAGGCCATTCAGCTTCTACTAGAAGAGGTCTACTAATATCACCTTCTAGTGATGGCTCATCACTTGCATCCCCTTCTTCAACAACCTCATAGTACTGCACTGGGGGTTCCATCATATGATAGACAAAAGTGTAGACTAGAATCACAGCCACCCACTGAGCAAAAGAGACGTATGAAACCCCTCTATGACGGCAATCATTTCCAAATGGATTATCCCTATTATGACAAACAGTACCAACTATTGCAATGGGAAGATTCCCAGTATTACCAAAGGAAGTCATAATAATAGTGAATCTAGTGAGTTCTGGTGGTGGGCGACATATGATCACAACAAGAATCCCCAAGATACAACCAACCATTGTGCTAATGATCACATTGACTGGGATAAACCACCATCTCAAAAAGTTCTCAAGGCTAATGGATTTCCCCAAATGAGTAAAGATTAAACATGGGAGGAAAAGGGCAAAAACTAGCTTACTAAGTAGCCTGAACGTTGCTTTTGGAATCACTTGGGTGCTCTTATGAGCTAAAACTGATCCAAATAAAGTAAGAGTTAGGAGTTTTAACAGAGGGAAAACAGCATCTATCACATCCTCTGCACTGGAATTCATGCCGTTAGCATACAATTCACTCAACTTCTTCGCCTGGAAGACCATCGTATGAAATCGAGAACAATATCAACCTAGGAACAATTGGTATACCTCTAATATCCTTTCTTTCTCTGTACCAGTAGAAGCAAATACCTGTCTGTCAATTAATGAAAAAGCAGGCCAGAATTAGTACCCTGAAAATCAAATGAACAATGAAACGAAACAAAACCAAGCAACCATATTGTCTGGCTTCAATTTTCAAATAGAAGAGACACAGGTTTGATCATAAGAACACTACCAATCAAGGTTAATACAAATTGACTCATACGATAAAAAATCTAACTAACAAAATCAATAATTTCACACACCGGAATGCAAGAGAAACACCAATTAATGGCACAACAATACAAACGAAAAGACAAAAAATGCTACAGGAAAACTTATTTAATAAGCAAAATAGCAAATGAAAAAACCGAAAAGAACAAAAAAGAGGAAGGAGCATAAACCTTGGGTTCAGTGCTCAAAATGGGTTCATCTAGCAATCCCTTAAACAACAATATACCAAAGCTGATAATCAAAGAAAACCTACAAACATCAACGGAAACATAATTTCATCAGCAACAGAAATTGGCAGGACATTTCACAGCGAGAAATTGAAAAGCAGCAATCTTCCGGGAAAAAGAAAAGAAAAAAGAGATGAAGAAAGAAAACTTACCGGAATGCTGATCGGCAATGGAGAAGAGGGTTTTGGGCCGCAATTCTCAGGTTATTTAGGGGATCAATAATGTGAGGGAAAGGCAGCCATTAATGGAGAAGGACGATCGTGATGGAAATTTCTAGTACTACTATTTAATTAAAGGCCTAAAAAGTTGTGGATAAACTCATTTCTTCGTTAAGAAATGAGAGCATACCATAATTTTTTGATTATGGGTGTCTGTGTGTTAAAAATTAAATATGCATTTTTAAAATATGTTTTTTTTTTTTTTAAAACAAAAAAAGCAAAATCACGTGAAACATTTGTTTGAAAATGTAGTAGAATTAAAAAATTAATCACTGCCACAAATTATTTATTTTTTTGTCGAAAAGCTCCCCTCTAGTTAGCAATGGTACAAGGAACCCCTTCAAAAGATTTGATATTACAATATTGCCCCCCCTTTTTTTTTGTGAAACTGTGAATTTTCATTACCAAAATAGGTCTTCGCATTACAAGGTTCCTACCAAAACTCCACTATTTACAACACATGTACAATCAAAATATATCTAACCTCAGCTTGAGAATAACCTTTGAATGATACTCTATTATGTTGCTGTCACCTTCTTCCTTTTGCAATGCATGACTTTTGATTTTAATAATTCTCTGAACTTCCTGAACTATCACTTCTTCACTTCTTTTCTGGCCCTTGAAGACTCTACAATTTCGTTCTTCCCATAGACAATAAATGCAAGCAACAACAGTTGCGTATAGAATCTGCTTTTTCAATCGAGTTTGCTTCCACACATACAAAAGTTTCTGTTTCAATTATTGCATTTGCATAGGCCATACTCTGATGCCCAACCACATTTTCACCTTGTTGATTAATGTTTCTGCATAAGAGTACGAGAAGAAGAGATGCTCTTTGGACTCCTCATGTTCTTCACATAAGTAGCAGGTCGGATCTTGCACTAGGATATTCCATTGCATCAACCTGTCTTTGGTTCTGATTCTTTCCTGCCATACCAGCCAAGCAATGAAGGAATGCTTGGGAATATTAAGTCTTGACCAGATCAGATTGGCAGCTGCCATTTTTTCAGCATTCCCTTGCAACCACCTGTACCCTGAGGATATTGTGTATACTCTCTTCCTGTTTCCAATCCATTTTCCACCCTCAAAACCGTCTTTGGCCTTGTCTCTAAGTTTTAATATCTGCTTCCAGGCCCAACTGGTATCATTTTTCCCCTGTATTTTCCATATGGACTGATGCTTGAGATAGATCTCATGAGTCCATTTAACCCATAAACTATCTTTCTTACTGGCTAGCCACCATACCTGTTTGAGTATGGCTGCTTCATTCCACAGTCTAGCATCATAAACATTTAATCCCCCCTCTGATTTCCGTTTGCAAACTATATCCCACCCCACTAGTGCAGAATATCTCCCATTCTCCTTCACAGCCCATAAGAATTCCTAGCATTTTCTATTGACAGTATCAGTGATTTTATGAGGCAGAACAAATGCTGAAGCCCAGTAAACATGCATATTCAGCAGCACTGAGTTTACTAATTGGAGTCTATCAGCATATAAGAGATGGCGTGTACTCCAACATTTCAGTCTAGCTACTATTTTTTCTACCAACACCTGACATTCAAGTTGGTTCCACTTCTTAGGGGATAAAGGTATCCCCAAGTAACGGATAGGGAATGTTCCTTCTCCAAAACCTATAAGACTGCATATTTTTCTTTTCAATTCATCATCTACCCCCACCTAAGAATATCTCAGATTTCCTAAGATTTGCTTTCAGGCCAGAGGTGAGGGAGAATTCCTCAAAAGTATTTTTAATGTGTGCCATGGTAGCCAAATCTGCTTTGCAGAAGATAATTAGATCATCTGCAAAGTAGATATTCGACATTTTCAAGGATTTACAGAGGGGGTGGAATTTGAACCCTGGCAACTCAACAGCTTCTCTTAATAATCGGGTTAAGTATTCTATTAAGACTACAAATAAAAGAGGTGAGATTTGACCTCCCTGTCTTAGACCTCTTTTTTCCTGGAAATACCCTACATTTGCACCATTTAGGCTCAGCGTACACAAGGTGGTCTCAACACAGGCCATCACCCATTTAATAAACTGCCCTGGAAGCCTGGTCCATACAAACATTCTTCCACAAACCTCCACTTTACTGAATCATATGTCTTCTGTAAGTCAATCTTCATTAAACACCTACTGCTAACCCCCTTCCTTCTATACAATTGTATAAGTTCCTGGGTTATCAATATGTTATGAAGTATAAGCCTCCCTTCTACAAACGCCCCCTGATTCTGATCTATGATCTTTGGTAATAATATTTTCATCCTATTACATAAAACCTTAGAAATGATTCTGTAAAGTACATTGCAACATGCAATAGGACGAAACTAGCTAGCATTTGATGCATTTCCTATTTATGAATTAATGCAAGCACAGTAGAGTTTAATTGTTTTAGGATCATACCATTGTCGAAGAACTACATGATAGCCTCCGTTACCTCATCTCCTGTGATCCTCCATATGGCCTTGAAGAAGTCATTCCCAAACCCATCGGAGCCAGGGCTTTTATTGCGGTTTATGCTCCATAAGGCTTCCTTGATCTCCTTTCTGTTAATGGGAGAGATCAGTTGCATTTGAGTTTCCAGGTCCAGTTTTGGTCCTTGGTTGAACACCTCAACTGTGATTGGCATCTTTTTTGTTGTCTGGCCCAGTTGTTGTTTGAAGAACTGGAGAAAGTGGTCCTCTATAGCTTTCCATTCCCTAATTAGTTCCCTCCTATCATTCATAATGGACCAAATTGTGTTCTTCATCATTTTCTGTTTGAGCTTCGAATGAAAGAATGTGTTGTTCACATCTCCCTCTCTTATCCAGTCTTCCTTAACTTTCTGTTTCATAAAGCTTTCAAAAGTTTTGCTTTAGTGATATAGTTCTTGTAGGCCTCATTATAGTGCCTTCAATCTTGTTCTTCCACCTGCTTTCAACCACTTTAAGGAAGGTAGGATCCAACTTTCACATGTTGAAGTACTTGAAGGGTTTAGGCTAACTTTGAATCTCCACTTCCATTTGCACTATAATGAGGGATGGTCAGAAATGCCCTCGTTAGCCACCGTTGCAATGGATTGGTTGTGTTGATCAACCCACAGCCCATTCACCAGGACTCTATCTAGTTTGGCATAGATTCTGGATGATCCAATCTGCTTGTTACACCAGGTATAGGTAGGGCCCTGTTGTCTTATGTCCTACAATTCACATTCATCAAGGCAATATTGGAAAGGTTCTATCTCTGGTAGAGATACATGATTACCATCCATCTTTTCATGAGGCTTCAGAACATTGTTGAAATCATCACAGACAATCCATGGATTAGTGATTGTTTTCCCAATATTTTGTAGTTCCTCCCAAAACACCATTATTTCATTCTCTCCATTTCCAGAATAAATTCCAGTTAGATTGAACACACTTCCACTGCTCTTGTCTTCCACACAACAGTGAATACATTGATTTGAGCTGCTAACAACCTGAATTTCAATAGTCATCCCACATAAGCAAGATTCTTCCTTTGTTAGTTTGTTCACTGTTTATATAGTACTTCCATCTCTGATACATTCTCCTCATGACTTCACTTCCTTTCTCTTGTGTCATCTTGACTCCTCTATACAAGCTATACTTATCTTATTGGCAGCCAAGACCTAATGAGTTCTTGCTGCTTTATAGGGGCATTAAGGCCCCTAATATTTCATGTTAAGATGTTACACATTGACCATAGGATTAGGGTTTGGATCAATGTGCGCACCCTCTTTTGCCAGCCCACTACATTCTCCTTTGTCTCCCCCAAGCATTCCCTGAACATCTTCTTCTGAGTATTTTCTCAATATTGAGAATCTTGGAAGTGTGATTCCCTGGTCCTGTTTTTCAATTCCCTACTCTGGGCTATTTTTCCTTGTTGGCACATCCCTCATTCTTCTTAGTTTTCTCCATCTTTCTCCATCCCCTTTCCTTAGTGTTACTCTTTGGTTCAGGTGGTTTTACAGGGTCTGGTGGTTGCCTCCTCTTCTTACATTCATTTTCTTCATGCCCATACCCAACACAACACTTACAGCAGACTGGTTTCCATTCATAATGGACCATTTGTTTTTGTATAACTCCCTTTTCATCTTCAAAATACACCTTGCTAGGGACTTCAGTTTTAATTTCCATCTCTACCAGCAGTCTAGCAAAGTTTACCCTATCTTTATTATCTGTAAGCTCATCGGTCATGATTGGTGTGCCAAGGGTGCTTGCTATACTACTTAAAGAGGCTGGGTTTCAATATTTCAGTTCCAATTGAGGAAATTGGATCCAAACAGGTACTTTAGCAATTTCTTTGTAATTGATACCTTTCTCTACTGACCACGGTTTCACAATTACTAGATTACTATTTCCAAAATGGTAGATGTTCATCTTAAGTGCCTCATCTCTAGCATCCGGGGATTTGAATCTAATTAAAAACAGGCCAGTAGGCAAGAGGTTTACCTTGTCAACTCCCAGGTGGCTCCAAATTTGCCTGTAGAAATTGTTCATCACTTTGAATGGCGGGTTTGCACCCAGCACAAAACTAACAACAGAGGGTTCCCAATAATCTGCTTCTTCTTGCACTTTTTGGGGGTGGATTTTAGCAACTGAGATACCGTTGACCAGGCATGGTTGAACAAACTCAAGCTTCGCTCCAGCCTTTTTTCATCCTCTTGACATCAAACGATTCCCAAGCATTTAGTTCTCCTTCCATCTTCAAATCTTGAGCGTTCGAGTGTTGACCGCTCTCAATCTTTACTCCACCAGCGTTTGAATCCCGCCACTTTGTTTCATTCCAATCTATTCTACTCCATTTTTCCCCAATTCCTTAGGGTTTTGTTTCTCCGATGACCTCGTCTCATCCGATCTCGTCAACTTTTGTTTTGGAATTCGTCTGGGGATTGTTCTCCGCTTGCTTTGCAATCGATTCATCATCGTTTTGTGGAGCTTTCTGTACTGGTTTCCTCCCCCTGGCCATGCCTGGCGTACGGTAGCAGTGGATTAACATGTACCGAGAGAGAGGAGAAGAAGAGAGAGAAAGCCCGTTTATTAAATATTAAGTTAATATTGCCCCTTTCGTATATCTAAATTTCATAACCACACATACTATCTTTTTAACGTTGGTAACCCTACAATTAGTACATTAACATGCAAACTACAAGTGAAAGGTAAATTATGATATAGTCAAGCCTTTATTAGCAGGTTCGATGCAATGAAAAGTACTCAGCCCTAACGCCAGATAATGTTGGTGGTGGAAAATATTACCTTAACTTCGCATATGGTTGTCAATGTGATTTATTGGGTAAAAACTTGTTATGTGTTCCGTATACATTATGGGATTATATTGACCATAGATTATTGGACAAGAATTGTCGTCTTAGCCCTTGCCAATTACAACAAGAAGTCGAACTCAAAAACCACCATGATAAACAAGAGCCACTTATAAACCAAACCACAATTTCGTCCGTAATAATATTTTCAACTTTTGTTTAGCAGATTTTTTAAAGTTGCCATATCTTGTTAATTAACATCCATGCTTGCATGGACAATCATTTTATTTTTGTTTCTGTTGAAAAGTGGTTTAAAGTTTTCTCAGATATAACTTTGAAAATGGTAAGGAGAATGCTTACTAATTTTTCCACCTCCAAACGAGAGTAAGTAAAATAGATTCAATGAGTTTCAAGAAGTTATATTGTGAAGGCAATCTATACAGGTTGGGATGAATTCTCCTTTTGCATGGACTACCTTTATTGTAACATGCTTGCACTAGGCAATAAATTAAGGTGAATTATGTCGTGTGAAAGAATTTCAGAACATTTAGATGAGATGAGATGACAAAAAAAAAAAAAGATGTTAAGAAAACGAAATGTAAAACATTGATAAAAATATATGCATTTTTTCTTTACGGATAAATATAAGTTCTTTTTAATTTTACCAAATATAGAGGACAAAAACAGGTCGCTTAATGCCTTGCTCTCTTTTTTCACCTCAGTACTCCATCATTTTCTAAATTAAACAGAGCATGAGAAATCCAAGAAATCCAAGGTCATCTTTGGGCTCTCTTACGTTGGTTTTCAAGACTACCACACATTCTTTTTTGGCCCAATGTCACAATCTAGTTCTAATGCCTATCGCATCGCTTCTTACAATATGATTTTTATTCACACATAAAATGACCTGTAGTATATCATATTTATAAGTGCCATCGCCTCATCGGGTCTAATGAAAATATTGATTGTTGAATAGAAATGATACAATAAATATATATTTATTTGATTTTGATATGGCCGGTGTACCATGCCTTCTCATACCACATTTCCTTTTTTTTTTTTAAAAAAAAAATTATCATTATTGTTTGTTACATTTATCTTTTTTTACTCAAACTCCATGATACATTATCATCAGTGACGGAGCTAGGAAATCAATATTGGAGGTGCGAAATTTAGAGAAAACTACTAACCTAAGAAAATCAATGTAAGAGGTGCGAAAAATTATTCAACACATAGTTTCTATTAAAAATTTAGGATATCCGTACTAAGTACAAAAAATTGAACAGGTGCGACTGCGCCCTTCCGTCCCCCTAACTCCGCCGCTGATTAATTATCATGTTCATTTTCATCCTAAATTATTGGTACTTTTTTTTAGTTTTGAAACATTTGAAGATTTGTCCCAAATAAGTTCTGTAACGTTAATTTCTATAATCGCGCACACGCATTCAGTATGACAATTTACAAATAAAATTATTTTTATTAATTAATGCTATCCAAGGTGACATTTGGCAAAGCAATTGTCAACTCTTAAATTAACTAGTTTATTCAATTAGACACTACAACACCAAGGGCATGCATCAGTATTTAAATACTTTTTGATAGAGTTTCGCCTCTAAAAATGAATTTACTTGAGTTAAAACTGAATTAGTTGAAACAATAATTACGAACACTGAATGCATAATAATAAAATAGTACAACACACGACTTTTTCCTCGAGATAGACCGAGTATAACATAATTTCCTTGCTTATCTAATCATTCCTCCAGGAACCATCGGTGACATTTTTGGCCGCTGGTTTTGCAACTCCAAGCTTTCACGCCATCCTGAAGCATCCCTCATCGAAACAAAAACAAATATGTTAGTAACTAATTGCTGGATCAATAAAGTGAAGGATTATCATTTGGTACAAAGGCTTAATTAGAACTCTATGATTTAAGAAAGCTCGTTGTGCTCAAGAACGGTGATGCTAATTATCACAATCTTGGTCTTATTATAAACAATATATATATATATATATATATGTTTACTATCAGCTTAAATTATCAGTAACATCATTGATTCGTCGTAAACAACTAACAAGATATATGTTCACGTTACCAAGTTGTGTGTCAAATCCCATGCTTTTGAGTTGACGATGTTCTTGGCACAAAGCGCAGCATTCACAACAGCAATGAACTAAGAAATCCGCACAAGGACTTTCTGGCAAATTATATTGCTTCCTCATTCTGCTTCGGTAGTAGCTTGCGTATATACATGGGCATCCAGTGAAATGGCAAATCAGCGCATAAATCACTGTACTTAGTACTCGCGCTACATGCCCATGCCAGATTCATAAATTAATCTCGAGTTAATACCAATACAAATTATAAAATTTTTATTTTGGGACGGAGATTAAATTAGTTTTCCAATCAACTTACGTTTTGATCCTCGGTCTATGATTTCGGCAATCTGTCCAAACGTTACACATGGGCAACAACAAGTCATGCAACCTGCGCAAATACGTTGACTCATGTGAACGAAAACTAATTAACATGAATGAAAAATGGAGAAGAAAATTGTCCATATATGCATTCTTCAAGATAAATAGAAGCAACAAAAAAGTAAGAAACTAGTTTTGTAATTTTATTTTATTTTATTTTTTTTCGATTTTGATTGGTTTGAAAAACATAAGATTTAATTACGTACAAGTTGAACAATCGGAGCAGCAGTCGCATAGGCCGGTTGCCCACTTGGCCGCCGGCATGGATGGAGGAATGTTGGGTTGTATTGGATACGGATACGGATACGGTGGTGGTGCCGATGGCTGTGGCACCGGTGCTTGATATTGATTTGGAATCGGTGGATGCATGGATCAAGATGTATCTGTAATAGTAACAGAAAACTTAACAAGTTTCTTGTTTTCATTTGCCCTACTGAAACTCAAGGATTTATAGAAAGGAAAGAAAAAAAAAAAAAAAAGGAGACGAGGTTGGTTGGTTGATGTAACACATTTTTGGAATCTTTGGTATGTCCCATTAATTTTGTATTTAAAGTTGATTTATCATTTTATTACAAAGTTACTTATAATTTCTAATAATTCCTAAAAAGTAAAGTCATACTTTATGCTTTTTTGAAGGGGAAAGTTTGTGTTGTATGAGATTGGATAGAACAGGTCCAGCGCGATTAACTGACAGAGTAAATCAAATGGTTTCGCTATCCGAAGAGTTCTTTCCAGAGTGTGCAAGTTCATGAGTAACTGGTTGTGATGATAAATAAATTCATGAAAGAAGATGAAATCATAAATTGTATTGTGTGCAGCGGTACATTACATTGCCTCTATTTGTAGGCATACATCAACATTAGTTAAGATCTAGATATTATAAAATCTGAAATAATCTAAATAAATAGAATCTAACTAATCCTAACTAATGAGATCTTTGACTAATCTTATCAGCCCCCCATAAGCTCATGGGCGGAACAACAATGAGCTTGTCCCGAAGTTGAAGAAAAGTCTTCGTAGGCAGAGCTTTGGTCATAATATCAGCAATTTGGGCAGTGGACGAAACATGCTGAATAATAAGAGCTTTTTGACGAACTAAATAACGAACAAAGTGAATATCAATCTCAATATGTTTGGTGCGTGCATGAGATACTGGATCAGCAGCAAGGTAAATAGCTCCTAAATTATCACACCAAAGAGTAGGAGGTGATGAAGACAAACCAAGCTCACGGAGGAGAGAAAAAAGCCAACATAATTCAGCTGCAGCAAGAGTAAGACTGTGATACTCAGCTTCGGTACTTGAACGAGCAACAGTCGGTTGTTTCTTAGCACTCCAAGAAATGATATTAGAACCCAAAAAAATGAAATAGCCGGAAGTGGAGCGGCGGTCATCAGGGCAACCAGCCCAATCAGTATCAGCAAAAGCAGTAATTGAAAGAGGGAAACTCTTTGTAAGATGTAGGCCATGGGTAGGGGTAGAACGTACGTAACGAAGTATACTCTTAACAGCTGACCAATGAATATCAGTGGGACAATGGAGGAATTGGGACACTTTATTAACAACAAATTGGATATCAGGACGAGTGACACAAAGATATTGAAGAGCACCAACAGTACGCCGATACTCTGTAGGGTCAGATAAAGGTACACCATGATTTTTAGAGAGAGGTAAGGTGGGGGTTATGGGGGTAGAGACGGGTTTGGATGTGTCGAAGTGAGTGCGAGTGAGGAGATCTTGAATATACTTAGATTGAGAAAGAAGAAGGATGGTAGATGTAGATTGAGCTTCAATACCCAGAAAATAATGAAGAGAACCAAGATCTTTGATAGTGAAGGTAGAATGAAGCTCATCAATGAGAGATTGAATGAAGGAAGAAGAGGAACCAGTCACCAAGATGTCATCCACATGAACTAGGACAAAAGTAGTGTGTGAGGACTTAGACAAGATAAAAAGAGAAGTGTCAGATTTAGAGGAAATAAAACCAAGAGTATGAAATTTCTGACTAAGACGGTGAAACCAGGCTCTAAGAGCTTGTTTGAGACCATATAAAGCTTCATGAAGACGACAAACATGATATGGATATTTTGGATCAACAAAGCCTGAGGGTTGACTCATATATACGTCTCGTGAAGATTACCGTGGAGAAAGGCATTGTTCACATCAAGTTGACGGATTGGCCAATTTCGATTAAGGCAATGATGATGACAATGTGAATGGTAGTGGGTTTGATTACCGGGCTGAAAGTATTTGTGTAATCTATGCCAGGAGATTGATGGTAGCCTTTAGCTACTTAACGAGCTTTATAGCGCTCAAGAGTCCCATCGGATTTTCTTTTAGTTCAAAAAACCCACTTACAACCCATAATATTAGCATTAGGAGGAGGAGAAACTAGAGTCCAGGTTTGATTACGTTGAAGAGCATTAAACTCTTCAAGCATAGCTTGACGCCAGTGAGAAAACTTATTGGCCTAAGTAAAAGAGGTGGGGTCAGGTTTAGGAGGACAAGTAAGAGAGGAAGTATAGGTAACATAATCATTTAAACGGTTAGGCTTACGAGTTGTGGTACGAGTGGTCATGTGATGTCTTGGTGGTAGAGGTGGTCTAGGTGGGGAACTAGATGGTGGTGGAGGTGGTCTAGGCAGGGAATTAGATGGTGGTGGAGAAGAAAGCCTTGTTGAAGAAAGAGTTTGTGTCGTAGGATTGGAAAAAGGTACAAAAGGAGGAGGAATAGACATTGGTAAAGGAAGCAACACCCGTGATGATGGAGTTGGAGAGGACGTAGAAGTTTGAGACGTAGAGCATAAGGAAAATCGGTTTCAAGAAACCTTACATGTCGAGAGATGTAAAGTTTGAAACTTTTGGGATCAAAGCAACGATATCCCTTGTGTTGGGAAAAGTAGCCTAAAAAAACACAAGGAATTGATCCTGGGGATAATTTGTCAACACGAGTAGACCCAATAAATGGGAAATAAGTGCACCCAAATACTCGAAGATGAGAGAGGGAGGGAGGATTGGAAAAAAGAACCTCATGAGGAGATTTATTAGTAAGAACTTGAGTATGAAGGAGATTGATTAGATAGGTGGCAGTGGAAAAAGCTTCAACCCAAAAGGATTTAGGAAGAGAAGCATGAAGAACAAGAGTAAGCCCGGTTTCAGTGATATGACGAATTTTTTTTTTTTCAGAAACTCCATTTTGTTGAGGAGTATGGGGACAAGAGATGCGATAAGAAATACCATGATTACGAAGATAATTAGCAAAAACACCTTTCACAAGTTCGGGAGCACCATCACATTGAAAATATTTGATACTAGTAGAAAATAAATTTTCAGTAAATGACTTAAAATTTTGGAAAGCATGAAAGGCATCAGATTTATTAGTAAGTGGATAAATCCATGTAAAACGACTAAAGTCATCAATAAAAATAATAAAGTACCGGTAACCTGAAAGAGAAAGACAAGGACTTGGACCCCAAATATCACAATGAATTAAATGTAACGGCACTTTAGAAACACGAGAAGATGGAGTAAAAAGAATTCGAGTAGTTTTTCATTGCACACAGGAATTACAAGAATTTATTTTGGAAGATTTAAATGGCAAAGATCGAGCTAAAAGAGTTGAGTGACACGGATGTCCAAGACGATGATGCCAAAGATCAGGAGAAACAACACGAGCAGCCAGAGCTACAGGATTGTGGAATGTCTTAGGAATCTTCATAGGATAGAGGTAATTGTGGATGTTACCCGCGAGAAGCGGAGTCTTGGTGACTAGATCCTTCACAACATAACCAAAAGGAGAAAATTCCATTAAATATGAATTATCAGTGACAAATTTTCCAACAGATAAAAAGTTTGTAGTAAGTTGTGGAACAATGTAAATATTACGTAAGTAAAGAGGTTTTGGGTGCTTGGTGAGTGCAGTGTGACCAATAGAAGTAATAGAAAGGGTAGTACCATTGCCAACAACCACTTGCTGATTACCATGATATGGAGTGGTAGAATCCACTAAAAGAGGATCAGGTGCCATATGAGCCTGGGCGCCAGAATCAGGAAGCCATTTAGGGATATCACTAGATGTAAAGGTTGAAAAGTCTTGAGGCTGTGGTTCTTGGACAGTGGAGGTGTGAAAAGCAGTGGGCATGTTTGTGGGAGCAGAAGAACGATGAGTTTGATTATTGCGAGATTCAGCGTAGCGGAAACGACAAACAGTAACGGAATGGTTGAATTTTTTACAGTTTTGGCATTGGGTAGGATTGGGTTGTTGGGTAAAGTTGGGGTAAGGGCTAAAGGATGAGGTATAAGGCTTATAGGGAGTAGAAGGATGGGTAGGGAATTGGGCTTGGTTTGGGCGATTTTGGATAGTGTTGAAGGGACGGTGTGGACCTTATGAATTGGGGTTGGGATAAAATGAGTGCGGAGTTAAGTTATTAGGAAAGTAGGGAGAGAGTTGACCACGACTACGGCCTAAATTGGGTTGTGACTGTTTACCATGAGACCGAGAACTATTGACTGGAAAGTTCACAGTAGTATGGAGTGCAGCTTCTGGTGAAGGCAAAAATGATTGGAAACGTTGCTCATGGAGAAGCAGTTCTACTCGAAGATCTGTCAATGAGGGAGGAGGGTTGAGATTCTCTATAGTGATAATGAAGGAAGTATATTCAGATGAGAGACCATTAAGAGCGAGAATAACAAGATCATGATCAGGGATAGTATCCCCAACAGCATTAAGCTCTTCCGCCATAGTTGATAATGAAGTGAGAAAATCATTGACTGTGAGAGAACCTTTCTTAAAATTGTGAATTTTTTGGCGTAGTTGCGATCTACGCGTTGTAGATTGTTGAAGAAAATGATGCTCGAGTTTGATCCAAAGGTCACGAGCAGTAGGACACCCCAATGCCACCGATGCCATTGAAGAAGACAACGAGGCAGTGAGACAACATTTGACAAGGCGATCAAATTTTTGCCATTGAAGAAATTCTTTTGGAATAGTAGAATCAGGTGAAGAATCTTTTGGTGGTAAAATTGAACCATCAATATAACCATTGAGATCAGTGGTAATTAAAATTCCTTCAATTTGATCTCTCCAAATTAGGTAGTTGGAGTTATCAAGAGATACAGTGATAAAATTTGTGATATTGGAGAGAGGAAATAATTGAGTAGTAGTGAGTGATTGTGAAATAGTCATTTTAAAACAATGGTGATTAAAGTAAAAGAAAAGGAAAAAAAAATAAAATAAAATAACGTGAAGTAGTATGTGAAATAGTGTGTGCAATAGTGATTTTTGGAGGTAATCAGTGGTGGGATAATGTGAAGAAAAAAATTTTTAGTGCAGGATCGATTTTGCTCTCGATACCATGATGAGAAATAAATTCATGAAAGAAGATGAAATCATAAATTGTATTGTGTACAGCAGTACATTACATTGCCTCTATTTATAGGCATACATCAACATTAGTTAAGATTTAGATATTATAAAATCTGAAATAATCTAAACAAATAAAATCTAAATAATTCTAACTAATGAGATCTTTGACTAATCTTATCAAGTTATGCTATCTATCCAATGCAAATTATATGTGACTTGCGAAAAGAACTCAAAAAGATGCACATATCCAATGTTAGAAAGAGTCATACTTTTCTTTCTTTATTTTTCGTAACTAAATATAACAAATTGAACTATATAACATGAGAGGAAGAGATTACTTAAAATCTCATACATGTATTTCTTAGTGGGGAATAAGACTCCCTAATTGTAAGGGTGATTAGGTCAAATCATGAATAAAAGACTGATTACGACTTTGTACATTGACTTGATAAGTCTTTCTTTTTTTGTTTTTATTGAAAGAGGGACCAGTAAGTTTTATAATTATCACATTTCATACTCAGCCTTGCATCTTGATCAATTTTGTGATCATAAGCGAAGCCCTAGAGTCTTTTTTTTTTTTAATTTTTATTTTATATATTTAAACCAAGAGGACTTGACAAAGTCATTGACAATGTGGCGTTGAGGAAGAAGATGTACAAGTTGATAAAAATACAGTTGACTTGAGATAATTAATTATGCGAACTACGATTCTACTGGCTTAATTTTATTGCAAGGCAAATGCACTACGGCATTAATTACTCAACCACGCTCTTTTCCGATAACAAGATAAAATTGTTTAAGCAAATCTCAAATGTCATGATCGGAACTATTGAAATGAGATGTATGTGATCCAATTATAAAATACTATCTCAGTGTGACCTATTTTTCTGGGACCGATAGAAAATTTGGCAAGTTGAATGCTGATATTCATCATCCCCATCCACCTCAATGTGTATCGGACAAAATCTGTATCCAAAGATACACAGCGTGGACTTGGCCGACGACCAAAAGATCAGAAAAACCAACAGCTTTGAGGACCCGGACTCACATGGGTATATGACTAATGGAAGGTCGAGGGAGTTTGACAGGTAAAGCGTTTTTGCGCATTTGTTTCGAGTTAAATTTCATCTGTTGAATTGGGACAATGCGATGGATGGCAATTAAGGCAAGGAATTTAAAGACAATACAACGATATCATGTCCCATGTAAAATAGTGAATAAATTGGTATATCTCATGTCTGTCGTAAACTTGCCACTAAATAAAGTTTACCCAACTAAGTTGGAGTATATATATATATATATATATATATATATATATATATATATATATATATATATATATGGTTGTTAATTGGGATCGTTCACCTTCATGATGTTAGTATCACAGGCTTTGTTTATTTTGTTAGTCATACACAGAAGAATAAAAGAGTACTCATATCCTTTATTCTTTGTACTTTGCTTTCCAGTTTCCATTGTTTCCATGGCTTTAATTAGCCAATGAATCCTCCCTAATCTTGTGATGTTAACGAGACTTAATAATCAATTTTGAATTTCTGTTTCACAAATCATGAGCTTTTTATTAGTTCTTTCACATATATTCAGTTCAAAAGTTATATTAGTCGGACTAATGATAAAAAATTGGATACATAATACGCAGAAAGAATACGTGCAACTTAACTGAATTACTGAAGGCATCCATACAACAGCCTCCCAAAATAAAAATGATGTTAATTAAAGAAAAGAATAAGAGGATCAACGTACAAGTAATAAGGAGAAGAAAAAATTAAAAGAAGGAATATTGGATACATTTCTATTTTCAACTACAGTCCTATGGGCAACTAACATAATATTTAAGACTCCCTCAAACCCTAAAAAAGAAAATTAATCTTCCCCCATTTTTTCGTCATGGAAGGATGGGCAAATAATTCTACTCATATCCTTTAGTCTTTTTATTGTGTTTTAATTTAGTTTCAATAAACGGTTTGTAGATTACTATCTATAGTGTGGCGGCAACATCTTTATCGATGTTTGCAGATATGGCGGCAGCATCCTTATTGATGTTTGCTAATATGGCGGCGGTTTTGTCTGTGATGTATGCAGATATGGTGGCGACGGCTTTATTGAAGGTGTTCGTCGGTTTGGCTGGCGTGGTCCAAAAAAATTCAGTCGTAGTAGATCTAATTATTATTAGATTTACGATTTGGGGGTTTCAACCGAAGGTTAGTGTTGTATCCTTGACCGGATTAAAAATCTGGCACGTGGTACAACCATTATTTTATGGGGTAGATCAGTATAGGTTTATCCATGTAGCGAAACATAACAATAACATTGTGACTGTTTGTAAGTTGTGTTTTTATGACTGTATCTTGGTTTTATCAATCGCTGCTAGACGATTTCTAGCAAATTAATGAATTTATCTTTATTTTTCAAAAAAAACATAATATTTAAGACGAAAGCTAGCTTCCTTAAAAAAAATTGCAAAAATCCAAAAAAACAATTACTTGAAGACTTGCGCTTCGACATTTTCCTCCAATTAAGAACTTGATCATTTATTATATTGAGACTTTTCATCCGTTTACTTAAATTCCTTAGGGTACATGATTTGAAGGCTCTATTTACAGGTACATAAAGTGAGATTTATCCCATATTTAAATGAGTTAATTTTAGTTCAGCACACTATTCTTTTTATTCTATTCAGAACGGTTCATGATGGATATCTTTTGATTTATTAATTAATTTAAAAAAATCACACAAAACAGCTTAAGACTTATCCAGAAAAGTTGTCTTACAAAAATTTCCTGAAAATCTCACGGTGATCCAAGCAACAAAAAACAAAAAAAATTAAAATTAAATACAAACATCAGTTCGATTTATTTCAAGTGTAAAAAGCCGTAGATTGTTGATATAACATCAACATATTGCACGTACATGATCTTAGTTCAGCATACTGATCAATGCGCATGGGACATTGAAAGGAATACAATTTTAGTAATTGTACGTAATTAATTATCTGTTCATTCCTCCTTCAACCAGAGGAGCCATTGGAATCCCTTGGTTTTGCCTCTTCATATTTGCATACCATCCTAATCAAACGAAAAAGAAAAAATACAAAGAGAAAACACAAAAGGCCATTAGCAACCTACGTCCCAAAAAAGAAAAGAAAGAAGAGAAGAAGAATTTTTTATTCCTTTTTGGTCAAAAACAGATTTCATTCATAAATAAAGGAAGACAATAGTTTTGTATACCAATATGCATGTCAAACCCACGGTTTTTAAGCTCACGGTACTCTTGGCAAAGGGCACAGGGCTCGCAACAGAAGTGGACACAGCAATCAGGGCATGGGTCCTCTTCCAATGAATATTGCTTCCTCATCTTTGAACGACAACAATAAGAATACATCCAACAGCCAGTCACAAAAGCTAGGAGGGTGTAAAAGTAACCATTTAATCCACAAGCTGCACATGAAAAAGATAAAAAATAAAACCACTTATGTAAAAGTTAGGAAGAAAAAAACTAAATTAAAGTATCGGAAGTTTGAAACATTTTGGTGTTAAAGAAATATAATGTGGAACATCAGTGTAAGTACGTGATCATACTTGTGTTTCTTTATTATTTATATTCTTTTCCGTTCTTAAAAGAAAAGGATATGTTTATTATCTTGTACAATGAGACTTAATTACTTTGGACGGAGAGATACTTAAAAGAAAGGAAGATAAACTATAGAGATGTTTAATAAAACCTATATTATATAATGTATAGACCTCTATTGCTAAGCGCGTACATAAATGTATCACTTGAATTTCATCAAAGGAAATAATGTGAATTGGAATATACGATATAAATTGCATTTTCTCTCTCACACACACACACGCATTACTTAACCAAAAGAACGAAATTACTGTATACTTTATAAATTTTATCCATGAAGTGTTATCTCTCCATACTTTAAAATTTACTCCCTCCGGCTCAAAAAAAGTCCCAAATTATCATATAATTTAAGTTGAAGAATCTTCAGTCTTAATCTTATTGTGGGAAGAATTGCATTATGCCATTTTTAGTTTTCATTTTTTTGGTTACCAAGGGAGTTATGCTTCTAATTAAAGTGATTTTACGTCATTGATTATGGTACTTTAACCACTATTATTGTGATTTTATTCTTCATTCTTTGTCTATTTTATCATTTATTTGGAAAATGATACTAAAACGACAGCTGACTTACCGGTGGATCCCCTATCCACAATCTCAGAAACTTGTCCAAAAGTGACGCACGGACACCATAATGTGATGCATCCTGAAATTATAAATAGTTGAAACTAAATATTTAACTCAAACTTCATGCTGAATATTTATTGTAGCAAAATTGAATTTCTTGAAGGAGTATCAATTATATAGTAACACCATTTTAAGTTTTTTTTTTAAAAAAAAAAATTGCACCAGAACTGAGTTTATGATTGGGATGCCTTACAGTTTTCAACGTCGGAAAAGCAGTCACATAAGTCCGTACTCCAAGGAACTAATTGAACTTCATCAGGGATGTTCCCCTGCAGGGCAGTCTAAGAGGAGTAACCTTCAGACATTGAGTTCGCCGAAGATCCGTTAGAACCGGTGGTTGCTGCAGCAATGTGTTTTGGCTCCATAAATATTTTTCGAATTTGTAGTAAAAAAAAGTCAAGATTATTAAAAAAAAATGAAGATAAAAATGGTAGAGATTGCCCAAGGATCAAAGCATGTAAAAGTGGGAGTAGAGGTTGGGGCATGTTTAGGAGTATGCTCATAACGGATATACATTGATCTTCCACATATAATATTAGAGGTCTCCTTTTTCCAAAAAAAAAAAAAAAACCCTTGCTCATTCCGGTTGGATCAAAGCTACTAAAATTAAGTAATAGTAAGTGACCATGGGACATGTTTTTATTATAACGACAGAGTTGTGGGTCTATGTAAAGGTTTATGATTGGCAGAAGAGTTGGGTCATGATAGAGTCAGAAGTACATAATCAGAGGCTAATGCATGGTAATTATAATTGGTAACTATATATTTGTTAGCCCTCATAAGAGTTATTATGGAATATGGAAATTTGAATTTCTTTGTAGAAATTGAGAATTTGAGATGTGCATGTTTTCTCATTGGGAAATCCATTTCGTGCATATTATTTTGCGGAATTTTGTTGAAGGGATTTGATGACTATTAGCAAGAGTTGACTGATCGGTCGTGACATACTGATTATTATCACCAGGGTTATTAATGTGGCTTCTTGATTGAGCATTGTACCATATTGATAATTCATCACCGTGGGACTTCGCCACTATCATATACTTCAGACAAGAAACCACGGCATTGTACCAACTGGGGTATTGGTCATAGCTTAAAATATATTTTAGAAACTCACAAAGGTCCATTTACAAGACAAGAAACCACGGCATTATAAGAGTTATAAGAGTTGTATATTCCCAATTTGTTATAATCTAGTTCAATCTGTGATATAAGCACTTTCGAGCTAAAAGAAAAAAGTCACAATAAAATTTTATGGCAACAAACGCGTGGCAATTAATCAATCTTTGACTTGATATGCTTTGGCTCAATAATATTATTGTTCACTAGAAATATCATTACTCAAAAGTAATGAAAGGAAGCTGTGGTGCCGGTGATTCCGGCATATATATGAAGCTGGTGGCGGCGTTGCTGCTGAGTATTTTGGATCCATATTTATTCGCGGAACCACAAGATACATTTGGTCTAGTTTAACGATGTGATTAAACTAAATTATGATAATTATAGGAATACATATCTCTTAAAAATGTTTTGAACCCTATCACTGATTCTTGTACGTAGCAACTGCTGCGACTAAGTCAAGTACGCATGGAGTGTTTAATAGGGTAGTTGGTTGCTGGGGATTGATTCGTCGAAATTCGGTTAGGTAGAGAGGTGGGTTTTTTTTTTTTTTTTGAAAAAGAGAGGTGGGTTTTTATTACAGAGCATAATTACAGATACTCTCTTTTTCTTTTTCTTTTTTTAAAAAGAAATTATATTAAATTTGTTAGATATCAGCCTGAATGATACAAATAACTCGGCGAAGAAAATCAAGTTATATCAATTATTACATATGATTTGACATAAGCAGCGACCAAGTTATACAAATAATTACAAATACTCTTTTTGTATACATATTTTGATACAATTTATATTACAAATAAAAATATAAATAATAAAATTATTTCGCCACCGAATATTAAGGGGTTGTGTAGATTAGAAGACGTGAATAACTTGAATATAGCGCGGGATAGTGCTTGGTGATAATCAACCAAAGTTAGGATTTTAAATTGCAACTAGATGCTTGGCCCGGGCGGATGCCCGGCCGATCTCTTATAAATAATATTGTTAATAATTTATAATTATAATAATAATGACAGTAATAAAAATAACGATAATATATAGATGTGGGTTAAAAAGAAGTAAATGAAAATCATATGGAATAATTGTCAATAATAGAATGCTGTGGGTGTCAAATAAATATGGCAAAGTCCGGGGATCACTTCCGTAAAATGGTGTTCTGTTTAAATATAAAGAAAAGAAAAAAATCTGAGAATGCATAATTCCATTCTTGTTCATATCGAACAGATCTGGAAAGTGTACATTTCCTTTTCAGACTGTTCATTCTTCCCATCAGATCTAATCAATGTAAAGGCTTTCCAATTCTTTCCATATGTTCATTGTTACGGGAAGATTGTATTTCTTCAGCTGTTCATCTATATTCATATGCTTTCGAGGAAATCGAAACATTCATTTCGGTCAGAGAAGAATGAGATCGATTGAACAATAAGCATCATCGAAGGGATTGAAAGCTATTGATGGGTTCGCATTTAAAGATGTTCTTGATTACAGATGCAAAAACATCTGTTGCCGTGCATCTTCTATGGTGGGATATAAATCGGTTCGTCATATATAGCAGTGTTCAATCAAAGATTGTCAACTGTATTCATGAAAGATTCTAGGTCGGAAATCCCATTTCAATCTGTGCGGAAAAAGAATAACTTCGATTATTCTACGGAGGTAATATTATTGATATTTTCAAATAGTATGCTATTTAATTTCATTGACAGTAATGTATTTCAATTATTTATTTCATTACAAATATATGTTTGAACATGTGAATGGTGTTTGCAGAATATATTCGATGAAATACTCGACAATGTTCAAGAATAAAGTCATAGCTTTTAACATGCAAGATGATATTTGGGCAATATGTTTTTGGATGAGGTAATTATAAACTTGTTTAAATTTTTGTTCTGATATTATTCAATTAACATGTACTGTGTTAAAGCACATATGTTTTTCTAATTCAACTGATATTATTTTTTGTTTTTAACAGTTAATTGAATATTTATATGTATTTGTTTGTATGGTGTGCATAATAATTTGTTATCATGTGTATAGTTAGAAATTGTTTTTTTGAAAAATGATAATGACTTTAGAATGAGAAAGAGCTTTAAAATGTAATCATTTCCTTAAAGCTAATATGAATTTACCCATATTGCTGGGATCTTCCTGCATAAACTCCCTTTATTGAAAGAAAACTCGTGGTCGAGTTATACTTTGGGTTTTTCACTGTCAAAACCCATTGCAGTTAAGTACTGCAATTCCTTCTTTCTTATCCTCCACAAAACACAAAGAACTGGCTGTATTTGAAACCTCTTGTACCAATAAAGTATCTTCATTTTGAATAGAGATGCAGATTTTAGTATAAAAACAGTTTAATTGGTTTGATAGCAAGCACAGAAAAAAAAAGGAACTGTAACATTGTACTGTTATAAAACAGAAATTTAAAACAACTAATTTCACCTAACGTTACGAAGAGCTTCCTTGTAGACGACATTCATAGTTTTATTTGATCTTGTACCTTCACTGTCACAAATCAGCACTTTCAATCCTTGTTTAGAAGTTACCCTTGACAGAGCCACGTATAACTGGCCGTGGCTGAAAACTGGTCGTGGTAGGTAAAGTCCAACTGTAGAAAGAGACTGACCTTGACTTTTGTTAATGGTCATAGCAAAACATATTGCTATGGGAAACTGCCTCCTCTTCATTTTGAAAGGAATGTTCGTGTCAGATGGAATTATTTTCATCCTGGGAATAGGCACAACATGACCTATATTGCTTCCTGATATAATTCTCCCCTCTATCACGTAACGTCCCATACTTGTAACCTGTAGTCTAGTACCATTGTACATTCCTAACCTTTGATCAATGTTACGAACGAAGTAGAATGATTGGAACATTACGTTTCAGTACCAATCTGTGATTGGGAAGACCTGAAGCCTTTACACTGTTGAGGAATTCGGGAGTGTATATACCCTGATCTGATTCACCTCCATGCTCAGAATTACACATAGTGTCTGAACTGAGGTATTCACGTTCTTCGCCAGGTAATAAACCTGTCATGTAATCGTTGACCTTATCAATAACTTCATGTGTTGGTCCTAAAATAGCTCTTTCCTGGAACCAGATAGGGTTTTCAAGATTATTTAATAAGTTTGGATATATAGTCTTAACAATAATTTCGATAGGATCTCCTGGTTCCTGTATAATGACATCATCTGCGAATTCAATCTCAGCTTCACCATCATTTGGTTCATTTACCTTTCCTTCTCCGATTTTTAGCAGCCAGTCAGCAAACTCACGTATTTCATCATGATTATTTGTTGTATAATCAACACGTAGCCTCATGTTAACAGTCAACCTTAGTACCTTACAATATCTCCACAAGTACGAAGAGTTTATTGCAGAATTGACAATATCAGCTCTTGTACCTTTAGGAATCACAGGCAATATCTGCCTGAAATCACCTCCGAGAACAACAACTTTTCCTCCGAATGGTTGTTCTACACTTTCTGGATTTGTACGGCGTAGTATATCCTTTAGTGTCCTGTCCAGTGCTTGAAAGCAATGTTTATGTACCATCGGTGCCTCATCCCATATAATAAGTTTTGCTCTTATAACCAAAGCACACAAATCACTTCCTGGTTTGATGGTACATGTTGATTCTTCAGTAATGTCAATTGGTATTTGGAATCTTGAGTGTGCAGTCTTTCCACCAACTAATAACAACGAAGCAATGCCACTTGATGCAACATTTAAGACAATTTCGCCTTCCATTCGAATGGCAGCTGAAAGTGTGCGATAGACATATGTCTTTCCAGTCCCACCGTAACCATAAATGAAAAACAAACCTCCTTTACCTCTTTCAATTGCACCCGTAACTGTTTGTAAATCTCCCTCTCGCTCATCACCAAATTTCCGTATAGCAAATTATGTTCTTCTCTCAATTCTGATCTATTGTAGTCTAATTCATCATGAATCATGGTATTAGTTCCATCATCAATGAAAACATCTCCTGGATACGGCATTCCAGGAAATTGCTTCAGGGATTTACCATGAGTCCATAGAATAAACTCAATTTCTTTCAATGCATGCATTTTCTTCTCATCTTCTGACACTACGTAACTGTGTGTAACAATGTTTATGGGTAATAATAATAATAAGAAAAGAAACAAATCACATTTAATTAATTCAGGATATATAATGTTTAAACAGATAAAGAAACTTAAAATAATAAACCGGAATAAAATATACCTTCATTCATGTACAAACGCTTTAATTTAAATGGTATATCTTCAGTGTAGCAGTCCTAAGTCTGCTCTAGGACATGATCAGGTTTAGAAATAATTTCTCCATCCAAAAGCTCTGCAAAAAGATGTCTGCAGTAACTTGCTGAACCCCAAGTTGATGCTTCCATTATGCAATCTATGTATTCCTTATCATCTTCCAGTAAACCCCTAGCAAAGCAAGCTTCTTTGAAAGAAGTGTATTCTATATCATCTACTGTCATTATTTCTTCATAAGATGTTGGACCTTTAACAATATTAAGAAGCATTCTTAGATAATAAGGTTCACCAGCAGCTATAGGAACACCATGAATCCTGCCAATCTATCACCTCTTTTCCTCAGCTTCCACATTTTGTCCTTTCTTTTCCAGACAAACTTAGATGGAAAATTTATGTACGTAAGGTGTCTTGCTTCAGAGTGTATGCTGTTACATTCTATCCATGCAGTGAACTTTGACTCTCTGTTAGAAGCTCTACTGATAACAGATTCAATTGTCTGGTCTTCATCGTATATTACACTTTGCTGACCAGGCATATGGAAACTTAATCGTTCAACATGTGTCCTGTGATGTATTGGGAATTCAAACATACGCCAAGCAGCTTCACAACCAGATAAATATCTGCCTTCATACCAATCTTTCACTTCATCCTTTGGAGCTTTATCATAATTTTCAGTGATAACTTCTCCGTTGATGATATTTGAAAGAAACTCTGTCTGAACCCTTGTTCAAGTATTTGAATAGGTATTTAATAGCACCTGCTTGATTGCACCATTCAATATTGATATGTGCATGAAACCTTAGTGTCAAATACCGATTGTAACTTACAACCCATCTGTTATCTATAGTAGCCCCATTTTTCTCAAATGATTTTCCATCATTACGCCTTCTATAAACAGGGAATCCATCATCACCTATAGTTGTTTCGTCCTACCATTTTTTAGGAAATTTCTTTGAGCATTCATTCTTCACCACGCAAGGACTATAAGGATGTTCCATACCACATGGTCCATGAATCATTAGCTCAAGAACGATATTGTACAAAGATGGGATCGCATCTTTATTAGGCGTTCAGCACTAATGAATTTGTCTATATCCTCTGGTTTTGATAATTTGTCATCCCGATTTAACCAAACAACTATGTGGGCATGAGGGAGACCTCTCTCCTGATATTCTACCGTGTATAGAGCTGTATTGTATAATAAAATAGGATTAGTATGTTCGTGTTATTAAATAATTATTATTTCCAGAAATAATGCATGAAATTTAAAAAACTATTAAAACTCGTACATACCGCTACTTGACGACCAAATATATGTTTGTCTTTAATCTCTTTCATCAATCTATTCACTTCATCATAAATACCCTTGAAACTATATCCTGGTCTATCTTCGACCTCAATCCTAATTTTGAGCAATATTTAACTATTTCTGGCCACTTGTTATTGCAAGTGAAGGTTATAAAAATATCTGGATAACCAAAAGTCTTCACTATGGTCATTGCATCTATATAATTTTCACGTTTCCATCGCTCACCTCCTGTAAATGAAGACGGTATTATAACTCGCTGACCAACATCTGTCGCATCATTAGTTCCATCTTCGAGTGACTTTCTAATCTTTTCATATGTCTCACATCGAAGATTTCTTTGATTTCTTCTAATCCAAAATATTCTTCCAACTTCAACTGCACTGTAACCATCTACTAAAAATTGTTGGAATAACCTGCGTGCCAATAATATCAGTGAACCTTCCATGTCTCTATCCATTAAACGGTATGCAAACCACTCCCTCATGCTCATCCACTTTCGTGGTCCTTTTTTCTGGTCATCAACACCATCAATATCATAGCTCTGATCTTCTTCATCAAAATCAGTGTCTGGATCCCCGAGTTTGATATTGACACGGAACCCATCCTCACCATAAGGAAACAGTATAGGATATTGGAGGGAAATATATGAAGGATGCAACTCATTTATACGTTGCAGTTGTCCAGACTTGTACTGAACAATAATGTCTCTGGTTTCAGTTTCATTCCCTTCATCGCCTGGTAATATAGCTGCTACTTCATCCATAGAAGGTAGATTATGCGTTCGAGCATCAGTATCTCTAGTTGAAATTAGCTTAAGTCTAATCTCATGTGAACCGTCTGTCTGAACAGTGTCACGCACCTTCCTATATGTCTTGACCAATACATTGTACTCATCCATTGTTGACTTTATGTCGTCTACAATCTGACTGTCAAGTTCCTTTGTTTTTGTATGTTTTTTCCCTGAACTGCAATTAAATGAGAATGCATAATCATCATCATGCAATTTAGATGAAAAATTAAGGATAGTGGCATAATTACAGTATAAAATTGACTATGCATATAATAAATTGAAAGTACCTTAGAGCTCCAATTCTGTTACTAATTTCATTCTAGGTGTCGTATATGTATAATTGAGAAAATTTTGGCTTCTCATTGTCTTCTGGAAGTAAACTACCCATCAAATGGCTATTATGTCCGTGCATTTTGAACACATAAGGGCCACGACCATCATTAATTGAACTGACTATGTTACCACCCATAGAAGTAAAAGCAAACATATTATTATATGCTCGGATATTTTCCAGGAACTGAATACTTTTCTCAGTTTTAGAAATAAATAATGCTTTTAACTTTGGAGGTGGTTCAGTTAACAACGGAAGATGTATTCTTCCTTGTTTGCAACATATAGAAAATTTAGGGTGCTGAGGTTTCCTGTACTTGTTGACTCTTTCTTCATACCACATATTCGATCCGCAATATCCACATACATACGTGGGATCTCCCAAATCATCATATTCTACATAACACAAATAATGAGGCATGTTATTGTCAGAAAAGTGATACTTACTGTGAGTAATATATGCATTTAGATTTGATTCAAAATTACCTGTATTTATGTGAGTGAAATTTATGTGGTTGATTTGATACTTTCCAGGCTGCAAACCCTGTTTAACTTGACTGGCTGAGCTTCGATGGGTTATAGATGATTCTGGAGACAAAATCTCAGCTGAATCATCTGACGAATTCTGACAATGTGATTTCATATGAAGAAACATAAAAATACAGGTACTTTTTTAGATGTATGTATTATTTTTATGTCAAATCACTGTGTAACTGTTAAGTACAATAAACACTTGAAAAGAAAGGGTAAACTTGGAATATAAATGTACTTTAACTTTAGTTACATTTTTATGTAATCGTGAATTGGAATTGCAACCTTCATTAGCACTTCTTGTAGACTTAATTTCGGTGAAAATGTATTCCGAAAACATTTCCGTGAAATTGTTGGAATGACTTATAACAATACCACCAAGGGTAACAGTTGTTCTTCATGAATAACTTTGCCCTTCTTTTATCAAGATGTTTCTTCCTCTCCAATCGAGAACCCTTTCCGTAAAATGGTCTTTCCTGTTGGAGATGACTGGAGAGTGGTTATTGATAACTAAACTGAAACGTCTCTGATATAAGATATTCTTCCTCTGATACCTTGAGATCTTAGCAGTCAATAGATCAGGGCATGGTAATCTTATAGGAACTTTACTTTTAACATATCTTATAGGTCGAAGAACTCTATTCCTTTTCTTGTCTAATGTCTGCTTTCTGAATAACCTTGCAGCCTTTGTATCAGAAATCTTCATTGTCGTTCATATAATTTTTCCTTCTTCTTAAAAAACCAATGGAGTATAGAATCTCCAATGAATAACTATGAAAACATCCCCTAATATTTTACTGAAGTTCTATCATGAATAATATGTTTGATATTGATTATTGATATTGGTTGAGTAACTTATCTTATATATGTAAATGATAAAGATTGATACATTTTGATAAGTATCAATTATAATGAAGTTAATACAGGATATTATAATAATAATTGACAAAGGACTGGAGGTTTTAATAATAGTGCTTAACAAATTTACAGAATTATACAATCCATGGTATTAAATAAAAGAATATATTTCCAAACTATAAAATAATTATGTACTATGGATATGAATAAAAGCTTAATTGAAAATATATTTTACATATGGTAATTATATCTTTACAGGAATACAGAATTTATGATATTAAATAAAGTAAAATATTTTCCAAAATATAAGATTATTAAGTCATATATATGTGAATAAAATTGTAAAGTGAAATATATTATTAATATGTACATGAAAGATTGCAGGAAATAGATTGATGACATTGTTGACATAAAAATATATGTGTAATCACCAAATAAATGTCAAAAAACAAAATAAACTAAATTATGAAAATCATTGTACTGAAATTTATTAAAAAAAATTAACTTATTCTCCGAAAATGAAAAAAAAAACTACACTTAAACTTGATTACAACACTTCCAATATCAATGACTCCTTGTTGGCTGCCTTCTGCGCGTTTATACGAAATCCGAGTTTTATACCAGTTGGGATCCTTTTCAAAGTCATCATATATTGGAGGTCTCCTTGAACAATGAATCTATGTGGAAAATCTCCAGAACTGGCACGAACCATACTCATTATAGGTTCTCCATCGTAGTATAGGATCAACAGTTGATAGTCTTGAATGTCCAATCTTCTGACAATGTGCCATGGTATCTCCTGTGGTAAATAATTGAGTCAGTACATTTAAACTTGATGAAAAACACAATTCAATTTAAAAACTTTTGTTACATATTATAAGTAAGATGTAATATTAAAACAGATCACAAATTTACCAGTCGGCCTTTGTTAATTACATCATTGGTCATAACCACATTGAAAGTATTCTGATCACTGTTGGACCTTATGTAGTTAATTATGTCAACCTCACCTGTGAAGAAAATACTACACTTGTTATGAGTTTTATATAAACACATAGGAATATATATGAATTTATATATAATAAAATACACAAGAGTAAACAAATGACGTAAACTTATACAAACCTTCGATGTGTCCGAACCGACCGTGTTTTGATGATTGCTGATACAACACTTTTTGTTAAATACCCCGACTCTAAAGTATTGGTTTCAGTGTAAATCAATATAACATTTACACATTCATAGTGGTTAAAATAAAAATCATGGAATTCTTCCCACATAAGGCCTTCAAAACTCGCTAGAGCATGTTCTTGTGTATATATCCAAACTTCCACCGCTTCGATTATCATCAATTACCAATGAAAGTTTTTGTTCTGAAGGCCAATTTATGGCTCTAAAGTACTGTGTGTTAATAACCTAAGGTAAGGAGGAAGATAAAACAGATGATAAAGTTATTCCATATATTAACAGATTAAAAGCCAAGTACCATATATGAAATTCTGGTTTAAAAAACTTACACATCGATTGGCAACGTTTGGATTCAATTCCAAGAGGTAACGACTGCCAATATTTGCAGTTGAATCAGATCTGAGCCGCTGTGTTCCATCAAATAAAAAATAAAATAACTGAAGAACTTTTCTTTGTTGATGGTAAACAACGTGAATTTTTGTGTGAGGAGATACACCAATGGATGTAAATAATTCTTCTAGAGCATTCCCCCACAACTGACATCTTCTTTTTTTCGTAATATGTAAATTTGCAAAGACAGTTTGTCTTCCCTGGAATTCAACCATTATTTGCTGACCGACATGCTTCATATTTGCAGTAAGGTTACTGCTAAGTATCTGATAAAATCAAAAAACTTAGAAACATGATGATATATTATATATTAAACAGGCAGAATATATGTTATGTATTTACCAAACCCTTTTTCCATATGTTTGTTGGGACAGTAATAAGTTGATCGTACCCAAAATCCATGGCAACTTGTATTCTGCCTGTTCTTAGAATGAAAAACACTGTGAAAAGAAGGAGAAAGAACTTTGTAACGATCTAGATACGTTATGTGTGATTATAAATAGTCTGGATATGTTGTACAGCTATTTAAGGCACCTTAAAATTAGGAACAGATGTGTCAGTTTGGAGGAATTCTATTCCAAATCAAACTGGTATTTCAGTCTTTGATAATGACAACTACTCAGTTTAAATTTAACTAATATTTTATCAATATTCTGAGAATCATATTTTAATGTAATGCCTTTATGTTTTCTGTTTATCTAAATATATATTTGATATTAAACTGTACATTAGTTTTTAAATAATTTATATTGAAAATATAACTTGTATACATATAATTGTATTTAGTTTTTGTCAGGTAAGTGTAAAGTGAACACAACCAATAATTTACTACAAATAATTCATATTCTGAAATCGACATATATTATTTAATAACATTGAAAACATGATTGTATACTTTTTAAAACAAACCTCTGTTACCTAAAAGGTGTACTTATTACAGGAAAAACAACCAAAATGGCTGAAAAAGTAAGCTGCAAACTAAACAGTAGTAACAATGAATCTGCTCTTAATGAATATATCCTTCTTTTAATACAAAGATACAAAAACTTGTAGCGTGCAACATGACACGCTTGTTGGAGTTGAAACTGACACTTATTCATTATATTTAGGAAATGATAAACTGTTCAGTGGAGCATGTGATCTGTTTCATCTCCAAGAAGTCCATTATACGAACAGGCAGAGCACAAAAGTGGAATCTGCAAATATAAAGCATAGTAAGTCATCAAATTTTTCCACTTTCAAGTAAACCATGTATTTATATGTACATAATATAAATACATACAATGTTCCTTACCAGTGCATGTATACTCTAATATTACTAAGATCGCAAACATGATCCATCAACTTCAGAAACCTGCACTTTTTATTAGGAAGTAAAAGCAAATATGCAGGCAATGATCTATTGTTAGAAGGAACATAAAAATTATAAGAAATATAAAGTGGATAAAAATGGAAATTCCAATATCATACGGCATACTATTATGAAACTTAAACAAATAAGTTTGAAACAAACATGATAAAATCCAACGGATGTACTGATCTCAAAGGAGAAAGACGGATTAAATGATAAAGTTCCAAACGAAAACTAAATTCGGTGAAGGGAAATAAATTGTCTGCAACATGAATCCTTTTTTAAGACAATAAAATTCTTTGTAATTGTTCATTCGGATTAAAGCTTTCTGACACGCTTGTTGGGCTGGGACTTGACACTTTCTTCGCCAGATTGTGCAGATGCATGCTTCTTTGGTGGAGGATCACACCGTTTCATCTCCGTGAGCTCCCATATCATTATCGCGGTGCAAGAAACTGCATGCCTCAGAATATAAGGAATAGTAAGTCAACAAACTTGTTAACTTACAAGAATATGTATGTTTTATTTGTACATTACATAAATCATTGCTATCAAATACCTTAGCAAAGGTGCTCTCGATAATGGGGTTAAATTATGGCGAATTCGGCACTTAGCTCAGATCTATTTCCGCAAAATGTATGAAATAATTTGACTTGTAAACAATATCAACAGTTATTACATTGTTACGAAATATATGTTATAGTTAAAACTCGATCATCCGAAACAAGATCAAGGTACTTCCTTATAACGTCTCGCATCTGTTGTAACCCTTGCAACCGATATCTCACCGGTATTGTTTCTAATGTTATAGTCCGAGACATCTAGCCCGAATGTACACTTTTTCCCCACAATTTCATCTAGAATGTCGTGGTAACCTCGGGATACCGTTATAGCATTAGAAAATTAGTAGAAGATAATAATCAATAACTTGAAAGGTATGCAACAATTACAGTTGTATAGAAACAATTATCCCTGTAATGGTATATAATTTGTACCTCTTCACGTAGCACAGAAGCGGTCTTGTTTATGAAGTTATAAACCATTCTGTCCCATAGAGTACCAATTCTGCTGCCTGAACCATCAACTAAATACACTTGCAACTTAAATCTGAAATTTGTGCAGCAGTTACAGATTGTACAAAGTACAATAAACATAGAGAATAAAGTAGACTTTAATATGAAAAACATTATAAACTATATAACGTGACTATAGTTGTTTTACTTTGCAGCGACGGCAGAAACAGGTCCATGGTTTTTGCACATCCATCTCTTTGCTAGTCTAACTGGCTTTTCATTATCTACTTTTCTACCTTTGCCAAAGGCCGACCGTTGTTTACCACCTGTGAGGTTTTCCTTTGCAGATGATTCAATCTCAACAACCTTACTGTTACAGTTGCTACAGCCTATGTATGACCAGTCATACTCTTTTGCCAATCCAGATATCTTTGCAAAAACAACAACACCTGATGGCTGTAAAATATGACAATACAGGGTAAGAAATGAATACATATTATATAGCAGTAACATTACTTTGTATGGCTTGAAAGTATATATTAACTTGTTACCTGTTCCAAATCATCAATTCCAGCCAGTGTCAACATCTCAGCATCACGCACAAATTCATCGAAATTTGTGTATCCTGAAATAGAAGATAGCATGGATATCTTATGGATGCTTGCAGATCTAATATCTGCCTGATCAACCCTGTGAAGGTGAGTTCATTACTTGACACTGCATGGATGGTTTCATTTAAGTATTTGTATAAACTGTGACAATAATTTTCTTTTACCTGAATTTGTATTCGTATATATCTGGAATGGTCAAGTCATTTAGGAAAATCCTACCATTGAACATATTTGTTGTGATTGAAACTTTAGCTGGATCAGATTAGAGTATAGATGTGTCACTAAAACTGCTGAAATTTGTTATCAACAAACAAAGATATGCTTTAAAACGAAATATACTTACAGTAGTATTTTTTGCATTTGACATACTGAACAATAAGGACAATAGGGTAATCAGGATTATTAGTCATCATGGTATACACCTTGTCTGCGTGCTCATCCCATAATGTGACCTCTAACCTATCGGCCCTACGATTAATGTAAATATAGTTAAAATCACTTATGCATACTGAATTGAATAAGAATATTTTTACATACATACGTATTCAAATTATATACATTGGTAAAATCACTTACCTTTCATCTTCCAATTCGACCGAAATCCTCTTCTTACCATTATCAATAATTGGATCACTGTAACCAATTATGTGTCCCAACAAATCTGAGATATATGTATGCATATTATTCATACTTGCATGTTTGCTTAATAGATACATAAGGAAAATATTATACTAAATGCTGAAAGATGTTGTCCTTACCAAAACAGAAGTCAAAATTTGCAACAAAATTGGTAATTTCTGCAAAAGGGGTAAATTCAAATACATGATTAGAGATGTCATGGTAACCAACAGATTGAACAATTGTATCAGGTCGGAATACAATTTTGTATTCGTGTTTTGAGCACCGATATCCCCCGCTTATATTCAGGCAATGATCAAAACGTGATATCTTCCTGGCACAGCCCTCTTGAAGGAAATACTTCTGGAAATCTTTCATTATCCTCGCAGGTATAGTAGCCTGAATCTTGGATCCCTATATTTCAAAAAGTTTGGACAAATAAGCATATAAGAATTGCATCTTCTTCATGAGTAAAACATTGTTTGATGTTGAAAACTGTATTAAATAATATAATACATGAGCATCAATCAATGCCAACTCAACAGATTTGACATTCTTGTTTTTATTCTCTATCATTTTCCAGATGGTCATAACACGAACAACTATGTGGAAATGGATAGTTTTGGTTGGTACCAAGCCATTGATGTCAGCAATGTACCTTTGTGCAGATCATGTTGGAAATGTCTGATCAACATTAGGAGGTATTTGATTTCCAGCAAGTGGTTTTTCAGCATGGTGTTGTTTTTCAGAATCAAGAACAGGTGTATGTGTTTCCATTGAATTAGCAAAATTGTGGGTTGCAGATCCAGAAATAGGATTTTCAGGATAGTTTTGATTGTGAGAATCAACTTCAGGAATTTCTGATGAAGCCATTGGCGTTGCAAAAACAGTGGGGGTTTCTGATGAAGCCATGGGAGTTGCAGAAACAGTGGGGGCTTCTGATGAAGACATGGGAGTTGCAGAAACAGTAGGGGTTTCTGTTGAATAGGAAACAGAAACAACAATAGAGCTTTAGAATAAATGGTCGCAGGTTTTGGTGAGTATGACATATCTCTATCAAATTATATATATACAGAGCATGTGATATTCAATTCCATGAAAATCTGTAGGTAAGCATATCTCTTTGATTCTGATGTTAACTGAATGACTGTTTCTGAAGGTAAGATTTTGATTTTTAAGGAGATAAACATGGATCAATCAATCAATCAATCACTGATGGTAAGGATATGGACTTGTTATGAATTGTTATTTAATTTAATTTGAATATGTAATTTATAAAATTCAAAACTGTTATTTGGGAAGATTATTTGATCTTTACTGTATATTTGCAGCAACAATGTATGGAAAAGAGACGATTAAGGCAGATTTCAGGGAATCAAACGGATGACAATGCAGTAAAATTTGCTAATGACACATATCTGGATGCATGATATAATTGGGTTACAGCAACTCTGCAAATTTACAGTTGCGTTTTTGTATTGTAATAAACAGAATTTTTACTAATCATCTTTTTATTTACTGTTTATTACCAACCTTACTTACATTTATTCATATACATATACTGTAATTATGAGATTGATTCGGATACATATACTGTAATTATGAGATTTATTCGGACGGCCAAAATTTTAGGGATATAACTTTGGTAGATTTTCAAAATTTTAGGGATATAACTTTGGTAGTTTTTTTTTTCTTTTAGTTTCTTAAATAAATCCCTGAAAAAATTTCATCAAACATCATTTTTCTGCTCATCTGATGAGCCACGTGGCATTTTTCATTTTGTACTGAAAAGTAGCTTTGGCGGGAAAATTTTTAATGTGAAGCTGACACGTGTGCTTGTTGTATGTTGCTTTAATTAAGTACAATGGATGGCGAAATTAAATGGCATTATTTATTTTTAGTTTTTTATATTAAAAAATGTGGGAGTCCCAATTCCACTAATGTAGCATTTCTTTTTATTGTTTTTGAGAGACAAGGAATCCTATGTGTCACATTTATGTGACGCTCTTTGTTATGCAATTCAATTATTCTTTATAAATCATATTATTTGTGTTAATACATATATCATAAACACATATTTTCAATGTAGATTATTTTTATATTATTATTTTATTTATTGTATCAATATTTTATTTTATTTTTAATGAAATTTGTCTATTTTACTGAAATTTTCAACTATAAAAATTAAAATAAATATTCTCTAATCCGAAAAAAGTAAACCTTCAATTTTAAAATATATAATTTCGTAAGTAATTGTGAATGGTATAAATATTAATGCAAATTACAAAATTTACACAAAATTATTGAATGGTACAACAGAGAGTGTCAAAAAAAAAAAAAAAAAGTGGCATAGAGGATCTCGTGCTTTTTTTAGAGCCACTTCCAAGTCTCCTATTAACAAGCCCTTTTCTCCTCTTCAAAGACAGTAAAACTTGTCGATTAATTCTTCAAAATTTACTTCCCCTACAAAGAAAAATTCAGAGTTTTTTTTTTTTTTTTAGTGTATCATCCGTCAAACAAACATTTACTGCACTTTTAATCAAATTGACAGGTAAGAACTCACTGTCGAGCTGATGTTTCAAAACCATCGTTTGACTTTTGAACCAGACGAAGTTAATATGAGGATAGACTTTGGCCGCGTAGAATCTAGCCGTGTTGGATGGAAAAAAGAAGGAAAAACTTGTGGTGAAGCTCTAGCTCTTGCTTTCTATAAAAAAGGGATGCCGAGGAAGGGTTGCTTCTCACCCTCAAGAATCAAAATAACTCTCAGTTTTTCTCCTAGTTAGCTAAATTTGTATCTGCTGTTTTTCTCGATCTATTCGGGTCCAATCTCGATGGCGATCCCAAATATTGTTTTGATTATTGGCATCCTCTGCGTCACTTTGATGTCCTTCTGCGCTGGTACGTGGAATCAAAACTCGAAATAAACCTCATTTTACTAAAGTGTTGTAAACCTATTAATTGTTATGGTGTGGTTTTTTTCTTTTTGATATTAAAAGTGTTAGTAGAAAATAAATTCAAAATGCATCGTGACAAATTTAGGGGGCAGTCTAATTAATTTAGGATATGAAGAAATTTCCTTACACCGATTTTTTTTCATAACATTTTTGTTGTTCTAACCTTTACAGGTGGATTTCGTTATACATCAAACACCCATAATCATCATTATTACGGATCTCAAGCATGATACCCTAAATTAAGCGTGATACCCACTATTTATTACGGATCTCAAGCGTGATAAAAGAGTGGGATTTGTAAACTGATGGGTCTCTACAATAAGTTGTTGCCTTGTTTGGGATTCGCGAGCCCTATTTGTAATTAAACAGTGGAATTCAACTGCGTAGACTGGCTAGACGACTTGCTAGTTTATTCTGTTGATTAGTCTTTGTGTTTGCCTTTTCCCATAAAATCTGTGTGTTTGTGTGTTTTGCGTTCTCTTTGTACTTGAAACATTGTCACGAGTGGACCTTGATTTGTTTGATTGTGTCATTCAAAAGTTTATATCGCGTTTCTTTTCTCCCTTTTCATTATTTTCCCCTTCCATGGTGGTTCGGAAATCGGAACCAATGATGTTTGACCGTCAAGTAAGGGTTAACGACGGAGCAAAATTTGCAAGGACGATTGCCCTTTTCAAAGTCATCGAGAGGTTTTCAATGAAGTTTTCATCCACCGCAAAGAATAAATACTATTACTAGGGCACTACACACACTATAGTCTTCTTTTTCTTTTCTTTTTTTTTTTGTTGTTATTATAAGCAACGTAGTAGTAAGTATAAGGAATGCATTTGCCTCCTCATACAAGTGGAAGTGATATCCAATACTTATAGTTGAACCAGTCAATTAACAAAGGGTGTACAATTTCTACACACATTTTTTAATTAACATTTTCATAAATTTAAGGGAATATTTGCTTTAGTTTCAACAATAATGATGAATCATGAACAAATATAAGTAGTTTCCATTCAAATAAGTGCATGGTATATTTCACAAATATTGTCTCTCGGAGCAGTCACCCTGGCCAAAAAGGTCAACGCTTAATCCTGGCAAAAAAAATTCCACGCCTCTGTATCATCAACACCGTCACCTTCCATTAGAAAACTGTAGCAAATCCTCCGGTGGCTCCGCAGAAAACTCTGTCAAATCTTCCGATAACTGCATAAAAACCTCAACCAAACCCGGCCACTCTTCCGTTACTAGGTCTTACATGGAAAACATATCTAAACCATCACAGCTTTGTGAGAAGCTAGATTCAGTTGTTGTACCACAAGATTGCCCCATTCATAATAGTAATACTTGGTTGATTCACAATATCACCAGTTAGTTGGACGCTTGAAGAATATTCCATGTGACAATCATCACTAGTAAATAACTTGATGATTAATCCCGAGAGTTGACTGATTTTCATCAACATGGCAATAACCCTCTTGATTAGTCACCGTAGCATAGTTTATAATTCATCACTTTGGTATAGTTTTTTTTTAACTTATGGGGAAGATTAATTCATTAGCAAGATTTAATTTATATTTTAACATAAAGTGTACCAGGTAACATTGTTTTCTTCTCAGGCAATATAGCAGTTGTGGTTTTCATTACCCATGCCATAGAGTAACTGAATAAGTAGTAGTGTCCATATTTTTTTTTAGATATATTAAACTAAAGTAAAATAGGATTTGAAATTTGATTTACAGGTGGAGTAGGATAATGTAAATTTCCTATTACTGATTACAAAAAGGTTAAATCATAATGTCTATCCTCATCATCATAATATAAATAGAGACGACGGGGGTGTATTGTTTCATCTTCTCTTTTCTCCATCCAAACCTTTGGCAGATTTACCCAAACAAAGTTGATTCCTTTCCCTTATTATTTTGTTTTTTTTTTCCGGATTAATGGAGACAGGGGAAATCAGTGATAGGGAGATTTGTGCCAGTTCCTTATCTGGTGTTAAGAGACGAAGAGTAACTGTTGATGACAAGTTGGATCATCAACCTTGCGTAAACGTTAAATTTAAGTCCTTAACAAAAGAGAGTAAGAGGAAGCTGAACGAGTTATTACAGGAGTGGTCAAAGTGAAATGCTCATCATCAGCATTATTTATCTTCATCAACTGAATTAAACAAAGTATTGGTGTCTGATAAAAATACTTACTTTCCTGCTATTCTAGTTGGCCCTCCTGATAACTCTTCTGCATTTCCATATTGGATGGAAACCAATACTCCATTCCCAATCGATGAAAAATCTGTTCCTCTTTACAATCGTAGGTTCGCGTCCGCATTAACTTCTTCTTCCAAGGATGATTCAAATCTTCAGGGGAGGCTGGAAGCAGAGAAGGCTCCCGTTGATTCAATTGTGGTTCGTACAGCCATTCACTGAAGAAATGCCCCAAACCACGCGATAATGCTGCTGTCATTAAAGCTCGAAAGCAACACATGTCTAGACGCAATCAGAATGCTAGCTCCTGGAATCCAACCCGATACCACCAGAATAAAACTCCTGGTGGGAAGACGGGCTGAAACCAGGATCCCTTATCCCTGAAACTCGCAAGCTGTTAGGACTTGAGGAGATGGATCCACCTCCATGGCTTAACAGAATCCGACAGATAGGATGTCCACCTGCCTATTTAGCTGAACAAGACAAAGAAAACCAACCATCAGAGATTACAATTTTTGGGGCTGATAGAAACAGGGAAGGAGAAATTCTTGAGAAGAGCCTTGCTAAGCCAGATAAAAGAATGACCGTAAAGTTTCCCCCAGAAATAAAAGCAGATAAAAAGCTTTGGGAATCTTGGCCAGCAGAATCTAAATTGTACAGAGATCAGTACTACTACAACAGATGCAATCAAACTCTGGATTCTGGAAGCAGAGGTTATTATTATCAAGACCGAAGGCCTCCAATGTCTAGGAGTTTTGAAGATGATGAACCCCCTCCTCCGGGCTGTGATAATAATGAAAGGCCCACACCATTTTGTAACTGGGAAAGATATGGTGAGTCTGACTCTTCTTATTATAATCTGGTCAATCCACGAAATAATCTGGAACCAAGAAGTTGTAGTTTTGCAAGATCCTTGTCAGACCGAAGCAGAAGACAACCTTTGGACCGACATGGTTCTTGGTATCATCCCTATGGTTACATATGATTGTTTTTATAGGTAATAAGGACTTGTCGACTTTTACCACTGAAAATCGAACATTGAATTTAGCTGTGATTAAAATATTTGTTGGAAAAGTTTTGCCCCCAAAAAAGATCTACCCGGCTAGAATATCAAACAGAGTTTTGTCTCCCGAAAAAAAGTTACCCGACTCGAATTCAGATTAGTCGAAGCAATGACTTCGTATATTAGGTGCTTAATATACCACATATATATATATATATATATATATATATATTCTTTGATAAAGTATATCAACATAAAAATAACAATTTTTTTTTTTTTCAGAAATTTCTCGTGTTGACTTCTTCGTCTCTTTAGCAAGACATGAATATATGTAAGTGAAAAGTTAGAGTTAACTCACACCACATAACCACATGCTAAAGTATGGTTTTTTACTTCTGGGGTGTTAGTAATTTCTATATGGTTTTAGCTTTCCACTTACACTATATCTCTCCAAAGTACCTAAGCATGCAAATTCATTATTGATGGCAGGTTATTGAGCCATACATTTACATTGGTATTGAGGTTCTTAAAGATTTCAACTTATTTTGACTATTTTTTCCAAATTAAGTTCACTATATTCATATAAAAAATTTATCATTTCTATGATAAAGTACCAATTTCTATGATATAGTTACTTCCTCGCTATTCAATTGTAATAAGAGGAGTTTTGCGGAGGAGCCGCACCAATTGTCCAGCACCGAAACAACATGTAAAGATGGAGAAAGCAAAAGGTCAAAACGGAAAAAAAAAAAAAAACTGTTTCCTATGTTTTGGTAGTTGAATGAGAAGAGATCGGATCAAGTTACATAAGACGTGAAACCACAATCTACACAGGGCCCAAGCTTGTTGGATTCTTTCTGCTGAAAAAAACAAGTGTGAAGATAGACAGAAGTTGTGCAAATTATCAAATTAAAGCGTTAATATTGAGTCAAAGTTTTCTCTGTAATACTTTTTGTTCCACTTCAAATCTACACTTAGTTGCATTTTTCAAAAACAATTCCTATTGTGCATAGTCGTTTATTATCTATACTCCCTCTGTCACTCTTCAATAATACTTTATTTTTTGTATTATTCTAATTATTCAAAAAATGGCTATCATAATGGAACGAAAGAGATATTAAATTTGTGAGGTATGGTACTCGATTCCCTCTTCGTAATCAGATATTAATCGACGGGATTACAAACAAAAGAAGAACTTTGAACATTCTTCTATATATTCTAGTGTTCAAAAAACTGGTTTGACATAAAAGATGGTGATAATACGAAGTTCATGCGTTAGTTCCCCTGTTACAACCTTAATTAGTGTGGATAGTCCAAATCTATACTTAGTTCATGTGTTCTTTCTATATTCTTGATTTCAATTTTTTGTTATACTCCCTCCGTCCTAAAATTATTTTGTACTAAAAATGAAAATCTGAACTGAATAATAATTTTGCGATATTTGTTTTTGATATGTATCATCATAGAGCATTAATTAATTCTGTAAAACAATCGCTTGTTAAGTGTGTGTTTTTTAATTTTTTTTATCACCTTTGCCAAAGGACCTGACTACCTTAATTATTTACTAAGCAAGGTCAGGGATTTTATTGAAGTTCGATCATTGTAGTTCTACTGCAAAGATATATAATACGTAAGCTCAATCCATAACAAAATAACATGCCTAAATTGTGGAAAAAGCTCCTCTTGTATCACGAATGACAATCACAATCACAATAATCATGATCGGCACCATGAGGAGAGGTATCTTCCGATTGATATCCAAACTGAAATCTTAAGCAGATTGGCTATGGAGCCTGTACTAAGATTCAAACCAGTGTGCAAGCGGTGGTATAATATTATATTGCGTCCCGGAAGTTTGCTAACTTGCTCAAGCAGCTGCCATGGTTCATGTCTACAAAGAAGGAGATGGAGAAGAAAGACTCCATCATAGTACATAACATGGGTGATCTAGTCCCTGAACAAATTGTTCCAACTGGAAAATACCGTATAAGGAATCGTACAATCAAATATTCCCTTTGTCCCAAAATTATTGTCTAATTTCAGATTTTATTTTTAGTACAATTTGAACTAAAAATGAAAATCTAAACTTGACAATAATTTCAAGACGTGGGGAGCACATCCGAGATCATCTTAGCCTGCCGGGATATTTCATTTCCATGAGGATGTTTTATCTCCCTCAAACCGATTATTATAAGTTGGTTTGCGTAACTAAAAGAAGAAGAAATGCCAGGTACTAAGAATTGGGACCGACCTTTCCTGGAAAGACATTGGTTAACGTTTCAGATTTGGGGTGGATCATAATTGTCTTTGCACGAGTTAACTTATGCTTCATAGTCTGCGGTTCTAAAATAGTCTGCTTGGAATTGGAAACTGAAGCTTTTGAGGATGCCAAAATCCCGCCAGGTCTCCTCATGAATTTGAAATTTGTAAGGCCAATTCCAATGACGTTTTCATCCACAATGATACTATCGGTAGAGCACTACATAGTCTTTTTTTTGGGGGGTGGGGGGTGGGGAATGTACAATTTCTACACAAACATTTTTTAATTACCATTTTCATAAATTCAAGGGAAGATTTGCTTTAGTTAGCTTTAACAAGAATGATGAATAATGAATAAAAAATAGTTTCCATTCATATAAGTGAACGGTATATGTTACAAATATTGTCTTTCGTGTTAATACTCTCTCCAGTTTAGCTATCATCTGGCGAAGGGTCAACGCTTAATCCTGGTAAAGACTTCCACGGCTCCGTATCATCAACACCATCATCTTCCATTAGCTGCGTAGAGAATTCCAGCAAATCTTCCGGCAGGTCCGTAGAAGACTCGGGCAAATCCTCCAGTGGCTCCGTAGAAAAATCGAGAAAATTATCAGGCAGCTGCATCAAAAAATCACCCAAATCCGGCCACTCTTTCGTTGATAGATCTTGCATAGAAAACATATCTAAACCATCATAGCTTTGCGAGAAGCTTGATTCAGTTGCACCACAAGATTGACCATCCATAATAGTAGAACTTGGTTGATTCACAATATCACCACTTCGTTGCACGCTTAAAGAATATTCCATGTGACAATCATCACTAGTAATAACTTGATGATTATTCGCCGGAGTTGCCTGATTTTTATCAACCGGGCAATAAGCCTCTTGACTTGTCACCGTACCACGGTTGTAATTCAGCACTTTGGTACCTTGGTCTCGATCTTCTTGCACTTCAGATTGATTGTAATTATCAATTTTTCGCTTCTTACTAACTCGGGTCTTCGGGGAACTCTCGGCACAAGCTTCCGCGGGGTCCTTTATCACACGGCAAATCACGTACTGAGTAGTACCTGAAAACCCTAATTCTTTCAAAGTTTCTTCCGAGAGGTTATATTCATGCATGTACCAATAACCCTTGCCAATGGCGGTTGAACTACTTTCATAATCAACAACATACTTCAACATCCTCATTGAACCCTCAATCTTGTCGCCATTGTAGTTCTTGATCGTCTCCCGCTTAGTTTGCAACTCCCAAGTTCCGCAACCGGCGGTTCTTGACATCTTCTTGGCACTCTTTCTTGATAGCGTGGTGATCACGTAAATAACCCTTCTTGTGTCATTAGTCACTGATTCGTCGTAGAATCCCCAGTAATTGTCGTCGTCAATGCCGGAAAAGACGTTCCAAGGCTCGAAACCCTCGCCACCGTACAAGCTCTTCTCCAAAACTGAATCGGTAACACTTGAAACTTCTTTACCGGAAACCTTGTGACGAAGAAGGCTAATAAGTTCTTGTCGAGTAGGCTTAAAGCGTACGCCTGTAGCAGTGTTTCCTCCTTGATAACCCATTTCTTACGTAAAAAGAATCTCGAAACACAAACAAGAAATCAAACAATCTGGTGAAGGATTGTCTTATAGCAACCAGGCTGAAACGATGAAGAACGAGGATGAACGTTGCTAATTGCTACAGCACTTTATATATGGGGGATTGAATAGGGTTACACTTATATAATGGATGACTCGTTTCCTTCCTTTGATCGAATTTCTTAGCGGTGGAAATTCGGTTATCGATTGCGCGTTTAGTTTGTTAATTACGATAGTTTGTTAGGGAGATAATTACGTGATATACTTATCTTCTCCGTGTGTGTATATAGGTAACCTAACGTCAAAATTCACGGGCCAAGCAGAATTGCCGTTTCTTTCATCTTTCCTGCATATATACAGCATATAATAAAACTCGTGATGCTGAATTTCTGATATTTTTGGTTCAACAAATAAAAGTTTAAATAACTGGATAATCATCAAACGGATATATATAATTTATTAATAGTTTGAGTTATTTTAGAAGTGCCTCCTTCATGTAAAAAATAAAAAGGGAGACAGCAGTACAATTCCTTAATTATAGTAGACTGACTTCTCAGGGATAATCCAAAGAAATGTTTCACTTTGATAACAAAAAAGAATAATAATAAAATAAAATGTTTAACTTTGATAACAAAATAATTAAAAATATATGAGTCTCGTCAAAACCATTGACCGAATTCGATCGGTTCAGTGAAGCATCCAAAACTCTAACCATCTAGATCTGTTTTACCAATAATTCTGCATGACAAAATTTTTGTGATGCAACTACTGAAAATTAAAAATGGATATTTTCATTAATAAACATATTTTTGTGATGTGTAAATGAATGTTTTCATTAATAAAGCGATGTATATACAGGATGCTTTTCTAAAGTGAATTCAGTCTGCTATAGATAAAAAATAAAATTTGGATCCACCCTAATGCTATAGAAAAAAAAAATAGAGGTAGTAAACAAGCCTATTCTTCAATAACATCTATTCAAACCCTAATTATTATTCTCTCCGTCTCAAAGCAATTATCATAGTACTTTGACATGAGTTTTAACTCGAATATGAAAATACAACAGTGATTATAATATTTGTTGTGAGAGTTTTAATTTTCGAAAAGAACCTACGTCGATTTGAATTTGGATCAGTTAAAATAATAATTTCGGATATCGGATATGTAACAAAAAAAAAAACTGAAATAATCACAATTAGAAAGCTCACTTTATATTTTGAAGTAAAATAATTGTTAATTTTTGCCTGGGTGTGATCAGTGTCGGGAAGTGAACGAAGAGACCTAATCAAGTAGTCCTCAAATTTCACTATATCTTTAGAGAAATTACATAGTGCTTCAAATGATTAGTGGTCACATAACTGATGTGACGGAGCAATTATTGTTGGAGGAACAGATAGAAGAAGAAAAATACTCCTGGTTAAAATCCCTTCAGAAATGAAAACCAAGCCCACGTCAATAAGTTATAAGACAAATTGACTAACATATAGACTTATCTGTGTGGGACTTCTACATTCCTTCCATATTATACAATTTTTTGTATAAGTTTAATAATATATATATATATATATCATAATAAGTTTGAAAAATATGGAGGACAAGAAAAGACGTTTTAAGAGCACAGATTGAATATCTTAAGTAATTATAAGATGGCAATCCAATCATCCAAGAAGCTAACGCACGTAATATCTTTAGAGATTATCATATAGTGTTTCAAATAGTGTCATAAAACTGGATGTGAATCGAGCAATTATTGTATGGGAGAAACAGAACGGAAAAGAAAAGAAGAACAATATAGAAAAGAAATATATATATTAAAGGCAGATTGAATAATGGAAAATCTGATCACTGTGTTTCTGTAGTTTTATATCTCTGAAAATATTTTGAAACACACAATTGGTGAAAACACCCTACTTACGCACGCTCACACAATTAGCGGAACTTATTACTGCCCTTTGAAATGATCATAATGAATAGATTAGTAAGAGAAAGAAATGGACAGGCTCTCATTCATGTGCTGTAAAGTGTAAACTTGCCTCAAAATGTCAATAGCTTTGTTCCGTCCGTGCTAAAATTATTATCACACAACAAGTAGAAAAATTATTTTCAGGCGAAATTAAGGAGTCTTTATAGTCTTAATCATTTTTAATCTACTATGAGGAAGGAAATTTTCTTATACGTCCAGGAATTCGTAATGGGAAATAGTTCCCTGCACATAATTTTCACTATATATCCAGCCAGTGAATTTTGACAAGATTATGGAGCTTGTAGCATTTGAATGACCATCAATATTTTTGTTGTGTCTGCATGATCTCCGTAAGTAGGAATAGAGTCGAAACTCCTGATTTTTCATTTTAAACCTCAGTTTAGATATGAAGTTGAGTTTATTATGAGGATGTTTTCCCTTGGTAGAGGAAGATTTCAATGATCTGCGCAGGTTAAAAGTTGGGTTCAGCATGGTGCTTTAGTCTTTTTTCACCTTCAATTTCACAATTAACGAAACTAACATTTTTAGCATTTGACCTTGTTTTTCTGGTTGGTTCTTTCTTTTTAAGGCATCGTGGCCAATTACCGGCCATTTAAGTGAAGAAATCCATAAAACAACAGAAAAATTAGGAAACAAATAAAGGAGATGAAGAACATGCTTATAAAAGTTCAAATGTGGAATTGAAATGTGGAAACTGATTAGAGAAATCAAGACGATTCTTTGGCACCGGTCCTTATTATAAGGAAGTTTGTATGGTTCTAAATTTTATTTAGTATGCATGTTCTTTCTATTGAAAATTAAATCTTAAGAATATTTTTTGCATTAATTATGTTATTCTTATTATTATAAAATCTTTTTAAGGTTTATCTTTAATTGGAAAAATATACTAAATAAAATTTATGACAAATCAAAATGGCAACTTCTATCCACTTTCCTATTGTCCACGCTCGTACTATATTTGGGAAAAAATACACATTACGCAAATTCTTAAGTGCATCCGGAACTATCATGGTTCCCCTCCTATTTTTTGTACATATGATCCTTATTGTACCTTTTATCAAACTTCTTATGTTCTGCAACTTTAGTCCCTATGTCTTTTTTCTCTCTCCTCTAAAAAACATCTCTAATTTTCAAACGAGCATAACGCTCAATCCATAAAGAATTTGTGAACGAATTATATATGAAATTTATAGTACTCGTCGAGATCTATCCAACAAGATCCATATCAAATAATAAGGTGGATATCCCATTTAAAAAGATGGGTAACCAACTATTTTATATTCATAATGTTGTGTTACTGATATATCTTGATCCGTGAATAATTAGAAAATGAATTATACATAAAATTTATAGTACTCGACGAGATCTATCCGATAAGATCAATATTGAATATTTTTTTCAAACTTTAAATGCATTTAAATTTACGAGCAGAAATGAAGAAAATATTTTTTTTTCTAAAAATGCTTACCCATTTGATTTGTATGTCTATCCAACTTGTTTTGTAGTTGTTATCCAACGGGTTTGTATGCATATCCAACTTATTTGTATTGGATATGCAACTTGTTTATATGACTATCCAACTTATGTGTATTGGTTATCCAACAGATTTATATGCTTATCCAAGTTATGCATACTGGTTATCCAACTTGTTTGTACTGAATATCCAAATATTTTGAGTTGTTTATACTGGATTGGTGTACCCAGTATTTTTTTGTTTTTCTCAACTTCTGGAAAAGATAACGACAATGAGTTATTTGGGGATGATGTGATGATGGAGGATGCTTTTTTTTCTTTTTTTTTTTCATATTTAGGATGCTTTGATAGGTACATTCAAAGGTCTTGGATATCCCACAAAAAATGCTCAAAAATATCGCTAAAAGATTCCTAACATAAAAAAAAAAAATGCTTACATCCAAAATCATTTATCTCTCGCAAAAATATCAAAGTGATCGTATATTCTTATTGGATAAATAGTACAAACAAAATGGATAATCAGTTCAACTATTATAAATTGGTAGAATAATCAGCATAAAAAAATCAGACAAGGATATTAAAAAAAATTATAGAAAAGAAAAAAAAAGTTAGAGAAACAGTGCAAACCGATTAGATAATCGGTATGAAAACATTGGACAACCATTTTTCCAAAACAAAAAAAGGAAAAAATGATTGGATAAACATTATAAACTATCTGGATAATCAATGAAATAATTGGATAAGCAGTACAAATTGGTTGGATAACCAGTATAAACATCGGACAGTCATTTTCATAAAAAAAAGCAAGGAAAAAAAAGGTTGGATAACTATCGCCAAGAAGTTGGAATGTTGGATACTCGGTAAGAACATAACATATTGACAGACATTCTCTTTCTCAAAAAAAAAGATCGGATACAAACCCGGTTTGGATAAGCAAGGAAAATAATTGGATAACCAGTACAAGTCGGTTGGATAGTCAGTACAAACAAGCTGGACAAGAACTTTTGTAAATAGTAATATGATAAAGAATGGTAGAGAAGAGAAAAAACGGCTGGATAAGTGGTACCATTCAGTTGGATACCCACTATTAACACGTTAGACAACCACTTTTTACAAAATAAACGATTGGATAAGTAGTACAAACATAATGGATATTTAGTGGAAAGACGCTGGATAAGTACAAGAAAAAACAAAAGGGTAGGCATCTCGATTTAAATTCTCGTGACATTCTCTCCACTTTAAACTAGGTTGGATAAGTAGTACCAATTAGTTGGATAGATAATCAATACTAAAATATTGGACAATGATTTTCTAAAAAAAAAAGTGATTGGATAACCAGTACAAAAAAAACGGATAATCAGTACAAACCGGTCGGGAAATCAGTATGAACACAATTGATAAGAATTTTCTCGGGAAAAAAATGATTGGATAACCAATAAAAACCGATTTGGAAATCTTTTATAAAAAAAATAAAACAAAAAAAATACACGGGGAAACAATATCAAGTAGTTGGATAATCAGTATGAACACATTGGACAAGTATTTTTCCAAAAGAAAAAAAAAATAATTGGACAAGTAGTACAAATTTATTTGGACAACTAATAAAAAAATAATTAGATAACTAATACAAAATGGTTGGATAATTAGTACAAACAAACTGGATAAGTATTTTCGTAAAAAAGAAAATGATTGGATAACTAGTACCAAGTTGGTGGATAGTCACTACGAACATATTGGACAACCATTCTTTAAAAAAAAATGTTGGATAACCAGTATAAACAAAATGGATAATTAGTTAAAAGTGGTTGGATAATCAGTGAGAACAACATGGATAATCGGTGGGAACAACATGGATAATCGGTGGGAACATATTAGACAATGATTTTTTAAAAAAATTAATTGGATAACCAGTACAAACAAAATGGATAACCATTTCAAACTGGTTGGATAATCAGTATGAACACAATAGATAAACATTTTTTTAAAAAAAAAAAGTATAATCCATCATTTCTGCCCATAAAATTTAAATCCGTTTAAAGTTTGAAAAAAATATTCGATATGGACCTTGTTAAATAGATCACGTCGACTACTATAATTTTCATATATAATTCATTTAAAAATTCTTCACGGATCATGAAATATGCGCAATATAAGAATATCCATATAAAATAAGTTGGTTATTCATCTTTTTAAACTAGATATCCATCTTATTTCTGTCCATCAAAATTTAGTCATTTTTAAGTTCAAAAAAAATATTCGATATTGATCTTGTTGGATAGATTTTGATGAGTACTATGAATTTCATGTGTAATTCGTTTTTTTAATTATTCACGGATCGAGAGATATACTCGTTTGAAAATTGGAAATATTTTATGAGGAGAGAAAAAAAAAGTGACAAAGCCTAAACTTGCAAAACATAAGAAATTTGAGAAAAAAAAGTACAATAAAGACTAAAAATGTAAAAAATAGGAAGGGGTCTATCATAGTACTGGGTACACTCAAGATGGTCTCCTATTAATAACAGTAACGTATCAATCTTTTCACTCTCTTCATCCATTCACATTGAGGAATGATATTTTCGGTGAAAAACAAATTCATAGTGAAATTGTATTGTGACAAGCGAGTGAGTGACCAAGGATATGCTGCTTTACAGTTTCCAACGTCGGAAAAGCTGCCATGCACATAAGCCGGTAGACTAAGGAATTGGAACTCTTGGCTCAGCGGGAGTGTACCCTTGGTCGGCAGTCCCTGCAGAGTAGTAACTTTCATATATGGAGTTTCCCAGATTTTCTGTTCTACTTCTACTGGTGATTCCGGCATATGCTGTTCTAGTTTCAACAGTCCAAACAAATAGGATTCAAGGGTTTCTTAGTTTTAAATTACTTGTGAATGAGGTTTTATATACAACCAGATCATGATAGTCACTAAGAAAAAAGAGAACAAAAGAGCTGAGACTTTGATAGAAAAGTCAATGGCTATAATGCGGACGGTTGTTATTACTCGAGCTATATTATAGGAGAAATACCTTCTTCAAGGAGTATTGCAACTAGTTGGGATATCATTACGCAAGGACGGAAGTAGACAATCAGACTATATATTGCGGCTATAAATGGCATCACTGAATGTTTAATATTATTTTTGTCCCACAAAAATAATTTAATTTTAAAAATGTAAATCTTAAATTTAGGATTACGAGATCATTATAACATAAAATTAATTATTAAATTGATTAATAATCATGAAACTTTATTTAATTTTTTATATTAACTTTTTAATTTACGATATTAAGTTATCTAATTTTTTTATTTTAATCTTTCAAATTGGACAATTAATTTTTTTGGGGACGAATGGAGTATCATATTGCGTGTTATTCATTTTTGGGTTAGCCAATCAGGGTTCTATGATTATAAATGCTCAATCGCATCACTAATAGCCTAGGATCACTTTTCATACGATAAATTCATATGCTTCAACCTTAAATGAGTATGCCAGTAATAAATTAATTATTTCATAAAGCCTAAGAACTTCACGTTGATTTGGAAAATGTTACTTCCGATTTTATAACATGCATTGAAATCGGAAGGGAGTATAGTATATCTTGATAGCATTTTGGATGTTAATGCAATGTAAGAAAGCCACATTTCATAACTGACACATTACATTAATTAGGCTCAAAATAAATAAGAACAGTACATTACATAGGGTATTTAGGCCGAAAGAACTAATCACAATACTTTAAGCTCGACTTGTAGAGAGGGTGGCCTTCGCACACCACTACATTCTCTCTCATTTCACTTTACACACACTTCCGAATAATGATATACTACAGGTTCACGGATGGGCTGAGAAGAACGCAAGCAGGCCCACTAACGGAGCATTAACATAAGTAGTGGGCTCAGACTCCTGAAAGAAAGGCCTGGCGTCTGGGAACGCATCTGTGGTGTTGGGTCCACCAACCACAGCTCCAATCAAACGGTTGGGATTTGGGTTTGGACTGAGGAAATAACGAGATCCTTCTTTGCACCCAATGTGGGCCGGGTGGGCCTGAATGGACGGTAACGAACTGGCTCGATGGTGGATCCTCTGCGGGTAATGTGCTCCGTAGCCCACCATGTACGACATTCCCATCGGATTATCTCCAAGAATGTAGTCCACCTGCCACGTAGGTCCATTAGTCACAGGAACAATACAAAATAACAAACCGAAATTTGTAATACTAATATATATTGTGCCATTTTGTGGAATTTTTGATGAAATGATCGTTGGGCTCGGGTAGTTGAGTCCCAATCACAGCCTTCTTGTGGACCCTATCTGAAGCTACCGTTGAGATGAAGGGGTCCCGAAATGGGTTCCAAATTAATAGGGTTACGCCAGGTTAGAAAATACCTATGGACCATACATCTAACGGGTGGCATGAAGTTTCCCCACATTTTTGTGATTCACTTGTCCCATTGGGGGGAAGGAATTTGGCCTCACAAAAGCGATGGAAGAATGGAGCTAAATTTATGAAGTAACCAAATTTTTGGATCATATCCATTTCATAAGTATAGATTTATTTATTATTATGAATTTGCTCTGTGCAATTTTATTTTTTATTCTTTTCGTGAAGGGGAAAAAAAAAAGAAAAGAAAATTGAGATTTGAATTACCTGGCGTTTGGCTAAATGTTTGAGGAGAGCAGGAGAAGCAGAAGTCTCGCCACATGGCACGGCTTTATTGGCGTGACTTAGATAATTGGAATAAGCGAGCAGCAGGAAAGATAAGGACGTAACGTGCTGCATGTTACACACTCCTTCTTTCACGATTAATCCACCTAAAATCATCATTATGTTTAAATATATAATAAATATAGATATATTATTTGAAGGAGAAAAAAAAAACCCAGGAAAATAATTAAAAAGTATATAGGAGTATTGTTTAACCAGGAGAATATTGGATTTGAGGATGAGAAATTCCAGGGAGTATAGAGCAAATAAAACCATCTGCATTCCTCTGAAATGCCTTTAAATCGTCTGATTTTCCCATTAAAACTTCCTGTCAAAATAATTATTAGTAATTAATTTGTTTTCAAAAGAGAAAGAAAATCACAAATAAAAATGGGTGCTGGATTCTAGTCATGTGACTCTTGACTTCACACTGAACAGTGAACAGAGACAACTGACACAACAAACCTACTCAATAAGGCCAAAGTCATCCAAATAAGGGAAACTCACATTCTCCTCAATAAATAAAGCTATCTTCCCCCAATCCAAAATTTTCAACCAAAGAAATTAAAAATAAAAAATAAAAAAGGGATCTTCTTTTTCTTACAAGATCTCATGATTATAAGTACTATACACTAGCTATGGACTCATAGGTTGTAATGTAGACCTTCAGCATGGGAAGAACTGTGTTATCAGGCCTGAAAAAGCACATGCATACAACAGTACTAATTCCCTTGGCTCCCCCACCAAATCTAATTCATCATTAATAAATTTGGATCAAACCTTTTGATTTTATAATTGTGTATAAGTATGTCCAAAAAGAAGCTTTGAAAAAAGATAAAAAAAAATCTCCTTGAGCGTATACAATGCAGTTGCTTTATCAAGCAGCACAGAAAAAAGTGAAGGATTTTTCTTCTTGATAATTGATGTAATAATTCAAAGGCATTGTTCTCCACTGTACTCTTTCAAAAGGGCAGGCAACATGTTTAGTATTATGGTGAACTAGTAGCAGTGTACATTGGTTTCGTAAACCACTAAATACTCATCTAGATTATAAAAAAAAAAAAAAAATACTTCATGTTTGCTAAGTTACTATTGTAGTCAAACGGTTTAGTTACTCTGTTTTAAAATTATTATTATTCAATTTTCATTTTTCATTTTTAAGACAATTTGAATTAAAACTGAAAATTAAAACTGAACAATCATTTCGGGATCGAGAGATTAATTTAGTTGCGTTAATTGGTAGCCGTTGAAGAAGGGTGTCACAAAGAAATGATTTTCACTCCAAGTGAAAGCAACATGACTTGAAGTCATCATGTGCATTTATGTGTGTTAATATATGTATATATATATATAAATTGTAACCTAGATTGTAGGAGCAAAATAGTTCAAAGCAAGTGGACCCTTTATTCTAATCATTCATGATCTCTATTTATATCCTTTACCATGTGATCGCATGGATTGTGTTACGGATTACCACCCCAAAAAAAAAAAAAAAAATCAAAAACACCCGCGAGACAAAAAGAATAAAGCCATAAAATTAAAAAAACAAAAAAGAAAATCCACTAAACAAAAGACAAAATTAACTAATCAATCACATTAAGAATATCTGTTCACCTTACCTAGTTCAGTATAATTGGGTTTTAATTAGTTTTCCGGGATAAGTGGTGGCGGTGATTGAGAAGGAAGACAAACCTTGGAAATGAGGACATTGATTCCGGCGTGTTTGTTATCCCATCCGAACTCATTGATGGTGTCTGCCGCCCTCAAAACGACTTCGTTCCTCACAATGTACTCCCTGTATTCCCGCCTCCTGGACGCCTTGTGCAACCAGGCTGCTCCCCACAGCAACTCATCCTGTATATAATATCATCATTATTCATCACCATTTCAAAACATATATTATTATTAACCTTAATATTAGCCTAAATCACCGGACTTCAACCCTCATTAAAAAAGGGAAAAAGTAACTAGTAATAGTAAATTCGTAACTTTACATGATCCATAATCCTACAGGTTGAAATAGGCGATATTTTGTCCCATGAAACAAATTACTCAATAAAGCAAGCAGAATGATTAAAGGTCACATTTTTGTTTTAGTAAAAAATGAAGGAATATATCAATACTTGGTCTTTACTCCTCCTATATACTTTTCTCTTTCATTTTTTCCTTACAAAAAAACTCACAGAAGAGAATTGACAAGCAAGAATCAAAAAGTCCAAGTCCCAAATACTATTATCATCGTTTTTAAAAAGAAAAAAATCATGTCTTAGATAAGTATGTTTTTTTTTAAAAGCAAAATGGTCAGTACTTGTACGGCTGTACGTGAGCTTAAAAATACAGGAAACAAACTGTGGTACTATTAATTAAATATAAGGGTTAAGCCAATGATAAGGTGGGAAGTGATGATTAGCCCAAAGAAGGATAAATTAAAGAAATGGTAGATTCTCAGAGAGAGAAGGATTTATTTACCTGGTAACCATTAACGTCACAATAAAAAGGGCAAACTGCGTGACGCAGGCTGGAACTGTACGCACCCCGGTGCCTGTCAGCAAACTCGAACACCTACAACAACAACCGTTTCACACACACACACACACTTGAATCAGATTCATTTAATTGTTCTCGTTAATTGTACTCCCACAGTACGGTACTACTCTCCCAAATTTTTTATTAACACCAGTGATTAACACTTAATTAACCCTTTACCCCTCGTTTCATCTCATTTTAATAGTCACCTTTTGTCATATGCCAATTGAGGAAATTGAAAGGTTCTACAGCACATACGCTCGTGGGTAACTTTTTCCTATTTCCCGCAACAATGCCAGAAGTAAACCTCAAACCAAATTTTATTTATAGCATTATATTTATAGCAACCTTAAAAATATATATATATATATATCTTTAATTACTATAAGATAATAAATCTCCGAATAGGAATAGATGGGTACGAAGTTAATATGACCGGCAGTCTGACTTTATTGGAATCCCCAACGTTGTGAAAAGAAGCGCACCAACAAAAAAAAAAACAACCCATCAGTACTGTTCCCTCCCTCCCTCCCTCACTCTCAATCACTTGCTGCCACATAAAGTTACTCCTCTTTCCCTCAATTACATGCCATTTTCACTCATCCCATTCATGTACTTAAAAAATTCACTATTTATAATTACCAAATTCGTTCCAAATAAAATGTTACTAATAATGTGAATGTGTAACATTGACGAAATGACCAAATGCTAGTGAATAATTAAGAGACTGACCTTAATGGCACGATTGAGTAGCAGTCTAGAGTAAGCCGGGTCCCACCGCCGGAAGACAATGGAAGCAGCTGCTAATGCGGCGGCGGTTTCACCGGCCACGTCGGAGCCGGGATGGTCGGCGTCAACCTGGTACACAGTTCGTGACGTGTCCATATCTTCGGGTCTTTCCCAGCAGTCATGGTCGGAAATCGGGTCGCCGACTTGGACGTAAATAACGCCGTCCTTCGCCGTGGCCTTCAACAGATAATCCGTGGCCCAACGCACGGCTTTCAATGCATTACCCAATTCGCTCCCCATGTTCTTCCCGAAGTCTATGATGCTCCACGACAACAATGTGGTCGTAAAGGCCATCGGAAAACCGAACTTTATGTTGTCTCCGGCGTCGTAGTATCCTCCGGTCAAATCCACCTACAGAATGCAAAGAAAAAACAACAATAAATAAGTTAGCATTTTGGTTACAGAAAAGAGGGCATAAAAGTAAAATGTGGTGGCGGAAAATGAAGGAACTTACGCCGGCGGATGCTCCATCGTGCAAAGCGGAGTCCCGGCGCCAACGGAGACGTTGGTCCGGTGGAAGCTTGCCTGAACGCTGGCCTTCGAAGAAGAGGATGCTTTTTTTAAGCGCGTCACGGTAATCTTGGCCGCCGGAGACGGCAACGGAGTTGTTGAGGAGAAGGTTTAAAGCAATGGCGAGGAAAATGCCGGAAAATCTTGCGATGGCCGGAAAGAGGTGGCAAGATTTTCGCGCCATTTTTTTAGTGAGGGAGTGAGTGAGGATTGAGATGAAGTAAAGAGCAAGCGAGTGAGTCAATATATTTTTATATAGGAAATTGAGGAGAAGAAATGAAGGAATGCTTGTCATTGGATTCTCGAAGGTGGGCCAATGGCCATAGGCCACGTGGGAATATCTGATTGGCTCAGAGTAGTAGTTTCGGTTATCTATGAGGAAAGGGGCTTGACCGGTTCCTGCTCTGGAGAACAACTTGACCGGTTCGATTGAGCGAAATTGAGCCGGGGATTTGGGAGGTTTGGCGGTGGGGTCATTTTTCCATTTTTCATTTCTTTTGGGGTTTTGGGAAAAACGGTGTGCTGGTGGGAATGGTATTGGTACGTGAACTGTGATAATGTGAATTATAAAGGTGAGGGTTGTGGTTCGATACACCGTCAATTGATGGGTTCCACGTGGAAGGTCTGAAAATTGGAAGAAAGAAGTCAAGTGAGATTCAGGGGATAGGGTATGGGTATACTATAAGAGGACTGATCTATGGATAGGAATGTACAAAGTTTGACTATAAAATCCATCATTTATTGATTCCCACCATTTGATGAAATATTGAAAAAAATGGAGTCCTTTTTTAGTTCATTTGTTGGGCATGCAATGTAGGTTAGACTAGTGAAAGCAAAGTCAGTGACTAGGAGTTTATTAGCGACAACTAACAATAATCGTTTTGAAACAGAGGTAGAATATATCTTAAACTCCAAACAAATGGAAACAAATTAAGCTACCATGTTTTTAGGCGGAGGAGTGGAAACAACTTGTTGATAGTCCAAAATAACGGGTGGTTACATATAATTTGCAATAAAAAGTGTTGATATTGGAGAAGTTGTCGTTGAAGTATGAATAGACAGATCCGTAACGGCTACCTTTGCCGGCGGGATCGACTGCTAGAGTTGAGTGGATTTCAGCTTCCCAAAGTCAAACGGCAAATTTATTGCTGTTTGTGAGTAAAGCAGCAGTAAATTTTAGAGGCAGATTAGAGCTGTTATTTTGGTTAATAAATTGATCAATTTAATAAAGAGTTCAATGTATATTTAAAAACAAGCCAAATAATCGTATTGTTTCATTAATAGAGCTGGTATTACTATGACACGGTATAATATATGTGGATTTTTTTAATCAGAAAAAAAGAAAAAAGAAAAGAGAGGTGCTTGCTATCCTTTATAATGTGTGGCTCGGCAGCCGCACAAGGTACAAGTCCCCCACCTCTATGTCTTTTGTTGTTTGTTTATTTATTTATTACAACCTCGAGTTAGTTTCAATTTTATGGTCACCTGGCTCGAAACTCCTCCTTTTGAGGTGTTATGATTTCGTACTAGTCTTTTGTTCTAACCTATTTGGAACAAATCAACAATCCTTTCTAGTTCAAAAAAAAAAAAAAAAAATACAATCCTTTCAAAACCAAGTCAAAAACTCGTAACGGCGTGCATTGAGTTTAGAGTTGCAGGACATTCAGTTAGTTACTACTATCATGGGCCTTTTGAAAGAAAAAACCGGGTGTCAAAAAAAAAAAAAAAGGAAAAACCGTGAATAAGCGAATTGCCTTTTTTTTTTTTTTTAGTTATGATAATTTGGAAGAATCATGTGAAAGTTGTCATATATGGATGAGATTGTGACGACCATGCATGAACACAAAACTGGAATTGAGTTGTAAGTGAGAAAAAAAAAAAAAAAAAGAAGAAGAGAGAATTAAAATTACTCCCGGTGCTTATATACGTCCTTTTTTCACCCATTATTGGTGTGGTCTTAAGAGTCACATTAATGGAAATGAACTCAATGTGCAATCGGCAGTGCAATCATAACATGTTCGTCACAAATCCTTGAACACTAGGTCTTGCTTCTCACCAGCTACGCCTTATAAGCAGGTAATCCTTAAAAGATAACATTCAATTTTCACCGGCAAATACCCTTTTGCATCAGACTAACTAAACAAATTGGTCAAATAAATTGGCAAAATGGCTTGGCTGGACAACCTTGAAGATAGAAACCCTTATTTAACCAACTAGAAAGGCAAAATCTTCACTCTCGTTCATTCAAATAATAAATATTCTCTCCGTCCGAAAATTATTGTCCATTTAGATTTTCATTTTTAGATCAATTTGTGCTAAATTAAAATTTTAAATTAGATAATATTTTCGGAACTGAAAGAGTATTTTATTTTGTCTATCTTGAAATTGGTCTCGATTTTGACTTTGGTTCGTAAGATAACTGTTGAGAACCTCTTTCTCGAGTAGGGTTCATCCCTTTCCAAACATATCCACATATATATATATATATATTTTTCTTTCTATGAAATTTTTTATCCTTCTTTATCCAATTTTCAAATGAGTCCTAGACCTTCATGTTGCACGGATTTTGCGTAATGGACTGTATTTTATATCATTCTCGTCTCCAAATATTTTTAGTGGTTTCAGCTACTTATCAATCTTAAAATTCATTTGCTAGGAAAACGAACGGAATATGTGAAATTGCAAAAATTTAGATAGAAGTCTTGAGTTTTTTTTTTTTTTGTGTGGAAGCAAATGAAGAAAAAGACAACATTGGACAAAGCCAGTGATGAAAGAAATTCAATTCCATGTCCAACATTATTACCTAATAATATAATCAACAAGTAAAAGTGTAAGAGACCAATTCTGGAAACCGAATTGTGGGCTTTGCGATAAAGATTTGTAATTGGGCTTTTCCATTTCGAACTTTCTGTTGGGCAAAAACAAAGATGTGTTTGATCGACTTGTACAGTTGTGAACATAGGACGCGGTACCATTAGGATTTAGAATTGGAAAGCTAGTAAGCTACAAATACTGAAGCAGAAGAATTGGAGACCCAAGTTCCAAATTTGATTTTGAAGACAAATTTGCCATCATATTGGCAGTACAGCCCCGCTAGAACAATACAGTTTCACCATTTTGGACATCAGGGTTCAAGCATCCCAAAATCTGGAGAGATGTTTTGTAAATAAACTGTTGGCTTCCCATATACCATATGTAAGGAAAAAAAATAAAATAAAATTTTGCCATAGAGAGATGAAATGCAGTCCAAACTCTATACACTTTAGTAAAGAAACCAGCATGTTTTCAGTTCTCCAATTAGAATGAAGGAAAAGTTAGATTATATTGCCGCAACTCAACCCTAACAAAAAGGGGTTGAAATTTAAATTAATTAAGGTCTTTTTTTTTAAAAAAAAAAATCCTAATTTTAACAATTTGGAAGGGGAAAAAAACATACTCAATCCTTTACGTACTCTGTGTATTTTGAAATGAAAACCTTGTGAGAATGGTTAAGCAGAGTATTACAAATGAAATTTTGAGCAAAGTATCCATCTTCGACTTTCCAATGTTTTTTTTTTTTTTTTGGTACTCCCTCCAGTACTTATAATAAGGCATTTTGATTTTTTCTATGTGTCATTTATTGTATGCTTCCAATTAAAAATAAAACTTGAAATACACTTTACAATAAATATGAAAATATATTTTTAAAATTTTATTTTCAATTAAAATAGCATAATCAATGAAATTTAGAAAAATCAAAATACCTTATACTAAGCACTGGAGGGAGCATGCTATAATGTATTCCCCCGCATAATCAATTTTTATTGTATTTGAGGGCTAAATTGACTTCGAATGACCTTCATTTGGGTATATTAGTGGAATGAACAATCTAGACTCGTAATATGTTCATATAAATTCATTAAAATAATTGAGTCCGAGTCAAATGTTGGTTTGAGAAAGCGTTGTTTAGCCGTGATCTTCTAGTTTTCAGTACAGTACATACATACTTGAAAGTAAATTCTTATGCTATTTCGTCACAGTTCTGATTATTTATGCAAGACTCCCAAGATATAGAATAATACTATTTGGAGCCCAATCACGTCAATTCTTTCACGAGAAGTTGTTCTTATGTTGGTCCTTTTTGTCGTATGAACGTACCTTTATGTTTGTTGCATGTGATCTCGATTTTGTTCGTTAGCAGCGGTGGAGGCTTTCTTACTTCTAGCGACTTCCACAAATTTTTTACCCCTTTTCCCACTCTGAAAAGCACATAAAATAACTGTGTTCAGTGATCAATTCTGCAAATGTGATAGGCTTGGATCTAACCTTTTTTCATTATGTTTTGTTTTGTTTTTCATGTTTTGTCCCCATTTTTTGTGACCTCTGCTAATGCCTTGACTGCAGGAATTAAAGTACTTAAATATGTTGACTGGCGTCCAACTGAGTTCCGACAAAGTCTGAAATCATTAATAACTAATTTACAGTATTCACACTAAAACTAATCCACTTCTTCGACAAGTTTTTACATGTACCTACGTGCTTTGCATGATTCACGAAATGAATGTTCTGACAAAATCATGCCCGGCCTCTAAAAGGCCTAATCCATATTTGACATATAAGTTGTGAACAAACAATATGGAGTTAAACTATTGATTTTGTGTGTAACTATGGCTCGAAATTGCGTTAATTGTATCAAGTATGGTGGTATACTTTGATGATATTTTTTTAAAAAAATTGTTATATAAGGTTGGAAAAATATTTAATTTGTATGCAGTGGAGAGAGACTTTGTTGGAAGAATTGCCATGGCGGGGCGGAGGGGTGCGGTTGTACGTACCTGTTCAACTTTTTCTAATTAGTAAAGATATTATAAATTTTTAATAAAAAAACTATATATATTTATAATTTTTTGCATCCCTTATATTGATTTTTTAGTTCATTAATAATTATTTTTTAAATTTTACACTTCCTATATTGATTTTCTGGCTCGGCCAGGAAGAATATATCATACTCAATCTGTGGACGTTTAGAAGTTGTTATATCAAAGAGTACTGATCAACGGTCAAGAGGGATTAAAATAATGGAAAACCAATCTCCTAAAAATATGTTATCACCATTTTAGTAGGGATTCAACGAACCATACGGATATCGACCCTCTAATGTATACATATATAAAAGATAAGTGTTAATCCTTCTATTATGATTTAGAAGTATACTTTAAGCAAAAACATTCCATCTTGTTGCTCCTTGCGTGTAGTATGAAAACTATAAATATAAGCAATTTAATCAGTTGGCGAAGTAGAAAATACATTATGGGGTATAATGTATTTTGTTTGAAATGGATTCTAAAAAATAATTGGTAATTTAAAATGAATGTAAAAAGCTTTATGTTGGGGCCTAATATTGAAATGATGGAGTGCTCAATATAAATTAGCATGATTTGCGGTAGCAGACAAATGAATGTCTCTCGTGTGTAACAACAAATAGACAGTTTTTATTTCGTACATAGTCCAAAGGAAAATGGAATTTCTTGGTGCAAAAGAGTGGGCATATAGTTAGAATAACAATCGATCTGTCTATACTCTATATCTTTAACCGTTAATTATTAGAGATGAAGAAAAAGGAGCGAGTGGTCCTACTAGTTGAAGTTCATACATACGCCTTTTCAGACTTTTCAGTTTGTGATGGAAACCTTTTTCTTTTTGGTTCTCTGTAGCGTATAATACACAAGTTCGGAGTTACGCCTTTTTACCATTAACATCCAAATGTAGCCACTATTTGGAAACGTAAAGAGAAGCTTAAACCAAAATGTTGCCACAGATATCGTTGATCGTGTGGGACAATTGTATTTTTCTGGGTTCCAGTGTTCACTGACAGGACCATATATTTATCACGAGTTGAAGTTTGCGGTTGATTTTCTGGCCTCCTTGGCAATTATTATCACATATAAATTGCAAGTCTATCTTTTTTATAACTCTATAGTATTATATGTCCTTGATGATGTGATTCGATATTGTCTACCTTCTTAATACAGTACTTAATATTGTATATCGTGTCTCCATCAGGAAATCACCTAGACTTGATGTCTCTTAAACAAGATTTATCTAGTTTGAGTATTATGATGATATGATCCAACATAAAATTTGTCCGATTATGTATGTATCTGCTTAAAATAACTCATGATTCATATACAAAAAATAACCATTAAAAAAAGGGTGAAAATTCAGTTAAAGTATCGGAGCAATTCGCACTTTGCACGCATGAGAACCAGGAAATGATTTTCCCACCGGAATGGCGGAATTAGGCTCCTTGCCACCCCGCCTACGCTAAACAGACAACCTTCAGAAATAAGGAGGGTTGGTACGTACTTGATACTAGAGAGCTAAGTAGGTAACTATCTTTCTAAGGCATAATTCCCACTTTTCCACCATTGGCCACACCACAGATTTTGTAATTAGATTGCCCACTCTATCGTGCAGGCTTGCCGGGTATCCCGGGCCCTCATATAATGTAACTCCTATATTCTAAATGAATGAATTATTGAATGAGTTTGTAATATTTTATTCTTTTTGTCTAAAAAAAAATAAAACTATTTCATTGTAATTTTTTAATTCGACACCGTCGATCATCGTTTTTAGAGAAAGAAAATATATACTTTTATCCATGTATAGATAAGTTCTTCGTAGCCAGGTATTCAGTGATGTTTTATTTTCATTTGGAAACGGTATAAATCATACTCGAACTAATTTTCATTCGATATCTGTTTACTTTTTATAATGAGAAAAAAAAATTCCAATAATTATTTATTCATAGATATCAGATGTGAAGTTTAGACCTTATACTTGCGAGAGATCGATGTATGTTTTCTTCTAGAGCTCTAAATTAATGATTTTTTTTTATTTGAATAAACTGATTTTGTTTTTGTTTCATGGTGCAATATTAACTAAAACACTACCTTGTGTGGGTTGGTCAATTCTCAATTGATCGTGCGGGCACGCTGAATCATGTAGCCGCCAAAAATATAAAACCCATGCAAAGCAGCAAAAGCTCTTACTTGCGACCTTATCAGTGCCGGCCGGTGCCTTACTCCGACGACTTTGACCTCATTTTGTACTTTTTTTTTCTTTTTCCGTCGGCGTCGCATGAACACATCACTTTCATCTCACTGAGTAAACCACTATTAGTCTATTATGTGTTCTCAAAGTATATGTTGACCTTTTGCTATAAACGTGCACCGCCTGGCTGATCTTCTTGATTGGGAAAACATAAAAATTCAGAAGAAACATTCGCAGTCCTGCATAATGATAACAAAATATTGAGTAGAATAATTGAACAAAAAAGCAAAATCTAGCAAAGTATTCTTCTAAGTATCATTTACTCGAAAATGTCCAAATACTACTTCTGACTATACCCGATAGTGGTCAACTAAAAAATATACGTATACCATCGAGTCCTAGCTCAAACATTGTGAGCTCATTTTTTTTTTACGTTATTTTATTTTTTGTTTAATGTTTGTATAATACATTATACATTTCAAAATCATATTTCGTTATATATCGCCATATTCACGTATATGGACTTAATGAAAACTTTTATTTCTAAAAAAACTTGGTGAAAATTTTAGTCATATTTCAAAATCATATTTCGTTATATATCTGCCATATTCACGTACAATAGAACTTCTATAAATTATAATAGTGTTGGAACCATCAAAATTTATTAATTTAGCGAATTATTAAATAATCGATAAATTAATAAATTATTAATTTAAGGAATGTGTATGAAAAAAAAAAAGAACCGTCAGTAAATTACTTAATTGGCAATTGTCCGAATCAATCAAGTATCAAAACTATTCTGAATGCTAAAGATGTATACATAGTTCATATAATCTCGGGAGATTAAAAAGTTAAGTATTAATAGTTTATATTTTACTAAATATTATAGTAATTATTATTATTTTTTGTTGTTAGTGTATTTATTAATTTATAGTATTGTTGGGACCTATATATATAGGAGAATTTCTGAAACATTATTATCTTATCATTTTATTGATTTTAATTACTTTTTATACTGATTCCAAGTTGGGACTGAAAAAAAAATATTAATTGTTAGAAACTATTAATTTATAGATTATTAGTTTACTGACGTTCTACTATATATATGAACTTAATGAAAACTTTTATTTCTAAAAAAACTTAGTAAAAATTTTAGTCATATATCACCTAATAAATACTCCAGTGTTTTGGAATTTTCACATTCATATTTCAAAGTTTCAGTCAAACTATCTACTTGGATTGTTTGGGTTCAAAGTTCAAACATTGAGACAGACACACAAACACACACATATAACAAAACAAATAAGTAAATGAAATTAATTAGTTTTTTAAAGAAAAATCGATCTACATGCAATAAGCAGCCGCATACTATTTCATGGCTTTTACTCAAATCGAAGAGGAAAACATACGAATGTGGTACTTTTTCTGTTAACAAAATGCATCGGAAGAAATTAAAAAAAAAAAAAAACATCTCAATCTGGCCAAATGAGAATATTTGTTTGCGGGCCATATTGATAAATATATGTTTGTCATTGTGTTTAATTTATTCCCAAGAGATATATAGTAATATAGATAGTAAAAGTTATATGTTGAGAATGAGGTCCTGGGTCAGTTCTAAGTCATTTTTGCTCTCCAAACTATAGTACAAATTCCATTTCCTACTCTAATATCGACTCATGGTCAATTCTTTCTCTGTCTGTGACCATCTGGTGATATCTAGGGAACAAACTCATGTTACATATTCCAATTTCCTACGGAATATGTAACCTGTAAGTTACTATTGATATTTATTTTTCACTTTTCTTTACGTAGGGGTTATCCTAGTGGATGTGACTAATCTATTGGATTTTCAGCATTGCCAAAACAAATTATGCTTGCTATTTTTAATCCCGCATTATATTCAGGTTAGACTAAATAGTATCACACTGTCACTTGGATACTCTCCGGAGTCGAGTGACGCAATTGGAATCAGTACATCTAAGCACGTCGGGGAGTTCAGTTTAATTTGCTCTTTGTGACTAAGAATATAGAACCAATTCAATAGCCAAATTGGTTTTTTTTTTTTTTTTTTTTTTCCCTCTCTTTCATTTTGCATTATATACACTTGTAGAACAACTATTATTTATTCAGTGGTACAAAAATTTTGCATGTTATCTCAGGTGCCACGTAGTGTGACGACGAGGAATACAGACCAATCCAAGTAATTATAATGATGGACATTGGACAGCGTCGAAGTTGTCCATTTGTGAGGATAATATTAGTGTATAATCCCACTGATAGAACCTTAACGCTTTGTCGGGACGCTTTCAGATTTTAATTTCACGAAAATTGATACACCATTAGACAAAATTTTACTTTCTTCAACATAGTCCATCTAGCTCACCAGCTCAAAGCATCCATGACAAGTCCTCTGTCCGATTCCCTGATCATTGGGGCAAACAGACCATCACAATTGTAAACAACTTAATTAATTAATACAGACTTTCGAGAGATGGAATCTCTGTCGCTAAGTATGATATGATAAACTAATACTCATACATATTTGATTGATTGGGATTTTACGGTCCATATAGTCTTTCTATTTTAAAACAGAAAACATTGTTTTGAGACGATAAATTACATTCTAATACTATATATATATATATATATATATATTAGCTTTTGTGTTATACTTTCTCCGTTCTGAAATTATTGTCCAGTTTTTGTTTTCATTTTAGTTTAAATCGTACTAAAAGTGAAATATCAAACTGAATAATAATTTCGAGACAGAGGAGTACGAAATAAAGAATGTGGCCCGTACCGGATTAGAGACTCTAGTGCTTTCATTTGCTGTAATTTCCAAATGCCAGCTGCTTCATAATACCAAACTATGAAACCAGCAAGAAATGAAAGGGAGGACATTGAAGAAGAAGATTTCCAGCAGTTTGAATTTCTTCAAAGATTGTCAAAGTTTATATAATCAAGTAGTCAACCGTTCTCACATTTGATTTAACCTTATAAATAAAAAAAAAAATCCAAAACATTCAATGCGTCCCACTCGAAATTAGTCCGAGTACGATTGGTGCACACTTAATATAAATTAATCATTCGTTTATTTTAAAAGAACTTATCTTTTTTCAGGACAAAAGAAGTATAAAAGTTTCGACCCCAAATAGAAAAAACAGAAACGAAAAAATCCAAGAGATAATCACGGGGGAACACAGTTATGTTTTTCATCATAGCAACAATGTACAAGTAACAACACATGCAAAATCACCTCCACAAAAAACCACTTTAATTCAACCTATTTTCTTTTTTCCCTTTTCTCCACTTTTTTTTTCCACACGAACTCCTAATAGTTGTTCTTCATCCCTCAAGGGTAATTAACAAAGTCCGTAGAAACCTTAACCGCAAAACTATTAACCAGCGAGAGAGCATTAACCGTAACAGCCTCGGCTCGCTTGACCCGATCGAAGACGTCGGATTTCATGGGCCCTTCCGGAACTCCATCAAACCCGTCTTTACACGTCTCCTCATTCGTCAGCGCGGCGCTCATCCACGTCTGGATGTTACTCATCTGGAACTGAAACGACTCGCTGGACCGGCTCACCAGGTGCCGCATCTGCTTCAGGGAGCCGCGGAGCTGGTCCACGGCGTCCCCGAACACCGAGAAGCAGTCGTGCAGCGCCGCCGCGGCTCGGTGGTCGGCTCCGTAGTCGGCTTCCTTGGTCAGGTTGTTGAAGTAGGTGGCCTCGTGGGTGACCCGGGATAAACTCAGGGCGATGGCGACCCGGACGAGCTTGTCCGGGTTCTGCTGGACCGCGGCGGCGTAGTGCGAGAGTGAGTTGAAGCAGTCTTGCGGGTACTCAGTTGAGGCGCAGCTCGTGCGGATGAAATCCATGTCTTCTTTTGTTGGGACCATGTTGTTGGTTTTCGGAGCCGGGTTAACGGCGGCGGCCGGAGGAGTTGCCGCCGGCGAGGTGGTGGTGGTGGCGGAGAAGGAATAAGGGTCGATGAGGGAATGGGTGGTGGTGACAAGGAGGAGAAGGGTGGCGACAAGGAAATAAAAACGGCTCTGAGTTTGAGTTCTCATTTTGCTTAATTAGCACTTTTTAGCTCTTTGGAGTTGAGAGTGTTTTCTTTTTTGGGAGGCAAATGAGAGTGGATTGTGGGAATTGGTTTGGGGGCTTCTCTAACTCTACTTGGTGGATGTTTTATATAAGCTCATGTTTGGTGTGAAAAGGCACTAATGCCCTCCCTTTTTTTTTAAATTGGAATTCTTTTTTATTTGAAAATTAGAAATGATCAAGTTATCTACAAGTGCTCTTGTGGCACATGTTTGTATGATTGTTGAGCTATTTGTGTGTGTGTGGAGTGGGACTTTCAAATGGTACATAATTTTTTTTTTTTTAAAAAAAAAATTGATATAGATTTTGACTTTTTTTGGACCCGCATGTGCCATAAATCATGGTCCCTGATTTTTATTTTTTTAACATGGTGAAAGTGAAAGTGTGAAACAAATAACTGATTCCCACTAATGCTGCCTTTGTATAAAGCCAGAATTTTCAGTTTGGGAAGTTGGAGTTTTATCAGATCTTGGTCTCTTCTTTGTCGATTTTTGTAGCTTTTTTTCAACTCTGCTTTGACTTTTTTGGTTAACTGTGTAGAACTCTGCCTGAACTTTGCAAATTTTCTGCCTCAAACTAGAGACATGTTTGTTAATCCAAAATGGTATTTCTAATCTTTCCAATGGGATTTGGTTCTTATTTTGGTTCAAAAAGAGCACCTCGTAAAAATCTGAAAGGTTAATGAACGTATATATGAGTATATTTATCAAATAGGAGGTAATTAATTAAGGATAGTTGTTCATAAAAAAGAGTGAGGCAAGAGATTTTGGAAATCATCATAGTGTTTTCTACTAAGATAATTTAATTCACTTAAAAGCATCTAGGATAAGTGACTGAGGGTAGGAGATTGAAATCGCGTCTAAAGTAATAATGATCACGATTTTTTTCGATCATCCAAAATTCTGAAAAGGCAATATATTCATACATAGTGCAACAATATGAATACATTTCTTTAGTTGTTCTGGTAAACAGTAAAAAGTTAACTACTTTTGACCGTAAGACCCAAATGATGATGATGGGATGCATGACAAATTGACAATGGACAGGTTTATTAGGAATCTTTTGTTTACCTCATGGCTGAAATCCGTTTCTCCCTATGCCACCTCCACACAATTAGGGTTATGGAGAGGATATAGGTTTAACTAGCATTGATCTTAAAAATGGTTTTTTTTTTTTTTCAAGAAAACAATTTTAAGCAAGTTGCCGTTTTGTATATTTCACAAGCACGTCTGCGGCATTTCCTTTCTGATATATGTTTGTGAAAACTATTTGGATGATTAACCGAATGTTTCATCATTCCTAAATCTCATGATGTCATGCATAGTCTTATATACCTATAAAAACTACTATATCAAAAAGTAAGAGAGAATGATGGGGTATTATAACTGAACAAACTGTAGTGTTATAAACAAAGAGTGGTGATTGTTGACTTTGCAACTAATTCAGTCTTTGATTAATGTATCGTTGGACTGTATAATTGAGGAACAAATTAAGCTGAATTGGTGTCTATTAAGGAAACAAATTAACAAATTTTTCTTTCACGTACCGTATGTATGAAGTCTGAAGAAGATGTATGACGTCAACCTAGCTATGGTTATGGCTGCTTCTAAGGAGGACGGTCTCTGCGGTTTAATTTAGCTGAAATAATTAAACAAATCAATGTGTTGAGAATTTTCATAGCTTGCACGATCCTCTAATTGGAAATCAGAGGGTGACTAGAACTTCATATAATTGAAGTTTCACCATCCACAAAACTGTGTTGGTTTAATACATGTTCTTTCTTTTTTTTTCTTCACGGTGAAAAAAAAAGAAGAAAATCTAGTAAACAAAAGTTTAAGACCACTCACTCAGTAATTCCAACCACGAAGCCCCTCTTTTCCCTTTTCGAAAAAGATGATGAAGAAGAAGATATAGACCAACTTTCTGCCTTGATCAATGCAGTATGATCCGGAGTGGTTGAAGCTTGAACCCAGGAGTAAGTATAATTTTAAAAAAATTTGAATTGAACTCCATGTACATGGATTGAGTACTTCATCTTAACTATCAAATTTAAATTTTTATTTTTAGCACAAATTGTATCAAAGTTAAAAGTCCAAACTGGACAATCATTTTGTAACACAAAGAGTATTTGTTTTATTTGTTTTTTTTTTCCCCTTTTAACATTAGGAACAGGCATAGCTTAGCTACGTACTGAAACTGAACTAAATACTTCAAACGCTATTAGCATCTGAAACTGGACATCTTAATTAAACGTTATGATTTTCACAAGGTTTTTAAATCCCTTAAAGAGTTCGATGTTCCTTTTATTAGCATATTTCGAAAATAAATCAGCAGTGATAAAACAATTGATTGAAAATATAAATTATTAAAAAGAAATCACTATTTTTCGTACGTTAATTCATGTATCATGGTCGGCTTCTAGTTCTCCTATAGCCACATTAAATATTTGGAAAAGATGTGCACGTACAACGAATATTGCACTCGCAACAAATTCATTCAGATTGAGATTAGTCAAGGTCAAATTTCCGCCAAATAATTGGATTAAGTTATTATATGGATTTATTAATTTGAGGGTAGGCTTATGTGAGGGAGGGGAAAAGATAGCATAAACTTGTTAATTTCGATTCGCTCCAAACCAAATAATACTAGAAGGCGGCATGCAGGCATGATTGGTCTTAATCAGATAATTAGGTTAATCTTTCACGATTGATTTATATTTTTTAAATGCATTTCCGACATCATTATTGTGAATTATACCTTGTACTTGACGATGATCATGTCTGGTTCGTATCAGATCGAACAGATACCGAAAGTGCATGAACAAAATCAATTGATTTCTCGTCCACACTATGTCATGAGATCAGATTTTGCATAATAAAATATATCCAATAATTAAGCAAAATCTGTGTTCAGAACTTCGGTTTTGCTTTTGATTTATTCTGGTTATAATCATCAGGTGAAGAAATTGGCGAAAGCTGAAAATGATTATGAATATCAATATCAAATTAATACTCTCTCTATTTCAAAAAAAAAAAAAAAAGTCTACATTATAAGTAGTGAGTTGTATTCTTTTTAGTATAAATTGTAATTTACAATATGAATTTTCTTTAATAACAGAGGGAATAGCGTATATATTAACAAGGTTTTTCTCGGATGTCTAGTGTATGTCATACATGAAACCAGTAGCAAAGCAATATAAGGATATACTCCCCCTGTCCTATAATTATTGTTCAATTTTATTTTTTATTTTTAATTCAAATTATACTAAAAGTGAAATTTCAAACTGCACAATAATTTTGGGACAGAGGGAGTATATAAATTGGGAAATATTTTTTTGTAAGTGTAATAGTGATTACTCTTTGATTAATTGACATGTTTTCGATCAATTATATTTACTCAAACTTTACGTCCTTTCATTTTCTAGGACTTGTTAGATAGTCTAAGTAACGTTACATTAGTAGAACACAAGGAGTGACTAAAAGATTCAAAACGTATAAATACAATTGAGATGGAACCCTTAATTTCTCAAGGTTTTCATTGTTACTTTTTTTTTTTTTTTCCTTTTCCTTTTTTCCCCATAAACGTTTTCCAAACGAAAAACGTTGAATAGAATTTTGGGGTCATGATCATAATGCGACCCCTAACGGAATTCGGAGAGGAAAGATCATTGTATCTCCTTTGCAACAAAAATCAAAGCTAGCTAGTAAGACAAAGAATTGCATGAAACACAACATTATTAGGCATGTGGCCAAGGGGGAATTGTGACAGTTTGTACAGAAAGGGAGTGATAACGATTCAACTATTCAACCAAAAAGTGTTGCACTTTTCTTCATAGTTTTCATGGGGTCCTTTTAAAACTATATGCACAAAGTGTATGCGTGTGCGTATAGATGAATAACTACATTATCAAAACGGGCGATTGCTTGATCATCATCATCTGGAAGTTCAATCATATATATAATATATATGTGCCAGCTGAAATTATTTTAGAAGTATATGATGATTGGTTTGGAGATGACTACATATATATTATTGAATTTGCAACATGTGATATCTAGGGTCCTCTTTTTAGCCTTTAGCACATCGCATTCGGGATTTTGGCTGGAAAATGGACAAAAAAACAAACAACCTAGCTAATTGTTAAGTCTCTCAATAGAAAGGATAAGCCAATATCGACAATTTTAACTGCCTCTGCCAGCCCAAAGTTATCAGGGAACATCCGATGATGAAAGTCTTGAGAAGTGAAAGGGAAATTTAAGGAACGGCCAAGTAATTTGAATATTGATGATTTAATTACGGTTTTTTATAAAATATTAAACGGGATTTTCGGTAAAAATTTTTTCTGATAAGTTCATTAAACATGTTAGTATGAGCCCGTCACACCTTCCTCTACTAATTTTTATCTTGGTAACTTTTAGAGTATCTGCTCGAATCAAGTAAAATAATTTAAACTTGGTAACTTTTAGAGTATCGGCTCGAACTCGAATCAAGTCGAACGTAGCTTAACGCATGAATTTTATCCAAAATGCTAAAAGGGAAGGAAAATTGGAGGGACACGGGCTGAAACGTGAGGAAAGAGCTACACTGGGCTATATTTTTGTTGGAATAACATTGATTTGTATGTTGGGCCAGCAGGGGAATGACTTCAAAGATAAAGAAAAAGAAGAAGATTGGTAAAGTCAAGAATAACATTTTGATGATGATGGGCCAGAATTGTCAGTGGCGGAAGAACAAAGCTGTGGCCGCTTGAAAATAACTCAAAGAGGAGGGAGGGGTACAACACGAGGACTTCCCAGGGGGTCACCCATCCTAGTACTACTCTCGCCCAAGCACGCTTAACTTCGTTGGGGTGGCAAACAACAACGACCCAACGACAGAGCCTAAGCCCAATAACGGTCATAGAGATGTGACTGGGACAACAACAACGGTAACATCCGACCCAGAAAAAGTGGCGCACATCCCAAGGCAACACAACGTAACCCCCAACATCGGCGAGTGGAGTTACGCGCAAAAGAGGGGTCGACGGCCGATCTTCGGCGGAAATCTTGGAGGCCACCCCAACGAAGTTTCCAGTCAGAAAGGACAAAAGGCGAAACAAATTCAGTCGAACCCGTTTGCCCTGCTGGCTAATCTGACACAGGAACCATCGGCGTCTCAACCACGACCAAATGGAAAATCGATGCCAGTAAGTGCTCTTCCGATCATTAACAACCAATTTGACCCATCTATTGGTTTTTCTTCAGGTAAAGCTCCAGTGAAGAAGAAGGCCCAACCCGGAAACAGGGCAAAGGCACAGGACCCAGTGAATGTTCCCTCCAAGAGAAAAGCGGAGATAGTGGGCCGAGATAAGCCATGGGCGAAAAAGTCAGCACAAAACGACCCAATAACACAGTTAACTAGCCCAATGAGCCACAACGTTCCCCAAACCCAACAAGGCCAGGACCATCAACATGCCTATTGCTCTCCATCCCCTTCCCACCAATATACCCACGCAGAACCTCCTTCCCCTGCAATGACAAGCCAACCCACCGTCGTCACCACTGAGCAGGACCAGATTTCTGCACCCACCGTCGAGATAGCCAAACACACAATAGTTAACATCCCTCATCCCAATCCCAGCCGAAAACCAGATAGCTCCACATCTATCATACCCGACAACCTAGAAACCACTACAATGGAACCAAAATCGGGAAAACCGCCGGACCCAAAATATGCATTTCACCTAAAATCGAAGCTACAATTCAGTGGGTCTTCAAGCGGGAAACCACCTGACCCATCCGGGGATCTGATGGGGGGCGAAAAGCAATACAGTAATGCAATGCTGGACCACCGTTTAGTGGCGGAAGACGCGCACTGGTCTGACGCAGACGAGGAAACTCTGCCGGACGCCGGCAGGTAATATTTCCCATCTCAACTCTTAATAAAAAATTTTTAAATGGCTAAGCACTTATTAGCATGGAACTGTCAAGGTATTTCGAATAAAAAGACGATTGCTGCTTTAAAAGACTTAATTAAGAGTCATAGGATGGATATGGTTGCTATATTTGAACCTAGAACTAGCGGCTCTGATGCCGATGCTATTGTTAAAAAAATAGGAATGGCGAATTCGCACAGGATTGAAGCTGTTGGATACTCGGGGGGAATTTGGTTACTCTGGGTGGACACTGTGTCAGTAGAAATACTACACAACGACTGGCAATTTCTCCATGTTAAAGTGTTGTTTCAAGATAACTTGTGGTGTCACTTGACCGTAGTGTATGGCAGTCCTCAACCACTGACCAGACGTACACTATGGGAGAATCTTAATGTGTTTGCAGGTACAAACTCTATCCCATGGATTATTATGGGAGATTTCAATGCATACACATCTGAACAAGACAAAACAGGAGGAAGAAAATCTTATGGTTGTCGAAGGTTTAGGGAATGGATTGACAGGAATGCATTGAATGATCCAGGTTTCTCGGGCTCGAGGTTTACATGGCAAAGAGGACTAGTTCACGAAAGAATTGATCGGGTTTTCACGAATGACAAGTGGGAGGACTTTTTCATGGACACATTGGCGAAGCATCTCCCTAGAACAGCCTCCGATCACTCTCCATTGCTGGTGAAATTCAAAGCTAGAGGTGACAGGTGGCAAGGAAAGAAATTTTTTAAGTATTGGTCTGCCTGGGAGGCGCACGATTTGTGGAATGACTGGTTGGCTGAACATTGGGACGAGCTATCATGTTTTCCGGTGGCTATACGAAGCTAACAGTCCAGCTTCAAGAGTGGAAAACTCATGTGTTTGGTGATCTAAACAAACAAAAGAATAGGGTATTAGCGCGGCTTCAAGGGTTGCAGAAGGCGTTGGCTCTCTACCAATCCAACTCACTGCGAAGACTAGAACAGCAACTTCGTGAGGAATACGAGACAATTGTAACTCAGGAAGAACTGTTACGGGTCCAAAACGCTAGAGCCATCTGGTGGACACAGGGAGACCAAAACACTCGGTACTTCCACTCTATGCATAAACAGAAGAAAATAAAAAACAAGGTGAAGGCCATCCGTCTGGGAAATGGCAATTGGTGCTCAGACCCGATGGAATTATGTCGCCAAGCAACCTACTACTTCAGGGAAGTCTACACAGGCCGGACTCGGCTCAAAATACATATAGTATTCGTGGTAAATTCCCCCTCGACGAGAATCGAAGTTCATCTCCTAGAAAAGCAGTGGACGACAATGAAGTCAAGAGTGCGGTGTTTGGGATGAACAAATTCAAGGCGTGTGGGGTCGATGGCTACGCAGCAGGATTCTTCCAACACAATTGGGAGGCAGTGAAGGGGTCAGTATGCAGGATGGTGAGAGATGCCATGCTATCTGGGAAAGTTGACAGAAGGATTAACAAGGCAATGGTTGTTCTACTACCAAAGGTCAAGAACCCAGAAGCCTTCCAGAATATGAGGCCGATTAGCCTGATCAACGTCTCGGCTAAAATAATCTCAAAAGTTTTAGCTAACAGGTTGAGGAAAGTAATGAATAAGTTAGTACTACCGACGCAATCCAGCTTTGTACCGGGACGAAGTATCATGGAAAATATTGTTGTTGCACAAGAGGCGGTGCATACAATGAGGTTGACAAAAGGAGAGAAAGGCTGGATGGCGCTGAAAGTCGACCTAGTCAAAGCTTATGATAGAATCAAGTGGAGCTTTATACAGGACACAATGGAAGACGCGGGAATTCCAAAGGCTCTCACCTCGGTGGTCATGAGCTCTCTACACACGGGATCAACACAAATCTTGTGGGAAGGCAAACTGGGTGAGGAATTCCAACCTACGAGAGGCGTTCGTCAGGGCGATCCTATTTCGCCTTATATATTTGTTCTCTGCATGGAGAGACTATCGCAGGCGATAAATCTCAAAGTTATCAATGGAAACTGGAAGCCTCTAGTATTCGGCAATGACAGATTTCCTCTATCCCATTTACTCTTCGCCGATGACCTAATCTTGTTTGCGGAAGCCACCCAAGATCAGGTGGGAGAAGTTAGAAGAACACTAGCCGCATTTTGTGTTGCATCAGGGCAAACGATCAGTCAACAAAAATCAGTAGTCTACTTCTCTCCAAATGTGGATATCACTGAGGCTGATCTTCTGAGCAGTGAACTGGGGGTTCGAAGGGTGAACAATCTGGAGAAATACCTTGGAACTCCGATAATTCACGGAAGAGTAACAAAGGATATATACTCTGAATGGATTTCTAAAGCCCAGAAAAGAGCTTCAACATGGAATACAAAGAAAATCTCGTTGGCGGGTAGGCTAACTCTATGTCAGTCCATTCTGTCAGCTGTTCCTCTTTACCTTATGCAGTCGACTATGTTACCGAAAGGGGTGTGTGATGAGTTTGATAAAATTAGAAGGAGTTTCCTGTGGGGTAGCAAACCGGGTGACAGAAAGCCTAACATGGTGAATTGGGAGACTGTTTGCCAACCTAAAAATAGAGGTGGTCTCGGACTAAGGAAACTGAGGGAGTTTAATTCGGCATTTATTCTCAAATTTGCCTGGGGATTAGTCGCGGATCACGGCGGTTTGTGGAGTAAAATCCGAGAACAAAATATAACGTGGCTCGGTGTGAGGTATTAGATGACATATCGAGAACTAATGCATCTCATTTGTGGAGAAGCATTGCTACAGTTTGGGGTGAACTATCTAGGGCAGTGAAATGGGTGGTTGGGAATGGAGAAGTGGTCAAATTTTGGCAGGACAATTGGGTCGATTATAATGTAGGGCCTTTATATCACTTGGCTATATCCCCAATCCCTCCATCTCGTGGAACAAACGAGTGGCTGAATTGTTAACCCCGTCGGGTTCATGGAATTGAGTCTTATATCTCCTTTCTTGGCCGGAAATTACAGAGACAGATTAAGGGCAATCCCTCCACCGCAAAGAAACTCGACCAAAGACCATGTCGTCAAATTGGCCGAATCAGGGAGGTTCTCAACAACAACGGCTTACACGCTTCTTATGCAAGGGAGATGGGAAGAAGCAGATAGAGGCTGGACCTTAATCTGGAAGTGGTGTGGTCCGGAGAGAGTCCGTATTTTCTTGTGGCTATTATACAGGAAGGCTCTAAGGGTGAATTCGGAGAGGATGAGAAGACATTTGACAAACGACGCAGCCTGTCATATATGTGGAGAAGAGGAATCCCTGTTCCACCTCTTCAGAGACTGCTACCGCAGCAAGGAGATTTGGCGTGGCTGCAACAACAACTTGGGCGCCGATTTTTGGTTAGGTTCGGATTGGAATGAATGGATTATCTGTAACTTGAAGTCGTCTGTTTTGCAGGAAGGTGCTGCTTGGCCAACATGGTTCGCAATCACGTGCTGGAGACTGTGGACTGCCAGGAACAAGGAAGTATTTGGGGACGAGATTGTGGAGGAAGGCTCCTTAAAATGTCTCATAAAAGCGACCGTGAAGGAAATCACTAGATCGAACCGGATCTTTGCCCAGAGTCAAGGCCGAAGTCATCTCCTTTTGCAAGTACAACACTGGCGCCCTCCACCCAATAACTCAGTTAAAATAAATACTGATGGGGCCAGGTCCGAAACCGTGAAAAAATCAGCAGCGGGGGGAGTTCTTAGAACATGTCATGGTGAGTGGATAATGGGATTTGCAGCAAATGCGGGATTCTGCGATCGCTAGAAGCTGAATTTTGGGGGCATATTTCGGCCTCCAAATTGCTTGGGAACTCGGCTTTCGTAATGTCATTTTGGAGTTGGACGGCGTAGCGGGTCCAATTCTTATCGGATACGAATATTGTCACTGTAAATAGTAATATCTTTTGTAGAATCAGAGGTTTGCTAAACCTCATATGGCAGGTAACTATAGTTCATGCCAGTAGAAGTCAAAATCGTGTGGCGGACGAGTTGGCAAAACTTGGCTTTTTGTGTCCTTATGGAAGGCAAGTTTTGCCAACACCTCCATCCCAAATCTTAGAGCTTTTGGAAAGTGAAGCTGTCGAGACATCCCAGTATTAGAGGGATGCTTTTGTATCTAAGCCATTAGGCTTCCACATTATATAAAAAAAAAAAATAAATAAATAACTCAAAGAAACAAAGTTTTCAAATTAAAAATTTGTGATTTGATTATTAGTCCAAAAAAATTTCTTGAAACACCTAGTTATTGTAAGGATTTTGAGAGTAATAATAGTTATGCAGAGTATGAATAAATGTTGGACTAGAAATAAGGTTAAAAGTGATGGAGAAGAAAATTGGTATTAGATTTATTAGAAATAATAATAAACAGAAACTAAAGAGGAGAAAGACTATATCTCTGTATTTTTTTCACAATGAATAAGTACATCATGTTCATTTTTATAGATTTAGATACATTCTTGATAAACTAGTTCTATCATTCGTCGCGCATCGCGCGATCTATTTTATTATTAATAAAATGATAATAATTTTTCTAGTTAGAAGAAGATATATAATACGAAGTTTAAATAAGAAAAAGATTGAATCTAAACATAAACCCAAAAAAAATGAGCATTAGTAAATGATTGAATTAGAAGATGGAATAAAATTCTCCATATGTTTTTTCTTATTGTTTTATAAATATGAATGAAATATTGTAATATTCATTTCCATGATTCGTATCATGCCCATGGTTTCTAAAAGAACTAAGGTCTTCACATTAGTGTAACAATTGAAAAATATGCATAGTATGGTCTGTAAATAAATGAGCAGGAATGAACAGCAAGAAACTACTAATGATAGGTACATTCATTGCTGACTTATTGATAATGCCACCTTCAATAGCAATTGAAACTCTCATAATAGACATGTTTGAATCAGGATACTAACTCAAGAAATTAGAACATCACCACAATGCTAAAGTTAAGGTAGATGTATCCCTTCAATTCCCATCTATAGCATTTGCCTTTCTAACATCTAATAACCAATAAGCTCAAATTTCTAAGTAGCATATATTTTAGTGAAATTTATTTACCCAAATTCGTCAATCTAACCGCAGCATGGCTGAAGAATATCTTTTGCAATCTGTTAGCAAGCTTGCAGATATTCCACTTCTCTCCTCCTCCGTAAACTTGTATCTGGGTAAGGTGATGTACAATTATCTGATAACAAATGGAAATAAGAAATTTTTAAACCTGCAAAACAAAGTAATAGTGATCAAAAATGAAATTTCTTATCAACAAAGTACAACGAATGATAGTACAAGATTTTCTACTCAATTCACAAGAACAAAATCCATATCTGGAACTCCAAGAAAATTGTAAGGGAAAAAGTAAAGAAGATTAATAAGGTGTGATGCATAAAATTGCAACAGAAGCAATTGGAGGCAATCAAAATCTGTGTATCGAGTCAGATTTCATCTCTACACATGCATCTTTGAACCCTACGCTGTTTAATAAAATCAATTTATTTTAAGAAAAATGATAAGTATAGTGACTAATATACACTGAAAATAAATAATGACTGAGTTTGCTCCTTAATTTTTACAAAAATTACACTTTGACCCGTAATTAATATAGCCACATCAATCACTATGACTTTTCATAATACTTTTTTACTGGTTGTATCATTGTTGTTATTTTAATTAGTTTATCAAAACACCCATACTTACATCTCTTTGAGCATCATTCATCAGGATTCAATCCAATCAACAACCAACAAAAAGTAACAGAAGAGCGTACACACATGATTACAATCGAAGCCAAAGGGGAAAAAAAAAAAAAAAAAAACTAGAACCAAAGGGTTAAGTTAATTCTAAAGCCTGAATTAGTATCCTTAGGGCTGCAGTTTCAAGCGCAACTGCGATTATATCTGCTGCCATGAGGATTGAGGAGGAAATTTGAAAATTCAATCTTTCCGAAAAGAGAAGAGGATGAGAAGAGGCGGTGGCAATGGGGTTTTGGAGAGGAATGTTGCCTTTCGCCGGGTACTGGTGATAGTTTTGGGGGGAAGGGAGGAGGAGGTAAAGTCATAGAGGAAGTGTTACTGTTAATTACAAACAGAAAAATAAACTAAAGAGATTCTTTGAGGCCGAAAATATTGATAAAACAATGTCATTTTGAGCGCCTGCTTTTGCAACAAAATAAATAAATAAAGAATCAGATTTGGCAACGACAAGTTTAGCCTTTACTATGAAGCAAAATTAGACCGTTAGATTAAAACCACTCAATCACTAGGATTGCTCAATTAGAACTCAAATTCTAGTCTTAGCCTTTACCATAAAGTAAAATTAGACCGTTAGGTTAAAACTACTCAACCAATAGAATTGCTCAATTAGAACTCAAATTCTAGTCTTAAGAGACGTTTACTTTACCTTTTAGATATAATAAGGTAACTAATTTTATCTAAATATTAAAGATAAAATAGTAATCTTTAAGACTCATTGTTAATCTCTTTTGTTCCTTATTTTTAATAGATGGTTCATTGTTAATCTCTTTTGTTCCTTATTTTTAATAGATGGTTCGTTCAGTAGTGATTCGGGTATGGCAACCGTTGATTGCCTTGTTATTGAGGGACGAGATAAACTCTAATCAAGTTTGGAGGTTTTGCCGTGAATATAAGGTTTTAGATTATAATGGGGCTCAATTTGATGGCCTCCGATCAACATTGGATCTGGTTGTTGATCGATCAGTGGCGAGGGAGGTTGATAACCGTAAATTAGTGAGGTTGGTACAAAGTTTTTGTACGCCAAAAAATAAAATAAAATGTTACGGTAAGACTAAATATTTCTACAAAGAATTGTTAATTAAGAGACTAAAGATTCCCTCCGAAGAACACAGCCAAGGAAGTCAAAAGTGCGGCCAATATTTTGCATACTATAGTTCTTAAATTATTCTCCAATGCGAAATTATTTTTTTCGCATTGGAAATTCTAATTAAATGTGGCTTCTCCTGAAAATGAAATCCCACAGTGTTTTACTTTTTTTTTTTTAAATCTTTTTTCCCTTGCAATTGGTCAAATAATAAAAGTAAAACCGGAAGAAACAGGGGCAAACTCTATCTCGTTAGAGGGAAAAGTCCAGGAAAATTACTCAATGCATTTCATATTTCCATATGTTACAATTACAATACCTTTGCGAAAAAAATGATAAGCCATTTATGCAGGCCAATAAAGAAATCAATTAAAGTATACAATAATTAGAATTTAATTGAATCAACCTATTAACTTAACGATTGAAACAACGACACTACCGTTGATAAAACAATGAGGAAACTGAAAAAAAAAACAAAAAAAAAAATCGATGTGGCTTTAAGTGGTTCGCTCAATCACATTCACAGGCCAGCCGTGAATGGCACACCGGTGGATGGAATCCAAGAATTTCCGGCCAAGAAATTCCCGACTGAAAACTTCTGGGCATCAGCAGGATTAGTCAAAACATGGAATCCACCCCATTTGACCCGTCCTCCAGTTCCGGCACCGGCTCCGGTGTTAGCATACTCAGCGTAATACAAAGTACTCAGAGCAAAGTTGCCGGACCACGGGAGCCACCCGGCCGGATCGATGGCGCTGCTGATCCCGGTTTTCATAATAACAGTGCGCGAATACTGTTTCCATGGACGGCCCAGGTAGCTCTTGACGGACACTCCGGTTCCGGAGATTTGGGAATTATGGATTACGATCCCGGTGTTTTCGTTCGGGTCGGATCTTCCTTGAGCCGTAACAGTGTTCTGCTGATTACTCATGGGTTGCCTCAAATTGATATTGCAACTCTGGAAAACGGCAACTGCGTCACCGAAGATGAAATCTACGGTTCCATAGACATCGCATTGGCGGTAGAATTGACGTTTTGAATACACGTATAATGTGTCTTGATATCCCTTGAAACTGCAACGATAGAAGACGGAAAAGTCGGATCCGGACCGAAGAGCCACCGCCTGATGCTTTGCGGCTCCTGCGGTGTTTTCAAATGTCATGTCTTGTGCAATGAAGTTGTCTCCGGTAACAGCTGAAAAAAAGTAAAGAATGAGTTAGTAAAGTATTGATATATGAGTATCAACTAGTTATACTATTAATATAAAAAGTAGAACTAAGTTTGGGCTAGAGAGTATAATCAATGAAAAAAGATTTTTATCATGAACTTACCAAAAGTTGCGGAATTAAAGGTTGTTGAGCCATCTACGACATTTTTACTGCCGGTAACGACTGTTGCATCAATTCCATCTCCCACCATCATAATATTGGTCATTGAATTTGTGACCACCACATTTTCATGGTAAACACCACGCTTCACATATATAACAAATCTACTTGAACCGCTTCTTAGCTTTGATGCTGCTGCCAATGCTTCGGAAATTGTTTTGTAAGTCCCTGAACCATCTTGTGCCACGATGATATTAGCTTTTGGTGCTCCTGATGACTGAAGCAACTTTCGATCACCGGTTGAAACCCATGCAGGGAAGCCATCGGAATTAAGCGATAATAATTTCCTGTTTTTGATTTGATCACTGGCCGAGACTTCTTGAGTAGCTGATAATGATGAAGCCAAAGAGGCCTTGTTTATGGCAAGGGAATTGCTGAGGTGTTTTGAGTAGTTGGTGTTGAAGAAAGGAAATGATTGCAATCGAGAATCCAACTGAAATTCAACGAACCCATTCTTGCATGTTTCATGGTTTGCGTAGGCTGCACTTAGCCATGTTTGAACATCGTTTAAGTTGTTAGTTGAACTGGAACAACGGTCGAGGTTGTTGATGGTATCTTCGTAGAGTTCAAGACAATCAGCCAGAGCAACTTTGCTTAGCTTATCGAATGAGCTTGTGTCCATGGTGGAAATGAGGTTGTGGACATATTGAGCTTGAGCCAAAGTAAACTTAAGGCTGGCATCTCTAACGTTGAATGATGATGAAGTTTCATCATCAAGTGTGGTTAGGGTTGATTTTGGGGTGATTGTGAGGGAATGGCACAATTCCGGATAAGGGGTTTGGCTACATATTGAAGTGGGTGATGCTGTTGCATTGGCCACCTTAGTTGGTGCAAGAAATACAAGAACAAATAAGAACGAAAAGATTGGAATAAGCTTAGCCATGGAGAGAGAATGGATGTGTATATTTTGGCTTTGGCTTTTAATATCTTATATAGAGTTATTTCAATTGATATCAGTGTATTGAATTTACCCGCTTTGGATAGTAATGATGAATCTAAACAAATTGAAGTCCCTTTTTATAGATGGTATTTTAGCTCGCCAGGAGGGACAGCGTGAGCTATTGAATGAGATCATAGGAAGTCTATGTTGATTAGAGTTTATGTGTATTTAATTTTTAAAGAATAGTATTAGCAACTGTTTGAGTAAAAATGAGTCCGATTGTGCGTTCATGAAACAAGGGACTTATACTTAGTTACATAAATTAATTTGACAAGCTTAAGGCTTGCATGAAAGACTTTGCATGCACGGTGTATTTGCATGAAGTTTCATATCGTGTGGATAGGTCTCCGGAAATAAAAGTAAACGTTTTTAACGAAGTGAAAGCAACCCATTGGACTCGTGTTGTAAATGATAGGAGTTGGCTTTTATTGGGTTTTGTTTGGATGAAATTGGACTGAGAATAATATTTGGGGGCTGGATATAAAGACTTCTGCCAGTTGGCGGAGCTTTTTGATGGTTGCCTTTTGTAGATTAATATTTATATGCGCAAAATGACTTTGGCTTTTCAAGTTGAGCTTTGTACTAGCATAATATATGTGTGTGTACTGGTCAAACCTTACTGTCTAGTCTCCGATTTGACCGTATTTTGCCAAAACGTTTCTGAAGTTTGCAGCTCCATCAAACACTGTTCTAGATCAACGCGTTTAAGCTCACTGATCCGAAAATACAAGTCCAAGACAAACCTGTGACACTATAGTACTCCCAGAAATATAAGCCCAAGACAAACCTGGAGTATAAGTCACTTGCGAGTTCAATAATTGTAACCAACCAATAAGGTTCTGTGCAATGAGAAATATCCCAACATAGTTATAATTTAAGGTGAATTGGTATCGCCCAAACGTTTGACATCATTACTATAGTTTCACAAGTAAATTTCGTATCTCATGTAATATCGGATCGTTCAATTTCACCTTTCGGTTATTCGTTTAGAAATTATGTAGGCTGATGTTCGGCCGATTGACTTTATGGAAGACTACTAAAGATAGTCATTTTTTTTGGATGATTAATTAGATAACGGTTAGTTTACTATCATCAAAATTTAGGATCAAATTGACAAAAATGGCCGAGAAATACGAATTCGGATGGTGCATTTATATCACATTACCGAGTGCAGGGGAAATGACATCATCAATAGTCTTTCATAAAGTCACAAATACACAATAATTTTGGAACATAATGAATATATCTTATTAATTTCGTACCTGACAAAAAAAAAAAAAAACTCGGAAGGAAAACCCAATTAGAAGACAATGTACGTATGATATGCTATTGCCCAAATATTGACCTGCATTTACATTTATTTCCTGTCCGTCGGCAGATTTTCTTAATAGATTAGGATAACCGATTTGTTTTCATGAACCTCTTCGTTAAAAAAGCTCCCACATTTTATCTCGGCTTCCTATTTTTTTATATGCATGGATTTTCCAGCGCTGATGTTTAAAATGAGAAACAACGAAGTCCGGTCCAATTTGCGAGTACGCGCATCATAAGGCAGAGAGGTCTTTCTCTGTTTAAAATTTTTAAGTACCAAACTTTAAAATTTTCATATTTAAGTACTTTCAAAGTGATTATTCTATTTGTTTCATCACAAAAAATACGGACGGGTGGAAAATATACCAAGAGATGAGATAATAACTGATATGAGAAATGTTAAAAGATTTTTAAATTATAGATGGATGTTACATGGAAAAATGGAGTTTATAACTAGAAAAGTATGAACCTATAAGTTTGATCGGGAGATATATTTGCAGGATGTCATGAAATATTAGAGATGTACTACTGGTCTCTACGTGAAAGCAATAAATTAATTTCGTGGTTTGTATATGAAAAATTCAAAGTTTGTTTAACCAAAAAATAAATAAATAAATAAATAAATAACATTCAAAGTTTGGTAATTGGATATTAATTTCTGCACAAAATGTATTACGCAAAGTCAAATTCTGAAGGTTAGGAATAAGAAATTAAATTGCTCCAGTTGAATTTAAAACGAGGTACGGCGAACACACATCTCAAATTAAACTTTAGAAAAAAAAACTTCATTATCTTGTTATATATGATACTCAAATTAGACTTTGCTTCGTTTTATTCGTTTATTTCGCTCTAACCTACACAATTTTATCCAACGAGTTCGAACTTTCCCGAATGTCAGCGATGAATAATCAATGAATTGATATATAAACGTGAACCTTGCCCTTCAATAAACTTTAAAACCAAAAGAAGAAGAAGAAGAAGAAATATGTTCCATTTTTCTGTGTTAAAATAAAGATCTTGTTTATTGAACTATTTTAATAAACTAAAAATATGACTCAAATTTTGTGACTGAAAAAGTATACTGAATCAGCATCAATTTTTTTTTTTTTTTGGATGTCCATTATTTAATCCCTTATATGAAGAATTTAGGTCAATGGCGGATTATCCCTTTTCTTCCAGAATGGTTTACCTTACAAGTTTGATCCACCATTTTTGGTCAATTTTGCAGCTAGTGACAGTGAACTAAATCTTATCTAATAATCTATCTTGCCGTGTCCGAAAGACATCAGTAGTCTATCATGAAAGTCAGCTGCGCCATTTAAAAATGTTAGGAAACCACAAAAACCTGAAGTCATGACTTTGTTGTTCACATTATGTGATATAGAAATGAGAAAAATTTACCCTAAACGTTATAGAATTTATTATAGTAATATGTTACATGAAGGTAATTGATGTAGTATTTTGCAAGTTACACAAGCATGTGTGATACATAATAATGAAATCCTAACACAAAAACTATCGAGTCACGTACACACGCGGTACAATAAACGTTCATATGTGTATTATGTATAATATCATGTTTAAATTTCTTATCACCCAAAAAAATTACCATCCAATCCCAAAAAGAATATAACATTTGCTGAACCAAACAATACAATAAGTATGCTATTCGAGGCCGATGGATGATGTAAACTACCATCTTTAGGTACAAACCAACATTTGTATTATTTCACTATCCATATTATTCTCTCTGATCGTTATTATAAGACATTTTGTTTGTCTTAAAATTAAAATAATATATTTTTTTACCTGAAAATTTTTTTTAAAAATATAATTTTATATTTATTGCATTCTCCTAAATATTATAAAACACTTTAAGATTTTTTTTTCCTCTTCTTTAGAAAACATACTAGAGAAATTTTAGAACAAATCAAAATATCTTATAATAATAACTGAAGGGAATGCAAGAACATTCGATATTGTGTCGAAACTTCTACAAAGGATGTTTTTCCGGCCCCCAGCCTCCTGTTCTACTTTCTGTGAGTTTAAGCGCGTGTTCTTAATCTAGAACAGTGTTGGGGCTGAAATTTCACAATTCCTAATTAAAATTTTTGGTATAATGGTCAAATTTCAAGACAATAAGTGCATACTTTATGCCATTAAGGTTAGCCACGTTGTTGATTCCACGCAGCTCAATTTGGAGCCATGTCATTTTGGGCATAGATGTTAATCTACAAAGCAACTAAAAAACCATCCACAGATTCCCAAATGGCAGCAGAAGAAGTCCATAACCCCCAAAACCAGTCCAATTTTAACTACCCAATAAATATCATTTCACCTAAACTAACCCAAAAAACTGAAAAAGCCAACTCCCATCCTTTTCGATACGAGTCTTTCGTATTCATTTGGAAAACCATACATTTCCTAGTTATTATTTTTCCGTACACAAACCATGAAATAATTTTAAAAATACACACACATACATACATAATTACTGTGCCCCTATTATATCATTTTGATCAATTGTTTCATAATTTGTATTCATTTTAATTCATGAAAACAAACAACGTGCTAAATCTTCCAGTAAATCCACTTTTGTTAATTTATCGAAATCATGAGAAACGAATGATATGTATATTTGCTATTTGACTTTGGGGGATTGTTAAGTTTTCAAACATTTCTTTCACTTTGATTGAAACGTTTACTTTTATTCTTGAGAACCCTATCCACACGTTGAAACTCCATGAACACACACTGAATTTAAAGAAATTTCATTATTGACAGCCGCAACCAACTTGCATAAGCTTTCATGCAAGCCTAAAATTGTCAGTTCAAATAAATTTTAAGGCCATATATTTATGCACGTAAGCATACATTGGCGTCTTTGTGGCAAATGATTAATTACATGTCATTTTTATTCCAACAGTGTCATTTTACTCATTAATACTTTTTTCTTAAAATTAGATACATACAAACTCGAAGCTTAATGAATTAATATGATTTTATTGACCAAACACAAAACATACACATTACGGATATATGATCTCATTCAATAGCTCATGGTCTCCCTCCTAGCCAAAATACCCTCTATAAAAGGGACTTCATTTTGTAGATCCATCATTACCATCCAATGTGTAAAATCCAATACACTCTAACATCTGAGTGAAACAACTCTTTAAGATATAACGAGGCAAAGCCAAACTACATATCCATTCTATCTTCATGGATAAGCTTATTCCAACCATTTCGTTCATATTTTTTCTTATATTTCTAGCACCGAATAAGGTGGCAAATGCAACAACATCACCTTCATCCATCTGTAGCCAAACCCCTTATCCAGAGTTGTGCAATTCCCTCACAATCACCCCACAATCAACCCTAGATGATGAAACCTCATCATCATTCAACGTTAGAGATGCTAGCCTTAAGTTTACTTTGGCACAAGCTCAATATGTCCATAACCTCATTTCCACCATGGACACAACTTCATTCGATAAGCTAAGTAAAGCTGCTTGGGATGATTGTCTCCAACTTTATGAAGATACCATCAACAACCTTGACCGTTGTTCAAGTTCGAAAAACAACTTAAACGATGTTCAAACATGGCTAAGCGCTGCCTACGCAAACCATGAAACATGCAAGAATGGATTCATTGAGTTTCAGTTGAATTCTAAATTGCAATCCTTTCCATTCTTCAATACCAACTTCTCAAAACACCTCAGCAATTCCCTTGCCATAAATAAAGCTTCTATAACATCATCATTATCAGCTTCTCAAACCAAAAACAGGAAACTATTATCCCTTGACTCTGACGGTTTCCCATCATGGGTTTCGACCGGTGATCGAAAACTTCTGCAATCATCAGGAGCACCAAAAGCTAATATCGTTGTGGCGCAAGATGGTTCAGGAAATTACAAAACAATTTCCGAAGCCTTGGCAGCATCTTCTAGCCAGAGAAGTGGTTCAGGCAGATTTGTGATCTATGTCAAACGCGGTATTTACAAAGAAAACGTTGTTGTTACAAATTCAATGACCAATATTATGATGGTGGGAGATGGAATTGATGCCACGGTCGTTACCGGCAGTAAAAATGTCGTAGATGGCGCAACAACCTTTAATTCGGCAACTTTTGGTGAGTTCAAATTGCACATCAATACTAAAGCAATCAATCAATATATATATATATATATATATATTATATTAATTTTATGTTCTAAACATTTCAAAGTTCTCTAGGTTTGTTTTTTTTCCAGGTGTTACGTTCCCATTCTTTAACTAAAATGTACACAAATATTTTTCTAACTCCAACTTGGTCATTAATCTCTGCGCATTAATTTTTCTATTTTGAGTTTCAACTATAATAAACATTGAAATGCCAAGCTCCTTGAGATCGACTGGGTTTCCTGTGTTTCATCTCATTGACATAGAACAACAAGCTTATTCAAAAGAATTAATTAAAATTTTGGTAAAATAGGTACCACCCAATGAGTCTATTTTCCGAAATCAATTAATGTCAGATTTAAAACTTCATTTGCCATTCTAATTAATTTTTTTTTTTTTTAAAAAAAGAATTAGCGTGCGGCGCACGATACTCATAGTTCAGTCTCAATTTTTGACTGTCACTCAATTTTCCTTGATAGAACGATAATTAATTTCTTTTAAACGTAATACAACTTACAAGTTACAACTCATGATTAATAATTTACTAATTATTCTTTTTCCTTTTTTTTTTTTTTTGTTTCAGCTGTGACTGGAGACAACTTCATTGCACAAGACATGACATTCGAAAACACAGCCGGGGCGGCCAAGCATCAAGCCGTGGCTCTCCGGTCTGGATCCGACTTTTCGGTGTTTTATCGTTGCAGTTTCAAAGGATATCAAGACACATTGTACGTATATTCCAAGCGTCAATTCTACCGCGAATGCGACGTTTACGGAACCGTAGATTTCATCTTCGGCGATGCAGTCGTGGTTTTCCAGAGCTGCAACATCAACTTAAGGCAACCAATGAGCAACCAGAAGAACACGGTGACAGCTCAAGGAAGATCCGACCCGAACGAGAACACTGGAATCGTGATCCATAATTCGCAAATCTCCGGGTCTGGAGTGTCAGTCAAGAGTTATCTGGGTCGGCCGTGGAAGGAATATTCACGAACTGTTATCATGAAAACCGGGATCAGTAGTGTCATTGATCCGGCTGGGTGGCTCCCTTGGTCTGGCAATTTTGCTTTAGATACTTTGTATTATGCGGAGTATGCCAACACCGGAGCCGGTGCCGGAACCAGCGGCCGGGTGAATTGGGCTGGATACCATGTTTTGACTAACGCTGCTGACGCCCAGAAATTTACAGTTGGGAATTTCTTGGCGGGAAATTCGTGGATTCCTTCGACCGGTGTACCATTCACGGCAAGCTTATGATTTTATTTTATTTTTTCCCCAAAAGAATTCCAAATGTTAGTTTGTATACTTTTGATTAATTCTCTATTGGCCTGTATATATGGCATTATAGTTTACCACCAAGGTATTGTAATTTGTAATACGTACGTAGTATATCTCAGATGCTAAAGAAATACAATTTGAGTTATTTTGTTGAACTTCTTTTTTATTTTTTTTTTAATTTTTCCCTAACAAGTTTTTATTTTAAATGGTTTAATCTGTTTTTTTTTTTCCTTTAGTAAAATTCATATAATGTATTTTCAAGTGACTGAGTGGTCATTATCAGATAAAAATTGTATCATGAACTAGTGCTTTTTTACTTTAAATAATAAAATACATAAATATCATGAACGAGTGCGTGTAACATCGAATTTATCAAAATGTAAGTAATATAGGACGAACTTAGTTTACATCAAAGATAGGAGTACGTACGTAGTTGACTTTATACTTTATACGCTTCAATGAAAGTAATGTTTCCGGCTTGAACTATGGAGTATTGTTTTTTTCTCGGAGAGTAATTTAACGAGACAAAAAAAGGAATAATGGCGGCACCTCTAACTTCTTTGTGTTATAAGTCTTGGCCTTCCCTAGCGAAGAAGGTTCCTAAATTTTGAAAATATTCACCTTAGAATTCAGTCTCTGAAATATCAGTCTCATTTTTAACTTTTTCTCTTAGGTAAGTTGAAACAAAAAATATCAAACGTGAATGTCTCCAGAAAATTGCAATAACATGCATTATTTTTTTAGTTACTATTTAGCTCTTAAATATATTCATCATATACTCCTTTTGTCTCATGATTATTTTCTAGTTTGGGTTTTCATTTCTAGTTCAAATTGTACTAAAAGTAAAATGTCAAAATGGACAATAATTTTGGGACAAATAGAGTATTGTGAAATATTCTCCTCGCCTCACGTTGATACCATAGTAGTTAGAATTCGATCTGTAAAAAGGCGTGTTTCAACTCCACAATTCCTTGTCTGCAAATCATTTTCTTGATATCCCAAACTAACTCGCCAGAGTCGCACCTAAGACACAAGCCATCCGAGCGGCCTCGAAAGTATGGCCTCACGTTAATGGTTAGTTTTACATGATCAAAAAACATGTAATTAACTAGAATAATATGAGCCAAAGTTTAGATCAGGAGATGCTATCCTAGCAAGTCTCTACGTGAAAGCAATAATATTAATAATTAATTAGTAGACTACTATAGTTTGTATCTGAAATTTTCAAAGTTTGGTATTGAAAATTATTTTTGCACTAAATGTATATAGCAAAGTCAAAGTCTGGTGCTTCCTAGGAAATAGCTTGAATTGAATTCAAACGAGAGCTAGTACGATGAACCCTAAACTTTGGAAAAAGAGACTTCGTTACCCTCTGATGCGTACGATACACAAATTGGAAATTCAAATTCGTCATTTTTTTTTTCGTTTTAATTTCAGCGTTATTTTATGAATGCATCAACAAAACACAACGACTATTAAAAAAAGTGAAGAAACAGCAGCTAAATAGATAGGCTATCCCTCTTAAATTATTTTCCATCCATCCCTAGTGACGGACCTAGGGGGACAAAGAGATACGGTCATACCTGTTCAATATTTTGTAATTAGTAGTGATGTTTTAAATTTTTAATAAAAAATTATATATTTTATAATTATCACAACCCCTACATTAATTTTCTAGCTCATTAGTAGGTTTTTCTAATTTCACACCCCCTATTTGGATTTCCTAGCTCCGCCACTGACCCTCTTAAACTAAGTACTACCTCTATTTATTTTTATCTCTCGTTTTAGGTTGAATCCAATTTTTTATTTTAATTTTTTTTATCTTCAAACTTTATTTCCAATGTAGTATTGAATACAATTTTTCGAATTTCACCCTTATCCCTCTTTATTTTTAATAACGTATATTAATGACACTTACCTATTTTTACACCCTAATTCAAATTTTTGTAGAGTTCTAATAATTTTAATTAGGGCAAAAAAAATACACTTAAAAAACTAAAGTTTCAAATGTTATTTCCTTAATAGTTATGCAAATTCTAAAACGATAGGTGAAAGTAAACGGAGATAGTAAGAGACTTTTTCTTTAATTTATAATCGAACTATGTAAATATAAGGGTCAATGGCATAATAGTCCATTTCCTTTATCCAATTTGGTTTGCCTTACAAATTTCAATCCACCATTTTGATCAATTTGGTTCTGCTGACAGTAAGGTATAGCTTATGTAATTTACCCGTAGAGTCTTAGAAATAAACGAAAAATGACAGTACATAGAGGCAACGACATTTTACTTGAGAATGAGAAACATTATCGATGATTTGAAATTAACCCTAGATACCATGTCAGTGATGAAACGAGAAAATTGATATTCCCGTTCTTACGTTTTAATCCTCAAAAAAAAAAAAAAACAAAAAAATCATTTCAAACCAAAAATGTGTTGAGTTTCTGTGTTTAACATTTTAAAGTTGTCTAACATATAAATCCCCTTGCCTAAAATAAAAGGAAGAAAATCCCAAATGAAAAAATGAGTGGATGTGATTTGATCTACATTTTGCCTTCTAACTTTTCTTTGTAAATTGTTTCATATATATATCATTATTCTTGAAGTATATGTAAAAATAGAACATTATGCTGAAAAATCTATGTTGTACCAGGTTTATCTTAGGTGTCCTAGTTTCCGTGAGTATAAACGCGTTGTTCTGGAACAGTGCTGCAGCTGGAAACTTCACAATATAAGTGCACAAATATGTACTACTATATGGCACCAAGGTTTGACCAGTACACGCATATATTATGCCACAAAGCTTAGCTGGAAAGCCATGTCATTCTGGGCATATATAATACTCCATCTGTTCCAAAATTATTGTCCAATTTGAGATTTCACTTTTAGTATAATTTGAACTGTAAATGAAAATTCAAACTGGACAATAATTATGGGAGGGAGGGAGTATTAATCTACAAAGGCAACCATCAAAAAGTCCACCCAACAGGCAGAATATATATATAAGTCTTTATATTCAGCCACCAAAATTAGTCCAATTTCACCCAAACAAAACCCACAAAAAGCCGACTCCTATCGTTTTCAACACGAGTCCTTAAAATTTCAGAGGTTGCTTTCACTTCGTTAAAACGTTTACTTTTATTTCCCGAGACATATCCACACGTTGAAACTTCATGCAAATACACCATGCATGCAAAGTCTTCCATGCAAGCCTAAGCTTGTCAAATTAATTGTTATGTAACTAAGTATAATTCCCTTGTTTCATGCATGCACGCACAATCGGACTCATTTTTACTCAAACAGGGTCGTTTTTACTTGATAATACTATTCTTTTAAAATTAAATGCACATAAACTCTAATTCATCAGACATATTTCTCACCTAACCAATAGGACTACACATCCTATGATCTCATTCAATAGCTCACGTTGTCCCTCCTGGCAAGCCAAAATACCCTCTATAAAAGGGACTTCGTTTTGTTTAGATTCATCATTACCATCCAAAGTGTGAATTCAATACACTCTGATATCTAAGTCAAATAACTCTATATAAGATATTAAGAGACAAAGCCAGAATATACACATCCATTCTCTCTCCATGGCTAAGCTTAAGATTCCAACATTTTCGTTCTTATTTTTTTTCCTATTTCTTGCACCAACTAAGGCGGCAAATGCTACAACATCAACCGCTTCAATGTGTAGCCAAACCCCTTATCCAGAGTTGTGCCATTCCCTCACCGTCACCCCAAAAGCAACCCTAACAGCACTTGAAGATGAAACTTCATCATCGTTCAACGTTAGGGATGCCAGTCTTAAGTTCACTTTGGCTCAAGCTCAGTATGTTCACAACCTCATTTCCACCATGGACACAAATTCATTCGATAAGCTAAGCAAGGCTGCCTGGGCTGATTGTCTCGAACTTTACGAAGATACCATCAACAACCTTGACCGTTGTTCAAGTTCCAAAAACAACTTAAACGATGTCCAAACATGGCTAAGCGCTGCCTACGCAAACCATGAAACATGCAAGAATGGGTTCATTGAGTTTCAGTTGGATTCTCAATTGCAATCCTTCCCATTCTTCAACACCAACTTCTCAAAACACCTCAGCAATTCTCTTGCCATAAACAAGGCCTCTTTGGCTTCATCATTATCAGCTACTCAAGAAGTCTCAGTCAGTGATCAAATAAAAAACAGGAAGTTATTATCGCTTAATTCCGATGGCTTCCCTGCATGGGTTTCAACCGGTGATCGAAAGCTGCTTCAGTCATCAGGAGCACCAAAAGCTAATATCGTTGTGGCACAAGATGGTTCAGGGAACTACAAAACGATTTCTGAAGCATTGGCAGCAGCATCAAAGCTGAGAAGCGGTTCAAGCAGATTTGTGATATATGTGAAGCGTGGTGTTTACCATGAAAATGTGGTGGTCACAAATTCAATGACCAATATAATGATGGTGGGAGATGGAATTGATGTCACGGTCGTTACCGGCAGTAAGAATGTCATAGATGGCTCAACAACCTTTAATTCCGCAACTTTTGGTAAGTTCATGATAAAAATCTTTTTTCATTGATTATACTCTCTAGCCCAAACTTAGTTCTACTTTTTATATTAATAGTATAACTAGTTGATACTCATATATCAATACTTTACTAACTCATTCTTTACTTTTTTCCAGCTGTTACCGGAGACAACTTCATTGCACAAGACATGACATTTGAAAACACCGCAGGAGCCGCAAAGCATCAGGCGGTGGCTCTCCGGTCCGGATCCGACTTTTCCGTCTTCTATCGTTGCAGTTTCAAGGGATATCAAGACACATTATACGTGTATTCAAAACGTCAATTCTACCGCCAATGCGATGTCTATGGAACCGTAGATTTCATCTTCGGTGACGCAGTTGCCGTTTTCCAGAGCTGCAATATCAATTTGAGGCAACCCATGAGTAATCAGCAGAACACTGTTACGGCTCAAGGAAGATCCGACCCGAACGAAAACACCGGGATCGTAATCCATAATTCCCAAATCTCCGGAGCCGGAGTGTCCGTCAAGAGCTACCTGGGCCGTCCATGGAAACAGTATTCGCGCACTGTTATTATGAAAACCGGGATCAGCAGCGCCATCGATCCGGCCGGGTGGCTCCCGTGGTCCGGCAACTTTGCTCTGAGTACTTTGTATTATGCTGAGTATGCTAACACCGGAGCCGGTGCCGGAACTGGAGGACGGGTCAAATGGGGTGGATACCATGTTTTGACTAGTCCCGCTGATGCCCAGAAATTTTCAGTCGGGAATTTCTTGGCTGGAAATTCTTGGATTCCTTCAACCGGTGTGCCATTCACGGCTGGCCTGTGATTGCGGGAATAAGTGCCACGGATTTGGTTAATTTCCTCCAATTCTTTCATTAAGATTTGTTTTTCAATCTTAAAGGAAATAGAGTTAGCATAATGCTACATGATAAGTTGATTCAATTTTGTATACTTCGATTCATTTCTTTATTGGCCGCTATAGGTGGCTTACAATTTTTTTTATTCTGTTTACTAGAAAGACATTGTAATTCGTAACATATCGAATACAAGGGAAATGCAGTTTGAGCTATTAATTTGAACCATCTTTTCTGCTGATTTCAAATGGTTTAATTTGTTTTCCCCCCTTTCTATAGAAACAGGCATATTATGCACTCTCAATTGACTGAGTACTTCAGGAAAAAAAAAAGACAAAAGAAAAGAAAAGAAATTCTATTCATGAAATTATGTCGTTTTACTTTTTAAGTAATTTAGGACACATAGTTATATGGTTGAGATCGAATTCATTCACATCTAGACATGAGTTATGTGCACATCGAAATTTGACGGTCCAATACAAGGTCTCGTTTAGATGGATAAGAATCTGATATCCTGTTTTTTCACCAAGAAATGTTTAAAATCTATAATGTCTACATGGGAAATTAGTGCAAACATAAATAAGGACAAGATCACCTACGTTGGGCAATAGATAAACTTTGATCTCAGGAAGCATAGTAAATTAACTGAATTATGTGAGAAGTCGCATTACTAGTTTGATGATATCAAATGAAGTACTCCCTCCAGTCCTTATTAGAAGACATTTTGATTTATTCTAAGTTTTACCTATAATGTTTTTTTAATTAAAATAAAAATATTAAAAACATTTTCTAATAAAGAGAAGAACACAAAGAATGTGAAGATATGTTTTTAAGGTTTTTTTTTTGCAATTAAAAGAACATTCTAGGTGAAATCTAAAACAAAATCAAAATATCTTATAATAAGGGCGGTGGGAGTAATACGCAATCCATACAAAATAGTATAATGAGCAGTTGACTATGAACCCCTTTCCCTTCAAAGAAATATATACAATGTCTTGAATGATCCAACTATTTTTTTTTAATATATAAAATTATAAATCTGCCTGGGATGAGAATAATTTAAGCGCAAATAATTGGCTGCAGCTGGTATTTTAATTTCCTTGTCTCAGAAGTCAAGTCTTGACCATGAGCTATTTTAAGCCTCATTTGATCTCTTGAAATATTAATCCTTGAAATTAATCACTACTCCATGAAATATCAGTATTAAAATTTGAAACAAGTTTCGATTACCTATCTAGTCTCTACGTGAAAGCAATACTAATGAATTAGTAAACTACTAGTTTGTATCTGAATTTTTCAAAGTTTGGTAGTTGAAAATTATTTTCGCTCTTAATGTATCCCGGAAAGTCAAATTAAGGTGCTTAGTAGGAAATAGCTTGAACTGAATTCAAACGAGACTACGACGGACCCTAAACTTTAATTGGAAAAAGATTTCGTAACCCTCTGATGAGTACGATTACTCAAATTGGACTTTACTCCATTTTTTTTTGGTTTAATTTCAGCCTAAAAAATCATTATTGAATTAAAAAAAGCACGTGTATAACTTGAATCTTGCCTTCAATAACATATTTTAATATAAGAGCAACGAATTAGAATATATAGACAATCATGATTGGCAACTAAAATATTCTCCATCTATATCCGTCAAAAATATTTTATTTATCAAATTATGTAATCCTATTGAACATCTAGCTCGGTCAATGTCTATTAATCCTTTTTTTTTTCCAATTTGGTTTCTCTTACAAATTTGATAAAAAAATTTTGGTCATCTTGAGTTTTGATGTCTCTTCCTATATCTTATCTTGTTAATGATCAATATCACCGAGTAAAATAAAAGGGGAAAAAAAATAGAAGAAAAAATGACAGCATCAATGGTCTACTATAAAAGTCAGCGCGGGATGAACATCAGCCCCATCTAAAATTTTAAGAAAATAATGAAAAGTAAACTTACACCAATATGTTATAATTTTTCCGTCTTATAAAAATAGTAAACGTTGTAAATTGTTTATTGTATATTTTTATTATAATTTTTAATATATAATATAAATTATTTTTATGGAACAGATAGAGTATAAGACATCTACTTTTGAAAGAAAGTAAGAAACAAATATGAGGTGAAATTTTCCCTAACTACTATATTTCCAGAGTGACAACACAAGACAATTGAAGTTTCTATCCAACGTCTTGGGAGATTAATGAAATCACTCCAAATAATAAATGTGTTTGGTTAAAAAAAAAAAGTTTATGTCAATGATATTTAAAGTGGTCCGAAGATAATTAATCCCATGTTGAAGTTTCGAATCACATCTTTAAAACGTTCTGTTATAAGTTTACAAAACATGGAAAATTCAATTATATGTTAAAAAATGTTTAGGTTGAAACTTCTATATATTCAATTATATGTTAAAAAATGTTTAGGTTGAAACTTCTATATAAGGGTGGTGTCTTAATTAGCCGGACTGTTCTAGTTTCTGTGAGCTTAAACGCGTTGTTCTGGAGCAGTGTTTGAGTTGGCAAACTCACAAACATAATTAACGTTTATTTTTGCAAAATGTGGTCAAATATGAGACAACAGTAAGCGCATCAATATATGGCACCAAGGTTTGACAAGTACACTGTGTATTCTGCCACAAAGCTCAATTGGAACCATATTAATTAATCTACAAAAGGCAGCCATCAACAGTTTGCCAGCTGGCAGAATAAGAAGTCCACATTGCTCCCAGAAAGCGCCAATAAATTTATATATATCTTTTCACCTAAACTAACCTTAAAAAAAAAAAAAAGGAAAAAGAAAAAAGCAAACTCCCATCGTTGTCAACACGAGTCCTCAAGCTTTTTAATGCGTTTTCCTTCACTTAATTTGTTAAAACGTTTACTTTTATTTCTGAAGAACACTATCTACACGTAGAAAATTCATGCAGATAAATCAACCGAAAACTCTATTTTCTGACGGCTGCATGCATATAGGCCTTCATGCATGCAACCCCAGGTTGTGGATTAGTACAAAGATTAAGGTTCAATTGCGCGTAGGGATAATTTGGATGTCTTTGTCAAACTTATTATATAGTATTAGTGGATCGCATTTTTATTCAAACAAGGTCTTTTTTACTTATTAATACTATTCAAAATTAGATACACATAAACTCCAATCAACAATCAACGCACATAGTTCTCACCTAACAAATTAAAAAATAGGACTCATGTATGATCTCATTCGATAGCTCATGGTCTCCATCTTAGCCAAAACACTATAAAAGGGACTCCATTTCGTAGATCCAGTATCATCACCATCCAAAGTTATAAATCCAATACACTCTAGAATATCAAAGTGAATTGAAGATATTAAGAGTCAAAACCATTACATTTACATCCATTTTGTCTTCATGGATAAGCTTATTCCAACATTTTCGTTCTTATTTGTTCTTATATTTCTTGCACCAACTAAGGTGGCAAATGCTGCAACATCACCTTCATCAATATGTAGCCAAACTCCTTATCCAGAATTGTGTCATTCCCTCACAATCACCCCAAAATCAACCCTAACCACACTTGATGGTGAAACCTCTTCATCATTCAACGTTCGAGATGCTAGCCTTAAATTTTCTTTGGCTCAAGCTCAATATGTCCATAACCTCATTTCCACCATGGACACAACTTCATTTGATAAGCTAACCAAAGCTGCTTGGGTTGATTGTTTCGAACTTTACGAAGATACCATTGACAACCTTGCCCGTTGTTCAAGTTCAATTGGAAAATTAAGTGATGCTCAGACATGGTTGAGTGCTGCCTACGCAAACCATGAAACCTGCAAGAATGGTTTCCTTGATTTTCAGTTGAATTCTAAACTGCAAGCCTTCCCATTCTTCAACACCAACTTCTCGAAACACCTCAGCAACTCTCTTGCCATAAACAAGGTCTCTCTAGCTTCATCATTATCAACAGCCCCAGTCTCTACCAATGATCAAATCAAAAACAGGAAGTTACTATCCCTTGACTCTGATGGCTTCCCTGCATGGGTTTCCACCGGTGATCGTAAACTTCTCCAAGCAACCGGTGCACCAAAAGCTAATATCGTTGTAGCACAAGATGGTTCAGGGAATTACAAAACCATTTCCGAAGCATTGGCAGCATCATCTAAGCTGAGAAGCGGCTCAAGCAGATTTGTGATTCACGTGAAGCGTGGTGTTTACAAAGAAAACGTTGTCGTTACAAAGTCAATGACCAATATAATGATGGTTGGAGATGGAATTGATGTCACGGTCGTTACCGGCAATAAGAATGTTGTAGATGGCTCAACAACTTTTAATTCCGCAACTTTCGGTGAGTTCATCATGAAAATCTTTTTTGCATTTGTTTATACTCTCTCTTTGTCCTAAAATAAAAGTTTTATTTGTTACATTAAAATAATCAGTTTCTAATCATATATCAACATTTACTAAATCATTATTTTCTCATTTCAGCTGTGGTTGGGGATAACTTTATTGCACAAGACATGACGTTTGAAAACACGGCAGGAGCCGCAAAGCATCAAGCGGTGGCTCTCCGGTCTGGATCGGACTTTTCCGTCTTTTATCGGTGCAGTTTCAAGGGATATCAAGACACACTCTATGTATATTCTAAGCGTCAATTCTACCGTCAATGCGATGTCTATGGAACCGTAGATTTCATCTTCGGCGATGCAGTTGCCGTTTTCCAGACCTGCAATATTAACTTAAGGCAACCAATGAGCAACCAAAAGAACACGGTTACAGCTCAAGGAAGATCCGACCCTAATGAGAACACGGGAATCGTAATCCATAATTCCCAAATCTCCGGAGCCGGAGTGTCCGTTAAGAGCTATCTGGGTCGGCCGTGGAAACAATATTCACGTACTGTCATTATGAAAACCGGGATCAGCGGCGTGATCGATCCGACTGGATGGCTCCCGTGGTCCGGCAACTTTGCTTTGAGTACTTTATATTATGCTGAGTATGCCAACACCGGAGCCGGTGCTGGAACCGGAGGACGGGTCAAATGGAGTGGATTCCATGTTTTGACTAATCCTGCTGACGCCCAGAAATTTTCGGTTGGAAATTTCTTGGCGGGAAATTCATGGATTCCTTCCACCGGAGTGCCATTCACGGCGGGCCTGTGATTGTCTGAATTAAGCTGATCCATTAGGGTAATTTCCTCCATTTTTTAATTTTTTTGTAATCATATATACAGGAAATAGAGTAAGCGCATCAAAGCTAATATGTTGATTCAATTGATTTTTTTTTCTTTTATACTTTGATTTCTTTTCCCTCAATTGGGGATTTAAGGATGGCATTTTTTATTTTTATTTTTTTTTATAAAAGTAATGTTGTAACATCTGTAGAAAAATAAAGAAACGTATTTGTGTGATTTCTTAAATATTTTTGTCCATTGTTAAATTTAGATTATTTTCTCTGTTTGTTTTTCTTTCTAAATGAAAAGACACATAATGTAATTTTCTTATCTTGATCTATTTCCTGTTTTACTCGCGATGTAACATCAATTGAATCATTATAAAGGGGAGAAAATTACATTTAAAATGGAGTAATTTTTTGGGGGACAAAGGGAATAATATATTTTAGAAAATATAATGCATGCATTGCGCGTCAGCAAATCGCCCATTGGGATGCTAGAGAAATGGTTTTGGACATTTTGGTAGTACTGTTGTTGGGTTTAGGCTTTTACAGTTGACCTCGTGGAACTTTGGAAGGAAACGATTGCCTGTGCTGCAAGAAAGATACTCCCCATTTTTTCTTTTTCTTTTTTTTTTTTTAAAAAAAGAGAATAAAGTCTTTAATTTCAAAAGTTTGAATTAATCAACCAAACACGACAACTATTTGTCAAAGGCTTTCAAGTTTCAGTACTAAACTAAATGAAAGAAGGCTACAACCATCTTTTCTACACGGCTCGGGGATCCTTTGAAAATTGATGAACTTTAATGATCCCGAATCCGAACAATCCAATCATTACTCGATCTTTTTTTTCAGATTAGCGGATAGAAGGTGATCTGGGATGAGAATTGTTCCAGAATCTGAGAGAAAGTACGCATCAAGGTTGTAAAGAAATGGAGATTTGGGCTAAACCATGTGGGTTCTATATTGGGCCAAAGTTGGTTTGGTAAAGAAATGGTAATTCAAAATCCAGAATACCATTTCACATATGGGCCATTTGTTTTGGAAGATGAACTGGAGCGAGGCATCAAAAGAATTAAGAAAAAAAAAAAAAAAAACGAGTGAGGCGGTTTTTGTTTTGGGTTGAAATTAGTACAGTAATTCAACGCTTGTTAGAAAAAATGGAAACACGTCGAAAAATTGATACTCTCTCCGTTTTGATGATTATCTACTTCAAATTTTTATTTAGGTGCAAATTGAATCAAAAGTAAAAATTTAAATAAAAAATAATTTTAAAATAAGAAAAAATAGTTACAAAAAAATTAGGCTTAAATATGTAAAATTAACCCTCACAAAAAAAATCCTAAAACAAAAGAGCAATATTTTAGAGAGATGTGCTAGCGGCAAGCAGAAGTAAGATTATTAGATATTGTTTCAAAAAATAATTTACTTTACAATTTATGAATTGTACTGTTATTAATATAATTCACGAATTATAATGCATTGTAGATTATTTTTGTGACACAATTCACGAATTATAATACATTGTAGATTATTTTTGTGACACGAGTATCACGTGAGGGTTTTTCTACAAGTTGCTCATAAGAATAACCTCAAATTTGCGTGAACCGGCAAACCTTTTAACTTTAGGAGCTAGTTAAGAATGTGCTCATGATTGAACGGTTTTGGCTTATCATTTTTCTTGACCAAGATTGGACATTCGAAACTTGCTTTGAGCAACATGTACAAACTCCTCGGTTGCTCTTCTATTTATAAAAGCCTATAATTGTAGTAAGAGGATTTGGTTATTGTTATGAGAAATATATTTTTTTAAAGAATTTGTTTAGATGGTTGCAAAAATGGGGAGGGAGGGGGAGCTGTATTTGTATGTGTTTATATATATATTTTTTAGTACAGAGAAAGAAACTAAAATGACCAAAACTAAGCTATTACATTCCGCGGGTAAGTTATCCCGATCACATCATGTTGGATCTAGGATAGCACTTCCAGCGGAGATTCACATAAGGTTTGTACTCCCCATTCTGTTTGATTTTGCAGACCAGCAAGGCAATCTGTAGCGAAGTTGGTTTCGCGGTGACAGTGTTTAATATCCAGTTCCCAATATCTTCTCTTGAGATCCTGGATACCAGCAATTATGCCAGTATGTGTTTATAATTCAATTTGCCTAAACATATAAGAAAAAAATATGTTGCTTAAAATGGGCACACAACCATTGAAGAATTTTCTACGTAATTAAGCAATGACGCGATCTACAATAGCCTTAAGTCAAAGCTAGAGTTGCATAATTGTTATTTAGAAATAGAACAGTTCATGTAATGAAGACCGTTAAAAATAACTTGCTCACTGGGACAAATTGTATGATAAAAAATTCTAAAGTTTTATCCATTTTATAGATTGATGGATGTTACATGGAAACTTAATTATTTGATTTCCATGGAAAACAATAGAGTTTGTGAATAGAAAATATGCCATCCCTCCCAATACTAAAATGATTTAGTGAACATGATTCTTGTTTTGGAACGAAAAATGTGTAAATCAATAATTTTTTATCAGGAGATGCTAATCTAATCTACAGACAGTCTCTACGTGAAAGCAATACATTTAATTTGTAGTTCAACATGAAATTTTCAAAGTTTGGTAATTGAAAATTAATTTTTGCACTCAATGTATTACGCGTAGTCAAAGTCTGGGTATTATTAGTCGGAAAACAGCTTTAAACGAATCGAATAGGAGATTCGACGAACATAGCTCAAATGCGGCCTAAACTTTGGGTGGTGATATCCAAATTGGACTTGGCTTCGTTAATTTTATTTCGGTGTTTTTTTTTCATGTTTTGGTTCAACATTTCTTATTATGTCACCGAAGAAAAAAATTAAAGTATTTAATATAAAGACGTGTTCCTTTCCTTCGAGAAACAATTAAACAAAAAAAAAAAAAACAGCAATTGCCTATGTCTGGATTATTATAACTTTTTAAAAAATGTCTCTTTTTTTCCGACTTCAACATTTTTTTTTTGATATAGATTTGGAAGACCCCCCTCTTTTTACACTTTCAGTATATAGTTTTACATTCCTAAGAAAAAAATTCCAAAAAAAGTTACTATCTACGAAAGTGCCCTTTTATTGTCTTAAAAGAAGAACGTTAAATTATTTAAAAGACTCAAAAAATATATCGAATCAGCTAGACCTTTTATTTGGATGTCCATTATTTTATTTGTTTGGAATATTTGGTGTTTGTTGAATTATTTTGAAGACTGAAGGAGCATATCGAATCAACTAGCTTCTTTTCTCTTGGATGGTCATTACTGTATCTGTATGGAGTGTGGCATATTATCCTTTTTCTTCCAAAATGGGTTGCCTTACAAAGTTTGGTCCATCATTTTTGGTCAATCTTGTGGATAGTGTCTAGTGACAGTAAACTAAATCTGTATTGTTGTGTCAAATAACTTATTGTCCAATTGTAGATTTATTTGTTAGATAAATTATAATAAAAGTGAAAATTCAAATTAAATGATTATTTTGGAATCAGTCTCCATAAATTGAGCAGGCTGACCAGCAGCCCATTTACTTTTTTCTTTAATTCATTTTAATCAGAAATATGTTCGATTTTTGTACTCCCTTTGTCCCAAAATTATTGTCAGTTTGAGATTTCAAACTACAATTTGAATTAAAAATGAAAACTCAAACTGGACAATAATTTTAGGACGGAGGGAGTAGTAAATACTAATGTGATGATTACAACTCAGACAAAAATATGTTAACCCTGTATTTCAAAACTGATATTGATATTCTAACATGAAAACTATAATCCATCAAGCCACATGCGAAATATGATCGATTACTGTTGTGAGATTTTGTTCCACACTACTGATTTTTTAAGTACATGACAAGGGAATTCATAAAAGTGAAAATATATAAGGCTCCGTTTGGTTGGATTGAATTGAAATTGAATTAGAATTACAATATAATAGAATTGAAAATGAGATATTAACATTATAATTTAATTTCAATTCCTTTGTTTGGAAGATCATAAGAATTAATAAGAATTAAAGTTCCAATACAAATTCTTGTATTTGGATGTATAAAAATATTATATACTGTAGAATTAACTTGTTATTATACAACTAATATAATTTGTACTACTTTTGACCATAAAATGAATCACCTAATTTTTCATATAAAAATTGTACATCATAATTATGTAAACATAGGATTAAAAATGAATAAATTTTATCACGTAACTATTAATATGCTACGTTTGATACCATAATATTAGAGTTGGTTTTGAATTTAAATCACGAAACATTGCAAATGATATTAAATTCCTTTTTTTGGTATATCTAAATATATAATCAATAAGTAATGAAATTGTACTACAAAATTTTTTATTTGGGTGTTCGAGAATATAATATTGGTATTATATTCTAAGTGCATAACTAATAGTATATAAGTTTTACATATTTTTATGAGTAATTTTTATTTTAACATTCATAAATAATATATATTTGAAATTGTATTCTATCTTTTTTTTATTTGTATATGCTACTCACCATGTCTTAAAAAATAGTTTACATTGGTTTTTAAGATTTGTATTATTTTTAATATAAATTTTAAAAATAAATTTGGAAAATTTTTGTAGGACATACGGAGTAGTAAATTTATGGAACAAAAATATTACAGTATCATAATCAATAAAAACAATTACACAAAAGGGTGGGGTAAAAAGAAAAAAAAAATTAGAAGAATAAGAGAAAGTTTCAATTAAAGAAGAAAAAGAAAACACAACAGGGTGGGGCAAAATGCAACTGTGTGTGAGAATATTTTCCAAAAAAAATAAAAAGTAAAAATAAAAATAGGAGGAAACAACAACGTGGGGAAGGGAGTAAGTCCTTCACTCTCTGTGTGGCGCGTGGTTTACACGCGCTGCGCTAAATAGCTATTTTTTTAATCTTTGTTAATGTTGACCCATTTTCTTTATAACCCGATTTGGACCCAAGGACGACCCGCAAAATTTTACTAAATCAATAGAATCTGAAGTAATTATTTGCTTTCACAAAAAAATTGAAAATAAAGAATTGAATCATATCTTAAATTTTAATTCCAATTCCGGAAGTTCTATTTTTGTCAGCCAAACACAAAAATTGGAATTATAGGCCTCCAATTCCAATTCTTTTGTCCAATTCAATCCAACCAAACAGAGCCTAAAACATTTCTGTAAAACTATTGAAACTTATGGAAAATGGAAATCACCAAGGACTGTCTTTATTTCACCGACTTTGTCATATAGTTTCTGTGAGCTGTTCTAGAACAGTGTTTGCATAATTGAAAATTATTGGTCAAATTTCAAGATTTAGTAGATTCATGGTACTAAGGGTTGACACGTTGGCACTAGTTGCCAGAATGCTCGATTTGGAGCCAGCCATGTCATTTCGGCATTGTATTAATCCACAAAGGCAATTCATCCATCCACAGATTAAGTCACAAATGGCACAATAAGAAGTCCATTGTCTTAAAAATCAGTTCAGTTTAACCAACCAATTAATACAATTACACCTAAACTAACCCAAAAGGCTAACTCCCATCTTTTTCAACACGAGTCTTTTCGTGTTCATTTGGAAACCGTATATTTCTTTATTTATGTGTATCTATTTTATTTTGATGTTAAGATTACATTATTTCTCCATACTTCCATTGTACATCATTAAAACTAATCTTTCTTCCGACCCAAAATTTGTGTTATTACACTAACCGAGAAATTATAGAAAAATTACATTTTATAATTATCAATTGTATGTGTCACTCGACTCAGAAAATAATTTACTTTATTTAACAAATTCTTTTCCGTACAAATTTAACAAAAATTCTTAAACAAACTAAGTTATTTTTCTAGGATGGTTATAATGTTATATTTTCGCCATTGACTATATAGGATGTTAAAGTTTCGAACATCTCTTTCAATTCGATTGAAATGTTTACTTTTGTACTTGAGAGATGAGAACCCATCCACACGTTGAAAAATCATGCAAATACGACTAAATAAAATAAAATTCATTATTGATCAGCCGAACCAACTACCATGCATAGCCTCTCATGCAAATTACACTAGCTAGTATAATGAAGTGTAAAAGGTTCAAGCATCATAATATTGGTGGTCTTTTTCATAGTTACTGTGTACTTATTACAATATCATCATTATTCAAACAAAGTTTTTTTTTTTTCATTATATGTTCTATCCGTCCCAGAACTACCATATTATTTCTGAAACAAAAAGAGTATAACCTATAATTTTTTATTATTTATTTGGGAGGTGAGAATGGAGGAAACGATATTTTCAAATTTTAACATATTGATACTAACTTTAATAAAAAAAAAAATCATTTCACTAGTAGGACATAATTTATACACAAAGACAACAACACGTATCATCTCATCGTATATGATCTCATTTCAGTAGCTTACGGAGTCCTCGACTCCTCGTTGCCAAAATATCATCTATAAAAGGACCTCATTTCCAAGATCATCATTACCATCCAAAGTGGAAAACCCATTGAAATACACTCTCTAAATCTTAGTCCATAACTCTAGAAGAAAGAGGCAAATTAAGCCCAAACAAACCCTTTCTCTCTGCATGGATAAGCTTATTTTTCCAACACTAGCATTCTTGTGTCTTCTCATTTTTGTTGCACCAAATAAGGTGGCAAATGCCACAAAACCATCCTCAAAAACATGTAACCAGACCCCTTATCCAGAATTGTGTAATTCCCTCACAATCACCCCAAAATCGACCCTTAACACTCTTGATGATGAAACCTCCTCCTCATTCAACGTTCGAGATGCTAGCCTTAAGTTCACTTTGGCGCAAGCTCAATATGTCCACAACCTAATTTCCACCATGGACACAACTTCATTCGATAAGCTAAGCAAAGTTGCTTGGGTTGATTGTCTGGAACTTTACGAAGACACCATTGACAACCTCGCCCGTAGTTCAAGTTCCAAAAGCAACTTAAACGACGTTCAAACATGGCTAAGTGCTGCCTATGCAAACCATGAAACATGCAAGAATGGGTTCATTGACTTTCAGTTGAACTCTAAATTGCAATCCTTCCCATTCTTCAACACCAACTTCTCAAAACACCTAAGCAATTCCCTTGCCATAAACAAACTCTCTTTAACTTCATCATTATCAGCTACTCAAGTCTCCACCAACAACCAAATCATCAAGAACCGAAAACTATTATCATCCGATTTTGATGGATTCCCTGCATGGGTTTCGACCGGTGATCGAAAACTTCTACAATCATCAGGAGGGCCTAAAGTTGATATTACCGTAGCACAAGATGGATCGGGTGATTACAAAACGATTTCCGAAGCATTGGCAGCATCATCGAAGATAAGAAGCGGTTCAAGCAGATTAGTAATATACGTGAAGAGTGGAATATACAAAGAAAACGTTGTGGTAACAAAGTCAATGACCAATATAATGATGGTAGGAGATGGGATGGGTTCTACGGTGGTTACCGGCAGTAAAAATGTTCAAGACGGCGCCACCACCTTCAGGTCTGCTACTTTTGGTGAGTCTCATTTCATCTTCTGAAGAAAAAACTTTTCATCATCTTTTTATTTTTTAAAAAAGGTCCCACACTTCTGATCACTATCAATAACATCATTATTCTTAATATCAATATCGGACGTACTGTCACCCTGCATTTTGGTTTGAAACTCTCTTTAATCTTCACTTCCTTTTCTTTCCTTTTCCATGTTGTTTTTAAATCATTCAAATTGCATATTTATATATTTATGGTAATCCATCATTGAAGTTTCAAACATTTCTAGATAATGAAAGTACATATATATTGGTCTACCAAAAATAAAAAAGTACACATGTATTGAGACCCTCCGTCCTGGGGTTTTTTTTTTTTTTTCTCATTGGTACATATATATATACATATATATATATACATATATATATATATATATATAACAAACACCTTCCAGTCCAACTAAGGTGTTAAATTAAACTGTTTTTCTAAGTCCAACTTGATCTTACTCTATACATTAACTCTTTGTTCTAAATTTTCAACAATAGTAGTAAAAAAATTGAAATGGACGAATTTTTCTGCATAACTCATTGACAAACAACAAAAGCAGCAAGTTGTTCATAAGAACCCAGTCAATTAGCTACCAGGATAGCTTACTAGTCACTTGTCAACAAAACAAGTTAAAATATGTTTAATATAATACTCCCTCCGTCCCATAATTATTGTCCACTTTACCCAAAAATTTTGTCCCAAAATTATTGTCCAATTTGACTTTTTATGGACCAAATTACACATTTGTCCTTAGTAAAAAACATTATCCATAAAATCTTAGTGGTTAAACAATTATTTATGTAGAGGTATATCCGGTTGTTTAAGGTAAAATATAGTTAAATTTGACCAAAAATAAAATATTTCATTTTAGTAAAATTGGACAATAATTATGGGACGGAGGGAGTACACATTAAAGTTTTGAGATTTATGACACTTGTTTTTAAAAGTTAACTGTGTGACTCTCTCTGACGAAAGTCAACAAGATTGAGTGTGTTTCAAAAACAGCTGTAACAATAACGATATTTGGACGCCCCGAGTTGACACCTAAATAAGTGGTTATATTTGATAATGATTAATTAGTCCTGTAAATTACTAACAAGTTATTGGCTATTAATCATGAAGTGGGATTATGAACTAATTCATTCATTCCGATATCCTATTTTCAGCTGTGATGGGTGATCACTTTATTGCACAAGACATGACGTTTGAAAACACGGCAGGACCCGCCAAGCATCAAGCGGTGGCTCTCCGATCCGGGTCGGACTTTTCAGTATTCTACCGTTGCAGTTTCAAAGGATATCAAGACACACTGTATGTGTATTCGAAACGTCAATTCTACCGCGATTGCGACATTTCTGGGACCGTAGATTTCATCTTTGGCGATGCCGTCGTGGTTTTCCAGGGATGCAACATCAACTTAAGGCAACCGATGAGCAACCAGATAAATACGGTGACGGCTCAGGGGAGATCCGACCCGAATGAGAACACCGGGATCATAATCCATAATTCTCAGATCTCCGGGTCTGGAGTTTCGGCCAAGAGTTATCTGGGTCGCCCATGGCAAAAGTGTTCACGTACTGTTATCATGAGGTCTGGAATCAGTAGCGTGATTGATCCGGCGGGGTGGCATCCGTGGTCCGGCAACTTTGCTTTGAATACTTTGTATTATGCCGAGTACGCCAACACCGGCGCCGGTGCCGGAACGGGAGGACGGGTCAAATGGGGTGGCTACCATGTTTTGACTAGTCCTGTTGATGCCCAGAAATTTTCGGTCGGGAGTTTCTTGGCCGGAAATTCATGGATTCCATCCACCGGCGTGCCATTCTCTGCTGGCCTCTGATTAATTCTCTGGAGAAGTGTGAAAAGTCAGAGCGATAAAGGGAATAGAGACAATATATAGCATAATAAAGCTAGGTTGATCAAATTAATTGCAATGTAATCTTGTATATATTTGAACTGATTTCTCTTTATTGGGTTGTATAGATGGTATTGATCATTATAGTTAATCCTCATTGTAACATATACATTCACAAAGTATAAATGTAAGTAAATTATGTTTCGCAAAACCCCTTTAGTTTTTACTGAGTACTTGCAACATATATGTGAGTCACGTGAGATAACTTACTTCCGAAAATGTTTAAGAAATGTGACATATAGTAGAACGTCGGTAAATTAATAATTGATAAATTAATAACTTTTATCAATTAATAATTTTCTCTGATCCCAACTTGGGACCAGTACAAAAAGTGATAAAAATCGATAAAATGATAAAATAATAATGTTTCAGAAAATCTACTATAAATCTATAGGTCCCAACAATACTGTAAATTCATAAATATCTTAAATGCCAAAAAAAATACTAATATCTAAGAAGATTTGTAAAATATGAGCTTATTGATACTTGTTTTTTTCTTGAAATTCAAATCCAATGAAATTTCATCCTTGATTTATCTCATTGCCATTGAGAGCTCTGTTGTTGTATTATCAAATTGCAATAAGAAATTCTGAAAAGTTATTGCTGATTTGAATTCTTCTTTTCATGTGACGGGTGCCAAAATCTCTGAAACATCATCACCTTTATCCTCAATTGAATTATCTTCAAGGACACTAGCCACAATATCCTCAAATGATTTGACCTTTGTAAATTCATCATTTTTATCTGAATGATCCACCAACTGATTGACATTCATCTTATTAGGTTTGAGTTTATTATTGAAAAGAGTTACATTCTTTACTTGTTTAGAATTGTAAAAAAACAATGAAAAATTACGTATTATAGTAGGGTTTATAAAAAAAATCTTTAAATTAATAATTCATTAATTTATTAATTATTTAATAATTCGCTAAATTAATGAAATTTGGTGATTTCAATACTATTAATTTATGGAAGTTCTACTGTATATTCATACCCAAATCATGATGTTCCAAAGAATCTCATCTAATCCAAATAATAATAATAATCTCATCTGTTTCATCCAAAAGATGTCAAATAGTATATATCTATAAATCTACGTGGAATTTTAGTAAGTTTATTGTACATGGATGTTTACCTTCAAAACTCACTTTTATTAATATGAAAAAATAAAACATTAAATTGATGTTAAATGGAGCCCTACGTGAGCCACACATTCATTTGGAATTATGGTGAGTTGACTTTGAAGATTGGCTTGAATTATCCATCCAGTTTTGCTTTTCCCCTTTAAATAGATGTATAGAATATAAGAACAAAAGATTGGCTCCACTTCCAATTTCCTTGTCTTGCAAGTCTTGGCTTTCCCGACCAAAGCCTCACCACAGGTTTCTGTAATTTAAAAAGCTCAAATCAGACTTATTTAGTAAAGTACTTCATCATACATATATGATTCTCACTAATAAAAATCTACATCTCATTGTGATTTTTAATATTATCTTCAGAACGAATTGATTTGAATGAATTAGCACGTCCATGCTTATCAAATCACATATAGGACTATAATTAATGTATACATTTTTTACTGCAGGCAATTATGTTTGATCAACCCTGTGTGGTTAAGGAAAAGGTTAGAGAGGTAAAAATGATAAAAACATTCCAATCTCGAGATTTAAGAATTTTGGCCATTGACAAAGATATGGAAAAATGGTAATAAAAGAACTTGGCCTACATAATGTGCATTTTCTTCCAAACGATATGTTCAAATTTTGTCAATGTATAAAATGAAGAATCTCGAACATTTGGAAGATATTAACCGATCTCATATATATTGCTGTCCCTAACTTGCTTCTAACCCAGAATTTCTGAAATTATAATCCTAATGTCTCATCATATCCACCTCCACGGTTCCTTCCCAAACTTAAATTTTAATAGGAATGTGAGGTTACAGATTAACAAGATTACTGTATACTTATCACATAATGCAATGCTTGTATTCCATAATGTGGAGGGTCAAAATTAATCAAGGGCACCATCATCAATGACTCAATAGGGACAGTTGGTTATGACATGACTAGGGGAAGTCATTTTCGTATTTTGTCTAAAATAAAAAACCAAATAAGTGCCAAAGGCAAAAAAAAATTGCATGGTACAGTTCGCCTCTAGGATTAAAGGGAAGATATTCTGTGTGGCTAAGGACATGCATACCAAACAATGGTAGGGTTCTAACACCATATTCCAACAAACATCAATTTATTCATGGAAAATTTGGCTTTTCTATTAGATTGTGACATTACTCCAATTGGAATAGGAATTTACGTTAATTATAATGACGTGGAATTTTTAAAGACGTTGAAATTTTGGGAAGTTCAAACTTCAAACCTCTCATATTTATATGGAGCCCATGATTGTTATGCATGAATTTCGTGCAAGCAAATTGCATATTGGAAGATTTACTAATTGTTATTAATATTATATGGAGCCCATGGTTTTTGGTTAGTCGCCGGCCGGTTATCTTTACCTATTGGAAGCAACGGGTTGAATGTGCTGCAAGGAAGAAACGGCCCTCCTTAAACAAGAATCAGTCCATCGTTTCTGTGGGGATTTTAATTAGGGTTATCAATTAAGTCTTCATATTTAAAAGTATCGAATCAATTAACCAATAAAATAGATGTGCATGGTTGATGGGCAAAAAGGAACATCAGATAGCTGAGGAATACTCTTGTTGAATGACTTCTTTGTTTCTTTTTTTTTTTTTTTTTTTTCCCTTTCTGTTCCATTTTTGTTTCTAAGTGACAAAAACTAAAAGTATTAAATTATTATATTTCGTTGATAAGAAGCACCGACAATGTTATAAATAAAACTAATTTTCAATGATTTTTATTTGGCTTAAAGTTAAGACCACTTTTAGTCGCGGGTTCTTCCCCTTAAAGTACTACTAAGCTATTCACTTTATTTTATCGGATGTCCCCGAAGGGACTAAGCTCTTAACTTATTGTTCAAATATATTACTCGATCTGACAATTTATTTTTGCTTTTAAGAAGGTTTATTCAACAAAGAAAAACCCCTTAATCTTACTTCCAACCAAAAATGACGATCAAATCAGCCATCAGTGCCTACCTGACAATAAACAAGGAATAACCATTTTCTTTTTCTTTTTGATTGAAGATAATTTCTAGACTCTAGTTGACAAGCTTCCAATCTTGAGCCAGCGTGTTTTATATTCAAACCAATTAGATCAAACCACTTTAATGAATCGATTAATACCCTATAGCAATATCAATAAAAAATCAAGAAATCTATAGGGTTAAACGTCTAATCAAACCTAATTCTAAAGAAAATTTTCATTTATGCATGAATCTGGTTAGTTAATGAATCATTATGGATCTAAAAGAAATACTCCCCTCCTATGAAAATTGTCCACTATAATTATGAAAATATTTTTAATACCAGTTATAATTTATACTGACGACTAATTTTTTGTAGAGTAGATAGAATACTATCTATTGTATATTATACTAAGAGAGAAACCAGAGAGAGAAAACAAAAAAGAATTCTAAAGGTGCCACATAGGATAAAATCCTATGTGTCATTTTTTTAATGGTTGAGTCAAAAAATATTTACAATAATTATACTAATAGTTCTTCAAATTTTATGTAAATAAAGTTTTATCAAATGTCATTTAAAATGATAGTTTAAAATAAGAAAATAAAAATTAATTAAATTTAATGACCGGGATTAATGAACATTAATGCACCGGAATTATTCCCTCCCCAAAAGAATCCTCAAAGTTACTACTGGACTCATTTAATTAATTTCTTTTAAAAAAAATCTCTCTCCCAATCATGTAAATCAATAGACTACAATTCAAAAAAAAAAAAAACAATCATTCAACATTAATGTTATCTTTAAAATCTTCTCCCAGAAACATGACCCTGTAATTTTTCACCAATAAAAAAGAAAAAAAAGGTACAAAACTTACCTTCAATTATTACTAAAAGGATGAGATTTAACTATAACTAAATGTTATCTTTTGAATTTCAAACCAATGCATTTATTTGTGTAATATCATATTTACCCAAATAAATATAATCTTTTCTTAATAATATCTCAAAAGTTGTTATAAACTTTATCTTTATCACTGAAATTTTGGATAATCAATTATCATCAATCCCAATTTATCTCTATTTATTTCTATTTTTGGATAGTAAAATTTTGGATAGTAAAATATACTCCAAAACACCTACATTACTGATGGATTATAAATAAAAAGAGTAAATTTCATTTTACACTTTTTATATTTTTTTTGTAGATTTTTTATATTGTATATAAATAAATCTCGCTCATCGCGCGGGTTTAATATCTAGTTAAACAATTAATTAATCATTGATCTCATCCGCTTACGGTGAAGGAGTACATTGAGGTACGCCCTTTAGTACTTGGAAGTTGGAACAAGTGACACACTAGGCCAACACGTTTTTAACGTTTAAACGACATCTTGAAAATGAAAGCTCAAAAAAAGTAAAAGGCGAACCTTCTAACAAAGGAAATACGTGCATTGAGAGAACTACTTCACGCAGTTTTTAGGAAAATAAATTCTAAATGGGCTCATCAATCTCTTGCATTTTCTTTTCTTTTGGGAATTGATTGGTTGTTATGATATATAGTCTCATTATATATTCATAATTTAGAGCCTTCAAATATTTTTTTTTCTCTAAATACTAGCATGGAAAACCACAGAATCTGCGGTTGAGGCTCATAAAGTTGTAGTAGAAAATTTATTATTAAGGTTTATGCGCGTGATTGTGAAATTTTTCATATTGGACGAAAGAAACAAAAAAAAAAAAAGAAACAAAAAATGAAATGAATCTCAGGAAAAAATTATAATGAATAGTTAATCATGAATAAAAATAAATTGAAAATTTCAGAAAATTTAGAAAGTACCTTTTGCGAATTAATTACTGGAGAGTTGAGTGGCAAATCTTGCTCTGTCCTTGGTTACCAAAAGAAAAAAAATCACAGTGAAAATTTAATGCAGTCAGTTTGATGATCAAAACCATCCAACATACTCATCAATCCTCCGCGTCTACAAAGCCACATAAATAAAAGCGAAAAAATAAAAATTTTCCTTAAAATTTTTTTGGGGGAATTTGTACTTAATTTTTGATTTGGTGAGAAATAAATAATAGAGAGGGGAAAAAATGTGATTGAGAACAAAACAAATTCTGAAACCCACATTGAAATTATATGATGTTAAGAAAAATAAATTTTTAGAAGACTTTAATTTTATCATTTGACCTGAAACAAATTTTAGTTTAAGTAAAATTATGTTACGAAGTAACAAAATAATTTTCATAATAAATTATCGAAATTGATAATGTGATTATTTAATTAGTGACGCTATAATGGCATAAATGATTACGTGGCATTGTTATGTGTCAATCAAAGAAATATATACATTTGAAGGCCAAGGAAATGATTCTCCGGATGGTTACAAATATTTATAAAATATTAATAAAAAATTTACTGACCAAGAATCTCATTTTCCATGTACAAATTTTTAAGAGAGTGGTCAATCAATGTTACTGCGTCGATGTGGACATCCTATAAATTTTTAATGGGAAAAAAATAAAAAGGTAAAAAAACGTTCAATTTCTTTGGCAAATTATAAGCCAAGGATTAGTTTCTATGTAATACGGTTCGAGTTCCACCGTTAATAAAGCCAATAGAAAAAAGAAAAAAAAGAACCATTTACTGGTTAGCAATAATACACTGAAGATACGTACTTCAATAATTTTTTTTTCCCCAGTGACTTTTATGAGTTTCTTTATTACTATTTTTTTTTTACTCACAAAAAAAATAGATATTATTAATGCGAAGAAGAAACAGACTCCTGATTACATGGTTTTGCTATGTTATGAAAAATTGTCATTAATTAATTAAAACGAGATTGGAGGATCAAAATCTCGATAGAGCAATCTATCTACATATGTAATAAGACAGAACATACAAAACTCTAAATTATATGTTGTAAATATTATAAAAAAAGTGGACAGTTTGAGGTAAGGAACACATGAATAATACATGAATGATGAGCGACTTATTGACTTAAACGTATGAGGTGGGATTCATACAAGGACCACTGTAAGTGGAGCAACAGTGAATATGAATTTGACTAATGATTGATATTTAAGGTTTGTATGGCTGGCGTGGTTTGAGATAATTGACCCCAACTTTGGTTTCTAATTGCGCTGAAATTATTGCAAATATTTTCATGGCTTATAATCCAAATCCCCAAATGAGATTATGCTCTTGCTTTCCAAATTGACGTGCATGGGTCTCCAGCAGACTATAAGGTTTATGGATGAAAATTGTTTGCCACTAAAGATTAGTAGAAAAACAATGCCTAGAACTGGTAAGCCATTGCTTTCGTGCATGCAGATTTGGACTGAACAAAGAGATGATAAGAATGTTATTCAATATTTGTTTCTGGAAAAGATGGTTTAACAATTTCTTTAATTTGCAGCCTTTTTGGATAATCGATTAATCAATAAATATGTACAGTAATGGAGTTCGAATTTTATACCAAAATTGTGAAGTTTTCTTCTTTAAGAAAAAAAAATTAATAATGTTAAAATCTTTTGGAAACTTTTGCAAAATACACTTATATTTACATATCTTCTACTAAAACTTATTAATTCATCTGATCTTTATTATAAGATATTTTAATTTCTCCTGAATTTCATTTATTGTACTCTTTTTCAAACAGAAATTTAACCTCAAAAATATTATTTTTACATTAATTGTGTTCTTTCAATTATTATTAGAAATTTTTATGAGTTTATTTTTAATTAAAAATACGATGAATGAAATTTAGGAGAAATCAAAATGTTTTCTGATAAAGACCTCTAAACTATTACTCCCTCAGTCCCAAAATTATTGTCTAATTTGGTTTTTATTTTTAGTATAAATTGAACTAAAATTGAAAATCCAAACTGAACTATAATTTTGGAACGGAAGAAGTATGTGCTAATTGTTATCTGAAAAAAAAAAAAAAGAAAAGGGAAGGAGACAGCGCACTTCACAGTTCACATCCTAGCTCCATCAGCGAGTGGGAACGTAATACTCAAATCAGCTAAATATTCCAAGTCGAACCCCAGCCACATTTATACGCACCCCATTACCAAATCGAAGTTTCAAATCCCCTCTCCCCTCCCCCACATTCGTAATTTCGTGGCCCTAATCACTTGAAAGGAAATTGGGGTGAATTGTGATGAATTCATCGGCAATTTTCACGAGTTATGATGATCTCCTAGTGGCTCTCTCCGATATCACTTTATTAGCACATTTCTCTTTCCTTTACTAGTTCTTCAATTCGATCAAATAGGCATCCGTCCAATCCAAAATTAATAATTTTATTGGTTTTAATACAAGGAATACGATTTATTTTTCTTAGCGACTGAAAAAGTTATTTAGGAAAATCGTGAGAATTTTCGAAATCGCGACTCGAGATCTATCGCTAGCTTGTTTTGGTGGATTGAATTGAAGATCAAGTAAACTTCAACTTTGAAATATTTGTGGCGGTGGGTGAAGGAACAAAAAGAAAAAGTGCTTGTAATGTCAAAATTGCCACATCCTCAATGGAAGATTCCGAGTATTATAGGGTACAGAGAAAATATGGGTTTAGTACTACGGCCACATCATTCAAAAAAGACCTTCACGATGATGGTGACAATTTAAGCACAGTTGAAAGTCACAATGCCAGCGTCAAGTTCCTCTTTGTCATCGTCGAAACCTTAAAGTCATGCACTCCGATGATGTTAAAAAACACGCTCATGTTTAATGAAAGGGAAAATAATTTACTTTGTGTTAAACTCAAACAATATAATAAAATAGACTGTTTTCTTAAAACGAAGTAAGTAATAGTTCCAATCCAACAATATACTTTCCCGTCTCATTTTAATAATATAATTTGAAGATATTCATTAAACAAAATAGGCTACCAAAAAAGAATAGCTAGAGAAGTACAACATTTCTGGAATAGTTTCAGTGAAACACATCATTGTCCTGTTTCTTTTTCTTTTTGTTTAGAAGAAAACTCATATATACATATATATATATATATATGTATATTAAATTATTAACTAAACAAATACAGAATATATCTGCTTCCAAAAGCAAAAACAAATTCAATAAGTAATCCTCATATCTTGTAAAATAGGGTTTGTGGTGCAGTTATAACCATATATTACTGTTTTCTTTTTATTTATTTATTTTAACTACATATTAATGTATTTAGTTTAAAAAATTAATTATTAATATGAAATCAGAAGAATTTTTATTTTTTGAAAAGAAAAAACACTTTTGACTCACTATATCATCCGGTCTCACAGACTGTGTGCTACAAACAGCAAAACTCTAATCAATTCAAAAAGGATTATACAAGTAACAAGCATCAAATCAATTAAAATGCATGCAACAAAATAATGGATTTGATAATATCGTAAAGAAACCTCTGAAGTCGAATCAGATATCTACTCGAAATCTTATAAGAAAATGGAAAATAATAAATTTAGTGAAAACAAATATTAAAAAAGAATAGTGACTGGGGTGGCATGTACTAATTCCTCTTATTCTTTTGGTACTTTCCGGTTAAAAATTTTATTTTTTCCAAAAATCACACTTCTGCCCCTTACACATTAGTCACTATGAGTTTTCACTATTTTTTTCAGTCTCCTTATCATTGTTGAAAGAAAATAATCCAGAATAAAATGCATTCAAACGATCAATTGATAAAAAACTGCCGCACCATTTTCATGTCCGAAGCCTTCAATGGAAAATAAAGAAATTTTTATTACATATATTAAAAGACTAACAAGAATTTGAATGAAACGACATCAAGAACAGAAGTTGGCAGAGTCCTCCAAACTAACCCAAAAAGCCAACTCATATCCTTTTAAACACGAGTCTTTCCGTGTCATTTGAACACCATATTTACATTCATTATTTAGATCTCTCTATCTCTATGTCTTTCTTTCTCTCTTAATTTGGTGCTGATATTCGATCGATTATTAATCCATGCATCCTTTAAAACCAGTAATTCGTTTTTTTACAGTGCTAAATATCGGAATGACACATTAAGCTTTGTGATGAAAGAAGTGTTAATCATATCTATATACTACCAGTTTCAATATATAGCACACAAAATTCAACGGTCATTTTGGAATACAAAGTTTGCTAGTGACTTTAATGTGATGTTAAAGTTAGAGCATTTCTTTCAATTCGATTAAAACGAACTCTATTTATTACTTGAGGGGCGAGAACCCTGTCCACACGTCGAAACATCATGCAAAATACGACCAAATAAAAGAAATTTCATTGTACTGATCAGCCGTACCAACCACCATGCATAACCTTTCATGCAAACTATACTTAAATACTACCTCCTCTGCACCAAAATTATTGTTCAGTTTGAAATTTCACTTTTAGTACAATTTGAACTAGAAATGAAAACCCAACTAGACAATAATTATGGAAAGGAGGAAGTATAAAGTGTAAAAGGTCCCTGGTGGTCCTTATCATAATTACTGAGTTCTAATTACAATTCATTACTAAAAAAAAAAAATCTTTTTTTAATTAAATACTCTATTCTGTCCCAAAATTATAATCTTATTTCGATGTACTAAAATAGTATAATGAACAAGATTTTTTTTGAATTTTTTTTTAGGGATGGAGAAGGAATGAATACTTTTTAATCAAAATATTTCACTAATAAAACATGATTTACACACGATGATAACAAGAAATATGATCACATTTGATTTCAGTAGCTCATGGAGTCCACTCCTCGTAGCCAAAATATCATCTATAAAAGGGCCTTCATTTCCAAGATTATCATTACCATCCAGTGGAAAATCCATTCCAATACACACTCTAAAATCTATTCTATCACTCTTGAAGACAGAGGCAAAAGCCAAAACAAATTAATCCATTCTCTCTGCATGGATAATCTTATTTTCCCAACGCTAGCATTCTTGTGTTTTGTTATTTTTGTTGCACCAACTAAGGTGGCAAATGCTACAACATCATCCTCTTCAATATGTAGCCAAACCCCTTATCCAGAATTATGCCATTCCCTCATAATCACCCCAAAATCAACCCAAATCACACTTGATGATGACGAAACTTCTTCATCATTCAACGTTAGAGATGCCAGCCTTGAGTTTACTTTGGCACAAGCTCAATATGTCCATAACCTCATTTCCACCATGGACACAAGCTCATTCGATAAGCTAAGCAAGGCTGCATGGGCTGATTGTCTCGAACTTTATGAAGATACAATTACCAACCTTGCCCGTTGTTCAAGTTCCAAAAACAACTTAAATGACGTTCAAACATGGTTGAGTGCTTCCAATGCAAACCACGAAACATGCAAAAATGGGTTCATTGACTTTCAGTTGAATTCTCAATTGCAAACCTTCCCATTCTTCAACACCAACTTCCCAAAACACTTAAGTAATTCCCTTGCCATAAACAAACTCTATCTAGCTTCGTCATTATCAGGTTCTCAAGACTCCACCAACAAACAAATCATCAAGAATAGGAAACTATTATCATCCGATTCGGATGAAATATTCCCTGCATGGTTTACGACCGGTGATCGAAAACTTCTACAATCATCAGGAGGGCCTAAAGCTGATATCACCGTGTCACAAGATGGATCGGGTGATTACAAAACGATTTCCGAAGCATTGGCAGCATCATCAAAAATGAGAAGCGGTTCAAGCAGAGTTGTGATATACGTGAAGGGTGGAACGTACAAAGAAAACGTTGTGGTAACAAATTCAATGGCAAACATAATGATGGTCGGAGATGGGATGGGTTCTACGGTGATAACCGGCAGTAAAAATGTTCAAGATGGCGCCACCACCTTTAGTTCTGCTACTTTTGGTAAGTTCATCTTCCTGAAATAAAAACTTTTCATCATCTTTTTTTTTTAATGGTCCCATACACTGATCATTATCAATAATTATAATTATATAGTTGTTCTTATATCAATCGACTTAATTGTCACCATGCATTTGGTTTGAACCTCTCTTTAATCCGCATCACTTCGTTTTCTGTCCTTTTGCAAATTGTTTTTGTCACTTAAATTACATATTTATTTACTTATTTATGGTAATCCGCCGATCATTGAAGTTTCAAACATTTCTAGATAATGAAGTACACATATATTGAGATTTTGAGACCCTCTCGTCGGTTTTTCCTCTAACAAACACCTTCCAGTGCGTTCAACTAGAACTATTTTTATGAGTCAAACTTGATCTATTAATCTACTTTATACATTATCTGTGCTCTAAGTATTTAACAAAAGTAAATATAGAAATGCACAAATTTTCTACATTTCAACTCATTAACAAAGACAAGTCACCCGAAGATCTTGTCTTGAAAACAAATCAAAAATTGTTTTTAAAAAGTTAACTCACTGAGTCTCTCTAATCAAAGTCAATAGGATTAAATGTTTCAAAAATGTGTAACAATGATACTTTGTCGACCCGAGTTTGAGTTGATTAGTGGTTCAAACTTCAAAATTCTAAGATTAATAAATCAGACTGTGACACCAAATTAAGGGATTATGATAGTGATTAGTTGGCCCTTAAATTACTAACAAGTTACAGGGCTAATAATCATGAAGTGTGATTATGAACTAATTCATTGAATATTATTTTTTCAGCTGTGATGGGGGATCGCTTTATTGCACAAGACATGACCTTTGAAAACACGGCAGGACCCGCCAAGCATCAAGCGGTGGCTCTTCGATCCGGGTCAGACTTCTCGGTGTTCTATCGTTGCGGTTTTAAAGGATATCAAGACACACTATATGCATATTCAAAACGTCAGTTCTATCGCGATTGCGACATTTCCGGGACCGTAGATTTCATCTTCGGTGATGCAGTCGTGGTGTTCCAAGGATGCAACATCAACTTGAGGCAACCCATGAGAAACCAGATAAACACGGTGACAGCTCAGGGGAGATCCGACCCGAATGAAAACACCGGGATTATAATCCATAATTCTCAAATCTCCGGGTCTGGAGTTTCGGTCAAGAGTTATCTGGGTCGCCCGTGGCAAAAGTGTTCACGTACTGTTATTATGAGGTCCGGCATCAGTGGCGCGATCGATGCCGCCGGGTGGTTCCCGTGGTCCGGCAGCTTTGCTCTGAGCACCTTGTATTATGCCGAGTATGTAAACACCGGAGCCGGTGCCGGAACCGGAGGACGGGTCAAATGGGGTGGATTCCATGTTTTGACTAGTCCTGCTGATGCCCAGAAATTTTCGGTTGGAAATTTCTTGGCCGGAAATTCATGGATTCCATCCACCGGTGTACCATTCACGGCTGGCCTCTGATTCCGTGTGAAACGGAGGTGAACGAGTCACGTAGGTAAATGGTGGTGATCAAATTAATTGCAAATATAATCTTGTATATTTGAATTGATTTCTCTTTATTGGCTTTTGTAGATAGATGGTATATTGATCATAGTTGAAGCTTAATCTCATTGTAACATATACATACAGAAAAGAAATTATATATAAATGAAGTCATGCTATTTTTTGCAAATCTGTTTAGCTTTTTACAAACTGGTACATGCATACATATAAGTCATCATGTTTCGTTGAGATAACTTACTTCCAAAATGTTGACACGTATATATCCATTTTACCCTATTAAAGCAAAAGACATGAAACTTATGTAGTAACTACGTATGCATCTGTTTTAGTTCTAATACACAATATTTCAGATTTCAGAAGTCTTTTTGCCACGTGTAAGTCTCTTTTAATTAGAAGTTATATAATTTTTTTTTTTAAAAAAAAAACACATGTTTTACTACAAATAAGGATCAGTTACATTTCAAACGAATGGATATATTAATTCAAATTCAAATGTCCAATCGTATAGTTTTGCAGGCTTAATATAAACAAAAAATAAAAATACTTAAATCCAGCAATTAAGAATAATGCCTTATAAACTAATTATTTATTATTCCCTTATAACCTCAGATTTATAGGTATATTTTTTTAAGCCCTAAACCATAGTATAAATGATATATACGCTAAATTAATTCCTCAAAAAATAGTAATTCAATTAGATTTTAATAAAATAGTAATTTAAAGGGGGCGCCCGCATCTGTCCGGGCCAAGCATCTACTTATTATTATATCCCGAATCATGACGTTCGACGAAAATGTCATCTACATACATTAAAAGATGGTTCTTGTTGGGCCAGTTTTTTGCAGCTGAGGATAGATCGAAGTTGGGCTGTAGCAGTGCAAAGTAATGGGCCATGGCCTAAACGCTTTATGTGGTCCAGTTCGGGTGGAAAAGAGGAAGCCAAATTTGATTCGAAGGAGGACTTATGAATCGACCTAGTTTATAAAGTCTATTTAAAGGGTTCGGTGGTAGGAGGAAGGATACCATCAAACTAGCATCAAATTGCTTCTTTCAAATTACATTCTTTTATTTCCGATTTTTCTCTCTAAAGGTAAGGTTCTTCAAGATCTCTCCAAATTAGGCCGATTATCGGCAGCTGTACCTGATCATCAAAGAAATTAATAAAATCTGGCCTACGGCCGATTCTTATTTTTTCCGAAATTTTTCATATTCAATTTATTTAGCACAAGTTATTAAGAACAACGTATAATCGTTTGAGAGATATATTTGCTTGATTTTTTCTAGGACGAAAATTGTTCAAACAGTTCTTATGATAAAGAATCTGATATGTTTTATCCAAAGAGTGTGCAACAAACATTTCTAATTAAGTTTACGTGGAATTTTAGTGAGTTTAATATACATTCGTGGGACATGGATGTTGACCTCAAAAACCATTAACTAAATATAATAGCAATCAAAACATTAATTTGATGTTAAATGGAGTTGTACGTGAGCCACACACTCATCGGAATTATGGTGAGTTGACTTTGAAGACGGCCATGAAAGAAACGTATTCCGGCTTGAATTATCCTTCCAGTATTTTTTTTTTAATTTTATTTTGAAAATATCTATGTATATAACACTTTGTCCCAGAATAAAGTCAGAACAATCCACTGGCTGCAGTTTCAGTTTCCTAGCTTCTCTTGCAGGTCTCGGCCTTACCAACTAATTAAAGCCTTATCACCGAAGGTTGCTAGTACTCCCTCTCTCTTATAATTATTGTCCACTTTGCTCAAAAAATTTTGTCCTAAAATTATTGTCCAATTTGACTTTTTATGGATCAAGTTACACATTTGTCCTTAGTAAAAAACATTATCCATAAAATCTTAGTGGTTAAACAATTACTTATATAAGGGTATATCCAGTTGTTTAAGGTAAAATATAGTTAAGTTTGACCAAAAATAAAATCTTTCATTTTAGTAAAATTGGACAATAATTATGGAAGGGGTGGCATACCCTGAAATCTATTCATGATTTAGGTGTGGTATTCCGTTATTATATAATCAAAAAAAAAAAAAAGAAAGCTAAAAGTTGTCAGACATTTTTCCTTTTTTTTTTTTACTTATTTAATACTTTAATTTTTAACACTATGCTTATTGTTTGCTACACATACGAGTAGAAGAATATCTTCAGGACAAATTGATTTGAATAAATTAGCACATCATCCTTGCTTAATATATAGTACAACACTTTAATTAATGTGCAGAGACTGGGCAAAATACTTGTTAGGAACCTTGTGGGAAAAAAAAAAAAAAGATTGGGGACTTAGAAATTGTAAAAGATTTTAATTTCGAGATTCCGAATTTTGGTGGTGGATACGATATGAAAAATAGTAATAACAGAACTTGATATAAATGAGGTTCCTTGTTGTAGAGAACTAGGGCATTAGAATTGTTTCCTTCTTACTAACAATTTATCATATTTATCCTCTCTTAAATTCTTTTAGGGATGAGAATCCGTGACTAATTAATCAGTTAGCTTAGTAAAAAAGAATAGCTAGGTGGTGGCTACAGCTAGCCCTGTTCCTTTTCAGTCTTGGTCCATATCTACATTCAAGGGCAGACTAAAATTAAATGAACTAAGTACTTAATATATATATATATATATATATATATATTACGCATTAAAATGCTTTAATAATCTGTATTTTCTACAAGTAGTAAAGATATCGAATCAGTTTAATTGTGATTCGAGATCAAATTTCAGACATGAGATTGCAAGACTAATTAAAAATACTTGTCGGTAGAGTTTTGCCTCCAGAAAGAAAAGTGTGAGATTGAAATCTAGATTAGCCGAACAATAATTTCGGTATAGGTGTGTAATCTACTAAAAAAATATTGTGTACTTTCTTCCAAACAAAATATTCAAAATTTTTCGATACACAAAATGAAGAATTTAGAAATAAGGACAACATCAACGATCTCAGATTGCAGTCCCCAATTTGCTTCTAACTCACAATTTCGAGATTACAATTCTAATGTCAGCATCACCTCCAGTATTCTTTACCAAATTTTAAATTTTAAATGTGTGAGAGGTCACAAATTAACAAGATTACTGTATACTTATGATATAAAGCAATGCATGTATCGCATAATGTGGAGGGTCGAAATTACTTAATCAAGGGCTCCAACGTCAATGGATCAATAGGGATCGTTGGTTAGGACATGACTAAGGGAATTCATTTTCTATTTTGTCTAAAACAAATCAATTAAGTGGCAAAGGCAATAAAAATGGCGTGGCACAGCTTGCCTAAAGGATTAAACGGAAGATATACTGTGTGGCTATAAGGACATGCATGCCAAAAAAGTATGGTACGGTTCTCATACCATATTCCAACAAATTAACATCAATTCATCCAAGGAAAATTTGGGTTTTGTATATTAGATTGTGACATTACCCCAACTGGAATAGGAATAATAAAACATTAATAATTGAAGTGGAATTTTGAAAGATGTTAAAACTTTGGAAAGTTCTGACTTCAAAACTCTCGTATATTATACTGGAGCCCACGACTGTTATGCATGAATTTCGTGTAAGCAAATTGGACATTGGAAGCTTTACTATTGGTTAATTTATGTCATTTGAAGGACTAGATGAATGGCTGCTTTTTTTTTTTTATGGTGTTGGCCGGTTTAACTTTTCCTTATTGGACGGAACCGATTGACTGTGCTGCAATGAAGAAACGGCCCATGAAAAAGAAGAATCGGCCATTCGATTGTGTGAGGATTAAGTCTTCATATTTAAAAGTTAAATCAAGTTACTAATTAAATCAATGTGCATGGTTGATTGGCAGAAAAAGAGATCCAATGTCGGAAGGCTACTCTTGTTGAATGCATTTTTTGTTCTTTAATTGTATTTTTATCACTAGAAGTATTAATTATAGGGGAAAAAGATTTGTGGCCATTATAAAATCAGCATCTAAATAGCTACAACCACTAACAATCCCAAGTTCTTCCCCTCAAGGCACCATTCAGCTATTCACTTATTGTTCAAATATCTTACGCGATATGACAATTGGTTTTTGCTTTTAAGAAGTTTAGTCAATGTAGAAAAACCCCTTAATCTTTACTTTTATCGAAAAATGACGATCAAATCAGGCATCAGCTATGCCCTACATGACAATAAATCAAACAAGCAAGAAAGTTTTGATTGATGATAATTATTTAATTAAAAAGCCTCCGATTTTAAGCCAGTACGTTCGGACCAATCAGATCAAGCCACTTTACTGAATCGGTTGATACCCTATAAAAATATCAATAAAAAAAATAAAAAAGAAAGTCCATACGTTTAAATGTCTAATAAAAAATAATTCTATAGGAAATTTGCATTTATGCATGAAGCTGGTTCGTCAATGAATTATTATGGATATCCAAAAAAAAAAAACTCATTTCATCTTACAAAAAAATAACCCATATTAAAAATTTATAATATTTGGTAATGGTGACTGCTTTGTCAGTTCGTGAGGCGGAATAAGTATTAGATAATTAAACGTTTAATTGTTCAAAAAATCCCATAACTTGGGGTGCTATATTTATTTGGTCCCAAAAGACCAAAATCGTCTTCCTCAAGTCCCATAACTTGCATTTTCACTTTTCCGTTAGTTGACTGTTAAAATCGAACGGCACATGCTTCTCACATAACATTTTGTTAAAGGGCATTCTTTGAATTTTAGTGCTGCATGCGTGTGAAAACCTGACTAAAAAGTTCTATTAGAATAAAAAAGAATTTTGACACGTGTTAGGCACATGGGTTTGAAGGCTGAAGCGGGAAATGGGATGATTCTCGAGAGCAGATCTGTCTCCTGTGATCTGAATCCCAAACAAACCCCTCAATTTCAACTCAAGAGTTTCTTTTGGCTCACCTAGATCTGGGTGAATTTCAGATGAAGAATCTAATACTTTTAACTCTGAATCGGACGCAAACGATAAAGATAAGACTGTTTTTTCACTGTCGAGTATGAACTTGGATCCAGATCTTACACGAATAGAAGGAAAAAATTCTTTTTTCCGATCAAAGGGAAGGATTCCAGTTAAAAGATAAAGCGGAGAAAAGAATGGGACTAATTTTTTTTTTTTATCTAAACGGCACCGATTTTGTTGGAAGGCAGAATAAGAAAGGATCATCATGTACAGACGATCTGCTCTCCATGATTCCCACTCCCCACCAAAAGAAGAAAAGAAAAAAGAAAATAAAAATAATTATTTTTTTTTAAAAAAAAAAACTAAACTCACTAGTGCAGAAAGCAGGAATATTTCTCCAGAAGCCACCATTGACTACTTTATTCCTCAAAGCTGATAAACCCTCAAATAATAGATGTCAACTTAGGGATTTGGGGAAATTAATATGGGGATTTGAGGGTAATACGAGCAAGAAAAATAGTAGATTATTAAGAAAATTGAATCAAAATTGATCTGGGCGAATCTTGGGACTTGAAGATGTGGAGGGAAGAGAATACTCTGGATGAAGATTACAAGCATGAAGCTCTGGTTGGACTCTTTTTTGTTCAGATTTGTTTGGAGAATTTGCTAATATGAAGTGAGTTTGGCGAAGAAATTGGGAGTATTTTTTTTTTCAAGTTCAATGATTGAGTTCCTGAAGAAAAACGGGAACGATCGATCCATTAAATTCTGAAAGATGTTTTTTGATTAATTACAATTTGATACGTGTCGTCACATATTTTTTTCAGAAATATAATAATTACCGGACGGTGTAGCCGACGGGAAGGGGCAGTGGTTGGAGTTAGTCGGTTTTGGGTCAACATTTTTCGATTAAAAATTGAAAGGTCATATATGCCCTTTGACGAAATGTCACGTGAGAGGCATGTGGCTGTTCCATTTAACGGTCAACTCACGGAAAATTAAAAATACAAGTTATGGGGTCTGAGGCAGATGATTTTGGTCTTTTGGGACCAAATGAATATAACACCCCAAGTTATGGGATTTTTTGGACAATTAAGCGATAATTAAATATCGATCTCATTTACGGGGTACGTTGAGGTACGCCCTTAGTCCTTTGAAAAATTGACACATTAGGACGACAAGATTTTAAATTATGAACGACATCTTGAAAAGGAAAAGGAAATTTATAAAAATGTTTTTTTAAAAAAAAGAAAGAAAAGGAAAAGGAAATATTTGGAGCTCAAAAAAGTTTAAAAGGTGAACCTTCTAACAAAGGAAATACGTGCATTGAGAGAACTACTTCACGCATTTTAGGACAATAAATTCCAGACGGTCTTGCCTTTTTTTTTTTTTTTACTTTTTTTTTCTTTTGGGAATCGATTGATTCTTTTTTTTTTTTGTTATTTTTTGTCCAATAGAATTCACGTTTAGATTCATTATTATTACTCCCTCCGTCCCATAATTATTGTCCAGTTTTACTAAAATGAAAGATTTATTTTTGGTCAAGATTAACTATATTTTACCTTAAACAACCGAATATACCCCTCCATAAGTAATTGTTTAATCACTAAGATTTTATGGATAATGTTTTTTACTAAGAACAAATGTGTTACTTGATCCATAAAAAGTCAAATTGGACAATAATTTTGGGACAAAATTTTTTAGGCAAAGTGGACAATAATTATGGGACAGAGGGAGTATTATTGTTGTTGTTGTTTGATCTACTTCAGATGAAATCTTCATGCGCATCTTCCTATTTTGTTCAATGATCTAAAGTCACCTGTTAAGTATCACAGAAGGATTTGTTTATTTCGTTTTTTAGTGTGTGTTTTTAGGTATTTTTTGTATTGAGAATGTATTGAAAATGTAAAAAGATATAATGAGGTAGAAAGATTAATTTTAATTTAATTTGAAAATACCATCAAGAAAAGGAAACAAACATTATTGAGTAGAAGAAAATCATGGAGCTCAAACAACCACAAGTTTTTCTTTCCCACTACTTGGACGTGAATAACTGTATTTATCATCTATTCCAGGTAACTATTCTTTTCGCCTTTACATCTTATGGGGATTTGTCATTACAACGAGGTCGGAGGATCAAAATCTAGCTAGACAATCTACATATTACATATGACAAACTCAAATATGTTGCGAACATTTTCACCCTAAAAAATAGACAGTTAGGAGAAATTAAGGAACACATGAATACAACATGCATGATGAGCGACTTATTGACTTAAACGTATGAGGTGGGATTCATACAAGGACCACTGTAAGTGGAGCAACAGTGAATATGAATTTGACTAATGATTGATAATTAAGGTTTGTATGGCTGGCATGATTTGAGATAATTGACCCCAAATTTGGCTTTCTAATTGCGCTGGAATTATTGCAAATATTTTTTCATGGTTTATAATCCAAAACCCAAAAATGAATGAGATTATGCTCTTGCTTTCCAAATTGATGTGCATGGATGTCCAGCAGAATATAAGGTTTATGGATGAAAATTGTTTGCCACAAAAGATTAGTAGAAAAACAATGCCTAGAACTGGTAAGCCATTGCTGTCGTGCATGCAGATTAGGACTGAACAAAGAGATGATGAGAATGTTATTCAATATTTGTTTCTGGAAAAGATGGTTCAACACATATATGCACCTCTACCAAATCAAAATTTCAAACCCCCCTCATTTTTAATTTTGTGGTTCTATTTGCTTGAAAGGAAATTGGTAAGAATTGTGATGGATTCATCGGCAACTTTCACGAGTAATGATGATCTCCTAGTGGCTCCTTCCGATATCAGTTTTTCGACCTTTTGGTACTTTATTAGTACATTTCCCTTTCCTTTACTACTTCTTCAATTCGATCAAATAGGTTTAAGTCCCATCCAAAATTAATACTCCCTCTGTCTCAAAAAATAGTTCACATTAAATTTTGAGTTTTGTACTATTTTTAGTACAAATTTTAAAACTCAATATGGACTACTTTTGTGAGACGGAAGTAGTAGTTTTATTTGTTTTAATTTAACGAATGCGACTTATTTTTCTTAAGGACGGAAAAAGTACTTTTAGAAATATTGAAAACTTGGTGGATCTAATTGAAGGTCAAAAGTAACTTCAACTCCCAAATATTTTTGGCGGTGGGTGAAGGAACGAAAAGAAAAGTGCTTGTAATGTCAAAATTGCCACCTCCTCGATTGGAAGATTCTGAGTATTATATGTAGTACTACTGCTACATCATTCAACATAAAAGACCATCATGCATGATGATGACAGTTTAATTAAGCACAGTTGAAAGTCGCAATGCGACGCTCAAATAGTGTCAACAAACTTGTCTTAGTCATCGTTAAAACCTTAAAATGGCTTGCACATGTTAAAAAATATGCTCCTATTCAATAAATTTAGTTTACTTTATCAAATTGAAAAAAAAAAAAAAAAGGTACGATAGAGTGAGCTAGTTTCCTGAGAGGGGCGAGTAATAGCTCCCACCCAATAATATATTTCTTTTATCTCGTTTTAATTATATAATTTTAAAATTTTAGTTAAACAACATATAGGTCCTTAAAAGAGGGGACAGAAGTACATCAATTTCTTAAATAATTTCGGCGAACACAATTTTTCTTTTTCTTTTTCTTTTTTTTCAAGAACTCATATAGACTGCACAAGTACAATAAGTATATACATATATATATATATATATATCTGTGTGAGTGTGTAGTAATTGATAAAAAATAATGGCCGCACCATGTTTCTGAAGGAACCTTAAATATTACTTTTATTTTAAAATTATTGTTCAGTTTAAATTTTTAATTTTAGTTTATTTATTAAGAAAATTCAAACTAAATAATTTTGAAACTAATTAAGCAATATAGAAGGAAACCGTGACTTTAAAATTTTTCAAAAGCCTTCATAGCAAGAATTTGCATGCAACGAGATCAAAAAGCCAAACTCCAATCCTTTTAAACACGAATCCTTTTGTGTTCATTTTAATATTTATTGTAGAAAAAGCGAAATTTCAAATTAAAGAATAATATTTTATATAATAATACCGGGAATCTCATCTGATATGGGTAAATATATATTTAGTTTGCAAATTATAGTAGAATGTAAGTTATACTAGACAAGTCCGAGATGACAAGTTCGTGTGCAAAATTGGGAGGTTATGTGTGAATTTGTCATAACAAATCCTTTAGAGGTGTTAATCAGTTATAATATAAAGCTGCTAGGTACATCTTTGAAATTTACGTGCTCAAAAAGAGGGTAAAAATAATTTTTTTTTCAAATTTTCAACTTCCTAATATCTCCCCTAATTTTCAGCCATCATTAATCATATCCATCCAACTTCCTATTCCAATCCAAAGACATCTCAAACTAAAAAATTTTAAAAAATAAAATATTCTCTGCAGCGATTTGGCATCGAAACCTCTAGTCGGCGGTATTTTTGAACACGAAATCTGATTGTGCATCAAATCCCATGAGTTTAGTTGCAATATACTTTGTTGAATATGAGAATTACAGTAAGATTTGAGATTATTCATCTTTTTTGTATTTTGTCTGGTGAATTTTATTTGAAATTCTCAAAATCTTTGATTAGTAATATCGAATTGCCAGTTCCAACCCGTTCGATGAATTGCTAGAGGTTTATGGATTTAGATCTTTTGTGAAAAAGAACAAAATTCAGATTTTGTGAATCGCCAGATGTTTATGATTGGGTTTTAATCTCTTCAACAATTGATGTGTTTTTTTAATTGGGTTATGTAGATATAAGGTATGTGCATTCGATTATAGATTTTTGTTCATCAATTTTTAAGTTTTCTTCATTGTTCTGTTGTTGGTTATAGAAAAGACTAATACATCTGGACATTATTCATTAGTTCGTATTCGATATTCATCCTTGAAACTAATGGATTCATCGTAATAATTTTGTTATTAGTTGGTTATTCATATTTAATTTTTTGGTTACGTTATGTACATCGGTCTCTGCATTCGATTATAAATGGTTGTTCACCAATTTGTTATATTTGTTCATCCATTGGTTGTTGATTTTGGATGGGTTCTAGATATGTTCATTATTCAGTAGTTACTCTGCCAATATTCATCGATAATATAGGGTTATTCGTCATTATGATGGTGTTATGCGATTGTTATTCTTTTTTTTTTTGGTTAATTGTTATTCATCTGAGTAGATAAATGAAACATGTATATTTTGGTCATATTCATCCGTAATATTTGGTTATTCATCTATTTGTATCTTCAACATATTGTTCAAATGACCTATGCATATATATATATATAGATATAGTTGTTCATCATTAAAACTATAAGTATTTCTCTAAACGAATTTATGATCATAATACACTATATTTTTTTATTTTAATAAGTAAAACATTATAATGCATCATACATGTCAAGGTATTCATCATTGGTGAAATAGTTATTCATTAGTATATAATGGTTATTCATCATATTAAACTAACATATTATATAGTATTAATGGGTATTCATCATTTTAAAGATGATTATTCATCTTCAATAGCCTTGTTATTGACGATTAACAGAGTTTTGATTGAATTTGAAATCTCACATATTGTAATGTTGTTTTTGTTTGATCAGCGTCAAGAAAATGCTCATCAAAAGGAACTCGATCGGTCGCGAATCAAATATTTGGTAGAGTTGCTGAAATCAAGCAATCAACATAAACATATCGAGCATTGGCAGATGTTTTAAGACTTTATATGTTAAAAACAATGACTAGTTTTCCTGATCAATTTTGATATAGTATACTTCATAATTAGGATTTTGTTAGCTTAGTTGTTGACATTATCTAATTGTAAAATATACTTTTGTTAGTTTTCTTGATCAAAGTTATTCATTATATTTTGTATTATTCATCCACTAATGATATATTATTTATTTATTAAATTACAATCATTCATCTTGCAAAAACTACATATATTCTTTATTTTAGTATTGTTAGTCATCTAGGATAGGATCATTATTCATCAAGATTTGCATCGTTATTCATCTTTGCGAATATTGTTACTCATTCATAAATTTACTCGTATACATATCCAGTTTTATCAAAAATAAAATCGATCATTTTAACAAAAAAAAAAATCTTATGAAATAAAATAATATAAAAGCTAATAGGATAAGCATTAAAAAAAATATCAGTTTGAAATTAAACGTGTGCTAAAAAAAGGGGATAATGTTTGGAGAATTTAATGCGCGTGTGGTGTTTTAAAATTTGGACTAAAAGCTCCACGTGTGTAGAAGGAGAGTGTATTGCACATGCCCATGAATTACACATTGCAAATTATACCTAGGTGTTTGTTATTATTTGTCGGTGTTAATGGGCAAGGTTAGAGTTATGCCTTCACTCTTGTTAGAGAGTTAGATTGAACTCACGACCTCCTATTGAGAGCAACGATGATTTTATCACTGGACCAACACTTCATTCGTTACACAATAATTTTTGGACCAATATATATTAATTTTATGTACTATCATTTTGAATGTAGTATATCAAACTCAAAGGGTGACTTTGAGGGAGCACTTCTTTCAATGTGATTAAAGCGTTTCCTTTATGAGAGGTGAGAACCCTGTCCACACACTGAAACATCATGCAAATACAACTTTGTAAAATAAAACCTGATTACTGATCAGCCGTACCAGCCCCCATGCATGCATAGCCTTTCATGTAAGCATCATAATATAGGTGTTCGTTGTCATACTTACTGGTTACCATGTACTAATTACAATCTCATTATTCAAACAAAATCAATTTATTTAATAAATGCTCAACCGATCAGTCACAAAATTACAATTTTGTTTGTGATATTAAAATATTACATAAAAATTTTCACTAATTAGACATGATTTACATACTACTAGCTACCACAAGGCATATGATCTTATCGTATATGCATGATTATCTCATTTCAGTGGGTCATGAAGTCCTTCTCGTAGCCAAAATATAATCTATAAAAGGGACTTCATTTCCAAGATCATCATCACCATCCAGAGTAGAAAATCCATTCCAATACACTCTCTAAAATCTATTCTATAACTCGAGAAGAAATTAAGAAGCAAAAGCCAAAAACAAATCCATTATCTCTCCATGGATAAGCTTATTTTTCCAACAATTGCATTCTTGTGTCTTCTCATCTTTCTTGCACCAACTATGGTGGCAAATGCTACAACATCGCCCTCTTCAATATGTAGCCAAACCCCTTATCCAGAGTTGTGCAATTCACTCACAATCACCCGCCCAAAATCAACCCTAACCACACTTGATGATGAAACTTCATCATCATTCGACGTTAGAGATGCTAGCCTTAAGTTCACTTTGGCGCAAGCTCAATATGTCCACAACCTCATTTCCACCATGGACACAACTTCATTCGATAATCTAAGCAAGGCTGCTTGGGCTGATTGTCTCGAACTTTATGAAGATACAATTACCAACCTTGCCCGTTGTTCAAGTTCCAAAAACAACTTAAATGACGTTCAAACATGGTTGAGTGCTTCCAATGCAAACCACGAAACATGCAAGAATGGGTTCATTGATTTTCAGTTGAATTCTCAATTGCAATCATTTCCATTCTTCAATACCAACTTCTCAAAATACCTCAGCAATACCCTTGCCATAAACAAAGCTTCTCTAACATCATCATTATCAGCATCTCAAGTTTCAAGCAATGATCAAATCAAGAACAGGAAACTATTATCACTGGATTCCGGTGATGGATTCCCTGCATGGGTTACGACCGGTGACCGAAAACTTCTACAGTCATCAGGAGGGCCTAAAGCTGATATCACCGTGTCACAAGATGGATCGGGTGATTACAAAACGATTTCCGAAGCATTGGCAGCATCATCAAAAATGAGAAGCAGTTCAAGCAGAGTTGTGATATACGTGAAGGGTGGAACGTACAAAGAAAATGTTGTGGTAACAAATTCAATGTCAAATATAATGATGGTGGGAGATGGGATGGGTTCTACGGTGGTCACCGGCAGTAAAAATGTTCAAGATGGCGCCACCACCTTTAGTTCTGCTACTTTTGGTAAGTTCATCGATCATCCTGGAAAGTGAAATTTTTTTAATCATATTTTCTTTTAAAAAAAAAAACTTTTAAAGGTCCCACACAATGATCATGATCAATAAAAATATCAATGAACGTATTTGTCACCAGCATTTGGTTTGAAACTCTCTTTAATTAATCGTCACTTCGTATTCTTTCCTTTTCCATCTTGTTTTCAGTCATTCAAATTGCATATTTATATATTTATGGTAATCCATCGATCATTGAAGTTTCAAACATTTCTAGATAATGAACTAGTACACATATATAAAAAAAAACTACGTCTTAGTATACATTGCCATTGGTAGTCAATAGGAAACATCATGCATGAGAGTGTTTTAGACATTATGCTGTTGTGTAGTAGTAATTTTTATCACTCTCAATTTATTTGAACTGTTACATAATTGTTTATCTGGTAATAAAATTAAATCTTTATCCAAGAAAAATAGTACACAAATATTGAGACCACTACGTCCTTGGTTTTTTTCTTCAATAAAACTTTTCATTGGTATACACGACAAACATCTTCCGGTCCAACTAAGAGATAAAAACCATTTTTCTTAGTACATCTAACTTGTTACATTAATCTACTTTAATATACATTAATTATGTGTTCTAAATTTTCAACTGTAGTAAATATAAAAATGCACGAATTTTCTGCATTGCAGCTCACTGACAAAGAACAAAGTAGCAACCTGTTCAAAGAACCAATAAGCTACCCGGATAGCTTACTAGTCTTTTATCTAGAAAAAAAAATCAGATATAGTTTTTAAAATTAACTGTGTGACTCTGTGTAATTAAAGTCAATAGGATTAATTGTTTCAAAAAACCGGGGTAACAATGATACTTTTTCGACCCGATTTTGACTCGATTAGTGGTTCAAACTTCAAAGTTCTAAGATTAATAAATCAGACTGAGACACCTAAAGTAAGGGATTATGATAGGGATTAATTGGCTCTTAAATTACTAACAAGTTACAGGGCTAATAATCATGAAGTGTGATTATGAACTAATTCATTCATTCCAATATTATTTTTCAGCTGTGATGGGGGATCGCTTTATTGCTCAAGACATGACCTTTGAAAACACGGCAGGACCCGCCAAGCATCAAGCAGTGGCTCTCCGATCCGGGTCGGATTTTTCAGTGTTTTACCGTTGCGGTTTCAAAGGATATCAAGATACACTGTATGCATATTCCAAACGTCAATTCTACCGTGATTGCGACATTTCAGGGACCATAGATTTCATCTTCGGCGATGCAGTCGTTGTTTTTCAGGGATGCAATATCAACTTAAGGCAACCGATGAGCAACCAGATAAACACGGTGACGGCTCAGGGAAGATCTGACCCGAATGAGAACACCGGGATCATAATCCATAATTCGCAAATTTCAGGGTCTGGAGTGTCCGTCAAGAGTTATCTAGGTCGACCATGGCAAAAGTGTTCACGTACGGTTATTATGAGGTCCGGCATCAGTGGCGCGATCGATGCCGCCGGGTGGTTCCCGTGGTCCGGCAGCTTTGCTCTGAGCACTTTGTATTATGCTGAGTATGCCAACACCGGAGCCGGTGCCGGTACCGGAGGACGGGTCAAATGGGGTGGATTCCATGTTTTGACGAGTCCGGCTGACGCCCAGAAATTTTCTGTTGGGAATTTCTTGGCCGGAAATTCATGGATTCCATCCACCGGGGTGCCATTCACGTCTGGTCTCTGATTTCGTGTAAATCAATGAAAAGTCATATCCATATTGTTAATTTCTTCTCTTTTCCATTAAGGTAGCTAGTAGGCAAGCTTGGGTTATCAAATTAATTGCAAATATAATTCTGTTATATTCATAGTTGAAGGTTAATCCCCATTGTAACATATACCTACAGAAAAGAAATTAAATATAAATGAAGTCATGTTATTTTTTGCAAATCTCTTTGAATCATGATGTTATCAAAGATCATTTAACCCGAATGTTTTAAAAATATAATGTATACGTACCCAAATCATGATGTTCTAGAATGATGTTATTTGCATTGAGAGATGATTTTTTCACTTAAAATTCTCATTTTTTTTATCCAAAAAGTATGACATACATATTATATATGTTTATATATAAGTCTAAGTGCGTGGCATTCTGAAAAGTTCATTATATAGGGGACACGGATGTTTACCCCAAATATATATACTCACTTCACTATATATGAGAGCAATCAAACCGTTATTAATCTGATGTTAAATGGAGTTGTTCATGAGCCACACATTCTTCGGAATTATGTGAGTTGACTATGAAGACGGTTATGAAAGAAACGTATTCCGGCCTGAATTATGCAACCCCAACACCCCACCCCCACCAAAACCACAAAAAAAAAAAAAAAAAAACAAAAACAAAACAAAACAAAGCATTGGCAGCACTATCAATTTTCTTGTCTTGCAAGTCTTGGCCTTCACAACTAAAAATTAAGACCGGTAGTACTCTCACTTTTTTTTTTATTAGCAAATCAGGTTAGTACCTGGGGAATTTATTGATAAAGTAAAATATTTTCAGAGTAATGCATAAAACTTACCTCGTATAAAGAGAAACCGTCAATTAATGACAATAATTTGAATATTGATAAACTATATCAGGAATAAACTAGTACATCGTAATAACGTACGATAGAGGACAGTAATTATTTTTTCTGTCCGCGTGATTTGCATCTTGTGGATCACCGTTCACGGACTGCCGCATTTGGTGGGCATATTTGAGAATCCCGAACAGTGAATGATACACAGAGAATTGCTGCCTCCAAGTTGTCACCTAACTAAACCATAACCAGATACAGTTTATTTATAGACTAGAGAGACCGGTTTCCAAGGAAAGCCGATTTTTTGAACCAGAGATCAGGCGAACCGATTTTTAAAGTCGATGGATCCAACCAGATGTGGAAAAGTCGGATTTGTGGACGGAGATGAAAAGCACTATCTGTGTTGTTTGTGAAGGATTGAGATGACGGGTCACTCAACATCTGGGTGGCATCAGATCGGAGCTTCTCTGGCCAGCTGATCTGGGGCGCTGATGGGCTTTTTGACAGATGGCCGCTTTTAGCATCGGATCTCGGTAGCTGCCTCAAGAGAGCAGAAGACAGCGCCGGCGGCTGGATTTCAGATCAGAAAGCACTCTCACTTATTCGCATTAATCTTGCTAAAAAATTCTCCATCTCATTGTAATTTTTAATAATATAATTATGGCTTCTAACACATACTGAGTAGAAGAGTAATATCTTCGGAACGAATAGATTCGAATAAGTTAGCACATCGATGCTTATCATATACAGTACTATATTCAATGTGCATAGAAGTTTGGCAGATTAGCTAGTTGTGTGCAAAGTGATTATTTTTCTGAGGCGAAAACCATAAATTGATTTTTTTTTTCCAGAGAAAAAGATAAAATGTCAAAAATAATCCATTCTCTGTTTCCCAAAAATAAAATGAGTTGTATATTTTTCTTAGGCAAAAGTAATACATTAACTTTAAAGTTAGACTATTAACCTCTTAAATTTCTTTTAGGGATCAGAACAAGTGACCAAATATAACCTCCATCAAATATATATATATATATAGACACACACACACGGAGAAAGCAAACTGTGCTTAAAAGAATACAAAAGAAACCCTATTTAGATGTACCGACTATATCCTTCACAAAGAAAACATAATTTCATACGAATTTAGCAGAGAAAACTCAAAGTTATCCAAGTCCACCTCCTCTATTCAATATAGTGCTAATTATCTCAAGACCCTTGAAAATTAACCATATATGAATAGTGGCTTGCTAAAACTAACTACCTTATCTAAAACCAATAGCTAGTTGGACGTTAGAGCTAGCCTGTTCTTTTGCAGTCTTTGGTCCATGTGACCATATCTATAGTCAAGTGCGAAATGAAATGAAGAAGCTAAGTAATAAAGAATAAGTTATACTGGTCTAAAAAAAATAGTTCACTTTGAATGTTGAGATATTACTAAAAATTGTATATAAATTTCAATTGAGCATATATGGTTAACTTTCAATTGAGCAAGTATGGTTACCAAATTAGAGAATGGAATTGGCTTCAATTGGCAATTGATCTATAATTATTAGATATGTTTGTATAGAAAACTTTAACAATTAGATAATACCACATGGGGTAATATCAAATACAAGATGAAACTAACCACAATTCTAGATAATTAACTACATAATATCACAACTCTAGATAATTATCATATGAGATAATTATCAAATTGACACACGCCCTCAAACTGATGATGAAGAAGGTAGGAGTCTCAGTTTGTGGGTGTGTTTGGCAGCGGGTTTTTTTTTTATGTTGCTTTTTTTTCTTTTTTTCTTTTTTTATGTTGCTTGGCTGCTGTTTAGGTGATGTAGTTTAGTGGATTATGAATGATGATGGAGGAAGATGCTGAGTTGCTTGGATTTGGGTGGTGTTTTGGCTTTTTTTTTTTTTTTTATGTTGTCTTCCGGATGATGAAGAAAAAATGGTGTAGAAGGGGAGAAGGAAGGCCGGCCAAAATAGAAGAAGAGTACGGCGGCGCTGGCGGCCGAGAAGAAAAGAAGAAGAAAAAAGTAAGTTTGTTTAACCTGGTTCGATACCAAATTAGAGAATAGAATTGGCTTCAATTGAGCAATTGAAACCAATTCTATTACATATGTTAATATAGAGAACCCTAACAACTAGATAATACCACATGGGGTAATATCAAATACAAAAATAAACTAACCACAACTCTAGATAATTAACTACATAATATCACAACTCTAGATAATTATCATATTGACAGGGACAGAACTAGTATAATAATTGGAATAATAAAAAAAAAACCTTAAATTGCTTCAATATTTTCTTCCAAATAAAGTGTTCGAAATTCGTCAATATACAAAATGAAAAACGACGAACTTTCGGACACTCAACTGATCAGATATTGCAATCCCTAGCTTGCTTCCAACGCAGAATTTCGTTATTACAGTCCTAATGTGTCGCATCACCTCCACTATTCTTTACCAAATTTAATTGTGTGAGAGATCACAAATTAGCTAGATTACTGTGTACTTATCATATCATGCAATCTTGTATACCGTAATGTGGAGGGTCAAAATTAATCAACGGCACCATCATCAATGAATCAATAGGGATCTTTGGTTATGACATGACTTAGGGGAAGTCATTTTCGTCTTTTGTCAAAAATGAACCAAATAAGTGGCAAAGGCTAGAAAAATTTTGCATGGCACAACTTGCCTCTAGGATTAAAGGGAAGATATACTGTGTGGCTAAGGACATGCATACCAAATAATGATAGGGTTCTAATAAAAAGTCCAACAAATTTCACATCAATTTATTCAAGGAAATTTTCGCTTTTGTATTAGAATGTGACATTACCCCAATTGGAATAGGAATAAAACATTAATAATTGACGTAAAAATTTGAAAGAGGCTCAAACTCATACCTCTCATATATTATTAAACTGGACCCCATGATTGCTATGCATGAATTTCGTGTAGCAAATTGCATATTAGAAGCTTTCCTATTGGTTAATTTATGTCATTTGGTAGACTTAGACGAATGGTTTTTGTTAGCGGGTTTATTTTTTACCTCTTGGAAGCAACCGGTTGAAAATGTGTTGTAAAGAAGAAACGGCCCTCTTCCCGATCGTAGATGTAAGGATTTAATTAGGGGTATCTATTTAGTCTTTATAATTAAAAGTCGAATCAATTAACCACTGGTAAAGCGAAGGGAATAGTAGGGGCGGCCGCCCCCTTTCTAAAAAATTTCAATGAGAGTCTATTGAAAATTTTAGTATAGATTTCTGAAAAATAATAATTTCGTCCTTGAAATTTTTTTTTACACCTTTTAGTTCATTAAAAAAATTAAATTTTTCGCCCCTGCGCGCTTTGGTGACAACGAAGTTCTGCCACTGCAATTGACCAATTAATGAAACAGATGTGCTTGGTTGATCGGTAGAAAGGGAGCTAGGTCCAATGTCTGAGAACTACTCCTATCGAATGATTTTTTTCTTTACAGTAAAGAAGACAAACATTAAAAATCGGGAAATCATATTTATGTCAGGATTACATCTCACTTTACATGTCAATTATTTATTAAATAATAAATTTTTTGTACTTGGTGCACTACATACTACACTAAATCTAAATAATTTAATTTAAATATTATATTTTCCATTAGTTGAATTGATAAATCATTTGCTATATTATAATTTTTCCCGTAAGGCTTAACATATTGTTACATTCTTTTTTATATATAAATAAAAATTACATTCTAGTCGTAAGAAATACCAATAATATCGTAGATAAGCTAATTCTGAATGGGTTTATATGGCTAGATGGTTCGGCTATAGGTAGAAAAGATTTGTGGCCACCAGCTATAAAACATCTAAATAGTTACAACCACTTTTAATCGCAAGTTTCCCACCTTATTCATTCATATTACTCGATATGACAATTAATTTTTGCTTTTAAGAAGGTTTAGTCAATGTGGAAAAACCCCTTAATCTTAACTTCCAACCAAAAATGACGATCAAATCAGGTAGCGGCTATGCCCTACCTGACAATAAACTTTCAAGAATTTTTTTTTTTTATTTATTTAAGCAGTTATTAAGTTAACAAACTTCCAGTCTTCAGCCAGCATGTCTATTCACACCAATGAGATCAAACCACTTTACTAAATCGGTTGATACCCTAATCAAAACTAATTCTGGACCAAATTTGCGTTTATGCATGAATCTAGTTCGGCAATGAATTATTATGGATCTCCGGAAAAGAAAGTAATTCTTTCGTCCCTAAAATAATTTGTATTATGAATTATCAAATTAATATTCCTTCCCAGAAAAATAGTCTACATTGAGTTTTCAAATTTGTACTAAAACTAGTACAAATCTCAAAACTCAATGTAGACTATTTTTTGAGACGGAAGTAATATATCATTTCCTATAAATTACAATTTATAACATGGACTATTTTTACTGGGACTCAAAGAATATCAAACAAACGAATATTGCACTCTTTCAAGGTTGGATCGATGTACGTTTCATTCTTTCAAGGTTGGGGTCAAGGGGTACATTGAGATACGCCCTGACGAGTCCAGATCCATTACCGAGATTGTACCGGCTCACCCACCGTAGGAAGAGTCCAACTGGAACTCTTAGGGCGGTGTAAATCCCTAAAACCTAGTTGGATTCGGAATTGTCCAAGGAATCTGATACCTATAAATAGGGTAGCTCATACCATAATTCAGGTACGCAATCTATAGCCAAACATACTACCTCCCTAAACCTTCTAGCAATCCCGTTTACTGACTTAAGCATCGGAGTGTCTACCCTCGGGAGACCCCGAGGCTCTGTTTTGCAGGAAACCCTAACCGGAGTTCCACCGTTAAACCGGCGGCGCATATCCGTGCATCGTCAAATGGCACGCCCAGTGGGATCCGTAAATTAGGGTTTGTGTCAAAGAAACCTCGTGAGGTTTCCTTAACATCTTTTCATAACAATTGGGGTTGCCAGAACAACTGACACGATGGTCAGAGTTGAAGAAGACGCCGGTAGCACGGACTCCTCCGGCCACCAGCATTCTAGGAGACGATACTCCCCTGGCCGAATTCCAACGCCGGCAAGAAAAAAGAAAGACAGATAAAAGCCACAGCAGAGAACCTGGGAAAGAACGAACAAAGGAGCGTTTGGTTCTTGGTGCTTCTCACCCCGATCCAAAGGAACAAAACAACACCAATCTTCCACCTGAAAAAGAGGATATACCTCCTCCTCGAAATACCCCCGACGTTGCCAAGCGTTTGGAAGACCAGAAACTGGCCAAAATCGAGGCCGAACTTAAGAAACTAGGCGATGATAGCGATCAACAACAAAAGATGCGGAGATATATTCTCGAAGAAACTAGACGACGTTGTCTCCTTGGACAACCCGATCCTACAGAACAAGAGTTGGAAGATTTGGTCGACGAAAAAGAAGCTCGCAGAACCCTAGCCCTTCTCGAGAAGAAACGAGGCAAGCGGAAAGTCCAAGAGCAGGAGAAGTACCAAGACACCGAGGGCTACGAAAGCCCCCACGAAAAATACTTGTATGCTACCAGAGATACCATATTCTGGAACGCTTTCAGAGAAAGATACCCAGCCTTCGACACCGCTCTCGAGGAATTCGACGCAATATACCAACAGAGGGGCGCGGAAGAGAATCCCGACCCCCCGAGCGTCGAGATCCTCGAAGGAGAACAGGGGAAGCCCCCTAGGAGAACCAAGGCACATAATCGCTTAGAGTTCAATTGGAATCGAAGGAGCCCTCGAAAAGGTGAGTACAGGCACGATTACGAACTACATCGAGGCCGCAACAACATCGAGGGCAACTATGACCAAGAATAAAATCACCGTCCTCGATACTCACCTCCAAGACAGCAACAATATAACTGGCATAGGAAAAATCCTCCATACTACCAGGGAGATCAGCAAGGAACAAGAGACCAGAACATCTTGATCCGAGAAGAAATGAGGAAAATCATCGGGATAGGGCTAGAACGGAGCCCCTTCATCCCCAGCATTCGAGATGAACCTAAACCCCGAGACTTCGACTTCCCTAAAGAATTCAAGCCATACTCGGGAGATACCGATGTCTCCCAATGGTTGCAAGGATATGTCCAAGTCATGAGAATCCGAAATGCAACCATGAACTTCATTGCAAAAGCGCTACCTTCCTACTTATCTGGGTCAGGGCAGCGATGGTTTGGGCAATTACTGGAAGGAAGCGTCACTAGCTTTGAAGATTTGTCCGTCAAACTAGCTACTCGATTCTTCCAAAGCAAACGGATATCGTGGATGTCCATCGATCTCTCCTCGATCAGACAAGGACAGCATGAGAGTCTAACCGACTTTCACAGACGATTCATACAAGAAACCTTGCAAGTCGACAACATCGATGATCGAGACGTCCGCAATGGATTCATCCAAGGCCTTAACCCCTTCGGGAAATCCTCAATGTTGCGAGTTAAGCTCTCGACAAAACCCCCTAGGAATGCGCAGGAGATATGGGCTATTGTCGAGAACCATATACAGCGAGAACACACACTCAAGAGGTCCCAAGAATCCTTCGCCTCGGTAGGCCCCAAAGAAAAGCCAAGAATCCCCCAGGAAGGCAGACCGGCACTGCCCAAGATGGATAGGCAATTAACGCCCTTAACCAAGCTCCGACGAGAAATCCTCCAGATCCATAGGGACGAATTGCCAGCTCCGAAACCCTTGGCCCCTAATCCAAACAGATCAACCGAACAATACTGTGAATATCACAAAGATCACGACCACGACATGGAGGATTGTCGAGAGCTCAAGCGTGAAATCGAGAACGGGATCAAATCTGGGAAGTTTCAGCAATATGTGCAAGGAACAGCTTCCCGGCATAAGAATAACAGACCCCAGTCACGAGATCACCCAAAAAGAAATTTCGGAGGCCCGCCACGGCGGGATGGACGAGGAAATAATTGGCAACCGAGAGTCAATGCCCAACAACATCCCATCGTTGAAGCAACGCCACAGCCATTGCAACAACTCCCCCCCCGACGGATCCAACAAAGCTAATCACTCACCAGGTAGGAGTTACGGAGCTCCCCTCGACGTCTTATCCACGACAGCCATGAAAAACTCATTGCGAACTGTCACCAAAACCCCTCGACAAGAACCTAGCCACAAGAGATTCAAAGGAACAGAGGCCATTGTATTCACAGATAGCGATGTGGTCTCAAACATTTGTCCCCACAGTGACGCTATGGTCATAGAAGCAATAATCGCAAACGTAAAAGTCGGGAGGGTTTACGTGGACAACGGCAGCGCGGTCGATATCATATATAGTGATTGCGTCAAGAAAATGAATATCAAAAACCCTTGCATCCGCCCAGCTACAATGCCACTAATGGGATTCTCAGGACACACCATTATCCCCACAGGAATAATTAGCCTACCCATCTCGGTAGGGTCGCATCCTAGGACAGTCACTTTGACTATGGATTTTACCCTAATAGATGCACCCTCGCCGTTCAATGTGATCCTAGGGTGACCTTGGATGTGCCAAGCACGTGCGATATGGTCTCCCTATCACTTGGTAATGAAATTCCCAACGGAATATGGAGTAGGAGTAGTGAAAGGAAGCCAGCAGAGTTCTCGAGAATGCTTGCTCACTGCAGTTAGAATCGGAAAGAAGATCGCATACCTTAACCCAGGGTCCGCCGTGTCAGAGTGCTACTCGATTCGACAAACGGTCAACCCACCAGGGGTAGAAGACCCCGATACACCCGGCCTTTCCTCGTTCAGTAGCAAGACGCGAGAATTAGTCCTAAATGAGTCTGATCCCGCCAAGACCGTCCAAATTGGGGTTTCTCTCCAAGACCCCTTGCTAGCCGAGATCAGCGCCTTGCTACAAGAGTTCCAGGATATATTCGCCTGGTCCCCAGCGGACATGACAGGAGTCCCTCGAGAAGTCATAGAACATAGGTTAAATGTTGATCCAAATGTCAAACAAGTACAACAGAAGAAAAGAGTATTTGCTCGAGAACGTAATGATGTCATCAACGAGGAAACGATGAAGCTAGTCCGAGCCAACATACTCCGAGAAGTTTTATGGCCTACTTGGTTAGCCAATCCGATCTTAGTACGAAAACCCGACAACTCCTGGCGTATTTGCCAAGACTACACAGACCTCAATAAACATTGCCCCAAGGAGTGCTACCCTCTGCCAGTCATAGATCAAATGGTGGAGGGTATTGTCGGGTACAGAGTCCTCAGCTTCCTTGACGCCTACAAGGGATATCATCAAATCCTCATGGCACAGGAAGATGCAGAAAAGACAGCTTACATCACCGAGATAGGGGTATATTGCTACGACAAGATGCCTTTTGGACTGAAAAATGCTGGAGCCACATACCAGCGTCTCGTGAACAGAACCTTCCATGACCAGATCGGCCGGAACATCGAGATTTATGTAGACGACATGGTGATAAAGACCAATAAGGATGAGCAAGTGGCCGCAGACGTGCGGGAGATTTTCACAATATTACGCAAGGTTAACATGAAGCTGAACCCAAAAAAATGCACCTTCTGTGTAGGATCAGGGAAATTCCTAGGATACCAAGTCTCTAAGGCTGGAATAAGTGTTGATCCGGCTAAAATCGAGGCTATCTTAGCCATGGAAGCTCCAAAAACTGTCAAGGAAGTTCAGAAACTCACAGGCTCCTTGGCGGCCCTAAACAGGTTTCTATCTCGAGCCCTCCGCAAAGGCAGAAAATTCGAGTGGAATGAAGAATGCCAGAAAGCCTTCCAAGACCTAAAAGAGCACCTCAAGCAGTTGCCCACACTAGCCAAGCCCGAGCCAGGAGAAACACTGTACATTTACCTGGCAGCCCGAGAGAAAGCTGTCTCGGCGGTCCTCGTGCAGCGCAAAGATGGCAGAGAAGTCCCCGTCTATTTTGTTAGCAAAGTCTTGCAAGGGGCAGAAACCCGTTACACACCCATGGAAAAGCTTATCCCCAGCCTAGTCTTAGCCGCACGACGTCTGCGCCCATACTTCCAAACACACCCCATCATGGTTTTAATAGAACAACCAATTCAGCAAGTTCTGCTAAAGCCAGAAGCGTCCGGCAGGATGATGAAATGGGCAGTCGAATTGGGCAAGCACCATATCGAATACAAGCCTCGATCAGCCATCAAAGGGCAAGCTTTTGCAGATTTCTTAGTAGAAACACCTCGAGCTATCGAAGTCAAAGAAATGGCGGAGCCTAAAGATGATCCCACTACTCGCGTCCACATTAACCCTCGAGCCTGGTCACTAAACGTCGATGGATCTTGTTGCGATGAAGGGGGAGGAGCCGGCATCATATTATCCAAACCTCCGGCCGATCCCGGCATCGAGAACATGAAAGAGTATGACGCAGAATATACATATGCGCTGAGGTTCGGTTTCTCAGTCACCAATAATGTAGCAGAATACGAGGCACTGATAGTAGGGTTGAACATGGCACTAAAACTTGGGGTCCGCAAAATACAAGTTTTCAGTGATTCTCAAGTAATGGTGAAACAAATATTGGGAGAATACACGGCAAACGACGAGCAACTCACGCGCTACCTCGAGAAAGTCCTCGACATCAAGGACAAATTCAAGGAATGCACCGTGTGCCACATAGTCTGCTCAAAAAACAAAAGAGCCGACGCCCTCAGCAAGCTGGCCTCCTCGAACTTTGCATACCTTAGCCACAAAGTATGGGTCGAGATTCTCCCTAATCCCAGTATCCAGGACGTCCCGTAGCGACCATCGTTGAGGACGGCGACACTTGGATGACCCCTTTTATCCAATACCTTACAGATGGGACGTTGCCGAGTGGAAAAGCAGAAGCCAGGATCCTCCGGTTAAAGGCAGTCAAATACACATTGCGAGATAGTATCCTATACAAGCATGGATACCAGCTACCCATGCTAAGGTGTATTGGCCCAAAGCAAGCAGCTTACGTGCTCGAAGAAGTGCACGAAGGATCAGGTGGAGCTCATATGGGAGCAAGAGCACTCGCCAAGAAGGTCTTGCGAGCAGGATATTTCTGGCCGACAATCTTCAAAGATGCCTACCGATGGGTACAAAAATGTGAGAAGTGTCAGCGCTTCTATCCCATCACCCGACAGCCACAGCACGAGATGGTCACCATCCAAAGCCCGTGGCCATTCTACCAATGGGGCGCTAATATCATCGGCCCCTTTCATCCGGAAGGAGTAGGAGGAGTAAGATGGGTCATTATAGTAGTAGATTACTTCACTAAATGGGTAGAAGCCAAACCCTTGGCCTCGATCACTGGGAAAAAAATCTTGGATTTTTTCTGGCAGAACATAATATGCCGCTTTAGGGTCCCGAAGGTTATCGTCTCCGATAATGGGACCCAGTTCGAGAGCAATACTTTCAGGTCATGGTGCAATGAAATGCAGATCAAATGCCGCTTCTCGAGCGTAGCCCATCCCCAAGCCAACGGGCAGGCCGAATCCATCAACAGAACAATACTGCATGGAATCAAGACCAGGTTGTATGACGCCAAGGGGGCGTGGGCCGATGAACTTCCTCACGTCCTGTGGTAATACCGGACAATTGCCCACTCCTCGACCGACGAGACACCGTACAGCTTATTCCACGGTATGGACGCCGTTCTCCCAGTCGAGATCGATCTGTCGAGTCCTTGAACCGCAAACTTCGTCGAGAGTACCAATGATGATGACATCCAGCTGAACCTTAACCTGCTCGAGGAACGTCGAGACGCCGTCAGAATCCGAGAGGCCAAATATAAAGAGACTCTTCGCAGACATTACAACAAGAAGGTGAAAGCCACGGATCTCGCTATGGGTGATCTCGTGCTAAGAAAAAATGAGGCCAGTCGAGCAGAAGCCCCTGGAAAACTTACTGCAAATTGGGAAGGGCCTTACAAGGTTATCCAGACTTTCCCAGCAGGCTGCTAACGCCTACAAGCCATGGATGATAGTGGAACCATTCTTCCTCGATGGTAGAACATTCAGAATCTTTGCAGGTTCTATGTTTAAGCCTTTGTCCGCTATTTGCCCTTTATGTGTTTTACTTACTTTATTTACCCAGTCAGTTTTATACTCTCATATGTAATGCTAACCCGGGTCCTCGGGAAATTATTCAATAAAAGACATTACATATTCTCCCCGTTTATAGCAATGCATTCATGACTAGTCATCGAGATGGACTCCCTCTTTAGGGCCATCCTCGTTCAAGAGCCGTGTACTCAACATCCGGACACGAACTTGAGGAACTTTCCTCACGCACATTGCGAAACGCAGCGTCAAGTCAAGGAATTCGTACCCAATTCCTATGATAGAGCCGTGTACTCTACATCCGGCCTAAAAACCGCTTTAAAAATCAATACTCGAGTAAAATAAACATTCGTTCCACATTATTGTGCGAACTCACAGAAGAGTACATACTTTCTACACGATTACAAGCACCTCCCTGACAGGATTGTCGGGGGAGGGATGAATTATCCCCTTATACCCATGCAGGCTAAGGAGATTCACACACTGATTCAATTTGTCCTTAAGGTCCACGATCTCTGTGTCCTAAGCGTGCACCCTCATCAACAGTTCCTCTCGAGAACTCCGAGTTCGAGGATCCACTGTCTCCTCCGGACGCTCGAAAGCCTTGAAGTCGATGTTGTTATCCAGCAGAAGATTTTGCAGTTGAGCAATATAATCTGTAAGAAGCTCGATTTCACGAGACCTCTCTTTCAATATATCCATGGCTGCGATGAAACGACGAGTCCTAACCATGATCATGTGCTGGACTCGGGCTAACACCTGATGCTTCTCGATAAACCAGGGAGACACAGTAATCTGCTGTCTTGTCCTAAGCCGAGCATTTTCCTTCTCCATGGTCACCAGCTCGTCATGGATCTCGGCCTCGAAAGTCAAAGAATCACTGTGGTCTCTCAGGCTTTGAACCTCTCGACGCTGCATCTCCTTGCGGAGTCCTTTGATCTCATTTATCAGATGCTGGTTAACCTTCACGTTGTGCGTCCTCATGGCATCGAGCAGGTCATTCTCCAAATGCGCCACCGTCTCGAGGCTGTGCACGTCAGCACGACTTCTCAGAATCCCGCTTATCATGGAATATAACGGGAACTCCCTTGATTGCTCCTCTGACAACACCATGTGGTGCACGCGGTGAACGGTCCAACTTTCCTGTTTCACCAGAGGAGCATAAGGCACTCACATCAAAACAAATAGAAAGAATACAGAGGACAAAGAAATGGAATGGAAAAAGATGTTTGCATAAATCTTCTCCTCGAGGGTAACCACCTCGAACAACGCCCCGTCCCTTTCTACCCTTGCTGCAGCCAGGTCTTCTTGAAGTTTCCTAAGCTGCACTAAGTAGGCCATCGAGGCTGCGCTCATCTGAACCAACATAACATATTAGAGACACATGGACATTAGCAACACATTTACAACATAATCTAAAAAATTGCTTACCAGCCGCAAGCTGTCAGCTTCATTCAGTTGGGCTGCGAATTCCTCGAGAATAGGACACTCAATTGACGGCGGGTTGCTGAAGGTGTGAACTGCCACAGATGGGCATCCCTCGAACAGTTGGGGAGGCAAGACTATGGCCTCCCCCTCGAGAGGGCCCTTTCCTTTCTCTACTACAGGCGGAACTCTGCTTGGCCCTGTCTCCAGCGCAGTTTTCTGCATGGACTCGGGAGCAACGGGCACCGTCTTGATGCTCGGTGGAGCAGTTTCCTTCAGGGGCACATCCGTCTGGGCCTTCTTAGATTTTGCCCTATCACCCACTTTTACAATCCTTTTCTTCTTCTTCTTCTTCTTCTTCTTCTTCTGAAGGGCGGCAGTAACAGTAACATCCTCATCTGAATTTACAATGACAAAAGGATCTTCGTTACCAAACAATCGAGACCCAGCATTGCTTGACGACATGACCTAACAACAAAGAAAAAAGAAGAAAACGATTAGTACCTTGATCTTCTTCATCAGAGATTTCGAGGGGAATTCTGGATGCTCCCTTGACAATGACTGTATCACCTTCCTTCGCGTATGCAGGGGGCGCATAATATTGGACATTGTTCCACTTAACGACCTTCGAGTATTTTAAAATCTTCTCTACATCTGCCTAGAACTCCTCGACACACTCCTCATCCTCTTGGGTCCATTCATCTTTTATGGCCCCGAGGCCCTCTGTCTCACAAAGATTCCATGGCAGACAATAACTCGTAGGCGCCTTTACAAACACAAAGTCCGATTTCCATTCTGGAGAACCGCCATACGCCTCGACCATCTTCTTCATGCCGGCTCTAAGGCGTCTCTTTACTATATACCAATCCTAGAAAGAAGTCGAGGCCACAACTACTTGAAAAAAGTACCTCCACAATATCAATCGAGGTACTACTTTTACATATTGACACACTCTCGCAAACTCCAGTACAAATGTAATTAAATTTGGGGTAAAACGAGCGAGAGGAGTCCTATAATGTTGAACAATCTCCTCAAACAAAGGGTAAAGAGGAAATCTAAGCCCTAGATGCATAAATCAATCATACACGGTAATTCTTCCCCTTGGGGGAGAGTTGGCCCTCTCATTCCCTAACGGAGCTCTCGCCTCTAAGGCGGAGGGGAAGTCATACTTGGATCTAAGGTTTTCTACCTTATCCACCGAGTCTATGGTGGAAACAAAATCTAGAACAGTTTTTTCTTCGGAATCCCTAACCATAATTCTGGCAAAGATCTACTCTGGCTACAACAGGAAAGGAAACGGAACAAGTCGGAGATTCAGATCCAGAAACTTACTATGTAAGGGGGACGTGACCGCTCGCCCTTCGAATTATAGCTCCCCAGTGTTGTCTAGAAGCTTCAAATTGCAACTCCCCTGGAAACGCCGTTGCCGGGGCAGGTAAAATCTTGGAAATTCCGGCCAGATTTTTCAAGGGTGCTTTGGAAAAGTAGAACGGAATAGAGGTTGGAGTACTTTTTGCAAAGGAGAGGATTTTGTGTTTTTGCAGAGAAAGAAAGTGATTAAGTGTCCAGGGACAGTGGAAGTTTTCTCTTTTAAAAGCAAAGTTGATTCTCCCACGTTTCCCTAATTATGGACCACGATTTGACAGTTATTGCGGGTTTCAAGGAAGTAATGATGTTGAGGCCGCCGTTTGGGGAACGTGCCCACTAATAACGCACAATTAAAAATTTGAGCGGGATTGGGAAGCGGGTCGTCTTCCCGGGTCGTGGCTTGACCCGCCAGTTCCTCTCAATCTTCCGAGATCGAGGTTCGTGTGTTAGCATCGAGCTCGTTAAGCATGTGCCTCGACAATTAGCTGAACGAGGGCGGTCTGTCCACTCTCGGGCATGTCTCAGGTAATGCTTATTTTATGCCAAGCGTTGTTTTGTTCTACGTCACTAGCACTTGGCAGGTGCACTTGACGAGTCCAGATCCATTACTGAGATTGTACCGACCCACCCACCGTAGGAAGAGTCCAACTGGAACTCTTAGGGCGGTATAAATCCCTAAAACCTAGTTGGATTCGGAATTGTCCAGGAAATCTGATACCTATAAATAGGGTAGCTCATACCACAATTCAGGTACGCAATCTATAGCCAAACATACTACCTCCCTAAACCTTCTAGCAATCCCGTTTACTGACTTAAGCATCAGAGTGTCTACCCTCGGGAGACTCCGAGGCTCTGTTTTGCATGAAACCCTAACCGGAGTTCCACCGTTAAACCGGCGGCGCATATCCGTGCATCATCACGCCCTTAATTAGTCCTTAGAATAATGGACGAACTAGGCCTAGGCCTACACGATTTGTAGGCCTACACGATTTTGTAACCTTGAAAAGGAAACATTTGCGTAAAAAAAAAAAAAGTAAAAAAGGAGAATTCTATAACAAAAGAAATACGTGCATACGAACTTCTTCACGCATTTTCGGTTGGTTACGTACGAACACTTTGTCTTTAGTTAGGACATTAAATTCTAGATGGGCTTCGCAATCTCTTGCCCCTTTTTCTGTTTTTTGATTGGTGATTGATGGGGTATTATACTCTTGTTACAGTAAAATATTGGTAAATTAATAATCAATAAATTAATAAATTCTAACAATTAATAATTTTCTCCAGTCTCAACTTGGGATCCGTACAAAAAGTAGAAAAAAATCGATAAAATGATAAGATAATAATATTTCAAAAAATCTCTTATGTATCTATAGCTCCCGACAATACCATAAATTAACAAATATCCTAACAACAAAAAATAATAATAATTACTATAAATACTTAGTAAAATATGAACTATTAATACTTGTTTTTTAGTCCCTGGGATGATATAAATTATATATGGATTTTTAATATTCAAAATAATTTTAATACTTGATTGATTCGGATGTAAAAATAACTGTAAATTAAGTAATTTAGTGACGATTCTTTTTTTTTCTCATGCAAATTCTTTAAATTAATAATTTATTAATTTATCGATTATTTAATAATTCACTAAATTAATAAATTTTAGTGGTCCCAACACTATTAATTTATGATAGAAGTTATATTGTATTCGCAATTTTGTGCTCGGCTTTTTTCTCTAAATAAATTACTCTCTGTGTCTTTAAATTATATATATTACATGTCCAATTTAGATTTTTATTTTAGTTAAAACTAAAATTCAAACTGGACAACAATTTTAGAACAAAAGAGAGTATATTGCTGATAACAACGATCCTTAGAAATATTTGTAAAAAGATTTAATCAGTAAAAGATTTTATTCACTGCTCCCCTCATCTATTCATGTACTTACAATTTATTGAGAGAGTGAATTAATATTGTCATCCATGTCGACATCCTATAAATTTTAAATGAAAAATAAAAAGATAAAAAAAAATTTCTTTGTAATACGTAGCGGTCCAATCGATTTCCATTATACGGTAAGTTTTTTTTAGGTGACGCCGGGAACCCCACCAGAGATGGGTAAACTTACGTCCACTGCAATAGCCTGCAAATCATAGTGGGAGGTTAACCACTCTATGCAAATCGGGTGTGACAAGTTCGGATGTAAATTTGAGATTCATGAGTGGATTTGCCACAGTAATTTTATTAAAAAAGTCAGCAGGAAAAAAATTTGGCTGATTAGCACTTAATTATACAGTGAAGACACATTACACAACTGGTCGAATAGTAAATGCATACCAGATAACTTGCAGGCAAGGTTTTGATATAATATGTAAATGTACTTCAATAAATTTATTCTTTTCCCCACTGTCTTTTTCGTGAGAGTATTCTTTTTATTATTTTACTATTTGATCTACTTCAGATGAAATCCTCATGTGCCTCTTGCTATTCTGTTCGATGATCTAAAGTCACCTGTTAAGTATCAAAGAAACCCCTAATGATGAGATGAAAATCATGGAGCTCGATCAAACAACCATTACAAGTTTTTCTTTCTCGCTACTTGGCGTGTACAACTATATTCACCATCCCTTTTAATTAACTAATCCATCCCAAGAAAATATATCGATGTGTAAACTGTGAATTGTACTGTTTTTAATATAATATAATTTATAATTCATAATGTGGAATATCTATCTGGGGGGAGAGAGGACGGAAGAAATTACTTTTTTTTTTCCGCCTCAAAATAATCTTTTTTTTTTCCACAGATGATACAGTTTGCTTCTGTGGATTTTGTGGTGCAACATGTATCCCCCGGCTATACAGGAACGGTACTTAAGAGTGCAAACTGAAAGGGAGGTGGTGGCCAACCTTAATTTTACGTGCATGCAAATTTTTTTTAAAGAAAAACCATAATTTTTTTTGCATATTTCTAGAAAATAGGTTATTTATACTTGAACCTGCAAATTTCCGGAACTGGTTTTCATTATTATAACGAGGTTGGAGGATCAAATTCTTGCCAGACCACTATACATAAGAGTTGAATTGGTACACATAGAAAGTGAATTATATTTGACATAACAAACAAAATTCAAAATAAAATTTGTAAACATTATAAGTTTATAACTTGAAAAAATAGATTGTTTTGTATAAAGGAACATATGAATGATACAAGCATGATGAAAGGAACAAATATGAAGTGAAATTCAGATACAAGGACCACTGGAAGTGGAGAAAAGGTGAATATGAATTTGACTAATGATTGATAATTAAGGTTTGTATGGCTGGCATGATTTGAGATAATTGACCCCAAATTTGGTTTTCTAATTGCACTGAAATTATTGCAAACTTTTCATGGTTTATAATGCAAATCCCCAAATGAGATGAGGCTCTTGCTTTCCAAATTGACGTGCATGGGTGTCCAGCAGCTTGTAAGGTTCATGGATGAAAATTGTTTGCCACGAAAGACTAAGGAAATTAGAAGAACGAATACCTAAAATTGGTAAAGCATTGTTTTCGTGCATGCAGATCAAGACTGAACAAAGATGATAAGAATGTTATTCAATATTTGCTTTAGGAAAAGGTGGTTCAACAATTTCGTTCGCAGCCTTTTTGGGTACTCGCTTATAATCAATAAGTGTGTATCGGCCGTCAATGGGTTGGTCCAGTGGTTTGGGCTTTAGCATCCAACCTAGGAGACTAAAATTCGCACCCCGCTAACAACACTTTGATTATGGAGTTTATACAGGTTTATTTATACCCGTTAAGAGGCTTTCCAAGTACTAGATCGAGGCGTGCGTGCGTGAAGTTTCCTCTTTAGTAATATTATCTTCTTTCCCTTGAACCCCACTCACATGCAATAGACTAAGTATTTGTAATTGTGTGGGAAAAAAAAAGTGTTTGGTGATATACCAAAATAAATAAATAAATAAATGTGTATGGTAATGTAACTAAATCAGGAATTTTACGAGAATTATTGTGATGTTTTTTTTTTCTTTATAAAACATAAAGTTAAAATATTTTGGAAACTTTTGCAAAAATAAGCTTATATACTTAATTACATATGTTTTCTACCTATAAAAGTTATTATACCATTGCAAATTATTAAATTAGGAAAAAAAAAAAAGGGGGAAGAGGGGAGGTGGGGCCTTCACAATTGACCCCCAGCTCCACCAGTAAGTGTGAACGTAATACTAAAAATTGCTATACCAAGTGGAACCTATAGCCACATCTATATGCACCTCACTACCAAATCAAAGTTTCAAAAACCTCTCATTTGTAATTTCGTGGCTCTAATTACTTGAAAGGAAATTTGTAAGAATTGCGATGGATTCATAGGCAATTTTCGGTAGTCATGATGATTTCCTAGTCGCACCTTCCGATGTCACTTTTTCGACCATTTGGTGCTTTATCGGTACATTTCTCTTTCGTTTACTAGCTCTTCAATTCAATACCATTAGTTTAAGCCGTCCCTCAAATAAAAAATAGATAGAACGCATTTTTGCTCTCTAAACTTTAGAAGATCACAATTTTGAGTCACCATTAATTTTTTACTGACAAAATTGGTCATCATCTTTTCGTTTATTCAAAATAATATTAGTCAATTTATCGGTCAACTCTTTTCTCTATTAAATTTTTTAGTTTTTTATTAATTTTTTTACTGAACTAAGACTCGCAATGTATTTTCAAACAATAAAATCAGTTTCTTAATATTTTCTTTTAACAATTTTAGTCACTTTAACAAAATTTTCAAAAATTTAATGGCCCAATTCATTTCTCTTTTAAATTTTTATTTTTTATTGATTACTTAATGGATTGTGAGTTTTATAGATATTTGATCAGAAATTTTTTTAAAAAAATAAATTAAAAAAAAATAAAAGCATTTTCGACCAACTCCTAAGCTCCAATATTTTGCTCCACGACGTCTCACCATCACCTTCCCGCCTGCAAAATAGCCCAGAAAAGGAGCCTCATTAATGATTTTTTTCATTGTCGGATTTTTTTCTTTTTAGAATTTATTTATCGGGTAATCCAATTAAATTATCAGTCCTCTTTGTTTGATTCACCACTTTTATCGTCTCTTTCTTTTTCTGGTGCGGGTAGGTGATGGTGAAACTTCTGAGAGCAGAATATTTAGGGTTTAGGAAGTTTGCCGGAAATATTTTCCTTATTCTTTTAATTTATTTTTTAAGAAAAACTCTGATTAAAGACCTGCGGGTCCCATAATCTATTAAGCAATCAATCAAAAATTAAAGATTTAAAGAAAAAATGAATTGGGTCATTAAGTTTTTTAAAATTCTGTTAAAGTGACTAAAATTATTTTTTAAAAAAAAGAGGGGATTGATTTTGTTACTTGAAAATACATTGCGGGTCTTAATTCAGTAAAAAATTAATAAAAAATTTAATGGAGAAAGGAGTTGACCGTTAGTTGACCGCTAAATTGACTAAAATTGTTGAATAAACGAATAGAGTTTGACCAATTTTGTCAGTCAAAAATTAATGGTGACTCGAAATTATGAACCCCAAAGTTCAAGGACCAAATGTGCGTTTTTGTCCATAAAAAATTAATGATTTCAATTTAATGATTATGATTATTTTTACTTATAAATTACAATTGAAATTGATATAGCCCAGCCACAAGAGTATTCAACATCGCGGATTTCTATTAATGCTTGCTAGACATGGTGGATTTAATTGAATGAAGATCAAGTAACTTCAACTCTCAAATATTTTTGTGGAACAAAAAGAAAAGTGCTTGTAATTTAAAAAACCACTTCCTCCATAGAAGATTCTGAGTACTATGGAGTACAGCGAAAATATGGGTTACTACATCATTCAACGTGACATACCTTGACGATGATGGTGAATGGTGATGATGATGACAATTTAAGCACATTTAAAAGTCTGTCAAGTTCGTCTTAGTCATTAAAACCTTAAAATGACCTGCACCCCGATGATGAAATAGGACATACTCCTCATGTCCAATAAAAATAATTTACTTCCTTAACTCAAATAATGTAACAAAGTGGACTAGTTTTTTGAGACGGATAAAAAAATAGTTTCAACTTTTAATTCAATTACTTTCTCCGTTTCATTCTAATAATATAAATACTGAGAAAAAATTTTAAACAAAATAAGCTATTAAGAAGGGATAGAGAAGTTACAACATTCCTTGAATAGTTTCAATGAAACACATCATTTTCTTTTTCTTTTTGTCTTTTTTTTCTAAAAAGAACTTCAAAGTAACTACACAAATACAGTAATTATTCTATAAAATAATATTTATAAAATAAGGAAGTCTATTAAATAATAAAATTTTTTGGTCCATACATTACTAAATGCGAACAAAATTGATAAATAATAAATTTTTGTAAAACTTCCTATAGAATTATAGGTCTTGTCAATTTCCTAAATTAACAGTTATGTAAATAAAAATTCAGGAAATAAACGTTTAGCATGGTAATTAAGAAGCTAACGAGATTTTTTTTCTTGAAATTTATGTATGATGAAGAAAAGTCTGTCCTTTATTTTCTCATGAACCTCAAGAATAAAATGAAATTAAGTCAATTGATTAAGAAAACAGCCGCGCCATGTTGATGCAGAAGCCTTAAATCGTACAAAAGAAAACCCTAACGTTAAAATGTGTCAAAAACCTTCTATAAAAAAAATTATTAAATATAACCCAACAATAATTTGCATGCGAGCCGACTCCTCCAAACTAACCCAAAAGGCCAACTCCTATAATTTAGAACACGAGTATTTTCGTGCCGATTTGATCTGTTATTAATCCGTGCATCCTTTAAAATTATTCCTCCCAAATCCCAAAATAATAATCCAATTTAAATTTTTAATTTTATTATAATTTGTACTAAACACGAAAATATAAACTGATTAATCATTTCAAGACAGAAATAGTAATTATTATTTTGAATAGAATTTAGCATATCAAAATTACACATCAAGGTCTGTAAGAAATACGTATTAGTATTTAATCATTCTGTACTGTATCGGTTTAATTATAATATATCAATCCCAACGATAAGTTTGAATACTAATTTCTGCTAGTGACTTTGATGGGATGTTAAAGTTTAGAGCATTTCTTTCAGTTCGATTTCAACGTTTACTTTACTGCTTGAGAGGTGATCAGAACCCGTCCACACGTCGAAACTCGAAACATAATGCAAATACAACGAAATAAATAAAAAATCAAAAATTCATTAAAACTGATCAGCCGTACGTACCAACCAACCACCATGCATAACCTTTCATGCAAACTATACTAGTATACGTAATATAAAGTGTAAAAAGGTCCCTGGTGGTCTTTATCATAGATACTAGTAGTAAAACAATGACACACGGAGACAACAACAAATGTGATCTCATCTCATTTCAGTAGCTCATGCCTGGAGTCCTCCTCAACTCCTCGTAGCCAAATTATCATCTATAAAAGGGACTTCATTTCCAAGATCATCATCACCATCCAAAGTGGAAAATCCATTCCAATACACTCTCTAAAATCTATTCTATAACTCGAGAAGAAATTAAGAAGCAAAAGCCAAAAACAACTCCATTATCTCTCCATGGATAAGCTTATTTTTCCAACAATAACATTCTTGTGTCTTCTCATCTTTCTTGCACCAACTAAGGTGGCAAATGCTGCAACATCGCCCTCTTCAATATGTAGCCAAACCCCTTATCCAGAGTTGTGCCATTCCCTCACAATCACCCCAAAATCAACCCTAACCACACTTGATGATGAAACTTCATCATCATTCGACATTAGAGATGCTAGCCTTAAGTTCACTTTGGCGCAAGCTCAATATGTTCACAACCTCATTTCCACCATAGACACAACTTCATTCGATAAGCTAAGCAAGGCTGCTTGGGCTGATTGTCTCGAACTTTATGAAGATACAATTACCAACCTTGCCCGTTGTTCAAGTTCCAAAAACAACTTAAATGACGTTCAAACATGGTTGAGTGCTTCCAATGCAAACCACGAAACATGCAAGAATGGGTTCATTGATTTTCAGTTGAATTCTCAATTGCAATCATTTCCATTCTTCAATACCAACTTCTCAAAACACCTCAGCAATTCCCTTGCCATAAACAAAGCTTCTCTAACATCATCATTATCAGCATCTCAAGTTTCAAGCAATGATCAAATCAAGAACAGGAAACTATTATCACTGGATTCCGGTGATGGATTCCCTGCATGGGTTACGACCGGTGACCGAAAACTTCTACAGTCATCAGGAGGGCCTAAAGCTGATATCACCGTGTCACAAGATGGATCGGGTGATTACAAAACGATTTCCGAAGCATTGGCAGCATCATCAAAAATGAGGAGCAGTTCAAGCAGAGTTGTGATATACGTGAAGGGTGGAACGTACAAAGAAAATGTTGTGGTAACAAATTCAATGTCAAATATAATGATGGTGGGAGATGGGATGGGTTCTACGGTGGTTACCGGCAGTAAAAATGTTCAAGATGGCGCCACCACCTTTAGTTCTGCTACTTTTGGTAAGTTCATCTTCCTAAAAAGAAAAAAAAAAAAAAAATTCATCATCTTTTTATTTTTTATTTTTTGAAGGTCCCATACACTGATCATGATCATTAATAATATCAATGGACCTATTGACACCTGCATTTGGTTTCAAACTCTCTTTAATTAATCTACATTTCATTTTCTTTCCTTTTCCATATTGATTTTACTCATTCAAAATGTATATTCATCACTGAAGTTTGAAATATTTCTAGATAATGAATTAGCGCGCGCACACACACACATAAATTGTACGACCCTTCCTTCGTTGGTTTTTTCCTTTTTTTTTTAATAAAGTTATTATTATGGGTATATATAACACTTTCCAGTCGAAGTAAGATGTTATTGTTAAAACTAATTTTCTAAGTCCATCCAACTTGATCAGTTAACTATATACTTTCTAAATTTTCAACAATAGTAAGAGATAAAAAAAAAACACCATTTTTCTTAGTAAACATAAAAACCATTTTTTTCAACTGTAGTAAATATAAAATTGCACGTATTTTCTGCATTGCAACTCATTGACAAAGAACAAAAGCATCCACTTGTACATATGAACCAATAAATCACCCGAATAGCTAAACTAGTCTCTTGTCTTGATAACAAATCAAATATAGTTTTCAAAAGTTAACAGTGTGACTCTCTAATGAAAGTCAATAGGATTAAATGTTTCATAAACAGGTATAAAAATGATACTGTGACTAGATTAGTAGTTCAAACTTCAAACTTGAATGAGACACCAAATTAAAGGATTATATATGATGGAGATTTAGCCTTAAAACTACTATAAAAGTTACACAGGCCAATACTTACTGGCTAATTTATAACCACGAAGTGTGACTATGAACTAATTCATTCATTCCGATATTATTTTTCAGCTGTGATGGGGGATCGTTTTATTGCACAAGACATGACGTTTGAAAATACGGCTGGACCCGCAAAGCATCAAGCGGTGGCTCTCCGATCCGGGTCGGACTTTTCTGTGTTCTACCGTTGCGGTTTCAAAGGATATCAGGACACACTGTACGCATATTCCAAACGTCAATTCTACCGCGATTGTGACATTTCTGGGACCATAGATTTCATCTTCGGCGATGCAGTCGTGGTCTTCCAGGGATGCAACATCAACTTGAGGCAACCGATGAGCAACCAGATAAACACGGTGACGGCTCAGGGGAGATCCGACCCGAATGAAAATACCGGGATCATAATCCATAATTCTCAAATCTCCGGGTCTGGAGTGTCCGTCAAGAGTTATTTGGGTCGCCCATGGCAAAAGTGTTCACGTACTGTTATTATGAGGTCTGGCATCAGTGGCGCGATCGATGCCGCCGGGTGGTTCCCGTGGTCCGGCAGTTTTGCTCTGAGCACTTTGTATTATGCTGAGTATGCAAACACCGGAGCCGGTGCCGGAACCGGAGGGCGGGTCAAATGGGGTGGCTACCATGTTTTGACTAGTCCTGCCGATGCCCTGAAATTTTCAGTCGGAAATTTCTTGGCCGGAAATTCATGGATACCATCCACCGGTGTGCCATTCACGGCTGGCCTCTAATTCTGTGTGAAAACGGTGGTGTATCAGTCACATCGACATGGTTAATTTCTTCTCTTTTCCGTTGTTGAATCATGAAAGGAATAGACTAGCATAAAGCTTGGTTGATCAAATTAATTGCAAATGTAATCTTAAATATTCATAGTTGAAGGTTAATCCTCATTGTAACATATTCATTAAGAAATTATAAATGCAAGTATATCATTTTTGGCAAAAATCCTAAGTTTTTATTGATTAATTATAACACATGACGTGTCAGGATTCACGGTATTAATTGTTAATGAAATAATTTATTTCCGAAATGTTTTACAAACCAAATCATGGGGTCATTTGCATCGAGAAATGATTCTTATAACCAAAAATATATATATATACATTTCTTTTATCTAAAAAGTGTGGATATATATCTATTAGTCTGCGTGGAATGTTAATAAGTTTAATGTAGAGGGGACATGCATGGATGTTGACCCTGCAAAACCAATATCAATAATAAACTCATTTTTAAACTATATTTATGATCAATAAAACATTAATTTGATGTTAAATGGAGTTGTATGTGCGCCACACATTCATCGGAATTATGGTCTTTGAAGACGGCAATGAAAGGAATATGCATGCATAGCATAAAAGAACAAAGTAAAAGAACAAAATAAAAGAACAAAACGTGGGATGCACTTTCAATTTCCTTGCCTTGCAAGTCTTGGTCTTAATTCCCAACTAAAGCCTCACCACAGGTTTCTTATAATGTAAAAACCTCAAAAGTTAGACTGACTTAGTACTTTAATTCAATAATTCTCATCTAAAAATCGACATCTCATTGTAATTTCTAATACTATCATTATGCATGGTTTCTAACACATACTGAATAAAAGAATATCTTCAGGACGGATTGATTTGAATAAATTAGCACATCCATATGCATAACACAGTACTATATATAATTACTGTATACATATCTAGACTTACTGTAGGCAAATTAATTACTTGTGTTATCAACCTTGTGGTTATAAGGAATAGGTTGGGAAGGTAAAAAATGGTAAAGCATTGTAATCACTAGTTTCAGAATTTTGGTCTAGGACTAAGATGTGAAAATGTATCGTAACAATGGAACTTGGTTTATATGAAGTTGCTAGTCGTGGAGAACTAGGACATTAAAATTCTTTTCTTATTAAAAATTCATCATAGTACAACTCTTTAATTTCTTTTAAGGATGAGAGAATGAGTGACTAGTTAATTAGTTAGCTTAGCTCTAGCTGGAGGCTAGAGCTAGCCCTGTTCCTTTACAGTCTTGGCCTGGAATTAAATGAAGTAAACAAATAAATAAGAATCAAGTTGCTTCAATAATGAGTATTTTCTTCCAAACAATATGTTCAAAATCCCTCAATATCCAAAATGAAAAATCTCAAACATATAGACTACACTAAAGATCTCAGATTGAAGACCATAGCTTGCTTCTAGCTAAGAATTTCGAGATTACAATCTTAATGCCTCGTCACTTTCACGGTTACTTCCCAAGCTTAAATTCTAATACGAATGCGTGGTTACAAAATAATTAGATTACTGTATACTTATCATATAATGCAATGCTTGTATCCCATAATGTAGAAGGTCAAATTAATCAAGGGCACCATCATCAATGACTCAATAGGGATCGTTGGTTATGACATGACTAGGGGAAGTCATTTTCGTATTTTGACTAAAATAAACCCATGTAAGTGGCAAAGGCAAGAAAAAATGCGTGGGACAATTTGCCTATAGGATTAAAGGGAAGATATTCTGTGTGGCTAAGGACATGCGCATACCCAACAATGGTAGGGTTCTAACACCATATTCCCAAATTTTTCATATTAATTCCAACAAACATCAATTTATTCGTGGAAATTTTGGCTATTTGTATTAGATTGTGACATTACCCCAATAGGAATAGGAATATGCATAAATAATTGACGTGGAATTTTGAAAGACGTTGAAATTTTGGGAAGTTCAAACTTCAAGCCTCTCATTATATTCTACATTAATTGGAGTCCATGATTGTTATGCATGAATTTCGTGTAAGCAAATTGCTTATTGGAAGCTTTACTATTGGTTATTTATGTTCTTTGGAGGAGGACTAGACCAGACGAATGGTTTTTTGATGTGTTGGCCGATTTAACTTTTATCTCTTGGAAGGAACCGATTGACTGCGCTGCAAGGAAGCCCACAAAGAAGAATGAGTGGTGTCGGGATTTTTTTTGTGTAATCAAGTCTTTGAATTATAAGTTGATGAATCAATTAACCAAGAAAATAAGTTAATGTGGTCGATCGATAGAAAGGGAGATCCAATTACAGTTTGAGAACTGCTCTTGCTGAACGACATTTTATTTGGCTGGATATGTTCCGGTCACATATAAAATAGATTACGGTCAACAATGATAAAATATTTGTTTGGAGAATTTTGTCTCCTAAAAGAAACTTACACTTAACTTGAATTTGGATTAGTTGAAACAAAAATTTCAGACGTAGAATACATAATGTACTTTAAAAAATAATACATCTTTAATTTTTTAGATAGATTCAATAAAAGATGTCAAAATCTAAATATTAAAGAACAAAACACTATTTTGTAAAACATATGAGTTATAAATATTGTCGAAAAGAGTTGTAGATAAGGGATATCAAAATTTATTGGGACACGCAAAGTGTTACATTTTTATTTTTTTATTGTCTATAGATGGGAGTAAGGGTTTGATCCTAGCTATGTATTCCCATCTCACATACTTAAATACAGATCGTTTTAAGATTTCAAGACAAATTAAAGATTAACTGCCCAACTTTGTCTCCAATAAATTATTCTAACCATTTTTCATCTAGTTTTAATTATAGCTCCAAAACAATTAATGATAGACAAAATAGACATTTAACACACAAATTAATTATAAAATGATTGTTTTCTTAGTTTACGTGCAAGCCTAAAGTGACTTATATTTTAAAATAGAGGGAGTATAATATTTGAAGACTGTAATTCAATGAAAAACCGAACTTTGGTCTTAGAGCGTACCCTAGATATGTTGGACTAAGTTACTTGTGTCATCATCAAGGTTTAAAAGCATGGGCACGCAAATAAATTAATTTGGATTAATCGATCCAATTGTTAGAAAATACTCACAGATAAATTAATTTGTATCCCCCATTGCTAGCTTTGATGGCGATTTCTCCACTTTTTTTTTAATAGATGTCCCCGAAGGAACTCTTCCTCATCTCCTTATTAATTTGTCAAATAAACCACGCCACAACTACTTTTCATCGCAATCTTCCCCTTAAGGCACCATTAAGGTATTCACTTATTGTTCATATTACTCAATCTGACAACTAAATGTTGCTTTTAAGAAGGTTTAGTCAATGTAGAAAACCCCCTTAATCTTAACTTCCAACCAAAAATTGACGATCAAATCAGGCATCAGCTGTGCCCTACCTTAAAAGCAATCAAACAAGCAAGAAATTTTTTGATTGATGATAATTACTTAATTAACAAGCTTCCAATCTTAATCCAGTATGTTCTATTCTCACCAATGAGATCAAACCACTTTACTTAATAGGTTGATAAGACATTATCAATCAAATCAATAGGTTTGAATGTCTAATCGAAACTAATTCTAAAGCTAATTTTCGTTTGTGCATGAATCTGGTTCGTTAATGAATTACTCCAAAAAGTATTAAAAATTTTAAACATTAATTGCACTTATTCACGGTTACGGTCATTATTATTTTCTTGATAAGTAATAAAGGATAAGCCCTTAAAGAGGTATCTAATATCCTAATTAACTATCGACTAGTTGTCCTACTTTTGACTTTAAACAAACAAATAAGACTTGTCCCAACTATTGAACGGCTAACTTTGTAGCTCGGGGACTAATTCTAGAGGGGAAAATTAATTGTTAAATGTCTATTTTGTCCATCATTAACACACATTTAACACACAATTTTTTTTTAAAGAAAACATACTCCATTAAGATTACTGGAAATGGTCCAGCACCATTTGATACAAGAACAGACCGTCTAAAATGACGTACTCGAACCGTCCTAACAACGTACTCATGGTACTAATCACTGCACCAGTGACTAGACCAAAAAAACTGTCAAAAGGAAAAACAATCCCATAATGACATAATTCTATTGTCGGACATATCACGGAACAAAATAAAATTCTGAACTCGAATATATCACTAATCCGCAGACTGAATCACAAATTTATCATCATGAACGACGAACAGCACACATCAAATTCGGACTCGACCAACGGACTCGGTTCCATTGACACACTAAATTCACTCAGTAAAGAATCAATCCGAGATCTATACTGAGGGTGGGTTATCCCACTTAATTGAATTAAAACACTACAATAAAAAAAAAAAAAAACCAAATCCGAACTGACATAGACTCCATCAGATCAGGAATGCAGCGGGAGGGTGGCAAAGGTGGATGCGGCAGAGGGTGGATATGGGCGGCAGAGGGGGGCAGATGATGGATCCGGACAGCAGAAGGGGGTTCCGGCTGTTTGAATGCCATAAAGGTGGGGTGGCAGTAACCGCTTCGCCGGAGGGCGATTTGGAGGTACTGGTGGTTTTGGCGGTGGTGCAGGGGGTAGATCTGGAAGAGGTTTCAGTGCCGAATGTGGAACTAGACTTGGTGATAGAGAAAAAAAGACAACTCCCCCAATCACCATTAAAGGAGATTGGGTGAGGAGGAAAATTTCGGTAGGAGATTGTTTAAATTTAACACACAAATTAATTATACTTATCGTGTATTCTAATTAACTTTTTTTTCGATTTTATATTTTTGTGTGGAATTGTTATTATAACGAGGTCGAAGGATCGATACATCGCTAGAGCTATCTGCGTAAGAGAGTTAAACTTGTACGAATTTGAGATATACATGTCAAAACCCTCGAAACTTTCAATTATAAGTTTTAAAGAATTATAACTCAAAAATGGACACTTTTGAAGAAAGAAACTCATGATCAATAATACAGTCACGCCATGAGCGACTTATTGACTTAAACTGGATCAAACAGTTTAATGATTCAAACATCTGAGGTGGAATTCATACAAGGACCACTGAAGTGGAGAAAAGGTGAATTTGAATTTGACTAATGATTGATAATTAAGGTTTGTATGGCTGGCATGATTTGAGATAATTGACCCCAAATTTGGTTTTCTAATTGCGCTGAAATTATTGCAAATATTTTCATGGCTTATAATCCAAATTCCCAAATTAATGAGATTATGCTCTTGCTTTCCAAATTGACGTGCATGGGTCTCCAGCAGACTATAAGGTTTATGGATGAAAATTGTTTGCCACGAAAGATTGAGGAAATTAGTAGAAAAACAATGCCTAGAACTGGTAAGCCATTGCTTTCATGCATGCAGATTATGACTGAACGAAGAGATGATGAGAATGTTATTCAATATTTGTTTCTGGAAAGGATGGTTCAACAATTGGTTTGTTTGTTTGTTTGTCTTCGGCAGCCTTTTTGGATAATCTATTAATTAAAAAGTATACACGGAAATAGAAATATTACGAAAAATATGTGATGTATTCTGAAAAATTTGCCAAATCAGCTTATGAATTTATATCTTTTTATACTAAAATTTATTATATATCTCTGCTTTTTTCTTCTTTTTTTTTTTTGATGAAAATCTCTGCTAATTATAGAAAAGGGAATGAGATGATCGCACTTCACAGTTCATAACCTAGCTCCATCAGTGAGTGTGAACGTAATATTCGAATCTGCTATGCCAACTCAGACCCTAGCCACATCTTTATGCACCTCATTACCAAATCAAAGTTTCAAGCACCCCCTTCGTAATTTCGTGGCTCTAATTACTTGAAAGGAAATTGTAAGAATTGTGATAGATTGAGGGCAATTTTTACGAGTAATGATGATCTCCTAGATGTCAATTTTTTTCGAACTTTTGGTACTTTATTCGTACATTTCTTTTTCGTTTACTAGCTCTTCATTTCGATCTAATCGATCGGTTTAAGTCATCCGTCCAATCCAAAATTGATAGTGTTATTTTGTTTTGATTCAAAGATTATGACTCGCTTTTTACAAGACAAGAACAGTACTTTAAAATTGAAGCTGATAACAACCGCAAGAGTTTTCACAATCGGGACTCTCTAGACTTGGTGGATTTAATTGAAGATCAAGTAAACTTCAACTTTCAAATATTTGTGGTGGTGGGTGAAGGAACAAAAAGAAAAGTGCTTGTAATGTCAAAATTGCCACATCCTCAATGGAAGATTCTGAGTATTATAGGGTACAGAGAAAATACGGGCTTGGTACTACGGCTACTTCATTATTACAACATGAAAGAGCTTCACGAAGATGATGATAATGATGATGACGACAATTTTAAGCACAGTTTAAAGTCGCAATGCGACGTTCGAGTAGTGTCAAGTTAGTCATAGTCATCGTTTAAACTCTAAAATGACTTGCACTCGCATGATGAAAAGATGCAAATAGCTCCGTCCGAAAACATATATTCCCTCCGTCTCATTTTAATAATATATTTAAACAAATTTTAATTCAACCAACAAGATGAAAAGGGACGGAACCAAGGAGGGATACATCATTTCTTGAATCGTCAGTAAACACCCATTTTTTATTTTTTTGTTTAACAAAAAAAAAAAAAAACAAAAAGCTTTTCTTCTTACTAGATGCAATAAGAAAAACAAAAAGGGAAAAAAAAAAAAAAAAAAACTGAAATAGTAGATACACAAAATGTTTATCAATCCACTAGCGAAACCGAAAGCAAATTCAATAACTAATCCTCATATTCTTGCTCCCTCTGTCCCGCCAAGCAAGACAATAAGTTTGAGCCAAAGGAAGTGAAAAAAACTACACAGCCTATCCCGCCAAACAAGACAATTATTTTAGCTAAAGAAGTAAAACAACCTCCTGTTGCAGCCATCAAATAGGATTCGTTAGCGCGGCTATGACCACATATTACTGAATTTAGCTCAACAATATGAATTACGAATATATGATCGTACAAATTTCTTTTGACATTCATTGAAGATCTTTATATTATCATATAAGTCACTATTTCAGATTCGGTTTCACATATTTTGTAGCATCCGAGATTTAACAAGCAAAACTGGAATTCATCAATACTCCGCAAAACATGCTCATCAAATTTGTCCAATGTTTTACCACATGGATTCGTAATAGAGCTACGACCAGATTGGTGTTAAAGACAGTAAAGTGCATCTTATTATGTCGCAGTAGGTAACAAAAGCTCATGTATGGAAGCCGCATTGTGAGCAGTAAATTCTTATGTAATAACGGTCGGTGCTGATCGGCCAGTGAATTCTGCCATCTTGGAGAGCTTAATAGCAACTTCCACCTGCGGCAACATAGCAACAGTTTTTGAGACAATGGAGGAGCATGGGTGACAACAGACGTGATTCAACTCAATACTAGTATATATGTGATAAAGTGAAGTTGCAGGTATCTTACCAGAGGAGCGAGTGCGTCTTGAGAATCTCTGCCGGTTTTCGATGGATCCTTCTCATATTGCTCAATGTAGACGCGGATAGTGGCGCCTTCTGATCCGGTTCCAGAGAGACGGAAAACCTGTCAACACATCCATTTATGGGAGACCTCATCAATATGGGAGTATATCCATCAACTCAACCATTTCAGTAACCAATGTGATCCGAGAATTCACCAAGTAGTATCACATTTTCTTCCAAGGAAAATTGTACAAACATTTCAGGAAACAAGGTGATCTGAGAATTCACCTAAGTAGTATCACATTTTCTTCCAAGGAAAATTGTACAAGGAGGACACAGACTACTTACCAATCGAGAACCATCTTCAAAAAGATAGCGGATTCCCTGGTGTTTAGAGATGGAACCATCAACTGGATCTTTATACTCAAACTCATCAGCATTGACAACATTTGAAACATCTGGACGTATACCCTTTATGATTCTGCAATTATAAAATAGCATAGATTTATCGTAAGAAAAGGCATCAGGTAAACAAGACATGCAATACCGCGTGTTAGTAGTAAATAAACCTGCATCAGCACTCCAATTTGAACCTTGAACAGTTTTTTCAAAATCACAAGCAAACAAGGAACAACACAAACAAGATACTATGTTACTGGCAGATCTTTCACAATATTGGTCTTGCCAACTCTAAAGACTACAAGTCTCCTAGTTCCAAAGTTAACAAAACCACCATGACTACAAGCAGATATTGCTCAAATCCTACGCATGAATGATGAGAACAAATACACATGAGACATATGTGAGTGAGTGTGTGTGTGTATGTGAGAGAGAGAGAGAGAGAGAGAGAAAGAGAGAGAGAAAGAGAAATATACCCATTCACTTCACTGAGGGACGACTGAAGCTTGACCAAGTGTGCCATTAAATCCTTGGCACCACCTGCATCAACATTCTAATAGAAACAAAAGAAATCCACATTCAGACACAGCCCATTGATACGCAATTTTTCAGCGCATTAACTAACTAGCATGTATAAAGCTCATGTATTCATGGATTTCATCATGTATATTCATACCTCATAATCATATCGTGTGTAATAGTGGCGCCCATACTTGGCCCAATGCTGCCGAACAATGTCTTCAACAGTGACAAGTTTCCCACCTCCCAAGTTGTCCTTGTTTTTGTAAGCAAGTATAGATAACCAAGCTAAAACAGCCCAGATTCCATCTTTCTCACGTATGTGATCCGAGCCTATCGATCAAATAGATGGGATGCGGTAAGTTATCAATGCGTTTTTGGTAGATACAAAAGTTCAAGCTATTTTTTTCCTTCAGTTAATGAGATTCAGCAATGGTGCGTACCAGTTCCGAAACTTTCTTCACCACAGACGGAACACATTCCAGCATCCATCAAGTTACCAAAAAATTTCCAACCAGTAGGAACCTTTAGAAAAGAAAGAACAAGACCGCCTTAAAAAAGGATACACATTCAAGCAACCAGTAAGGAATGAATGAGAACAATGATACGCACCTCAAAGAATTTCAAGTTGAGATGCTTAGCAACAACATCAAGAGCAGCAGAAGTTGGCATACTCCTGCAAACAAAGAGACAATGAACATCAGCGAACAGTTTAAATAAATGACAGATCTGGGTTTTGCTTGCACAGGAACACAAACAGTCTGAAGAACAATTGTGCATTTACGTAGCTAGGAGAAAGATTTTGAAAATGCAAAAGAAAAATCAGGCACACCCATGCATATTGACAAACAAGAAGCAATGAACCAAATCCAAGACAGACCTGGCAACTCCTTTTAGACCACCAGAAAAGTAAGGAATGGCTTCAACAGCATTTGCCGCGATAATAGCAACAGAATCAGATGGAGTGACGAAGAACCTGTTAAAGAGAATATTAAGTTTTCATGCAGTACTTCTATTAAATGCGGGATCTTTGGAGCCAAAACAAATGCAAAAAGGTACCTTTTCCCCAGGACCATATTACGGTCAGCATCTCCGTCAGCAGCAGCACCAAATTCTGGTGGGTCACTTTCATTAGTTTTACCCAGTCCCATACGTGCAACTAGCTCTTTTGCATAGGTAAGATTGGGATCAGGGTGACCTCCACCAAAGTCCTCCTGCTCAGATGCAATCGCAAAAAAAGGTGTCAAAATTTGTGTCTTTTGTATTTTAGGAAAAGTAGAGACCATAATAGAGCCTCTAGTTGGCAAAAATTTGGCTGCAGAGTAGTTTCGGAGACCTTAGGTACACAATTCAAGAGAGAGCTTTCTTTAGCACCAAGCTCTTCAACAAAAATTCGTTTGGCATATACACCAGCCACCCCATGAAGAGCATCATAACTGCAGCATAACACATAATTTTAAGCATGGAAAAGATCTTTGACAAATAAGATGAAAGTAAAAATTGTCCAACCCGGAAGAGTATGAGTTACCAGAATGTAAAGTTTGGAGATGCGAGCAACTTCTGGATAGATCCAAAATCAAAAATGGACCTACAATGAGATCACAAAGAAATGTTTACTTTAGTATAGAGATCTTAAAAAAACAATAGGACTGAATGATCCAGAAACAAAATACACTACTAGTCAGGTTTTTGCTACATAACTCATGTCACCTTTGTGTCTCATAACAGATGTTCTAATTTAAGTTTAAATAAGTGAAGTCCTTCCTGTTGTCTACATTCAACTTCATAAAGGATTTCCCTTCTCCCTTTAAATTAAAGTAATCTATGTCATCTGCTCATTTAACAGGCCATTTAAAGATCTATTGGACATAGGCCAAACTCCGATAGGTGAAGAAATGGCAGCAGATGTGTTAATAAGAGTGTGATCCATATGCAACAGGGCACTAAATTATTCCACAGAAACGAAAACATACTTCATCAGTTTCACATATTCACTGGTGGAATCAAAAACATCAACATCAAACTGCCCCTCTGGACCAGAAAAGGTGGTCACGCCTACTGTACTAATGTCCACCTGAATAAAGGGGGAACAACAAAGAAGCAGTTAGAAACACAGGGTACATAACCCACTAGCAAACAGAAAGTTTTAGGAAACTGAGTCATACATCCGGTAGCCCTTCTGCAATTAAGTACTCTTTTATTGTTGTTGTATTCTGATAAATCTTATCTGTAACTGATTCTGGAGCAGGGCCCCCATTTTCCATGTTGTATTTAATTCCAAAATCCTGCAACAGAAACAATGAAGATGGGTGAGATATCAATTTTAACCACCGCGGTAAAGTCACCATCCACCCTAAAATGAAGTACTTTCATTACACTCCTAAGACCTTCAAAATAACAGATTGCGATTAGTCACGAAGAGATGATTATATACTTTTTCCTCAGGCCTCTATTGTTTCATTCGAAGCACTTCTATCAGGAATCCAACATTCTACCTTAAATCACCCAAAACTTTTTCTTTCTTTGTTTCCTAAAACAATTGTCCATTTAAGCAAATATATTACTTTATAAATACAAAGCCCTCACTTCTTTACATTTCTATCTTCTACTTTCCTATCACCTCTTCAGTCCAAAATATTCAGGGCAAAACAAATACCGCTCAAACATGACACAGGAACATCCATATTTCAGTTCCCTCTTAAAAGGACAATGAAAAGCTCTAGAAACAGTTAATGGGGAAAAGAAAACTCCAGAAATATGTTAATTTTCATTTCTTTTTATAATGTCTTACCTTACATAAGCTAAAAACAACTAAATATGTTTCTTCTAACAACTCTTCTAACAACGTTAATTTTCTCTAGCACATACACTTCTAATTCAAATATCAGGTACACCACACAACATGTTTTTCTTCTTCTTCTTCTTCATGATGACAGCCATTATGTAAATGTAATGGATAATGGTTCATCCAGGGAATATTTTACAGAGAATTTTAACAAGGAATGAATCATAACCATCCATTCTTATACCTTTCCTTTAGGGGTTTATCCATTTAAGGGTTAGGGGATAGTTAAGATTTAGACACCTCATTCCCTATAAATTTCCTTGTCAAATTTTCCCTGCATGTATCACCACTCATATGTAATATCCGCTTCACCTCAAGCTTTTAAATATTCATAACAGACGAAGAAGCAGAAGGGGAATATGGAAGAACAGATGCCTATCTCTCTCACAAAAAATCACCACAGATCATTGATGGACATGGAGTCAAACAAGCCCGCATGGTAGTACAACAACAACTACTACACAGTATATTCCCAACTTCAATGGGGTCTAGGGGGTCAATACGTACGCAGCCTTAACCCTGTAATTTCAATACAGAGAGGCTGTTTTGAATACTACCCAAGATGCAGTGGTGCATTTGCATGGCAGTATAACTACTACCAAAAACATTAGTTTTCCAAATAGTCCCAGAAACCATTTCCTTATAAAATTACCACAAACCATATGGAGGAGAAAGATTACTTGCACCAGCAAATAAACCGAACAAATGCTTCTAGTTAAATGTTTTATGTAATGAGAATATACTGATATAACAAAAAAATAAGCCCACAACTAACCTCATGAGGACCACCAGGGTTGTGACTTGCTGTCAATATGAATGCTCCATTTGCTTTAGATCCCTTCATTCAATTGGAAGAAAAGAATATGAATGCTGATCAAAATAAATCACAATTGTCGTCATTAAAAAACCAGAGAAGGGACAAAAATTTTGAAATATTTACATCAGCCGCCACTCTTTCACGGATAACAGCTGATACAGCAGGAGTTGACAGCAATCCGTTTTGACCAACCCAAATACGTCTTACTCCATTGGCAGCTGCCATTTTAATAATGATCTGCAATGTAAAATAGTATTTAGAGCAGTCATAGTAGACTGAGTAGCTACAATCATTTATGTTATGAAGTAAAGAATAGACTTGAGGCAGGAGGAACAACTCAGCAAAACTCAGCCAGTAGTCAATTCAACCAAAAAAAAATTGAGAACTTGCAACCAACATACATAGGCATCTTTGCAAGCAAAATGTGCAGACAAGCTCTGGAACATACACACTGTTATAAGAGTGAGGTAAAGGGCGTAGGTGCCAGTTTTTTCCCCATGCATCATACTCGTAATATACAATACAGAGCTGGGCAAGGAAATTAAAACTCCAAACAATCAAAGAATGAGAAAGTACAAGGTAAACCATCAAAACCCTTTTGAATTACACCGGCAGGTATGTTACAGATATGAAAAATAATTGACTAAAAGCGAGGGCAAATGACTAGATAAAGCTATTCAAAATTCCTGATAATCCTAGTCAACAAGTCAAATGCCAAACAATATTCTGGATATACACCTGAATTGCATCCTTTGAAAAATAGCGGCCATCACCAGAAACAACAAGTGTAGCACCTGCAAGATGAGTTTGAGTGAAATAAAGAAGAGGATTACTGGATAAAACCATATATATAAGTCCCAAACATAAGAATTCACAATCTGCACAAATTTAGTTTCAAAAAATAATAATAATAATAGAAAACTGCTCAATACCTTAAACAAGAGCAGTCATAGAGGCATATCATAGAAATACAAAAAATGATCAACAATCTAAACTTACCCCTGACTTTATCATCTCCGAGGGCATAGAATGTCGATTGGACAAAGTTATGCAAGTAATGGGGTTGTGTAAAGACCTTCACCTGGAATAGCAAACAGAAAATTTCATTGTTCAATCATAAAAATAGATCCACTTAGCATCTATCCAAGTTATGACTTGACAGCCTACACTGAGAACTAAACATCAACCAAAAGGCCCAATAACAGCATTCCCGTGCACAACTCATAGCTTTGAGCTGACACGAAGAATGATTTTCCTCCTCTTATCAAGTTACTTTGAAAACAGCAGTTGGTTTGAAAAAATGTAGAGCCTTATAACATAATTAAACCATTTCCAGCCATCAAAACTCAGCATCTTGTCAACCCAATGTTCTAAGATCCAACCCATGATTTGAGAAGTACCATGATCTTGACAATTGAAATAGTGAAGATTACATTTCTTCTGGATTGATATGAATTCAAGGAAACAGACTCTAATCAGATGTTCGAGAATGCAACAAGTGGCTAAATAGAAAGAACCATCTTATCAATTACAAAAAAGTGAATTTACAGTCAGTGATTCAAGCACAAAATAATCTACGGAATCACAGAATTCCATCATCCACGCATTGATCCCACAGATACATACTTTAACTACCTAGATCCGAGCTCTAAAAAAGAAAAAACTTAATGAAAATAATAAAGAGAAACCCAACCAAACATCACGATTAGTAAAATGCAATTCCAAAGGCAGATCGCAATCATTGAGCATACGCACACGATTGAATCCCACAGCACCAGTCAGTTAGCATAGGAAACGAAAAAAGATCGAATCAATCAATCATAACAATCAAAATTGAGACGAGAAAAACAACATCGCAATTTGAAAATCATCGAAACCAGAAAAAGAAAAGAACGCGAAAGAACCTTCTTCCTAAGACCAGAAGTGCCAGGCTTCTGGCCATCAAACGGCTTCGTTTGAACACGAGAGACCTGGAAAACCACCATGTTTTTTTGTTTTTCACTCTTTCAAGCTCTTCCGAATTCGCTAACTGCACAAATCACAAACAGTTTTTATTTCTGTATAATTTTTAGTTTTTACTTCACTGTATTTGATTTTATCCCCTGAATCGAGACTGTTCATCTATATATGATGAAAGTGCAGTGTGTGAGTGTGTGAGAGAGAAACACCACGTGGCACATGCGTGATTGTAGATTGATTAAGGAGGTATTTGCTTTGCTTACAACTGAAAGATAGGAGGACGACGAAGACGAACCGACCAGATGCGATCCAGAGAAGGTGACGAATGTGAGATTCTAAATTCCAAATTTTACAAATACTGGGGAAAAAAAAAAAAATAGAAGTTGATGAGTAATAAATACTCAAAAATAAATATTAAATAAAAATATATATAAAGCCCACAAGAAAGAATATTTAGTCAGATACCGTTTAAAATGTCCGGTTTTCTTTTTACGCTGACGGCTTTTTCTTTTCTTTTGTTTTTACCATTTTCATACTGTATATTTATTTTGGATTCTTTCCAAATTGATTTTCTCTCGCAGAATCTCCAGTCATAGTCATCCAACTGTTCATCTTTCGAAGAAGGCAATTCTGGGTTCCCCAACAATCGTCTTCGTCTCTTTTTGGTGCCCCTCCGGTTGGGAGGGAGGTGAGTAATTCTTTGCATTTTCATCGTCTTTCGCCGCCGGTGAAGTGTTTCTTTAGTGACTGTTTCCAGTTCTGTGTTTTGATGCTTTCATACGATTCTTGCTTTCATGGTTTTCGTATCAGTTAGTGATGGTTAATTTATTGATTGCGTGTTATGTGTTTGAAGTTAGGTCTCTGTTAACTTGAATGGATGTGTTTATCCCGGCATAAGCGTCAATGAGCATCCTCTGTCACATTGTTAGCAATCTTTAAAGACTTAAAATTCTGCAAGCTGTCCACTTTTTTCACTTGTTAACAATCATATTTGACTAACATGGCATTGCATTCATTTATAGTTCAGGGTACTATCACTCTGTCACGTTGTCCATCCACTCATTTTAAGTCTTTGCTGGAGACTGGTAAGAGTTGATAGTGATCTTGTCCACCAACCAGAGTCTATAATTTGGTACAAAAGCCTTAAGTTAGCGACCATTAGGTTTTCATCATACTAATGCCTAATACAACAAGAGATTTTAAGTCCAGGAAGATATTGGATTATGTGCCGTTAAACCATAAAAATATAAGCCCATTAGCTTTCATATTACAAGTTGCAGCTACTAGGAGTCGCATACCTTTTGTCATTGCTCTCACTAGCATAATTTGTTATTTAAATTTGTGAAGAAAGTTGAGCTACTCCAAAAGCAATAATATGCATAAGCAAGGCCCGCACGTTTTTTTGGTTAGAGCAGGATAGATACGAGTTGATAATTCCTAAACGAGTCATGACATATACCTTTGATCTTGACAAAGGGATAAGCAAGGCCCGCAAATTTCATCGTGAGATGTTCCTTTCGAGTTACAAAATTGAACCCGCTAAGCATGTGAATTGCAAAGAATATTATGAAGTTTCCTCTACTTCAACATACAGTGGCTCACTTGGAAATATTTGTTTGTTTGTTTTTTCCAGAACTCTTCAAACTGCATTCTAATGAATATTGTAGTACTCACACAGGCAGTCCTTACGCTCCAGTAGTCTAAAATGTTGCTATATCATACACCTCTTCCAAATGATAATCAAAACATAAAGCTCATAAATCCGATTCATGGCAGTACAGTAGATATGGAATATTCATTGGAGAAGGCTTTGAAGACCGTATGGATACTAACAGAGGTCTTATGTTGCTTTCTGCAAGATAAGTGGTAAAAATCCACAGTGAAATAGATCAGTGGAAATTTGTGTAGTGCTGAAAAAGGTAGCTCTGTTGTGACCATTACTGGTTTCTATTGCTTCTCTTAACTTTGAGTCCTGGGAAATTGATTATTGTGTGGTGAACCCAAACTAATATGGGTAATAGAATGCGTTCATGAAATGCTGGTTATGAGACACAAGCCTTAGTTTTTTTTTTTTTTTTTGTTTATGAAATGCTGGTAATGAAGACACAAGCCTTAATTTGTTATTTTACACATTAATTAGCATTGCTATCAACTCAGAAAGGGTGTTCTTTAGTTATGTCTCGAACTGGACTGTACCATAGTGTGTGTTTTCTTTATTTAAGATAAAAGAGGTCGAATTCGTCACTGAAAAAGATAACGAAATAAGGCCAAAATTTAATTAGTAAGTATGAAAAATTCCAGATTTCTAACCATAATTTAGCTTTCTCATCTACAGACCTCACTAACTGTCTCCACGCACCCCGCCTGTTCACAATATCTCCGGGCTTCCATCTCCGAGCATTAACAATGGCTTCAAAGACTCCACTTCAAATCTTATCCAAGTTGGTCAAGTGAGTCGATATTTTGTTTCAAATGCACTGTCTCCCTCCCTATGTATAGCCTATCATTTTGTTGATTGACAGTTCCTTGTACTCTCCTTCTTTGTGGATTTCAGATAAACTGTGCTCCTCTATTTTCTAACAAGGAACAAGAACCGTTTTAATGCATAAAGTTAAATTGTTCTCTTCTCTATTTTGTGACAAGGAATAGCAATGATTTTGAGTGCATGAATCATAGTTATGGTTTTGCATAGGTTTCCCCTGTTTCTTTTCTATAATGATTATGCCAGGTTGAACAAATTTCCTAGTGGATTATTTTTGGTCGAATTGGATCTTTAGTCACATCACATCTGTTTGGCAGTGGATGAGGACCCCAGTGTGGATGACAATGCAGAAACTGTCAAGAGCGCAGATGGAAATGGTCATGTTAGCAGCCTTGAGAATTCAAATGTGGAACCAGACATTGGCATGGAGTTCGAGTCTGAGGAAGCAGCAAGAGTATTTTATGCTAGATACGCTACACATTTGAGGTTCCACATAAGAGTTGACAAAGCTCGATATTCTGAACAGGATGGAAAGTTAATTTACCGCGCATTAGGGTGTAATAAACAGGGTTTCCGAAGGTTCAGACCAGGGGTCATGAAGCCTAAACCAGTGACTCGAGAAGGGTGTAAAGCAACAGTTGTTTGGAGAGAGAAGACTGATAAATGGGTCGTTACCAAGTTCATTAAGGAGCATTGCCACCCATTAGTTGTAACACCCACACCTGCTAAAACTTGTCAAGCGACGCTCCTAAGTCAAATTCCGATTAGTCAAATGTCGGTAAGTGTCCTATAGCTATTAAAAATTCTGTTGGTAAGTTCAGGATCAACGAATTTCCTCATTTGATCAGTGAATTTTCCCTATTCTTAATGGTCTCGTAACTCCTAAATGTGTGATAGGTATCTTAAAGCTTTTATAAAATTGACATCAGTTCTACTGCAGGTGTTGTCATTGATTAGATTATGATATTTGGTACTTTGATTTGTTTATGGTGATGATGAATATGCACTCACTTTTATTTATCTGAAGTTATGTGTTCTCGTAGGCCATGTGATTTGTTTTGTTTAGTTTTATTTTCCTGCCCTATATTTTCTTTCTTACTGGCGAGTATAGTACAGAACCAATTTCCTCACAGAATTGCTGTTCTGATCTTAGATTTCCTTCCGAAATTGCCTTACCTTGTTGAGTAGTACTAACTATTTCCTCACTTTGGTGATGGAAAACTTGGTTGCATTTGCATGGTTTGGCTTTCTTAAATTTGTGATTCTTAGTATGCCTGCTGATACTCATTACTTTGTGATTCATCGGCTTACGAAGGTTTGTTTGCTTGCATCCCTTTGGTAGGATGATAAAGATCTCATGATCCGGGAATTGACAGCTGAATTGCACAGAGAGAGGAAGCGATCTGCAGCCATCCAAAGAGTGCTTGAAACAGTTTTAACAGATGTGGAAGAACATTCTAATTATCAACGAGAAGTGTAGAATGTGTGGCCAAGAACTTGAAGGAAATTGAACGAACCAAAGGTATCTTATCCTCAAGCAAATAGACTTATGAGTCTGCTACCTCTTTTGTTTTCTTTTGGATGACATATTTCACTTGGTAGATACTCCTGATTACTGACCATGTCAAATACTCCAGTAGGAAGGATATCAGCTGTAGAGTCAGAATATAATTTTCCTCTAGATAAGAGGACATGAAAATATCAAATGTAAGTAGTAACCTAGTTGAACTGGCTAGCTTCGTGTAGATAGCCACTGATAAGAATTTGGAGTTCCAATTTTTGGATATGTTGGTAACTACATTTCCAATTTGCCTCTGCAATGGTGAAATTCTCTCTTACCATGGATAGTTTTCTCATTGATACTCCGAACTCTCTGCAGTTACTCCTTCCAATCATTATTTTATTAGATATTAGTATATTATTCTAATTGACAATAAAATTTTAAAAATGAATTCTCACATTTATTGTGTTCTTTAAATTATCATACAATATTTTTAAAATTTTATTTTCATAAAAAAAACATATTAAGTTAAATTTAGGACAAATCAAAATAAGATAATAACGAAAAAGGACAGGAGGGAGTTGCCTGCTAATGCTATTATAGTGCTCAAAAAGAGGGAACTTCTGTAGTGTTGATTGCAGGTTATTGTGTCCCTTGAAACATCTCTTTTCCGACTGTATCTTTAACTTATGTAATTTTTACGTAGGTGAGCCTATTGGATAAAATGTCTGTGTTTGTTAAATTTTTTGGCAGTGATGAACCGATTGATAATGCAAAAATTTTACAAAGTGTTATAATCTTTCGGTTCTAAAATCACAGTTCGATTTGTATTTTTATTTTAAATAGTGATTCATTTAATAATCAAGACAATAGTTTAACAATGGTAACTAAAATAATTATTCGGTTTATAATTTTTATTTTCAAATAGTAATGAATAATGATGATAAAAGCAAAATATCTAACATTAATCAGTAAGTGATTTAACAACAAAGCAATCAGTATGAAAGGATGAACAATTATTACAATATATAATCTTATTCTTAATATTACCAGAGAAATACAGTTATTAATTCAAACAAGTGCACCAAAATTCAAATGCTTTTATATCTCCCGCTGAAAACGAATTTCAGCCCGCCAAAGAAAACCGCACTTCCCCGCGCTTTCTACATTTTGACGAGCATTTGAATTGGAATTGAAATTAAAAACGCTCAAAAAGGAAAGCACCAATCCCGTTTCAGATCTACTCCCAAAAGTTTCCAGCCATCCATAATGATGCCTTCTCCCATTAAAGAAAGAAAAAATAAAGCCAAAAAAGCACAAACATATTCAAAGCCTTTCCTCTTTATTTCAATTACCATTATTATTATTATCAACCTCAAAGAATAAAATAAAAGCTCAAAAAGTCAAAAGTGAAAGACTAGTAAAATGGATCTATTCTAGCCCTTTACAAAACTATGTCCTGTCTCAACATTTTTTAAGCGAATATTATTAATTATTAATATATACACCACCACATCTATTTCATCCATACTTATTCATAGAATGTAAATTACTAATAATATTATTCAAATACTCATTTAACTAAATAATTAAAATGGGACGAAAAGAATTAAAAAAATTTTAAAAAAAAAAAAAATTTTGAAGAATTTGCCATAAACTCATAAAAGTAACCGAAATGTAAAGCCTAAACTGCCGCTCCAACATTAAAAATTTACACATACACAGCCAAAAGACGAATTACATTGGTCACGAAAGTCATAACACCACCTAGAAGAAGTCACCCAACTCACAGTCACTCACTCACTCAATGGCCTAAACTAAATTAACCCCAAACTACAAGGACTACAAATTTAAAAAAATGAAGGTAAAAAGGTAAAAAAATAAAAAAAAAGGGACAGTAAGGTAAAAGAAGTAATTAGCAACTATGACCCCTAAATTTGATATCCTCTCTCGATCAAGCCCCTACTGTGGTGGCAGCTGAAGGAACCGGCGGCTTCACCTTCGGCGGCCTTCCTCTTCCTCTCGGAGGCCCAGTAGGAACTGCAACCGGAGCAGCCGCCCCGGTCTTCGGCATCTTGGGCGGTCTACCTCTCTTCCGGCCAGACCCGGCAGAAGGTGGTGGCGCTTCCTTCCTCTTGGGTGGCGCCGCCGGGGCAAGTGGGTCCTTGGACTTAGGTGGCCGGCCACGTGGCCGCGGAGGAGGCGGGACGTACCCAGCCGGAAGAGCCGGCTTGGGCTTCGGCGGACGGCCGCGGCCGCGGCGCGGTGGCGCGTTGGGATCAGGCTTCATGTAGTTGTTCTTGAGGAGAACGAGCTGGCCGGTGGCTTTCATCCGGTTCAGGTGATGGGTTAGCAGAGTGGAGTGAGCCGGCGGGAGGTTGCCGTAGGTGGCTTCGATTTGTCTTGAGATTGAGGATTTGTTTGAACCGTTTTGTTCGTTCAAACTCTCGATGGCTGCCATAATCAGCTGTCAAACCAACAAACAATATGTCAATTTCAGATAGCTAAAAATTACCCAGCTGAAGTATCCAAAATTAGAGATAAAGAATTTTACAGCGAAGTCAAATTTCTGAGCTCACCTCGGGATACGGAGGAAGAGTAGGAACCACCACCGGAGCCGGAGCCGGAGCTTGTTCTGGAGCTGGGACTGGGTTGTTTCCATTGTTAGTTTTGGGATCTTCAGTAGCCATGTAAATCGGGGAAAATCAAACACAAAAAAAATAAAATAAAAGTAAACTCACTAAAATTATTTCTTTTTTTTTTCTTCTTCTTTAGATAAATTCAAAAAATGAAAGTTTGGGATTTTGAATTTAGGGAAGAATGAAAGGAGAGGGAAATTGGGGTGAAGAAAACAATAGGGAAAGTTTGAGATTTAAAGGGGATGAGAATATGGAGGAGATCGGAAATGGATCAGAGGAGTTAAAGAAAAGAGTTCAGTGTTGTTTCCCTTTTTCCGTTGTTTTTTCTTGATATTTTCATCCAACGGCTGGGGTTCTTTGTTGCTGGTTTAATCTAACAGTTGGAGTTGTTCTTCACTTGGATCGATGACATGGCTGTTCTCTTTCTTCCTTATCTCTTTTCGAATATTTTTTATTTAACCAAGCTGAATTACGCAACTGCCCTATGTGTTTTCCGATGTCAATTGATCAGTGATGGATTTTTAAATTTAAGGATAAATTTTCTACTACTTTTTGGGTCCTTTTATTCTTGGTTTGTCTTCATTTCTTGAGCCCTAACTTTTTGATTTCACGCTTTGAGTACCTTCTTCATTATTTCTCTCTCTCTCTCTCTCTCTCTCTCTCTCTCTCTCTCTCTCTCTCTCTCTCTCTCTCTCTCTCTCTCTCTATATTTTTCCTTTTGTTTTTCCATTATTTACATCAAACGGGTAAAAAAGAAATCTGAAATATATTTTATGATTACGAGTTCAAGTTTATGTGTAGAAATAGTGAACAAAGTAATTTTTGCCAAAATAACCTTAGCCACTGTTGTACAATTCATGAACTAGTTTATATATTCTACAGTAGCATTCAGAAAAAAAAAAAAAGTGATACAACTTCAAAAAATTATGTTGATTATGCGAATAATTTATTAAAATTTTTGTGATTTCGATAAGTATATATATATATATGTATTAGATATTACATAAGTACTAGTCCAACTATGATTTCTATTTCCTTGTTTAAAATCCAATCATTTATTTATATATCAATATGTAGTAATCAAAATAAATTTATTTTTTGGACAGGAGTATTAGAATTACAAAAAGAAAGAGACCAAAAGGGCAATTTGAAACTTTTGATTTGACTGACCAGATGGACTTAAAACGACGTGTCGGTCTATCATTGATTATGAGATTTGATGATTAGACACCTAAGAATAACCAATGTCGTTTTTAGTAGGGAACAGAGGATTTGGAGTGAAGATAGCCGCAGTGAATTAACGTGCAAATTTAAGGGATCAAATATAAAATCAAAAAGCTTAGCAGCATGCGAGTGCGTGAGGGGAGGAAAATTATGGGACCCCACTTGGATAACGTGAGGGAGCATTGTCGCTGCAGCAGGGAGTATCTACTGTTGTAGGCCCTAAAATTCTATTGGTTCGCTGTCGTTGACCTCCAAGTTTGACTTTTGTGTTTGTCTGCTGCATTCGAGATGTCATCAAGCTTTGGCTAATGTCATGTCCGTACTACTGCCTAACGGGTGTAAAAACTGTGTTAAGTACGATGTAATGATGAGAATTGAGAAATTATGTAGTGTAAATAATCGAAAAGTTACCATATTTGTTTAAAAACAATGGGACTATTGATTGGCTGAATCATTTAGGGTCTGTTTGTTTTATTTTTTTAGTATGTGTTTTTAGGTATTTTTTGTATTAGGAATATAAAAAAGTGTATTGAAAATGTAAAAAAGTATATTGGAATGGGACAGTTATTAATATTAAATTCTGAAAAAACCAACAAAAAAAGGAAACAAACAAAGCCTTAATTATATTTTTACAGTTTTTCTGTTGTATCAACGCAAATTATTTTCCTATCTCATGAAAATGATTAAAAAAATGTGGACAACTCCTGTTATTCTAGATAGAGAGGAGAATGATATCTTCGTAGCATTGAGTTAAGAGTTTGAAAATGATTATTTTGATATTATAGCTCTTGTAGATGGTTTTAACTTTTAAGTTACGTTAGTGCCCATTTCTTTTTATCTATTTTCGACTTGAAAAATGGTAATGAGTTATCTGTCGTCTGTTTTTAGGAGTAAAAGGACATTGCTTTTTCTCTTTTTATTTTTTTTTTTCAACTTGAAAATGGTGATGAAATTCTCTTATCATAATTTCCTTCCCTGAATATCCGAATTTATGAGTTGAGAGTTGAGTTTCATAAGTGATATGGGCATTGAATAGTATTAGATTGGTGCAAATTTTAGTTTGTGAGAAGTGAGTTTCATACACATTTGTCTGAATTTTTAGCAGCTGAATTCATACATATCTCCCACTTTCAACAAACAGCACTTCGCAACATGTTTCGTAACAATAATCATTTACAATAATGACAAAGCTAACAGTAATGAGCAATCACAAGCTATGTTACATATAATTAGTCAAAAAACAATCAACTCCAAACCTTTCCTCTCTTCTAGCGAAAACATACTCTAAATTAATTTGGATAATGATTCGTGCAGGGAAGTTTTACAAAAAAAAAAAATTAACAAAAAATGAGTTACAACCATTCATATCATTTAAAGGTTAAAGAATAGTTAAAATTTAGCTACCTCATTCCTGTAAATTTCTTTGTTAAATTTTCCCTGCACGTATCACCACTCAATTGATCTCTTCACCCCCCTGTATACATATGCTTGTGTTTCTATTATCTAATTTACATAACACAACTCCCTTTCTACGTTGTCATAAGTTTCTTGTGAAGGAATACTGTGGAAAAAACAATCAAATATCACCTATTATTACACAAAAGAATGAGTAAAATTATTCTACGGATTCGTGTAGTCTTGCATAGGACGTTTCCCCTTTGGATCTTTAATTATCATTCGAAGTGATGTTGTCGTTGTGGCTGTGACGCTGTTTGTTTTGGTCGAGGAGCTAAATGTACGAGAATTGGAATTACCGGAAGTTTCAGAAGATGCAGCATGACGCCTGTGAGGTCTCCTATACCGTGAACCTAAGTATCCTGGTCTTGTTGGCTCTTCTAGATTGCCTGGCTTTTTTGCCAACATGACAACCACACGTTGCATATCAGGCCTTAAATGTGGATCAGCCTGTGCGCAAAGCAATCCAATCTGTATGCACACTGCTATTTGGTCAAGATCTGCAGATGGTGGTAGCAACGGATCCATAATCTCCAAGCTCTTCCCTTTCTTGTATAGTTTGTATGCCTGGATGGAGATGAAACATGCTCAGAAATAAAACCTCCATATACAGAACTTAGTTCGCTCAACAGACCAATAAAGGGATGCATTGGTCTGAACAGTAAATATTCGTAACCAAACCTTGACTCTGTCTATGTATAAACCTTGACTCAGATCATATCAGATATGGAAGAAAGATTCACATGTTACCATGCAGTATGTATTCGAAAAGCTCCAACAATTTTGCCACCTAACCAGATTCATCTTCCTTCAATCATTGACCTCAATCATTAATGACCTAACCAGATCTTATGTTTAAAAATTACCTTAAGGGAAAATGCAGTAAGATTCAACGATCAGCCTATGAGTCAAACGAAATCTCATTTCATTTATGATTGTTAATTTGTTACAAGCGAATTAAATTTAATCTTTAAGGGAGCTCAATAGTTTCAAAAGAAAAGGGAGTTCAAGTGTTGCACGATCCAAGAAGCTACCATATATCATGTGTTGCCCACTTTTAACTATTGCGTAACACTAGCCTTCAATATGGTGACATTCTCCTCACAATATCGCCAAACAGAATGACTAGATAATTGTTCCATAATTCCCTTGCAGTACCATACGATTTTACATAAATGCAAACAGGATATACAAGACTATACAGATTCTGGGAGTAGTTTAACAGCAGGATCATGACTTCTATATGGTAGGAAGGCTTACCCATTCGAGAAGGCTTGTGAACTCAGGATCTCGGTTGAAGGATGAATTCTTCTGACCACTAATTAGTTCCAGGACTAAAACTCCAAAACTATAGACATCTGCCCTTGTAGAAAGATTTCCGTGCAAGACGTACTCTGGGGCCATGTAGCCGCTGTTTCCAAGTTGAAAGCACACGTGATTAAAAGACTTGCAAGCATAATTGAAAGAGAAATATGTAAGACACGTGAGGAGAGTAAACTGGCACAATCTTCAATTGGACTTATGAGGAGAGTAAACTAAGACACGTGACATATGTAATAACATACTTAGTGCCAGCTGCACGAGTGTTAACATGCGTTTCATTTTCTTCAAATAACCGGGCCAAGCCAAAATCAGCTATTTTGGGCATCCATTTATCATCAAGTAGGATATTGCTGGCTTTGATGTCACGATGTATGATGCAACTGTGTGAATCTTCATGGAGGTATAATAGACCTTTAGCCACTCCCATCATGATGTCATGCCTCTTGTTCCAATCTAGTTCTTCTCGCCTACTAGACTCTGCATGAGAAGCACCATTGCCATGACAAGATAAGTAAGATAACATAGTTACCATAGTTGAGAGGTCCTGGTTCCACATACTATTAAAAGTAGTTACTCATTCAAAGGTGAAGATATAAAAACACTTTATCATAAATTGATAATTAGATTGTTAATAATCAGTATATCCCTATTTTTAATAGCGCCAAAACAAATTTAAGATGATCTCCTTCAGCTAGCACCAAAGAAGTGTCTACAGCACCCGGTCCTTGGAAGAGAATAGGAGTGATTAGAGTAGCATGAGCTGGTTACGAGCTTGAGTAAAAGGACATTGTGATGCTCGCGGCCTTGACTACATGGTTAAATTTCAAGATTGATTCTACTTGCCATCAGAAAACACAAATAATTAAGGGTCATATAGAGCCATATGGAGCCATTCAGTTTTTAAAAAGCCACCTCTGCATTCAGGGCAAAATAGTTGATACTATTTAATCTGAAATAACAGAAAAATCCAGCATGTGTTCAAGGTTTTCGATTCTGTGGAAATATGCATTCCTCTTAGGCCATTCTGATGGCTGACTTGTCACAGATAATACTAGATAATAACTGAATCCTTTTGTTTCAATGTAGGGATGTTACCAAGTATACAATTGTTGCTCTTACAATGCCTTCAACTTATCCTATCATAGCCACCCATGTAAAAGAGAACTGTAATTTTCAATCATCAAAAAACCATCTGAAACACACATGAATACATTATCCTGAGCATGTAATCTTTATGCAAAATACTAGCAATGACGACCGTTTATATTGATATTTATTCTACATATTCCTCATTTACTTAAGCTCAAATTACATAGCACTCTGATGAGGGCATCTAATCACATGAAAATTGTCCACCTTAAACAGCTTATCCAGTTTGAAATATTGAAATTCAGTAGTACCTGTATATTCATTAACCTGCCTAGAATCAGACATCCCCATAACTTTTCTACTTCAAGTGTTCTCTAATCTAATAATATTCCCATGGTGTAGCTTCAAGTTAGATGAAATCTGCACCTAGATGTATACTATAAGAAAATGTCTTGGTTAGTTACTCCAAGAAACATTCTACCCAAACTTTATTTGTACAATAGTATTCTTCTTCAAGATTCTAAGTTCCATGATAACCTCGCAAAACCTAACGCAGTGCTATAGGTAAAAGCCTAAAACATACCAGATATAAACTACCATGGAAAGGTAATCACAGAACTTACTAAAAAGCAGCTTGTCAAGGCTCTCATTAGGCACAAACTCATAAACCAGCAATTTCTCAGAGCCATGAGCACAATATCCTAACAAAGTCACCACATTTCTGTGCTGCACTCGCGCCAACAACTTGGCCTCATTCATAAATTCTTTCTTCCCCTGCCGCGAGGTCTGTGACAGTTTCTTCACAGCTATGAGCTTCCCATTATCCAATCTTCCCTATTAAACAAGAAAGGGCATAATTTAGGTAATTAAAAAGAGCGTATGAGGAAAACACTAAGACAAGAAAGAAGATAAACTAAATCGATACATTCTGATACCTTGTAAACCGGGCCAAAACCCCCCTCGCCAAGCTTATTACTCTGATGGAAATTCTGGGTTGCAGCAGCAAGAGTTTGAAATTGGAACTGCTTTTGTTCTTGGGCTGCGATTTTCTCCAAATCGTCTTCTTTTTTATCTTTAGTTTAATCACCCAAGAAATATTAAAAAAAAAACAACCAATTGAGGAACAAAACCCAAAACATAGCTAACTTAAAAACATTTAAAACCCCAGAGTAAATCGCATCAAATTTCGAAAAACGAATGTGAAAAAAAATAAAAATCTAACCTTTATCGGACTTTGGGATGAAGGGTTTTATGAGACTTTGAAGAAAGCCGCCGGGTTTAGTCATATCTGCTAATTACTGCCATGAGAAATGAGGACTGAACAAGTAGACTTTTAGGAGAAGCCGGGCATGGATCAAATCGTTTTGATCGTTCTGGGTTACTGATTAATTAATGATAACGAGGAAATAAGCTTTTGAATTGAGGTCCTCCAGGTTGATATGGCTCAGTCATGAAAGGCGAAAAGTAGCTCCCCTCCTCCGTATTGAAAAAAACTCCGGTGGAGAGAAAACGTGTTGATTCGGAGAAAAAATAAAATGGAAATTTGATTTTTTGACTTTGTTCTCTAAGTCAAACCGGCCACACGTTCTAACTAACCAAATTATTTTTAGTTTTTTGAGTACATTTTCTTTAATTTTTGGTAACACGTTTCAGTTAATCCACACTTGTGGACACATTGTATGTAACATTTCAAATATTGTGATGTAAATTTCTCTGGATGCAAACCTGGTAGAGGTTCGGTACGTATTTAATCTCTTATTCTATTCAACTATTGCCAATCTATTACACTTGACGTAAATTTTTCTGAATGAAAATGTAGTAAAGATTTTGTACGTATTAAACCTACTACTATCTATGATTCTATATATCATGAACTACGTTCAACAACTATCAATCCATTACACTCGTCTCTCTTGTCACGTACCTAGTTGACAGTTTTAAAAAAAAAAAAAAAAAGAAATTAGACAACACAACGAGATTAGAAACCTGGACATGAAAATACAATTTTATTTTGGGAATAACAAGATACCAGATATTAACTTCCTAATTTAAGGTTAATCCCCAACTTTTGTAGGTAAAACATTAATGTAACTTCACGACCATTGATGGCTAATCATAGAGCCTACCATTTTTATTTTTTTATTTTTTTTTGTTGCCAACGTTTGAAATCCATCTTATGGAATACGTTTTTTTTTTAATTATTTTAAATACAATTTTTAGAAACACTTTACAGTGCATGTGAATTGATATGTATAAGATAGGGGATAATAGTATAATACTACTATGAGCAGAATTCACGAACGCATGCCTTTCGTTCAATAGTAATGATCGATGAATGTTTTGTGGTAATTGCAGGGATAACCAAAGTACCAACTATTTTTGGTTGTAACACATGTTTTCTATCAGCAATTTGTTCTCATACAAAATTTATTTTCTTTTTAACTTATACCTCGTCCACTTAAAAAAAATAATAAAATAAGAAATCGAATATTTTGATCATATTCACCCGAAAAGAAAACCCAAAAAAGAAAAAAAAAACCCCAATAGCAAAGATCATATATCTTCCTGGAAAGTTCAGGAACTTAACCATCTCATTGCATTTACTTTACAATTGCAATACCTAAAGCAATGCTGCTCATGCACATGGAAGTAATTCACGCCAGAGATGCTCAGAAACCTACCGCCGTCTTGAAAGAGATTTTTTAATCAAATCAAATCTTTTCTTTAATTATTTTTTTAACATATCCCAAATTGCCTTAATCATTATCAACACCAGGAAATCATTATGGAATATGCTTATGATCAAAGGACTAGGGTTAACAATTAACGTACTGTTTATAGTCCAACATACACTAGTTGAGCTACTTATGACTTCGATTTAAACTAAGTTAATACGAGATAATTTTAAACAGACATATACAGTACTCAAATTAATATACTTAAAACTCGTACAAGATCTTTTTTGTGCATTCACTGGACTGAGACACTAGCTAGAATGAATAAAGCAAGATGGACCAAAGAAGGTGCCAGCTATGGATGAATAATGTAGCTCAATGGATCGCACATTTGCATATAATCCTAAAGCTGATTTAGGACTTTTCTCACTGTCCATATGAATTAATATTTAGTGAGAAGTACAAAATTATTGGCTTCATTAAAAACAAAGTAAGCTGCCTCCTTAATCATGCCCTAAAACACATTTGCCTTAGCTGTAAAACCAATGCACTAATGTCTATTCAATTAAGTAGTTATTGAAATTGCAATATGCCATGTTCTTTTCTGTCTACACCTAACCAAAGCCCATAGTTGCCCCATTCTTAAAGCAAAATCAATTCTGATAGCAACATGATCATCTGGATTCAAGCTCTTAATTAATGTAATGTACTTCCTTCCTGTTCCAACAACAAAATTAATAAAAGGGTGAATAATGTACCAAAAACCAAAACCCTTATTTACATTTTGTTTCCATTTCCATCAACAACTAAAAGAAGGAAAGACAACCAACACACTGTTCATTTCCGGTCAAACAGACAAGGTAGAGACTTGTAACTGCGAAATTCAGAAATTGTTTGGTATAGGGAAAAGGTAATAAATAAAAAGCACTTGGGGAAAAGAAAAAAGAAGGTAAATTTGGTCTACAAAAAACACACTCATTTTGTACATACTTACAACTTGATACACAGTATACAACCCTTCAAAAACTTTATTAAAAAAAAAAAAAAAAAAATCAACACCAAGAAAAAAAGAAAAGAACCCATGATTGATTTTCTTCTAAAACCTACAATGCCTAATAATAACTTATCCCCTATTCACCTGGCAACTGGAATCTTTTTGTTGGATAGTTTCCAGCTTTGCAAGCCTGCCTTTTTCCCTCAGCTTGCAAACTGACAGGTTGTGGTTCTTGTGTGTTTTTCCTCCATCACTACACTACATGCAAATGCATTCATCTTCCTCCTTTTTTTTCCCCTCAAAAAAAGGTGGAGATAGACACTGAGCCCCCACAAAACAAAAAAATAGTTTGGGTTTTCATACTACAATGCACTAAATTACAATGGGAAAACAAAAGACAAAATAGGGTTGGGGTAGACTTCCCTCTCCTTGTCTACCAAGACTGCTAAATTGCAGACCATTCCAAATGAAGGACATTCCATGGAATTTGACTTGACCTGACACAACATTTTTTGGAATATTTAGCATCATCCACTTAGATCATTTGGTCTTCAGAGGATGGATAATAGTCCTCTAATAGCTTCTCCATTTCAAGTCCACTTCTTGCAACTGAAATCTGAAATTGGCTTCTGCATTGAGGAAAAAGACCTAATATATATCAGACCAATGTCATAACAGAATTGACATTTTAGAGAAAGGGGGAATCAGTAGGAAAAATGGACTATTATTTTCAAATGACTCATGCTAAAATAAGAAATAATCAGAAGTTACCTCTAAATCTTTTTTTGCATCAAGTTTGGAGTTTTTTTCTTCTTTTTGGGCTTCATGGAAGAGGACCATCACTGAAGTTCCTCGCCCGAAGCTCTACGTTTCTCAAGTCTCTCAGATGTTGCAATATCTCTTGAAGAAGATCCATTCCTTTATCACCTTTCTTCAAGGAACTAATGCAGTGTTTTAAGAACTCTCTATCTGCTTCAAGAGCTTGTAGCCTTTCATAAAGATGCTCCACTTCCTCTTCAATGGCTGAATTTTTGTAATCTACTTCTAGACCTCTCATATCCATGTCTTGCACACCATTAGCATGATCAGAACCATTCATGTTTCCCACACCATTAGCATGATCAGAACCATTCATGTTTCTGTTTAGTTCGACTTCTCCATTTTCATCAATGACTGCATCAAAAACAGGAAGGAGATTTCTTCCTTTTAACGCTGAGGTTCTCCTCTCTTGAGAGTTTTTGGCATTCATTTCCTTTGAGAATCCATTTGTATGACCATTCATTTCTCCATCAATGTGACCATTTTCTGTTTTACATTCGCCGTTTTGATCGCTTAAATGTTCTACTGGTCTAACATCCTCAAATTGACTTTCCCCTTCATTATCCAAGCTCATGAGCTTTTCTTCTAAAACCTTAAGTTGCTCTAGAATGGACAATCTCTCGTCTTCGAAGTCAGCTAACGATTCCTCCAAATTCATTACTGCATCCACAGGAGTGTTATGATGGCTGGATTCATGGTTGCAATAACCATTATCATCTTCCTTTGGATCTTGATTCAAATCAATAGACAATCCATCGCTGTCTTCGGCATTGCTACACGAGGTCGACGAGAATCCACTTCTAGCACTTCCATTGTTGCTTCTCCTCAGCATTCTAACTTTCTCTCTTGTCTCATATTCCACAACTTTCCTCTTATAAACTTCCAGCTCTTTCTCAAGCTCTTGCTTTTCTTTTTCCCTCTTCACCATCAGCTCATTCAAGAGCTGCAAAGCTTCTTGATCATATTCAGCTTGTTCTTCCATCATCCTCTGATATTGCAAGGCTTCCATTTGCATCTGTGCCTTTTCCTCCTGAAGTCTGTTTATCATTGCCATTGTCTGATTAGCAGCCACAGCTGAAGCACTCCTCTCTTCTTCCAGTTCAGCATATAAAGCTTGTAAAGTTTTTCGTTCGGCTTTCAGCGCTTTTTTCAGACTGTCAGGGGTGACATTGCCATCACCACCTTCTATATCACTCAAGACGCTTCCATCTAGAGAGTCTTCAGTTCCTGAATCCTTCTTCTCAAGCAGTAGCAGTTTCTGGTGCAAGTTATGGAAACTGTCAACAGATGTCGGTGTATCGGGAACTTTCTCTTCATCAATTCCATTCAAATCTGGACAATATGACATTTGATTGCTTGTTACAAGCTCACTCAAATCAATTGATAAAGTCTGCAACTCTAATGTCTGTTCCTGAGCATTAGCACCTAAACAAAAGGAAGTATCTTTGGAGTCAAAAACAAAGCACATATATAAATGCTAGTAAATGAGACTAAACGAAAAGGCAACTTTTTAGGCTTACCATGGTGAGCATCATGCTGTAAATTGGCAGAATTTGTAGAATGATCTTCAGGAGAAGATTCAAATGACACGGTACCGTCCGGCATTTGAATATCAACTGTGGCATCCAAATCTGGAATTTCTGTCCCAATGGAGACCTCTGCATCAGTTTCATTAGCTGGGATTTGAGTAATATCTTCAATGGCTACATTTAATTGCACATGATTTCATTTCAACTAGTTAATGACTTCATACATGAAGATAAATCTAAGCTCTAAAAAGAGTTAAGTGAAAAAAAAAAATAAAAAAAATGAAACTAACCTGAATTGTTTTCTTCATCTTCTGCAACTGGCATTAGCTTAGAATCACCTGTTTCTGGAGATGAGGAAGTGACTTCAACATCTTCAGACACCTCCCTCACTGCTTGAAAAACCCAAGAACTCTCATCTTCTTCCATTTCCATGGATTCAAGTACAGCATATTTAGGCTCCTCCTCTTCCTGAGTTCTCTGACAGGAAATTGCTGCCTCTGACTCAAATTCTGTACAGACATTTTCCTCTGACTCAACTTGCATCATTGTCTCCAAATTTGCTCCTTGATTGTTGTTCTCAGTTGTCTGATTCTCATCCTTATTTAAATATGCAATTTGATCTTCTTCTGTGGTTGAATCAATCATATCTATTGGGACTAATCTGTTGCCAGTGTAATCAAAAAAGAACTCCAGATGCTGAGGAAGTATTCCATTAGATTCACCCTCTTCAAAACAAACTTGAACAGATTCATCTTTCATATTTACTTTTGTTCCAATACTTCCCTCAACAACAAGTTCCTCCTTCTGTTCTTCTTCTTCTTCTTCCAAAACTTCCTTCATCTTTTCATCTTCATCCCCCAACATTTCTTTCTTTGGTAAAGAAACTGAAACATCCTCTGCCTCTTCCTCCTCCATTACAATAATACCATTCCCAAAATCAGAAAGCATCTGTCTTTCAGTCTTGTCTCCAAACTGATATCCATTTCCACATTGGTCAGTTGAGCCAGAATCTGATCTCTGTTTACCCAATTCACAGAGATAATCTCCCTTTTCAATCTCCATAATCAAATTCATTTTCTCATCAGAATATTCCAAAACATCATCATCCCAAGGAGAAGGCTTGACCAGAACATAAGATGAGTATTTATTACTGTCCAGCTCAACTCCACAACAAGAACACTTGGAAATTTCCTCATTATTATCTTCAACTCCTACTTTCTTTCCATCCCTGTGAATCATCCCCAAATCTTTTATCCATGGGATTACAGTAACATTTTTGCCTTGAATTTCCGGCCTTGAGGACAAGCAATCCTCGCACAAATCCTGACACTCAATCAACTTCCGATGGTTCGAACAATAACCCAATCTGGAAATCTCTGCAGAATGAGCTTCACAAAGAAGATCCCTGTGCATGTTCTTGCTTTTTGTGGGATCAAACAAGTGATCAATCCTTGAACACCAAAGGCAAGGTGGCTTTAGCCCAACATAATCAGCAAACTTGATGATCAGATAAGAAAACAGAGAATTCAGGAGGAGGAGAGAAATCAAAGTCCATTCAAGAACTGCATATATGAGAATAAGCGTAATCTTATTGCTGTTTCTATAAACCATAGTTGCAAACTTGTTTGCAGCCATTTGTGATACTTCAAATTCTTACATAGACATATGAAGAAGAAAGAATAAGAAGAAGAAGAACAGAGTAAGGGTGGGAGAAAATGGCTTTAAGGGTCAGTCTGAAATCCTGAGAAGAATCAGAAAAAGAAAGAAATTGTAGTCTAAATTATGAAAAGGTGAAAGTGGGAATGGATTTTTATTTGGACAATGGAAAAAAAAGAAAAGAAAAAGAAAAGGTCGGTTGGAAGAGGAAGACAGCCAAAGAAGACTTCAATCTTTAGAAAAGGATGAACTTGAATTATGGCCAAAATTAAACAAAATTAAAGGTATGCTTCAGCAACCTTATTATGACCCTCCTAATTCCTTTTTTAATGTTCATAAGGGTTTAATAACACATTTTATAGTGTAATTCTATTTAATAATCCTTCTGTCTCGAAAAAATAATAAACTGTAACGAAACAAACTTTTTAAAACTAGAAGAGTAATATTTGTTGAATGAAATATGTACTTGCATTTATTTCATTCACCAATATATGAATTGGAGAACTAGTGCCAAACTAGTGCCAGACGATGAGACTTGATATGTGTACCGATTATATCGCTGAAGATAATACATGAATGTTAAGGTAGAAGATACCGATTTTTCTATTGATTTTTTTTATTGATATATTGTTTTTATTGATAGTTCTAGAAAATATGATTATTTATTGTTATAATATTTTAGGCATTAGTCTTCTTTATGGTACCAAAAAAAAAAAAAGATACATATTTTTATTTATTTATTTTTTTTGGTTTTGCCACAATTTCTTCTCTCTCTCTCTTTTTCCTATTTTTTTTCCCTTCTTTGGTTCATAAAGTTTTAGTTACATTCCCATATATTGTATGAAAATGCTTTGATTTTTTCTATTTTAATAAAGATAGAAAATAGTTAAATAATATTTCACCTTTAAAGGTAGATTGCATTACATCTAAAGACATTGGTACGGCTGTTTATAGAAATTTTTCAGGGGAGGACGTAAGAAAGTCTTCAAAGATTGTCTGTACAGATGGATCAAATCACAAAATTTCACTAGAATGGAAAATGCAGAAAGTATTGAAAATAAGCTAAAACCGTTTATGTCTATGTTATATATTATTATTTAATATATTTTGGTATGATGAAGAAAATACAAACTGTTTTTGCACAAGTTGATTTTTTTTTTTTTGGACAAAATTTTATATAAAAACGGCTACCGACTCAACAGCTCTACCAAAGATATGCTTTGATTTTTCCTCAATTAAACAGGAAAAAGTAATCCAGAAATATTTTTCTAATTGTTAAATAAAAATATTATGGTGGGTGGGCAAATTCGGCAACGAAACCCGGAAAGTGATGGAAGTGTTTATAATTATCGTAATTTTTTTTTTTAAAAAAAAAACTTTGGATCCAAAATCAAAAAAGCGTTTTGCTTTGCAAAAATGCAAATTTTCGCTGTGCCCGCTCCCAGCCTCAAGGCTCCACCCTGTTTCTTTTTTTTCTCTTTGGTCATCAAAATGGAAGGGTCCACCTATCAAAGAAATTGGGTTTATGGACCCCACTCCCTCAAAGCAAACTCGAATTGGGTCCCTTGAAGATGCCAGATGCTGGAGCTCATCATCATCGGCATACTTGTCTACTACCACCTTTTTTCTTTCTTTTTTTTTGGTCAATAATCGAGGGTTGGTTTTGATGAGAAATAACTTCATAAAAGAAAATGAAATTATAAATTATATTGTGTGCAGCAGTACATTACATTGCTTCTATTTATAAGCATACATCAACATTAATTAAGATCTAGATATTATAAAATTAGAAATAATCTAAATAGAATCTAAATAATTCTAACTAATGAGATCTTTGACTAATCTTATCAGCCCCCCCGTAAGCTCATGGGCGGAACAACAATGAGCTTGTCCCGAAGTTGAAAAAAAGTCTTCGTAGGCAGAGCTTTGGTCATAATATCAGCAATTTGGGCATCGGACGGAACATGCTGAATAGTAAGAGCTTTTTGACGAACCAAATCACGAACAAAGTGAATGTCAATCTCAATATGTTTGGTGCGTGCATGAGATACTGGATCAGCAGCAAGGTAAATAGCTCCTAAATTATCACACCAAAGAGTAGAAGGTAATGAAGACAAACCAAGCTCACGGAGGAGAGAAAAAAAGCTAACATAATTCAGCTGCAGCAAGAGCAAGACTGCGATACTCAGCTTCAGTACTTCAACGAGCAACAGTCGGTTGTTTCTTAGCACTCCAAGAGATGAGATTAGAACCCAAAAAAATGCAATAGCCGGAAATGGAGCGGCGGTCATCAGGACAACCAGCCCAATCAGCATCAGCAAAAGCAGTAATTGAAAGAGGGGAACTCTTTGTAAGATGTAGGTCATGGGTATGGGTAGAACATAGGTAACGAAGTATACGCTTAACAACTGACCAATGAATATCAGTGGGACAATGGAGGAATTGAGACACTTTATGAACAACAAATTGGATATCAGGACGAGTGACACAAAAATATTGAAGAGCACCAACAGTACGCCGATACTCTGTAAGATCAGATAAAGGTACACCATGATTTTTAGAGAGAGGTAAGGTGGGGGTTATGGGGGTAGAGACGGGTTTGGATGTGTCGAAGTGAGTGCGAATGAGGAGATCTTGAATATACTTAGATTGAGAAAGAAGAAGACCGGTGAATGTAGATTGAGCTTCAATACTCAGAAAATAATAAAGAGAACCAAGATCTTTGATGGTGAAGGTAGAATGAAGCTCATCAATGAGAGATTGAATGAAGGAAGAAGAGGAACTAGTCACCAAGATGTCATCCACATAAATTGGGACAAAAGTAGTGTGTGAAGACTTAGACAAGATAAAAAGAGAAGTGTCAGATTTAGAGGAAATAAAACCAAGAGTATGAAGTTTCTGACTAAGACGGTGAAACCAGGCTCTAGGAGCTTGTTTGAGACCATATAAAGCTTTGTGAAGACGACAAACATGATATGGATATTTTGGATCAACAAATCCTAAGGGTTGACTCATATAAATGTCCTCATGAAGATTACCGTGGAGTAAGGCATTGTTCACATCAAGTTGACGGATTGGCCAATTTCGATTAAGAGCAATGGTGATGACAATGCGAATGGTAGTCGGTTTGATTACCGGGCTGCAAGTATCTGTGTAATCTATGTCAGAAGATTGATGGTAGCCTTTAGCTACTAAACGAGCTTTATAGCGCTCAAGAGTCCCATCGGATTTTCTTTTAGTTCAAAAAACCCACTTACAACCCACAATATTAGCATTAGGAGGAGGAGAAACTAGAGTCCAGGTTTGATTACGTTGAAGAGCATTAAACTCTTCAAGCATAGCTTGACGCCAGTGAGGAAATGTATTGACCTGACTAAAAGAGGTGGAGTCAGGTTCAGGAGGACAAGTAAGAGAGGAAGTATAGGTAACATAATCATTTAAACGGTTAGGCTTACGAGTTGTGGTACGAGTGGTCATGTGATGTCTTAGTGGTGGAGGTGGTCTAGGCGGGGAACTAGATGGTGGTGGAGGTGGTCTAGGCGGGGAATTAGATGGTGGTGGAGAAGAAAGCCTTGTTGAAGAAAGAGTTTGTGTCGTAGGATTGGAAAAAGGTACAAAAGGAGGAGGAATAGATATTGGTAAAGGAAGAAACACCCGTGATTATGGAGTTGGAGAGGACGTAGAAGTTTGAGACGTAGCATAAGGAAAATCAGTTTCAAGAAACCTTACATGTCGAGAGATGTAAAGTTTGGAACTTTTTTGGATCAAAGCAACGATATCCCTTGTGTTGGGAAGAGTAGCCTAAAAAGACACAAGGAATTGATTTTGGGGATAATTTGTCAGCACGAGTAGACCCAAGAAATGGGAAGCAAGTACACCCACATACTCGAAGGTGCGAGAGGGAGGGAGGATTGGAAAAAAGAACCTCATGAGGAGATTTATTAGTAATAACTTGAGTAGGAAGGAGATTGATTAGATAGGTGGCAGTGGAAAAAGCTTCAACCCAAAAGGATTTGGGAAGAGAAGCATGAAGAAGAAGAGTAAGCCCGGTTTCAGTGATATGACGAATTTTTCTTTCAGAAACTCCCTTTTGTTGAGGAGTATGGGGACAAGAGATGCGATAAGAAATACAATGATTACGAAGATAATTGGCAAAAACACCTTTCACAAGTTCAGGAGCACCATCACATTGAAAATATTTGATACTTAGAAAATAAATTTTCAGTAAATGACTTAAAATTTTGGAAAGCATGAAAGGCATCAGATTTATTAGTAAGTGGATAAATCCATGTAAAACGACTAAAGTCATCAATAAAAAAAATAAAGTACCGGTAACCAGAAAGAGAGAGACAAGGACTTGGACCCCAAATATCACAATGAATTAAATGTAACGGCACTTTAGAAACACGAGAAGATGGAGTAAAAGGAATTCGAGTACTTTTGCATTGCAAACAGGAATTACAAGAATTTATTTTGGAAGATTTAAATGACAAAGATCGAGCTAAAGATGAAAGAGTTGAGTGACACGGATGTCCGAAACGGTGATGCCAAAGATCAGGAGGAACAGCACGAGCAGCCAGAGCTACAGGATTGTGGAATGTCTTAGAAATCTTCATAGGATAGAGGTAATTGTGGATGTTACCCGCGAGAAGCGGAGTCTTGGTGACTAGATCCTTCACAACATAACCAAAAGGAGAAAATTCCATTAAACATGAATTATCAGTGACAAATTTTTCAACAGATAAAAGGTTTGTAGTAAGCTGGGGAACAATGTAAACATTACGTAAATAAAGAGATTTTGGGTACTTGGTGACTGCAGTGTGACCAATAGAAGTAATAGGAAGAGTAGTACCATTGCCAACAATCACTTACTGATTACCATGATATGGAGTGGTAGAATCCACTAAAAGAGGATCAGGTGCCATATGAGCCTGGGCGCCAGAATCAGGAAGCCATTCAGGGATGTCACTAGATGTAAAGGGTGAAAATTCTTGAGGCTGGGGTTCTTGGATAGTGGAGGTGTGAAAAGCAGTGGGCATGTTTGTGGGAGCAGAAGAACGATGAGTTTGATTATTGCGAGATTCAGCGTAGCGGAAACGACAAACAGCAGCGGAATAGTTGAATTTTTTGCAGATTTGGAATTGGGTAGGATTGGGTTGTTGGGTAAAGTTGGGGTAAGGGCTAAAGGATGAGGTATAAGGCTTATAGGGAGTAGAAGGATGGGTGGGGAATTGGGCTTGTTTTGGGCGATTTTGGATAGTGTTGAAGGGACGGTGTAGACCGTATGAATTGGGGTTGGGATAAAATAAGTGCGGAGTTGAGTTATTAGGAAAGTAGGGAGAGAGTTGACTACGACCACAGCCTGAATTGGGTTGTGACTGTTTACCACGACACCGAGAACTATTGATTGGAAAGTTCACAGTAGTATGGAGTGCAGCTTCTGGTGAAGGCAAAATGATTGCAAACGTTGCTCATGGAGAAGCAGTTTTGCTCGAAGATCTGTGAATGAGGGAGGAGGGTTGAGATTCTCTATAGTGGTGATGAAGGAAGTATATTCAGATGAGAGACCATTAAGAGCGAGAATAACAAGATCATGATCAGGGATAGTATCCCCAACAGCAGAAAGCTCTTCCGCCATAGTTGATAATGAAGTGAGAAAATCATTGACTGTGAGAGAACCTTTCTTAAAATTGTGAATTTTTTGGCGTAGTTGCGATGTACGCGCTGTAGATTGTTGAAGAAAATGATGCTCGAGTTTGATCCAAAGGTCACGAGCAGTAGGACACCCCAATACCACGGATGCCATTGAAGAAGACAACGAGGCAGTGAGACAACATTTGACAAGGCGATCAAGTTTTTACCATTGAAGAAATTCTTTTGGAATAGTAGAATCAGGTTAAGAGTCTTTTGGTGGTAAAATTGAACCATCGATATAACCATTGAGATCAGTGGAAATTAAAATTCCTTCAACTTGATCTCTCCAAATTAGATAGTTGGAGTTATCAAGAGACACAGTGATAAAATTTGTGATATTGGAGAGAGGAAATGATTGAGTAGTAGTGAGTGATTGTGAAATAGTCGTTTTAAAACAATGGTGATTAAAGTAAAAGAAAAAGAAAAAAAATAAAATAAAATAACGTGTAGTAGTATGTGAAATAGTGTGTGCAATAGTGATTTTTGGAGGTAATCAGTGGTGGGATAATGTGAAGAAAATTTTTTTTTTAGTGCAGGATCGATTTTGCTCTCGATACCATGATAAGAAATAACTTTATGAAAAAAGATAAAATCATAAATTGTATTGTGTGCAGCAGTACATTACATTGCCTCTATTTATAGGCATACATCAACATTAGTTAAGATCTAGATATTATAAAATCTGAAATAATCTAAATAAATTGAATGTAAATAATCCTAACTAATGAGATCTTTGACTAATTTTATCAGGTTTTTTTATTTATTATTTTCTTAGTTTTGATATTCACACCAAGTTCTTCTTTTCTGAAAATTCAGTAGCACATAATGACACTATAAAAACTCCCACCAAAAGTATGAAAGCAATCTAGTAAGAAATGCTAACTCGAGCTGCCGTGTTTATAAATATGTGTTCTGTTTTCTCCATATTTCACAAAATTATACACGTTCGAAAAACAGTAGAAATGATAATTGTTTTTTTTTTTGGTTTATCATGTACCTGATGTCTGATGTCGTTATTTTGGTTAATTTGATTTCGAGTCAGATCAATTTCTTCTAAACTAAACTCTCCTACCGGATAATTAATTTAATTACGTACTACTAGTTCTACATTTTAAAATTGTGGTCGGAGCCATTAGTGTCCGCACTCGCGATTTGAATAGCATTCGGTATTTGGACAAACAAACAATTATGATAGTAGTACAAGCAGGACCTCTACTTTGAACCAAATGGCAATAATCTTAATTAAAAGTTTATCTCTCCCCACATAAAACATCTTTTCATTTTTTTTTAATTTCTAATTTAATTTACCTTGTGGAGATCAATCCCCTACCGTGAGCAATATATACAAGTTTTGCTCCAAAAAAATAAGTTAAAAGATAATAATAATAATAAATGTAGGGAGTAGAAGTGAACAGCTCAGTCCACATAGGCTAGGGTTGCAAAAGGCTGCTTGATTCGACTTTCAACAGCGTGCAAATAATTGTTTTATTCGTCCACATGGGATTTGATCATTTTATAGGCAGAGGATTACATGCCTCAGAAATTAATAAAGTTTTCATATCCAAAAAATTCTCCTATTTACGGTATTACCTTGAAGAAATTGTACAGATTTAACGAGGAATCTAGGATATGATTTTTATATGATCATTCTGTCAATTCTCTGTGTTGGTTTTCTAATTCTTTTTCGTTTTTCCCGTTTTGTTAAACCCTGAATTTGCATTTTGCCGCTCTAGTCAGGTTGGGAAAATCACATTCAAGATGTGAAAGGGAAAAAAAAAATGCAGACATGAGACAACAACTTACGCTAGCAACGTATAATGATTGTTATATTGCATTTAATGGTAACGTTAAGGATATTAAAACATACTTAAAACTGTTAACCATACTCTAAGAAAGATTCAAAAGTTGCAATCAATCTTAAATCCTAATTGAAATCTTATAATCTTAGTGTGTGATATCCAAATACAACGAATTAATGAGTAGAAAATTTGGCTAAAAGAAGAATAATTTTAGCTACTCATGATTTGAGTAGTAGATTTGTACTTTGCAAAAATCGTGTGATCATTGCTACATATGCAGTATGCTTTACTTTGGAGCTGCCACATGCTTCGCCAAATTAAATATAAGTACCTCTCTATTCATGATGGATTCCCCCCCTTCAATCAGTGCACTAATACAGTTATTAGTATTTTTGCAGTCTATCCCCCACGCCTATTGTTTAATGAAAAGAAAACGAAAGACAAGGAAAATGAATACTGTGGAAATTGGAAAAGAAAAGCCCAGATTCTCTACCGTGTTAATTTATATTTTGAATAGAGTAATGATACTTACATGAAAAATTTACAAGCAATGAATTGTCAATCAAATGGAAAGTGTTAAAAATGAATAGTTATGATTAATTCCCTGTTATTTCTCCTTGTCATTTTTTTCCTTGTCCTTTTGGGTAATTATATGTACATGAGAAAAACGACAGGAAATTGATCATACCCGTTCATTTTTAGCACTTTCTATTTGGAGTTTTTAGATGATTGACAACTAATTCTTTGTAAGTTTTCTTTGTAATTTTTTCTATCTCGTTTTCATACAATTGTGTATTTCAGTTTAATAAATTGAATTATTAAAATGAAATAGAAGTCATATATATTTCAATATTTATGATTTTTGCTTGCTTTTTTTTTAAAAAACTTTCCTCCTACACCTAATCTGGAAGCTTTAGAATCTACAAAAACTAATTGGATCTTAGTACTAATGTTTCTTAATTGCGTTTCTGCTATGATTCCCAAAGGCCATACACTTCTTTTTTCAAATCTACCAATATTAAATTATTAATTGGTACAATGAATAAAAAAACTTTATTAATTGGTTCCTCAAATATTTTTTATTTGACTCCAATGATCAAAATATTTCTTAAATATTTGTAAGATATACTCTCTCCGGTCCTTATTACAAAATATTTTGATTTACCTTAAATTTCATTTCTTGTATTTGCCCAATTGAAAATACAATCTTAAAAGTAAATTTTTACTGTTAATATGTTCTTTTGATTATTATAAAGTAATTTTAAGATTTTATTTTTTTAGCTAAAAAATACAATAAATAAAATTTAGTATAAATCAAAATATCTTATAATGAAAACCGGAGAGTATATATCTTATCGTCGGGCAACTAGTTGTATCTCACTTAAAATTAGCAATGCACTTTCTTTCTTTCTTTTTGTAGTTTTAGAAATCCCACCAAAAATAGATAAACTCGAGGAAATACAATTTAACTTGCAAATGATAGCGAGAGATGAAGCGTCGGACAAGCTCTTGGTGACTGACTAAGTACCAATCCAAATCGAAAATACAGTTATAGAGCATACTGGACTTTTGAAATTTTTTGTTCAGTCCACTGTACTTAGGAGTAAGGAGGTTATATATCCTAATCATTGATCTACCATTTTGCGTGTTTTCAAAGACATAATAATACAATAACATATCTTAGAAATTGTCACTAACTGCCTTAGTTAGTTTGCTTAGTCGATTATACCAGTAATTAGTATGCATTTCTTAATCAAACTAATTGGGGCCCGTGTTATTCATAGCCTATACTAACGTACGTGAGGTTCCTTCCCTTTGATTTAAAATCACAAAATCCAGAAGAACTCTGTCCAAACAAGCAAGAACCAAGGAAGAAAGAAGTAAACGGATAATTTTCTTTATAACATTCTGTAATAGATATGGATGTGACTTTTTGATTGATTACAATTTGCGCCCTTTGGTTTATGGTTTGTGTTTGTGTCTGCTTCTTCTATAGGGAAACAAGGGCTCGCAATCGCATATCCTAAAAAGACTATTGTATTTCCGTTTGAGGAAAGTAACTCAACCCGTCAAATGCATCCATCTCTATCAAGAAAGTTTAACAAAAGTACTGTATAGTTTAAATCGTTTTTTTTACCGTGCCTTTTCTTTTTAGAAAATAAAAAAAAATTATAGTCAATTTCGAATACTTTTAATTTTTCTTTTTCATTAGCTTTTTTACATTTTGAATAAGAATTATGCATGCTAAAATTGTTCCATACAGAATCCTGGTCACTCCCCGACCTCCAAAATCCTGGTCACATTTAGTAATGTATTCTTTCTATCTCAAAATTATTGTTTTATTTTGAATTTTCACTTTTAATATAATTTGTACTACAAATAAGAACTCAAACTGGACAATCATTTCGGGACAGGAGGAGTATAAAAAAATCACTGTAGAATTGTCAAGTGATCGAATCAATTATAAGGTTTAGTCGATTATCAATATTAATTAATGGTGTGGTTACTCTTTTTGGGACTAAAATGTCCAAATGGTCCCTTCCATTTGGGCCTACTTGAATTTACGTCCCTAATATTAACATTTCAATATCGTAGTTTCAAACATTATGTTTTCAAACTTTTTTGGTCCCATTTCACTTTTTCCGCCCATTGACATGCCGGAATCAGGGGTATTTTCATTTTTTAATTTAATTTAAATTTCTATTAAAATTTAAATCATGAAAAATATTTTAAAATTCAGATTTTATTATTTAATTGTTAAAATATTAATTATTAATAAAAAATGTTATTCTAAAATTTAAGATTTATCATTATTTTCAAAATTCCTTTTATCATTTACTATTTACCTTGGGTACACAATAAATGTTAAGTATGTTGCACTTTTAATTTTGGGCCTATTGTAACTTAAAAAAGTTACCGAATTACAGTAAATAATTCAAAATTCAATTTTAAAAAAAAAACAGAAAAAGCAAAACCATGATTTTTTTACTTTGACCGCCACTACATTGAACCCTAAATGGTAATTATGTTACACTTTTAACCTTGACACAATGTAACTTAAAAAATTTACCGAGTTATAGTAAATAATTCAAAATTTAATGTTTTTAAAAAAGAAAAGAAAATCAAACGCAAGATTTTTTTTTTACTTTGACCGACTACAGTAAACCCTAAATGGTAATTATGTTGTGTTTTTAACCTTGAACCAACTGTAACTTAAAAACTTTACCGAATTACAATAAATAATTCAAAATTCAAAAAATATTTTTAAAAAAACAAAAAACAAGACCAAGATTTTTTTTTTTTACTTTGACCATTACAGTAAACCGTAAATAATAACTATGTTGCACTTTTACTTGTGCCCAATATAACTTAAAAAATTTATCGAATTACATTAAATAGTCAATATTCAAAATTCAAAATTCACATTTGATTTTTGAAATATTTAATGTAACTTGGTAAATTTTTTAAGTCATAGTGGGTCCAATGTTAAAATTAAAGTGTAATACCATTTAGGGTTTATTGTAGCGGTCAAAGTAAAGAAAAAAAAAGTCTTGGTTTTGCTTTTTTTTTTAAATAATTAAATTTTGAATTATTTGCTGTAATTTGGTAAATTTTTTAAGTTATAGTAGGCCCAAGGTTAAAAGTGTAACATAATTGTCATTTAGGGTTTACTGTAGTGGTCAAAGTAAAAAAAATCTTAATTTTGCCTTTTATTTTTCTTTTTTAAAGAAAAAATTGAATTTTTAATTATTTACTGTAAGTCGGTAAATTTTTTAAGTTACAGTAGGCCCAAAAAGTGCGACATAATTACTATGTACTTTGTACCTAAGGTAAATGATAAATGAAAATATTAATTTTGAAAATAATGTAAATTTTGAAATTTTATAATAATATTTTTAATTAATTAATAATATTTTAATAATTAAATAAGGAAATCTGATTTTTAAAATATTTTTGATGATTTAAATTTTTATAAAAATTCAAAATAAATTAAAAGACGAAAATACCCCTAATTCCGGCATGTCAATGGCCGGAAACAGTGAAATGGGATGAAAAAGTTTGAATACATAATGTTTGGGACTATGATATTGAAATATTAATGTTAGGGACGTAAATTCAAGTAGGTCCAAATGTAAGGGACATTTGGACATTTTAGTCTCCTTTTGGTATATCCACTTGAAGTTCAAAACATAGAGTAAAAGACAAGGGGAATGCAGAAGAGAACAATTTTTTCAACTGTAAAAACTGCTCACATTGATTAATAATTGGATCAAAAAGAGAAACAAACAAATCTAAAGCATTGATCATGTCATTCCAGAGATGCTTAGGTCAACAACCGCCAGTTAAAACAAAAAGAAAAGAGCGGGAAAGTAAACAAACATATACGACAGGCAAAAACATCCATCCATCCAACCTATCTAAAAAAAAAATCCTGTTTTATTTTATGTTGAAAGCTTTCTCCATCTTCTTGTGCCTTTGTGGATTATAAAGAAGAAATAAATATAGCTAAGCCAGAAAGAGAGGAGGTCAAAAACATTCTCAATAAACTATGCGGCGATGACCCTTTATATTTAAGAGTGTTTGACATTAAAAACCTTCTGGAAAGAAATACTATACGAGATACTGTTTCCATATGAAAAGAAAGATAACTCTTTTTGATAGAGGACTAGTAATGTAAACTTAGGGTATGTTTGTTTTGTTTTTTAGTGTGTGTTTTTAGGTTTGTATTGAGAATATAAAAAGGTGCATTCGAAATGTAAAAATGTATACTGAAATGAGACAATTATTAATAAAATAAAATAAAAAAAAAACCATAAAAAAAAAAATCAAACAAGCAGAGCCTTAGTAACCCAAAAAATAAAAGCAGCGTGATGTTGATTTCTGTGGTTGTTCATATTCGTGATTAGCATAATGTACATTTTGATTTGACAATGTCTCCGCCAAAATCTTCCACGATTTTGTCAACAAATCTTACGAAACATAGTAAAAAAAACTAACATATAAACCACGGTTTTGTGTGTGTCTTTTTAAAGTTGACCCATTGTTTCCTTCCATTACATTTTACGCGTTCTAAATAAAATCGGAAGAAAAATATGATTTCTAACAATATGCATACTTGGCAACAATTATTATTCTTTTATGGAAGAACACATTGCAGATAATTGGGCATGCGCAGAAAGTGCTCAAACTTCAATAATTATCTTTCGCACACGCACACGCACACGGCACAGCACACAAAGAAGCCAAAATAATCAATGTAAAAGAAAAATATCACGTCTACTTTTATGCACCAAACTGTGGTTTACTTAATAGTAAGGGCATTTTTTTAACCAATAATGAATTAATTTATGTAATTTATTCCTAACATAAACGCAATTGGGACACAATAAGAAGACTATAACACCTTATCTGGGCAGCAAACTGCATCTACAAATTAGTGAAGCACAGCCCATTCCCAAAAATCAGGTTTGGCTTAGAGTGAAACCCATATTTAATGAAACATTATTTAATCGTGTAATGAATCCTATCTAATGGTATCATCTTCATTGTCCAATCAAACTACCTTTACATCTCAACCCCAAATTCATTCAGGAAGCAAAGCAACTGCAAAATCATTTTCCTACCATGGGGACAACATACACAAAAGCCCACCCATACAGCTTCTCCGTTCGACAAATGTACCAAAAATCAACTAAAGCCGAGTCAATTACATTGCTGTATCTATATATGTTGCTCCATCTCTTTTTATATAAGCCCTGTGCTTCCAAATGGATTGGTTGCTTGTGGCTGAGGGTGGCCAACAGGGTTGACAGGAAAGGCTGTAAAGCCTGAATCCCCAAAGGGATTCTGTTGGCTATACATATATGGTTGCGGCGGCTGCGGTTGTGGATATGCAGGTTGGAAGGGACCAAAAGGATTTGTCTGAGCTTGAGGCAAAGCGCTCATTTGAACTGCATGAGGAGGAGGAACAGTGTTTGATACAGCAAACGGATCATGTGCTGCAAACGGATTCGGGGCAGGAACTCCATACATAGGCTGCTGGGAGGCTCTATATGCTCCATCATCATACAAACTATTCAGAGTGAGCGTATCCAATCCACCAGCCTGCCAAAAGTTTCGCAAGAGTTAACGGTTATCTTAGAAGATATTCACCCGACTTAAAAGAGTTACATATGCTATATCTGGTAACCAAACATGCAGGAATAGCTACTAAGCCACAAGAACGATGTATGAATAAGACACTGCCGTTTGAATCGCCATGTTAAAATAGAAAAAGTAAACCATAGTTTTCCGCACAACCAGCATACAAACCAAAAGATTAACAATCAGCAGAGCTATCTCTTCTCGAATGCAAATTTTCACCTAACACAAGAAGATGCATGGACGAACTTATAAGTTAAACCCTCTACAGGACAACAGCGACATGGTTTCTTCAGTTAGTTAGCTGGCTACCATGTCTAAAGCATTACACAATAAGCATAAAATTCAGTAAATATGATTAAAGAAAGGCCAGCAACCGACAATCTTTCAACTTATTCATTAATCATTTTTTCAATAGAATTCCAAGGTAGAAGGAGGAGGGGGTGCGGGGGCGTTCAATGTAAAGGGAACCCTTACCAACTCCCTTTCCTGTGTGGAGGATAAGTTGCTGCTTGGAGTACTCACTAGGGCTAGTTCCCACCCTGTTGGATCGAAGTCCCTTGCTGGAGCAGCACCATTGTCAAAAGGCGTGGCACCTACATTAAAACAACTTTTATTTGTCTTGTCGTTCATGAAAAGAAACGGCAGGAAATGTAGAGCACAGAACAACACACCATTAACACAACGAAAGTACTAACCAGACGGAACTATGGCTAAAGCCAGTGCATTACTGTCCTCAATAGCTGCTGCATCTGGTGAAATGGAATTTAATCCCTAAACCAAAACATAAAAGACAATGTCAAATGACAACTAAAATAGCAGAGGCTATAAAGTATTATGATTAAATCATGAAAAGGAATGTTCACCAGTAGATCATCCGTCTCAAAGTTGGTTCCAGATGGTTGAGGCGGGGTAGCAACCTCAGCAGTTGAGACTGTAGCATCATCTGATGGCACTGGTTTGGGTTCATCAACTGTAACTGCGGGCTCTTCAAAAGCTGAAGGATCTTCTTCTTCTGGTTTATAAGTCAACATAAGCCTTTCTGGATATTCCTGAATAAGAAGAAAAGGAGAAAATGTCACTGCTGAGTAACTTTCCAGTATTATTATTATTATTATTATTATTATTATTATTATTATTATTATTATTATTATTATTATTATTATATTTATTTTACTATTAGTAGTATTATTACACATTTTCGTTTACTTGACAGGAAGACACAAATACGCAAGCAAATACAAAACAAACTAACCAAAGTTTCTCTTGGAACAGAGACCATCCTAGGCGCTTCTCTTATGTATTCTTCCATGGTTACAAGAAAGGATTGCGGAGGCTGGAAACAGATAACATCATCCTTTAGAAGCTTTCTTATTCATTATAAAGGGAATAAAGGGAACACTAAACTCAAGAATGACTATGACTTTGTTACAGGAAAAGCTTCTAACCTCTCGCAGCACAGGAAACTGGAAATTCCTCGCCATTTCCAACCCTTTGCAAACTTCATAAAAGTCAGAGAGGCTTGTGGCCTGAAAAAGAGCCCTATCCTATTAGTGACCTCATTTCAAACATGAACAGAGTACAGAATGTAAAAACCATACAACAAACTCCAGGTTTGATTAAGAAACATCACCTGCTGACCAGCTCTTTTATACACATCAAGGGCCTTAATGGCTTCATGTCTAGGCATCTCAAAAAACTGAAAGCCAAAACAACTTTTCTAGGTCAGCCATTCAAGATGCATAACACACAAGCACTGAAAAAAGGTATCTATAAGAAATCAAACATCTACTCACCTTGTCAACAAGATTAATAATCCCATCATTTATGGCACAATATATTTTGAAGCTCTCCTTCAGCACCTGGAAGTAACAAAGCCAAGAAAACAAAAAAGAAGATACACTTCAGAAAACAATGGTGCTTCCATTTCCAGCTGCCAAAAAATTGCTTGACTTAACAGGGTGAAAGCAAGACATACCAGTGCCAAAGCATATTGTATCACGTAATTGTGAACAGCTGCTCCTTCAGGCTGAAAGATTCCCAGAGACAAAGAGCACAGTTAAGTAGCTCTTACATTTGAAAATTGCCACAAAAAAAAAAGAAAAAAAAAAAGGAAACCACCAAAAAAAAAGTAGTTTTCTAAGAACAAGTGAATGTAAAATAAACTAAAGAATAGATCAGTGACACAGTACCCGACACCCAATAAGACGATAGAGTAGCTGCTGCAAAGCTGGTAATTGCTCGAGAAGTTCTTCACTATCCAAATCCCGAGTTCTGCAGAAGCCCTGCATACAAAGACAACGAAAATGATAAAAATATGAACATAAAACTAATATAAAGGCAATAACTTTACATTCAGTGCAACCATTGAAGAGGAAGGGGCGCTCTCTAGAACCAAATATTCAAAGGTTACCATGAACCTTCCACATATTAAACAATTTCATACAGTGGACTTAGCTAACAGAGGAAAATGTAATACACACTGAAATTCCCTCTTAAGAGAGAGAGGAAGGACAAAGTTGTTCACATTACCAAGTTCATTAAGCTTTATACATGTCATAAATGAGACACGGCTCAGAGATTGCGTCAATGACTAAGGGCACATACACAGTCAGCCAAGTAAGACTGCTAAACAAAAAATTGATTCCCCTAAGATGGATAAACTAAACAGGCAATCCTTGACTAAATTTAAGCAATACGCACTTTCCTACAAATGAACCAGCAAAAGTAGCATTGTTTCCATTATCATCTTACAGCAGCAGAAGAAACAAGCCAATTAGCTAGCAAAACTTGTTACATTCTACAAAATTCCTAAAACCTTAATAAACTACAGAAAATACGATAAGAAAAACGTAGCAAAACCCCTTGGTCATTACAAGTCAAGGACTCAATCCACTAACCTTTTCTTGCCCTTGGGCAGGCTTAGGAAGACGCTCAGCTTCAATGTCATACTTCAGAATCCTAAAGCATTCAAGCCGTTCTTCCAAAAACAGAGCATAACAACGAACCCAACCAGAGCAATCCCAAGCTAAAAAGAGAATAAGCAAGCAGAAGGAAAAGCTATCACACAATCAGAATAAGCAGAATCAACAGTCAAGAGATAGTTTAACATACCGACAACTAAAAAAGTGCGAAAAGGAAATGTTTGACAATGAAGAAAAGTATACCAATAGGGCTGGAGTCATCCTTAAAATTAGACATTTGAAGAACACGTCCTCTCTGTTGGAAATTCAAGAGTTCTTCTCTAAAAGTGGGATCACCTTCCCTCAATGTTCTATGAATAACAATTAGTGTCTTCAACGCGACCTTTTACAGACATTACAAACAGAAAAAGGCCTTCAGCAAGTGCTAGTCAATGTTTAAAATAGACTGCCAGCAAAAAAACTCTTGAACAAAACAGGGTATGGAAAAAGTTTCCATAATACAGCATATAGAATTATGTCACGGCTCTCTTTCTTGGAATTTATTATACTAAGTCGTGACATTTGGCTGACGATCATTCAAGCAGACAAAATCCCCAAGTAAAGAACGCATTAGATGTAAACCATTACATTCGACATATCACTGTTCTCCACACAGAACCATCAACGACAACAACAACAAAAAGTATGGACTTTCCACAATGCATGCAATCTAGCGCTACTACTTCTCCCTATTCTTCAGACTCACTCAAAAATTGCACGCAGATTTAGTTAGATTGGTTATCACAGTTTGACAACTAAATTTCTTATTTCTTGTGTTTTAGACTCTGACATAAACTTTCCAAACTAATACACCTATCAAATTTACCGATAGAGTCTAGACTAATTGTTACGGTTAAGGGTATATAACAAAATGAACAAGTTGAATTTAGTTCATGCAAAGCAATGAAACTATCATTTGGGACATCCAAAAGGGAAAGTGAGCCTGACGAAAAGTCACAAAGGTAGTAATAAATACTGGAATAATCAAATACTATCACAAGATATCAAAACAAAAAGCTTTCTTCAGTCCACCAGGTGGTGAGGGAATCCAGACAAATATAGAACAGAGGTACAATTTATAGTCCATGTTTCAACATTCATCAATATCAACAAGATAACTCAACCAATTTTAACAAACTGACGCTCCCTGTGCTAAATGAGAAGATCCATGTTACATAATTTACATAATATCTATACCAAATGACTAACAAACTGCAAGAAATGTAGCCATTTATGATGAAATTGAAAAGATCAATATGTCAAGAACCACACCGAATACTCATTAAACCAATCAAAGATATCAAGATCATTACATAAGTCCAATGACATCGCAAAAACAACTATATTGAACCTTCACCTAAAGAAATATAAATAACTTGGATAGACATTAATTTAGTGCAGTAAAACCACTAAATAGATGATTTCAGGAACTCAAATTCATACGGTCTGAAGAAATATAAATAACTTGGACAGACATTAATTTAGTGCAGTAAAACCACTAAATAAATGTTTTCTGGAACTCAAATTCATACCGTCCAATTGTGCGTCTTTGCTAATCGTCTAGAGAGGACATGTATGCAGTATGCAACATCAGCCCGAGGCCGGACGGCAGATGTGGCAAGCAGAATTTCTGCAACAAACAGGCAAAATACCATACATCAGAATTTTGAAAATATTTCCACCAAAACTGTAGCATAATTCCACACCGCAAATTCACGAAACCCCCCAATTGAATCCACGGAGAGAAGAAAAATCCCAACCAAAATTATTCAGAACACAAAATCCTGAGTTCACATTTCTCCTCCCTAAATGAAATTAAAAAAACCAGGCCAAAACTCCATATTTAGACCACATAGAAAATAACAAAGCGTACAGAGACATTTCCAGTAAGAATCGCGCGTCCATGGTTCACAAACTCTCCAAAACCCACAAAAATCCTCACTCAAAAGGTCGGATCTATCAACCCATAAAAACAGAAACAAAACAAAACGCTCAAATTAAACAACAGACTCACTTCTAAGGTGTCTTTCTTTGGGTGGACACTCCACATGATTTGTAGCCTTCACAATCGCAACATCCAAATCCTGTACGCATCAAAAAACAGAACCTCAGTCAGAATCCGAAACAAAACCCAATTCAGTAAAGCCTAATTCATTATCAATAAAAACAATCACGAAAAGAAGAAAAACAAAGATAAGAAGGGGAACCTTGAAATCGCTGTTGACATGGGCGAGTCCAACTTTGGTGGTGTCTTTGAGTGCACCGTAGGCCTTCCTCCAAGTCTGTAGAGTGCCCATTTCTCCCAATAACTTAATCGATCAATTCCTCAAAGTTTCTACAGATTATCGCCTTGGAGATCGGCCCTTTTGAAGTAGTAAAATTATTGTCGCTGCCGGAAGAACACCCCCAAGAAGAAAGAAAAAAACAAACAAAACCCAGAAAAGAAAAGAAGAAAGAATCAAACAGAAGGGAAAGAAAGAAAGAATAAGAAAGGGTGGAAAGAAGGGGGTTACTGTAGGAGTGTGTGTTTTAGGGGTGGTGTGTGTGATCTGACCATGTTTTCTTCTTCGTTTCTTTCCTTTTTTTTTTTTTTTATGCTTTTGGGATGGAAAAGGTTGTAAATGGCGGCCCCCCTTCTTAACAGTTAAAACAGCGTATTATGAGTCATCATTAGTATTTTCTGTTCAGTGAAAATATGTGGACCCCCTTCAGGTTTTTTTAACCTCTTTAATTAATTCAAATATAAAAAAGCAATTACTATTTTCTTAAAAATTAACCTTTCAATACTTTTTTGTGTTCAGTAAAATTTATTCTGTCAGTTTGATCAGTGATGACGTATATGAAGTAATAATAGTTTGATAATTTTGAGGATACATTAAAAAACTAACCTACGCCTAAGAAAATCACCCGTTTTCCTAGAAAAATATAATTATCGTTGTACTATTTTAGTTAAACAAATTAAGCGATCCTCTGTAATATAGGGAGTAAAAAATAATATGGACAAGATTTCATAAAAAAAGAGTTAGAAATTGAATTAACATATTATAATAGGTTGTATTAAGGGTATTTTGTTCATGTGCATGAAGTAAAAAATAATATGGACAAGATTTCATAAATGAAAAGAGTTAGAAATTGAATTAACATATTATAGTAAGTTGTATTAAGGGTATTTTGTTCATGTGCATGAATTTATTGTCTTTGTTATAAGGTATAGTATGGTGTCAAAACGATTGTTATGTTTTCTGTACTAAAAAAGTTGGAGAAAATAAATTTACTAGTAGATAAATAATACTTCCTCTGTCCTAAAATTATTGTCCAATTTGAAATTTCACTTTTAGTTTAATTTGTATTAAAAATGAAAATTCAAATTGGACAATAATTTTAGGACGGAGGGAGTAGTATTGCATTGTGTGAAAATTTGTGACTTGTAAGAGTGTTAAACATATTATATCCGGTTCAAAAGTTATCCTGCTACGTGTGGTACAAAAAATGGTGACATAAAATGGAAAGCTATTTATTTAAACAATAACGAAAATGGGAATATATAATTTTTAGTGTAAAATACAGGTTGGAGCACATGAGCCACACATCACGGGGAGACGGAAGGATCAACGAAGAAGGAATGCACAGTTCAAAAGTGGGTCTTTGGATTTTGGAACCTTCTTAATTGTGACGTTTAGATGGAATAGTAATCATATTTAAACATTTTGCATTATTTATTTCCATTTGTTTGCATATGACAAAAAGAAGTCGTATTTCTTTGTTTCAAGAGAATTAATACCTTTTGGATGGAATTTACCATGTTACATTTAGTTCATACATTAGTGACGAAGTCAGAAATTTCACCAAACAAAAAAAAATATTTAAAAGAAAATATTTCCTCTGCTCCTTAATATAAGGCATTTAGTACGCACTTTTAATCGACTAAAAAACCTTAAAAATATTTCATAACAATCTAGAGAACACGACGATTATGAAAATATATTTTTAAAGTTTTTTTATCAATTTAAAATGCGTACTAAGTGAAACCTATGATAAATCAAAATACCTTATATTAAAGTCTGGAGGGAGTAATACACAACATTACACTATACTACTAGAAGTGCATTGCATTAGCGTATTTTTATATTTTCTACACTATTATTGAATCCTCTTATATGTCACACCGAAAATTGTTGTAATCAAAGATCAATTAACTTTTTCAACAATAATGATAGTCATTGTTGTTGGAGATAGACACCTTATTGTAAATATAGATTAAAAAAATTTAAATTTTTTTTTTAAAAAAAACAATTTGCTTACGAAAGAAGTAGTATGAAACATGGAAACATTTGAGGGGGAAAAAAGCGCAAAGAATAAAAGGATGTGCAATGGTGTTAAGTGCGTTACAACGTCACAAACCCACACTTGCAAGCCGTGCAAAGATAAAAACATTTGTAGGATTTAAGGAAAGACAAATTCGTTCACTCTTTCTTCCTCCTCTTCTTCTTCTTCTACATATATATACTAGTGATATCTGGTCGCACACTGGTCCAGTATATCTGTAGATCTTAGAAATATTTGTATTTGAAAAAAAAAATATTTTGTATTTGGCCCGATATATTTTAGAAATGTTTGAAAAATTTAGAAATGTTTTATAAGTGTGATCATAGTAATGTTTGTATTTGACAAAAAAAAAATATATTTGGCCCGGTACGTTTTAGAAATGTTTGAATATTTTAGAAATATTTTATAAGTGTTACTTATTAAATATAAATAAACTTGATCAAGTATATCTCTTGAAGTAAATGTTAGACAAAATATAAAAGTATCCTAATATGTTTAAATATTAGTAAGATGATTTATTGATGTTCTCCATTTGTCGTGCCAAATCAATACTTGATTTTGGAGATTTATGATAGCTTTGTAGTAAGCTTCCTCCGAAGGGTATACGTTTAATTGTTGGAACTGTTTCTTCCAAAGGCTTATAACTAGTAAAATATCAAAAATATAATTTTGAAACTGATTAATTGTTGAAACTGGTTAATCACAAATATGAGAATGAGAATTAATGTAAATTTGCATAGGTTTCAAGTTATAGCAAAAAAGAACTCACCTCACCATGGCAAATAAAAAGAAATAAGTAAAAGAGTCCATTAAAATTGAGAAATTTTTTTTTTCCTATAGGTAAAAATGATGTATAAAACACAAATAAACGTAGAAACATCATTCCTTCCCTCTCCACCTCAAATTCATAAAAGACTTCCCCATAAATTAGTTAGAAGAAGCGACTTGAACCATTTATATAATGAGTAATTTAAAAAAGTCCAAAAACCAAATCCAAAAAAGTATATTTTTGAAAGTCCGAACACAAAAAAAAACGCGCTTCATTTGCAATAATAATAATAATAATAATTGGTCAACTGGGAGTATGAAACAAAATCAAAAGCAATTAAACAAAGAAAAAACACAATTCATAACTGACCATATACGAAAAAAAATTGAGACTCCATAATTAAAAAAAGGAAAACCACTCTAAATGAATAAAACATAAAAAAAAAAAATTAAAAAAACCACACTCTGTGACAAAAACCTAATTGATCAATTCAATTCAAACAGAACTAAAATCATACAAAAATTCTAAGCTGACTAACCATATAAGAAATCACATCATATTACCTGGCAACGGCTATGGTAGCTGTAACGGGTGGACGCATAAAAATAATAGTAATAACATTATTCTTGAACGGGAAAAACAAAAAAATAATAAAAGTCGCACAAATAATCTGTGGATATAAAATCATTTAAATTTTAATATCTTTAATGGCACCACCACAACGGCCGAAAGCAACATCAATGAGAATTTTTTTTCCTTTGTGTTTATATAGAGAGGTAAAGAGATATTTTTTGAAGTCGAAATTTTATCTGATTATGATGTAGTTGATCATCACTAATGAAAAGATTGAACATGCTAATAAGAAAGAAGTATATTTCACCACATATTCTCAATTGATGATTGATGAGAAATTTATTATTATTTTTTTTATTGTGGAGAAGGGATTGTTTAGGGAGTCGATTGTCGTGGAGATGGAGATGAGGATTTGCGTTTTTTATGAAGCCGTGTTTTTTTTTTTTTGGCGAAAATAGGAGGTGGTGGTGAATTTGAACTACATTTGCTTTTTAAGTCTAGGAAACTGATGCGTAAATAAAAATTTATTTTAAAAATATGATGTGGAAATGCCACATGGCAAATGTTGGTGCTTTCTCTTAAGTTTTTGTTTCTAATATAGTAAGATATATATATATATATATATATAAATTTTAGGGTGTCTTGCAGTGTTGTTTTTTCCTTAATAAATTATTAATAAACTTGTAAAGTTGTAATTTTCAATCACATATAAAATATGCTCTTCTTTTTTCTTTTGTTTTTAGATCGATGCTAACCTACTTTTTTTTTATTATTATTAATACATCTCATCAATAAATTCACCGAAGAAAAGGAATAATGGTAGTTGCTGATTGTGATTGTTGATTTGTTTTGACATACATGTATTATATATACAGTAGTTTTTGTCTCAAAAAAATTATTAAGTTTGAATCATTATATATATTAAAATATATATATATATATATATATAATCGACACGTGTCGTTAATTGAGATCATCAAGTATCGCTTTTAACTTATTATTATTTTAGCCCTTAAGGTTCTATTTTAATCCAAACATAACATTAGATAGTGGTGACAATTTTTATCATACAACTTTTCAAAATTTTTGTTGTAATATTTTTGGCCAGATCTTACAAATATACATCTCATAAATAATATCAATACCTCTCGTTTTGATCTAAAATTAATTAATTAAAAAAAATTTACGGTTTTAAGAAATATTAATAACTATATTATCTAATTAATTCTTTTAGAAAATAAATTTTCAACATTGACAAACCCGCGCTTTGCGCGGGACACATACTAGTATTTATAATAAGAAAAGTTTAGTAGTCAATTATTTTAGAAAATAATAAAAACAAAATCTTTGCTCGAAGCTTCAGAATTGAGGCCTTTTATACTGCGAGGAGAAATAGGACAAGTTCCTATTTTTGTAGCTGGTGAGATTCAAATTTACGAACTTACATTAAGTTATTATTATTGTACGCTGCCCAAAATGGAAGGTAGGTCTGAAAAGGGAGGTTGAACAACCATTCAAATTCATGGACGTGTTAGTTAATCCAAGTCCATATTCATTCTTAAAGTTTGGCCTCTAAATCTATTTTTTTTTCCCTTTTAATCGGTACAATAATAGTCTCAACTTACTTACCATATTACCGGCTCTAAACATTTTAATTGACAAGAGGAGGTGAAGTCTCAACATAAACATAGTAAGGTAGACCTACTCACTCACCTTCTAAAAGAACCACCCATTTTAATCATTGATAAATCTAGTCGATGAAAAAAGCACACAAATGTAAAATACCCATCTCAAAAATTTTACTCTCCGAGACAATCATATTTGGACGGAAAGAAAGTATATCTATGATCGTAACTCAAAATCTCGAATAATTGGTATCAGTAGTAAATTGGACTATGATTAATGATCAACTATATATATATACAAGTTCACATCAGAAGATCATCCAGGAAAGCATTGTGGAATGGTAGCTTTATGATCCCAGAAGCTATGCAGAATGCAAGTATCCACATTGGCAATATCCATTGATACATGAACATCAGAATTGGCTTTCCTGCATGTTTACAATATATAGATAGAGACTAGTCAAAAAGTTTCTAGTGAGAAACTCAACGTTTGAATTTGGCCCTAAATTGGACTGTCTTTCATTTGTCACCATTACAAAGTTAATGCGCTCATTTCCAAACTAAGATCCTTGTTTATTTTATATTTTAGAACAACAAACAAGACTTTTATTTTGGGACGAGAATGTGACATTTTCTAGGTTCTTCCTACTAAAGATTACGGATATCACAAAGCAATGAAAATGGCCTCAAAAGTCTTACCCCATTACCCAATTAGAATGGCAGACCATCTTTCGCCTCATTGCTCTGGATGAGTGCACATCTTACACAGACAGGAGAGACTAATAATGGTGGTCCAAATCAATTTGTCTAACCAAATTACTAACTTCTTTCTACTTTATTTTTATCTTTTTGCTAATAGAATTCAGGAATTAGGACTACTAAATCGCATAACATGCAACATATCATGACTGAAGAATATCAAAGATGAAGACTTTATACAAACCGACCAACGTGTTTAGTAACTTAAAGGGTCAAAATTAATGAACAATTGTGCTAAATGATACTTCTTTTTTATAATCACAACTCTGAGAGGAGATACTTGTTAACAAATGAACAAGGATGATGAAGAGGAGGAGAATAAAATTACCCGCAGCGCGCAATTGTCTTTCTGTTTTGTCATTAATCCACTCCCCTGTCTCACGAAGTTGCTTCTCTATAGGCCCTTCAGTCTTCCCAATTGTTCTTGAGAATATGGTTTCAAATATACCCTCATTCTCCTCTGCTGATTCACTGATCTCCCATAACCAAAAACCAAATTAAAAATGTTGCAGATATTTACTCTTAATGCAAAACAAGAAAAGAGAAAAAAAAAATGAAGGCAAGGTTTTGCTTTGCCTTTTGGGGTCTCTGTCCTTGTAGAAACCAGCACCAATGGCTCTTTCGATCTCTAGAATCGTCGGCGTATTATTGTCCTTCTTCTGCTTTGGCTTTAGCTGCTGATTTTGAAGCTTTTGCAAACTCTGTGGTGGCAACTGTACTGGGGAGGCACTGTTAGGACTACTGCTACTGCTACTAGCTTGATGAGGTATGGAAGATGATGATGAAGATGCCTTGTTGGGTAGTGTGGAGGCTTGAATGTTAAGCTTGCTCATGGAAATGCAGTTTAAGCTCACCATTTTCAGATGCATTAGAGGATATAATGGATGAATGCTTCAGATTTTTAATGGCTGACAATAGATATAAATATCTCATCTGAAAGAGAAATGTACCTTTTGTCCGCTTCCTGAGTCTATTATGGCTGAAAGACAAATTGACCAAGAGAAAATGCTCCCCTGTATAGAAATATAGTAGTACCATAATTTGATTTCATAACACAAGAAAATGGATAAGGATTTTGTATCGTAAGATACATATCTTATTACAGCTGTTGTATTTCTAACATTTCCAGAAGTTATACATGACTCATAAGGAGCGATATTGACAACTTAATTTACAACACTATCAAAATCCAGGGTGGTAGATATGGTCTATTTCTGTTGCCTAAGGATCACAATGAAGAATTGTATAACTCTTCATTGACCAGAAATGGAGAAAAAATGTATTAGTGAAATTTGTTCCTCTTTACACTTTACACCCTCATGTGGGTAACACTCTCAGCAAACGAAGGGCTTGTGTCCACTGCGGCTTCTGTGAGAGTACAATTCTCCTCAAAATGGGTACAGCTCCTGCTGCTATGATTGCTGCATGATTTTCAGTGTCCATGCTCAAATTATATAGTATCATCAAACCAGCTTCTATTGCTCTTTCGTTACCCGTTTCGAGCAACTTTACCAGTGTGAAAATTCCACCCTCTGCCGCAACTGCCCTAGTCGAGTCCACCACCCCTTCAGAAATGATTCTATTAAGTTCCAGAACTGCAGCTTCTTGAACTTCCTGTGAAAATGAAGTCTTGATCTTTTCTATCAGCCTTGGGATTGTTTCATAAAGTGTAACGTCCATCGTCACCGGATTCTCGAGGTCCAGGTTTGGTCCTGAGATGGACCCAAGTTTGACAAGAGAAGCAGCAACCCAGTCCTTGTCGTGGACATTTATTTCCGATTTGAGAATTTTTCGGAGCAACAATGTGAACTGCTGAATGTCTATGACACTGCAGAACTGCCCGAAATCAAGTAGCCTTGTAAGCAACCGACATGCTGCTGATATTGCTCTACCAGCTTCTTCAACTTTCAGAACAACAAATTCTGGCCTCTCTACATCTATGGCTGAATCCACATCTACCACTATAAACAAAAATTGAATCAAGATTATAAGAAACTGAGGACAACTCCGTGTACTCATCGTGCAAACAACACACAAGCACATGCATATATGTAGATATAAAATAAATGTATGAATGTGTTCCTGTGATAAATCTTACTTACCACTCAAATAATTTTGATTAAAAAGAACATCTAAGCCCGCTGCTATGTCGACTGAGATGAACTTTTCCACATACATGTCATTGATGGTAAAATACTCAAGTATGGAAGCAGCTTTTTTCTGTAAGCTGGGGGAAGGTGTCTTCAAAATGTCAACTAGACGAGAAAGGAAGGCAGAATCAACAAGACCTCCTGCATCCATCGTCTGAGTGCTGTGCAGTAAAGTACACATTTGTCAAAGGCAAACCAGGATAGAATCACAGACGTGCATAGGCAATAGTGCAGTAAAAATTCAACTCTTCGAGCAGATCAAATAACAAGCCTGGAGTGGAAGAGCACTATATAAAAGTTGAAATGTCCGAACAAAAACAAACCTGGATCCTGATTTTGACTCAGCTATATCTTTTAAGTGGCCAGGTGACCGAGAATTTCTTTTTCTATTCCACTCTGCTCTTGAACCATTAACTGGCGCATCATAAAACTGAAAGCCAAAAAGAACCATCTAAGGCCACAAAAACTGACTAGAGAATAAAATTGCTCAAATGCTGGTAAGAAAATGTTTCAAACCTTTAACTTCATTTCTTTATTAGGATCCCAAATTCGAGAAAGGATGTTCAAAATCTGCATCTCAAACGATGTGAATTTTTCCATTAGTTACATAAAGCTACAACTGCAGCAAAATGGAATGTGGCAGAAATTTGCTCTACCATCTCTGTTGAGCTTGCTGAGATGTCAGAATTCTTTAATGAATCTATCAAAGGAGAAACAGCACCTTCTTCACCAACCATTTGGCAAATATTATTGCTGCATTCAGAAATTAAGTAATTAACTTTACATGGCATACCAGGACTCTTAGAAAGTTAGGAGGACTCTAACAGGACAACTAAAATAAATTAGATTAGATATCCAAAAAAAGGTCCAGTAGTATAGCCAGAAGATAATATATTGTTGACAAACAAGAGTTGGAGCACTTCAATTTTTCATGACAAAATTAGTTAAGTCCTGAATACTCATGAAGTAGTTCCATGAGATTAATAGATGTGTGGAAACAGTAAAAGAGATACCAAGCAAATAGAGACAAGTAAGTTTGACAAAATACCAAACTTCACCCAACGGTAGCTACCTGAGAGTGAGTCTTTCTAAAGCCCGAATCACAGGCAATCTCACAGTTTCATTTGGATGATGAAGTAGCTGACATAAATGCTTAATTGCTCCAGCTTCCTTGAATGACACACGCATATGTTCATTGATAGATGAATCAGCAATTGAGTCTGCAGCTCTTGCTATCGCTGAATCATCATCAAGCCCAAGAATCAGAACTAGCCGAGCAACTCCATCTATCCATGGCAAGAGTGTGAATCTCTGACACGAGGATTGTGGCTGGTTTAATTGATCATCATCTTCAGTTTCTATTGCTCCTATTCGAGCAAGAAACTGTTGCTGTGTTCTACCAACTATAGCATTCATTTTTGCCTCATCCAAGTTCTGGTCTTGATCATTTAGCCCAATTAGTAGTTCTGATGCACCATATCTAGAAGGACCTTTTGCATTCTGCTCCAGCTTAGAACCATCAGGCAATGAAGGCCACGAATACAAAGCTGGTTTGAAAGATTTATACGCAGCACTGCCAATCAAAGGGACCAGGACAAGGCCTTCTTCCAGCAAAAGAATTTTGTAGTAATCATCTTTTGCAATTTCTAGTAATGCCCTTCTTGCCTCTTTTCTGATGACCTTCTGGCCTTCTTCATTAGACGTCAAAAGCTTTGCCTGGCAAGTTTCTCTAGTTAGTAAAATTTTTCAAATATAAAATATCTTATCAAAATTTTACACTATGAATCATCATGATTAAACTCGTCTACTCTAAGGGATTGGTCCAAGAGAGTTGAAAACTATTGTATATTTTTCCCATAACCGTAACTAAAATATGAAGTACCAAAATGAATTAAATTTCATTCTCATACCAGATTTTGATCCTGGAACATAAGGAACTCATAAAAAAAATTAGAAAGAACTTTACTCTGTCATTTCAATCAGTTATCAACTCTTAATATGTAGCCACAGCTCTCGTAACAGTTCATCACGAATCATTTGAGGTAAAGATTCTCACTTGGAGTTACTTATTTCTTTATTATTTATTTATCTTAGACAGACATTGACAAAATCTCACCAATGCCGGAATAATGCCAGCTTCCACCATGATCTTGTGCGTTGAATGGGCCAACGCTAAATTACCCAAAACCGCTGCAGCTGTCTCCTTGACTTTTACATCTTCATCCTCCAAGTATTTGATAAGCAGAAGCAGGAGTTCTTGGTTACATATTTTCCTTTGAGGATTTTCATCTGCTGACAGGTTCCACAAGGTACCCAGACTTTGCTCCTTTACCTGCAAAGACTTTGAAACTTCAACCAAATGCATTTCAAGAAACACTTAAAAAAGAATTAAGAATATTACATTTGAAGATATTGAGGATCGTCTTAGCAAGCCGGTTATTTCTTCGATGGCCCCACTTTCTGCAACTGACAGTCTATATTCATCAAAGGAAGAAATCATTCTCAACACCCCAGAAGCTGCTTCACAAGCAGAATCAGAATCTGACTTCAGAAGGTTGACAGTGAGATTTACAACACCACCGAATTGCATAATATTGTCTACGCATGACTTTCCCCCGAGTGAATACTTCCAGACTGTAACTATAGCTAGTTCTCTATCAAGAGGATTGTTATCTAGACCCAGCATACGGATGAACAATGCCACGTAACTATCACCAACAGCAGATGAGTTACTTCTCAGGGCATCAACTTCCTGGCATGCAAAGTCATTTACATTAAACACATAAAGACCCTAATCACAAAAGAAGAAAGAAAAAGAACAAAAAAAGACCTTGATCACAAAAGAGGGAATAGAATAGTCACCAACAGTTGTGGGGGTGTTGTGCTAGTAGTGAGGACAAATCTTATTTACAACCATTTCAGTAGAAAATTTTCATCCATCAAACCACAAAATCTTGATCATAAGAATTTTATCCATCAAATTCTAGATGAAAAGAGTAATTTCAATGAGCCCGTACAGCAAAACGGCTGTTACATCTTTTTCATCTGGGTCACATAACTTTTGCAATAAGCATAAGACATGTCAAACATCAAAAGATATAGGAAACAACAGAACCGGAAATAAATGGGATTCACTGAGAACTATAATAGGACTACAGCACACTAATCCAATCAGGGAGGAAAAGAATTAGCTTCTTCAGCTGAGCAGCAACAGATACAATAAGTTACACTAGAATTCAAAACCAGGAGGTTCCTACATGCAACATGTAATGTCCACAATACCCCACTCAAAATGTGATTATATACAAAGGCAATATTTTTCACACAAATTAATCAAGCAAATTCAAAATGAACAGAGCAAATATCATTAATTTTTCACAAACGGAAGTGTCATCAAACAAATAATAACAATAAATTAAACCCCCAAAAAACTTGCACCTAATCTTTAATGCACAGGAATGTAAAGAAGTACAAATGTTATAATTTCATATGGGGAAAAAATGACATTTTGAGAACTTACAGAAGAGGAAGGCTGATGTGGGACGGAACCACCATCATCAGAGACCTTAACTCTAAAACTTGAGTCTCCGTAACGGGCTCTAAAATTGAACTTATGATTATTATTATAAACATAATAATCCCCACAGATGTTGGACTTTTGGGTTCTGACAGTAACAACTGTGAGATGAGGGTGGAAAATTTGAAGCAGAAGAGGATTAGGTGGCTTGAATTTGAGCTGGGTAGGGATGGAGACGGCCATTTCAGTAATGGTAGTTTCTAGTGTTCTGCTCCCATAGGCTTTATATGTTTGTTGATGATGGAAGAAGAGGGAGGGGTTTTAAGGAGTTTGGGTGGGGTTTTGGGACTCCAATTTTATACATTTTTTTGGCCAAATTACAAAACATCCCCAAGATTTAGTGAACCTATTAAAAAAAGACCATGTCTATAAAACAACAAAATAAAACACGATATGATAGTCCATCAAACAAACAACATACATTCCTCAATTAAAATACTGTCCAGTTTAGATTTTCATTTTCAGTTTAATTTGTACCAAAATTAAAAATTTAAACTGGACAATAATTTCGAAACGGAGAGAGTAATAAAAACACTGATTGTTGACCATGGAATAAAATCGAAAATGGATTTTTTTAAAAAAAATTATTTGTGCCTATCAAATATGAACACAAAATGATTCATTGTTGGTCAATAATCAATTCCTTAATATGAGCATATGCTTTTGCAAAAGAATGTTTTTTAAACCCTTGAGTTATGGTTCATTGTTAGACAATTACCTTAGTAGATGAGCAATATTTGTTCCGTGATCTGTTCTAACATTAAATTAACATAGGAGTAATAAAAATGAAAATATTTTTGAGATGAAGAGAATATATATAAATTATGAGCAATGATGCAACAGATAATGACAAAAAATTAATGATAATACATAGTGACTGATGTGTCTATAGTAATTAAGGGTAAAAGGATAATTTTAGAGAGAAATAAAAAATTTCAATAGCAAAATGGCAATAAAATTGGGGTATAAGAGTATCATTTTCCATAAATTATACTCCCTCCGTCCCATAATTATTGTCCAGTTTAAGTTTTATTTTTAGTTTAAATTGTACTAAAAATGAAATATCAAACTGAACAATAATTTTGGGACAGAGGGAATATACTCTAAAAACTAACAATGCCTTTCAAGTTTCAACCATCCATTTGTATTAAATATAGTTATCATGGCCTTGTCTCTTTGTATGCAACTTTTAGGCCGTTGTGCGTAGGACACATTCATGAACACTGGATAAGGGAGGGAACAACAACTTCTGGCTCTAAAAGATGATGATGAGCTTTGCATTGAGCTCCCATCTCACCAAAGCTCCTCTTCTTCCATTTCATCATCATCAATCCAGAAATAACACCTCAATATTCTGCGGGGTTTCCAGGCCAACAACATCACACCTCTCAAAGCTCAAGGCACAAATTATTTCTCTTCATGGATTTTTTTTTTTTTTTTTGTGTATCCATTCTCATCTAGCAGATAAAAATGCAAAGTTTCTGTAACTGATGAATCCCTTTGTATAATTCTTCATGGCAGGCACAAGATGATAATGTTATCTCAGAGCCCAGCAAGAAGTCTGGTACAACAATTTCCAACCTGGCAATTCTCGGGAGTACACTTTTGGTCACGGTAAATTAATTAAAAAGAAAACCCGAAAATAATTACGTACCCTGTTTGTGTGTATATAATTGCAGTAGGAATTAACCTTCTTTTGGTTCGTTTAAAATTTCCAGGTGAGCGAGCCAGCATCAGCTGTGACCGGAGTGAATTATTTCGACGACGGTCTCATATGGACATTAGCTCAGTTGGCAATTTCAGCCTTCGTGTACTTTCTTGTTGTTCCAGTGAGTAAAATCGTACTCTCTTCGTCCCAAAACAATTATTCAGTTTGGATTTTCACTTTCAGCTATAAAATAAAAATCCAAACTAAACAATTATTTTGGAATGGAAGAAATATAAAATTAAGTTGGATTACTACTGAATTTTGAGAATGGAGATGAAATGATTTTTTTTTTATTATTTGTGGGATTGACATAAAATTTTGCAGCCTATAGTCTTGAATTGGCTTAGAGTAAGATGGTACCGAAGGGGTTTCGTAGAGATGTACCTTCAGTTCATGTTTGTGTTCATGTTCTTCCCAGGGTGAGTTACAATAACTCCATTAATTCATATTCTGCAATCACTTTTTACATACTCTCTCGGTTCCGAAATTATTGTCTAATTTGTATTTTCATTTTTAGTTCTAATTGTACTAAAAATAAAATTTCAAACAGAACAATGATTTTAGGACAGTGGGATTAAAAGCTTTTTAATTTCACACTGTATACATAGAGCCTAAAAGTTATGTCAGGTTCAGACTCTAATATTTACGTTTGAACTACTTAAAGTTTTTTGTGTTCATTTTGTACTTGAGGATTATTTCCACGGTATTGTGGTTGTTTCAGGTTGCTGCTTTGGGCACCATTCTTGAACTTCAGAAAATTTCCGAGGGATCCATCAATGAAGTATCCTTGGTCTAGACCAGAAAATCCCGCCCTCATCAAAAGTGAATATCGCAAATATCCATGGGCTACTCCAGAAGACTATGATTAATATTGTTCAATACACAATTCATACTCGATAAAATTAATATTCCAATTTGTCATGTACTCACTTCAATGTACAATCCTTTCTGAAAGAAAATTAAAGGACTATATATATATATATATATATATATATATATATGCCTAATTGACTACGCCAAATCATTCAATCATTACTACATATTTTTGCGAGGATAAATCACCTCAACAATGTCATGTGCAATCCACAATCCATTCCAGAAAAACAAATGTAACTATTACTAGCTACCTCCATTTCTCAACAAGAATTCAATGGTTCTTGAGTATTCCTTGTAGCCATAGATATAGGCAAAAACTGCAACCATTGGAATGATAATTGAGAGTTTAAACATGGGCCAACCATTGTTGTCCCAAAACATCTTCTTCAACAGCACCTTGCAATACTTTTCTGCCTCTGCGTAAAGTACTTTACGAGAACCCTCCATTCTAACCTTAAATGCTTCCTCATTCTACATATGTTTTTTTTAAGAAAATAAAATTGAATTAAAGCGTGAAAGGTAATCACTTCATTTGCATGAGAAATTGAAGAAAAAAAAAGTTGAATTTTGTTTTACCTTTTTCCTAAAAATCTTGATAGTGTCACTTAGAGCTTCTTGAGAAGCCATCTTTGGAGATAGCTCTGACCACCGCTGGATAAGCTTTTTAAGGATAGCAATGCTCGTTTCTAGGTTGTTGGCATAAACATTTTCCTGTGCAATACCAAATGAAAAAGCTCTCAGGAAAATGATTTTATCCCAATTTACCAATGCCAATGGAATATCAATGTTATTCCCCGTCCCAATTAGATGATTGGCGTAGTCAGTATTATTATTATACTTACCCATTTCTTGTAGCACTCGGTATTTTGGGTCAAACACCAGACTAACAATTTGTGGGCTTCTTCAGATAGTTTTGGATTTCCTTTAAAAGAAGTTTGATCAGAAAGAACTGATATTAGCTTTTCACCAATCGAAGACAAAATGACAATATGGCAGCAAAAAGTGACTATTTCACTTAACGAAAATGATACTCATTGTGAAATAATATAATGAGAAAACATAGTGACCGATGTATACTCTTATTTTGTTGTCACTTTAGTGTTGAAATTTTTTCTTTTCCTATAAAATTAATCTTTTACCGTTAATTACTATAGACACATCAGTCACTATATATTTTCATTATTTTTTCTCACTATTTGTATCATTGTTCTTTCACTTAATAATATATAGGAGTAAAAGTTAAATCAATGGAATAATTTGAACTGGATTACCTTCAACAGTGGCTTTCAATGCAACATCTTGAATCTCCAGAGAGAGTTGTTTTATGGATTTGCTTCTTGGGGTTCCAGCCAGAGCAACGTACACAATGATAGGGTATATGGTTTCAAATCCATCATTTTCCTGCAGTTTGTACCGAACATGTAAATACTGTATATATATCGAAATATGAATCATCGGTCAAACTTAATTCATCATTTAGACACTAAATAAATGGACAACTAGGATGATTAGTAAAAATAGTTAGGTGAAGAAATCATCGGTCAAACTTAATTCATCATTTAGACACTAAATAAATGGACAACTAGGATGATTAGTAAAAATAGTTAGGTGAAGAAATCTAATAGGATTAACCTTGATTTTGGTTGAAGAAGTTGGAAATGTAACGTGTAGCAACAAGTCCAGGGCGGAAGGTGGTACCAAACGTTCTCCTTTCCTCACAGCTCCATTTACCAATATTTTCTTGGCATTTGGCCTGGAAAGAATTCTGCCAGCAAAAGCGAAAACAAAAACGTCAGAATGAAAATGTCACAATAGAGTAAAACCACAAAAAGAAAAATAGAATTGGGCCATTTGGAACCTTTCGACCAATTGCAGAACCAGTTCCCGAATTTGCGTGTTTGAATTAGATTTGCCTCCCAAGTAAGGCAACACAAAATGTGCCCATAAGTACATCCCTATTGACAGATCTCCATGGGAGGCCTGATCGAATAAGTCATTTTTTAATTAACATTTTAATTATCATCTCCTGATAGAATTTCACTAAATAAATAATAAAAAAAAAAAAACTATGAGTTACCTGAATTATTTTCCATGTAAAAATAGGGAGTTTATTCGGACCATGATACTTTGAGTTCGTCCTCAAAACAGGCAACAGATTAATCATCACTTCAGGTCTTTGTCGCAATGTCATCGATATGACTAAAAACATAGCAACCTTCAACACAACCAAATGTATATTAGGTTACACCAGAGGTAAACTTTGTAGATACGCGTATCGTTAATCTTTTATTTTCTGAAAACGTGGATTAAAAAATTGATGATTGACAATTGGTATTCTAAATTAAACTTGAAAATCTAGCAACCAAGTTTGAGGTTACATTATACCTGAGAATTTGATGAGGAAGTTTGATTAACAACCTTCTTTTGGGCTTTAGAGCTTGTTTTAAGCGTCGTCAAGTCACCAAGAATGCTGTCCAATGCCCATAACACAAAAGTCGCAAGAGCTTCATCAGACCGTTGACTAATCCATTCAGTTGAAATTTTACAAACGGATTGGGGAACGTGACAAATCGGCATCTGCTCAACACAAAATCACACAAAATGACACTGGGAATTTTTAAGGAAAATTAGCAAATTTAAAGGGAAAAAAGAAATAAAGTCTACTCACATCAGCAACTTCGTCAAGGGTTGACTCCTTGAGCATGTTCAGCCAGGGGAATTGAGCGGCGTTGACCGCTGAAAATGCTCGTCCGAAATAGTCAGCGAACCTCATCAGTTGAATGTCCGGAGATGATGCATTAGATGCCTACAGAATTCCCATTAAAACAAATATTACAATTTTTTTTCTAAATTGCACCAAATTGACAGCCTCTTCGGAAAAAGCAAGGGTAATTAAGATTACATCTTCCATTATAATTCTATTATGATTATACACAAATCAAAGTGTGCTAAAAAATAAAAGTGACAAGATCTAAAAATGTACTAGAAAATAAAGGTGTTTCTTCATAAAATACCAAACACTAACCGAATTATCAGCAAGAAAGCTCGAAAGATCATTGGCATCAATCTTCTTGGCAGCTTCTTCGACGGTCATATTCGTGTTCTTCATCTCCTTTTTGGGCTTCTTCTTATTCTTCTTCTCTTTGCCTTCCGTTGTTCCATTCTCCTTATCCTTCCCAATCTTGCTATGGTCATCATCACCATTTCCGGGCCGCATTTTCGATTGTCTACCCTTTCTATCACCAGTTTTCCCCGGCCGCTGCTCAGAATTCTTCTCTAGACTCGCAAACACGTTATCAGCACGATCACTAATTATGTTACCATTTTGTTGGGAACCAATAGTACTTTTACTCCGATTTTCGACGGGCTTCTTCTTGTTTTGCTTTTTCTTACCGTAAGTAACTTCTTGCCAACCACCATTGCTGTTGTCATCAAGGTGAATTCCTTTTTCTTCTGTCATTTTTTTTTTTAGAAAAAAAATTATTTTTCTGCGAGAGAAGTGAAATTGAGGGAAGATTTTTAGTAGATAAAGAAAATTTTTAGGGGTATTAATTTGGAGAGAGAATAACGGGGATGTCATTAATGATTAATGGGTACATGTATATTTTAGTTTGTGTTAATGGAGAGTGGGACGGGAGTTGAATACGGAGATTGTATGGATTATGCAAATTCAGGCAATTTGATTAAGCGGGGTGGGGATAATTCAAGTCTAGCATTGTTCACAAATTACCAAAAGACTCCGAACCAAAACTATGAAAGTGGCAAGATGTAAGATACTGTATACTTTCATTCTTTTTATACGTTGTTTTAGGGTAAACTCGCACTTCATTTCCAATGTAATTGTAAATGCAATTTTTCCAATTTCGCTATTATCTATGTTTATTTTTAATAACACATATTAATGATAACTATCTATTATTTATTTTTTTATATAATTCCAATACTTTTAATTAAGAACAAGAAAAATATAATACTTAAAATTAATGTCTCAATCAGTATTTCATTAATGTATGTATATATTTTAATGCGACAGAGAAAAGAAATGGAGGTAGTATTATATTATTTATGATTAAAAAGGAAAAATGTCAAGTTGGGTCTGGTTTGGGTAAAAACCACCCCCAAGAAATAATAATAATAATAGTGCAACTGCGTGTACTTTTGGCCCTTGAATTTGTCACTTAGAATGTATATATTGTTAGTCTATCTACTAAGTTATAATTTAAAAATTGAGAGCGCAGAAAGGAATTTATAATTTACATTTTGATTCATTTATCCATTAACCGAAAGAAAATATTGATCTAAATATTAAAAGTAGTGATAAAACTATATAAAGTGTCTTCATCCAGTAAGTTATGTGGTTTGATACTAGCAAACCTCAAAATCGTTATCTATTAAATTGAATTATGAGATGAAAGAAACTATAATCAAGTAAACTAAATCAAAGTTCATTAGACATACTTGTAACTAGGGGTTTTCACCGTTACTAGTTTAGTGACTAGTTTAATGATTGTATTCTCCCGTCAGTCGTTGTTGGACGGTTTGTATCAATCAGAACTGGCTGATTTCCAGCAATCGTAATGAAGTTTTTTTTCTTAAAAAAAGGGGGGGGGGGGTTTCACCATTTGGGTGGTCTAGTTCTTTGGGTAAACGGGAATCAAACTGTTACAGGTATGAAAATTTCAAAACTTAAACCAAATCATTAAGGGTATGTTTGTTTCGTTTATTTAGTATGTGTTTTTAGATGTTTTTTGTATTGAAAATGTAAAAAGATGTATTGGAGATTTAAAAAGGTATGCTGGGATGAGACAGTTATTATTATTTAATTATGAAAAAACCAACTAAAAAAACAAACAAAAAACTGAAACCTATGTTGTTAAAACCGGACCAGATCGACCGGTTGGACCGGTTTGATCCGGAATCGAACAGGTTACTGGGTCAAATTTCTAATAAACTCGCTTGCCTAAAAAATCGGTCAAACTCGATCAAACTCGCGGTTTGACCGGAACCCGGAAGAACTCGGCTGAACCCGGGTTACACAGTTTTGCTAGATGAAGGCATGAAGCTTCCATGATCTGTGCCTTTTCAATCCGCACTCAATCAATTCATTTGAAACCATCTTTCATTCATATATTTCCTTTTTATATTTATGTCATTGAAGTTATTGGAATTTTTATATAGGTTAATTTTCTCTTTTCCCCATCCATTATACTCTAATTAAAAAAAAATGATTCAGTAAAGGATTAAGAAGAAAAAAGAGATGAAAGCTGAAGGGATTTAGATTTCGTATGACAAAGGATAAGAGAAGAAGAAGGAAAAAAAAAAGAAGACGATGAAGAAGATAGAATTAGAAAGATGAAGATGAGTGCGAAAATCGAAATGGGAAGAGAAGAAAGAGGGGGATGAGGGTGGCGGCTGTAAGGGGAAGTGGGTAGAGTAGGGTTACTAATTTGAAGTTTATAAGATTATTTTTATGACCCATAGTTTAGGTTTGTAGTAGGATGGCCTAAAAGTTTTACATAATATGTAATTCACAAACATATTTCTTTATATCTCATATATTATGTTATTATAAATAATAAATAAATTTATTACGCAATTATGACGTCATCTGATTTTTAAGAGCGGTTGAACCGATTCAAATCAGTGAACCGATTCACTCTCCAATTCGGTTTTCAAAACATAGACTGAAACTGGACCAATCCAAACCATTTAATGCAGTGTGGATTAGCGCGGTTTCACGGTTTTGGATTTAAAAGAACGGGCTTTCGATTGGAAATATAGACCTCGGATCGAATAGATTAAATGATCACACGATCACATTGGGGTGAACTAATTTTTTTGCATTTTTGGCGTCAAAGTTTGACCATAGCGTTAGTGCTCTATTTGTTCACTTACTATCATTTATCGGTATGCAGTACTTTACTTATTTTGCTTCCCGTTAGCTATTTATCTCAACCCTCAATCTTTTGATAACTAAAGTCATCGTTGTTATTAGGGAGATTGTTGAAGACCATAATCAATCGTTTCTTAGGGATTAATGAGGATTTGGGTTTTGATCAGGAACCCACCGTCAAACTACCGGATATCGGTTCTGTTTGTTTCGTTTTTTCATAATTTTTTCCAGAATAATATAATAATAATTGTCACATTTTAGTATACCTTTTTACATTTCAAATACATCTTTTTACATTCTCAATACAAAAAACGCTTAAAAACACACACTTAAAAAAACGAAACAAACATACTCAGTTTCTTTCTTTTCCCGGCAGAATAGTTTTGACTTTTTTCTCCCCACTTTTGAAGTTTTTTTTTCTCTTCTACTGCGACGACATGGTTTTTGTTTTTTTCTTTTTGGTCTTGAAGGTAAACTTAATTTGAAGAGCTGGGCCAAGATACTGAAGGGCTGTGAATTTGGCTAAGATCCTGTATGGGCAAGAGGATCTCCTTTCCTGCCATGGTATATGAAATTAAAATCTCTCATGTTTTAGTTTTATTTTAAATTATTTTGATTATAATTTGTTGTTGTTGTTGTTGCGGTTTTTCCACCATTCGAGTCCCTTTTGATTATAATCTGAATTTCACGGTCGTGCTAATTGGAGTCCCTAAAAAATCAGACTCTCCTAATTCATCACCTTCCTCTCCAAAATTTTAGTGAGGGCTAAAATTGAATCTCTCTCTTTTTTTCATGATTTATATCACCTGATGTTTATTCAATATTCTGACTAAATACATATAGAAATGACATAAATGTAGTTAATATTTGTACCTTATTTGCAGTCCCTGAGGGAAGAGAATGTGTTGACTTCCATGATTTATTACATGATGATCCGTTTGGTTGTTTTGGTAAAAAAAAAAAAAAAAAAGGAAGCAGATGGGGTTTTTTTTGTCCATCTAATGATGAGGCTCTGATTCGATCTTTTGCAATTTTGTAGTATGGAGATCATCAGATATTGGAACACAACACAAAGTTCAGACTTACGATTACCATGGCATTTTTTTGCGGCTTTGAAAAGTTTAACGAAGACGAATGCCCAATCCTACAAAGTAAAACTATTTGCGCAAACAGAGGTTTTGAAAAATCTGTTTTAATAAAACGATATATGATTAGATTTTTCTTTTCCCAAATAAAATAATTTATTTCTTCCCCAATGATTATTAAACTATGTATTCTCTCTTTTTCTTTTTTACCTTTGTCCCCTACAAACCACTTTGGTTAAAATGGTTACAGTAGCCTAAACACCCATAAAATAATGCAAAAAAAAAAAATGGATGATCGTTGCGCGGTACTCTTACTACTTACTGCTGTTTTATCATGTTTTGTATGTGCCTTTTTTTTTTTTTTTTTCAGTTTCGTCTTTAGAAGTCTATATATTTTGAACAAAAATAAATCAGAATTATTGGAAGAGAACAGTTACCCTCGAACTTATATATTATGCATAGACTTCCGGAGCAAGAGAAAAAATTGATAGAAAAAAAAAAAGAATAGATAAGATCTTCAAATACTAAAATAACGGGTTGTCAAAAATACTTAAATAACAGACAAAACTATTACAATTTTTTCACCTACCAAAGACTCGAAATATTTTAAGTAAGATAACGCAAAGTGACATGTTAAGGATAAAAATGAAGATGGAATGAGATCATCGGTTCTTTTTTTTTTTTTTTAGTTCAACGGACTGTTATAAATATTAAACAAGCTAAAACTATTGCAGATTCTTAACCTACCAAAAAACATAGAACCTTCAAACAGGAAGATACAAAGTTACATAACAGACAAAATCATTACAATTTTTTAACCTACTTAAGGATCGGAACCTTTTAAATGAGATAATACAGGGTGACATGTTATTAAAGATAAAAATGAAGATGGAATGAGATCCACTGGTTCTTTTTATTTTTTTGGTTCAACAAGCTATTATAAATACTAAAATAGTAGCTAAAACCATTGCAGATTTTTAACCTACAAAAAATATGGAACCTTTAAGTAGGACGATATAGAGTTACATGACGATAAAAATGTAAATGATGATGGAATGAGACCCGTCGATTTTTTTTTTCAACCAGTTGTGGAAGATACTAAACTGTTAATTTATCGATAAGTATCATCTTTGAACAAATAGTTCTTGCTTATTCTTCTTTTTTTTTTTCTTTTGGGTTTAATGAGTTGCCAAAAATACTAAAAGAACAGTCAAAATCGTTTTAAGTATTTAACCTAGCAAAGACTAAGAACTTTTAAGTAGGACGATGCATAGTGACATGCTGTTAAAGATGAAAATGTATATCGAATGAGACCTTTTGTTTTCCTTTTTGGTTTAACGGACAATCAGAAATTCTTAAATATGAAAGTTTTATTTATAAATCCAATTTCAATAATTATTATTTAAATTATTTTTCTTTTCTATTACGTGTTTTTATGTCTTATGAATTAAATTGGATTGAATTTTTTAATGTATTTGTTTCCCATGTGTTGTTATTGGCAACACATCCATTAACCAAACCCATTGTAGGTTTTTAACTTATTAAAAACTTAGAACCTTTTAAACATTAATATACAAAGTGATATAATATTAAACGTGAAAATAAAGATGGAATAAGAGCCTGTTCTTTTCTCTTTTGTTCTTCTTTTTCTTTTTTGGTTTAACTGGGTGTCAAAAATACTAATATAGTAAACAAAACCATGTCAATTTTTTAAAACCTATTGAAAATTCGGAACCTTTTAAGTTAGATAACACAGAGTGACATATTGTTAAAGATAAAAGTGAATATGGAATGAGACACACTAGTTCTTTTTTTTTTTTTTGGTTCTACGGACTGCTATAGATGCTAAAATAGCAGCTAAAACTGTTGCAGATTTTTAACCTACCAAAAGCATAGAACCTTTAAGCAGGACGATACAGAGTGACATAGCAGACAAAACTATTACAATTCTTTAACTTTGAAATGAGAAAATACTAAGTGACATGTTATTAAAGATAAGAATGAAGATGGAATAAAATCCACCGGTTCTTTTTAATTTTTTGTTCAACAGACTATTATAAATACTAAAATAGCTCCTAAAACCATCGCAGATTTTTAACCTACTAGTCTTTTACATGTCGCGCGTTGTGCGACAAGTGCTTTTTTAAAATCATTTAACTCTATTACGATAAATATTAGTAATAATTTATCTTAACGCGTAATAGTTGTAGATACATGCTTTTATAGGACTTTGTTAAGTATACTTTTTTTTATGGGATTATTACGTTGCTTATCCTAATACGTACAGTATCACACAAAATGATTAAAAAAATCTATCAAAAAGCAAGGAAACAAAATAGAAGATCAAATTAGTACTTGTGTAATATATCATGTGCTTCCATGAAAGTGTTGGAAAAGGTAGGTTGATTTATTTTAATTTTGTGGTCTTTCAATTTTTATTTTTATTTTTTTTCGGTAATATGGTCTTTCAATTTCAATTTTGACACATGGATAATTTTCTTGCAAATTTAGAGGGTGTGAGTAACTTTAGATAAAATTAGCCAAAAAGTCAAAAACTAAAATTTGCTTTTGATAGCTTCTGTTCTATCACTGTTAGCAATCTACCTTAGAGACTGTAACTTCTTCAGTCAAAAAAAGTTGGTAATGTTGCATAAGTTACCTCAATGACAGGAAACAAAAGACTATTTTTCAATAGTAATAATAAACTTTTAACTCAAACATCGTATCTATAGTGAGGGCCAAAATTGTTGGACATGTAGTATTTCACAAATAAAAACAGAACAAAAAACTAAGGGGACTATTAAGTTACTTATCACAACTCAATTCTCAGACACAGAAAGCTATCAAATCTCATCCTAGCCAAGCTCTCAGTTATTCTATCAGGTTGTTATTTCAAGCTGGAAGTAAGAAGCTTAAAGTACTCAGCTGGGGATAGTACCAATATCACTTGGCCTCCCTTTTACTTGCCAAAATCTAGATTGTTATATCATGGCTAAGAACCTGTAACTTTCCCAAAGGCAACATTTTTATCATCTAACATAGTGCATTAGCGCACTGATGTTCTCGAACTGCTTCTGAATCTACTACTTCAGTTCACATCCACTTTAGCCTTGCCACAACTTAGTTTCACCAAACGGAAGTGGACAGAGAGCTAGAAGTTTTGGATTGTAAAGCAGGTAGCAGATCAAGGACTGTGATGATCCTTATTAGATTCCCAGTAGCTCAAATAACAAAAAGAAACGTAAAATACAAATTCTTGAGACAATCATACATCGGAATCTGCAGACAGAGGAAACCATAAACATTTAGTAATATTATAACTTAGAGATTGTAAGTTCTTCAGTAAAAACAAAAAAGATCACATGAAATAACAATAGAATACCGCAATGCAGTCTATTTCTAGATTCTGCTAAACCAACAACTTGGACATTGCTACCAGTTCACTTGGCAGAGAAAGTTGAACTTTTCTTTTAACAAAAGGGCAAGCAGATCATACCGTTGATGCAAAACACAGGTACCCAAAACCTTAAGTACTCTACCATTCAAAAACTATACTGGACAATTGAGTGATCAAAAATTTACTTCATTGATAGGCATGTTAAAAGTTATACAGTGTGTGAGTAAGAAAAGTTCCAATAAATAACCGACATGGAAGCCTCATCCATGGTAATCTCAAAATAAAACTCATGTTAGCAGAAGAGGAATAACATCCAATGATTATATCAAATTTATATTTGCAAAGAAAAATAATCTAATTGAACTGTCAAGGAACCATAAATAAATCACTATACAAGTCCTATGACTTGTTGAATAGACTGTATGAGGAATTAATCATTGAAACTCAAGTACAAGTTTTGACATGAGAAACTTATATTCTGATTAGTTATCTATCAGCTAAAAGGTATCGGTTCTGAGTGTTATCATCAGTGGTGCTGAAAGATGGCAGAAGAACATCAAGAATCTCATGCACAATGTAAAACCCACAAAAGAGCTCAATGCTTGGAAAATTTGATATATATATTTATTTACCTTGATCAATAATGTAGTTCACCTGTATATACACCGGTCTAGAAAGGTAAAACTAATCCCACAAAATCAGAACACAACAAAATCTATTTTCTAACACATGATTTTGCCTCTACAAAAACCTCTGACTGAATCTCATGCCACAAGTTGAAATTTTTCGGCTTCCTCTCGTCTAACTATGATCTACCTCTAGAGAATAATATAACTCCTTAAAAACGTTCTCCCAAGGACAAGCAGAAATTATTCAGAAGTCAGAACATAAATTGTTTCTATTGACAACAATAAGTGAATAAACCCATGATAATCAAATTTTGGATTTAGAGCCATTGTGATTAGAGTTTTTCTAAAAAATATTCCAAACATCCTACACCATCAAGCCCTTTAATGTAGGGAAAAGAAACTAGAAACATATACCTTACCCTTGTGCTAATATCATGTAAGAGAAGGAGATTTTATGTAATTCGGCTGGAATTGAGTCTGCAACTCGAACCATTGCAATATCTGTTTCCAAGACAGTCTATTAGTTTCTAAACCATTAAAATTATCAACCTCGCTCAATTAACAACAAATTCACAACTTCAAAACCGGAAAAAATAAGGGAATCAAAATTAGTACCTGTTTGTAGGATTTGGAAAAGAATCAGAGAAAAATCTTTACAAATATTCAAGCTTCCTCTACCGTATAGAGGTAAAAAAATAATAGAAATTAAAAGATTAAAAAAGATTTACCTGAATCAAAGAAAAAGAAATCAAAGAAACTGGTAAGCTGAAGAAGGAAGCCTTTTGTGATCCTAATTGTGAGGTTGCTAGGGGTTTTTATAGACATGCTGGCCGACAGGGGATTTCTATTCTCATCCCAAAACAAATCCGGCATCAGAGAGGAACTGAATTGCCTATTCATATTACAATTCCAAATTTATGGACATATATAAATAAAAATTAAACAGTAATTTGTTAGTCCTATTTCACATACAACTCCAAATCAAATAAAACGGTAATTTCCTTATCCTATTCCGTCCAAACACCTAGCTCCGCCTTGCTTCCTCCGTCATGATGTCCACCGTGATACGATACATTCGGTTGGTCCCCCACGAATTCGATCTCGTACAAGTGAAGGAAGTCATTCTTGCAAAATCTCTTCGACGGGGTGACTCCGGTGGAACTTAGGGTTTTTGTTTGGTTAAATTTGTGGAGGTGGAATCGGGATGGTACGAATTGGAGAAGCATATTTAAGGAAAATATATCTTTGAGGTTTAGTGGTTGCGGAGGATGCAGAGAGGGAAGCGGCAGTGGCGGCTGAATCGACAAAGAGGGACCTGACTGAGTAGGCGGAGCACAGCCTTATGGAGGTTATTAGTGAAAAAAAAATTGGGAACAATGACGGGGGTTGTTTTGGAATTTTAAACGGTGTGAGTTATTTTTTATTTTTTTATTTTTTTTCCCTACAGAAACCCACAAAACGAAGTCATTTTGTTGCTGTTTCTTAATCAAAAACTTTCAGGTTTTGTAAATATATTGTTTTCAGGAGTGGGAATTCCAAAGTTAAATCCTGAAACAACATCCTTTTATAGGTTAAGGATTTGTTTTTTTCAAAAGGTTACGGTTTTTTTTAATTGGAATAAACTGAATTTTTGAATTCTCGTTTTTGCCCTTAATAAGTCGCTGACATCACATCAACCTTATAAAAAGGTTACGGGTTTTTTTAAATTGGAATAAACTGAATTTTTGAATTCTCGTTTTTACCCTTAATAAGTCACTGACATCACATCAACCTTATCCGACGGACAAGATCGATGTGACGGTAGTTCTTGAATATTTCTTGGGCATTATTTCTTGCCTACTATGCCTTTTATTTAAGTATAAGGACCAAAGATATGGAACCTCTAAGCAGGACGATACAGAGTTACATGATGTTAAAAATGTAAACGAAGATGGAACGAGACCCACCAATTTTTTTATTCAACGAGTTATCAAAAATACTAAACTGTTAATTTATTGATAAGTATCATCTTTGAACAAATAGTTCTTGCGTATTCTTCTGTTTTTTTTTCGTTTGGGTTCAACGGGTTGCCGAAAATACTAAAATAGAATTCAAAATCGTTATAGGTATTTAACCTACAAAAGACTAAGAACTTTTAAGTAGGACGATGCAAAGTGACATGCTGTTAAAGATGACAATGTATATTGAATGAGACCTTTTGTTTTCTTTTTTAGTTTAACGGATTGTAAGAAATTCTTAAATATGAAAGTTTTATTTATAAATCTAATTTCAATTATTATTATTTAAATTGTTCTTCTTTTCTATTGTGTGTTTTTACGTCCTATGAATTAAATTGATTGAATTTTTTTAATGTTTTTGTCCCATGTGTTGTTGTTGGCAACACTTCCATCAACCAAGACCATCGCAGGTTTTTAACTTATTAAAGACTTAGAACCTTTTAAACATTAATATACAAAGTGACATGGTATTAAAAGTGAAAATGAAGATGGAATAAGGCCATTTTTTTTCTTTTTTTCTTCTTTTTCTTTTTTGGTTTAACGGTGTGTCAAAAATACTAATATAGTAGAAAAAACCATGTCAATTTTTTAAAACCTACCAAAAACTCGGAATCTTTTAAGTCAGATAACGAAGAGTGATATATTATTAAAGATAAAAGTGAAGATGGAATGAGACCACTGGTTCTCTTTCTTTTATTGGTTCAACAAGCTGTTATAAATACTAAAATAACAGTTAAAACCATAGCTTATTTTTATCCTACTAAAAATATGGAACCTTTAACCTGGACAATACAGAGTGACATGATTTAAAATGTAAATGAAGAGGGAATGAGACCCGCTGCATTTTTTTTTTTTTGAATGGGTTGTCGAAATACTGAACTAGCAACAAAAACCAATGCACGTTTTTAACTTGCCAAGGACTCATAATCTTTTAAGCATGATGATACAGAATGACATACTGTTAAATATGAAAATGAAGATCAAATAAGACCCATCAAAAGATGGCCCTTTCATAATTAAAAATTAAGTGTAAAGAATTTCTCTTTGAACAAGTAAGTAGTGTTTGGTTTTTCTTTTTGTTTAGTATTTTTGTTTAATGACCGGGCTGCCAAATATAGTAAATAAATAATACATTTACAAAATCATCATTCATACAAATAGATAAAATTTTTTCCTTATAATTAACATCGATGAAATATTTTGAATGTTAAGCTGGATTTCTCACCGCGCACCGCACGGGTATAATACTAGTAATAATAGTGCAATGATATGTACTTTTGGCTCTTGGTTTTATCACTTAGCATAAAATTTCTATATTTTGTTAGTCTATCTGGTAAAGTTATAATTTAAAATTGAAACCGTGGAAAGGAATTTATAATTTACATTTTGATTCATTTTCCATTTAACATAAGAAATAATTGATCTAAATAATAAAGGTAGAATAAAACAATAGAAAGTATCTTCATCCAATACGTTAGATGGTTTGAAACTAGCAAACCGACCATTCTTTTGTTTCTTTAACATATGTAAATGTAACCCAAACTCAAAATTGCTATTTATTGAATTGGATGATGAAATGAAAGAAATTATAATGAAGTGAAACCAAATCAAAATTCATTAGACATATATATAGCTAGGGATATTCATGGTTTGGGTGATTCGGTTTTTTGGCCAAATCGGGATCAAAACGTTACTTACGGTTTTGAAAATTTCAAACCATAAACCAAACTATTAAGGAATTGAAACTGGACCAATTCATACCATTTAATACGGTGTGAATTGGTCCGGTTTCATTGTTTGGGGTTGAAGCATAGGTTCTTTTGTTTTTAGACCTAAAATATGATATACTTTTTTAAGAATGAAAAAAAGGAATAAAAAATGAGGTACAATTTAATGCGGTGTGAATTGGTCCGGTTTGACTGTTTGGGCTTGAAGTGTAGGCTTTTTTTTTTTTTTTACCTAAAACATTATTTTTTTAAGAACGAAAAAAGGAATAAAAAATGAGGTTATAGAGGTTTGAACCTGGGGTAACAAGTAAGGAGATAAGTTGCACTACAAACTCAACTATTTTGAAATTGTGGTAAACAAAAGTAAATATAAATAAATCTTCATAACTCCAACAATATTAACGGTCTAATCCGGTTTGATAATCGATTTCTTACTCTCAAACTGCAAACTGAATCTTTACTTTTCGGTTTTCCATTTCTAAAACCAAAGGTTTCAAGTAAGATTTATAAATCGTTTATGAAACTAAACTGTTGGCCGATTTGAGCGTTTTGACCGGTTTAAACCAATTCATAAACACCCTTATATATAACCGTAAAAATACCGTACTACCACATAACACCATCAATGCGAAGCCATTAATATTGGCTGAAAATTGACTTGTGATTCTTTTATAAGAACAAAGGTCAAGTAAAATCGAGTCATGGCATTTGCCAAATGTTGTAGGAGTGTTGATCTTGACAGTCAGGAGTTGATACAAGCAAATATACGTGGGAAGAGTTTCCAATGAACTTAAGAGAAATTATTCAGTGCAGCTGCTGTACTACGTAGGGTTGTGCAGCCAGACACAATCATAGGGATAAAGTAGTAATTTTGGAGGGAGAGATATAATTTCTACGGTAGTTACACCACCAAAATAAGAGAGTGCTAGTACTTGCTGCACAAAAAACCAGAATATAACAGTTATAACTAATAATTTTTCTGAACTTAGTAGCTTCATTAGTAATGGTTCATCGGAAGTTACGCATTAAAAAAAGAAGAAAAAAATTATAGTTAACAAAAACTTAATATAGGTGTAATTCATCAATGTAGATAGGTAATGATCGATCTAGGTGTAGATTCCATTTTGATTCTTGAACATTACCTAAAAAAATGTAACGCACAAGGAAAAAGAGATCACTAACAAAATCAAAATAAAACATAAAAATGATGAAAAGAGAAATAAAAGATAATTTTTACATTACCTTCGGGTTTCAATTCATTATTATGGTGATACGTGTTTTTGATTAATTGGAATGAAAGAAAAGTATGAATGGTTAAGTCCAAAATTTGCATGCTCCTCCTCCTACTCTCTAACTTTCCCAAAAAACAAAAGAATTTCCCTCTTCTCCCCCATTTGCCATTAATGGGGATGGGCAGTCCAAATATGTAGCACCCAATCATAACGATCCAATTTTTCCTAGGGTTCATGTTTCGTATTTAGATTCGTATTATGTTGCACCCAATCATAACGATCCGCTTTTTCCTATGACTAAAGTTTTTAGCATTTGATTCATCACATTTTTATCTCACTCCATTTTGCATTTGTATTATAAAAACTATAAGTACTTGTCGAGTTAATAGAAAAAAACTCTATTACTCAATTCAGACTCAATTTTTCAATGATATATCTTGAGTTCATAAAAGTTTAGCATAAACTGAGTCGATTAAAAATTTTATGGAATGACTTTCCTCTAATATTGTTATTCTTTTTTCTTTTAAACTTTATTGTTTTTCTTTTTTTCCTCCATTATTTTTATTCTTACGTAGAGAGTATTATAAATAACTGTCAGCTGATAGGAACGGAACTACCAAAAAATTATATTTTGAGAGAAAATACAAGAGAAAATTTTAGAGTCATGAGAGAAAGAAATTTATAAAATCATCCAAGTTGATGGCAAGCCACTCCAAGGGATCGAATTCATGGTGATATTCTACTTAAATAAAGTTATTGGCAAACAAGGAAAATATCGATACAAACAAATTAAGTAGGAGAAACTGAAACAATTACAGATAGATCGATCCAACACAGGGTGCATGTTGAGGGAGAAAAAAAAATGTTGCAAGATTTTGATGAATTTGGATTTTGGGTTACATTATCCAAAAAGATGGATAAATGGATTCATATCAAGGATGGAAAAAAACTAGAACACCTTTTGCACTATAAGATTGATTTATGCTTGACAAGGAACACCCAAATTGAATTGTTGGTTAATTTTAAAGAATTAGGCTTCAGTACTATTCTTTTTGAAAAATTAAATTAAGAATTGTAATGTTTCATGAATTTATTGGACTTGGAGATATATAAATATTTGGAAGAAAGCAATTAGAAACTTGACTCTGAATGTAATACTTTGTTCATAAGGAGTATCATTTCATATGAAAGACAAAGAAATGTAAGCATTACAAAAAAAAAAAAAAACAAAAAAATAAAATAAAATCAAGATCTTATCAACATGATGCCATAACTAACTGAATACTGAAGCACAAGTACTTTGACTAAAACTGAGCCGACTCAATGTGAGAAAAAAAGAGACGTACTGAAAGTAAAAGTGTAAGACTAAAGTCATAACAATGATACTGTTAGTGAATTGCTATTACAATTATATGAGTGGCTATTTCAAATTTAGAAAGAAGAATAGCATATATAGAACTCATATTCGTGTTTACATCATGATGTTGAATAACAAACATAAAATTCTCGAATATCAATGACAAAGATGGGATCTGTGGGTAAGAGAGTTTATCCTACATAGTGATCATTTTGTTGCTGAATTCTTTGGTGTTATATATATGCAACTCGTTATGGTATGCTCGTAATGATATTTTATTTAACAAGAATCTGATTCATTCAAATATTCAGGATACAAATGCTGTAACTTTGGTCCACGAGTTTCACACAGTGAATGGTCATCATGAGAGCTGGTACTTTGCTTTGCAATCAAGTCACTTATTTTCCCCAGAAAATTTGGTGATTAGCATCTTCTTTGACGAAGCTATTTCTCGGATCCGAAATTGCATCGGTATGTGAGTTTATGTCCGTGATCAACAAGAAAATTTCATAATGACAAACGATCATTGTTTGCTTGCTTTTGACTCTTTAGAACTTGCAGAGTTTATGGCATTGAATGATGCTTTTACGATTATAAAGAATCTCTATGCTACAATTATAGGTGACTCTTCTGTGGTTGTTTCATGGTCGTGGAAGAGGCTGATTGTTCAGCGCTTTGTTTACCTGTAATGTTAGAGATTAGACAGTTACTATTAGATCTTTCCTTCAATACTATATATTGTATCCCCACGTTCAAAAAATAAGGTAGCGCATGCCATTGCTGCCCAACCCCATCGTACCCTGGGCTTATGGGCCGAACCCGGGCCCAAGTGAAATAGGTCCTTACAATGGGCCTTTATAATTGAATGTTACTGTTACTATTGTTATTATTATTATTAATCTTATTTTGAATGATTTATTTATTCTTACTTTATAGTGGGATTCGAATGAACAATATCCCATATGGATACTATAATACTTCAAGACATTCACTCGGGAAGTTAATTCTGATCACTTTCTCTCTCTATAAAGTGTTTATTTATCAGACTTTCTCTCACTATATTGACTTAAGTTTCGGAGTGTTAACTTCTGTCTTACAGGTTTTCGTCCTTCGGACCATTGACTCCACGCATTCAGGTTTGACCTCCACCAGTTAATGTAATGATGTTCTTTGGGTAGGAAATGTCAACTAATGGAAATACGGATCAATTATAGTTTACTATCAATTGGTTGATTTAACAACATGACTCAATAATTAAGAAATGATTGTTCTAAAAATTTTACATATCATCGCAAACTAGAAATTTCATAACACATCATCCAAATATTTCATATAAATGACTTACACTATTTGCAAGAGCCATATGGGCTAATGGTTCCCTGAGCCCTTGTATTTTCTATTCGAGATTAACAGTCAATTGGATATTTCTGTAGTCTGTACCCAAAATCAGATGGACTCAACACCAAAATTATTCATGTTTGGAACGTGACTCGATGACGCACTCGGTAATGTGTTGGCATTTGCTGCTTTATCAGGAAAAATAAAAATCTTTATAGTTTTGAATTTTTGTACCCAATGTGGATATTTTTTGGGAACAGGAATAATACATAGATTTCAAATTAACTAAACCAGCTAAATAATATTACTTTTATTCCAAAAAAAAAAAGATAAATCCACATTTAATTTTTAAATCCGTATTAATTTTAACACAAATTTCAAATTCAACGTGGACTATTTTTTACAGAAGAGAGGGAGCACATCACTAATGATAATTTTTCAGTTTGATGTATACCTATAATCTATGCTCATTAAAGTTGAAGCAAATTGAAACCCCCGTATATTCAATCATCGTAGTCAATAATTCGATTGTTGTATTATTTTAGTTCATTAAAACGTTTTACTGTAATCGGACAAGCTTGAGTAATATTTTAACAGAAAAAATAGGTGGCACGGTATGTGATCTTACAATGTTGCTACTGAACTGGACGGCCATACTAGACGTACTTTTTCCAGAATTCCAAAACCGTAGCATAGAGTGAAGTTTCCATAAAGAGACTGGTGATTGTTACTCTGACATTGAAAAGATTGAGCACTATAATGCAGAAGATATTGCCTTTTTGAATCACTGTATTTCACTCCAGATTTTCTCTTTTCTTTCTCCCTCCTCTTTGCTATCCAAATGAAGTAATCTTATCAACTGCATGAAAATGCAGGTATCAGGATAGATAACTCATTGAAAAAAAAAAGGGGGGGCCAAATCGAACCATAAATTTTTAAATTCTTTAAATGGCTTACAACGCAGCAACACCTTTTGAGAGTGTTGCGTCCAATCACATTTGGTTTGGGACATGCTAAATTTTGTGTCTATATATAGCAAACATATTCATTGTCCTAAAACTGCAGGCAAAGGTGATCAATTACTATACTTACTGATGTGGTTTCATTGATTCCATCGAGAAAGAAAAGATTTGTGTAGTAAAGAGGATCATGTTCGTACGTTCTTCATTAATTTGTTAATCAACCAAGGTTCAATTGATGATTTATTAGATCATTATGGTTGGGACGTCTCTTGATTTCAAAGACTTCTATGTTTGTTTGGTTTTTTTTTATGGTTTTTTCAGATTATTTTAATAATAACTGTCCCATCCTAATATATTTTTTTATATTTTCAATACATCTTTTTACATTCTCAATACAAAAAATATCTAAAAACACACACTAAAAAAACGAAACAAACATACACTTAATTTTACTGGGATAAATTATAATATTGTCTATACACGATGATGATAAATTTATCTTTATAATATCCTGACAATCTAATCTTCTAACACAATGATTTTTTTTTCTGTTCTACTTCTACCTTAATTACTGCTCCTTTTAAATCTATCATAAATTCCAATTCCGGTACCTGGTGAGAATTGAATTCATAATATTTCCCGAGAGAGCCATTGAACCAATTGGAATATATTCGATTCTCTGTACACAATACAACGAAGTTTCTTTTAAAAATGTAATTCCCCAATAACAACTAATTGCTAAAAGAATTTAAAAATTTATAGCAAAACATCGTCTCTGGATTGAGTTCGTTCCTTCCAAATAACCCGTGAATCCCTTGGAGAATACTCGAGTTGATGAATGAATGAATACTTGGGCCTTTAGGATCATTCACCCACCAATGAGCAACAGACATGAGGCTCTTACTATACATGCATTTTCTTTTTCTATTATATACTACAAAACTAAAAAAAATAAAAATAAATGGAGTATCAACTTTAATTTTATATATTTCCAGGGCCAGCAGCCTGCCGAGTGCAGAAATCAATCTCTGAATTTTGTTGGTATATTCTATAATGCTGATCTCTTATTCTTCCTACAACCTGTTCAATATACGAGAAATTATGATAAGAACCATCTGAGTCGGCAATGTCCACCGCCCAATTTCTCTTCTTCTTCTTCTTCTTTTTTTTTTTTTTTTTTCTCCAAATTTTGGGTTACTGTATTGACTGTTTGTTTGGACTTTGGAGTGCAATAAAAAGGCTTATTACATTTTGCATGTTACTCAAACTTGGATCACTACTGGCAAAGCTTTCACATGCTATCTGTAGGCTTAGCTTACCAATAAAATTAAAATAACATGTTACATAAATATTTAATGTAGTAGTGCCTCCAAAAAATTAATAGTTCCTAAATTGTACGGGCTTTCTTAGCCGGCTCTTTATCCAGTATAAATATTGTGGAAATAAATTTTTTATTTTTATTTTTCGCCCCTATGAAATATTCAATCTTATCATCATTTGATCAAAGAGGAAAAAGAAAAGCTATGAACATACATACATGAGGCATGTGGCATCATTATATAAAAGATTGATGATAATCCATTTTGGAAATGATGTGTTTTTGGCCCTTTTTGTATCATTTATTTGGTTAATGAGATTTGTCTTCTGTTTTGTCATTGTGTGATTAGCTCCTTCAATTCTATCATCAATAAGGGGGAAAAAAAAATCAAAACCGATAATGATATTACTATAAGAAATGTTACAATCACCAGAACAAATGTAGCCCCATTACACATCGTGTACATTCTTAAGTTTGAAATTATAATATCTATCCATTGAGTGTCCACAATTTAATATGAGACATTAGACCAAACATATTTGAGTTACTGATCCAAAATTGTAGAAAGAAATATTCTTACAATTATCAACTGGTTTAACAGATTAATTAATATATTTCTTTTTATTTCTAAATAATTATTCACTTGAAATTGTATAATTATTTTGGAATGCAGGAAGTATGTAAGCGGGAAACACATACGTGCATGTGATGAGCCACATGAATGGTTACATTAAGACACATCTAGAAAACACATTTTATTACTTTCGAAGGAACTCAAAGTGAAGATATGCATGTTCAGGGCATTCAGGCAAGAGATGAAGGAAAAGCTTATAATTGTAGCGAATCACACGTGCGGTTCCACGAGTAAGGGATGGAACGAAGTCCCGGAATCATTAAGAAAAAATAAATTATTGTCCATTCCTTTTCATGAGTTACTTATTTAAAACTACGTACTTTGGATCTTGTTTTTTCAAAAGAAAAAAAAAACAGAAAAAGAAAAAAAGAGTTAAAGAGGAAGTAAGGACTATTCGGATAATTACTCCAAGAGAAAGAAATACGTGGTATCAAAAAGAAAACCGTCACATAAAATTCATAGGTTAGTTTGACTCAGGAGAAAAACCAAAATGACTTCCATCATCAGAAATGTAGGTTTTACATAGTAGCTCAGGTGGTTTGTGACGTTGTTCCGTTGAAAACGATTTCATGAGTCGAATGCTCAACCTTGCGAGAAAACAAATGTGGTGGATCATGTTGGTTTACTCTTGGAGTTAGAACACATCCACGACTGACTCGTTCAAAGATGAAAGAAATTAAGACCAACTTCTTTGGTACACCTTATGTTATAGTTTGAATCAGATTTACGTTTTGATCTCCAACTTAACTAGAGTTATATACAATTTCTCTGGTACGTTTTGTAAAATTTTAATGACCGTATCCTCTATTCATCCTTGCTGAATAATTTCCTGTCAATTTAATGAAATTTCACTCTCTTTTTATTTTGGAAAAAAAAAAAAAACGATTTCTTATACTCACTATCTGACTTGATTATGTCAATTACATTCAAGTATGATTCGTTCATTCTCCTTGTCCACATAGCAATTTGTCGTTTGGTTTCTAAATATAGTTTCTTGGTGAATGTCCTTGATATAATTCAAATGTGAGCTGATATTCCAAACATCAATTGTTATCCTAGTGTTGAAGTATATATCCCACATTGGTGTCTGAAAATATTTTGTATCAGTATATAAACCCTTCATTATCAATTGGTTTTGAGGTGAAACTTCATTAGCTTTTATATGTAGAAGCTGAATTAGGGAATCAAAAGAAATCTGAAAATGAGATTAATTAAGTAGAGTAGTAGTAATATTATACTCTCTCCGTCTCATAATTACTGTTCAGTTTGGGTTTTCATTTCTAGTTCAAATTATACTAAAAGTAAAATCTCAAATTGGACAATAATTTTGGAATAAAGGAATAAAAGATACAATTGGAGACCGGTTCTTGGGTGGATGCTTCTTTTTGGATGTTGAGATGAGTAAACGTTACAATTGCCCAAACCAAATTCCAGGTTTCGATGGTCTCTACACCAATGACTTGCATTTTTGCGTTTAAATTTCTCTATCAGTTTACTCCCTTTTTTTTTTTTCAAAAAATAAAACTAAACCTAGTCAATGTCAAGGGACATTGGATGTATCATAAAATATAAGATTCCAACTTCTTGATGACATTGTAAAGTTAAATTTTGGGATAAATTTCGCCGCATTTACGGATTAAAAAAAAAAAAAACACCTTTTATGTTGTGTTTCTCTTGTAGATTTAGGTCGTTGTTTTGATCGGAGTTGCATAACTTATGCAGCATAAATGTTTCATAAATCATTTCAATGTATACACTCACGTCGGCGGTGATTGTAAAAGTATTTGGAACTTGGCGAATGAAATTAATGATTCCGTAAGCTTAAACTTTTAGCAGGTACATAGGTTTTACTATATACGAAGATATTCAAATGAAAGTTAATATTATTAGGTGGCGATTTCATTTTCTTAGCCGGAATTAGGAGATAAAACACATATCCAGTTAGGAAGGCATATAACATCATACTCCCTCCGTCCCATAATTATCGTCCAGTTTGAATTTTTATTTCTAGTTCAAATTGTACAAAAATTTAAATGCCAAACTGGAGAATAATTTTAGGACAAGAGGAGTACTATTCTCTAACTCAACTAAAAAAAACTTATGTATATTTTTCAAGAACCACACGAGTTATTATCCAATTTGACTATCCAGTATCCATGCATATCATTTTCATATATTATTGAGGATCGAATCAAAATAGGTTGTAAGCTTTTTGGAAATCACCATGTGTGTAAAAGTAGGGATAAAAAAACTACGCCTTCCCAACAAATTAACAGAACAAAAATTTACTTTGTAGGTTTGTCAGAATAAAAAAATCAAACACCACTGGTAACTAAATTTTACTATTTCCATTCACTTTTATATGTGGTTTTAGAGTTTGCATAACTATTATGGAACAAATGATTGAAATTTTAATTTAGGTATTCCCTCCGTCCCATAATTATTGTTCAGTTTAGATTTTCAGTTTTAGTACAAATTGAACTAAAAGTGAAAATCTAAACTGAACAAAAATTTTGGGACAGAGGGAGTATATTGTTTTTCTTACCCTCTAATATAAGTATTGGAATTCTATAAAAATTTGAAATTAGAGTGTAAAAAAAATATACTTGTCATTAATACATATGTTATTAAAAATAGAGAAAGATAGAGTGAAATTTGAAAATTTGTATTTAATACTATATTGTAAATGAAGTGAGACAAATAAAAAAAAATTAGATTCACCTTAAAGTGAGAGATAAAAGTGAATGGAGGTAGTAATAGCGTAAACATGTTTCTGTCTATTTTTCTTTTTTGGTGGGGTGAATAAAATTTTTTTATTAACTTTGGGAAGATGAGGAAGGTAAAAAGAAATTTGGGAGGCTGTCAAATGTCAGGTATAGAGAGATAGGGGATGGCTTGGAATACATAGGCAAAGGGTACTATAAATAGGAAAACGGTAACGACTCCGCAACGCCGGGTGGTCCCGTTAGCCAAAACTCGGGGAATCTGTACACGTGTCAGAATCACGTGGCTGGATGTCTCCTCCCCCTCTACTGAAGCGATTCACTTGTATTTATATTCTTTTTAATTGTAAACAAAGGAGAAAGAAGCAATAATTACACATTAATAAAAATAATTTAAGGTAAAATAATCACAGATCAATGGTTAAAAATGGGAAATTAATTATTTAAATAAATTCATGAAAAAATTTTGGAATTGTAGAAAAAATACCTTAGAAAAGTCACGGGTATACTAATATTCATTTTTGTCCAATGGTCTAATGTAGTACTATAATGTGAATTACTGTATTTCTCAAAGCAAAATTGAAACAAATAACAAAATTAATGTGTTTAAGATTATTTTTATATTCCCTCCGTCTCATAATTATTGTCCAGTTTGAATTTTTATTTTTAGTTCAAATTGTACTAAAAGTAAAATCTGAAACTAGACAATAATTTTGGGAAGATGGAATAGTTCTTTTTTTTTTTTCCGTTTTGTGGAAAATGTGACAAGTCCAATGTAAATGCTCCTTAACAATTAGGAAGGGGGCAAAACAGATAGATATGGTAAGTTTTGCTGGTAACCGTGGTGTAATTAATGGTATGATGATCAATTAGGAAAGCATACTGTCATTAACTTAGTTTGAATCAAAGAAACTGCCATTATTGTTGTATTTTAGTGTTGTGATTATCGTATATTATCTGCCATTCGTTTTTAAAACTTTGAATTTACTTTTGAGTTTTGAACTTCTCTAAATCGAAAACTTCTTTTTTTTTTTTTTTGAAATCTTTATTTGTAATGAAAGTTGGAGTAAGCCTCTATTTGAAAATTTTTAGAACGTCTTCTTTTGCGTTAAAAGATCTAAAAAAGTACATTAACGATGATTTTTTTTTAATAAAAACCTTGATTTTGTGAACTGTGTAGCCCAAATAATGCATAAATGGACATGGAGCAAAAAACATAACCTGAGAAACCAAAGCTAAAAAAATGAATATTCGGGTACCATTTACAATTTGACCAGATGATTAATTGCATTCCTGTGAAAATGACAATTTTTATGAGTAGGATTAAAAAATTACAGAACCAATCTGTAGTCTGATCTGTTCTTCTTAATATTTTACCTGTGTGTGTGAGTGTGTGTGTGGCTGATTCTTTTTCTTTGGTCCTTGCGCCCCTTCCTTCTTTCTTTCACGAGCCTTTCTTATTTTTTTTTCTCTCTCCTTTATTCGTACTCAGCCTCCCCCAATCGCATTACAATTTCTTTCCCTTCTTCCAGTTCTCCCCAAAAAAACACACACTCACACAGTCACAAACCCCAACAACAATTTCATTGCCCAATCCCCAATGCCCAGATTCTTCCTCCTTCCCATTCCTCAAACCTATACATCTTGAAACTTGTAAGAAAATTTTTTCTTTTTCATCAATTTAGGCTATTTAGCTCAAAATGAAGAGGGAATATCCAAGGACTTCATCCCAACCCCAAGAAAGCACCTTCTCCGGCGGGGCTGCCGGCGGTGGAGGAGCGACTTCTTCCGCCAGTGGGAGCTGTTTCACGACGGCGAGTTCAAACACCGATTCCACCAAAGGGAAGATGTGGGTCGACGAGAATGATGAGCTTTTAGCAGCTTTGGGCTACAACGTTAGGTCTTCCGACATGGCTCAAGTGGCCCAGAAGATTGAGCAGCTGGAGAATGTGTTCAATGGGGAAATCGATGGCTTATGCAATCTTGCTGCGGAAACCGTTCATTACAACCCTTCAGATCTTTCTTCTTGGTTGGAAACCATGATTTCCGAGCTCAACCCTTCAGATTCTTCATCTGCAGCCACGATTTCTTCCTTGGACAACTGTAGTTCAAGTGCTGCTCTGTCCACCAGTCATGTGATTTTTGACGATTCCTCCTTCGATTCCGATCTCACCGCCATCGCCGGCACCGCCGCCTACCCTCAAAAAATCCGGCCACCTCCGGCCGTCCCGGTGGTCCAGACACCGCCAATTCAGCAGGTCCGGTCACATTCACCGGTTGCCCAACCTCCACCTTGTAAAAGAATGAAGCCCTCTTCTCAAATGGGCGTCGCCGGAGATTGGACATCAATTCCGGCGGCTCCCCGTCCGGTTGAGCCGACGACGAGGCCGGTTGTTCTGGTTGATTCACAGGCTAATGGGGTTAGGCTTGTCCATGCTTTGATGGCTTGTGCTGACGCCATCCAACAGGAAAACCTGAAATTGGCTGAGGCTTTGGTTAATCAAATTGGGATGCTGGCTGTGTCTCAAGCCGGAGCTATGAGGAAAGTAGCCACTTATTTTGCCGAAGCATTGGCTAGAAGGATATATGGAGTCTATCTTCCCATCCAACACGATTCCGCTTTCACAGATATGTTACAGATGCATTTCTATGAAACTTGCCCTTATTTAAAGTTTGCTCATTTTACTGCAAATCAGGCAATTCTGGAAGCATTTAATGGCAAAACCCGTGTACATGTAATTGATTTTAGTATGAAACAAGGTATGCAATGGCCAGCTTTACTCCAAGCTTTGGCTTTGAGGCCAGGTGGTCCTCCTAGTTTTAGGTTAACCGGGATTGGACCACCCTCACATGACAACACTGATCATTTGCAAGAAGTTGGGTGGAAATTGGCTCAACTAGCTGAGACCATTAACGTCGAATTCGAGTACAGAGGATTTGTGGCTAATTCTATTGCTGATTTAGATGCATCCATGTTTGATATACGGGAAGGGGAAACAGTAGCTGTTAATTCCATCTTCGATTTGCATCAACTGTTAGCAAGGCCCGGTGCCATTGATAAAGTTTTGACCTTTATCAAAGAATTAAGGCCTGAAATAGTGACTGTGGTGGAACAAGAAGCGAATCACAATGGCCCTGTTTTCTTGGACCGGTTTACCGAGTCATTACACTATTACTCGACCCTTTTCGATTCCTTAGAAGGCTGTGGCGGCGGCGGAGGAAACAGCAGCGGTAAAGATGGTAGTTCCGGTGGTGGCAGCGGCGGTGTCATCAGCGATCAAGATAAGGTGATGTCTGAGGTGTATTTAGGGAAACAGATCTGCAATGTTGTGGCTTGTGAAGGGGTTGACCGGGTTGAGAGGCATGAGACTCTGGATCAATGGAGAGCCCGGTTCGGGTCATCCGGGTTTACGCCGGTTCATTTGGGTTCCAATGCATTTAAGCAGGCTAGTATGTTACTGGCATTGTTTGCTGGAGGGGATGGGTATAGAGTGGAGGAGAACAATGGATGTTTGATGTTGGGATGGCACACAAGGCCCTTAATTGCCACCTCGGCTTGGAAACTCAGTCCTTAGGCTTGTCGAGTTGATCGGAACTCAGGACGGGCCGATTGACGAGTTGATCGGAACTCGGATTAACTCAGTTTTGGGACGAACCACAGATCAGGGTCTCTGCTTTTAGCTTAGGTGCCTTTGCGAGGGCCACATTGTGTATCTGTCTCTCCGATGTTGCATTTTGTTTTTCTTGAATTTTTATTAAGATGGTTATACATATCCAGTGTTTGTAGGTTTTGAAATTGAATATCTCCTTTTCATTTTTATGGGGTAGAATTATGTAACATTTTGAGGGGTGAATCTTGAAGAAAAAGGTGAAATATCTATGTGTATATATAAGTATGTAGCGTTTTGCCTAATAAAAAGATATGGGGCGTCTCTAGTTGTTTTTGTGGATTCTTTGATTGTGATGTGTGACGTTCATGGCAAAATGGGATATTTGTGGAGTGTGTGTTGTATAAACACTTTGAGAATACATTGGAAAAGATCGCAACTTTTCTTAAGGAATGCTAACTCCTTTCTACTCACTTTACCATGTATGCCCACAGATGATAAGAAATTACTCCAATCCTAGCTCAAACTTGAGTTTAAGAAAGATGAAATTAGGTCAAGTTTGAAGGTACATAGTTCCCTTATCATGTTTAATTCGATGAGTTTATTGTTGTTATTGGTTTTTTTTTTTTTTAAAAAATAAAATAAAATTTCTGAGTTCAAATGGTGTAATACGATTTAGTTAGCATAATTTTTTTGATTCGACGAGTTTGTTATATTTTCGAGTTTATTACAACATTGACTTTTTTTCTCTCTAGCTTTCAAGTGGTGTAGCATGGTTTGGTTAGTTTGACAAGCGGTTGTGACTACAATTTTCAAATTTTGCATTTTTGAAAATCGTCTCAAATTTAAGTCAACTTTGTGATTGGAGAAAATATTTGGTTGAGATTCAGTCGTTTATACCCTATTAGAAGGGAATGTGCCTTTTTCCATTATATCCCCAACTTCTGCGTAAACTAAAAAAAACAATGATTTGCAAAAATGTCAACAACTTAAGAGGCAATGAGATGGTACAGAACTTGCTTTTATTTAATCAATGTTAAATTGATCCCATTGCCGGCCTGCCGGCCGGTCTTCATGTGATGTAAGGAGTCATAGTCGATAAACAATTAATTTAGTTCTAGTAGTTATTAACTATGCGAGATTATTATCATTCACCAATATCTTTTGTTCTTAAACAAAAGCAAAGAGTAATCATTCAAGCACCTACCTCTAGCAGGTCTCCAATTCTCCATATGGCTGATTATAATTCAGATTAGTTTCTTAATTAGCATATTCGGTAGAGAAGAATACACTTCACCTAATGGGTAATTAGTAAATGAAATACTCCCTTCCTCCCACAAAAATAGTCCACATTGAGTTTTGAGTTTTATACTGTTTTTAGTATAAATTGAAAATTCAATATGGACTGTTTTTTTTTTTTTTCAGACGGAGGTAGTATGATTTATTTCAGTTGTAACATTTTATCCTCCCATTTTCCTAATTATCGCGTTTCTACTTTTCTTTTTTCATTTTTTGTTCTTTAAACAAAGAGAAAAGGCTTATAATTTTGATAAAAGCATTACTGATACTCGATCTGTCCCAAAATTATTATCTATTTTGAATTTTTATTTTACGACTAAAGTAAAAATCCAAACCGGGCAATAATTTTGGGACAGAGGGATTAGTGTTTGATAAATTTTTGGTCAAAATGGTCAAATACCTCTGAATTTTACCTTCATTCTGACGATATACATTATAGATTTTATAAGCATAATTAACTAAAAAAAATCTTGGCCTTGTTCATGTACCCACCTGTCTAAGAATTATTGTTTAATGAAGGTCCACATCAAAGATCAATAATGTGAGTAATCACCAAACCATATTTTACAAGATTAATTACAGATCATACACAATTTTAATAATAAGTTGGCCACGTTAGCGGGACGATTAAGGATCGTTAATACCTCCATCATCATAAGATATAATATTTAAAAATATATTAAACAATTTACATGTACTTATAGGTGTCATTGTCATTTCTAAGCAATTTGATAGATCTTAATCCTAGTGATTCTCTACATCGATGTTAACAATAATATGCCGTCCAAATATTCGATGAAAGTATAGGAGCTAATACATTAAAAGAATAATTTAAATTATAATAATAGTAACAATATGATGTCCATGTGAAATTTAAATTGACTACAAAGTACAAACTATAGTACTATTAGCGAATTTGTAACGAATGCTTTGTAACGATGTTTGAGCTCCGAAGCATAAGATATAGCTTCAACCTTTAACCAACTTTTCTAGAGTGGAGTTTCCATAATATATAACCGAAAAAAAAAACAGTATCTATAACCAGAAAACCAAAAAAACGTAAGAAAAAAAAAGAAAAAAAGAAATCAGTATCTTTAGTTGCCTTTATGCTTAATTCGGACATTGTCAAAAACTTTTGCACGAATAAATTCTGCTTTATTACTTCTACGGTTCTAGTACTCTTTTTTTTTTCCCCTTTTGTGCTGGAATGGGCCTAATTAAGTCCAAAGGCTTTTTAGGACGTAGAAACTGAGCGAGAAAGTGGTTAAATTATAGTAGTAATTGTCAATTCCACGACAAGAGAATTATTCCTGGCCAGTGATCTGAAAATGCTAAAAGGCAACATATTAAAGGTCCTTGTGGAATTTACGATGAGGTTACGATCATGAAGATTAGGAACCATCGCAAAAGAAAGGATGAAAAAGTTAATGAAACCTTTTTCGGTGTATATATGTATATTTTTACATTTTTAAAAATCCAAACACACTCTATTTAAATTCCTGTGTATAACACTATTTAAATTTTGTTGGTTGTCCATAATTATTATTTCGATCAACCTGAGTTAAAATTTGTACATGTATGTTTCCTTCAGGAAGCAAATTTCTCTCAATAAATAATATAATCGCTATTGTATGGTTTGAATTTGAACAGTTATATATCATAATAAATTAATTATGTATTTTTATCATTTGGACCAAGTACTCGTAATTGAAACTTAAAACCTTTACAAAAGTTAGTGAAAACTTTTGTAACCTGAATCACTAAATATTCACTATCCTCGAAATTCATTGGCAATAGGATCCAAACGTAAGAAACCTCGGGGGAAAAAAAAGGTTACCACTTTAGAGTTAAATTTGACTTGTTTAATTCTTCCATCTTTCAAAGGTCACTTGTATCGACCATTGCCAAAAGAAATGACGCAACTAAATCAATTCATCATTTATGTAATTATAACACCTTTTCCACTCGATCCAAAGACATGCACAATCTACAGAACGTATTACTTGGATTCGATTTCACTTTTCATAAGTTAATTGTTTTACTAAGTAAAGTTAGTGAACGATTATCCATATTTCAAACACTTCATTATTGTAGTTTGTAATAAATATGTTGTGATTTTTTTTTCATGTTAGTATGTATCGCATGTGTAACTAAAATTATTGAAAACTCGATTTTAATTTGGCGACCGTATTATCATATATACCAGAAAGATAATTGTACATTGCAGATAGATCATTGATGTGATTTCACCAATTTGAATTTTATAGCTTTCAACTTGAAAACTTAATTGAAAGAGAAGCTTTTTTCGTTTCTTTTCTTTTCTTTTTTTCCCCTTGAAGATATGTACAATTTTAGAAAAGGGAAAGAAAAGTGCTTGAAAATTACGGATAGATAACCAGGATTACCTAATTAGATGGAGAAAATGACAGGAGGTCATGAATATTTTCCTAAAGGCACAAGCAGTAGAAACAAGTTACTGTATTAAATATAATATTGTGCATGAATTTCTTGTATCCGAGAATTTTTGGTCGCTGTCTCGGTGAGGATGATCATGAACTCTAATTAGTCTAAAGAGAAATTTTGAGAAAGGTGTTGAAACTGAAAAGAGGAGTGCTATGGCGGGCTGGACCCAACTTTGACTCTACATCGAATTTTATTCCATCAGTTCCAAAACACGAATTATACTTTCTGTACCATACATTATAGAAATCATTTCTGATAAACGAGGTATTGTGGTATATTTAAACGTGATATACTTGTGTAGTTGTATTCAGTTGATGATTTGTACCAAACTCAATTTGGCTTTGGAAACGTTAAACTCAACCTAAGATGCTCTTATGACGTTGTTTTTTTTGTTTTTTTTCTTTCTTTTCTTTACTTTGTTCATCTGAGTTTCATTATTTTAGATTTTCTTTTTTTGCCCTAAAATAATAACCATGTTTATAACATTATTTGGAACAGAGCAAGTGAAACAGCTGGTTTCATATGTTGTATGAATATTCTCATGGTATATGGTAGAGGTTGAAATGCCGATTCAATCAACCACTGAATGGAAAAATTGTAGCATGATGTGCCAGAAGACAAGAGAAGGACAATGCTGATAAGAAATGATGAGAACTTTGAGAAATGTAAACATAAGATTGACAAGAATTAGCCCAAAAGAAAAGCACCAAAATCTTCAAGGACCAGTTATGAACAAAAGCATTGAATCAACCAAAAGCCCATTATAAACACATTAGATTGGACCATAAATTAATTGATTAACGCACAACAATGTGAAATGATTTGAGAAGTAACATTGGATTGCCTCTCAGTTAAGCAAAATTGATATACTACAAATTGAAACAAGCAATATATTAATATGAATTTAAGTACTAATCAATCCTTTAAATGGCTAGTAAATTAGGTATCTAAGCTTTCATTTGAGGCCCCATACATGCATAATATGCCCACTTGCAGCTGGAGAGGTCACATCGTATAAAAACATTTCAAAGCCCACATGCCCTTTTTAGTTTGGAATTCTTTGCCTTCTTTTCTTTTCCCCTTCACCTTCAAAGATTTTTGTGATGTGTCTTTGAGATTTTGCTTGCCAAGAAGCCATGTCAAACTTAAACTCTTCCAAAGTTAACATGTTACATATGATCTATTCTTGAACTAGTAAACTCAGCATACAACTGCAATCAAACATGTTGCATAGGCTCTGTTGGTTTCCTTTTTCTTATGGGGTTTTTTTTTTTTTAATTGTCCCATCCCATCATATCTTTTACATTTCAATATACATTTTCACATTTTCGTGCAAAATACACATCAAAACACACATTAAAAAAAATGATCTAAACATAAACTTGAGTGAATTTTAGTTTGTCCATATCAAAAAGCGAATCTTATTTGTTATACAAAAATAGTTTAGTAAACAGTGACAGAGGGAAATTATTAGATGCAAAGACCTTGTTAGAAACAAACAGTATCTGAAGAACTTTGCCATTTGTTTTGGAAGGCATTATTATGTTTTCTAAACCTAAAATTCCATCAGCTGTGATGGAAGATAGTAACCATCGAACACCAAGTCGTCTGTACAAGTTTTCCAATGAAATTTGACAACGATGAGTTCTTTGGGTCAATTTTTCTCTTGCATGCATAACCTCTGAAAACTAGAGCGATTTCATGTGAAACCTTGTTAGTTGTTAAGAGGGTGTTGCGCTAAGATGGAAGGGTTAGGTGGAATGATAAGGATTATATATAACTGACTAATTGTAACTATCGGAAATTCATATATCTTTGTTGGAGGTTTCAAACAAATGTTCTCTAATCCTAAATCAAGTGTAACAATCTCGTACCCACAACACAATGTATTGTAATTATTATGGGATGAAGCCGCAAGTTGTAGGATCACAGATTTCGGAAGGAGATCAGATAGGCGACCATAGAGGTGGTGGTTCTCATCTCTGTGGTTTTGGTGGATGGTCAATGTCAATAGTTGGACATGTCGGGAAACTCACTGACTTTTTAGTCTTTGATGTGATTTTCCTTCTAAAATATTCGGGCTAATTTACACTTAATATCAATAGTTCACTTCGCAAACAGTGATAGCGTCTGATATAATTTCTAGAGCAAAAAAAAAAATAAAATTATTCCACACGCGTCATTTGGATGGAGATCTCGTTGCGGAACCTACTTTTTTTTATAAAAAAAAAAGAAAAAAGAAAAGAGGATAGACACATTAGAAGAAGTTGAACCAATTTTCTTGCAATGCATGTACTTAATCTAAGAATTTGATTTTCGACATCTCAAGACTCGAGCGCTTATAAAAAGCATATATCAATTTCTGAGGTTTCCTTTGATTTATTATCAATCCAACTCTGTTGTTATTCGGTGCGTTGTTTATATGCTCCAAGAATTGGACATCTACAAATAATAATAAAATGGGCCTTTAGATAGAGTTCTCATTTCTGTTGGATTTTTCCATGGGACCTGGGCTCTTTTTGTTTGGTAAAAACTGGGTTGAAACTTGGATTTGGGTTAAAAGGAATTTTGTTTGGTAGAATGCTTAGAGAATTGGACTAAACAGCACACTTATGGTAATATGAGGTTATGATTAAGCAAATATCCAAATTTTATGATTAAAGAAAAAGTGGTGACAATAAAATGCATGTATATACATAATGAAATGATATAACTGACATACAAAATGATGAAATATTAATACTAGTTTTTAGAGCATTTTATATCATTTCATTTTGATATTCATTTGACATGAGCATTCAAGAGTATCACTTTTTTTTTTACTTTTTGTAAGAATGATATATTTTGTGAAATTATATACAGTGAAGTGAGATAATGATCGTTGTAACGAAAGTGACAATATTTTAATTGTTTCTTATCATGTTGATAGTTATTATTAAGAGCTTGTTCTGATTTTTGTTCTTTTTTGCTTTTTATGAAATCGCTTGGTAACCCATTGCAAACTATATGCATCTTTTTTCTAGATGTATTACGATTGTCCCTCTTTTCAGCTGGATCGAAGTGTCACGATATGTTTGATGTCTTAATCTGACAACAACTACTCAAAAATCTGTATTAAATGTTTTAACAAAATAAAAAAGGTTAATAAATTAAAATAAGAATTTTAAAAAAAATGCATTGTGACGAATTAATACTAAAAATCCAATTTCCTTTTCTATTTTCCATTAACTGAAAAACCAAAAACTCCCTACGTCTCTTATAATTTCCTTAAAAAACAGCCAAGGCGGCGGGTTAAAGCTAAACCGTGGAAAGGGTCGGCTGATATTAACCCACATTTTTCTCGACAAACCTCCAAAATATATAAAAACAACGCATTAAATAATTTTTTTATTAAAAAAAAAAACAGAAACAAAACAGAAAACCCAACTCCAAGTGAAAATCTAAAAATTATTAAAATCCCAACTCATAAACCACAAAGGAAAAAGGAAAACAAGAAACAACACGATTAAAAAACTGTTTGTTAAGAGTTAAATTAGACAACCCTAATTAAAATTCGTTTCCCTTCGCAAGTACTATAAAAGTCTTCTGCCTTTTTCCCCAACCTTCGTTCTTCATCGCCTCCTCCTCCAGAGAAAACCTCCCTATCTCTTCTTCATTATTTTTATATTCTATTCCGTTCTTCCGATCAATTTTGCCGGAGAGAATTCGGTGTTCTTTGTATGTTGATTTTCATACGAAATCCCAATCCCTTTATCTGATCCTTTTTTTTCCTCATCTGGGTTATTGTGAATGGTGGAAATCTCTAGTGATCTGTTAATGATCTCCCTTGTTCATTCAAGAAGGGGGATCTCTTCTTCTTCATTGGCTTCCTTCTTGTTCGGTTTCGGTTGCTGCAAAGAAGGCTGGTACTACCGCTGCCTCGGCGTCGACCCGTAGACCGATTTTCCGAGATTACAATTTTGGGATTTTTCTTTTTCTAATTTTTGTTTTTCTTCAATAATTCATCCACAACCCTAAATTATTCCGATTGTTTTCGCTCAATTTTTTCTGATCTTTCCGGTAGATCTTTTTGGGATTCTTTTGATTTGGGAGAAAAAAGGTTTTAAAAAAAATTTAGAAAGATGTTGCTGCAGAAGAAGAAGAGCCAGGCAGCGGCGGCGGCGGCGGCCAAGGGGAATAGGCTATTGATAAGCATTACGGTGTTGGGTTCGGCCGGGCCGATCCGTTTTGTGGTCAGCGAAGGGGAACTTGTAGCTGCTGTCATCGATACCGCTCTGAAATCTTACGCACGCGAGGGTCGCCTTCCTGTTCTTGGCACCAATCTCGACAACTTCGTGCTTTATTGCCCATGTGCTTCAACTGAAGGTAAATTGAACCAATTCCTGTTTTGCTGTATTATTTGAATTAGTGCCACATTTATCCCTTTTTGTTTGTCTCTCATTGTTATGTGGTATCTGGAATTGGGCATGTTTGGCTGCTGGATTGGTTTTTTTTAATTGGTTGCTTCATTTGTATTGAGATGAATTAGTTGTGATATCCATGAATTGTGTTGTGTTCTGTCTGTTTCAATTGAAGCTCTGAACGAACATGCTTGCATTGCTATGAGAATGTGGTTTTGGTTTAGTCAGAATTGTTGGGCTAAATTACTGATGTTCAATTGGTATTCTCTTTCAGCTTTGAGTCCGTGGGAGACAATTGGTTCCCTCGGGTTCCGAAACTTCATGCTCTGCAAGAAGCCACAGGAGCAGAAGACCGATGATGCTGGAAAGCCGGTTGCTCCAATCACTAGGAAGAGCTCTGGCTCTGGAATTTGGAAGTCCTGGTTCCACAAATCACACAACAACCTGAAGGTTCCCTCTCATTGAAGAATTATTATTGAAGCTTTTAAATAATGCCGCCGGCAGCTGTAGACTTAAGGAACTTGATGTTTTCTGGGCTATTAAGAGATTGTTCCAGCTGCTGTTGCTTTTTGGTGTCTGTCAAGATGCTGGTTGTTGGATGTTTAGCTGTTTCTTTGTGTCTTTTAAGAAAACGGGTTTCAGTTGTTTTAAGATTATGTAATAAGGGCAGGGTCATTGCTCGTTTTTGCCCTCTGGTGTTGTTTTATTAGTGTGACAATTCCCTAAAATGTCAGCTTTTCGGTGCTGATATTCATTCCATTCGACATTGTTGGTGAATGAATTTGCGAGTTTTATGAATGAGCTTTTTGTGTCGATCTTTATGTACCCATTGCAAATGTCAGCGCGATCTTCAATATTTTCAATGTTGATACTATGTAGACCTCCTCCGAGTTATGCTCTAAATTTCATAAACTTTTCCTGACAATGAATTTATTGTGGGATTAAGCACCCTAGTTGTTATACACTCTCCATCCTATAATTATTAATTTTGAGATAGAGGGAGCATTCTTTTGATCCAGGAATTGCATAGTTAGAAATATCCTAATACCGTAATCGACATAAAACTAGAAATATCCTAACGTGTCACGGGTTTATTTTTTCAAAGTAACGACCGTGCGGCATTAGCACTTAAACAACCAACGAGAACGTGCTAGCTCAGCTTTAAGACCCACAATTCGTGCAAAGCTAGACAAAGCCTCAAAGAACGTAGACAAAGAAAGCTAAGAACGATGTAGGCATAAAGAAAGAACGGAGAGCTTGAAGTATGCTTGAGAATGCTTCACTCAAACAAAAGATAGTTTACAAATGAAGGGGGCATGGGGTATTTATAGGCAAACCCCAAGTTCCAAAGAATTCTAGAGAATTCTACGTATATAATAAAATAATGGAATTCTAGAGAATTCCTACCATAAAATATTCTAAGTCCAAAATATCTATAAGTCTCTAGAATCTTTCACACGGTTCTAGCAAACCCGGGTAACTTCCACACGGTTCCACCCATTTCTAGAGAATTTCGAGTCTCTCAAGAGAATTCCAGAGTCTTCAAGATTTGACCGGAGAATTCCACAAGGCTCTAGACCGTTCCGTCCCATGTCCGTCTACGAAAATAACCCATTTCGCAGCAAACCAGGGGAAGAAAAACTGTCCGTGACACTAACGCGTAATCGACATAAAACCAGCTAAATCATGAACTCCCAACATTAGTATTGTTCATAATGTGAAGGGCGGATATTGGTGTGGAAGAACAAAACTCTTATCCCCCGCCTTCTTTACTGCCTCTCATCCTTCATCTCCCTCCTCTTTCCCTCCTCTTTCCCTTGTTCTGGTAGTAGTAGCCCAGCATGGGCGTTATAGTAGCTGTACTACTGTTTGCTGACTACTATAGTGGTATCATCTCCTTCCATCTAAATTTAATAGTCGAATAATAATATGCTAAGTTCAAATGATAACATAAATTGGATTATTAAAATAGGTATAAGAGTGATTTTTATTCCTTTCACTTCATAATTATCCCTAGAATAACACAACACGGGACTGAATTATTTATTAAATGCAGGCACGTAAAGGTTATTTCTTTTTCCAAAGAAAAACAATATCGGTGGACAGAACAGGTTAAAAGATCCAATCTTTTTTTTGCAGGCAATTGATGAGATAACGACTGATCACTGATCAGCCTAACGTGGTAATCAAATCTTGTTTACACATGGGGTTCTGATTCATATGTCCCCCTTTTCCTGGTTTGATAAGTCATTTATGTTATGGACGGAATGATGCAATCCAAAGTCATATTTCACGAGTAAGCAACAACGATCTATATTTACCCAAAATATCTCTATGCACAAAAATAACCAAACCAATCTAGGCAGGAAGAAAAAAGAAAAGTAAAATCCCAAGTTTTTCATGGAGAAGTTTACTCCTCCATCAATTTGCTGTGTCTGTTTCTTTTTGGGTCTTCTTGGAATCTTGAGGAAACAACCATTAGGATATTCCTTTGCCTAAAAAATCATCAATTAAGTAGGTAAATGATGGGCATTGCTCTGCTTAAAAAATAATAAAAAAAAAGAAAGAAAAATTGTTCGAGATGGTCAAATTGAGAAGTGGGCTGATAAGTTATGGAGCATATATCATGCCTTCTTCTTGCTGTTCATTGAATTAGGAGTAGTATTATTGATTTGGACATTTCCTTCAACGGACTCGAGTGTACTAAAGTCAATACGAGCAGCTGCTGATCAATATAAACTATGAGAATAATATTTTGCTGTGCGTATTTTTTTTTTTTTTTGTTTTTCTCCCTGGGAATAAAGCTGATCAATAATAGTAGTAAATGTACAACTTGATCCTCCAAAACCAAAAGCATGTGTTTTTATTTTCATTCAACGAATCACGTGGTATTCTGCAACAGCAAAGAGTGGAGTGACCAATTTGATTCAACAAATTTCAGAATCTAACATACCCGTGACGTAAAATTATGTTCAATTTTCGCTCAAACATTAAGAAGGTATCTTCATAAGGTACTGTTTTTTCTGCTCTGAAGGTGTGATTAATTGAGGAAACTATATACTTCTGATAACTTCTACTCTCTCTGTCCCAAAATTATTGTCCAGTTTGAGATTTCACTTTTAGTACAATTTAAACTAAAAATAAAAATCCAAACTGGACAATAATTATGGATCGGAGGGAGTATTTTCCTTTTGCAAATTGTAGATTTTTTTTTTCTTTTTTCCCCTTTGTTCATAATTAATCAAAGTCTCAATCAATCATATGGTGTCAGTAATGCACATGTATATTGATGAAATATTTGTACGGGCAGCTGGGTTGTCGAGTGTTAAACTATTCATATTCCCACGTTCTTTTTGCACTGTTTTCCTTCTTGTGTGATATTTCGTCCCTTTGCTTCGGAAATTTAATTAAATGCCATAACAAGTTGATGAATGGTCCTTCAGGAAAGAAGAAAAAGCGAGTTGATAATGGAATCTTCCTATCCAATACCTTATGGTAGGTATTATAGGTTGTATAAGTCCATTAAGGTAGCTTCCCCAGGCAATTAATAGTTGACTCTTGAAATAATTGAAATAACCCTCAAACTTGACTTGTAAAATATAGTTGGTGTTTGGACAACGTTTTGTTTAATTTTTGATTTGGATTTAGGAGGAGATTTAAAAGGTAATTTAGTTTTTGATTTGGTGATTATTAGAGTAAGTGACAATTTATGAAATCAAATTAGTACAGTGATCAAACTAAAGACTTTATAATAATTTAGTGACCATCGACACTAATTTTTTCTTCACCACCGGCAGGCCGTCTGATCAAATTCTGACAAGTCGGCTGGAATTTGGTTAGCCGGCGGTGTAAGCCGGTGATGGAAGTGGTTTGGTGATGGTTGACAAATATTATGGAAAAATAATGTTTGAAATAGTGCAGCCTTTCATATTTTCCACGGAGTAAATGATTAGTTCACGAAGAGTATACAACTCACCACAAACAGTACACTTAATAATGTTAAAGGGATGAAATTGTAGTAATTGAATAACGAACAATCATGCAACAACCACATTACATAAGAAATTTTAATTCTTATCCCTCAAATAAATGATTGATCTCTGAATTTATGTTCTTAAAAATTGTTATGTCAAAAAGACAAGAAACGTTGGTCTTTCTAGAAAACTAAGAATTAGATAATGAGAATGAATCTTCCATTGTTTGGAGCAAGGTGATAAAATCCTCTAGATAGTCAAAAAAGTAAGCCAACTAGGGCCATAGTTAAACGGTTAACATAAAATTAATATTTTTTTGAATACGTGATTTTCCTTATTTTTCTAAAAAATGAGGACAATATTCTTCCTAGTTCTCTTTTCCATTTCTTCTTCACATTTAACTTACTTTTACAAAAGGAATTCCCATAACCCCTCCCCTTTTGGGGTTTTCATCATTTATATAAATCTCCGATCAAATTCCCCCCCTATTTAAACCATATTTCAGACAATTTTTGTGCTTGATCAGAGGACCAACGTTTACAACCACTTCGACTTCTCATACGCCGGTCCTATGTATGACATAATGTATGTGCATATTGTTTTCTTGTTTGCTTGTTATGTATTATTGCTGCTATATGTTTCTACTAAAAGAAATTAAGATGTAGAATGTTAGAGATTCTGTCACGCATCAGAAAATTTTACTATTACAACTTAATATAAAAGATTTTTGTCTGTCTTCAACGATTATTCATTGGGTTTAAACTCCATGAACTAACTTGTTTTTACTACTGAAATACTGAAATCACTATTAGATTTTTTTCTAATTTAGGAAATGGGAGAAATTAGTGGTTTTTTATTTTGAAGGTTTGGAATTAAAATTTATGTACACTAAGTGCGTATTATATTAATTTTTTTTTGGATTTGACCGCAATTTGACTTGTTCTTTGTTCACCAATCGCCACAATGGATTAGTATAGCCCATTAACATTGCAGTCATTCACAGATATCCCATCCAAATGAATTTGATGGGAATGGATGCCAGAATCCAATCATCTTCATATCCAATCTAACAATTACATCTCTGTAACCAGGTCCAATAGGAAACCTCCCAAACCCAACAAGCCCAATGCTCCTAATTAATGTTAATTCCACTTTTATTTTCTAATTTAAAATCTCCTTTATACTTGTATAAAAAATTTAGCACAAAATTTATCTATTTCTTATATATATTGAAAAAAAAAATCCAACTATTAATTGTGATATATATTCTTTTAGATTTGGTTGCGATTTCAATTTATTTTATTTTTTTACGGATTCATTATTCTATATGCTGATTCATGTAAGTAGCAAATTATATATTTCCATCTTATTCCACTTCCTAAAAGTATGATATATTTTCATTCATGATGAGATCTTTCCTCGTTTTTTTAATTGCCTAATGGTTATGTTTTTCTTCTTTATTTCTTTTCTTTTCTTTTTTTTTTTTTTAAAAAATTCGCCTTCAACAACTCCCGTAGTTGTGAGCATTAAACATTCTGAAACAAGTTTTAGCTAGTAATAAATATGTCCATAATTTTTAATATGAACGTGGTTTACATTTTATTATTATTTTATTTTTTTTCTATCTTAGAAATATAATATAAGAAAAAAATTTGGACCTTAAGACCTTAACCGCGCGGCTAACGCGGTGATATATGCTTGTTTTTCTTTAATTATTTTGTGGGTAAAAATGCTTGTTCATTTTCTAACCGTATCTCCTTCATACTTATTATCTAAAATATTATACAAAAATTTATGAACTTAATGATTGGAATGGGTTGTCCTTGTTTTTCTACATCGTGAGGAGGCAAGTCATCCAAGTTCTCCTACATCTTCCATTCCATGCATACACATCAAATCAAGCTTAATTCTAAGTGCCATTGATTCTCTGTTTCTCTACCGCGGCTAGCATTTCTTTTCTTCTTTTCGTCTTGTTTTCTGGGGAGGCTGCATCTATATATATACTGGGAAAATGACGGTTATGAATTCTGTTGGCCTTCTTAGAATTCAGGTTCGTAGGGGAATCAACCTCGCTGTTCGTGACCATGTTAGTCATACGAGTGACCCTTATGTTGTCATCAGCCATGCCGGCCAGGTCCGTGTTCTATACTTTATTACTATCTCTTTCATTGTACCGGAAACCTAAATATATCTTTCTCGAAATGAGGGTGATGATAAATTTCGTGAGACAAAGCTACATGTTCATTTCGCTTTCATTTTCATTAATTTTTATACGCATTTTTTTTTATTTACGCGACAAATGCAGCTAATTTATACGCAAATTCTAGATTTTGTTTTCATTTAAAACTGCGACTTAGAAAAAGAACCGGAAAGAATGATATATATGGAAAATGCCCGAAATACCTTCAACTCATGATGTGAACTTGTGTATTCTTTTGCAGAAAGTAAGGACAAGTGTGGTGCCCAAAAATTGCCAACCAGTATGGAATGAAAATTTGACTCTTCCACTCAAGGATCCCAATGTCCCAATTACTCTGGTAAGCAACTTGATTAATAGCCGTTCTTGTGGGGAACAACATTGTTATGGGTTGTTCATGTGCTTGGCAAATTCTTCTATTCCATCATATGCTGTTTCAGTGCAAAAAAAAAAAAAAAAAGGTCATTTTTGACGGAAAAAATATAATCGTGGGTTTTTTTTTTCTTGGTATGTCACAGCGCGTGTTCGATAAAGACACATTCACGGAAGATGATGAGATGGGGGATGCTGACGTAAACATAAAACCATTTTTGGAGTGCTTGAAAATGGGATTGAGAGAACTCCCAGATGGTACTAAAGTTGATAGGGTTCAACCAGCCAAGAACAATTGCCTCTCCAAAGAGAGTGCCATTATCTGGAACAGGGGTAAAATGGCTCAACAGATGTACCTGAAGTTAAGAAATGTTGAATGTGGTGAAATAGAGATCCAAATCGAATGGCTCGATTTCCCCGGTTTGAAAAGCCCCGTGGAATTCTATTAGTTAAGGTTTATGTGTATAAATAATAATGCAAATTCCGCCTGACGCCTGTCAGGGGTGGAAAAAAAATATTACTCATTAACGGAGTAATTAGGAGAACAATATAATAGGTTTATTGGAACTCGCTACTAATGCGAAGTGTAATGATATTACAGTTATGTATTTATTTGATCTAAACAAATATTTTTTTCTGTTCTGAAATGACTGTCCAACTTATTTTTATAGTTTACTTTGATCGTTACGTGTACTAGAGTTTCATTACTTGTTGGTTTAGAGTGGATGGGAGACCAATAAAACCCAATTCCTTGGTAGAAAATATCTTAAAAGAAATGTGCTTTGCTAATGAAAATGCTCAAACTATGATATATTGTTCTTGATGACCACGTTGTTAACCTCAAGAATATTCCAATATCCTCTCAAGAAGATATTACACAACTTTTTTGTTTTCTCTTCAAAATAACAATAAAGGAAGTGAAACTCTAATTACATTATGTATTTATATTGCAGCCACGATGAAACTTAAATAAGAAGTTCATAAGCTTCAAATTACTTGTCTACACCTGAAATGCCAAAAATTTTGAGAAATTGCGATTTTTCATAGATATGCTTTAATTTCACAGCGCATTCTTACTAACAAAATTCTTAATATACGTCGAACAATTCTTGTATGATTTCCAAATGTGTCGTTAACTCGTCGTGCCCGTGTACCATCATCACACCCCTAGTGCTTTGCAGTTACTGTCGACAACCTACATATAAAATTAATTGCAAACCTTTAAAAATTAAAACTTAAAAGGACCTCACAACAGTGTTGCCAGGTTCGGACCGGAGCTTGACTCGGCACAGGTAAGAAGTCGAGTGAATCGGGGGTCGCCTCGGGTATTGACTCGGATGACGTCATAATGACGTAATAAATATTAATAAATAAAAAATATATTTTAGTAAAATTTTATAATTTTTATATACATTTGTTTATTGTTAAAATCATATTAGTGCTTCATAACTTTCAAATGGGCTTTGATAAAACAAAATTATGACATTAGCTAAATTATTAGTTTAAATTAACTCTTATTATAATTAAAAAAATAAATAAATTTGATACATTATTGACTTTTATCAATTAAAAAAATATATTGCATGTTTAAAAATATATTTGGTTATAATTTTTCTTTACTTTAGTTTAAAATGATCAATATTGCTTGAGTTATAAATATTTAATTTTTGTTCTAAATAATGATTATAACTCAATTTGATAGGTATGATGTGGGATGAATGATTAATCCAAAAATTTAGACTTATAAATTTAAAATTAAGAGTTTGAATTTACAATTATAAAAGTTAGGGGGTCATTAAAAGTGTAAGGAACCTAGTTGAGGACTAAAAGTGAAAAATCAGCTTCAATAAACCTCAAAAGTAGTACAAATTTTTTTTTAAAATTTAAAAAATGAGCTCAAAAGTCAAAACCCAGTTCAACCCGGATTAGACTGATTTTTTATTTAACCGGAATCTTGACCAGTTTTGACCGACTCTTATTTAAACGATTTTATCACCTGCTCAGCTCGGCTTGAGCTCCGGTTCCCGGTTAACCCGGTTCAACTGGCCGGTCTGAGCCGAGCTTAACAACACTGCCTCACAACTGAAGCGAACTCATATTACATTGACTTTGAAGCATTTGGTTTTAGACTTGGAGAAATATTATATCATTTTAATTTTTTTTGTTACTTAATAGGTTTCTAAAATTATTTTTCATTCTAATTTAGATTTGAGCCGGATAAACTTTTGTCGAGAAACAAAACTTTATCAACAAATATTTTAATTATTGCTTTCTATTCGCGAGTTCGAACTCGTATCATAATTAAACTTACCTAATATTTTTGATTATTTATCACTTGAACGAAGTGTTTATTGATTACTTTAAATTCATCACCTGAAAGCGATATTGATATCGGGAGGGGAGGGAATATGCTGTTTATGTTTAATTCAAATATCCATTAAAAAAAAAGATATCCTTACACGAAAACAAAAATCTAAGAACTTTTTGGCTCTTAGTGTGTAAGATTTTTAAAGATATTTTACAGTTTGCATGGACATATGCATGCAACATATAAGGCCAAAATTTCTTCACTAATATCTTATCTTCGGTTGTGGTTTCTTCTTCTCAATTTCTCAAACAAAATATCAAATTGAAACAAAACTAAGAGTGCCAATTCTGCAGGGAAAGAGGGAAGGAAAAATGGCTTCCACAGCACAATTACAATCTCCTCAAACCTTAATTTCAAAAATAAACTCCCCATTATCTTCAACATTTCCAACAAATAAGCCCAAATCCATAAACCTGAATATTTTGTACTCACTCCCATCAAATAAAACGTTTCTTCGAGTAGAATCTTCAAGCACAGCCAACTACAATGAGGTGGTTGTGCATGATGAAGAGATGGACAAAATTAGGAGGCTACAGAACGGCTCCGACGTCCGCGGGGTGGCTCTACAAGGCGAAAAGGGGCGGACGGTCGACTTAACGCCTCCGGCGGTGGAGGCGATCGCCGAAAGTTTCGGTGAATGGGTGGTGGAGAAGTTGGAGAAAGAGACAAAAAATGGTGGAAAAGTTGAGAATGTTAGGGTATCACTCGGGCGTGACCCTAGAATTTCAGGGTCGGCTTTGAGTGTGGCTGTTTTTGCGGGACTTTCTCGGGCAGGTTGTCTTGCTTTTGACATGGGATTGGCCACTACTCCGGCTTGTTTCATGAGTACATTGTTGCCTCCTTTTCAATATGATGCTTCAATTATGGTATTCTACATATATATATATATATATACTTTTTCTGTCTGAAAATGAACATCCTATTTATTTCTTTTACGTTATTTTAATTAACAAACTCTGATATAAAAAGTAACCACTTGCAAAAGTTGATGGAAGAATTTTTTTTTTTTTTTCCTTTCCTTCTATTTCCCTTCAAGTAGTCAAACTATCTAATTTGGTGACTATAAGTATTATCTTTTAGCCAAGGAATTAGTGCAACCTTCTATCCTATCTAAATCACATAATTTTTAAACAAAATTTAATTTTAAAGAAATTGTACCTTATAGATGAGACGGAAAAAACCCGATTTTGAGTCATACTTTGTAATAAGGTATATAATAAAAATGCTAGAGATTAACAAACTCTAACAAAAGCAATATATGATGGCCTTTGCAGATGACAGCTTCACACTTGCCTTACACAAGGAACGGCCTGAAATTCTTCACCAAGAATGGAGGGCTAACATCTCCAGATGTTGAGGAAATATGTGACAGAGCTGCTCGCAAGTACGCTAATCGGCTTGCCAAGGTTTCAACCGCACTCAAGACTTCCCCACAAAGAGTGGATTTCATGAGTACTTATGCTAAACACCTTAGAGATATCATCAAGGAAAGAGTCAATCATCCCTTGCATTATGAAACTCCTCTTGAAGGATTTCAGGTTTGTGCTATTATTTTTTGCTTTGTTGCATTATTAATATTTGGAAATGAAATTTTATGATTGATGTTTTCTGCACGAGGTTGAGTTATTTGTACACTTGCGTATATGTGTACAATTCACTGGTGTTTGCACGCTATCTTATCCAAATTTTTGACACTTTCAATTTATGTGCACCTAAATTTTAAGGGAATACAGACCATAAAAATTTGAATGTACTTTTTGGGGGATAATAAGGTTATAAAACTAGGAGTAACATAAATTGCATGTGCGGTAGCATAAATTAACATAAATAACGTGTTTCTGTGCTCGTGAATAAAACGATAGCCTTAATCTTAAGTAATACAATTTCTCTATTTTTCATTTCAGTTAGTTGAGATGTTGAATAATTTATTGTTAATATATATACTTTTTCCGTTTCCAAATGATTGTCAGGTTGGATTCTCATTTTCGGTTTAAATTAGTATATCAAAAGCAAAAATTCAAACTATACAAAATACCAATTCTACATGATTAATTCAATTAATTATCGAATATTGAAAATCATATTATGAATTTGTTGAGGTATTGTGTTACATTTTCGATGACACTTCAAATTGATTAATTTTTTTTACTCTCTTACCAAATCGTATGTGTATTGTGACGCGTTAGACACGTGCATATTAAATGTGAAGTGATGCAACTAAAGTCTAGGAGAATATCTTTGACCGTCCCAGCTACAAATTATTTTTGCAACAAGAGAAAAATTTCCTTTTTGAAAACAAAGAAAAAGAAAATTAATTATCGAATGTTCAAAATCACATTTTGAATTTCTTTTATTACTGCCCTCTTGGATCTCTCAATTAAGAATTTTTCCATGGAAATAGACAAGCCTATAAGCAGGCCCAGACCAAACTTAGGGCTATTATTAGCCAACTGTATTTGGTTCAACCAGCCTAGATCAAGCCCAAAATAGCTTCCTCCAGAAAGAAAAAAGAAAAAAAAAATTGAGAAGGGTCCCAAACAGAATTCTCATTTATTTCCGAGTTCTATTTCTATAAACCATTTAGGCATTTTTAGCAATAATGTAGCAGCAATTTGTTTGTTCCATTACAACAAACTCGGGAAAAAGTAGTGACAAAATCTTGAAATAATATTGTTCTGTTATAATTGTACTACTGTTATGCATGGTTACAGTGTTGTCAATTTCTGGAATTGGTACCTTATTCATCAACTTATCTGATTAAAAAATGCAGATAATCGTGAATGCTGGGAATGGATCAGGAGGTTTCTTCACCTATGATGTTCTAGACAAGCTAGGAGCAGACACATTTGGCTCGCTTCACCTTAACCCCGATGGAATGTTCCCAAACCACATTCCCAACCCTGAGGACAAAACCGCAATGGCCTTAACAAGGGCAGCTGTTCTTCAAAACAAAGCTGATCTCGGCATAGTTTTCGACACCGATGTGGATCGCAGCGGCGTTGTTGACAGCGCCGGAAATCCCATCAATGGTGACAAGCTCATTGCCCTGATGTCGGCCATTGTCCTCAAAGAGCATCCCGGCACGACGATCGTTACCGACGCTCGGACGAGTATGGCGTTGACTAGGTTCATTACGAGCAAAGGAGGTCAGCATTGTTTGTACAGGGTTGGATACAGGAATGTGATTGACAAAGGAGCTCAGCTTAATAAGGATGGGATTGAGACTCATCTTATGATGGAAACTTCTGGTCATGGTGCCCTCAAAGAAAATTATTTCCTTGATGATGGTTAGTTTTTTTTCATCAAACTAACTCCTAGCTATTTTTAAGTTTCAATGCATTGGTCATTTAAATGTTCAAATGTTTCAATTCTTTCATGCATCCGTTGTATAAAGATTGTACTCCTTCCATCCCAAAATTATTGTAATTTAGGCTTTCAGTTTTAGTACAAACTGAACTAAAAGTGAAAATCTAAACTGGCAATAATTTTGGGATAGAGGGAGTACCATAATTTGAACCAAAAATGAAAATGTAAACTGGACAATTATTTTGGGACGAAGGAAGTATAACCGATGTATGGAGTATCTTCCTCTGTTCAAAACTGACAAAGTAATTTGTTCTCTCAGGAGCTTACATGGTTGTGAAGATCATTATTGAAATGGTGAGAATGAAACTTGAAGGCTCAAGTGAAGGGATAGGAAGCCTTATAAAAGACCTTGAAGAACCCTTTGAATCCGCGGAGTTGAGGATGAATGTCATCTCTGAACCAAGGTTTGCAAAAGCCAAAGCAGTTGAGGCTATTGAAACTTTTAGAACCTACATTGAGGTCAGAAAAATGAGTACGATTTCTATGATCATATCATTTATATCAGTATTTTTGCTGGTAAACAATGTTGAGGTTTTGATTGAATTTTACAGCAAGGCCAATTGCCTGGGTGGGAGTTAGACTTCTGTGGAGAATGTTGGGTGAGTGAAGGGTGCCTTGTGGACACCAATGACAATCCAGCTGCCATTGATGCTCATATGTACAGGTGATCAGTTAATATCTTGATGAATAATCAGTACTTATTTTGGAGAGTTTTTGCACTAACATCAGAACTTGGCCAACAATAATTTAGGGCTAAAGTTTCAGATGAAGAGAATGAAGAATTTGGGTGGATACACGTTCGGCAGAGCATTCATAATCCAAACATTGCAGTCAATTTGCAGTCCAACAAACCTGGAGGTTGCCAATTGATGTCAAGAGTTCTCAGAGACAAGTAATCATTTCATGGATGCACCCTATATCTCAACCTCTATACTTGTCTTCACGACTTTAATTTGGATTTCATGAGTTGACTTTATCAATCTGTTGATTTGATTCAGGTTTCTCTTGGCCAGTGGGATGGACAGAGTTCTCGATATCAGTCAGATTGACAAGTTCGCCTCAACTGGAAACATATGACAATTTGCGAATCTTCATTCTTCACAGAAAAAAAAAAATCAAAAATCAGGCTTATTGTTGCCACATATATATCGATGTAACACGGGAAAAAGTCTGTCAACAAATTCTCTGTTTGCTGATATTGTACAGTTTTAGCACAGCAAAATGAACAACCATGTATATTGAATACACCCCTACAAATGGAAGTCTGAATAACCCTTTTTTCTTTTTTTCTTTTTTTTTTGGTGACAAAACTCACTAGATAAGAGATAAAAGGACCCTATGTGCCAATAGTACGACGACAATCGTTTTGGAACGGAGGGAGGAATTCAGGTTATGGTATTTGAAGTTTGAGAAGGGAATGAGGTGATGTTGTTGAGAACATACGCATCAACAATGCTGATAAGTTCACTTGCAAAGTCAACCATACCAATACCATCAGGGCCTAAAACATCCGGACTCTGCTTTTCATATTCATATGTGATTACCAAGAATGTTTTCTGGCCTTGTGATTCCATATGGAGAGTAACTTTGAAGCTCTTATAATGTTTCATCAGATCACCCACCAGATCGTAAGTTATCGACATGTTTTTCGCATCCGAAGCTACGATTTTCTCCGTTGAAATCACTGTTTCTCCGTTTGCTGCACAAAGGGGATAAGATAAACAACTACTTGATTAAGAAACAGAGGGAACCATCTTTTTCTTCATTGTTTGAACTTTGAACATTATTAATTCAATCAAAACTTACCCATCTGGTAATGAACAACAATAGTACAACCCACTTCACCCCAGTTTCCATCAAGAATTTCAAGCACAGGGAGTCTCTCTGGGCAGATTTTGGGAAGAATTTCCTTCTTGGAGCCGTAGAATATTTCAGGGAAAGCATTTCCAGGGGACTTAATCTCCTGTCTAAACTGCAGCTTTCCGCTAAGACCCATTGTTCTCAATGACCAAAAAGAACGTAATGAAATTGAAGTGCTTTTGTTTCCTTCTTATGCTAAACACCTTCGGGACATCATCGAGGAAAGAGTTATATATCACCACTTGCATTATGAAACTCCTCTTGAAGGATTTCAGGTTTGTACTTTTTTTTTTTTTTTGGTTTGGCCTCATTAATTTGTGGATGTTCTTCGACGTTTTTGTAGTGGTGAAATCTGCGATTTTTTTCTGCATGAAGTTGAATTATTTGTACACGTGCGTATATGTGTACAATTCACTGGTGGTAAGCTATCTTATCCAAGATGATAGTTTCCAATTCACCTGCATCCAAACTTCTTTGAGGGAATATAGACCAGAAATTTGAATGTCTTTATTTTTGCGGGATAATAAAAATATGGAACTCGGGGGTGACATAAATTTGCATGTTGTATGTTTTGTGCTGAATTTTTTTAAAGTTTCTTTTTTCCCCGTGACGTGAATCTTAGGGAATAATGTTCCTGAATCTCAGATTCAACTTAGTTGTTATTATTAAAAAAAATGTAATTTTGATCCGTTTCCACCGTACCAATTTTACATGACTCAATTAATTATACACACTATTTTTCGGTGTCACTTTCTTGGTACAAATCTTGTTACACTAGTTAAACTTTTGATACGTATACACACACTAGTATCAAAGAATCATTTTCCATGGATGCCCTATATATACCTCAAAAACTTAAATTGCTTCATGACTTTAATATGGATTTCATGAGTTGACTTTAGTTGCTTCATGACTTTAATATGGATTTCATGGATGCCCTATATATATATATATATATATATATATATATACCTCAAAAACTTTAATTGCTTCATGAGTTGACTTGATCAATCCGTTCATTTGATTCAGGTTTCTCTTGGCCAGTGGAATGGACAAAGCTCTTGATATCAGTCAGATTGACAAGTTTGCCTCAACGGGAAACATATGACAATTTGCAAAGCGTCACAGTAAAAGGAAAAGAAAATCAGGCATTTGATTGCCACACATCAGAGAGTAATAAAGGAAAAGGACTGTCAACAAATCCTATGTTTGCTTGATATTGTACAACTTTAGCACAGAATAGCGATAACCATGTCTATTGATCAATACATCCCTACAAATGGAAGTCTGAATAACCATTTCTTAAATCCACAAAACTCACAATATAAGAGATAAAAAGGACCCCTCCATGCCCAATAGCACAAGGAAACAATCATTTCGGGATGGATGGAAGAATTAAGGTCGTGCTTTTCGAAGCTTGAGCAGGGGGGATGAGTGGATGTTGTTCAGAACATATGCATCAACGACCTTGGCGATTTCTGTCATAAAGGCAGTCATGGGTTCAGGGCTAGGAACATCTTCATTCTGCTTTTCATATTCCAAGTTAATGTTCAAGAAATTCTTTTGGCCCTGCGAATCCACGTAGAGAGTAATTTTGAAGATCTTGTAAAGTTTCATGAGATCACCCTCAAACTCGTAAGTTATGGACATGTTTTTCTCATCCACCGCCGTGATTCTCTCCTTCGAAATTGTTCTTTCTCCACCTACACTTAAATATACTCCCTCCGTCCCATAATTATTGTCCAGTTTGAGTTTTCATTTCTAGTTCAAATTGTACTAAAAGTGAAATCTCAAATTGAACAATAATTTTGGGACAGAGGGAGTATATGTTAAGCATATTGCAGCAATAAAAGGAACATAGGAACCTATCCGACTTGAATAGTTCGGTAATTTTAGTTTCGGACATCAATCTGAAATATAACAATCACAAAAATAAAAGATTTGTGAGAGGGCCACTGATCTCTTACTAATATATTTTTCTTCATGTTTTCAGGTTGCATCCGAAATGTTTTGTATCCGATCATAATGCATTCCTAATATTGTAACTTAAACACACATAGGAGTAATTCACATCAAAGAATCGAATAACCAAATACAACTAGCACAAGAAAATGAGGAAACTAATACTCCCTTCGTCACCAACTACAAGAAATCGGACTATTAAAATGGAACGAAATTTATAGTTCTTTTTTTTTTTTTTCGCATTTAACTTCGACATTGAAAACTTACCCTTTAGGTAATGAGCGCAAATAGCACAACCTACTTCACGCCAGTTTCCTTCAAGCAACTCAAGAACAGGAATCTTGTCTGGGCAGAGTTTGGGAAGGATTTTCTTGTTGGAGCCATAAAATGTTTCAGCGAAAACATCTTTAGGGGACTTGATCTCCTGGGCAACTTGTACTTTACCGCTAAGACTCATTGTCATCAATGACCAAAGCAAAAATACAAATTCAAGTGTTTTTGTTTCCTCCAACTCGATCGTCTGACATTTTAAGAGCAACTGAATTTGTCATTTCATGTCAAAGGAATCATACGATGTACCCAAAATTCCAGTTAAGGCATCTAATTAGAGGGTTCTAGGTTTTGATTTTTATATACTAGTATTAAATCTTGTCTCTTCCTTTAGAAAATAGCGCCACCAATTTACTACTGGAGATAATGTAGTTTATTTTACAATGAACCTCTTGAGTTCCGAAGGGTGTATGCAAGAACAATTTCACTTTAATTAATCAATATGCACCAAAAGGTCTAGAAATGAATACGAAAGTTTAAAAGTTCATATGTATTATTCCCTGCATGTCAAAATAATTGTCCATTTTAGATTTTTATTTTAAATTTGAATTGTATGAAAAGTAATAATTTCAATTGAACGATAATTTTAGAAAAAATTTCCTTGTGAATTTCCATGAAACAATACATCTGGCCTTTTCGTTCTGATAATCATAATAGATTCAATCTATGAAGCTGGTCAAAGTATTGGATCGTAATAAATGTGTGATTTACAATTGGTTCAAACTACTCCATCTGTCTGAAAAAAAAAAAAGGTTAAGTTTCTTGTCCTGTTTCAATTAAACTAGGATCTCATCCGTGCGTTGCACGGAACATGTTAAAATGTGCAATAATATGATTATTAATTATAAAAAAAATATATGACGTGCTCGATTAATGGTTGATTGTGAAATAGAATCTAAAAAGAACATGTGATATAAAAGAATGAGCCAACGGTAAAAAATGAGTTAAAAAACACGGTGATAATTAAGTGGTATAATATTATTATAATTTAAATTTTCTTGAATTTAAATATAAAAAGAATGTTTCACAGATATTTTTTTCATAATTTTACCTGTGAGATTTCAACTACTTTTTCATAATTTTAAGGGGGACTATGTATGCATATTATAATATATAGCAAGAATAGGAATTATTACATACATTTAATTTTAAGGGATGAAATTAGCATATGTATTTATGAATAAGCAAGGTAGAAACATTAATTTCGTGAAATTAGGAAGTTCTAGATCTCTCATTACTTTAAGAGGGATTTTTCTTTCTTTTTTTTTCTTTTTCCAAAAATGGTGCTATGTTTTTGGCGGGAAAACAATGCACGAGAGTGTGACACCTCAACAAAGAATTCTCTGTTGTACAGTTATTTTAATAGAATAATATATATATTGACTAGTTGAGACATAGCGCGCATCCTGCTTAATGAAGGAAAACTTCATGAAATTTGCAAACCATTCTCTCTAAAATTCTCTAAACTTCAGCTTTGACTTTTCATTTTTGCTGCACAAGGGGAAAAACAACTTCTTAAGAAACAGAGAGACACAGAGAACCATCTTTTCTTTCTTCATTGTTTGACCAGATTTTGGGAAGAATTTCATTCTTGGTGTTGTTGGGATCCTTTCTTCCTAGCCCAATACTCCTCAAGCCCAATATGTAAGCTCAAATGAGGTTCCACTCTAAAACTAATTGGTAATAAAGAGAATAACTCATTTTCTTTGATTACAGAAGTCTAATTAATGAAGCTAGTTATAAATAATAAAACAAAGGAAAAATGAATTCCTCTATCATCGAAATGAAAATAAAGTTTTTCCTTTAATCATTGTAAGTTTTAACACACAGTTAGAGCTACCCTCGTATTCGTATACATGTAAATTTCGTTATTTAACTTCGTTATTTTAACTTTTTGGTTAAAATGCTAAAACACACTGTTAGAGCCAGCCTCGTATTCGGATACATGTAAATTTCGTTATTTAACTGTGTTATTTTAACTTTTTGGTTAAAATGCTAGAACTTAGAACTAATAAAAGAACCAAAATGGTGTAACATGCTGCGAGATATATATGCTCCTCTGTTCATCACTATTAGAATTTGGTTAAAAGACGACGTTATCGGTCTCGTTTAATTAATGTGCATGGTACAAGTCGATCTATACGTATGAGTCATCCCAAAATTGAGAGCACTAAAAACCATAAGATTTCTCACATAAAACCAGGCAGTTAAGCTAAAAGGAAATATTAGGGCAAAAGCCCCGGGGGGGTCACACATATATTACGTAATCGATCGTTACATGTATTTCCTCTGTTCTAAAATGATTATCCAATTTGAATTTTTTTTGTTTTTATTTTCGGCACACTTTATATTCAAATAAAAATCCAAAATCAAATAATCATTTCGTGACTAAGAGAATATCAGCTTTTGCTGTTACAAAATCTTGACATCTCTTGATTCAACATTTGCGGCAATGCCAATTCATTGCCTGCAGCTGGGTTGAGAGTTAAAGACTTCTGTGGAGAATGTTGGGTGAGAGAAGGATGCCTTGTGTATAACAATGACCGCTGCCATTGATGCTCATTTGTGCATGGGTGCTCAATTGCTACTCTGTCTTGATGAAAATACTCAAATTCTATTTATGTAGGAGAAAGTTCCTGAGCTAACAACACAAACATGGTCAACATTAATCCAGGGCTAAAGAGAATGAAATATTCGGGTGGATCCACTTTCGATAAGTATTCACTATCCCAAACACTGCAGTCGATTAACTTGCAATCAAACAAACCCGGAGGCTGCCAATTGATGTCAACAACAAAATTGACGCCATCAAGAAGGATCACTTGGGTTTCTTTTCTTAACCACCAACGATAGTTTTGATAAAAATAATTAGGTGTGCATCTTTTTTTAAGTCTGGTTGATTCGTCGATCACGGAAACTGGCACATGAGAGCTCTTATTGAACCTTTATTATTGAAGTTGGTGCTATGATCCCTTTTCCAACTCTAGGCTGCCACCACCAGAGTTTCACTATATATGGTTATTTTTTTCTTTAGTTGTTTTCTTCGTAATTAGTGATTTATAAATCTATAATCATCTTTCTAACTTAGCAATTAATCCTTTACCCAATAGTAATCAATTTTGGCGGTGTTTAGTGTTTACATTAGTAAAGTATATGTGTGGTGATCAATGCACGGAAAATTTGACAAAAAAATTTACAAGGAATGAGTTGGCCCCATCTTAATAATCTCCTATACTTTAAATAGATAAATCTCTAAAAGAAAAGTTTAAGTATAGACGGTTATGATTCGTTCATAGTTAAAATTTTCTGTAAATTTTCTTTGCACGAATCATTAGGCAAAGTATATATGTTTAGGTTGAAATATCCTTGAATTAGGCATTGGATAAGTACTAAACATCATCAACATAATATATATGGTCCAAATGTACTACTGCTATTTCGCAATAGTTTATGAATTAAAATATCCCTTCTTACATATATATTTTCTAACAGATTTGTGATCGAACCATATCATATGATTCACATAATAGTATTGACCTTTTTTTTTTTTTTTTTAGAAAAAAATTTTATGTCTTCAAGATTTTTAGGATTTCTACAACGGAATCTTTTTAATATTTTTTTTCTCCAAATGTATGCATTAATGTGTATAAGCAGTTAGTTGTCTACAATCAGTGAACAGTAATTTAGAGGCACGCAGAGGTACAAGTGCACAATAATTTAGGATATGGCATCTTCTACGCTACAGATTACAGTAGTACAGAGTAATCAAACTCTTACTGAATAAATTTATTAACTTACATTGTTTTGACTTTAGGGAAGTTCTGTTAAATTTGAAGGGGAAAAAATATTCATGTATGAAATGTCGTTATAAGATAAGAAGTGAATCGAATATATATTTGGTCTAATCTCAAATTTTACTATTGACTGCACAAATAATTATTTCAACTTCACTTGTGACCGTTGTGTCAATTTCAAATGGAAAGGCCGAATATGCGACTCTTAAATAAATTTATCAAGGGAAAAATAATTCATACACATCGGATTTTTTTTTCCCCTTTCCTTCAGATGAATTTTGAACAATTATATATATCCAAGAAAGATAAAACCGTACAATGCTTCTATTAACTTTTTCTCCATTCAATTTCACAGTTTCTTTCTTTTCTTTTTTTTGAAGAGAAGTAATATTACTTCACCAACGAACCTTTTTACAAACTTAGACCTTTTTTTAGCCAGTATTCATACAAAGAGCATATATATATATATATGGAAAAATCTAGAGTTCCGTTGGCTAAGTTTACGGAACCGTACCGTTTTATCTTCAACCAATCAATATTGAGGATATAAGATGTAATCATGGGGTGAGATACATTCTACAATTTCTCAAACTAATTACTTTTTTGGTATCATGGTCTTTTATATTAAGCCAAATGCATATTTTGATCTTATAAATTAATATTTGGCTAAAATAGTCCTTTATATTTTTATTTGTAACTTTTTTTGTTCTTTGGCACTATTCCAAGAGTTTGATTTTGACCATCTTTATTCCCAGAGTTTGAACATCTTTATATTTAAGTCAATAGGGTATTTTCGGAAAAAAAAATATTTATTTTTCAAAAAAATTAATATTGAATAAAATATTAATAAAAATATTAAAATAATTATATTCATAAAAATAATTACGAATTAAAATAAATATTAAATTAATAAAAATTTAAAAATTTTAATCTTTGAAACTCAAATGAAATTTTTTTAAAAAATAAACGTACCTTCGTTGCACAAATTTGATATAATTTTTAATTTGGTGCGCTTAGAATAAAGTAAAAATATTACTTTTACGACAAGTTCTGATAAAATGAATAATTAAGTTAAAATTTAAGATTATATTCTAATCTAGTTTCTTATTTTAGATATGTTTTAATTTATGAAATTGTTGTGAGTTATATTTACCTATTAGTAGAATCTAACAAAAAAATGTAGAATCTACAAAATATAGGATGAAATAGAATGAAAATTCTACAGTGATGGGCTAGAGTTTAAAAAGTACGTCAATTTTTTTTAAAAAAAATTAAATTTTGATTTTTTAAAAATAATTTTTTTATTAATATTATATTATTTTATAGTTGTGATTTCAATTTTTAATTAATTTAGTATTATTTTATTTAATATTAATTTGTTAGAAAATAAATATTTTCATTGTAATTGATAAAATATAGGATGAAAATTTTACAGTGATGGACTTGGGTAAAATAAAGAAAGTAAAAGTTTTTTAAAAAATTTAATTTAATTTTTTAAAAATAATTTTTTATTAATTTAATTTAATTTTATTGATTTTAAAAATTTTATGGGTATATTTTAGAACAACTAAAATCATTGGGGGTAATGATGCCAAAATTATGGGGTCCGCAAAAACTTTTTCTAATAAAAAAACTATAAAAAGTAACGAAATGTTAGCATAGGTATTAAATCTAACTAAATTTTGGTCAATTGGCCAGAAATTGAAACTTAGATTATATATTTAGCTTTCCAAAAATATTTTGGGTCAAAATTGGCCAAACACTTGAAGTTTTGGGTAAAATTGACCATTTTCTTAAATTTTTTCTGGTTAATAATGTGAATTTAGGTGTATTTAGTTATGGTGCACCCTCATTTTAATCCTACGGTTATCAATTAGTCGAATTAATCCTATGGTTATTATCATAAAACGAAATCGTCCCGTAACGAGACTCTAACCGCTCCCTATATATATATATATGTTTTGTGCACTTTGCCTCTAGTACTACGTTTGATGGTCACATCAGTTTTAGTTGATGAAATATTTATTTAACATAGTTGAATAAATATAAACTAAATGAAAAACAGATACTTGTTATATATTTTTATGAGAGTGATGATTAGAGTTTTTTTTTTTTAAAAAAAGTTTAGCTCTAATTAAAATTAAACAAACAATACTCTAGAGTCTAGACATTTAAAAGTTGGAATGTTCTTATCAAATTGAAAGCAGGTAGTCTTAAAAGTTTTGATTAGTCGAATAGCAGCTTTAGTACACATGTAAATTTCGCAAATTAAGTTGCAATATTTGGGGCCTTTTGGGGGTTAAATGTTAGAACTCAAAAATGATAAAACACAATTAAAATCATTACTAAAACAAGATTGTAGGTATTGCATTGTTCATTCCCCGGACGTGCTTTCTTCTTTGTTAAAAAGAAAAAGAATTGAGAGCACTGAAAATAACATAAGATTTCTCTACAAAAAACTAGGACATGAAGTTAAAACTAAAGATTAGTGCAGAAAGACGGCAGGAAAAAAGGAAAAAAAACACACCATCAAATAATGATAAAATTACAGCATTCACACACATAGTACAATATTACATGGATGATCAACCGATCGAACAACACACAATAACATAACATAATGAAGCTTTGTTAATTTCAAAGCCATACAATATTTATTTCACTAGAAATACTTGATCCAGCAAGTTCCAGTTGCCACTTCCACCATGCATTACTCATCTCCATTTCTCCATGTTGACAAACCAAACATCAATTGTATGCTAATTTATTTGCTCTCTGTTTCCACCAAAAAAAAAAAAAAAAACCTCGATCACGAGTATTCTTATTATGGAACGGAAGAAATATATTAATTATCAATGGAGATGATAACGCACGACAAATTGTTTAATTAAGCTCCATCGAGGTGATGAGCCTCAATGTCTTCAATCATGTGAAGGAAAAAGCTGAGCAAAGTTCCGGGATGCGGGCCGAGTTCTTCCAGCTTCTCATAGTCCAGAGTCCATGTTACCAAGTTGTCTTCCCCGATGGTGTCAACATGATAGGTTATTATCAAGCTCTTGTAAAACTCCATAAGATCTCCTTCAATCATCCTGAATTTGATGGATTGTTTCACTTCATCCACTTCATCTATGATCTGCTTCGCAATGCTTTCCTTACCATCTATGGTCCAATCATATGAATTTAGTTATAAATCATAAAAGAAAGCGAAACAAATTGCTTTATACAAAATGAAATATATAGTTGACTTTACTGTGTTTGACTGGACTGACAATCAATCAAAGTCCAAATCAAGATGAAACATCAAATCGAGTTTGAATCCTCCAACTCTAACGAAAACATAAAATCTAAAACGAGATAGTAACCAGTATAATTTCAAATAATCATGCTGTTACATATTTTTGTATCAAGAAAACAATCTACTTTGTCGTATTAAAATCTGTGACGAAATGAGAATATCGTATTTGCTTAACATAAGTTTGAATAACACGCAAATTGAAGGGGATAAAAAAATTAAACACGTAAAAAGACTAAAATGAAGATAACAGCATGGATTAAAAAGTCGTAGGCATATATACCGTGGGTGTAGTGCCAGCAGATCTTGGATCCGGCAGCTCCAAGGGTACCTTCAAGCAGAGTAAAGCCTTGAACTTTTTCAGGAGAGGCGATGGCCAGATCGTGTGGCCTTTTGCTGAACAAATCATGGAACACATCTCCAACTCCAGAGTGCTTCACCACTGTTTGCCCTATCATTTTGCCTTTCAAACCCATCTTTTTCTTTTTTCCTCACAGAATTTGATTCCTAATTCAGATATTATATCAGAAAAATGGTTTTTTTTTTCCTCAAGTATTCTGTGGGATGATGATTTGGTTTAGAAGCGGGCTGAATTTATAATGTGCAAATAAAGAAGGATATCAGGGAAGTACTCCGCAGTCCACATCTAAGTTATTTATTTTATCATTATTATTATTCTGTACTTTTCGATTTATTGTCACCGACGATGATTGTATATTCAACGTCCCAAGATCGTGGTTTTTTCTTTATCAATTCTTGTTATTCCGCTCTCAAAACGAGTGAGAGACTTGGCAACAACTACTAGTTGACTTACTACTTAAGCTTTGCATCTTGGTTTCAGAAAAAAAAAGTGCAATTTTGTTTGGGATTTTATGTCTCTTTTCGTTCTCTTTTATGAATTGATTTGCATTTACGGCGGACATAATCGTAGGTTCAATTATTTCATTCCTCAAACTTAAGTGCAAAAAATTATTCGGAAGACTTGGATATAATACACAGTTATGTGATACTTTTAAGTAATTTAATTTATTTTAAATTTTGTTTAAATTTGTAACTTATAAAAACTGTTGAAAGATTAATGTGTATGGATAACCCAATATTGGGCCTAGAACATAACTAGCTTGAAATTGTTCAGTCAACCCAGGCCATGGAGCCTCTTAATACTGTGAACTGCGAGTGTAGAATTTACATTCTTTGTGATGACATCTTTTTAAATTTCACATTGGAGTTTTTGTTACAAAAATCATTCCTAATCCTTAGAGAGTTGACCAATATACATCAACTGTACCTTGTGAAATTGTGCATAGCAATAAACATGAATGAGAGCCAAACGGAACCCTCATGTTCGGTGTATGTAAAAATGTATTGCGATGGCTGCAATACAACGGATAAACCTAATTAATAATGGTTTTGTTTTCTTCCCTTTAAACGCCCCATCTTTGCAAGAGATAATAATGTACTGAATGAGTTTCAGTTCTTTTATTTTGGGGTTGATTGATATAAGTGGGAACCCATAACTTCCAGCCGGTTATGGGTGTCCTTTATTATTGCAATCAATCTTCGTTTATGATAGGAAATCAATTCAAGATTTTGAGCAAAGAAACCAGTTGGAGTTCAGCTTCAATGTTACCAATCACAGGGCTGTGGAATTTAGTTACCTTCCTAAAATAACAATAGGAATCATGACAATCTTGATTGTAACTCATATGAAACATTCTTATTCTGTTAAGTAACTTTGAGGTCTATTGTAGCTTAATCTCCTTCTTAAAAGTAAAAGATGATGCATTTCTTATCGATCTCATCTAACTCATCCCTATCCCAATCCTCATTAATTTGTTCCTATAGACATTGGTGTCACTATTCATAGTTGTTAGGATATGGGGTATTTTACAGTACCTTCCAAATTATAGATTTAATGCTTCACCTACATTTCTACTAGCTAGTTGCACATTATTTATCTCATCGGACAACGTAATAAATCTAAAGTATACTATATTTAGTAAATCTTAACCCAAAGAGCCAATTTTGAGCCTTGAGTTTTATTAGCCGACGTATGCACCCCGTCCGGAATCACGTCTACTGACTTTTCCAAATTACGTTTGCTATCATTTCCCAATGGTTTATTTACAGTATGAAATAAATATAATGTCTCACACCTCTTTTTATTTTTTTAAAGTCTTAATTTGTGACTGATGGTGCCATATCTCACATGAATCATGATCCACGGATTACTCGGATTTCGATGTTGAACAGATTTACCAAATTCAACAACCGATTTTTTTTTTTTAGTATTTAATTAATTTTCTTTTCTCCCAAGTCCCAGTGTCTGCACTCTCCAATAATGAGAGTTGGTTGATTGGAATTGTCTCTTAAAATTAATGGTTACTAAGGAGTTTCACTTTTGTATTAGACTAACATTAACATTAGTTTAATCTTTAATATTTGTCTTTATAATTAATTATTAATAAATTTGGGAATTAAATGACATCTTAGTGATTAGGTTGCTGTCTTTCCTGGTAATAAAGGTTTGAATTCCACCAGGGGTTGTAAGGAGGGTCTTACTCACATTTAAGTAGGGTCCATTAGGGTGAATTATAAAGTGTTAAACCAGTGTCATACTCACTCCATTTCAATTTGTAGATCGTTTTAGGTTTGGAGAGATTTTTCAAAATATAAATGGTTTAACAAATTTTAGGTAAATTAATGGCTATTTTTCTAACTTTACCTTTAATAAATGATATCAATCTATTTTCATTTAATCTTGTTTATAGTTTTAATGTAATTAATAAGAGATAAAATAAATATTTAATATATAAATTAATTGTTGAATGATTGTCTCCTTACAATACGTATAAAGTCTAAAGTGACTTAAATTTTGAAATGGAGGGAGTATAAAACAAACTCCCCAAAGAATCGTTTATCGTGAAGAGCCTCTTAGCTTCTGCAACTACTAAACATTGGAGGAAGAGTTTACTAGTTTATTTAACTTTTGACCAATTAAACGCCAATAATAATTAAAAAAAGAACCAGCTACACCAACAAATCTAAAACTTTAGCGCTTCGAATTGGTCAATGTTCATTTCAAGGAAATATATGTTTGTGGACCATTTAGCCACTCCTATAACTCATCAGAAAGCCACCTCCTTATTCTTGAGTAGTTGAAATTTATATGAAATTTACTTGAAATGTAGGTAATGTGCTGTTCTTGAGTGATAGTTTAGTTTATTTATTAATTTTTTTTCATTCGACACATAAAAGAAGAGATATAGGGACCTAAAATGTTAGTAGTAAATAATTACTTTGCTGTGTGGATAAATAATCTGATAGTTATATCAAGATTAAGTAAAAAAAACATACATAGATGGTCTAATTCAGCTACCCCACCCCTTATGTTGATACGTACGCTAAGCAGTCAGCTGTTAGAGTGATTATTAAATTTTAGTGAATTTGGTAATTGAAAACTCTTATTAACAACTACATTACCGAAATACCCGATTGCTTTTTTTTTTTGGTTTTTTGTTTTTCCGAATCAAATTGAAAGCATGTGAGATATTTGTCACTGTCGACTTACAAGAGGGATTCATTTTCAAGCCCAACCTCAGATATATACATGTACATATAGTAGGCTAGCTTGTCCGTCTGTGTGCATTTTCTGTATACGTCACAGGCTCACAGCTTTCTGTTTTTTAGAAAAAAAAAAATAAAATTCCAACGTTTATGTATAAAACAAGAAATGAAATTAAGAAAAAAACAAAACACATAGGGAGCAAAAGAAAGAAAAAGAAAAGATCAGCAAATAATAAGAATATCTCACTCACACACATATATATTATATTTATTTGAAATTTTACATGATCAACATTCAATCAAACGATCGAGTCGAACGTCACTTGATGAAGGTTCTACAAGACACATTCAAATCTTTATTTACTCAAAGTATTTGATCGGCAGCTACAACTGCCACTTCCACCATGCATTAATTAACAAGATCTCCAAGTTGAAACCAACCAAACATTTAATATACACACTATCCGGTTTATCATACTTGAATTGTACATTAAACAGTAGAGTCATAATGGGACGAAAAAGAAAAGTATGCATGACTCATGGAGATCAATTATAACACTGGTGATTTATTATTATTAAGCTTGGTTGAGATGATGAGCTTCAATGTCTTCAACCATGTGAAGGAAGAAGTTGAGCAAGGTTCCTGGATGAGGGCCGAGTTCTTCCAGCTTCTCATAATCCAGAGTCCAAGTTATCAGATTATCTTCTCCATTGGTGTCAACATGATATGTTATGATGAAGGTCTTGTAGATTTCCATCAGATCTCCTTCAATCATCCTGAACTTGATTGATTGCTTCACTTCATCAACTTCATCGATTATCTGCTTAGCAATCCTCTCCTTACCATCTATATATAGGAAACAAATTCCATAATCAACCAACCTTATTTTTATCAACTCCTAAAACAAAAGTGCTAAAAAATACAACTGATTAAAACTTGAAAATTGATCTAAAACATATTTCCAGATGGAACACCAAAATGAGTACAGGAGCTATCTACTTCGATAAAGACAATTTTTTTTTTTTCACTACAATTTAGGACTTGTTAAAGTCACTTGAACGACTCCCATCTCAAAACTAATTAACAATGAATGGGAAGATCAAAAAAATTTATAATCAAGTAACAAATTTTTTACAATAGTGCTGTGGTATTGTAATATTTAGTATATTTCCTATTATAGGGTTTGTTATTGTCTATATATAGTCTGTATATTGTGCACAACACATTATGAATTCAATACAATTTCCCTATTCTAAGTTGTGGGATTCTCTGTCCCAACATGACAAATATAAAGTTTTAGATTTGATTGTTATAAGTTTGGCTAGCATGCAAAAGGGAAGAGGAAAAAGATACATATATGTATAAAAGATGCACGTACCATGAGTATAGTGCCAGCAGATCTTGGATCCTGGAACCCCTATGGCACCATCAAGCAAAGTGAAGCCTTGAACTTTCTGAGGAGTGGCAGTGGCCAGATCGTGCGGCCTTTTGCTGAACACATCATGAAACGTATCTCCAACTCCAGAGTGTTTGACCACAGTTTGGCCTATCATTTTGCCTTTCAAACCCATTTCTAACTATTTGATGCGAAAACTAGATTGAAATGTTTATCACAATGGTTTGTTTTCCAAAGTTTTTTTTGTTTTGTGTTGAACTAGGGATGACGAGATAAGAATTTATAATGAGTAAACACACAGAAGGCAATTAAGTAGTACTGCACATGTAGGCCCCTTTACACTCCATCTGCCTAAAAATAATTATATTTTTTGTGTTATTTTTATATATTTTTTCTATTTAAAAAAATAGTCGACGTTGTAAATTGTGATTTGTGTTAAATTAAAATAATATATTTTTAACATTAACTATTTTTTAGAGAAAAAATAAATAAAAACTTTATTTTGAGATAATAAGATTCATAAGACAGGACTTTCACCAGGTGAAGTATACATTACTTTGATTTCTATCCGGCGCAATTTCCAATTTTGTAATTTGGTTTTAAATTCAAGGTCGCCCTTGTATTGATCGATGAGAACCTATATATGTGGTGTCCATCACTTTGTCCATGTGTGAGTCATATATTTTCTTAGTAACACTGAAGGATAAGCCAAAAAAACTATATCAATCAATACTATTATACTAATAGTCCTTCAAATTTTATGTAAATAAAGTTTTATTAAATGGTATTTAAAATTATAGTTTAAAATAAAAAAATAAAAATTAATTAAATTTAATAGACGGGATTAATGAACATTAATGCACCAAAATTATTCCCTCCCAAAAATAATCCACAATTAGTATTAATTGATTGATTTAAATTATAAGTTCAAAGGGATAAGGCATTTATTATTTTCGACATTAATTCACCGGAATTTTTTACTCCAGCCAATTCGAATAAAAAAAAATCCCTCTACAAAATAATCCTTAAAATCACTACTTGATTGATTTAAAACCTAAGTTCAACGTGCGGGAAAATGGGAATTCTTTAGTGATTAAAAACTAATCAAATTTAATTGAAAAAGACTAATCAACATTAATGCAATGGATGGAAGTCATTTCCCCACCAATCTTATCCCTTAATCAACGTGACGTTATCATCTTTATTCCATAGTTATGAATTTTACTTTAGTTACTGGTTATGATATCTCATTCAGACATTTATTATAAATATCCACTTCGGTCTAACTCTAACATGTACAATGACAACCGGTGAAACACTGAAGCGAAGCATCTTATATACTTTACAAAACATCTTTGCGGCGACGACCTCACTCCGATCATGTTTTATTAACATGTAAGGTGTCTCTTTCTCCAATTGTGTGCAATCTTGATTAACATGCGTTTTTAACCGTGTAGACATAAATTGTTTTGATTTATATGACATGTAACATCTGATTTATTATTTTGGTGGTCTTTTTTACTTTTATTTGTATATAATCCTTATACATATTCCATTATTTAATTACATTTTTGGCATACAATTTATAAAATATTGTCATTTCAAAGTATATATAATAATTTTATTTATCACGATCTAATTTAATTTTAATCATATATTTATTATTACAAACCAGTTACTTTATTTGTATTAATCACATTTAAAATTTAAAAATATATTTTAATAGATGTATATATATAAACCCCGCACATCGTGTGAGTTTAACATCTAGTACTTATATATGTGAATAAAAAATTCTCACCATCGATGTACCTATCATGAACGAGGGGATTAATCACTGTTGCCGATGGTGGACACCCTACAATATGAATTTTTTTTCTTAGTAAGCCGTGTTCCATGTCGTGATCTAACTTCTCTAAGGATCGTACAATTAATTTATGAAACCTTGTTCTTCATCAAAAATTTTTTATGAAAACTTATGGCGCCAAAACATAGTACTATTTCAGATGCGAGCGTATCTAAAACATACTAATTATCCACATGGATCGCATAATTTCTGTTATACATACTAATTCTCCACATGGATCGCATAATTTCTGTTATACATACATATTCTCCACATGGATCACATATATTCTAATTTTAAGGACGTCTAAAGGTTTTCTACACCTCAATAATCATATACCACATTCTGAATCAACATATGATATTTAATTTGACACGTATTATTTCTATTTCGAAAATTTCATTAACACCCTAATTCACCATTTGATAACCTCTCAGAAATTATGTGTAAAAAATCTTGGCAAGTGATATCAAAAGAGATTATAGCTTTTGAAATACTTTGCCAAAAGGAATTAAACCAATAAATTAAGGCCAAATTACATTTTCTGTCCGTGTTTGGGGGGCACCTCGAAATTCTTCTAAATTTATTAAGGTGCTAATTAAGTTTTCGCAACCAAGGATCTCAATTGGAATTCATTTTCGTTCCTCCCGTTAATTTTTTCTTGTATACTTATTCAATCGTCACTAGTGTACTATATTTTCTGTTATTTTTTCGTTATTTTTTTGTTTTTTTTTGTTTTTCACGATACTCATGGTAGTGTCTCTAATGTTTATTATGAGGTCAATATGGTCACAGAGAGAAATAATAAAGTTTTTCTTTCAAAAAGGCAAATGCAAAGGTAGGACTAAATCAGAAATATTAGGTACGAAACCTCAACAGCTTAATAGGTTCGAATAAGTTCAGTTGTACCCCAAATTAACGTTAGGATGGAACCTGCAACGTACCCCAACTAGAACAATTAACGCATTTTAAAATGATCACTCTCTCCAAAAAAAAAAAAATCGACAAGGAAAGTAATAAACATGTTTCTAAGTCGACATTTTAGAGACCCAAGGATCCAAGGATATGTGCGTAAAGAAGGATGACCTTCTTAGTTACTTGAATAAACAAGATAACAAAGGTAAAAGGGGAAGGAAACAAAAGTCTTGAAAATTATGTTAATGAGTTATCATACACACATATGTTTTGAATTAGATTGAATATTTACATATATAAACCGATGGAATAACATACAATGAATGAAGCTGCTTCGAGCCATACAATATTCCTTCTGTCCGCCCGAAAAAAATTCATAATGAACTTTGAATTTTGTATTAAAAACTTGACGTGGACTAGTTAGAAATAGTATTTATTTTGATCGGAAGCTACGTACCACTGCCGATAGCTTTCACGCACTAGGGATTGCATTAATCATTTCCATGTATGACAAAACCAAACATTAATTATTACTCGCTCCGTCCCCAAAAAATAATCCACATTGAGTTTTGAGTTTTGTACTGTTTTTAGTACAAATTTGGCGATATCGTGTGAACTAATTTTTTGGGACGGAAATAGTATATGCTTACAGTATTTATACATCAACCCAAACCGATGATATTCTCCGGTGAATGATTGATGGATAATTAAGCGGTGTTTAAATGATGGGCTTCAATGTCTTCAACCATGTGAAGGGAGAAATTGAGCAAGGTTCCTGGATGAGGGCCGAGTTCTTCCAGCGTCTCACACTCCAGAGTCCAAGTTATCAGATTATCTGCTTGCCAAACCTTTCCTTACCATCTGTGGTCACAAAATCTATACATAATCGATAAATTTGTCAATTAGGAATAAACAGAACAATTAGTTTCGGACGAAAATGGATCCTGGAACCCCGATTGCACCACACCAATCAAAGTGAAGCCTTGAACTTTCTGAGGAGTGATGGTGGCGATATCGTGTGGCCTTCCGCTAAACAACTCCAGAAACACATCTCCAACTCCCGAGTGTTTGACCACAGTTTGCTTTATTATTTTCCCTTACAAATCCATTAATTTTGTTTTAACAGTAGCAAAATTAAAAGGGAGAGATCAAATGATATTCCCCCGTCCCAAAAATTATTGTCCAGTTTGAATTTTCATTTTTAATACAAATTGAACTAAAAGTGAAATTACAAATTGAACTTTTGGGACAAAGGGAATATAATTTACTCAATTTAATTTCCAGAAGAATTCTGTAGAACTAAAAATTAAGTACGACGAGGGTAAAATCGCTGGCTGATTTTATTTATATTTAATGAGTAAACAAAGTGGGAAGTGCGTACTGTACTTGTAGGTCGATTCCGATTTTATTGAAAGTTGAAACATTTCTGTCATTATTTAGATGTTTCGACTGCGCCAGCTACCCAATAATTTTATTAATTTTTTATAACCTAGTGGTGCTGTTATCCAGACTAAATGATGTCGATAATGAAACAATTGCTGTATTTTTAAGTAGATGAAATTGCGATTCAATAATGTAGACTTTTAATTAATTGATCCGGTCAGTTATCAGACAAAAATCTTCAGCTGATTCTCAGAGATCGGTGATGTTAATGGTTACAAATTAAAAATATATGCTGTCCTTGTCAATTAATGGTTTTTGGTAAACCTTGATTGAAGCCCATATCACATGATTCAGAAGTTACTAGAACAACCCCCTCAATTATGATCTCGATCAATTTTCCAACAACTTCATATGTAATGGGGCCGTATCACTTCCTTATCTTATCTTGCCAGAAGAAAATAAATGATCATTAATGGCATAGAATAACTAAATAATGGCTGCAAATACTCCCGATTTATTCTCCAAAAAAGAACCATTTTTTTGTATCTATGCATGTATAGTGTGATGGTGAAGTATTAATTTGTGAAGAACATGGCAAATAATTGGGTTGACAAATGACAAAAGTTACTGGCTAGTAATGTAAGAAGAGGTGTGTGGTGTAGGAGTTTTTTTGGTTTTTATTTTTGTTTTATGTGAAGTGGGATTAAATCTCAACCACAAAGGCATGGTGTCTTTGACGTAAACTGCCTTACGTTGTTAATTATGTATATAGTGCTTGTTTCCTACTGAAGAATCCATGATTGGTGCTCCAAAGTCCTAACACGTTAATCAGGAGGACCTCAATGATCACACTGTTGAAATGGATAAAGAGGGTGAACACGATTTATTTTTCTGTGCCTGCCTTGCTAAATGAAAATGCGTTTTGTGTAGTTAGCGTGTCAAAGTGTGGAAATGATTCTTCACAATGCAATAATTCAGTCGGAGTTTTAACCCTAATTCCAACTAAATGGATAACGTCAAAAAATTAACCAAATGAAACTCAACCGTCAATATGTAAGTAATGTAAATTATACATCGAGTGAAAATGAGTAATGAAACAAATTTAAAATAAGTGGCATCAGGGGGTGAACGGATCAACAAAATCAACATCAACAGATCAGTTGGGATCTTGAGAGCCAGATGTACATGGTCTTGCCTTGTAATTTTACAAAGAGATTGTTTTTATTGCGACCAAAGATATATTGTGTCATTTGAAGTATTGATTTTTAACAATTTCACTAACTGAAAATGCATTGAAATTTCATAAAAAAAGTCTTTTTGATTTAATGCACTCCTAACACAAAGCCAAAAGAGTATTAATTATGACGCTTCTAACTCCATTTTCATTGGACATAACGGATCAACTAAGTATGCGATTAAAAAAAATTAATTGTAATAGAAATAATAATATAGCTGGTATTTGGGTGAGAAGGGTGGATGTTGGATGAGAAAGTTATTGGGTGGATAGTTATTGAATATGGGTTTAACTTATTCCATTAAAAATTCTATTTGGGTGGGACTGTATAGGTTTGGGATTTGGGATTCCCAGTACCCATTGGGATCCCGTTTTAGTATAACCAATTTGATCCCAAAAAAATAGTAATAATAATTGTTGTCTCTTTAACACATCTACTACTATTATAAAAGCGAGAGGGGGGCATTCTACAGTAGTTTCGTCGTCCCCCTCCCCTCCCCCCTCAAGCTCTTCTTTCTTTTCTTTATTTGACATTTCCCTTTTTTCACTTACGAAAACCAAGGACATATGTCAATTTAAAAGGTTGGCTGCCTGATTAAACTCCACAAGAACCACAACTTTAACTAACTTCTGGAGATGATTTTCAGGGCCGACTAAATTAATAACAATGGTAATAATAATTATGATAAGAACATTCAGTTAGTGTTTCTTTATTACATTTTTATAGGAAATGTGTCCTCATTTACTATGTTCGTCTATTTTTATTATGAATTGTTTATTAAGTTATTAAAAGGAAAAAGATTACACATATCAATACTTGATCATGGTTATATATGCTATTTAATTCATCAAATTCTGATATAAAAATTATTTCTATCCGTTAGACTTCACTTATAAATATGAGATACAAACCTCTATGAACTCTCGAATAAATATTCAAAGCACCTACTGTAAGTAATACTCTTTTTTTCTCTTAAAATTAATTTTTAATTTAAATTTTCACTTTTAATATGATGAATAATCATTTCGATCCATAAGAAGTAATTGATTTAAAATTTATTTATTTTAACTTACCATTTTACACATTTACCTTCAATTCTATTGTCACAAGTATTTTTCTAACTATGTTGATTGATACTTCAAATTCAATCATTTTATGAACAGCGCCATTGTGTCTTATTAATTTTTTTAAAATTAAATTATCAAAATAGACAAAGATATAATATGTGCATTGTCGAGTGGGTGAGAAATGTGGGCAGAAAATCACTAGTTTTCCAATTATAAATTTATCAAATCATCTTCCCTCTTTTTCTTTCTTTTATTTTTTATTTTTTGTTTCCTGAATATCATATCATTTGATTACATTGACTTAGATGCATAAAAATTTTCTGTGACGTAATTATGATACACAAATGACTTCTACGTTAGAACTTACTACTTGCATTGAATATACAGTATATTATTGTTTCCTAATTGTGATTTTTAATTTCTTAAAAAGATTTTTACATTAATTTTTTGCTGGTTGTTTATTTATTTACAAAAGCCACATGGCAAAATTAAAAATCAATCCTCTTGATTTTTCTATGACAAGACATATATATATATATATATATATGATTCGTATGAATTTTACTATTTTTATAATAACGATCATTTAATGAAAAAAGTCAGTCGCATGTGATAATTAAATAAGATTAATTTAAATGTAGTATTCATTCGATAAATATAACAAATTAAAGGACAATTATTTGAACTGGAATTTTACCAACATTGAAAAATGTTCACTTTTGATTTTTTTTTTTTCTTTTTACATGATTCAACCATATTAATTAATCACGTCACAAGATCAAATGCACTGGTAGTTTGGATGCACACATGTAAAAGTCTTTTACCATGTTGTGTGGTTATTGTTTCAGTGACATTAACAAACAGTACATTTGTAATTGCATAATTTGATGAGTATTTATTGAAGGTCAAATTAAACTAATATTACTGGCGATTGGCTTGTCCTACAACTTACTTGCTCTCATACTTTCTGGCCGAAATGCTAGAGGGTATCTATTTTACTGTAAAGCTGTAGCTTCATCTCATCTTATGGGGAAAAAAGAGAGGGGAAAAAAGGTGCACCGACCCTATACAATGGGAAAGAAAATCTTATAATTAGTTCGGAAGGAAATGGCTATTCAGAAAAGTTCTTATTTATTTTGAATTACTACAATATTATTATTATATATTCAATCATTAAAATTTCTTACTCTTTCTCTTTTAATGAGAAGGATCATTTTGGGACGAAGAAAGAGTAATTCCCCAAACAACTATTAAATATTAGTCGGATACTAGATCGAGCTTTAAAGATACCGCCATTATATTTTAACACAAATTCCCTTTAACATGAGTTTGAATTTCAGTTGTGAAAAATTGTGTGTAGAAAAATGGAATGAAACGTATCAAGACAATAACAGAAAGGATAGTTGAGACAATTAAATAAAAAAGAGGGATTTCTTTTTTTACACCACAAAACAGCAACAACAAAGAAAACAATTATAAACAAACCGACAGTAAATAGATATAATAATTACTTTATTAACATATCACCAAAAGAGAGAAAACATTCAATTACAAACCTTTACCAATAACTTAAGCATTTGATACACATAGATATATTGTGTCCAGGAGAGACATTTTATTCACACCACAATACACTCACAATACATATGTTTCGAAGAAACGACTTGATGATGATGATGATGATCGATCGATCCATTCATTCATTTCCCCCCATATATTATTGAATATGGATTTTATTTGAGATGGTGAGTCTCAATATCCTTAGTGACACTGAGGCAGAATTCCATGAGTGAATTGGGTTCTGGGACGCTCTCCTTTTGCTTCTCATACTCAAACGTCCAGGTCACCAAGTTGTTCTGACCAACTGTATCCACATGAACAGTGATCACAAAGGTCTTGTACAGCTCCATAAGATCCCCTTCAATCACTCTAAATGTCACTGATTTTTTGGCCTCATCAATTGCTTCAATGATCTCTTTCGCAACTTTAGGCTTTCCTTCTATCAGAATTCCAACCAATACACGCAAAAGAAATAAATGATTAAATTCACAATAATATCATTCAAGATAAGTGAACTCGATACAATGAGATCGAGTAGTGACATGACGACCGTACTTTTACTTAATGTTTATACCGATCTATATATCTGTTAAGAGTTCAAATTTCACGAGTTGTCTATAAAAAATGCGAAACCCTAGCTACTTGAGCTGAGAAGATACATACAATAAATTAAAATCTCTACTTACCATGAGTGTAGTTCCAGAAAATAACAGATCCAACTTTTCCCCAGTCACCATCATGCAAGTCAACTCCCTGGATATAAGTTGGGCTCATGTTGGAAATGTGGTGTGGTCGGTCTCTGAAGATTTCATGAAACACATCTCCATCTGACTTTATTTCAATGGAGGACACCAGCTTCTTCTTGGCCATCTTGCCTGATGTTTCGCCGCTGAACAAGAAAACAAATTAAGCAGTAGATTAATTCAAAGAGTGCTGGGGAAAATGAGGGAAGGATTAAGGGTTTTTATAGTGGCGTAGTTAAGCATATAATGATTTAGGAACGACAGGGTATAATGTCAAATGAAAGAGAAACATAAAATTAAATAAAAAAATTATGGTTGATGGAGCCTGTCTGATATAAACGATATCCTCGACAGTTGAACAAATGATTCGGGGTTTTCTTCAACGTGCTAGCTTTTGTTATTTCAATGTAATTATTGGTTTTCTTTTCTTTTCTTGTCTGGTTTTTGTCGAAAGTTTTACTTTCAATATCAAAATACTAATACGTACGCTGAAGATCACTGTCGCTTAGTTAATGTGACAAACCTACGTCTGGTGATGCGTAATAGTCGGGGAGACTTAAGGTTATAGCTATGTTAGTCCAAATTAGACATATGCGGAGAAACATATATTTCGTGAAATTTTAGGAAATAACTTCTGTCAAATTCTTGTAAGGAAAATAAGATATACTCTCTTCATCCCGAAAATTTTCAGATTAGATTTTGATTTTTAATTTAAATTGTATTAAAATTGAAGATTCAAATTGTATAATTAGTTTGGGGCAGAGAGAATATGTTAAATTATTTTAATGGTGTGATCAACTAATGAAGCTTTCACTTAATTTTGTTTATGTATTCCCGAGAAGTGTACTTTATTATATTATTAAAAACTAGGCCCGTTCGATGGACGGGAAAAGTATACACATTTAGACATTTGTATTTCTATAAAATATGTAATGACTTCAGTTTTAAACATGATTACCTCTGGATTTACATGAATTTGTTTTTTTTAAATGACATTTTAAATTCACTGGTGATAAGGTTTATGCAGATCTTTCTAAAATTTGTTACGATTTGGTATGCTCTCCAATCAATCTCTGTGTTAGGATTTGGTTCATGAAAATAAGGGTTTGGTTTTTATTATTTTGCTTTTTTTTAAAAAAAATTATTTTAGTTGCTTTTTTTTTGATTTTATTATTTTATTTTGTGCATTTTTAAGTCTAAGAAATTAAGAAAATGCCACATAGAATTAAATCCTATGTGTCATGTGTTCCATGCCTTTAGTTTTCTCTCTCTGATTTTTGCCTTAGTATAGTATATAGATAGATAGATAGATTTCTATTCATGTAAAAATTTTTTTGACCTTCGTATGATAAACTTTACCATTCAATCGAACCGTATGGAACGTTTAATATTTATGGCCGTAAATTTAATTTACCTGCCGAGATGGTGAGACTCAATATCCTTGGTAAGTTGGAGGCAAAGGTCCATCAAAGTGTTGGGATCAGGGATGCCTTCATGAAGCTTCTCATACTCAATGGTCCAAGTCACCAAATTGCTTTCACCATGGGTTTCCACATGAACTGTTACACTGATATTCTTATACAGTTTCAGTAGATCTCCCTCAATTATCTTGAATTTCACAAGCTTCTTTTCCTCATCAATGGCCTCAATTATATCTTTTGAAACACACTCCTTTCCATCTAGACAAAACCAATGAAAAATATTAGATAAGCCATTAGGTGGAGTTCAATAGTTTATCACATATTCACATTCTCTTCATCAAATGATTGCCTTTTTTTTTTTTTTGTTCTCTTTTCCATCTTTTCTTCTTTTAAGGAAATGGACAATCAAATTTTTTGAAAACAACCGGGTAAGAAGAAAATGACCATGGAGTAAATTACTTTTGGGCTAAGCTTTGTTGCAATTTTTTTTTTTTTTTTGGGCCTCTTTTTAGTCGAATTCGGACGGTAACACCATGACTTTTTGATATTAAAATCTCAACTCATTTGCCCTAAATGAGCAAGTGTACTTGGAAATTAAACAACTGAAATAATTGTGCGTACTGTTGTCCATTATTAATATTTTCAGTGACTTTTGCAGACCAAAACACAGATAATAAGGTGATGATGATGGACATCATTTTTTTATTTTTATTTTTTGGTGTTTGAAAGTATACAGAAAATTTAAAACCCACATCCGATCTAAAGAGTCTTTCACCAAAGACACAAGAAATGTAAAATAATGAGAAAATATTAATTAAAAAAAGAATTAAAACAGAAGAAATACCATGAGTATAATTGACGGAGATGACGGATCCGACAGTGCCCCAATCACCATCATGCAAATTGCAATCTTTAACATTATCTGGGCTTATTTTAGACAACTGATGAGGTTTGTATCTGAACAACTCATGAAACACGTCTGCACTCGACTTTATTTCAATCTGGGAGACCAGCTTACCACTTAAACTCATTTTTGTTTTTGTTTTTGTTTTTTTTTTTTGTGCTGGAAAAATAAGAGTAATCCTTGATTTAACCAAGGGAGAAACAGAAAAGAAAAAGTCTCTTAAAGATTTTGGAAGGGATGAGTGAGGAAAAACTACTAAAGCCCGTATGAATATATAGGGGTTCATTTTGGGTATGCATTGAATATTTTACGTACAGTCGTCATATCAATTAGCAGATTTTTCTAAGATCATTTATTTCCTGATCAGGAATTAATTACTTTTCGGTAAAAACAAAAACATGTTTGTTAAATTAAATTAGTACGAAAATATGCCTTTTTTTTTTTAGGGCTGGCTATTTTTTCTCCACTTCAAGGGGAGGGGGAAGATGCTTTCCTCCATTTCTACTAAGCATTTAAATCTCACCAATCATTTTTAGGTACAGGTAGAATTGAAAGAAATAATTAATAAATCAATTGTTTGCACCGAGTACAAGATTCTTGATTTTTTTTTAAAAATCTTCCCTATCCACCATATTTGAAAAAAAAAAAGAGAGAGAGAAGAAGAGGGTGAAAAAAAATTATGATGTCGTGATACATGATACAGATTCTCCATCAATCGATCAATTATTTTGAAGCAACCCTGGCAGGCAATACTTAAAGTCATCAACCAACCCCTTCCCCACAAAATCAATCACCCGTTTTTTTTTTTTTGTTTTTGTTTTCTTCTACATATATGGAACGCTATCACACACGATTCATGGCAGTTTAGTGTATTTGATATGAAAATGGAACGTCATGATTTCATTATGATACATGATTGTGACCTTAATTAATCAGAGTTGTCAAAAAATCTGCCTTTATGTTTCTTTAATTAGAAATTTGTCAAATTAATGAACAGCGAGGTGATCGTAAAGTAGCATACATATAACAAGATTCAAAATGAATACCAACCCCCTTTTGTCTAATCTAATTTTGATTGCGTATGGGCTGATTTGATTTTACGATTTAGGAATAAGTGATCAAGTCTCACTTGAATTCTCATGAATGGATAAAAACATTTGGCCTCTAAAAACACTTGATAATTTACAATTCTACCATCATTTTTTTTTAAAAGAAAATAATACTTATCCAGGGATTTAGATTTCGTCAGTAATTTGTTTGTTTTACTAAATGAATGGACAAACCCGTCGTCGCAGTCGATACAGACAATTTCAATGTATATATATATATTGCCACAATTTTATTGATATAGAGAAATCAGAGAAGATTCTTTTAAAGAATATTTTTGGATTGTCTTCTTTTCAATCTAGTTATGAAAGCAGATGAGCAAGTAGAAAAAGAGTGTACTGTGTCAAGTTTCATCCATGTCAACCTTTACTTCAATTTGCCATACAAAGCTGACTTTATAATTTCCATTAGTACTATCATCAAAAGAATTTGGAAAAGTATATTCAACAGCGCATGTTGACTTTCGTCGACCTGTTCGTCAGGTTTGATAAGAAGACGAACAAGTCGACACCAGGTTCAATTTTTTCTTTAACCAAAAAAAAAAAAAACTTTGCGATCTAACAAATTAAATAGTTTTTCAAAGCAATTATAGGATTTAGAAAGATCAATAGAAGAAATTTGAAATAGATGTTTCGGTTGCATTGTATCTAGCTTTTCGTTGAGTTATGAGTTACAAAGCCTTTTTTTTTTAAATAAAAAAAACAGTTTTATAAATTATGAAAAAAAAATAGGGCAACGAATATACTTAACCCTATATCAAGTACAAATTTAATCTTAAAGAAAATTTACATCCTTATTTAATCTAGAAGATCGATGAACTCGAACTTTTAATTTAGTCTTGCTTTTCTTCGAACGATTATGATATGTCGGAGTAGAAACTTGACTATAGAAGGACTTTCGCTCCAATTCTCGTTTCGTGTCAAATTCTTCATCTTCTGAGTCATTAAAAGCGTATTATTGATCTGCGTCAGAATGAATTTGTTCAACCGAAAAGATTGCATTGGAAGATTCTATCCTTTTTCCAACCTCCGTATCATCTTTTGAGTATTGTTTTTGAGTTTCCAAGCTAAAGAACAAGTAGAAACTTAAGTTCATTATATCAGCTCTCGGCGTGGACATTTACATTAGCCATAGAATGTAGAAGTTATATAAATGATACAAAATGAAGAATTTTGCTTTTCGTCCACTTTGCTGTCGGCGTTTGTAATTAAGTAGTCTCCACAACGGACACTTACTTTTTGAACAAAAAATAAAATACTTACGACTTTTGCATTAATACTGAAGAATAAAAGAAAATCTTAATGCAATACAATCGGAAACAGAAATCGCTTCTGCCGATTTTAAGAACACGTTTATTTTTAGTAAGTTTATAAAAGTCGATGACCTTATAGGCTGTAAAAATCTAAATGGTTCATTTTAGAACATTATAAGCAAACTACAATTATACTCAAACAGTAGCTTCATGCTCAAGTCATCACCAACAACACACAAAAAAAAAAAAAAAAAAAGGAAAAACAACAGCAATAACACAAAAGAAATGACTTGATGATCGATCATCATTTTATTTGCCACTGGTGATTGACCAATTTATTTGAGGTGATGAGTCTCAATGTCTTTAGTGACTTGGAGGCAGAATTCCATGAGTGATTCGGGATCTGGGACGCTCTCATTTTGCTTCTCATACTCAAGTGTCCAAGTCACTAAGTTGTTCTCCCCAACTGTGTCAACATGAACAGTTAAGACGAAGCTCTTGTACAGCTCCATAAGATCTCCTTCAATCACCCTAAACCTCACTGATTTCTTTGCCTCGTCAATTGCCTCAATTATCTCTTTCGCCACCTTCTCCTTTCCATCTATCAAAGTTCAACAAATACATTAATTAAATTCATGATATGATCAGCATACATTAATGTCTCACAAATGATTAACCTTTTCTAATAACTAATGTTTTCTTTTTTTCCCTATTGCATCCCTTAACCGCACTTGAGTTGAAAGGACAAAATGAAAGCGCCCTAATTCATTTATGTCGGAAAAGAGATAAAGAGGTAAATTCATTGTTCTAGAAGAAACTAGCAAATGGCTATTTTTGATTGGGAAACGAATTAATATTAGTCGAAAAGATGATTGTGGATTCACTTTACCATGAGTGTAGTTCCAGAAAATAATAGATCCAACTTTTCCCCAGTCACCATCATGCAAATCAACTCCCTGGATATAAGTTGGGCTCATGTTAGAAATGTGGTGTGGTCTGTCTCTGAAGATTTCATGAAACACATCTCCATCCGACTTTATTTCAATGGAGGACACCATCTTCTTGATCTTCTTGCCTGTGATTTCGTCGCTAATTAAGCGATAAAACGAACACAAACATCAATTCAAAAGGGTTTAGCTAAAAGGATAAAAGATGAATGGATTTTAAAGAATTTGATGATATTTTTATAATTAATTTAGTAGCTGTAAACGTCGGGTACTGTTCTGGTTTTAGTAATAACAAAAAAATTAATTTGGTTATTTGTACATTCAAAACTACAAAATTAACCTGCTGAGATGGTGAGCCTCAATATCTTTGGTGATTTTGAAGCAAAGGTCCATCAAAGTATGGGGATCAGGGATGCCCTCATGAAGTTTCTCAAAATCAATGCTCCAAGTCACCAAATTGGTTTCACCGTGAGTTTCAACATGAACTGTTACACTGATACTCTTGTACAATTCCAGCAGATCTCCTTCAATTATCTTGAAGGTCACAAGCTTCTTTTCCTCATCAATGGCATCGATTATTTCTTTCGCAACACACTTCTTTCCATCTGAACAAAACAAAACATAATTAGTAGGATCTTATTTTTTTTTTATCTAGGATAAATCCAATATTTTTTTCTTTCTTTTATCTGTTACGCTTCATTTTTAATTCAACATCAAATACAGTTTTTTTCAATTTCACCCTTATCTCTCTCTACTTTCCATAGCATATGTTAATGACAACTACATATTATTTTTACTTTAATTTCAAAATTTTGTATGGTATAAATACTTTTAATTAGAGGTAAGAAAGACAATATACTAGAAAATGTAAACCTCAATTATTATTTCCATAATATATGTGTAAACCTTAAAACGTTAGATAAAGAATAGATATAGTAATAATTAAGTAAGTGGAATCTTCCCCCTTTTGTGTGTGTGTGTGTGTGTTTTTTTTTTAAATTTTTTTATTGATAAAAACATGAAAATCATTTTCAGGAAAATGAAATACCGTGAGTATAATCGAAGGAGATGACAGATCCAACAGTGCCCCAATCACCATCGTGCAATTCGCAGTTATGGACAGAATCAGGGCTTATTGTTGACAGCTGATGAGGTTCCTTCCTGAATAACTCGTGAAACACGTCTGCGCTGGACTTGATCTCGATCTGGGAGACTAGCTTACCACCTGAACTACTCATTTTGTTTTCTGAGGAAAATTATTTTTTTTTTTCTGGAGAAAATAATATTGTTGTTAACCAATACCAAAAAAGGAAAGATAGTCTGAGAGATTTCGGAAACTGAAGAGATGAGAAAAAATTCGTTAGTACCGGAGGAATTTTATAGGACTCATTTTGTGTATGTATTTGACTTGTAGCGGAATCGGCCAAATCGAAGTGATCACATGGGCATCATTTATCTGTACATCAAGATATCAACAACCGCCTTGTCTGAAAATTAATGTGAACAAATTCCATCGAATATTAAAACGTCATCCTTTCTTTAAATGGAAAAAAGTGGAAAGAGAAAGAATTTTATTTTCCACTTTTATATTAAGAAAAATCTGTTTCTTAATGATCATATCAGGTACAGAATTACAAGGAGAAATATGTATCATTCAACTTGATGAATAGAAAAGATAAAATATCAACACGATCGACACCAATCAATTATTGTTTTAAACCATGGTTAACACAAAAAAATTCATCAACTACTCGTCACCATCTAATTATTTATGAGATCAATCCGATCCGATCATACCAATAAGTTACAATTTAAGTTAATTTGAGGGATTGGGTCGTTAAGCTATAACAAATTGTTTGGCGGAAAGGGTATAAATACAACACACCACGGAAGCGAACCCTAAGAAAATCTCCTTTCTTACTACCAATAAAATAGGAAAACCAACCAAGAAAAATAATTAAGGAACTGATAAAATAAAGGAGGCATACGAATTTACATTGAAACCCAAATCGGAAAAACCACGGGACTGTAACAACAGTCAAATCTCCACTATCACAATAATGGAAAAACAGTATTCACCTACCGGTGGATACACAGAACTTCACTCAAAGGTGGATTACAACAATACTCTTTCAAAACACCTATCACAGAGTAGGACTGGAAGGATCTAACCAAAAGAGAGTTAAACCGAAAAACTAAACCCTAGCTTTCTTTCTTTTTCTCTCGTACAAAAACAATGCACGGCTGCCCAAACTTTTCTTCTCTTCTTGGCTGGAAAACACACCTAAAAATTATGCCAAAGCCTTGCTTTTATAGAGCAAAAAAGCCTAAAAACAAAAACCCAATTGAAGTGAGTTTTGTTTCCTAAAAACCAAAGCCAAATTTGGCTTGGTTTTATTTGTTTCCTTGTTGGCCCAATTGAGGAGAACACTGAGCCCAACAATCTCCCCCTTTACCTCAATCGGGGTAAAACCAAACCCGCTTCCTGTCTGCAAAACAGGAGCTTGTCTCTACTCACAGTCTTCGTCAACATATCGGCACCGTTGTCATCCGTATGGATCTTCTTAAGAAACAACGCCTTGGACTCCAACATATCTCGAATCCAATGATATCTCACATCAATATGTTTTGACCGTGAATGAAATTTGGAATTTTTCGCTAAGTGAATAGCGCTCTGGCTATCACAATACACCACATACCTCTCTTGCTTCATGCCAAGCTCTTGTAGAAACTTCTGCAACCAAAGTGCTTCCTTACAAGATTCAGTAGCTGCAATAAACTCTGCCTCTGTAGTAGACAAAGCAACACATTGCTGCAACCTACTTTGCCATGAAACTGCTCCCCCTCCAGAAGTCATCAAGTAACCAGAAGTAGACTTCCGACCATCTAGGTCACTCGCCATGTCAGCATTTGTATATCCATCTAACATGGTCTTTCTATTGCCAAAGCAAAGACTCAATCTGGAAGTACCCTTAAGATACCTAAGAATCCACTTCATAGCATTCCAATGCTCCTTACCAGGATTAGAGAGAAACCGACGAACAACACCAACTGCATAAGCTATGTCTGGCCTTGTGCAAACCATTGCATACATCAAACTGCCAACTACCGAAGCATAAGGAACCTTTTTCATCTCTTTCTTTCTCACTTTTAGGACACTGCGTTTTGCTTAACTTAAAATGCCCTGCAAGTGGAGTCGAGACTTCCTTAGCACCACTCATGTTAAACCTATCAAAAACCTTCTCAATATACTTCTCTTGAGATACCCAAAGCTTCCCATTCTGTCTGTCACGAGAAATCTTCATCCCAAGGATCTGTCTAGCCGGACCCAAATCCTTCATTGCAGAGGATTTATTCAACTCCTTTTTCAACCTGGCAATCTTTGCAGTATCATGACCAACAATCAACATGTCATCGACATAAAGTAAAAGAATTATAAAATCACCATCAGAGAATTTCTTCACAAACACACAGTGATCAGCTGTAGTCCTTTGGTATCCCTGCCCTATCATAAAGGCATCAAATTTCTTGTACCATTGCCTCGGAGCTTGGTTCAACCCATACAAGCTTTTGTTGAGACGACATACAAGCTTCTCTTTCTCCTTCTCCTAAAACCCATCTGGTTGCTCCATGTAAATCTCTTCTTCCAAATCACCATGCAGGAAGGCTATCTTCACATCAAGCTGTTCAATCTCAAGATTTAAGCTGGCCGCTATTCCAAGCACAACTCGAATTGAAGACTTCTTTACAACAGGAGAGAATATCTCATCAAAGTCTACGCCTTTTCTCTGATTGAATCCCTTCACAACCAATCTGGCTTTGTACCTCGGTTGTGAGCTGTTCTCACTTGCTTTTAGACTAAACACCCATTTATTCTTGAGTGCTCTCTTGCCCTTAGTCAGCTTCACCAGGTCATACCTGTTATTCTCATGCAAGGATTTGATCTCATCTTGCATGGCTGCTAACCATTGATCTTTCTGCTCATGACTAAGAACCTCTTCATACGACTCTGGCTCTCCCCCATCAGTAAGCAACAAATACTCATGAGCATTGTACCTGGTGGAAGGTCTCTTATCTCATGTAGACCTCCTAGGTTGAACATGAGGTGATGAAACCGGTGGTGTCTCTGTTTCAGTAACAGGATCATCATGAAACTCACCATCCTGCTCTGTCTCAGCTCCCCCTTCAGGAGAATCATCTGATTCTGGAAGAACTGGATCTAAATCAACAGGAATCTCAGGTGAAGATTCTGGCATCTCGCCTTTTCCCATATCATCAATGGTCTGGTCTTCAAAGAAGATCACATCTCTGCTTCTGAAAACTTCTCTACAGGATCCAAAAGCATGTACCCAAAATCATCATTTCTATACCCCAAGAATACACACTGCTTGGATTTGCCATCAAGCTTCGACCTTTCATCTTTGGGAATATGAACAAAGGCACGACAACAAAAAACTTGCAAATGCCTAAATGAGACATCTTTCCCTGTCCAAACTCGTTGTGGTAGATCACCATCCAACGGAACTGAGGGAGATAGGTTGATCAAATCAACTATTGTCTGCATGGCTTCACCCCAAAAAGATTTAGGCAGCTTTGTATTCGAGAGCATACACCTAACCTTTTCGGTAATAGTTCTGTTCATTCTTTCTGCCACACCATTTGCTGCGGAGTCTTTGGAACACTCTTCTGAAGTTTAATGCCATGGTATCGGCAATACTTCTCAAACGGACCCCTGTACTCACCACCATTATCTGCTCGAACACACTTCAACTTCTTGTCAGTCTCTCTTTCAACTCTAAGGTGAAAGCCTTTGAACACATCTAATACCTGGCCTTTAGATTTCAAAGAAAAACACCAAACCTTTCGAGCATAGTCATCAATGAAAGTAATAAAGTACAATGCTCCACCCAACGACCTATCTTTCATGTAACATACATATGTATGAACTAGCTCTAGAGGACTGGACTTTCTAGATGGAGGAGAATTTTGAAAGGAAACCCTATGTTGTTTACCATAGATGCAGTCAACACAAGGTTCTAGAGCAGTACCTTTCACCTCTGAGAGAAATTGCTTCTTACCAAGAATCTGCAACCCCTTAACACTCATGTGTCCAAGCCTTCTGTGCCAGAGATCAATGGAGGCATTGTGAGTCGCATTCACCTCTCCATGCTTCAACTTTGCATTCAACACATACAAAGAGTTCAACTTCTTTCCTCTAGCAATAACAAGATTTCCTCTGGTAATTGTCCAACGGCCACCACCTTCAGTGCTATGATAACCCTCATCATCAAGTTTACCAACGGAAATAAGGTTCAGACGCATATCTAGAACATGTCTGACATTCTTCAAGACAAGAGTACAACCTGTATTCGTTACCAATGATACCTCTCCCATGCCGACAACATCGCATGAGGCTTGGTTGCCCATTCTTACATGACCAAAATCTCCAGGTGTGTAAGAGGTAAAGAAGTGTCCGTGAGGCGTCACATGATAAGACGCACCTGAATCACCAAACCAATCACTGTCGTGACTCGCAACATTAATTTTATCATCATCACAGTACACAAATACATCACTGGTAGTTACTACTGCAGTAGTGTCATCATCACTTGATTCATCCTTCTTGCCTTTACCTTTTCTCGCTGCTAGTTCTCTCTTGAGAACCCTGCACTCCCTCTTAAAGTGCCTATTCCCTTGACAATGGTAGCACACTACATCTTTCTTGGATTTAGACCGTCCCCTGGACTTGTCATTCCGATCACGTGGCCCTCTGCTTTTACTTCTCCCTCTTCTATCTGATTTTTTTGTCACCAAAGCCTGCGACTCAGACTCAATACTCTGCTCTTTTCTTCTGACTTCTTCATTCATCAAAGCCTCTTTGACCTGATCCAAGGTCAAGACACCATCCTGGGTTGAATTACTGATTGACACTACCAAAGTGTCCCAACTGTCTGGAAGAGAACTAAATAATAACAAAGCCTGCACCTCATCATCCAACTTTAAACCTACATTCAAAGCTTGGTTCAACAAACCCTGAAACGAACTCAAGTGCTCATTCATGCTAGCACCGTCTTTGTACCTCAACCTAGTAATCTGTTTCAGCGCAGATGACTTATTGATGCCGGATTTCTTCCAGTACATATTCTGGATCTTCTCCCAAAGTTCATCAGCTTTTGTTTCTTCCGAAAAGTGATGAAACATACTTTGATCAATCCACTGTCGAATATTACCAACAGTCTTCCTGTGCATATCAGCGCACTTTTTATCAGTCATATCACTTGGCCTACCTTCATCCCTTAGAGCAGGATCAAACAAATCTTTGCAATACAACAAGTCTTCCATTCTAGGTTTCCACATATGATAATTGGATGAAGTTAATTTAATCATCGTACCAGCACCCGATGACTCTTCCATTTTATTGGTGTAACACCTCAACTACCGAACCGTAGCTCTGATGTCACTGTTGTGGCAGAAAGGGTATAAATACAACACACCACGGAAGCGAACCTCAGGAAAATCTCCCTTCCTACTACCAATAAAATAGGACAACCAACCAAGAAAAATAATTAAGGAACTGATAAAATAAAGGAGGCACACAAATTTACATTGTAACCCAAATCGGAAAAAACTACGGGAATGTAACAACAGTCAAATCTCCACTATCATAATAATGGAAAAACAGTGTTCACCAACCGGTGGATACACAGGACTTCACTCAAAGGTGGATTACAACAATACTCTTCCAAAACACCTATCACAGAGTAGGACTGGAAGGATCTAACCAAAAGAGAGTTAAACCAAAAACTAAACCCTAGCTTTCTTTCTTTTTCTCTCGTACAAAAACAATGCACGGCTGCCCAAACTTTTCTTCTCTTCTTGGCTGGAAAACACACATAAAAATTATGCCAAAGCCTTGCTTTTATAAAGCAAAAGAACCTAAAAACAAAAACCCAATTGGAGTGGGTTTTGTTTCCTAAAACCAAAGCCAAATTTGGCTTGGTTTTATTTGTTTCCTTGTTGGCCCAATTGAGGGGAACACCGGGCCCAACAAAAATTAACCATAACAAAACTATAGTGACTAGCTATAACCTAATAATATGTTGTCACGCATTTTGATTAATTTATCCTACATCTGTTTCTTACAACAATCAACAACTTCTAGCAAGTGTGATACTCCTAGTGCAAAAACCACGAAAAATAGGAATAAGGAATTACTTTTGTTTTGGTTGCCAGAATGTAGACCAAAAACCACGAAATCGTTTCTCTAGTAGTATGGAAACGAAAGGCTGTGTACATCAGTACATGCTATTGAAAAACACCCATTCCAGTTTATGTAAAATTTTATAATGAAATGAAAAAATGATTCTTAAAAATGTTAAAAAAAAAATCGAATTACTACTTGACAACTATCACATATATCAATATTTCTACGGTATCAATTACTATTTCTTTTAACCAAATAAATTTATTCCAGAAATTTTATTTTAACACCCGATGTTCATAGGTGGATAGCATACATTTCTATAGTACTATTTTGTAGTATTATGTTTTTCATTTATTATTTACTTTTGCAAACCCTAACTGTACAATTACTTACAAAAGGAATTTAAGCAAGCATGCACAAAAAATACGTTAGTTGTCGGTCCACTTCTTTTTCCTCCATCTTATTTGCCTTACATCCGTTCCAGGACACATAAGCTCGACTAGTTGAAATCTTTTTATTCGAAAGTTTAGCATCAATCGCCTTGACGCCGGTGATGGCCAAGTTCATCAACGAAGCCGGCTCCGGCAAGGTCGGGAGAAGCTCCACATAGTCCAATATTGTATTCTATTAGTTTAATGTTTTACAAGTTTAGTCCATATGATTTACTGTCTTATAAGCATAAAACCCTTGAAACACTTGCAAACTCACAATTAAGGAATTTCAACTGTCAAACATAATCTGGAAGAGAAAATGGGTAATTTCAATTTTTGTGTTCAACTACCGCCTTCTCTGAAATCAATATGGTTCCTTCAATCCTTGTTGAACCAACATCCCATATCTGTGACCATTTCAGGAACAGAATGGAGCAATATGATAAATAATAAATAAATGAAGTGTGACAATGATCTTGACATGTTTAATGATATGAATCTTGAGGCAAAGGTGGCAAATTTACCTCGACGCGGAAGCTATGAATTACCCATGACTTGAAAACTTGCAAATCCAATATTATGGACTCCACAATTCACGAAAATTAAAAGAAAAGAAGAGATGCAAACTACAAAAATTTGCACCAAAAAGGGATGGAAAGGTTTAGAAGATGTAGAAAGTGTTTAAGGTTAGCAACCCAATTGGTCACCTCTCTAACAACCCTATCCCTTTGATTTATGGATAGAACGACTAGCAAAAAGGCTCCAATGAACAACTAATAAAGCTCCACAAGTAGAAAAACACCTATTCTACTCGCATGCATCAACAAAGCACAAGCTTGTGTGCAATGCACTAATCTTCGAAAAGAGTAGAAAAAGAGCAAAGAGTTTCCTCTCGTCTCATATTGAAATAATTCATCAAAGGTACAAATGAAATGCTGGCCAAACACCCCTATTTATAGTAGAGGGGGCTGAAATTCTCCTATGAAGTAGGAGAAGAGTTTGATCTCTAACTCTATTCCTACTTTAAAGAACTAGAAATCAACTTAACCTCTAATTGACAACTTGTGTCTTATCTATTAAGGCAATGTATCTAGACACCTTTATAGACTTAAGACACACTAGTCTATTGAAAATAAAACTCCAAATACAAAGAGATATGCTCTCAAAAGAATCTTATCTTGAAAAGAATCTTCCTGAGTTGTCAACTCTATCAATATCTTCTTTGTAGAGTAATCATAGCCATCCAATCTTGATCTAATCTCCATCCAACGGTTGAGAGTAGACAACAAGGAATAGACTTCTTATTTTGAATAAACTCTAAATTAGATAAAAGAGAATCATATCAATCTTATCCTTCCATGTGATAAAATTTAAATGATCTTATCTCTAAAAGATAGGAAATCTTCCAAATCTTATCCTTCCACAAGTGTGATAAGATTTAAATGATATTATCCCTAAAAGATAGAGATTCCAACTCCTAAAAATTAGGAGATAGGGCTGGCCTCCCTTGCTTGGTTTGTGGGCCGAAATTTCCTTCCTCAAATGGGCCTTGTAACACATTAATAATCTTGGGCTTGTAACTTCCAGACTTGGCATTCTCTTGGGCTAAACTATTTGATATAAGATTATTAAGTGCACTCCTCATCCTTTTACTTCTAGCTTGAGTCATTGGGCCTCCAATGCTGGATAATGGATCTTGAGCCACTCTTTGAGCTTGGACAGTACTTGGAACCCAAACACCTTGATCATCTTGAACTTGATTACCATGAATGTTCACATCATTTAAAATCTTCGCCATCGGCCTCAATTTAAATAAATAATAAATAAACATAAGAATGAGGCTGTGACACATATTATCAATCAGTTATTTAATGCAACCATATAGGTCAGGCAATATACGTAATTAAGCCATCAAATATACATAATCCCTCCCTCCATCTACCTATTAAAAAATGATAAAAACAATTTGTACCCAAAAAATTAAATAATTTTAAAAAGTAAAAGAATAATAGAGACAATGAAATAATCAAAATGAGACAATAAAGTATATAATATTATTATAAAACCAATCCAAACAGCCCGTAAAATAAGTGCACTCGACACACTTACAAATAGGTATGGACCACGGAATGAATTTATTAAAACTTGAAAGCAAGGAAATGAAAAAAAATAAAATGAAACAAACCAAAACAATTCCATTTTATTTATTACAATTATAATTCATCATGCATGCACGGAAATACGTAGGAATTTTTCAAGCCCTTCTTCTTCATATGTGATTAACAAATTGACTTCTCTTTCATCAGGAAATCTTAGCATCAATCTCCTTGACGGAAGAGACAGCCACATTCATCAACGAAGTCGGCTCCGGCGAGGTCGGAAGAAGCTTCACGTAGTCCATAGTCCAAGTCACAAAATTCTTTCCATCAGAATCCGTTTCAGCCTGGAATGTAGCACTAATTGTGGTGTACAAACTCAAAAGGTCTCCAGCAATTATCATATAAGTCACTGTTTTTTTCGCATCATCGATAGCCACAATTGTCACATTTATAGCATGACTTCCTCTTTCTGAAAAAAAATTAAATTTAGAAATACATCAAAAGTTCACATTTATTAATATATATATATATATATATATATATCCCTTTTACCCTATTAAAGTAGAATACAGGATGTTGATGTGGCAGATTCTTATTAAAAATTTTTGGCTCCAAATGCACCATATTGCATTAACCATTCTACCACGTGTCATTTCTTTTTAAAAGAAAAAAAAATTCTTATCCGGAAAAACAAAATCTACTTTACAAAAATAACTACACAATTTTAACTCATAACATTTATCATTTATCAATCAAATTAAAATAGCATTTAAATTTACCCATAAACTTATCCCCTTTATTACTTCACATTATTTTGTATGATTTCTGTATCGTTGTACATTTCAATATTTTTTCTCCTTTGGCAGATGATTTTTTTATTTTTATTTTTATTTTTGGCTAAAAAAGGGAAAAAAAACCAAATAAGTAGCTATTTTATTTTTTCCAAAGCAAAAATTCATTTATCTATTAACACAAAATTAAAGTAGAGGGGCTTCTGGGCATCTGCCCGGGCCAAGTATCTAGTATATAATACCATTCAGAAACAGAAAATTAAAAGTAATATGGATAATAATACACCGGAAAAAATGGAGTTTACCGTCAACGTAGGTTAAGGAAAGTACACAGCCTAAGACTCCCCACAAGCCATCAATAAGGTCTAAACTCTTAAAAATATCAGGTGCCACAGTGATGAGTTCAAATGGTTTGTGGGCAAAGATATCGTAAATTGCATCTGGGCTGGACTTAACTTCTGTTTTTGTGACAAGTTTGCCTATAAGACTCGTCATTTTTTGTGAAGATTGCTGTGCAATACAAATGAAAGAAAAGGCGGTGATAAAAGCGGGTTGTGAAGAATGAAGCATTGAGGCGGGGGAGGGGGGGGGTTGGGTTTATACTTTATATGGGGGAAATCCAAGGCCAAAGAGGCGAAAATTTGTTGGGTCCATTTTGATGATGTTTTCTTGCAAAAGCTGAATCACATGAACCATCTTTCTCTTCCTCATTTATTCCATCTTTTTTTTTTTTTTCCCTTTTCTTCTTTTAAACGACAAATAAATAATTTCATTTCCCCTTGAAAGAAAATTAGAACTATAGAAGTCACTCTTGTTCTAAAGCAGAACAACAAAAGAAAGAAACTTGTAAATGCATTACTTGTAGGGAATATGAAAAAACATAATTCATATTCAAAATTCTTCTGAAGGAGAGTCATGTGATACACGAATCGCAGCAACGCAAGCAATTGATTTCTTAAAAATGTAAGTATAAGTGGATCTAAGTTACGTCCGGTTTTTACGAAAGCTGGAGTTGGATGACTGATTTAACGATTTTGAGAACAACTTCTCAGGTGCACAAATTCTAGCATTTTTCGGCTACCTTATAAAAAATCTAGAGTATCTCTAGTCCTGGTTTTGAAGGAAAAGTTCCTTATACACTAGGAAATCTTTCCAACCTGCAATATCCTCACATATTGGTTTTGTTATGCCTCTGTAATAGTTTTAGAGAACTTTATTTTAAACACTACGTACGCCGACTTTTGAGTGCTCAACACCCTTGCCTCGTCTCTGTATCAAATGACTTTGAGTCGAGATATCTAAACCAACAATGATGGCGACAAAAGTGGAAATTTGACGCTTCAATTTGGAAAGCGCCTTTTGTAAATCTCGCCTTGGAAAAAAAAAAAAGAAAAAAAGAAAAATTTTGAACGCTAACTAAGACGATGACAACGTCAACGGAATATTCAATTTTAAAAACGCTTACACAGTTCCACGCCGTCAACTAAACACAAAAAGAGGAGGAAAAAATTGAACGCGTCGACTTTGGCGTCGATATATAAATCGAAGATTCAGTCAACAAATACGGAAATTTGAATCTCCAGTTTGAACAACGTACCACTCCAATAGAACAAAGAAAATAAGAAAATATAGAACACGTTGTCGACGTTGGCATCCATATATACTGACCGACAATGTAGTCGACGAAAAGTTAATGGGCATATTAGTTCGTTGACGCTAAAGGGAATTTCTACGAGGCGGTGGCTTCACTAATAAAAGGATAAAACGTCAAACTGTGGAAAACATCATCCCTACCTTTGGAATTACTACACATCAACACTAATTAACGATCTAGTTCATCTCTCATTCGAACCAATTTTCGTTTCTCAATTCTAACATTTCCTCTCATGTGATTTTTGAAATGGGAGGTTTGTGTATCCATCTATCTACTTGAAACTGTGTTTTGGTGAACTCTAACATGCTTGCTTGTTGGAGTAACAAGGAACTCTTTGAGAAACATTTATACTACAGAAAATTAAACTCCTCATCACTATGTGAATTTATTAGAACTGATGGCTATAAACTGTATCCTAAGAAAAAAGAAGAAAAGAAAGAATACAAGTGAATTTATTACTGCATTCATCCCAAAAAAATAGTCCACATTGAGTTTTGAGTTTTGTACTCTTTTTAGTACAAATTTAAAAACTCAATGTGAACTATTTTTTGGGACGGATGGAGTAACTTGGAACCATCGAGTATGAGGAGCTTCATGAGGGCATCCCTTGATCCCAATAATTGATTAATTTATTATATCTTTCAGTTCTACCTTTACCTAATATGATAGGTTAGAATTTAAATGTTTTGTAAAAATAGAAAACATATACGCCCTATTTTTTTGGTTGCTAGTGGGAATATTTCTTTTTTTTTCCCCTCAAAATATTCATTATATACACACCTCTTTGTCCTAAAATATAGTCATACTTTTCATATTAGTTTAAGAGTAATGATATGTACCGGGAAAATTTACAAGAAAAACTTATAAGTAATGAGTTGTCAATCATCAAAATTATGTCCTAACCTTAAATACTTAAACCCCAAATGGGAAGTGTTAAAAATGAATGGTCATGATTAATTCCTTGTAATTTTTCTTTGTTATTTTTTTCTCTGTACAAATCATTATCCTTAGTTTAATTGAAGCTCAACAAATTACTACACTGCAATCTGCAAAGCCCTTTATTCCAAGAGACTAGAGCACTCAGAGGATACAAAGCCTTTTAGAATCATACAAAATTTGATCACGATACATTAAAGTAAAGAACAGTGATACATGCAAAGAAAATTTATAGTGAATGACGTATAAATTATTAAAACTACGTTTTAATCTTAAATATTTAAATTCTAAATGGAATGTCTTAAAAATGGATGGTGTAAAAATCCCCACTTTGGAGGAGGAAAAATATTAGTCTATTACAACTAGAATGAATGCATTTTTTTAAAAAATTTAATTAATGGATTCGCATAAAATAGATATAGCGGAATAGATTGATGAAACCGTATACTCCCTTCTTCACCACTATTAATAGCTGCATTGGGGAATTTTTTGTGTGGTCAACCACCGCCTTGTCTGTAATTTATGAACAAAATCCCATAAGAAAAAAATCAACCGGTACTATTTTCCATTTGAAGAAGAGAAAAATATTTTTTCCTGCTTTTGTAAACTGTTCTTGAATCTACCCATCCACTCACGTGGACGTGGGGGTTGGGGGGTGGGGAGCATAATTAATTTTGTTGACCTATGTACTTTAATAAAATAAATAGATTATTTTTGTGGTAAATCGGACGTGATTGAGTTTCTGATCGATCAATTATTTTGTGGCAATTATGGCCGACCATATACGCAAAAGTCATCAACCCAACCTAATTTGCTATATGTACCTGTGGTTTTTATCGGTTTTTTTTTTATGGTTAATAATCATTTTCTAATTAAGAAAAATAGAAGAGATATAGCGACGTTATACCGCATGATGATTCATGACGGTTTTGATCCATTTGATTAGGAAAATATCGCCATAGTTGCACTCTCCTTTTGGTGCAATGATTAATCATGCAGAGGGGAAGCTAAAGTTTACTTGTTTACTACAATGAGGGTGAAGAAAAAGGCTTGTTAGGGTTGTCTAAACCTTTTTACCCAGGGTAGATATCGCAGCCATGTGATTGAAAACAAAAAGTTTTCCAGTGACAAGCTTGACATAACTGCATGGACAGAAGACGGGCTGGTAATGGCTGCTCGTCATAAAAAATTACAAGTATCTCCAAGGAGTATAATTCCATCCCCAAAGCATCATCACAAGTGAAGAAGAACAACCGTTGGAAATTTTATAAGGTTGATTTTTTTATTTTTATTTTTGACAAATATAAGGTTGATCAAGAAAAAAGGAAGCAGAAATTCAGGAGTAGTATGTAGTCATACTTTTTCTCTAGTCAAAACTCACTCTATTGGACAACTTTTATTTAGGTTTTTGGCTTTTTTGCATTAAAATGAAATTTAAAATGTAATCCATTGTACTTAATTAAAGCAGCAAACAAAAAGAACACATGTCAGCTCCACAATGAAAATTTTCCCTCCAAAAGCCTTTTTCAGTACAAAATGAAAACTGACATGTGGCGCTTTAGATTTTGAGATAAAAATTAGTCTTAAAAAAACCCTCCATAAAAAAAAAACGCCAAAACATGTTGAGATAAAACATGAAAACTTATAGCTAATTTAAATTTACATAAGATAATTAGAAAAAATCCAATTTACACTAACAAATCAGGGAGATAAGCACGTTTCCCCTGTAACTTGCAGTTACATAATCAAAATCATCTCTTCATATATACAAATGATTTTACTGAACTATCAGTAACAGAAATGTAAAAAAAGGAAATGTACATGGATTACACTGGTTAATTAACCATAATTACATGAAATCGAATATTCTCCATTCCTAAAATTAAGCAATGCATCCGTATTTAACTATAATTCCTGTAATTAATGTACAGTACAATCAACTATATGATTTGAAAATCAAAATAAAATCAATTCACTTGATGTGATGCATTTATGAACGAAATATCTACAAGATAATCATCCATGCTTTTGAATTTTGATTGATTCGTCTATATCTCTACAACAGACTGTGTGTGTATATTTCTTCTCCATCTTTTCCAGTTTTGCAGGGAAGTTCAAAATCTCAAAGATATACTTACCTTCATATATCCATGGCATATCTTCACATCGTGATAAAATATCTGTATAAATACGTCCATAGGGATCATTTAATCAAAATCAAAGCCTTTATGAAAGAACCACAAGAAAATTCTATCACTCACAGAAAAGAAATCACAATCCTTTCTGATGGATACTGCACAAAAAAAGAAATCTCCCTATTTCTGAAGGTGCTATGATTCGATCAGCTGATCCTGTTGTTCCAGAAAAGCCCAATGATGTTCAAGAAGTCCCAGAGGAAGCATATGTTACTCCTCCCGTTCAAACATCAGTGGCTTCATCAAAACCCCTGTTGATGGATCCCATATTGCAATTCCTGCTGTGAATCCAATTGCTCAAAGTGGAACTCTTGCTGTTACTCCTCCCGTCCCACAGCTTGCTGCACAAAGGTACATTGTGGACATCAATGGGTTGGTGCCAACCAAAAGCATCCATTTCAACATTGTCGTTCGTGTGATGACTATATGGAAAATGTATGATACTCAAAATAAGAAGGATGTCAAATCACTTGAATTGTCTTTGATTGATGCTCAGGTATTTTTATTTCTTTGTTTTTTAAAAAACATTCTTTGATGTACACCACTCTATGTGTATGTTTAAGTACATTATATATAAATTTTTTTAACCATGCAGGGTTCCAAGATCCAGGCTACCATGCCTGCTCGAATCATGAAAGATTTTGTTAAGTACTTTAAAGATGAAGGTTTTGCAGGAGGCTGTCACGTTTTGATCACTGTCTTAACATAAATGGAGGTTACCGTTGTTCCAAACACGAGTATAAAATTGTATTTGGATCTGACACTTTGGTTGAACAAGCTGTTGACCTTGACATACCTAATCATGTATTTGAGTACACTCCTTTTGCAGAAATTACGAATTTTGTTGCCAACTTTGATTATTGTTGTGGTGAGTATGAATTATAATTTGTAATGAGATTTTTACATATTTTTGTCATGTATAACTTTCACATTTAATCAACTATTTTGTAAGTAAATACCTTTACAAATTACCCCTTTCTTTCAGATTTGATAGGACACATCATTGGCTACAGTGATCCTATTGTTGAAAAGGGTAAGAAGAGGATTTCTGTGCAACTGGAGGATGAAAAGTATACATTTTTACATGGTTTCTTAAAATACATGATTCTTTTTTGATTTTTAGCCAACATATAAATAGTCTATATATTATTAACAGGGTATATATATATGCAGAGCTGACACGTTGAAGGTTACTCTTTAGGAAGAACACGCTGACCGTGTTCTCAATTGTATGAATAATGATCCCGAATATCCTGTTGTTTTGATTGTGCAGTATGTCAAGTGTAAAAAGTACTACTACAAGTTTTCAAGACATAGATTTCAGTTATCATAAATGTCTATGGAGTAATCCTTATACTGTTTGCTGTGTTAATGTAGCAAAAGTTTCGGCTACAACGAACCTCTTTGATGGTAGGATATACCTCAATGATATGAACATTGCTGACATATACGAGTACAAACACAGGTAATGTTAAATATTCTCGTTTTGCATACACAAGTCAAAACAGTGACTTCAAAACATGTATGTTCATAAATGCATGCTATAATTTAACAATATACTTACCTCTATAGGATGGAGCAAGAAGAGATAAAAAGTGCAAGAATCCAGAAGATCTCCCTGCTGTCTTCAATTTCAGGTTACACAATGTTCGAAGACTTTGTCCGTGATGCAGAGATGCTAACTTTGTCTAGAATTAGCGAATTGGATCAGGTAATGAGTTGATATTATAAAATATCATTACAAATTATAATTTGTATACCTTAATCATTCTGTAATCTTTTTGTTTAAAGGGCTGCAACGTTGTGGTATTTGCTAAGATAAGTGGATTAGCAAAGGAAAATGAATGGTCATACACAGGTTGCAGCCTCTGTAATAGAAAGGTTTTTGAGATAGAAGATGCTGAGAAGAACAATGGAGGAAATAAAAAGCCATCATTTGCAAAAAGCAGAAGGACAGATAATGGAAAGGCAATTTTGTGTCCAAAAAAATGGATGTGCAGCAGTCATGGACCTGTTTCTGCTGTTGGGCCAAAGTATAAACAATATACTAAGCATTATAGATTTTTTTATCCATTTTAGTTTCAATTATTATTCAATTTAATTATACAATCACTTATTAATTTTTATCTGTTCAATCTACTTCAGATTCAGACTGCAGGTATATGTTGTTGATGGTTCAGGTAGTAGGATTGCTACACTTTGGGACAGGATGGTTTACAATTTCATGAACAAGAGTGCTGCCGAACTAATTCAGGAGGTATACTTCAATATGTTTCACTAAGTTTTTTTACTTCATGATTACGATGCATCTAATAGTATACAAATGTTGATTACTTACACGAGATGCCTATTGATAACCTATATAGGGAAATAAAGATTACCCTGATATCCTAGAGGAGATTGTGGGGAGAAAGTGTTTGTTCAGGCTGGATGTGTCCAATTACAATATTACGAACAGTACAAGTGAGATATCTGTTGCAAGGATTGCTACTGATCATGAAATTATAAATAAGTACCTCGAAATTGTTTCTGATGATCAGGTTAACTTTCATTGTTTACCAATACACACATATACATACATATTGTGATTATAGTTATGTGACAATTTTTTAAATGTTCCAGGACATTGACCCAGAGCTAAGTGCAGAATTCTATCACTCTGTGACTCCAAATCAGGACAGCAATGCTAAGGTGTTTTATATGTTTGAATACCTTTAAAATATCACAATGTTTATTATTTTAAATGAAAAGACATGCTTGCGAACTTACCACAATATTGGAATTCCAAACAGCTGTTTCGTGCACTGATGAAACTGATTTGGTGTTGCTTGGAGATGATTCGGCCGATAGTCCTCTGTCTAAAAAGTTTACAATTGCACATGAAGGTGAAGAAAGTGTCAAGTCTCACCCTAACAAGCGGGTCAGGAAGCTGTGATAAGCAAAAGAAATGGCAGCAATTTACTGTTTTCATAATAAAGTTTACACATTTTGGTATTTAGATGTTTCCCGGTCCAGAATATTGATTCTGTTGAGAACTTTTCATTATTTCGTTCAAGTTTTCTTGGAACATTATCCTTTTACAAATCATAAGTTTTTATCATTTCTGCTTTTGATTTCAACTATCTGTTTTGATGATTATGTTATGTTACATTTGAATTCCATTCATCCTGTTTATCATAATGTGTTTGTTATGAATGTAAATCTTTGTTTAACAAACTGCAACATTAATTTTTTTTTTATCAAAGTAATTTCATAGAGTTAAAGTTCTCAAGATGAAAACCAATTGTCTCTGTGAATAACTGATGGTCATGTGTAAATATCAGTTACATAAATGTGTTCTAAATGCTTCACTTATAAATGAATATAATGAAGAGTAGTATTAACTTGATACTTAACATTCATATTTTTACAGTTTCTTACATGTTGAAATACGAGAAATCAGGAATATGAAGAATTATCCTTTCACTGCTGAATTAATACTATATAGATAAAATGGTAAAGATATACACGGATTGAACTGAATATTTCAATCTAGATAAAATGGTAAAGATACACACGGATTGAACTGAATATTTCAGATTGGATAAGTGAACTGAGTCTTCATATCCTGAAAAGTCTCTATAAAATTAGTAGATTTATTGGAATTTAAAAAGTTTAAATTTGATCAAATTTGAAAGACTTTTATGTGAATGTGGATACAATGGACAGATAACTGAAATATTTTATCCCTAAAAGACTGGTAAAATAATCAATTATTTGGGAGTTGATTGGTTGTTAATAAATAAAAATTTATATACAGAGTTTCATTCCTTAACAGTTAAGTCTAATAAACTCCTAATTACAAGGGATCTTAAATAGGTATATAAATACAGACTAAAAACATATATTCACGTATAACCCAAATTCAGTCTTAAACAAAACATAAAAGCAAAAGTACTTTGCAGGTTTGAGAAACAGAATAGGTTGAATTTCAGCAGACAAAATGGATTATGGTTATGATCAATTGGTTTCAGTTCCAGCAAACATTCGAACAAAAGGATTGGTAAGTATATAATACAATCTCAATTATGAGTTTACTTTAATGACTTTTACGATTTGTAATTTTTATCTCTTTTATCAGATACTTAGCAGTAACCTCACTGCAAATTTAAGACATGTTGGGCAGCAAATCATGATTGAAGTACCAGGGATTCGCAGTGTTTTTGCAAATATGCATATTAATAAGAAAAAAAAGGTGTCAATTATACGAATCTGCACTTGAGAAGTTCTTTGCAGCCATCGGTGTTTTTCCTCAATCTAAGATTCATGTTGTTTATCACATGTCTTCTAACGTTCTACATTTATTTAATTTTAATCACGATGGATGCCAACGATTTTCCCCTGATCTTGATGCAAACATTGGACATCGGTACCTTTTGGAGTTAAATCCTAACAATGCTCTCCGATGTGTAAGTTTAAATTATACCTTCAACTTCTAATTAGGTTGTTAATTTTTAAAATCTGTTTAGTACACAAATTTATTGTCCTGATTGTCTTTGTTTTTCAATTGTAGGGTATTAACCCACAGTACTTTAGGGCTATAGGTTGGCCTTTGAATCAAACTGTTTCACTGGTCCTTGATGATAAACACAAACAGTGGAATTTTAATATATATACACAACAGGGTGAACCTGTAGGTTTTGAAGGCAACATGTGGGAAGAATTTCATGATCTTTACTTTAATCATCTACGAGGTGTAAATGTAATATTCATTTACACAGGGCAATTATACTTTAAGTTAAGGGTTTTCAACAGTGAAGGTTACTGCTGTGACCAGGATATATCTGCTTCAGATTCATCTGAAGGTTTGATCAATTTACATTTCATATGCAAAAGAAGTTTATTTGATTAAATTTATTCTTTTATACATTATCTGAATTTTTAATTCACTATTGCAGGTGAAGTTGACACAATTGACTACATACGGTCTAATAGTGATCCGAATACTTTCAACGTAGTCATGAACACTGATGTCATTCAACGTGGTAGACTGGTGAGATAATGGTTACCATTTGTAACTTACGAAAAACAAAATTTTACCTTCACTTATATATCATTCAGTTACTGTTATTATTATGGATATTTGATTTTGATTTTTTTGTATGAAAGGAAATACCATGGCACATTGTCAGAAGACTTGAGATTCAAGACAACAATAGTTTGATCATATACTACGATGAAGAACCTGCTATCAGAATGGGCCGTGTCTATTTATCTGATTATCCTAATCGCTTGTTGAAGGAGACATTGAGTACATGATGGGTTTAAAAAGGATCCCTACTGGTATCAAGCTCGGATTTCATTTAGATACAAGGAAGGGAGTTAATAAGGAACATTTGATCTTGGAAGTCCTGTAATTATTTTAGCTGTTTATGTTATTTGGAATAATTAATCATAAACTTATTGTTTTCCAACTTTCAGTCACAATTATCTATTATATCATTGAATGTTGTTTTCCATTGTTTTACCCACAGTAATTTTGATTTTTATAATCTAATGCCATAATTCAATTTCTTTGATCTTATAATCGCATAAATTCTTGTAATCATACATATAACAAATAACCAGTCCTTAATAATGGAGCATTAAACATCCAATCAGTAAATTGAAAGTAATAGTATATGCAGTAAATTGGCTTTACTGAGTTTTAAAGTTTCATACGACTATATAATTATAGATACACTAATGACAATTTCACTGTGAATTGGTTGTTTATATCCTATTTTTTAGGCAATGTCATTGATCTTTATCAAAAAACATTCCTTAGTGATAGTGTAATTTAATTAATATATTCTATCAAATAAATCAAACATAAGATTCAATTCCTGTTAACATTCTTATTTAAACACATCTGATAAATTCCAATCATAAACATCATAGAAACTTAAAGTCACCATGAAAACTAAGTGGGATGCAAAGTAGGCCAGATTGATAAGAAAGGAGATTTTACAGAAAAAAAAAGACTCAGAGTTCATCAACCGGTAATTACTAGTAATCCGCCAGTTCCAATTGTAATACCACAACCTCATGAAGTCAATGGTAAGAGGAAAAGAATTCATAGAAAAAAGATATTGGAATTACCCTGTCCTGATCCAGTTGTTGCGAAAAAGTCCAGGATTGTTAGAAAAGAGTTGTTAGATATGAAAAGAAACAGGTCAACCATCCATGGTGAGCAAAGGTCACAGATCAGTGTTAAACCAAGTTGTGGAAGATCTTACAGATTGAAGAGGAAGGTAATTTTGGATAAAAGGAAGGGTAAAGTTATCCTAGAAAAACCAATTGTTACGATGGGTAGTATTGCTATTCATGGATCAAGTAATCTCACATTCATGTATTCCGGGGATACAAGTTCACAACCCATGAAGGAATCCATTAGTTCCAATCGAATATGCAGATCACAATTGCAGAAGGGTAAAAGTAATGATAAAGCAACATGTAAGCCATCATCTTATTTATTAATTTCTTTTTTCAATTGAATATAGATCTTCCATCGTACAAATAATTCGTATATGAAAGAAATTTGATATAGAGTAATTGAAGTTCTAAAATCTAACATTGATTTATTGTTTGTTGTGAAATTGATTTCGTCTACAAGCTGTTTTGGATGATAGATTATCATCAAATCCGTCTATTCTCCATCAGACCTCAACAGGTGCATCGAAGAAAAATTCCGCCCTGGAAAATACAAAGTCATTAGCAGGAATTTAACATGCATAAATACAGGTAATATTCTACCAATCCATGTACACCATACTGTATTAATTATCATACAACAATTATTTCACCAGTATAATACATGATATGTAAATATACTTTTTTTTTCAGAGTACGATGACTTGGGAGATCCAATTTATGTATGTGAATATTGTGGATCTAACATGTGGTATGAAGAAAGAGTGAACAAGCAAAGGAGACCTGAGCAACCTCAATTCTCTCTGTGTTGCAAGCAAGGAAAAATACATTTACCCTTCCTGCAAGAACCGCCTCTTAAACTAAAACATCTGTTCATCTCAAATGATGATAAAAACAAACATTTCTTGGAGAATATCAGAGCGTATAATAACATGTTCGCGTTTACTTCTATGGGTGGTAACATAGTTCATTCAATTAATGATGGACGTGCCCCATATGTTTTCAAAATGCACGGACACAACAGCTATCTCATGGATAGTTTACTTCCAGAGGATGATTCCAAACCCAAATTTTATCAATTATACATATATGACACCCATAATGAAGTCAGCAATAAGATTGGAGCTTTAAGGTACATTTCAATGATTACATACTTACTGTAATAGCTTTTACATTTAATATGGTCATCAATGATCCACATTTTTAACCATTCTATTATATTGTGTACTATTTTTGACAATGCAGTTCAGGGAAAAATAAAAAAAAACAAAGGAGCTTGATGGTCAGATTGTGAACGACATAAAGACTACGATGGATGAACACAATGTTTTGGTTAAAACATACAGAAAATTGCGTGACACTGTCCAATCAGATTCTTCGAGTGAGATTAGACTAAAGCTAATTTCGACAAGGGAAACTGATGCCCGAACGCACAATCTTCCAACTGTTGACGAAGTCGCAGCTATATTACCAGGCGATGAAGGAAATAAAACTGAGACAAGAGACATAATTGTTCAGTATAAATCTGGACAACTTCAGCGTATAAATGAGTTGCACCCATCGTACATCTCACTTCAATATCCTTTGTTGTTTCCTTATGGTGAAGATGGTTTTTGAATCAACATAAAACTTGGAGATCCAGAATCAGATTCTGACGAAGATGAAAATGTGTATTGTGATGATATTGAAGGGGTAGATGACGAAAGGAAAGGCCCGCGTAAATGGATGAGTATGTGTGAGTGGTTTGCATACCGTATACAGGACAGAGACATGGATGGATCAATGCTGCTATATGGACGTAGACTTTTTCAACAGTTTTTAGTTGATGGATACAGTGCAGTTGAAGCTGATAGGATATTTTGGGTCAGGAGAAATCAAAGAAATCTTCGATGTGACACTTATGAAAACAGTAGAAAACAGCTTGACCATGGAAATACTGAAGCTTGAGATGTTGGGCAGAGAGTGATAATACCTTCTACGTTCACAGGAGGTGAAAGATGGAAAATGGAGAATTACATTGATGCAATGACTATAATTAAGACATATGGTTATCCGGATGTTTTTTTTAACATTTACATGTAATAACAAGTGGCCAGAAATATTAAGATATTGCGACAAGAAAGGATTGAGGCCCGAAGATAGGCCAAATATAGTTTCAAGAGTGTTCATGATGAAGCTTGAAAGACTGATGAAAGAGATAAAAACTAAAGAGGTATTTGGCCGTCAGGAAGCAGGTTTGTTTTAACTATCATTTACATCTTTTTGTTTTAAATTTTTTTTTGTATTTATACATCAATAGTAATTATTCCATACAGTTAATATTGTATAATAACTTTGCAGCTGTCTACACGGTTGAGTACCAGAAAAGAGGTCTACCTCATGCACATATAGTGGTGTGGTTACATCGTGATGACAAACTATCCAAACCAGAGGATATTGATAACTTCATATGTGCTGAACTACCAGACAAAGATAACAATCCTGTTCTATACAACATTGTTACTGGGATGATGGTTCATGGTCCTTGTGGTAAAGAGTTTCCTTACAGTCCTTGCATGATGAAAGATGAATGCTCAACAAAATTCCCTAAAAAGTTCAAAGAGGAAACTACAATAGGTGATGATGGTTTCCCTAATTACAGGAGACGTAATGATGGAAATAAATTTGAAAAGAATGGTGGCACAATAGATAATACATGGGTGGTTGGTTACAATCGGTATTTGGCACTCAGGTTTCATGAACACATCAATGTAGAATGGTGTAATCAAGCAGGTGCTATAAAATACTTATTCAAATACTTGAATAAAGGATTCGACCGAGTTTCATTCAAATATACAATGAACGGAGAAGTAATTAGAGAAGATTATGATAAGCGCCCAAAGGATGAAGTAAAAGATTGGTATGAAGGTAGATATCTTTCAGGTTGTGAGGCTGCATGGCGTATCTGTAACTTTCCAATACATCATAGAACACATCATGTTGAAAGGCTAAGTTTCTATATGCCTGGTCAACAGAGCGTCGTATACGATGAGGATTAGACTGTGGAAACAGTAATAAGCAGGGCTTCCAACAGAGAATCGATGTTCACTGGTTGGATGCAATGTAATGCCATTTACCCTAAAGCTATGAATCTTACTTACATTAATTTTCCTTCCAAATTTGTGTGGAAAAAAAAAATAGAATTTGGAAGCCAAGACAAAGAGGTTCAAGCATTGGAAGAATTCATGGGGTACTTGTAGCATCTGGTGAACCTTATTACCTCAGGATGCTGCTTAATATTGTTAAAGGCCCGACGTGTTATGAAGATATAATGACAGTAGATGGTGTACAACATATGACATTCAAAGATGCTTGCTTTGCAAGGGGTTTACTAGAAGATGACGAATATATTGATTGCATTCTTGAAGCATCTACTTGGGGCACAACAACCTACTGCAGACATCTATTTGCTGAACTATTGGATGGTGATATTTTGTCAAAGCCTGAGAATGTGTTGGATCAAACTTGGGAATGCTACACGGAAGATATCCCATTGAAATTGAAACGGTTGTTCAGAAATGAAGGTGTGTCATGAAAATATTTTTCAATTATATTTTACATTTAAATTAGTACACATTCTTTTTTTTTGTTAATATATACATAGATAATAAAATCGTATATACAGATTACATTGTGTCTAAAGGCGAGCTACAATTGCACGCTCTGAAGGAGATTGAGTTAATCTTACGAACTCATGATAGGACCTTGAAGGATTTCCCAAGTATACCATATCCTAGTGATGTATTCATTGAGGATGGGACAAATACCATGATCCGCGATGAGTTAGACTACAACAGGTCCTCATTGAGGGAAGATTATGATGTCCTCTATGGTAATCTAACTGACGAACAAAGGGCAATTTACAAAGAAATCTTAGATGCAGTTGAAAAAGAGAGTGGAGGATTATTCTTCGTGTATGGTTACGGTGGAACTGGAAAGACTTATGTCTAGCGCACACTTTCAACAACAATTCGAAAAGAAGGAGAAATAGTACTAAATGTAGCTTCCAGTAGAATTGCTTCATTATTGTTAGTTGGTGGAAAAACGGCTCACTCAAGGTTTCATATACCAATTAACGTGACCAATAAATCGATATGTAGAATAAAACTAAGAAGTGATTTGTCTGCTTTGGTTAAGAGGGCAAAACTTATTATATGGGACGAGGCACCAATGGTACATAAACATTATTTTCAAGCTTTAGATCGTACTTTAAAGGACGTTCTAAGGCGAACAAATCCAGATGCTGCAGAACAACCTTTTGGAGGTAAAGTTGTTGTTCTTGGGGGGGATTTTTGGCAGATTTTGCCAGTAGTTCCAAAAGGTACTAGAGCAGACATTGTAAGTTCTGCAATAAATTCTTCTTACCTATGGAGGCATTCTAAGGTACTTAGATTGACTGTGAACATGAGATTAAGGGTAGGAAATACAGTGAATAATCCTGATGAAATACGTGAGTTTGCTGAATGGTTGTTAAAAATTGGAGAAGGAAAGATCAACAAGCCAAATGATGGTGAAGCAGAAATTGAATTCCCAGATAAGGTTATCATACATGAACCAGGAGATCCTATCGAGGCAATTGTAAAGGCTATATATCCAGACTTATTAGCTAATCTGGAAAACCAAGATTGGTTTTAGGAAAGAGCCATTTTAGGACCAACACATGAAGTCATTGACAAAGTAAATGACTACATGACAGGTTTATTACCAGGAGAAGAACGTGAATACCTCAGTTCAGACAGCATGTGTAATTCTGAACATGGAGGTGAATCAGATCAGGGTATCTACACTCCTGAAGTTCTCAACAGTGTGAAAGCTTCCGTACTTCCCAATCACAGATTGGTATTGAAACAGAATGTTCCAGTCATATTACTACGTAACCTTGATCCAAGATTAGGACTATGCAACGGTACTAGACTACAGATTACACGTATGGGTCGTTATGTCATAGAAGGGAAAATCATATCAGGTAGTAATATTGGTCAGCTTGTACCTATTCCTCGGATGAAAATAATTCCAACTGACAGCAACATTCCTTTCAAGATGAAGAGGAGGCAGTTTCCTATAGCTATTTGTTTCGCAATGACCATTAACAAAAGTCAATGTCAGTCCCTATCTACAGTCGGACTCTACCTAACGCAGCCAGTTTTTAGCCATGGACAGTTATATGTGGCATTGTCAAGGGTGACATCTAAAAAAGGGTTGAAAGTTCTCATTTGTGACCGTCATGGCACAAGATCCAACCAAACCATGAATGTCGTTTACAAGGAAGCTCTACGAAATGTCAGCTGAGGTAATTTCTTTATTTTCATTAATGATTTAATCATGGTACATACTATTCCTTTTCATTATCAACTTTCACTATGGTCATAGTTTTTTCAGACATTTCAATTTCACTTTTTTATTTTTACATTCCAAAACAAACTATAAACAGAAAGCACAAAAAACAAATCAAACAAAATTGCTTATTCCATCAGATCATGCTCATACTATCAATTGCATCTAGCATACTATCTAAGATTGAATGAATATGAAATTACCTTTTCTGGTTAACAGTATCCACCGGACCATTATCATCCTGATTGTATATCCTGTTAATATATCAACAAGAATAAATAATCAGAAATAATTTTTCATACATAATATATTACTTAAAGACCACAATCAAATCTTCAATTACCTCAGTAGAATGAAGTTTGGATGAAGAAAATGTTGTTGGATATACAGATAGCTTTAATAACCACGAATCTTAACTAGGTCGTTTATGGAACATAATCTGTTTGAAAAATATAATTTCAATATCAATATCAAAAAATTAATCATTTTCTTGATTAGGGCGAACTAATGAAAACCAAAGGAAATATCAATAGGCATATTACCTCATCAACAAGCGATTGAATCTTAATACACCCAATTCCAGCTCAGACACTTCAATGAAACACTCCTTTATTTCACGAACCCATTTATAACCAATGATAATAGCTACACAGTAAACCACAGAATAGCAACCCATAATGGAGAACGAACTTATATCTAAACACCCTCTTCACCTTCAATTGATTGATATGAATCAGTAAAATTCAATGGTTCAGACCCCATTTAAACCGAATGAATATGAATATAGTGCTCAATGAATCTTAGATTGATTACAAAACGTCAACCAAATGAGATTCTCATTTGTACTTGGAAAAATTTGACACCGAATATGAGATCGAAAGACCAAAAGGCCGGTAGACTTTCTAAAAAAAAAAAGCACTTTGGTGAAGATTCCAGATCTGTTCGATATGAACAAAGACCAAAATGAAGAAAATGATTCCCGTTTTTTTATTTACTTTTTAAACATAAAAAGTATTTACCCTACCAACCCTCCCAGTTTGCTGTTTTTATTTTTGACTCAACATAAATGAATTATGGACCCTTACTACCTTCAGAGTTTGATAAATTTATTTTTTACCCACATAAATGAATTATTATTATTATTATTAATAAAATTTACCACAAATATTAATTCCAAGATATCGCCCGGGCCGATGGCATCTAGTTTAAGTAAAGGTTTGAAAAGTTAAATGGACAATTTTTTAAAACACAATAATAATGTATCTACCACCATGGGGAACACCTTATATCACCGCTGCCGAACTATCACCGGCCATTGTTAATATTGTTTTAGTTAAGCTTTGTAGGCAGCTTTGTGAATTTCAGTCCATCCCAAAGAGCGGAATAAGATGGACGACACATAAATTTGTAGGGTGCATTGAACGGAAAATACAACCAAAAAAAAAAAGAAAAAGAAAAATAAACGATAATAGTTAACTTTCCCTGAAAAAAAAATAAAAGAGAACATATATAGAATTTTCAACAAAAATTCGAACCACGACAATCCTCTCACCTTAAATCCGACATTTCTTAATGTTTTAGCGTTACACCAAGAAAAAATTGTACATCAATCATTGCAAAGTTCACTTCTCCAGCTTATTTTATTTTTTTGATTTATCCATATCCGGTAAAACAACAGAAATTCAAACTAAGCCAGATGACCACAAATCATGCCCCCATATAATGATTGATTTATTGGAGGTGATGAGTCTCAATTTCCTTAGTGAGTTGGATGCCAAGTTCCAGGAGTGAATTGGGATCAGGGATGCCTTCATGAAGTTTCTCATACTCAAATGTCCAAGTCACCAAGTTGTTCTCACCAACAGTATCAACATGAACAGTTATGGCAAAGCTCTTGTACAACTCCATAAGATCTCCTTCAATCACCTTATACGTCACTGATTTCTTTTCCTCATCAATGGCCTCAATTATCTCTTTTGCCACCATTTCCTTCCCATCTATCAGAAAGTTTAACAAAATTTATTTATCAATGAATGAATCATAATATAATATGGTCAACATCTAACCAATTCTATTTATAGTGTCTATAAGTCAATGATTGAACTCATAATGTTTTCTGCATCCTGAAATAATTATTTATTTGAGTCTTCATTTTTAGTTCAAATCGTACTAAAAGTAAATCTAAACTAGTAATTATTTCGGGACTGAACGAGTGTAATATGGTCAGTAACTTTCGAAATCAATTCACACAAAAAGATAACAGTCATTATATTCCAGCTTACGCACCATGAGTATATCTCCAGAAGACAACAGATCCAACTTTTCCCCAATCACCATCATGCAAGTCAACGCCCTTAACAATTGGGCTCATTGTAGAAATGTGATGTGGTCTGTCTCTGAAGATCTCATGAAAAACATCTCCATCCGACTTTATTTCAACGGAGGAAACCAACTTCTTGGTCTTCTTCCCCGAGATCTCGTCGCTAAGCAATAAAACAAACACAAAAAATCAATTCAGCAAAGGGTTTAGCCGAAGGATAAAAGGGTGAATGGCTTCTAATAAATTTCGTTAATATTTTTACAATCAACTTGTAACTGTAAATTAAACATCATGTACTTTGTTGGTTCCATAATTAACGAAAGACAACTTGGTAATTTGTACACTCAAATCTACAAAATTAACCTGCTGAGATGATGAGCCTCAATCTCTTTGGTGATTTTGAAGCATAGGTCAATCAAAGTATTGGGATCAGGGACGCCTTCATGAAGCTTCTCATAATCAATGGTCCAAGTCACCAAATTGCTTTCACCGTGGGTTTCAACATGAACTGTGACACTAATATTCTTGTACAATTCTAGAAGATCTCCTTCAATTATCTTGAATGTCACCAACTTTTTTTCTTCGTCTATGACCTCGATCATTTCTTTTGCAACACACTTCTTTCCATCTAAACAAAACAAAATATAATTAATACTATTCCCTCTGTCCCAAAATTATTGTCCCCGTTTGGAGTTTCATTTCTAATACAGATTTAACTAAAAGTAAAAAATTCTAAATCGGACAATAATTTTGAAACAGAGAAAGCAATTATTATTTCTCCCCCCTTTTCTCTCTGTTTGTGTGGGTGTGTGTTTCTTTTTTTTGGATAAAAACATGAAAATCAATTATAGGAAAATGAATACCGTGAGTATAATCGAAGGAGATGACAGATCCAACAGTGCCCCAATCACCATCGTGCAAATCGCAGTTATGGACAGTATCAGGGCTTATTGTTGACAGCTGATGAGGTTCCTTCCTGAACAACTCATGAAACACGTCTGCACTGGACTTGATCTCGATCTGGGAGACTAGCTTACCACTTGAACTGCTCATTTTGTTTTCTGGGGAAAATTAATATCGTTTTTAACTACCACTACCAAAGGAGGAAAGATAGTCTTAGAGAATTTTGGAAATTGAAGGGATGAAAAAATGTCGTTGGTACTTGAGGAATTTTATAGGGTTCATTTTGGGTATGCATTTGACTTTGAGCAGGATGGGTCCCAAATCAAAGTGACATGGGCATTTCACTGCCATCAAGATATCAACAATCGCCTTGTCTGAAAATTAATTTGAACAAATCCCAGCATATATTAAAAGTCATCCTTTCTTTTGATGGGAATAAAAAGGAAAGAAAAAGTTGTTTTTTTTTTTTTTCATTTTTATGTAAGAATATCTAATTTCTCGGTGATCATCAGGTACAGGATTACAAGGAGAAATATGGTGTATTTGTTTTGAGAAAAAGAGAAATATGGTGTATCATTCAACTTGATGAATAAAAAAGATAAAATATCAACCCAACACCGATCAATTATTGTTTTCAACCATAGTTTAAGGACAAAATCAATTCATCAACTAAACCTAACGTCTTTACCATTCCATCTGATCCGATCCGATCCGACCCGATCTGATCCGATCTTATATATCTGTAAGTAACAATATTATTACATTTAGTTTGAGGGGTTGGGTCATTAAGCTACCACAAATTAATTTAGCGTAAAAAAAAAGATTTGGTTAGATATAAAAATGTAGTGACTATGACCACATGCTGTCAAGCATTTTGATTAATATATCCTACACTTGTTTCCTAGCTCGATCAACGACTTTTAACAAGTGTGTGGTACTCCTAATGCAACCTCGTTGACCAAATCCTTCGTGACAGCACGAAATGGATATGTTAACATAAACCGAATAAGACATATTAATCAAGTGTAGATCAACGAGAGACTGAATCATAAAATTGGGGAAAGTTTTGTTTTTCCAGTTTTCGATTTCTTCTAGCCATGCCTTTTCTGGTTACCCTGTTTTTTATCCGCCTTGATTTCTCCACTGTTTTGCTACCATCAATCTCGGCGTCCAGTCAGCATTTAACTTTTGGATGTTCTGTCACCATCTCGGTTTTAGGTGTTCTACCACGGCAAATGATTATTTTAGTCTGAATTTTTAGTTCTCACACGCGCATTTAATCATCGAATTTTATCCCCATTTTTTTGGCATTTAATCCCCATAATTTTATCCCCCTTTTTTTTGGCATTTAACTCCTTGATCTTATCCCCTTTTTTTTGACGCACGTTTAATTTTAAACCTTTTTTTTTTCTTATGATGTTAGCTTTTATATTATTTTATTTTATGAGATAATTTTTTTATAACGATGGATTTTATTTTAGTAAAATTGACTATGGTTAATCATTGAGATTTATGAATATGGAGAATCAATGTGTATTTTCCCAGTAATGAATAACCAACGTTTAGACAATGAATAATATTATGCAATTATTGAAAGATGATTGATGTAGAATGTATTCGTTTTATTGATGAATATACATGCGTAAGGTAATGCGTATTATATGGTTAATGATGAACAGGAATTTCATTGTTGTTTTCTGACTGATTGTGTATTATCTTATTACGTTTTTATGATGAATATCTTACGTTAATTAATGAATAAAAGTTCTTATTGATGAATAATTGGACGATGTTTCAAATATGAGGAAGAGGCTTTTGCTGCTTATAATTCTAGCGCATTGTTTTTTCAATAAAAAGGTTCAAAGATTGGAAAATGTCCAAATCTGGTGTTGTATATTGGAATCAATTTGCATGTAGCAAATAAGGAGTAAAAAATTCATGAGGTAGATGATATACAACAATGAATTTATACCAAACTGATGAATACGGCAATTTCAACAGTGAATAATTATACCAAACTGATGAATACGGCAATTTCAACAATGAATAATTATACCAAACTGATGAATAATACAAAGATCTACTAATTTACCAAAAAATTAATACTAGTTTACAAAACTGCTGAATAACCCTCTATATCAATGTCTACACTTATTGTGGTTTGGTCTTTTTGCATATTCAGATATCCTACTTCTTTCGGCTTCTGATTGTTGTTCTTCGCTCATGCTTCTTTCAGATTCTGTTTGATATTAATCGCTTATACTACAATATGTTTACAAATTCCATGAATAACTTGTCAGATGTGATGAATTTTTCAGTGTGTTTTGTAATATCAACGTATCAGATGTATCACAAATTTAATGAATGATTGTTCGATGAATTAATGAATAAATGTATATAGATGATGAATAATATGGGATTATGAAATCGGAAAATTAATAATAATTGCTGACCCAATGAATAACATCCCTTTACGGATGATTATGCCAAAACAAATTTTACAATAAATTATGATGAATACCAATTACCAAATTGATGAACAAATTTAACGAATAAATAACACATAGTTGTGATAAACGATGAATCCGGCAATTTCAACAATGAATAATTATACCAAATTGATGAATAATACAAACATCTAGTAATTTATCAAAAAAACAATACTACATAGTTATAGTAAATGATGAATCCGGCAATTTCAACAATGAATAATTATACCAAACTGATGAATAATACAAAGATCTAGTAATTTACCAAAAAAACAATACTACATAGTTATGGTAAACGATGAATCTGACAATTTCAACAATGAATAATTATACCAAACTGATGAATAATACAAATATCTACTAATTTACCAAAAAAATAATACTACATAGTTATGGTAAACGATGAATCTGACAATTTCAACAAAGAATAACTATACCAACCTAATGAATAATACAAAAATCTACCAATTTCCCCGAAAAACAACATCCAATAGAAGAACAAAACTCTAAAATTGATGAACAAACATCGTCAATCGAGTGAATATACCTTACATCTACAGAACCCAAACAAAAAAAAAAAAAACACCAATGGTTGAATATGAAGAAAACTTTAAACTTGATGAACAAATATGCATAATCGAATGCATATAAAGTAAATCTACAAAACCCATCAAAAAACGCATCAATAGTCCAAAAGATTAATAGTATTACCTTCATTCATCTTCACTTTTCGAACTGCTTTTGTTCGGTTCAGGATCCTCAATCGATGGTTTCTGCGTGGATGAATTTTGTTCATGTATTACCTTAAATCGCATCTTAAACAGAGTATATTTCCACAATTTCCACTGGATTTGATGCACAATCTGATTCCGTCCCAAAAAATCCAGCCGACGAGAGGTTTTTTGGCCAAATTGCTGTAGAGAAAATTTAGTTTTTTATTTTTTTATTTTTTGTTTGAGACGGATTGTGATGAATGGGGTGGAAAATGGATATGGTTAATAGCTGAAAATTAAGAAGAAATGGTGGGATTTGAAATTCTAAAATCGTACAAAATGGAGAATTAAATGGAATTGTTGTAAATATTGAGAGATGTCCATTTTTGAGTCGCGTGAGACTCGCTCTAGGTACACCTTGCTAGGTGTACCTAGGATCCCTATATTATAATTGGTTCTACCCCCATTCGAGTTTTGGATGTTCTGTAATCATATCCTGTTACATCAGTCTGGGGGTGTTCTGACACCATCTTCCTCATGTCCGGTGTTCTGCAATCGTATCTATTCCTGTTTGTTCAGAGTTCTACCCTTGGAGTTATGTCGTGCGCCATTATCCGCCTATGCTGTTCTCTCTTGCCCGGTACTATTTCTTTTGTCCGCTATTGTTCGGCCTAATTTCCGGCGTGCTCTGCCTTTAAGCAAACTCAAGTTTGAGTGGGGGTGTGAGAATAAATGTAGGGATATGATTGATATGTTAGAATGATTTGATTTGATCCGGTAATTAATGCCGTGATTTGATTTAATTTAGGATAAGAATTATCTCTTTTATAAATATCTTATGATAAGGAGTAAGTAAACACACAAAACTTTCCCAATCTTATTATTCAGTCTCTCTTTGATCTAAACTTGATTCATATGTCTTGTTCGGTTTCTGTTAACAGGATACGTACTCCCACATCTCCTCTAACTATAAAGTCCAAAGTAAAAGTAATGAGTCAAAATTTGTATTTTATAAATTGGAATACGGAATTACTTTTGTTTATCAGAATGTGGACCAAAAACCACACGAAACATTTTCTTTAAATTGATCGTGGTTCTAGAACAAAAATGCATTAAGCCACAAACAAATTAATAAAAAAATTAATTTTTATATGCTATTGCCACATTTATCCTATTTCGCTGTGTAAAAATAAGTGATCTTTCATTCAAAATTTTTGTATTTCTCATGACTTTTCACCGGGTGAATGGCTCAAATTCAACAGTAAATAGTACAAACACGAAATCATATCAGTGTTTTGCGCTCCTTAACCAAATTATATCTTTATAAGCTCGCAAACAAAAGTTTTCACTATTTTTTTTTTAAGTTATTCAAAGTCCGAAAATATAATTAAATTTTATTACATACATGAACCTGTGGCCCCACCCTAAAACCGCTAGTGAAAGTTATGTACTCTCTCCGCCCCAAAATTATTGTGCAATTTGGATTTTTCATTTTTAGTACAAAATAAACTAAAAGTGAAAATTTTTGCGCAACAATAATTAATTTTGAAACAGAGGTAGTACAAGCTAATGAAAATGACCCATTCCAATTTGTGTAAAATTCTGGAATGAGATAATGACTCTTAAAATTAGTAAAAATCAAAATACTATTTTAAAAACTACCACATATATGTATGTTCATGTAAATTACGACATTTTTTCACACACATTTCTCTATTTTTTTTGTGTAGTATTATGTTATTTATTTATTCACTATCTCTTCTCTTAAAAAAAAAAGTCCACATTGAGTTTTAAATTTGTATTATTTTTTGTGCAAATTTGAAAATAGGACGTGAACTATTTTTCTAGGATATATGGAGGGAGTATTTTCTATTTTTGCAAACAATAGTTATACGATGAGTACACTCGGTACACTTCACTTACAAAGGATTATGGAGAGAGTACAAAGAAAGCAAGCAAAAGGCTATATATCTTCTAGTTGGCAAGTTTAGCATCAATACCCTCGACGCCGGTGATGGCCAAGTTCATCAACGAAATCGGGTCCGGCGAGGTCGGCAGAAGCTTCACGTAGTCCAATGTCCAAGTCACAAAGTTCATCATCCCATCTGGATCAGTGCCAACCTGGACGGTTGCGCTAAGAGTTGTGTATAAACTTAGAAGGTCTCCCGCAATGATCATATAAGTCACTGTTTTGTTAGCGTCGTCTATGGCCGCAACTTTGACATTCATTGTCCGGATTTTTCCTCCTAAAAGAAGGAATAAAAAAGAGACAATAAATGAATATTATTATAATTGGTATGTTTGCAAAGATTCAATTAATTAACTAAGAAAACGGGAATTTTACCATCAACGTAGGTGAGGGAGAAGACACAGCCGAAGACTCCCCACAAGCCATCAAGAAGGTCTAAACTTTGAAATACATCGGGAGCTACACTGATGAGTTCATATGGTTTGTGGGCATAGATATCGTAAATTGCATTCGGACTGGATTTAACTTTTGTTTTTGTAACCAGTTTCCCTATGAGACTGGCCATTTCTTCCACAAATTAATCTTGTACTTACACAAGTGAAAGGAAAGGTGGAGACGAAAATACAATGAAGATTTAGGGGTTTTATAAGGAGTAAATCCAAGGCCTGGGTCCATTTTGATTATTTTCTTGCATTGGTTAAATCACATGAACCATCTTTCCATTCATTTTTTCTTCCTCCTCCTTTATTTTTCTTTTCTTTTTTGTTGTTCTTTTCTTAAGGGATTTTATATTAATACTATTTTTGAAGATGATAACTTGTCGTAATTACAATTACGTTACTTATAAAGTGAAAAAAGTTGGTCTCGAAAATTTTCTAAAAGAAATGTGATTCACGCCCATGCATGCAGGAAGTCTTTCTGGGAAATCTACATTTTAGTCCAAAGGTTTAGAAGATTTTAGTTAATTAGTCCCAAAGTATTGAAATATTTGGTTTTAATCCTAATATTTGAACAAGTTTTTTTTACTCTCGACAGGTGGATTCTTTTAGAACCTTTTTTTATACACCAACAATTGTTAATTAATGTTTTGGTTAGAAGTTTAGCCCAAATAAGTTTCTCAAATGAATCAAGAAAACAAAACCTACCATCGGAAATATTTTTTTTTAAAAAAAGGAATCAATGATTCTGTACTTACTAGTTACTCCCAATAAGAAATAAATCATGTTGGCAATAAATCTTATGAAAATTGATCGATGAGATTAAGTAAATGTAATTGTGCAGGATTTTAGGGAAGTTAAAGAAAAATGTAAGTGGGGAAGAAGACGCAGGGAAATGGAGTGGTGAAAATGGAAGTGAGTAAATACTTGTTTAACTTTTTATTGGTTTTACTTTTATTAACACTAAATATATTACTTTTATTTTTTTATTTGTCGTATTAGGATATGTGTTTTTCTCTCCCCTAATTAAAAGTATTGGGACTATACTAAAATTTGAAATTGAAGGAAAAGATTGATAGTTCTTAGTAATATATGTTATTATTGAGTTTTAGTTTTTGGTGTTATTATTGAGTTTTGTTTGATTTCAATTTTGTCTAGATATGTCTTAATAACTCTGTGAACAACCTTTAATTTTTTATAACAAATAGTTCTCGCGGTTCTTCTCTCTCCCTCTCAAACCTCTTTCTCTTCATTCCTATGGCCACCCTAAACCATCATTTCAACCTCCCCAACGACGTTCCCTCAAACAAATTCTAGGATCTAATCCAAAAGCTGTCCACAACCATTCGGCAAAAAAACAATCTCTCACCCCAATTGTAATTCAATCAGAACCAACTATCTTTAAGGAAAGCCAGTTTTTCTTCTTACAAAAGAAGAAGATGAACGTTTGGCAGCCCCCTTTCAACTTGCCCTTGTCGGTTAATTTACCAAAGGCCGGCCGAAAATAGATTATTTGGGGAAAGAATTCCAAACCATTGGTTTCAAAGGAGACTTCTCACTAGGATCGATCGATCACTGCCATGTCCTCGTCTGTTTCGACCTTGAGGAGGATTATCATCGTTGCTGATTAAAAGCTTTATGGACCTTTGACAAGCACCGGATGCAAGTTCTCAAATGGACCACAGATTTCAATACAGCGCAAGAAAGCTCCATTGTTCCAGTCTGGATCGCCTTTGAAGACCTTCCCATTCATCGATTCAACAAGGCTTATCTGTGAAAATTAGCTAGTATTACTGGAACTCCTCTCCAAATTGACGTCTCAACCCTCAACATGTTCCGACCATCTATGGCACGAGTCTGTGTAGAGTTGGATTTCCTCAAGGAGCATCCCATTCGCATCCGGCTGGGGGTAGAAGGATCGACTTACTTTCCAATCCATTTATTATGGGAACATGCCACAATACTGTGTTGAATACAAAAGGATAGGTCATGATCTTCATTCTTGTCGGCATAACATATAATTGCATAAGTCTGATTTGCTCCATTCAAAACAACAATCAAAACAAGATTCACAAGGAAAGCAACGAACATCCCGGAATATAGACAAGCCGGCTCCGGCAATAGGAGGTAAAATCCCCTCTAATGTCGCGCAGCCCTTGAAGGCAGCCATGGATATTCTCACTGTTGTTGTCGCGAAGCCGCTGTTGCAAGGTGCCGATGCCGGTGAAGATTCACTGTCTTCGGAAGATGCACCTCAAGCAATTGATGTCGATGCTGCTTTACAAACCCTCCCTAATGTCGCTGCAAATCCGACTGCTTCTACTGTTGTTGTGAAGCCGCTGTTACAAAACGGCGCTGCTGGTGAAGATTCACCGTCTTCTGCGGAAGCGCCACAAGGAATCGCTAAAATTCAACAAAACGAAATTCATTCAAACTTGAATGGTGCGCTGATACCTCATACTGATGCGATGGTTGCTGTTGTCGCGCGGCCTAATCCCGATCACCGAACTTCTGATGAGGACAATGATGCTGCTCAAATCTCAGGCAATGGAAGTAAGGATTCTTCACCATCGGAAGGGATGAGTTGGCCGGATCCATTGGAAGTCCGGTGTGAGCAACAGTCACAATCTCTGCTGATTTCGCAGTCATCTGCTGCGCAACAGCTTCCTGAGATTGCGCCTCTTGATCAGTCTACGTCTTCTGCGCAACTGAGTCCTTTGCTCAGTCAAAAACTTCTAGAGATAGAGGGCGTAATTCACTCAGCAGAATCAAATCTTGATACTCAATCTTTGAATATTGATAAGTCAAAGTCAGAGTTCTTAACTCCCCAATCCTCAAATACGGAAGGTAAATCTTCACAAAATAATTCCTTAAACAGCTCCATTCAAAAGTCAAAAAATATTGTCTCTGCCAAGCAATGAAATCCCGCTACTGCAGTATTTAATCTCTCCCCCAGCCCACAAGTCCCTATTCTTCAAGTATTACTTCCAATTTCAAACCCAATTATGGGAAAAAAAACAACAACCAGTTTTTATACAAAGACGATAAGGAAGTAGGGAAGAATACCGAGCCTTTTAACCCAATTTATTCGTTGAAGAAATATATTCTGAAAGCGGACTAAATCATACTTTCAATGGTTCTGATGATGAAGATTTCGATATGGAATATGCAATGGAACAAGAGTCTTTTTACAGTGAAATTTCTGCTCCAACATATCACAATCGTTCGGAAAAAAGTCAAGCCTAAAAAGAAAGTTTAAATTCGTCGGTCTACTAGATGGAACAAGGATTCCACTTTATTTTAAGATCAAAATTGTATTTGATATATGATTTAGTATATTCGCTGCCATATTTTTTCTTTACTATTAATAAAATTGTTTTTTATTTATAAAACAAAAAAATCTACAAGAGAAGAAGGATCAGATGTGTAGCACAAAAGTACAACATCAACTCTTTAGAGATCAACATACATGCAATATTATTATTTTTTTTACACAATTATAATAGAGGGCTATATATATGTTGTGCGGATTTTTTCATTAATTAAGTGAGCTTTGGTTTAGTGACAAAAAAAAATGTCTTAATACCTGTGTTAGGGTAACCCCTCTTTTTTGTAGTGTGAAATCATCAAGTGAAATGAGACAATTACCGTTTTATTATAAAGCCAATCCAGCTTACAAATAAGTATGGACCATGGAATTGATTTATTGAAACTCGAAACAAAATGACCGTTTTATTATAAATATACAAAATGACAATAAATATACAAAATGACCGTTTTATTATAAAGCCAGTCCAACTTACAAATAAGTATGGACCACGGAATTGATTTATTGAAACTCTAAACAAGAAAATGAAGAAAAAAAAAAAACCAACTCTGTTTTATTTATTACAATTCCAATTCATCAAGGCATGCTCGGAATATGTATACACGTCGGAATTTTTCAAGCCCTTCTTCTTCATATGTGATTAACAAATTGACTTCTCTTTCATCAGGAAATCTTAGCATCAATCTCCTTGACGGAAGAGACAACCACATCCATCAACGAAGTCGGCTCCGGCGAGGTCGGTAGAAGCTTCACGTAATCCATAGTCCAAGTGACAAAGTTCTTTCCATCAGAATCTGTTTCAGCCTGGAATGTAGCACTAATTGTGGTGTACAAACTTAAAAGGTCTCCCGCAATTATCATATAGGTCACTGTTTTTTTCGCATCGTCGATAGCCACAATTGTGTCCCTAATTTCATGACTTCCTCCTCCTAAAAAAAGAATAAAAAGTAAAAACAATTGATAAACACATCAACATTTCACACACTAATTATACATGATCCATTAAAAAATAAAATTAAGATTTGCATGGATAATAATACTGGGAAAAACGGAATTCACCATCAATGTAGGTGATGGAAAGTACACAGCCTAAGACTCCCCACAAGCCATCAATAAGGTCTAAACTCTTAAAAATATCAGGTGCCACAGTGATGAGTTCAAATGGTTTGTGGGCAAAGATATCGTAAATTGCATCTGGGCTGGACTTAACTTCTGTTTTTGTGACAATTTTGCCTATAAGACTCGTCATTTTTTGTGAAGATTGCTATGCAATACGAATGAAAGAAAGGTTGTGATAAAAGAGTGTTGTGAAGAATGAAGCACTGAGGGGGGGTTTATACTTTATATGGGGTAAATCCAAGGCCAAAGAGGCGACAATTCGTTGGGTCCATTTTGATGATGTCTTCTTGCATAAGCTGAATCACATGAACCATCTTTCATCTTCCTAACATATAATCCTTCGGTTTTATGTTAAACGAGAAAAAGAAAAAAAGAAATTCTTTTTCCCTTAAAAATAAGAAGTCACTCATGTTCGGCTAAAACAGAACAACAAAAATGTCTCTTTGTTTTATAAGGAAGAAAAAAACTTGTAAACGCATTACTTGTAAACAGAATTAATTTTAAAATTCTTCTGAAAGAGAGTCATGTGATACACGAATATCGCCCACACAAGGAATTGGTTTTTAAAAAAATATACAGTATTATTGAAGCACCTATAGTTTCTACTTTCTATGCTAGCCCCTATGATTTACTATAAATAGAAACCCCGGAACACTAGCAAAATTTCAAGAATCCTTTTCTTTCAATTGTTGAACATAATCCCGAAGAGAGATGACGAGTTTTTACGCAAACCGGAATAAAATGGATCTAAGTTACGTCCGGTCTTTACGATATCTTCTGTTCATGGCTAATTAATTGGAACGAGAACTGGAGATCGGTGACTTTTTTTGGAAAAGGGAGATTGATGACTGATTTTGAACATTTTGAGAACGATTTTTTTTTTTTTTTTTCATATTTGCAGGGTGTCCACCGTTGGCAACAGTGACTAATTCCACTCGCTGAATTGTAGGTACCTCAATGGGTAGGACAGTTGGACAAAGTATTTAAGGTTGTTCCATGTCCATGGCGAGATTAAAACCCTCGACCTATGGTTAAGGGTGGAGGAGTCCCTTCCACTCCACTACAACCACTTTGGTTGAATATTTTGAGAACGATGGATGAATAAAATGCCACATGAATCGATAGCATCATGCCAAATATACAACTTTTGTGGTCATTATTCTTTCCTAAGCTGACCGACTTCAAGTGCAAGTCTTTGTATATTATTGGAAGATCGTCACTCTAAGAGGGTAAAAATTAATTTGAATGTGATTTTTGTTCATTTAAAATTGCCTCATCCAGATTAAAAGTGAAGAATGCAAAAATTACTATTAGATTTGCTTGTCTCAACCCGTGATGATTGAATTTACGAAACAAAATTATTGATATATAGATGTTTTATTGTATTTTGGTTGTGTTACCAAAACAAAAAGGTGCCCTTTTTTTCAATGAAACAACGAGCAGAAATCATACAAACTGTGTAGTTAGAATTATTTATTTATTTATTTATTTATTTTGTAACACCACTAACTCCATTAGAGGTGTGTAAATCCCCGATTACTGTAATAGCCTATAAATCCTAATGAGAGATAAATCACCTAGGCAAGTTCAGAATGATAACCTCAAATACAAAATTAGGAGTTCATGTATGAGTTTGCCGTTATAAAGTTTTTAAGGTACTTAAGCGCACTCATTATTATTGGAGTGAGAGATTAAGTTCAATTCTGGCTAGCTTGAATTGAGAACATACATGGTGATTCCAGATATACCACATGACCGGTGGATCCCCTCCCATTTCTCATCCCGTTTTAAATCGGAGGTCGAAGAAAAAGTCTTTTATAATTAATCGCATAATCAGTCGAAATTTATAATAATGAAGGTCCGTCAAAATTATGCATCTTTTATTATACATTTTTTAAATTATAAAGAAGGTCCGTCAAAATAATATGTATATACAAATGATCTATCAAGGAGTAGACAAGCCATTAAAAATCAATCGATCCTCATACAGAAATTACACAAACAATTCAATGAAACGGTGCGTAGTATTGCGCAAAATGCACTTATTTAGAAGAAAGCAAGAGATACATTATTTTTCCCACTTAGTTATTATTATTATTCATGCATGATGCAAGCTTCTGATTATTTGGAACTTCCTGCGGACGCAAATATATACGCCCACACTTTCAAGCCTTTAATTATATGAGATATTTAACTTTTGTCTTTTTATTTTTGAAGATTGGCATCAATCACTTTGATGGCATTGATAGCCACGTTCATGAAAGAAGTAGGATCTGGGGTGAGTGGCAAAAGCTTCACATAGTCCATGGTCCAAGTCACAATGTTCTTCCCATTTTCATGAAAGAAAGTCATTTTTTTTCCTATTCTGTTTTAGTGGAATGAACTTTAATTATTATGTTCTTTATTAGAAAAAACAGATAAGTTTTTTTTGTTTAGAAGAAAGAATCAATACAAGACCCTTATTAGAAAAAGAAAAGAAAAAAAAATAGAAAAAGGAAGAGAAAGATGGTTCATATGATTCAGCCCATTCAAGGAGAAAATCAAAATGGACCCAGCAATCTTTGAAATTTTCAGTCGTGAATACCTGGGAATTTAGTGTGATGATGATACACTCGTTAAATTACCATCTATATATCTTTTACTTTTAAAATTATTTACTCCAGATATCCCAGAAAAAAAAAAAAAAATCCCCCTGCGATTGAAGTCTTTGTTTATTTTCTTGATACCACCTTTCTTTTCACTTGCATTGCACTAATATTTGTGGGAAAAATGAAGGGTCTTGTAGGGAAAGTGGTTAAAAAAGAAAATAGAAGTGAAAGTTCTGTCTGCAATATAAGATATCATTATCATATGCCCACAAACAATAAGAACTGATCAATGGATTATCATTTAATTTGGACATGAGGTCTAACAATTTGTTTTTAAGAAAACATTCTACACACACCACAATATTTTGACATGATGTGCTTGAACTCAGACACAATCACAGTGCATAAGAGATGACTTGAAAATCATCATTCATCTCCCCCTTCTTGATTGATTGATTTATTTGAGATGATGAGTCTCAATATCCTTAGTAATCTGAAGCTAGAGTTCCATGAAGGTATTGGGGATCAGGGACCCTCTCATCTGTCTTCTCATATTCAAGTGTCCATGTGACCAAATTGCTCTGATCAACAGTATCAACATATGGACTGTAATTACAAAGGTCTTGTACAACTCAATAAGTTCACCTCCAATCACTTTCCATCTTACTAATTTCTTTTCCTCATCAATGGCCTCGATTATCTCTTTAGCCACCTTCTCCTTTCCGTCTATATCCAAAAGTCAAATGAATTTCTCCCTGACACCCTCCATTTTTTTTTTATATCTTTCTAAAGAATTCATCAAAATCAAGAAAACATTAATTAATATTGTTAAAATATTATATTCTTATTTATTTTATATACAATTCATCACAAACCAATAGAAATTCATTATATATATTGTTTCATTCCCAATGCAGGAGTAACATTAGTAAAAAGTGGTCAAATGTGACTCGATTTATGAAAACGATATATATTTAAAAAAATTCATCAAACTCTAAAACGATATATATTTCAAAATGGAGGGAATACATCAATTTAATATAATTAAAACATCATCGATCATGAACAAATATCAGAGCCACCATTAATTACTAAGCTTAATTTGTTCATTGGTACAAATTAAAGGAAGAAGATCACATCTACCACGAGTATATTTCAAGGAAATAATAGACCTCACTTTTCCCCAATCACCATCATGCAAATCAACTCCCTGAATAATAGATGGGCTCATACTTGAAACCTGTGGCGTTTCTCTATAGACTTCATGGAACACATCTTCATCTGATTTTATTTCAATGGAGGAAACCAGCTTTTATTTCAATGGCATTCCTAACCAACAAAATAAACAAACACAAATCATGATTTTCTTACAAAATTAGCTTAATTAATTTGGTAATTAATATTATGTAACTAGAAATTAATACAGTATATCAATTAATTGTACCTGCTAAGATGGTGAGACTCGACATCCTTGGTGAGTTGGAGGCAAAGGTCCATCAAAGTGTTGGGATCAGGGATGCCCTCATGAAGCTTCTCATACTCAATGGTCCACGCCACCAAATTACTTTCACCATGGGTATCAACATGAACTGTTATACTGATATTCTTGTACAATTCCAGTGGATCTCCTTCAATTACCTTGAATTTCACAAGCTTCTTTTCCTCATCAATGGCCTCAACTCTATCTTTTGAAACACATTTCTTTCCATCTAGACAAACCAAAGAAATTAAATATAATTACTAATAATTAAGTAGTATGTTTTTCCATCTTTTCTCTGTGTGTGTGTGTGTGTGTGTGTTTTCTCTTGGGGTAAAAATTAAAATGATGTAGAAAAAAATGAAATACCGTGAGTATAATCGAAAGAGATGATTGATCCAACAGTGCCCCAATCACCATCATGCAAATCGCAATTATGAATACTATGAGGGCTTGTTTTGGACAGTTGATGAGTTTTGTGTCGAAACAACTCATGAAACACGTCCGCACTTGACTTAATCTCGATCTGGGAGACTAGCTTACCCCTTAAACTAGTAGTACTCATTTCTTTAATGGCAAGAGAATAAGAGAATTATCCCTTAGCTCAGAGATTTTGGAAATCAAGGGATGAGGAAAAAACCTTGCGATTTTTTTATTTAATAGTAATTTATAAGGTTCATTTTGGGCTTCCATTTTCTTGCGAGGGGCCAAATCAAAGCCACATGTGCATCCTTTTTGTGGCCAACCACCGGCTTGTCTGAAATTAATTACCTTATCCCATGAAACGTCAAAGAGTATATCTTTTCTTTCATTTCAAAATATATATTTTTCAAATAATTTCATTAATACCAATGAAACATTAAATAATGTATTTAAATTATAAAAATTATCCTTATTAATTATTTATAGAACTCATCACACAATTTCATGTTAAATACTATTCTCTTTTTAATACAATGTTAATCTTAGAAAAATAAGCTGGAATTTACCTCAATTTTTCAAAACGACATATTTAAAAGAAATTTGCAAACCCTTAAATGACATATATTCAAAAATAGGTGGCGTATTATTGTTCTTGATATGGATTGTTGGTTTTATTTTGAGTATTATGTAGAGTTTACAATGTTAAGGAAAAAAAAAACTGAAAAAAAGAAAATGAAGTGTACGTTGTCATTTTAGTCATTGTAATGATTGACCCCTGCTTAGGGTGAGATGGTATTATTACCAAAACTTAGGAGGTTTATGGTAGATCGAGTCAAAAACTCAGGGATTAAATGTAGTTTACCCAAAAAATTATTTGGATAAAAGGTTCACAAATCGGGTTTGTCCACTGATGAGGATTGGTCTTGATCGTATTTAACCAATTGAGTTAGTTAAATCTATGTTTTGAAAACCGGACCGGAAGGTGAACCGTTAGCGTGATCAGGTTGATGGATTTACCGGGTTAATCGGTTAGTTCATTCCTCGAAACCAGTGAAAACCGATTAAAATAATATTAAAAAAATATTTTTTAAAAAATATATGCAAAAACCGGTTTAATCGGTACCGGTTTCTAGTCAAACCACGGTTTTGCTCGGGTTTTATCATTTTTTTACCGGGTTATACAAAATCTGATTTTTTATGGAAACCGGACCGGTGAGGCCCCCCAAAACTGGTGCGACTGCCCGGGCCGATTCGGTTTTGAAAACATAGAGTTAAACCTAATAAAGTTGTTATTAACTCGAATCAAATCATTCATACCTATGTAACTTTAGAGCAATAGTTATCTAAATGAGAATTCAAAAAGTACAACAGCAATTATATAGCAATAAATACACAACAATTGATGGTAACCTTTGATTGGTAAAAGTAAAGGGACTTATTTGAAGACCTCAGATGTGTGTGTGTGTGAGGTTCACTTTTGTATTCTTTCTTTCTTTTGTATTCTTTGTATTCTTTTATTTTTTTACTATTTAAAAAAATTAGACCGAACTACATTTTACCTCCCCAGTTTTGGCCCAATCTACTATGAATCGCCCGAGTTTTGATAATACTACCACATATCCTATTGGCTTATAGTCAACCTACCAAATCTCCCCATTATCAAACTAACATCATCATCAATTTTGTATAAATTATCAAAAATACCCTTCAATCCATAGTTTATAAATCATACAATTTAGATGTTTTTAGAAAGTAAATCATTTATAACATAAGTTAATAAATAAAAATTAATCTATGATTAATAATATGATTTGATTTTGCTTTATAAAAATGTTAATTGATGAAAATTATTTTATTTCAAAGGACATGATATAATTAATTTTGAAAATTTATTATTATGTGCATTAATATAAAAGAATTAATGTGGAGTATTCTTTAACTTAATTTATAAATTAATAACTTCATAAATGATCATTTTTCCGGTCCTAAATCGAGACTGGTACAAAAGATAAAGACAATCGATAAAATAATAAAATAACAATTTCTCTGAAACCAAAGCCTTTTAGGTTTTTTAACATGTAGAGTCATTTGCAACTGTGTTGGCTCAAGGCATTTCAGACCACTCCCCGATCTAAGTTAAACTTAGTGAAGTGATGACATCAAAACCAAAGCCTTTTTGGTTTTTTAACATATGGAGTCAGTCCATTCATTACATGGATACAGCAAGGAGAAGTTGGGAAGCTCCTGCAGCAAGCTCTTATATGTCTCAGTTATGTGCTAAATTAAAAAGACTGAAACCCTGTCTGAAAGTTTTGAATAGGGATCATTTTTCTAATATCCTCCTCAAGTTTGAGTGTGACCAGAAGAAGCTGCAAATCCTTCAGGAACAACTGGCTGTATCTCCTAGCAATGTGGCTTTACAGAAGGAAGAAAGAGAAGCATATGAGATGTCTTTACAGCCTTCAAAAGCAGCGCTAAGTTTCTTAAAGCAAAAAGCAAAAGAAGACTGGTTGAAAGCAGGTGATGAGAACACAGCGTTTTTCATTAAAAGTTGAAGGTCAGAAACATGAGAAATAGGATATGGTCGATTGTGGATCAGAATGGTGAAGTTGTTACTAACTAGGAGAAGATTGAGGAACATTTCATTGATTTTTCAAGCAGCAGTTAGGCCATTCTTCTGACAAGAAAAAGGCTGATCCAAGAGTCTTCCTTTGTGGTTTAAAGTTGACAGTGGAACAACAATTGAAATTGATTAAACCTGTAGACAGTAAGGAAGTGAAAGCAGTGTTGTGGGAAATGGATAACAAGAAGAGTTTGGGTCTTGATGGGTTTGGTGCCGATTTTTTTAAATCAACATGGAGTATAGTGGAGAAGGATGTGACTAATGCTGTGATGGAATTCTTTGATCAAGGTCAGGTACTCCCTCAGTTAAACTCTACTGTTTTAGCTTTAATTCCTAAAGTACCTGTACCTCAGAATGCATCGCAATTTCGGTCTATTGTCTGCTGCAACATAGTGTATGAATGCATTTCAAAGATCTTGTGTAATAGGTTAAAGCCTTTATTGCCTGTTTTAGTGAATGAGAATCAAAGTGCTTTTGTGCAAAACAGGCTCATTTTGCACAACATTTTGACTAGTCAAGAACTTATTAGGCTTTATAGGAGGAAAGGGATAAGTGATCAAGTTATGATGAAAATAGACATTCAGAAAGCTTATGATTCAATTGAATGGGATTTTTTAGATGAGTTACTAGAAGGGTTTGGCTTCCCTGATTTATTTCGACAGTGGGTGATGTCTTGCATAACTACCACTTCATATAGACTGTCGATTAATGGAAGTTATAAAGGGTTTTTTCCATGGAAAGAGGGGATTGAGACAGGGAGATCCCACATCTCCCCTTATATTTGTCCTAGCAATAGAATATTTGACAAGAAGCCTGAAGATGCTAGCTCAACAGTCCTGTTCAAATATCATCCCAAGTGTTCTCAGTTGAAACTAATCAATGTTTGTTTTGCAGATGACCTTATGGTCTTTTGCAAAGCTGATGAAGCTACAATTGATGGTATTCAATGAGTTTTTAGTGAGTTTTCCCAGGTTACTGGTTTAAAGCCAAATCCACAGAAATCAGAGATTTACTTTGGTGGTGTCAGTGATGAAATGAAGGACTGGATTTGCAGAAAAACTCAATTCAGACCAGGTGAGTTTCCAATGAAGTATTTAGGGGTGACTTTATCACCAAAAAAATGGTCTCAATTGGAGTGTCAGGAAATTATCAGTAAGATAACAGCCCGTATTAAGTGTTGGAGTACTCGTAATTTATCCTATGCTGGTCGTGCTCAATTGATTAACTCTGTTCTCATGGCTATGCATGTATATTAGGGTTCAGTATTTATATTACCTCAAAGTATCACTAATGCGGTGAATAGAATTTGTAAAGATTTTTTTATGAGGGAAAAGGGATAGTGGGAGTTCTCTGGCTTTAGTGAAGTGGGAATATGTATGCCGAAAGAAATCAAAGGGGGGACTTGGGATAAGGGATGCCAAAATTTGGAATAGAGCTGCTATGAAATCAGATAGCCTATGGATCAAATGGGTACATGCTGTCTACATCAAATCTTCGAGTATTTGGGATGTTGAACCAAGGGTTGATAGTAGCTGGAATTGGAAACAAGTTTTAAAGATTAGAGATCAAGCAAGGAGTGGTTTTGCTGGTAACAAATGGAAGGGAAATACTCCTGGTAAGTATACCATTGCTTCAGGTTACGAGTGGCTAATGGATAGGAAGTGCAAGGAGCTCAATGTATCTGGTCTCCCCAGAATATTCCAACACATGCTGTGATAAATTGGTTGGTATGGTAACAAAAGATTCTAACTAAGGATAGAATGACTTTGTTTAATATCCCGGTTTCTGATGGATCTTGTGTTCTGTGTAATGTGAGTCCTGAATCTGTGAAACATTTATTCTTTGAATGTACTTTTTCTTATCAACTGCTGGAGGAATTGAGAAATTAGTTGGGAAATAGAAAAGTAGCTTGTTGTTGAGAGAGATGGCAAAGGCAGGTGTTGCACTTGTGGAGAGGGGCTAAGCTGAAAAAAAAAAGGTATTTATGGCTGCTTTCGCAGCATGTGTTTATCATCTCTGGGAAGAGAGGAACACGAGGATTTTTGTGGCCAAGACAAGGGATGTGCAGAACTTATTTGCGGTGATTAAACAGGAGATCCGGATCAGAATTTTGGGCAGCAAGAAGAGAGCATAGACTAGTACAGAACATGATATATTGAAACTGTTTTTCAATATCTAGACAGATGTCCTTAGTTTGATATAGTTTTGTTTTGAGTGTAAATACCAAATGTATAAAGCAGAGTAGTAGGGAAATGATAGCAGTTGTAAAGCAGAGACTATATTTTGGTCGTTTTGGTTGATTAATGAAATTTTTTACATTTCACCAAAAAAAAAACAATTTTTGTGAAAATTACTATGTAAATGTATGTCATGTTAATATCATCATAAATTAATAATTACTTGCAATATAAAAAAAAATTAAAACAAGGAACTACTAAAATGTAACTCTAACGAATGAGGTATTAGTTCAGTGATACAACCACCACTGCTCTCAAGAGTGGACCTTACTCATATTGACACCATTAGAGCTTCTTATAATAAACCTACTCATGAACTCCTGATTTTGCACCCGACCTAATCACCCCGGATTTGCCTAGGGTGGTTTACCTCCCACTATGATTTGTTAGAGAACCGTCATGAAATTTATTAGAAACTTTTGTAAGATGATTCTTCTATTCGAATAATTCTTAAGCACTGCTCTTTACACTTTTTTGTGTTAATAAAATTAGGGTCCTCCCACCAGAGACAGCCCTGAATATTTCTAATATATATATATATATATATATATATATATATATTCTAAGTATCATATCAATGTAAGATTCTTTTAAACTGGTTATAATATAATCTAATTAGTTTTTATTATTGAAAATACGGAAGAAATAATTAGTTTATGTTGTAGTGCTTGTACAAACAAATATTCAATGCAATAGTAAACAAATGCATAGAGTTTTGATTGAGAGAATATTAAAGATTTAATATATTCATGAGAAAATGAAACAATATTTTATTAGGTGAGAACACTACGTGGAATCAAACTTGTTGTCAATCGAAAGAACACAATGCAAAAATAACAAAATGCAAAGATGGGGAAAAGAAATTCATCTTTTTACATTAATTCCTTTTAGGCACAGAATTAATCCCCCCTAGAGAAGGGTCTCCAATTTAAAAAGAGTAGTTTAATTTTAAATAAAAAATAGCTCACTATACTTATCAGATTGAATCACATTTTGAATTAAATTTCAGTGTGTGCAACAGGGCAAAAAAAAAAAAAAACATTCCAGGTTCAAACGAGATTTTATGAAAAATTGAAGGAAACTAATTAACATTTGTTTAAGAGAATAAATATTTTGGTGGCTAACTAAACAAATTTTTGTGCTTCAATTTGATGTAGAGAGATATATTCATAATGATTTAATCAAATTAGAACAACACAGACAACATTCCGACCATTCCCAGCCATCTTTTCCACCAACATAGAGAGATCAACTTTTTTTTTGGATAAAAAATCTTAGAAAAGTTCCATCCAGTTTTCTTAGATCAGAACTTTAGAGGATACAGATGTCGGGAAAATATTAAAAAATCATTAGCAACATCAAGGTAATGAGGCTAAGAAATCAAATACCGTTGAAAAAATAACTCTTTTAAATACAGAAAACTCATGCATATATAGACGTCAACTCCTTACATCAATGAGCAGAAATGTAAAAATATAGCAAATGAAAAATTTTTACATAAAATCTAATGATGCTATACAATAGCAACAACTAACAAAAAGTTGAGCAACAAGTGGGAACCTTTACAGAAGTTCTTACAACGAGAGACAAAAGGGAAAACTACTACATACCTGCACCTGGTTGATTATGTGAGTTTTGATCTAATTCAACGTATTTTATAGCACTTTGAGGGGAAGACAATGTGATGTAACTCATGGAAGTTCAAGGGGCTGGTGTTAAAAAGGGAGTGTCACAATTAGGGCTGGCAATTCGTGTTGGGTTCGGGTTGGCAGGTCGGGTCGAACCCGAACCCGAAAAAAAATACCTAACCCGAACCCGACCTGTTTAATTATACAGGTCGGGAGTGTCAACCATAACCCGACCTGTTTAATTATACAGGTCGGGAGTGTCAACCATAACCCGACCTGTTAATAATCAGGTCGGGTTCAGATCGACCTGTTTAACCTGTCCAAAAAAAAAAAAATCAAAAAGCACAGTTTTCAACCTGTTTAATCCGGAAAACAAAAACAGAACATTGATACAATAAACAATATACAATCAAGCCGAATTGAAGAGTCTTCTTCTTTTCTTCCATGTTTTCTTCCCTTTACTTGCAGCAGATGCTCCATCACATTCAAATTCTTGTTTGCCAATGGCACTTCCATGTTCCATCCTTAATTAACTCATCATCTACAAAAACATGATTAAACGAGAACTAAAATTAATGAAGAACAGAAATTAATAAAAAACAAAAACATACTCAAAAGGAAAGAAAAGCAAGGTTGCAAAATCGTTTCAATAGAAAGGCTAAGTAATAGTTGTGTCATCAACAAGCTCAAATCTTTCATCATCACCACAACCCCAAAAATATCCTCGATTTCATAAAATCACTAAATCCTTTTAACAAAAACACTTCTTTTTTTTTCCCCTGACAGAAACTAATTGAAGCAAAAAAGGAAAAAACAATCACCGTGAAAGAGATCTCAGGAACGAAAAAGTTAGAGGTGCTTATAAATCAATGAAGATCAATTTCAAAGAATATCAAAAGATCAATCAATCAAATGGGAAATCTTTTGATTGTGTCGCTCAGATTCGAGAGAATGGAACTCGAGATTTCTTAACCAAACGCAACTAGAAAAATCAATAGAATTTAATCGAATTGCAGGTTGAGAAGAATTTACCTTGAGATGAAGAAGGGGCTATTTGCCTATTTCAAATCGCCAACTCCCCATTCCGGCCTTCCGCTTGTGAAATTTTAGGGGGCAATATTGGAGTTGCAGAAAATCGGAGCCGCCGCCGCCGGGAGGATGGAAACCCTAAAGGGAAATGGAAAATTTGTGCCGGATGAAGAATAAAGAGTATATATATGAGCTGAAATTAGGGTTGGGATAGCGGTGAAATTCCCAAATTACCCCTACAGTATACAAAATTTACATATTTGCGGGTAACCCGTCGGGTTGACCCTAACCCGACCCGTATATTATACGGGTCCAAATTTCCAACCCTAACCCGACCTGTTTAATATGCGTGTCGTGTTTGTGTCGGGTCATTTCGTGTCGGGTTCGTGTCGAAATTTCGAGTCGTGTCAGAGATTGCCAGCCCTAGTAACAATTGTGGTTAGTTCCAAGGACATTGAATAATCATCAATTTCATTCTAAGTCAAATTTCATGAGACAATAGTTACAATATTCTCCAAAAGTTTTATTAACTAATTGTTAATTTATTAATAAATTAATAATCACTAATTTATTGATAAATTAATATCTATAACTGTTTTTTTACGGTCCTAAACACATCAATTTATAGATGTTTTAATGTATGGAGGAAACCCATCAATTAAAAAGGAGAAACGAAACTCTAACCGTAACCATTTCATTAATTAAGGCCCAGAGATCAAGATTGCGGGATACATTTCCCTTAAATAAAAAAAATAAAAAAATCAAGCTGAAGGAAATGTAATTTATATGTCCTCATTTATTTAGGCGTGATAAGTGATGACATCTTTTCTTTGGGAATTTTAGTATAAATAAATTCACCGATGAAGTCAGCTCCGGCGAGGTCTGGAGAAGCTTCACAAAGTCCATATATACAAGTCGCAAAAATCTTTCTTATCTGGATCATTTTCAGCCAGCTGGAATGTAACACTAATACTAATTTTTGCTTTCTTTTTTTTTTGAGAATTGTACCTCTAATACTTGTTTACAAACTCACAAGGTCCCTCGCGATTATCACACATAAGGTCAATTTATTCGCCGCGATCGTCTATGGCCACCATATACTGTGACATTCATTGGAGGAATTCTTCCTCCTTAAGAAAGAAAAAAAGAATATAAAATCACAACTTGTAATTGCAATATTATCTGCAGGGAGTACTATGAAATTATTGCAAAACTCATCTTCAATTTTTTTTCCAAAAAATAGTCATATGATTCACGAATCATCCGCTCATTGCACGCAACATATAATGAAGGCTATGATTAGTATCTATAAATAGAAGACTGGTAAATCTTCCAAATTTGCAAGCACTTCACTACCAATTTTCTTTCAATTGTTAGAGAATAATTAATTAATAATCTCAAGACGAAGAGAGATGACGAGTCTTATAGGCAAACTGGTTTCCAAAACAGAAGTGACTTCCAGTCCAGATGCGCTGTACGATATCTTTGCCCACAAACCCTATCAACTGGTGAGTGTAGCCCCTGATTTGTTCCCAACTTTTGACCTGCTTGATGGCTTGTGGGGAGTCATTGGTGTCGTCTTCTCTGCTACCTACCTCGAGGGTAAACTCTCAGCCTTCAAACTATCTATCTTATTGGATCGTTTTTTTAGTAGGTGCATTTTGTTTGTGTCAGGAAATAAAATATACTAAGAAAAAATAATGAAAAAACTTGGAAATGCCCTAATGAGCAATCATCCCTTTGTTACATGATTTCGTGTTTTTAATTTTGTAGATGGAAAGATCAAATCCGAAAAAGCGACGGTTGTGGCGATGGATGACGCGAACAAATCAGTGACGTTTCTGATCATCGGAGGAGACCCTTTGACCTCATACTCAACTTTCAGCGCAACCTTTCAAGCTGGAATTGAGAATGGGAAGAACATTGTGACTTGGACAATAGACTATGTGAAGCTCTTGCCAACCACTCCAGATCCTACTTCCTTCATGAACGTGGCTATCAATGCCGTCAAAGTCATTGATGCCAATCTTCCCAAATAAATTACAAGTTATTAATATGTCTGAAAAAATTAAGTGTGGGCGATAAAAAAAAAATTTAAAAAAAAAGTGTGGGCGTATTAGCGTCTGCATGAAGATCCAAATAATCACAAGCTGGCATGATGCATGAATAATTATTACTACTACTATATGTATGAAGTGGGGAAAAAAAAAATAAATGTACCTTTTGCTCTCTTCTTCTAGTAATTAAGTGCATTTCTTGGAATAATAAGTTATTTGTTTGTGTAATTTTCTTAAGAAGATCAATTTGTATTAACGGCTTGTCTAGTTGGGTAATGCTTTTTTTTTTAATAAATAATATAAATTGTTATGCACTTCTTTACTCCCAACAAAATAAATTTTAAAAATTTGTATTAATTTTATTGCAAACTTCAAATCTCAATGTAAATTAATTAGTTTAACTCTCGTCAAGTTTACAGAGCATAGTAGAGGTTAGTTTCCAACAAGGATAAGACTGCCCATACAGCGTTCTTACACGACGACACTTGTTGGGGCAAGCATTATTTTGTGTTTCATTTTTATATAAAACTTTATATATCAACAATCAGCCTGTTGTTGATACCATAAGATAGTTGACCCGTTAGTTTTAAAATATATTTACATATATAACTTACTTATAAAAGTGATAGTAATAAATATTGTAAATATAAAATGAATAACAAAATCTACACAAAAATTACTGGAATTCCGTGCGTACCCCTTTGCCTGGATTAGAATTTACACAGCTCTAACGAAAACTAATACAAGTGTGATAACCTAAACGTGCATCATAATTAATGAGAAAACAACATACTTCTGAGGTCTCCCTCAACTTGAAAGTGGATTGCTGCATTCAGCCATTAATTTATAGATAAACGTTACTCATTACACCAATAGAAATCATACATCATAGCTAGATTATTCAGTTCTTGATATAGTATAGTACAACAATACACAGAAAATCATTAGCAATAATATCATAAGCAGGCATTTTATTAATATAATACACATAATACCGGATCGATCGACTCGATGATCATCATTAATTATTAATTCATGCTGCTCGATCCATTTTATTTCTATTGGAGATGATGAGTCTCAATATCTTTAGGGATATTAAGGGAGACTTCCATGAAGGAATCGGGATCTGGGCTGCTCTCATTTTGCTTCTCATACTCAAGCGTCCATGTAACTAAGTTGTTCTCATCAACAGTGTCCACATGGAAAATTATGAAAAAGGTCTTGTACGCCTCCACCAGATCACCTTCAATCACCTTGAATCTCACTGATTTCTTTGCCTCATCAATGGCCTCAATCTTCGCTTTCCCATTCATCTCCTTTCCATCTAATATATATAATAAGATACATGTTCAACAAAAAGAGAAAAGAAAAATCAATAATTTAATGAATCCACGGTATGATCAATGTCCATATAGATTCTAAACAAACCCTTTAACTACGATAAACAGAACCCTTCAAATTAGTGCATGTGCTTTTGGTGTCACCTTGAGTTGAGCAAAATTCACTAACCTTGATTATATTTCCACAAGGTCACAGACCCAACTTTTCCCCATTCACCATCATGCAAATCAACGCTCTTAACATTAGTTGGGCTTATAGTAGAAAGGTCATGTGGCCTGTCTCTGAAGATTTCATGAAACACATCTCCACCTGACTTGATCTCGATGGAGCGCACCATCTTTTGGGTCATCTTGACTGTTTTTTCTTTGCTAATCAAAAACAAAAACAAAAAAAAACAAGAAAAAAAAAAACGAAGACTAAAAATCAACTCAAACGGGTGTGAGAGGAGTATGGAGAAGGATATGATCAAGGGTTATTATATACAGTTGAGTAGTTAGAATTTATAATCTTAGAGATCCACATATTAAAATCATTAACCTGTTGAGATGATGAGTCTCGTCAGCTGAACTTAAATAATCATAACAAGTACTCTCAGTGGTGGAGCTAGAAAACTAATCGGGCACGTTAGCATTAGAGCATTACCAAGTATTAACAAAAATTAAAACAAAGTATTGTTAACTTAAAATTAAGAAAAATCTAAACTAAACAAAAATTTTGGAATGGAGAGTATTAAATTAACAAAAAAAAAGGATACTAAAAATGAAAAATGATTTTTGGTCGGGGAGGGTAATCAATTTTCTGTTCTCAACTATTATTTCCATTCCAAAATAAATATCATAACATAATTTGCACATGGTTTAAGAAACAATTAAATATATTAGATAAATTACTAGAATATCATCAAACAACCCCATTAAAATAAACGCGCTTGCCAATAATACTATTTCTTTTGAGTGTAAATTTAGAAATTTCCAATAAAAAAGTACATTGAATCAGAAAACAACACTTATTTTAAAATTTTCTTTTTTTACTAAAACGAACTTATTTTGAAATGGAGGAAGTAATATCTTGTCTGAAATCTTTAGGAACAAATCCCATCAAATATCAAAGGTATGCCCCCTTCCTCCAAAACCAACAAATAGATGGTTCTATTCCAGTGATCATACTGATACAAGTTTAGGGTAAAGTCCCCATTGGAAAACTTGTGTTATTACTGAGAATTTATACAAATTACATGAGTATGTTTACAATAAAATATAACCGAGATTACAGTGAAAGTAAGATAAGTACAAATCAAAATAATAAATACAATATCAAACCTAATCTATATTTCTTAATTTAACACGCCCCCGCAGTCGGAGCAGGAGAATCTCGAATGTTCAGACTGGACCGAAAATCCAAAAATAGTGATGAAGGCAACCCTTAAGTGAAGATGTCTGCGAACTGATGAGAGGAGGGGACATGTGACGAACATCACCTAAAGCAACCTGTTCATGGACAAAATGAATATCTATTTCAACATGTTTGGTACGGTGGTGCTGTACAGGATTAGAGGCAAGATAAACAGAGCTAATATTATCACAATATACAATGATAGCTTTAGGAAGGGGACAATGTAATTCTAAAAGAAGATTACGGAGCCATGAAGCCTCAGCAACAGCATTCGCAACCCCGCGATACTCTGCCTTGGCACTAGACCGAGAGACAACGTGTTGTCATTTAGATGACCAAGAAATGAGGTTATCACCAAGAAAAATACAATACCCAGAAGTGGAACGACGCGTATTTGGACAACCTGCCTAATCGGCATCAGAGTAAGTAATAAGGTGATCTGTAGAGGAAGGACGAATGGTAAGACCTTTTGAAAGAGTTCCTTGGAGGTAGCGAAGAATTCGCTTGAGAGAATTAAAATGAGGTTCTCGGGGATCATGCATGAATAGGCAAATTTGTTGGACAACATATGCAATATCAGGACGAGTGATTGTTAAATATTGCAGTGCACCAGCAAGACTACGATAAAGAGTAGGATCAGAGATAGGAAAACCAGAAGAGGAGAGTTTAGCCTTAGTGTCAACAGGGGTGGCACATGGATTGCAGGAAGACCTGTTTGCTCGAGCAATAATTTCACGAGCAAACTGCTCTTGAGAAAGAAAGAGGCCGGACGAAGACCGAGTAACAGAAATGCCTAAGAAAAAACTAAGTGGACCAAGATCAGTCATTGAAAATTCAGAAGAGAGAAGAGTGGTGACATATGTAAGAAGAGAATGAGATGAGGCGGTTAAAATAATGTCATCGACATATAGGAGAAGGTACGCTGTGTGGGACTCACGACGGAGGACAAAAAGAGATGTGTCAGCCTTACTACTAAAAAAACCCAAAGAAGAGATGTAAGTTGCAAAACGATGATACCAAGCCCGTGGAGCCTGTTTGAGACCATAGAGAGCCTTTTTAAGACGGCATACATGATGGGGAAATAGAAGACTAGTGTAACCAGGTGGTTGTTTCATGTAAACTACCTCAGAAAGATGGCCATGAAGAAATGCATTCTTGACATCCAATTGATGAATTGGCCAAGCACGCGACAATGAAAGGCTAAGAACAGTACGAATAGTGGCTGGTTTTACGATAGGACTAAAAGTCTCATCATAGTCTAGACCGGGTTGTTGAGTAAAACCTTGAGCTACAAGCCGAGCTTTGTATCGCTCAAGAGAGCCATCAGAACGAAACTTGTGTATGTAAATCCATTTAGAGCCAACAAGATTGACATTAGAAGGACATGGAACAAGATCCCATGTACCATTGGCTAGTAATAGTAGAGAGATTGAGAAGATGACGTGGGCGGAAAATACCACCTTTGGACCGCGTCATCATGGGATGAGAGTTGTGTACAGGAAAAAGTGGTGGGGAAGGTGGTTGAGGGGGTGTGGGTTGACTTAAAGATGGAGAAGAGGACAGCTGTATAGAAGATTGAGAAACACCGAGTGCAATTTCTTGGTGAATAAGAGGAGGAGGATCCTCATCAGAGAAGAGAAAATCATAGTTTTCAGAAGTCGGTGTTTGATGAAAGGAAGAGCACGGGAAGACATTTTCATCAAAAATCACATGTCTAGAGATAATAATTTTGTTAGTAGTGAGATCGAGACAACGAAATCCACGATGATTAGAAGGGTAACCTAAGAAGATGCAAGCTGTGGACCTAGGTGCAAGTTTGTGAGAAGTGGTAGCAGAGAGGTTGGGGTAACACAGGCACCCAAAGACTCGAAGATGGGAGTAAGAAGGAGAAATTTTGTAGAGCACTTCAAAAGGGGTACAATAAGAAAGTGTTGTTGTAGGTAAGAGATTGAGAAGGTGAACAGCCACGTGAAGAGCCTCAACCCAAAAAGAAGAGGGTAAAGTGGCTTGAAAAAAGGAGAGTACGGACAATGTTATTGATAGTTCGAATTGTGCGTTCGGCCTTACCATTTTGTTGAGAAGTATAAGGGCAGGAAAAACGGAATTCAATTCCATTAGATTTGAAAAATTGATGAAAGGATTCATTGTCAAATTCACGGCCATGATCACATTGAAAAGTTTTGATGGTAGAATTAAATTGATTGTGGACATAAGCTTTAAATGTAAGAAAGACATTAAAAACTTCAGATTTAGTGCGAAGAGGTAAAACCCAAAGAAAATGAGAAAAATCATCCAAGAAAAGTACATAATAGCGAAAACCATTCATACTACTGACCGGAGATGTCCACAAATCAGAATGAATAAGTTCAAAAAGACATGATGCTTTTGATCCAGAAGGAGAAAATGACAAACGAGTGTGTTTGCCTAGTTGACAGGCATGACACAAAGAGTTATTTTTACTTAGACAATCTATGAACTTTCGAGAAGAAAAAAAATCAAAAACAGAACGTCCAGGATGGCCAAGACGCCGATGCCAAGTTTGTGGAGAAAGTGCTGCAAGAGACATTGATGAGGAATGCAGACTGACACTGGAAGGAGTAACGGGATAGAGGTCTCCATCACTGTCACTACGATGAATTAAGGCACCGGTCCTAATGTCCTTCACAGAGAAACCGAAGAGGTCAAATTCAATAGTGCATAAATTATCTCTAGTAAATTTACGCACAGAAATTAAATTTTTAACTAAGTGAGGAGAGACTAAAATATCACGAAGAGAAAGAGGAATTTTAGAGTAAGGGAAAAAAGAATTTCCTAAAAAATGGACAGGAAGTACAGCACCGTTACTAACCATAATTGATTTAGATGTATCACAAGGTTTCAAAGAAATCATGTTACCGTTAGGTGATGACATAGTGGCAGTTGTACCAGAGTCCATGTACCAATCATCATCACGAGGTTGTTGCACTGACATGGTTGCAAAAAGGCTTGCTAAATCAGTGGGCTGGTTCCCAACAGATAGATGAGAAGCGCCTGCAAAATGGGAGGAGAGTCCATGTTGTTGAGGACCAATGAGGGGCTGAACCGAAGAGGGAGTCAATGGAGGCTGAGCATGAACTGGAGGAGTAGAAGTCCATGGAACCGAAGAACTAAGTGAGTAAGGAGCAGGACCGAGGAGGCTCGGGCTTTTCATCATAAAACATCTAAATTAATATGACCGGAGTTTTATTATGTTATTATTTTTGTTTTGATTACACTATTGTGTTAATGAAAAACGATCCCCTGTATTACTAAGAAGAGGACCTTAAATATTAATTAATCACTGTTCAAATTCGTTCGCAGGAACAGCCTAGAGAAAATTGATAATGGTTTGTTTTAATTAATTTTCCCCCGTCAACCACAGTTGAATGACCAAAAAAAAGAAGTAATATCATTGTGCTACAGATTCTCAAGCAAATGATATCACAACCGTGGCATGCAAGATACATAAAGTCATCAACTAATCCCTCCACCCACTTAATTAATTATTATCAGTACACTGTTGAGCGATTCCACATGATTCATGGCAGTTTTATAATTTGATGAATTCGATAGCAAAACTAATTACAAGTCATAATTTTATGATAATGCATGACTGTGACCCAAGTAAACTTTGCAAAACATGGACGGTCATATCGTAAGTTAAATTTATATTTTATAAATAAATAAAATATGGAGGGATATTATATAAGAAGGAGGCGGATCCGATCCTTGGGCCCAATCTGATTTTGAATGATCATCAATCTATTTGCCTTTAACTGGGGAGTTCATAACTCTGAATATCACTTTCTTTCTTTTTCTTTTTTGAAATAACTCTGAATATCACTTTGAAAGCCTTAATGTTCGTCCATATGAAATGAAAAAAAATTAATCAAACCAATGAGGATGTAAATATGTTCAAAATCAGGGGAGCTTAACATGTGCATGTACAAATTAATCCAAAAAAAAAAAATAAATAAAGCCTATTTAAAAACAAATAGTATTTTAAAAATAAAAATTCAAACTGCACAATTTTTTAAGACATAATCAGTATCTTTTTTCACCGAGGCCATTTGATCTTCAAATCCAACTTTTCAAGATCGAATTAGAGGGTCTCGATCATGATGAATCAACCGAGGGTTGAAATACCAAAATTACTTACAGAGATGATGAAACCCGAACATGAATTTGAGTGGTGACATATATAGTAACGACTTTCACCTTGTGGTCCTAAAACAAAGAACTTCGTCGCAAGATCTGCTGTGGTTTTTCGATGTCACTCATTGAAAAAAAAAAAAAAAAAAAAAAAAGAAGGTACTTTTGTTTTGATTTCTAGAATTTTGTGTACACTTGCGGCTCTCTGCTCTCACTGCCAACGGAATTGAACGTGAATAATCATCATTAAAATGGTTGAATTAAATCCAAATGCTTCTCTCACTGCTAGTGAAATTGTTGGAGATCAAATACATCAAATACAATGATGAAGTTTGATTCATAAAGAAAAAAAAAATATGTCCGTTGTTGATGTTGTTTATATGTATTTCCTCGAAAATTTAGTTGATAAAAATAAGCAAAAGGGAGATTTACAATCAACTTAGGCAAGGGAGAGGATACGGCCAAAGACTCCCCACAGACCACCAATAAGGTCTAAACTCCCTAAAAAATTTATCAGGTGCTAAATTTGTTGCGCGGTTCAAATGGGTTGTGAGCATAGATTATAAACCTTGTACTGGATTTCATTTTGTGTGTGTGTGTGTGTGTGTTTTTTAACCAGTTTCCCTTCAAGACTCGAGGTTTCTTCCACAAACTTTGGTATAACTTACGAAAGAATATGTTGGGAGGATTGAAATTTTGGGTTTAATTTTTATGCTCTACGTTCATGACCTATATGTATCACGACGTACGATTCCTGGCTGGTCCCTCTTTATTTGTTTTTTTTTCTTTGTCTAAATTTTCTATGATTGGCAGAATTTAATCACACGAACTATCTACCTTACCATCTTTTTTTTTGTTTCTTCTTCTTCCTCTTCTTCTTTGGAGCAATGGTTGATCCAGCACCATGTATTACAAAATGGTAAGCTAATTTTTTTTTCTCCTCTTCTCCTTCTTTGTTATATTATTTTAATTCAATAAATGAATTTAGGTTGATCGGGATGAGTATAATGCATCAAATAATTGAGTAGGTGCATCTATCGTTGTTGTTCATTTCACAAGATATGCTAACCATTCATTTTTCAATAAGAAATCT